>OX365951.1:37757898-40257898 GCA_947247005.1 Spisula solida
CTTCCATATGTATTATGGGTTGCATGTATGTAATTGATGCTATTTATGAAGTGGCAGTAAAATTTGAAAAAGTGATTTTTCTGCATGTACACTTAATGCTGTTCTTTGTCCAGGCTGCAAAGTTTGCTAAGATCTATAGTCATTGTTAAGTGAACCCTGTCCTTGATCACATCAACTTTACATTGATTGTATAGATAATGGTTGTTCAATGGATCAAATCAGCATTATCCGCAGCACTCTGGGAGAATAAAGTGTGATATGGTGAGAGTGCCAAGCTTCATGTTCAGCACTCCTAGTGCCAAGCATTGTGGTTCAGCACTCTGAGAGAATGAAGTGTGGAGTAGTGAGGGTGCCAAGCTTTATGTTCAGCTCTCCTAGTGCCAAGCATTGTGGTTCAGCACTCTGAGAGAATGAAGTGTGGAGTAGTGAGGGTGCCAAGCTTTATGTTCAGCTCTCCTAGTGCCAAGCATTGTGGTTCAACATTCGGAGAAAATTAAGTGTGGTGTGGTGACAGTGCCGAGCATTATGTTTAGTACTTTGAGAGAATGAAGACTGGTGAAGTGAAAGTGCCGTTGGTCTAAATAGAATATAGAAATTTCTATATTAATAAATTATACTCTTATTTGTGTGATTCTACAACATGTATTGTAAGGCATGCACGAATGGCTCGGGTGTTGCTGAGAGATGAATTGATATATTATCATTTTATATTGATGGGTCACTTATTATCAAGTGTTCATTCAAGATTGTTGGATAATTTTAACATGTTGTTGCTTGTATAATATTATTAGTAAGTTGTATATGTGATAAATAAATGAATTATTATGCTAAGTTTGGGTTGTTTTTTAGAGTTGACTGAACAAATTGGTAGTGTGTATAATGGACAAAGAAACATGGTTGCAAACTTTGTATTGTTTTGTGGCATTTACCTTAACTTCCTGTCAAGTTGTTATTATACCCCGCACAACGAGTTGTAAGGGGGGTATACTGGATTCAGCTTGTCTGTCTGTCAGGGGTGTCAACAGAGCCAAATTAAAAATCCTGAAAATCATATGCAGCTGACCTTTTTGACAAACTAGTGGCCGTCGACCAAATATAACTCAGTTTTTCAAACTTTTTACTGAAGAAAATCCTTCAGAGCAGATATAATTGACCATAACTTTGCCATTTCTTGAGATATTTTTATCAAATAACTTTTATTTTGGTCAGAAAGCATAGCTCTTCAAGGATAGACAAATCAGGAATTCCGGATAAATCCGGAAAATTGACACCCCTGGTCTGTCTGTCCGTAGACGCATTCTTGTGGACGCAACTCCTCCTACAGTTTTGGCAGGATTTGCTCAAACATTCACAGATGAACAACCTCAACATATAGATGTGCATGAAGAAAGGAATTTGCGCTGCAATGAATTTTGGCAGAATTATGGCCCTTTGCCGGCAGGGGTACATTAGTCTGCGGAATGGCGACAGCTCTAGTTTTAACAAGTCAAAAACATTGTAAAGGAACAATAACGAAAACACATGAAGATAAATGTGTATCGTGGTGGTATGGGTTGTGGCGCGGTATCAGAAATGGCGCACCTGAGATTTGTGGTCTTTTCTTGAGTTTATGACCCAAAATGACATACATTTCCAGTATATTTTTGGAAGGATGTATGGTTTTGGTCTGTAATGCAAATAAACAATGTTCAAAGTAAAATTTGGAACTCGAAAGGTATGCTGTACCCATATTTGTTGTTATTTTCTTATGTCACTTTATTTCTCAAATATCGTAATCCCACAAATTTGTAAAATGAAATTTAAACTTCAAATTTTTTTTGTAAAGCACTGGCATCCATGTTAACACCATGTAACATGATTAAAATGTCCTACACACTGTCAAACACAGGAAATGGTGTCCAGAAGGATGTAACTTTCTTATTAAGAAAAACTGAAAAAACTAGTCAAAATCTGAAATAATATGTTTTGAAAATTTTGTTAATATTAACTGTCATTGATATTTTCGGCATTCCCAAGTCAAGTTGGTGACAGATCAGACTATGCAGATGGCATGAATGATTCTTACATGACAGTAATAGATGATTTAACACTTGTTTGGACATCTTCAAGTTGTCTTGGTGACTCAAAAAGTATAATGGCAATTAGTAACCAGTGCAATTCTGTCTCGATACTAATTATTGATTTATTATCTAAAAGAAGTATACAAAGTAAGCTAACTATTATATAAAAATGGACTATATAGCCATAAAATAAAATTGGAAACAACTACATCATGAATCCTTTTATTTTTTTACCACTAGGGATCTACAGGATGGTGCCCCATTTCATATCACGCGGACCTGACATAATAAGCTGAGCGTGTCTTTCATTGTAATGGTCATACAACATGCATTGATGGAATTGACTATTGATATTTAGTGTCAACATATTCCCATTGAATTGCCCTATCATTGCGCAATCACTTTAATTATGAACGTTTTATATTTATAACAAAATAACGACGTAAACTGTTAAGTGCGCCATTTCCAATACCACGGGGATATCAGTTAAATAATTTGGCACAATATCAAAGGGTACTGGTAAAGCTTGTTTGGTATTTGAATATTTATGAGGTTAAGATTGGCCCTTGAAGATGGTCTACATACTATAGTGCAGTTAAAGCCACAAGCCTGTTGCCTACCAGATCTGGGTTAGAATGGTTTCCATGACATTGTGTATAGTTGTGTTCTCTATACAGTTGTCTGTTGTTTGTTGAAGAGCAAGTTAGTTCATGTACTGGTTATTGTTTCAAGGAAAACTTGCAACATACCATGTGACTTATGTCCACACTGACATTGACTAGGTCTGTGACATCACTTCTTATTCTGGTATAGTGCATTTGATACATAAAGTTGACATAAATATTACTACTACACATCCAGTTGATATCCTTGCCCAAAGGACACAAATAAGTGAACGTATGATAGATGTTAGTACTGGTTAAATAATCGAGCTAGCAGATAGATCTTATAGCAGCTTCTGTACAAGTGATTTCAAGATGACTGATAATACTGGTTCAATGTAATTGGTAACTCCAAATCTTCTATAACAAGGGTAACAGTGAGCGAGTTCAGCTGAATTACCAGGACAAACTCGATTAACTAGAGTTGCAGCAAAACAAGTCGAAATTCTACCCTCAAGTTCAACCCCACTCCGAGGCTGGGTTGCTGTAGTTCCAACCGAGGCACCTCAGACAATTTCTTATGAATCACTTATCAATGCCAAGCGGACCGTTCCATTTGCTGTAGTTCCCTATGTCCGCCATGTTTGTTTACAATTTAGTTTAACTCTTCATTTTGCTGAAGAGCTCCAAGAGTTAGTTTATTTTTTTATTCTTACGTCACTAGAGTTAACTCTAGTAGGACAGCTGAACCTGTCAGAATGATTCTTCTTAGTAAACACGGAACTGAATTGTTCTAGATCTATAACTGTATTAGATGCAAAAACAGGTACCGGTAAGTGTTGACATGTGCATTTAACAAGGATAAATATAAGAGCCCCCTTGACAAGACAGCACCACAGTGTTGCAACATGGTTAAGACAATCTATAAAATTGCAGAAGTTCAATACTAAGTCTTGTGTTCCAATTATACCATTGTAAGCAACTAGTACTGCAATTTATATATCAAGGATTGCGAGTCTCAACTCAAACTTTGGGCTAAAGCAGGGTTTGAACTCTTGAGGAGACTCGACCCTCAGAGTAGTAGAGTACTAGTCTGTCTTTATTTGGTATCATTAATCACATAAACAATGAAAACACGTTATTAATATGTCTACAGTTTTATTTACATAAGTTATACCATCAACCAATGAAAACATTGTTAGTAATTGATTAATTTTTTAAGTGTTGTTTTCATTAATGTTTGTACTGCAATGCAATTCTGAACTTGCACAATCCAATAGTTTGCATTTATCTGCAATTTCTGTAACTATTTCATCTTTGTCATTAGCTTTGCATTGATCAGCTAACTCGGTAGATACTGTTTTATCTTCAGTGGCTTCTCTTATATCCGTTACTTCTGTATTTATATCATCATCCTCACTATCGGTCATGTCATTATCATCATCATCATCATACTCGCCGTGAGCAGGTAAAAGACCTTTCTCTTGTAATCTTAGGTAAGTTCCTGTTAATATACACACATTTAATGTAAGAGTTCAGTAGCAGAACCTCTAATTAGACCACTGTTGAAAACAGATTGTTTGAAACAGATTGTTTTATATCAGAGGTGTGGTTGAATACAACAGAAAATCACAGCAAGAATGGATTTTGTAACTTTGTTACTTCACCCAATTAACATAAAGCCCCTTCGGGGCTGTTTTATTATGTATTATGGTGTATATGTAGAACAACACAATGTTTATAAATGCTACTACTTTAATACTACCATAAGGTCTACAGGTATAATTATATGTCTAGTCAATGGAAGCTATGAGTATATAGTGCCTACTCTTAAGATTATACAAAGGTAATCACACACTGGTCAGATAACTAAACGAGGCTGCAGATAGACTTGCTGCATAACACAACTGGGGCTTTACTCAATGTGTTCCTTCAGATCGGGTGTTTACATATCGGTGAACTTCAACAATTGGTCGTTTAATTCTATAATGCATCACTGACTTACTTCTCTCCAGTAATACTTTAAGTTTGACTAATGATGCAGTAACTATATAGATGAAGATGTTCAATGCTATAACAATGAATAAACTTACTTCTTTTTCTCTCCGGTAGTTGTTCCAACTCAAACTCTAACTCTCTATCTTGGCTAGCCTGTGCAGCATCTGATAATGTTGGTCTATAAAACAACAATGATTCAATAATCAAAGGTTTAGTCCATGAATTAAGAACAAGTACTAGTAAAGATAAACTTTTCTTAATCATGATTTGAGGTATACATAAAATGTGGTCAATAAAACAGGTCACTGTATAATACGAGGGCCATCGAAGTTATACCCCCAGATATTGTCCCACACATTTATTTTACCTCGAGTCATGAGAAGTTTCATTGAAATCTCCCCATGAATGGTTACTGAGACACCGTGAGGACAAAACGTAACAATAAATATTAATAGATTTTAAGGGCAATAAGTCTGAAAGTCGGTCATGAGTCTTGTGCAGTGTTACTGATACCAAACAAGTGAATACAGAGATAACCACGTACAAATGTTGTCGATGGACGGACAAAAAGTGAAACAAACCCGACAGCGTGATCACTAAAGCATGATTTTCTAGGAGAGACACAGATAATTATGTGGAACGCGTAACCACAAAATGTTATTGACGCAAAGAATGTGAACAGTTTTAAATTATGGCTTGACTGTCACTGGCAAGGCAATAAACCTTACCAGTTATAAACTATATTGAAGAGTCAATCATGGGATGTCTGTTTGAGTGCCATAAATATCAAACTGTGACCAATACCTATATTTGGATGTAATTGTGACTAACCATATAAGATTGTGCTACATTAAGTCTACCAGAAGGGGGATTAAAAAGGACATTGTCCTTACTACAGAGCCCAAGATCATTCTACAGGTATGTACTTGACTTACTTGAGAACGACATCTTTCTTCTCACCACATTTAGCACATTTGTTCACACTCGCAGCACATGGATTACACATCACATGATAAGCATGCTTGATAGTTTTCTGCTTGCATAAAACACTAGAAATATAAAACACAAGCATATCATTTCTTTTTCTGATTACCAGGGTTCCACCATTCTCGTTCACCAGAGTATTCTTCACCAGTGATATCACTAGTCTGAGAACTTGACTAACCAATGATGTATGAGGATGGCTTCCTCCAGCTTCTGAATCTGAAGGGTCATTTTGATACATTTGACAGAATTTTACCATTTTATAGGCATTAAGTACCCATAATGTTAAGAGAAAATGACCCTTCAAACCAAAATCTTGAGGGTCAAAATGTGGCTTTTTGTAAATATCAAGGGTCAAAACTCTTACTCCCGAGTCAAATGGAATCCCCAATTACATCAAGGAAAAGTTCATTCAGTCTGGTAATAATATAAGTTTGAATGTTTTTAACACAGGATTGCATAATACAGTAGATGCCTTGAACATCATATAAACATTGAACATTTCAATGCTTATGATTCTGGCTGAGAAAAATGAAATGTGAATTTCTTAAAACAAGAGGGCCCAAAGGGCCATAGGTCGCTCACCTGTCCTAGTAGTTCATGCAGACCCCTTGATGGTAGCTTCTATTGCATGTACAAGGTTTTCATATTGTCTTATAAAGCTACGTTGCAATTTACATCACATAGACCAAATTGCATATTGAAGTTTAAGCCAAGTTTTGTCTATGATTTGACCTTGTGACCTAGTTTTTGACCCGGGATGACCCAATATCAAACTTTCCCTAGATTTTGCTGAGATGATCATTTTGACTAAGTCTCATAAAGATTAGACTATGATTTGACCTAGTGACCTAGTTTTTGACACCAGATGACCCAATATTGAACTTGACCTAGATTTTGTTGAGATGATCATTGTGACCAAGTTTCATAAAGATTAGGCCAAAACTGTGACCTACAGTGTCTACACAAATTGTGGACGGACGACGGACGAAGAGTAATCACAAAAGCTCACTCTGTCACTTTGTGACAAGTGAGCTAAAAATATAAATACAATGTAGACTTAGAACGGTAAATTGGCTGAGGAGTATTTAGGTATACATACCATGTTTTAGCTTGTGTCAGAGGTTTGTACTTCTTGTATTTTATTTTCCAATCAATACAGTCCTTACAACGAGCACACACACCCGACACTTCAGTGCTCACTATCTTCTGTGTTTGCTTGCTTGTGTCATGATACACATTCTTAAAGGCTGCCTTATTCTGATATTTCTGGGCTCTTGTTCTCTTAGTATTGCCTCGCTGAGAACTCATTTTAGGGCATAAGCTGAAATAAATAAATTTTTTGAAATGCCAGGAAATCTTCAAAACAAAAATCAAGATATATAGGATCCGTCATGAGTTGTCTTTTCGCATCAATTGTTCCGCATAGATGATTTTGTACTTGAACACATGTTTTATTTCTGTAAATCAATAAATTAGAGTGCGGAATAAAAACATAACACAACTTTATATATCGTCGGTTAAATGCCATAAGGGCTCAACAACATTTTTGGTCAAATATGATATTTTTACAAATTTTAAATGTTTTTGATATGAACTTTATGTTAGAAACTTATTGACCACCAGTTCCAATATTTTTGTCAAAATATGTTACTATATTGTACCATTTTGTAATCCCGAATATGTATACTGCCAAAAGGACTCATAAACAAAACTTTTCTGCCAAAAGGTCTCATCAGCAATACACTACGCTGATAAGCCCTTCTCAGTTTTTTCTAGCTAATGAGAAAATATTCATCTATTAACTCATTAAGCATGTACTGTGGTATGAAGGGGTTAATTTATATTATCAAGGTGTTTATTTTACCACAATATATTCTTGACAATTGCTGACTAATATTTCCTGTACGGACTTACTGTTTATCTATAGAGCGCATCATCTAGTCATAATTATGTGATATTTTGAACTTTTAATCGGCAATAAACTAAGGTAAGTACTTATATATTCTTTATACTGCTTGAATGTAATGATCATTATTAAAATAAAGAAATTTTATAGGCGCTTATCATAAATGAATTCAATACGATTGCGCAAATTTTCTATTAAGCTATTGAGCCCTTTTGGCTCTTACATTATTATATTCATTTAATATACAAATTGTATCATTTCCTGACATAAGTAAGTAGTTTTTAGTTAGTTATGTAACTAAGTTATTTGCATATTGTATAATGCATGAAGTTATCCACGTAGGAAAGTCTACAGAATAATTTTAGAATGTTGATGAGCCCTTTTGGCTCAATACAAAAGGTAACTTTGGAAATAAATGTTAGTATGCACGATACTGAACTGATTTTAGGAGAATCATATCACTATACAAAACACCATACGTAGTAGATATGCCAGATCTTCTTCCGCTGGCAGCAGAAAATTACTTCAATGTAAATTTAAAAAATCTATTCAAGTAAACTGAATCATCCAGTCATTCATATTTGCCCGGATATGAATAAATCTGAAGGCACAAGGAAAGATATCAT
The DNA here is from genome assembly GCA_947247005.1 of Spisula solida. Classification (NCBI taxonomy): domain Eukaryota; kingdom Metazoa; phylum Mollusca; class Bivalvia; order Venerida; family Mactridae; genus Spisula; species Spisula solida. The sequence goes on from OX365951.1 coordinate 37,766,078, forward strand.
GATGGCTTTCCATGCCATACATGGGTATGAACACTATGATGCATGTATTAGAAAGAGATCATCAGATGCATAAGTTTCTCCAAAGAACCATCAGGATGATATAGTATGTCAAGTAAATCCCTACAAGATACCGACATTCCGGTCATTACACCTAGAAAACAAGCAGTTTACATTTCAACAAAGAAATTTCTCCCTTGAATGGTGGTTCATCTGAAATTGGGACATGTATAATAACTCAAATTATTTTGCTTCCAACAGTTGTTAAACATGTAATTTTGTTCTGTTGTTCAGAACAAAGCAGGAACCAGTACTTGTCTGGAGGTCTGCTACACACAGTTACATATCATCCACATGTATAAGTCATAGAACAAACATTTCTTGAGAGCATCCACACAAAGATGGAATGTGATGCAATGCATTGCTCTATAGAGCATGCAAAGAAATGTACATCTACGTATGTTTCAGACCAATGGGACACTGTTATCCATATGGACAGACGACAAAAACCTTTCACCGTTATCCATATGGACAGACGACAAAAACCTTACACTGTTATCCATATGGCCAGACGACAAAAACCTTACACCGTTATCCATATGGCTAGACGACAAAAACCTTACACCGTTATCCATATGGACAGACGACAAAAACCTTACACCGTTATCCATATGGACAGACGACAAAAACCTTACACTTTTATCCATATGGACAGACGACAAAAACCTTACACTGTTATCCATATGGCCAGACGACAAAAAACTTACACTGTTATCCATATGGCCAGACGACAAAAACCTTACACCGTTATCCATATGGACAGACGACACAAAAAACCTTACACTATTATCCATATGGACAGATGACAAAAACCTTACACTGTTATCCATATGGCCAGACGATAAAAAACTTACACTGTTATCCATATGGCCAGACGACAAAAACCTTTCACCGTTATCCATATGGCCAGACGACAAAAACCTTACACTGTTATCCATATGGCCATACAACAAAAACCTTACATTGTTATCCATATGGACAGACGAAAAAACCTTACACTGTTATCTATACGGCCAGAGGACAAAAACCTTACACTGTAAAAGTGTTATCCCGATGAGATTTGATTCATTTCATGACCTTAAAGCACACACCAAAATTTTGTAGATAGAAACAAAGTCAATTGGCTAAAGTTAAAAGCACTAAAATTAACAAAGGAACACACATAAGAACTTCAGATCAAGGTTGATTATGATGAAGAATTGAGCAAAATCCATAAGAGGACGCCCATCACCACGAGTATAAAAAAACATTTCCAAAGCCAAGAAAAAAGACCTGTTGGATTTGTGTGATTCTTCCTGTTTAGTAATCCCAGCAATGTACCGTGGATTTTATGAAAATCGTTCAACCAGCAAAGCAGCCAAAGATCCATTAGCGCTACCAGATATGAATTAGACAACGTAATAATGACACAGTCATGAGTGTGGGAAATTACGCATATAATACCAATAAGACTGCAGAAGACTTGTCAAACTTAGTTACCAAATTTACACAACAAATATGCAAACTAAAACAGTGTTAATATATCAAAAACATTTATTTATCATAAGGTCCTGATCTGATGAGCCCTTTTTGCATCATTTTACTGACATTTAAAAGTTACATTTTTGAACTGCCAAAAGGGCTCATCAACAAAAATGTCCTTTTGGTGGTAATTTAATATTCGAAGGGGAACTCTCACAAAATGAAATACGTAAACTATGTATAAAAAATTCATTTTTAGAAGACATTCTCACAAGTTGGTATACAGTAAAAGACAGTTTTGAAGATAAACTAAACCACATACTCTGGAATAATAGACATATACAAGTAAATAACATACCAATATTTTGGAAAACTTGGCATGACAATGGAGTAAAATACCTGGAACATTTATATGACTTTCGCATAAATAAGTTCTATACATTTCAACAGTTCGCATTTACCTACAATATTCCAGCAACCGAGTTCTTAAAATTTCACCAGCTTATTGCGAATATACCAGCAACGCACAAAAATATAATAAACATGGAAACATTAACACGCAACAGACCAGCAACGCTTCTGGAAATTACATCAAAAATACAAAAACCGTGTAAACAATACTATAAATTTCAAATATCAAATATTGGTGAACGAAATGTTAAATCGGAAACTAAATGGAAATACGAATTAAATAACAATGATATTATATGGAAACTTGTTTACAGAAATACTTTCAGCGCAACTATAGATACCAAACTGCGTGATTTCCAGTACAAATACTTAAAACGCGTAGTTGCTACAAATAAACTTCTATTAAAATGTCATATAGTAGAATCAAGTATGTGTTATTTCTGTAATAGTTATGAGGAAAGTATAGAGCACTTGTTTTGGTCATGCTGTCACTAGCAGAATATATGGAATAGGTTATCCCGATACTTAAGGGGAAAAGATATTGATATTATGTTTGATTATACGATAGTAAGTTTTGGTATCACGAAAAAACATGTACACTATAACTTGATTAATGATATTATCATTTTAATGAAGTATTATATTTTTTATACGAAACAAAAACTAGGGATATTATGTTTTGAACACTTCTTAAACTACCTTAAAACACGAATAACTATTGTACGGGAAATAGCCTTAAAAATGACAAAATGGATATTTTTGTTAATAGATACAGAGTTTTATACAATTAGAACCAGAGGTCACGGTTGATTTTGTATTGTTTTATTTTTTAATTTACTTTTGTTGAAGTATTAACAACCAACTTCGGCAATATTACATATTTTATTCGACAAACAACCATAATTGTAAAGTGGGGATAAATTGTATAAGGAGATTATGTATATATATTATGAGTGTTGTATACAATGCATACATATGACGTTTTATATGCTTGATGTAGCTATGTAATCTTTTGTACAAATATATGTTTAAATTGAATAAAAAAAATAAAAAAAAATGTCCTTTTATGGCAATACTTGTACTATTTTTCACTTGATTTGTTTGTATATAAATAAAACATACAAACATACATGTATGTGCAAAATTCTATATGATTATCTCCAAAACTGGATTTTTAATGCGCATCCAAACTTCAAAGCTGTTTTTCTCAATACTTTAAAAAATGCTGTTGAGCCCTTATGGCATGACAACCGACGATATATGTATTGGTTGAATATATCACATAGTATCACATTTTAAACCAATTAGAAATTCAGCGAAGTGTATAGAAGACACAAGTATCTCAAAGACAACAATTGGCAGATGCTTTTGATCACATTACCATAGTTATCTGGTCAAAACAATCTCAGAAATAACAAATTAATTAATTAAATATTAATCAGTGACACTTTTTGCGCTAAAATGCCCTTGACTACAGTAGTCTCAGTCATAGTCAGTGGGAACATTTGCTAGATCACACACAATTGAGAACCATGTTCAATAAAGATATGGGATGGAATAGACGGAAACAAGTAACTTAAGTGAACAGCAAGAATTAAGGTCCTTTTAAGGAACTATATATGTTCAGCTGCTGCCTTCTTGAAGTTCCTTATCCTAGGCCTCTCCGGTTATGGTAGCCACAGCCCCAGCCCAGGAATCATAGATGATTCACTTATAGCTGAACCCTAACATTTAATATGCAATGAAAGACAGCCCTGATTGAAGCAGAGCATGACTGCAGGCAGATTGTTGCCAATTACTCTCCTGGACATTTCATACTAGAAGAATGTAGTTGAAAATCTTGATAAACAGCAAAAAATTGATTACGGTCCTTTTTATATTTTATTGGTCGATATTTTGTAAGTACAAAATGTAGTTTTAGACCACCGTTAGGTCACATCGCCCTTCTCACCCACACAAATAAACATATGCAAGAGAAAACAAACCGATTATCCCAAACTGCCAAGCAAGTGGGTCTAAACATCAGCAAGACGAAAACTGAAATCATGACACTTAACATCGATAATCCACAGCCGATCCAAATTGATGGAACAGTCCTCCCCAACACAAGCAAATTCACTTACTTGGGAGCTGTTATAAGAAATGATGGCGGAGCTGGCGATGACATCCAGGCCAGACTGTGCAAAGCGAGAAACATCTTCATGTCTTTAAACAACGTATGAAGATCTACACAATACAGCAACAACACAAAACTAAAATTATACCAGAGCTGTGTTCTCTCAACCCTTCTATATGGTTCTGAGTGTTGGAGAATGACAGAAAGTGATCTCAACAAGTTATCAACATTTCATACCAAAAGCTTGCGAAGAATATTAAGAATATTTTGGCCCAGAACGATTTCAAATGAAAATCTACTCAATCAATGCCACCAAGACATGGCCACCATATTGTACAGGAGGTGGAAATGGCTGGGCCTAAAATAAAATATTGTTTGTTTCCCCATCCCCTACCTACCCGACTAAAAAGGGCCCTACCCAAAATATTTTATTGCCCAAATTGAAATAATATTTTTTTATTAAAAATTGGAATTGAAAATTTTATTTTTTGTTTACTGGCTTCTTTCTTACCATTAACTTTAAGACTGTTGGTTTTTACCTTAGAGTTAATTCTAAATTTCATTATTTGTATGTCTTAACCAATAACTATCATACTGAAACAATTCCAAAAAAAAATATTTACCCTACCTACCTACCCATTCTAAATCTGCTAGGGTCGGGATGGGGAAACCAAGAACATTTTAAGTTCGGCCCTGGGACATGTCATCCGAAATGAAAACAACTCAATTCCGAGAGTAGCCCTACACTGGACGCCGGAAGGCAAGAGAAAACGTGGACGACCGAAGATCACATGGAGGCGCACTGTGGAAACCGAACTGAAAAGCATGGGACAGTCCTGGGGAACAGTGGAGAAACTAGCCAAAGACAGACTCCGGTGGAGGACCTTTGTTGCTGCCCTACATGCCAGAAGGCATAACGGGCAGTAAGTATGTAAGTAATTAGGTCATAGTTCTATGCATATACCCGGACACTCTTCACATCCGAAATACTAACACTTTAGTATAAGCATGCTGGTGGCGATGTACGATTAACTAAAGACAAACAAGTCATTATAAACAGTAAAGGATATACATTGTTAAACTAAAAACCATATTACAGAAAATTAGGATGAATAAGTAGTAGAATGAATCACTTACATTGACAATCACGTTGTTACTTCAATATTGCGCAAGAGTTGACGTTCGTGGCTCATGCTAAAACCAACACTGTCCGGAACAACGGGTTCGGTCAACCCGTCAAATCCATTTGATGGTACCTTAGATCTTTAATCAGTGACTGGTAGGCCCCTGATATTGGTATGGGGAATTGGTTTTGTAAATGGCAAACATTATTTTCTGTGAAAAGTTCATGATTTTAAGGCACTTCTCCTGGAGAAGGGCCTTGATTAATTATATCCTGGCCCATATAAATGTATACTATAAAAGCATTTCACGTGAACTCATTACTGCATTTTCATTATCATCTTCAATAATCGCATCCCTCATTTCTATTAATTAACAATTTAAAATCTGGTTAAAAACGAAGCAGTGGTCTAGTTGTGTAGTCCTGCAAGAGTTATCTGAAAATCTGCCTAGGTGCCTTGGCCGTCAGCATGGAATTATATCTCACATATCGCTAGCTTAGAATTACAATGTAGAAGGTCGTAAGTACTATTTACGACCCTATAAGACACACGCATGTTTGAAATCTGCATCTCAAGACGCTTCTTATGAGCCTATTTTCATGAAAATTGGAAGTGGTCATGTTGACAAAAGTGAAGCTTAAAAAGCTAGTTTTTCAATAAGTAAAGAGTAGTTTCAAGATCGTTTTTTCTTGTTTTCTCAAAATGTTGATTTTGTTCATGACCTTCTAATTCTAAGCCAGCGATGTATATCTATATGTTGTTTAATTCCGTGGGATAGCTTATTCCAGAGGACGATACTTGATGGCAAGAAGCTGTCTTGCAGAGCCACTCTTGAAGGGGACGTTGTTCAAAGTAGAGTATATAAAAGGACAGTAGGAACAGAGAAAGGATTATCTTTGGAAACATGCATAGATCGGGTGACATTTATCCTCAACAAGAAATCATAAAACTTGAGCATTGTCAAAATCCTCCATGCCACAAACACCGGACCAAATTAGAAAGTCTTGTTAACAAATGAATGAAAACACCAACACCAGAATGGATTGTTTGGTTACTGAACACGACACATTCCAAGACAAAAACGATCCAATCTGACTAAACAATCTCTATCATCTCAATAAACGCTTCGCACTTAAAATATGAAGTTTTTTTGTAGTGAAACTACTGATAAATTTGGAATGATAAATTTCTTGTAGTAAGCATTAACTTGAATGTGGTTTTTTTACCGCATTGCTTATACAAAATTTTAACACGATCTGTGGATTAATCCATATACGCATAGAGGAAATCAAGCTGTATATTATAACCGCAATACAATACTGGTACTGTTTACGCTCCGCAAACAACAAATTAGTCATATTTGTTTCTGCGCTCAAAAATGACTAAACAACTCAATAAAATACATACTAGCAATAAGCATTTATTCAATATACTGTTACAGTTGTTTCTGCAAATAAACAAATTAAACTCCAAAAATATATTTCGTTCCTTCACACTGAAACATCGAACAACAGCATCTTCGATTTAATAGTAGCACGCACGTTTTATTAACGTGCGTGATAGTAGTTCAGTGAAAATAGATAGATCACGTGACATATTTATAAATTAATTAACGTAAACTTTGTAGTAAAACTCCAACGAGTTGCGAATAAGGCAAGTCGCACGAGTATGCAGTGTTACAGCAATGTCGCATCTATTTTTAGAAACCCCACTATACTCTCGACACTAAGTTTAATTAGAACTTCTGATAATCAATTCATTTATATTTTTCATTTCATGCAACAGGTACCTGATACTCAAGCTATTAAAATTGTTTCAATGTTTAAAATGTGTTATTGTCTTCAGAAAATTACAAATCTCGTCTTCATTAACGAGGGAGGTAATTGTACCAGCTAATAGCCACTCAATTTCAGCTAGGTGGAATTGTGTTCAATGTAAAATGGGTGAAAATGGAATGCGCACAGTTAAATAGTACGGAATATCATCGTGTTTAGAATCAAAATAAAAACTCTGTTCTACGCACTGGTGATTTATTTTTTCGCATCCGAACGAGAGCCTGTGTTTTATTCACCGACAAAATGCAAGAACATATTTTATTTCTTAAACAAAACAAAGAAGGCACAAGCACGCACTTGTTAAAATATGGTTGGTACCGTGAACAGCGTAAACATTACAAAGCATCAGAATAAATTCATTAAAACATCAAAGTGGATTAAATTAAGACTAATTATCGAGGTAAATTTGACTTAAATCAAATCAATTAGATAAGAAAATGCGTAATTTATGAGAAAGTTCTAATTACACCAATCTGTTTAGAATAGCATAACGTTTAAAGCAATTCCGCGAGCGTAGTCATGGTATTGATGGCTAGATACTGTACGTAATTCTTACACGATCTGCGGATTAATCCATATACGCATAAAGCAAACCAGGGCATGTATTATTACCGCAATAAAACATACCTATCAAACTGACTGTTACTATTTACGCCCCGTATCACATGACATATTTATGTATGAATGAACGTAAACTTTATAGTAAAAATTCAACGAGGCAAATTGCGCGAGTATCCAGTGTTACAGCTATGACGCATCTATTTTTAGAAACTCCAATATACTCTCGAAACTAAGTTTCATATAAACTTCTGATAATCAATTCATTTATATTTTTTATTTCATGAAATAGATACCCTATACTCGTGTTATTGAAATTGTTTCAATGTTTAAAATGTGTTATTTCCTTCAGAAAATTACAATCTCGTTTTCATTAACGAGGGAGGTAATTGTACCAATTAATAAGCCACTCAATTTCAGCGTGGCATTATGTTCAATGTCAAATGGGTGAAAATGGAATGCGCGCAGTTAAATAGTACGGGATATTATCGTATTTAGAATCGATATAAAAACTCTGTTCTTGTATTTTGTCGGTGAATAAAACACGGACACTCGTTCGGATGCGGATTCGTGATTAAATTTGTCCGCATCCGAACCCCTGTCCGTGTTTTATTCACCGACAAAATAGCGAACAGTTTTTTATTTATTGTGAAACACCTAGCTCTCGTTGGCAACGTTTGAAATAGTTTCGATGATTGACTAGTAACTTTGACTGGTCGGTGTAGGGTTGACATTTGTTGCACCGTACCCTGCATACATGCAATTTACTTGCAGTTTTCTGAAGAATATGATAACTACATTACGCGCAGGACAATGATTTAGATATTAATTGACATATTTGTCTAGTATTGGGTATGTCCTCTTTCAGAACTGCTAGGCACCAACGTCTGACGTCATCAGATTTTAAGGACTTTACAATATTCGCGAACTCTTCATTTAGAGCGTAAAACTTAACAAAATATAAACAAAAGTGAGGATGTTTGGAATCGGCGGACCACATTGCCATTTATAATCGTATTCTACCAAACATCATTGCAATAAGATTTTATTTACTTATAATATAATATATCATAAGATTGTATAAGCTTTCAGTTGTAATACGATATTTTGGGGGTAACATTTTACAAAATGGAAAATAAAACGGTGATTTTTTAATCGGTTTATTGCAATGCCATTAATCATGTTATTTGATTATAAATCACTATGATAGGCCCAATGTTGTGTTTTTACTTAAGATATTAATAATCTGGTGTCAAAATGTTGTGCATCTTGATATATGTTTGGGGTAAAACATAACAAAATATAAATAAAAGTGAGGATTTTTGGAATCGGCGGACCACAATGTCATTTATAATGGTAGTTTATCAAACAATCATTGCAATATTGCAATAAGTTTGTATTGACCTGAAGTATAATATATTAAAAAAATTGCTTTTGTTCACGATACCATATTTTGGGGTAAGAAAATACAATACGTCCCATTTTTAATTCTATTTGATGTAGGTAACTCGTATAGTACTTTAGCTTAGCTTTAAAATTTCCCATGAATTATGTCGTAATCACATACTTCGTTGCTATGGTGACCGATTTCAGAAAAGTACTCAAAGTGAGAAAAACAAGGAGTTTGTTGTTTAAAACAGTAGTAGCCTTTCTCTGAATGCGAACAATTTAGATTTAGGTAATTTTTTAAAAATCTAAAAGATAATGCTATAATGTGATACCATTTTGAACAATTCATGTCAATAATTGATCAAATTGTGTAATTATGAAATACGTGTTAATTACGTCGAATAACGTTTGAATGACGTTGGCGACGTCACACAAAAAAGCTCCGAAAGAGGGCACTACAAAAAACAGCTGTAACCTCCTTAAAAAGCAAGTTATTAACAAAATTTCTTTTGTATTTTGCTTCATTAAGATTATTCTTTCAAGCAATGGAAAATCTCAAAATCAATAATTTGTCAAAATAGCAGGTTTTCCTGGAGACTGGTTCATATATAAATGCAGAGTATTGTTAAATTGAGTATAATAACTAATTAGAATGAATCGTTGCTATGATAGCAGCAATAAGATATATCCAATTTAAAAATTCAACTATGCTTAGCATGTATTTGTTATTCTTTCAATATGACTACATGTACATAAAACACTAATGGTTAATACACACTATTATCACGGCATATTTGAGTACTAGTAATTCTAAATAATTGGTTGCCATGGTATTGAAACGAAACAAGCACAACTAAATCAAAATAAATAAAAAATTCTAGTCTTTGACTTTATTAATATAAAGTCCATATATGGCATTGGTAATATTTTTATGATAATTAGTAGTAAACAAGATAATCTGGTATATTTTAGTCGTCGAAGAATTGGTTGCTATGGCAACAAAAATAAAAGCGTAAAATATTTACACAGAAATGTTACGCCTCACAAATAAGTACCATTATTCAAATGATAAGTTGATTCATAGCAGGTGAACGTTTGTGGGATAACGCCACTAACACACAAACAGGACCAAAATATGTCAATGTTGAGATGTGCGTTTTTGCACAAAAATTGGTTCCATTGGAAGGTCATAACTTTGTGAATATTTGGAATTTTGACAAAAATCTTTTTTAATTGTTTACAGGAAAGATGGATTCGACAGAAAATGCCAAAAAACAAAATTCCAAAAAAAAATCTCAGATCTTGGCTCATTTAATATAAAAAATTCGTTTATCTTGATATAAAAAAATATCAATTAATCAATTTCTTGATCTATAGAAATTATTCTTGATATCGGGAAATATAATTCTTGATATCAAACAAAAATAACGATTATGATTGTTTGATATCAAGGAATCGATTTCTGGTATCAATATAGCAAAGGTCTTTAATTGTTGATAACAAAAATAATTATTCATATCAAGAAATCAAATTCTTAATATTAAAACTACGCCCCGTATTTTCCTGCACATATGGATCGAGTCCCACATCGAAAGCACGTTACTCCTTAAACGGAATAATAATAATAATATCTTTATTTCATAATGTGGGCTCGTGAAACATTGGCCTTTTCCGTTTTCACCAGTAACTAAACATTTATTGCTATGCAGAAGAAACTGCGAAAAATTAGCGATAAAGGGAGACAACTAAAAAATAAAACTGATCTATTTTTAGCAATTATATCCGGTGTACGATTTTCTACGGTGTTTTTCTGATTTCGTTTATTGGCTAGTTTTTAGGTCATCGTTAATAAGCGTGGTTGCGGACAACTGCTCGGAATCGAAGGATTATTAACTTAAAAATTGTAAGTTTGCACATTAAGTATTTCATGTATCTTGCTTTCTCGCTAGTTGTCACGTGCATGTCGTGCGGTTTCGCGTTGCACGCGATCAAGCAGACGTCTCGTGCTATTTTCATCTTGTTGACCCAGTTTTTTTACTTTTGATCACTATACAGTTGACTGATCCTTGCATTTGGTGTTATTTTGAACTTATGCACTTTATAACCGTGAGTATGACTTTTCATTGTGAAATGCATAATAAGAGCAACTTATTCTATTACTGAAAGCGCATAATTTCGTATTTAATACGCGCTATGCAAATGTTGTTCATTTTATACATGGTGGTGATTCATTTAGCCACAACAACAATTACATCATCACAACAAGAATTGTGTCAATTTATTGCGCGTGTTTTTTTAAAATTTTAATGTAGAATTCAAGCAGGTTTACAACATAACATGTGTTGATAGATTGCATGATTGCAGCATTTAATTTTGCTATTTATCAATGGTCTTAATTGGATTTTAATTGAATGATAATGTTTAATTGACGGTTTTAATTACCAAGTATGCACTTTTCCTCATATACACATATATGTGTATTCATCTATTGGTGCATAATAATGATAAAACCATTTATATGAATTTCCAGATTTATGCATTTAACCTAGACTGTTAACCTAATTTAAAATAACTTAACAAACCATCTTTTGAAGTTAAATTGTATATTTAACCTTGTGCATGATATGGCTATGATAATGTCTCAGCAAATTGATAACATGCACTTTTAAACAGAACACTTCGGGATTGGGCCATATTTTATAAAGTTTAATTGGAATAGAACTAAATTTCGACTGTCTGACAATAAGCAAGAATAAGAATAAGAATATTTTATTTAACCAATCAAGGCTCATATTACATGACATGTAAATCACAGTATAAAAATCTAATGAACAGTAAGCAAGTTATGTTGTCATATGTTGATAGTTGTTGTATTAAGTCAAAACCTCAGTTTGGTATTCAACAATATTTAATACCTGAGCCAATGATTGTATACCACACTGATGTTTGTGAGACATTTAATGATTTATTGACGATAAGACTCTTAATTTATTAAATTATCTAAAAATGCTAGACCTGTGACTATTTATAAATTTCACCTGCACAAATACTTGCATTTTAAGATTTATCACTTTCAGTGAGTAATTAAATTATATTATTCACACTTCCAGTGTTTGATAAATCATATGTAAACTGGTACGAAAATACACTGTACATAATTAGTATATTATTATGATACTGAATGTGTGCATGTCGCGACAATTGCGACTGTTCTGGTAAAGTGTGCTTTCTGTATATTAAATCCTCACTGTAACACATACTACAGGATCTGTACAAGTATTTAGCACACCAGTTACTGCTCATCAAGGCCGAGCATGATAGAAGATCATTTATCTAATATCTAAGGCCAAAACAAGATAATGCTGTGATTCTGGTAACCCAACTACCAACTTACCCTATTTTTGCCCCTACCCTTAATATTTTTGTCATTTTGCTGGAAATCAGTGCAAAATCGTTGAATTTCCAGTGCATAAACAATGTTTTCCAACCTACCTACCCTATAAATTTTGTATTGTCTCTCAATAGGAAAGAATATATGATATAAGAGGCAGAGTTATTTATCTACCTACCCTATTTTGATTTCAGCATGTTACCAGAACGGCAGAACCACAATATTGATAAGTTTTGGCCTAACCAGGTTTTTCATGCGCAAATGAAACGCAGAGTTTGAGGGGCTATATTTATGCCAGAATCTTTCCTTGGTCAGAGATGCAATATAATACTCGGTGATTTCATGTACAGTGTGCAGCGGAACCTAAAATATACTAGTATAATTATGTGAGTTAATGCTTAAAAATATTGGACTTATATTAATAGTAGTGTACAAAATAAGTAAACTGGAAATCATTTATCTTCATCACATTGTTTTCATTATTGTTGTCTTGTAAAAATACCAAATCTAATAGGATAACATATAAATAATAAATACGGAATATTCATCAGTTCCAGGTAAATAATATCGGAACAATATTCTAAAGTGAGCCCAGGATAACATCCATCGGTTTGGTCAACTGTTGAAAATTTGGTTTTACAAATTATTAAGAAAACAGATATGGTCAGTTTTGTACTAAAAACATCACTGATAAATCGTGCACGCCTGATTAATCCACCTATGTGGATTATACCAACATTTCCCGCCTTTCTTATTATCACCTTTCTTATTATCGAAAATGAGTATTGAGCCGTGACTGCACCTTTAGCTATATACTTTATTTTATAGTGGATACCATAGGTTGTGACTCAGAGGTCAGTTTCTATCTATAAGTAGATCATTTCGACCTACATTTAGGTCTTCATTTCCGATGTCTCTGTAATATCTGGACAGTTGTATTGACTATTCGGAAATTCTATTTTTCTGCTGGAGATAGATCCTTCCTGCTTATACTTGGATGTAAATATTTGACTTAGTGCTGGTAATTAAACAGCTCAGGAACATTTAACAGCTCAGGGATGTAAGCTGTTGATGGTATTATAGTTCTATCTAATTATTGTTGTAGATAATTGGGGATTGATGCATAGACTTACATAGATCTACATAGATGGCATTTTTACCATAGGGGTCTGTTTCGACTCATAGGTTGTGCATCCAATACGTATCACCTGCGCTAGAATATCGAGAACTAGTATATCTGTTTGCAGTGGTCACATGTTCGAAAGTTTATCCAGTAAAATAGCTTGTATCATCGGGTGTTGGGCTTTACAAACATGGAAGTCCGATGAACATTTTTAGATTTCGAAATGATAGAATGACCGCACTAGCGCTTGTGTTACTTTTCAGAGGTGATATTTTGGTTATAGTTTTAGTTATTATACGCTCATCCAACCATTGCATTGTTTTTGTCGACACTCCTGTGTGAAGAGCCCTATAGTATGGTAAGGGCCTGTCCACATTTTTGTCCTGTTTTTATTTTTCAGTATATTTTCAACATGTATGCATTTGTAACGGCTCGAGTGCGATATATTTTGACATAAGATTGGTTGTATCTCGAAGATAAATGTATAAGCTTGCTACTGGAGAAAACAGTATGTGATTAATTGCCTTTTTGGAAAAGTTAGAAGACTGTTACTAAAGTTGGTTGTGTCGCAATTTTGATACCAGTTACGTCCCTGTTAATCTGTATCTAGTGATTGAGAGACCAGTGAGTCGATACAGACCCCTATGATTTTTACAGTGTAACCTCAGTAGAGCAGGCATCCTTTTTGACTTAGATGGAGCATTATTTTGTTCTACAATTTGATTTTCCTTTTTGTTTACATTGACATTCATTGGAACTGTGAATGTCAAACACTGGTCACTATTTTAGTACATACAGGCGGAACTGACCCCGATCTCCCGAAGCATCGCAATCTGAGCAAGATCTCATCTCCAATATTGTAATATGTCTTTGTGTTAATATCCATGCAAGAATGGACTCAAATTTTGCATCACTTAACAGAAATATTATGCTGAATTTATAACAGTATTTTTTCAAGAGTTATAGCTAATTCCGACTCTGATTTTAGCAAGAGATTTCTACTTGAGATGCTTTGGGAGATCGGGGCCAGATATTGTAGTTAATCTTACAAGAGGTAGTCAAAACCAAATCTTTATATTCAGGAACAACTAAGAAACTTTCCTGAGGAAGTTGCCTCTTAAACAGCCCCTATTGTCCTAATAATGTATACATGTATGTACTCACCTAACTGAAGACAGTATTGTGTTCATATTTCGCTCATCAAGTGTAGATTTATGCATGTACCAGTGTAACACTCTGTATATATATATGTTTATTGCGCTGTGAAATTTATGTGATGAGGGCATAAACTAGGGCATGCCATGTAAATGGTCCGCTTAACGCTTACTCTGTGTGATCACTCTCGATATTATTTACCTTATTATATTATAGGTGTATTTCTAGGTTATGCATGTTTATGTACTTTAACCATAGAGTTTGTACAGTAACCCCCCCCCCCTTTAGCTACCCACGTTTGAAATTTACCTATACCTTACAGCTGGAGATGTTATGGTACATCGCATCATTGTTTACAGTGTTCCTGTTTGAAAAGTCATCTCTTTGTATGACTAATGTACCTATGTCTGTGGTGTGATGTCAGCTCTCGTCACCAAAAATAGTATGTTGCTGGTTCTCTAGGTTTGTTTTATTGAATTGATTACGTTAATACTGTTACCCTCCAGAGTGACACTAGGCTATAACACATGTGATTGTAATAATTATTAATCAATTACATTAAAAGTAACATCTGGCATGCCTGTGTAAGGTTTAGAAGGACATATTGTGCTAAGACTCCTATGTCATATAATAATGTTATTCTTGTAAATAGGTACTTCAGGGCTATGATAATTATTTAGTTATGTAAGTAAGCTACTCAAATGTCAGCCAATGCCAAATACATATATCTATAATTGTCAAGCGCATGCAGTGTGATTGCACTCTTATGCATATGACAGATACTATGGTATATATACAAAACTTTTTTCTCATACATATATGAGCCGTTCTCCAGGAAAACCGGGCTTAGTGACATTTGATAGTAATTATGTAGTGAGGTTTCAAAAAAAGTCATGTTCTTTGATTTAATGTTAAGTACTTTGATAGCATAGTACTATGTCTTAGATTTATTTCTTCTCATGTATTATGTTAAAATATTTTCTGTCGTTGCTATGGCGACCAATTTCTGAAAAGTACTCATATTGGGAAAAACAAGGGGCTAGTATTTACACACAGTAGCTTCTTTTTTCTAAAAGCAAAAACTCACGATTTCGATATGTTTCATTAAAATAAGAATATAATTCTAAACTGTGATACAGTTTTGAAAGGTTTACGTCAAAACTTTATCAAATACTGAATTTATG
The DNA here is from genome assembly GCA_947247005.1 of Spisula solida. Taxonomy (NCBI): domain Eukaryota; kingdom Metazoa; phylum Mollusca; class Bivalvia; order Venerida; family Mactridae; genus Spisula; species Spisula solida. The sequence continues at coordinate 37,781,882 of OX365951.1, forward strand.
AAATGCTTGGTAATGTTACGTCAAGTAACGTTTGTATGAAGTTTGCGACGTCACTCAAATAGAAGGCATGAGTGGTCTGTTTTAAAGGTCTGTAACTTTGTAATTTAATGTTAGATTTAGCTCAAATTTTCAGAAACTGTTCGTAAGAGTTTTGTCATTCTTACACTATATTACCATGATTTTCATAATTTTGTCACTAAGCCTGGTTTTCCTGGAGAACGGCTCATATATATATAGATAAAACCTTGTTAATCTTCTCGAGGTCATAGTCTTAATCTAATCTATAATGAAATCAGGTCATTCTGGCGAGTAAAATTTAGGTCAAATTTGAAACTGGGTCATCTGGATTAATAAACTGTGTCACCATATGGTGTGGCCAAATCAAAGAAAAATTCTGAGGTAACAAGAAATAATTAACGATATCCACATTTTAATTAATATGGTATAAATTATTCTATTCGTGCATCAGATTGAGGGAGACATCAGTTTATCACATAAATACCGTGATATTCCATGTGAGAACAAATGACGGAACAATGTTCTCCAACACGTGTGATAACAAATACGTGACGTCACCAACTTTTCGGCGCAAAAACGAAATGTCGCCGGCTTAAATACGTTCTTATTGACGTTGTATTGACTCGGTAACTATGGTAATGTGATAAAAAGAATCTGTCATTCGTTGTCTTTGATTTCAACATTTCTTAAACGAGTCTAGGAAACACAGGTTATTAAGCGAGCCTTTGGCAACTCATGACGGATCCTATATGTGAGTGTGCTGTGGACATTATCAGTGTGAGGGAACATTATCACCGTGTGGGGGATGCTATTAGTGGGGACATTATCAGTGGGATGGGGACGTTATCACTGTGAGGGGGACGTTATCACCGTGAGGGGAACATTATCACCGTGAGGGGAACATTATCACCGTGAGGGGACGTTATCACCGTGAGGGGAACATTATCACTGTGAGGGGGATGTTATCACCGTGAGGGGGACGTTATCACCGTGAGGGGGACGTTATTAGTGTGAGGGGAACATTATCACCGTGAGGGGATGTTATCACTGTGAGGGGAACATTATCAGTGAAAGGGGACATTATCACTGTGAGGGGGACGTTATCACCGTGAGGGGATGTTATCACTGTGAGGGGAACATTATCAGTGAAAGGGGACATTATCACTGAGGGAAGGATCAAGGTTTCAGGAAGTCAGATCTCGGTAACTCACAGAGAAGTGACTTTGTATATTATATTTTCCTGTGCAGGTGGATAAGAATACTTACTGATACTAAATATTCCATTGTAACTGGCAATAAATGTCTGCTAAAAGTTGTTTTTCCTGGGTTTCCTATGAATTAAAAAAAAAATCCAAAAAACCTGTGAGAAATTTATAAGCAAACTTATTAAACTAAACCACATTTGCACCACCGTTGCTGTAAGAAGCTATTCTAGATATGTTTATGCATGTAGCACTTTTTGGCAAATAAAAAAATGAAAGAGCAGTAAAAAATACCCTAACCATACTTTCCAAAGGATTCCAATAAAACTTCATACATGATGGTGAAGATGTGCCTGACTATTAAAATTATCATATGTGTAAGTCCTCGGGCATTGCTGAGTTATTGCCCATGGGCTTGGGATTATAATGTTTGACAAAACAGTATTCCAGGGAGGGGGTATTAACACATTCAATAAAACTGAAATTATTGAATAGAGTACAATAATGATGTGGTCCAGAGTACATAAGCTGAAGAGCACACAAGTGGTCTAGAGTACAGTAGCTGGAGAGCACATGATTGGTCTAAAGTACAGTAGCTGGAGAGCACATGATTGGTCTAGAGTACAGTAGCTGGAGAGCACATAATTGGTCTAGAGTACAGTTGCTGGAGAGCACATGATTGGTCTAGAGTACAGTAGCTGGAGAGCACATAATTGGTCTAGAGTACAGTGGCTGGAGAGCACATGATTGGTCTAGAGTACAGTGGCTGGAGAGCACACAATTGGTCTAGAGTACAGTAGCTGGAGAGCACATGATTGGTCTAAAGTACAGTAGCTGGAGAGCACATGATTGGTCTAGTGTACAGTAGCCAGAGAGCACATAATTGGTCTAGAGTACAGTTGCTGGAGAGCACATAATTGGTCTAGAGTACAGTAGCTAGAGATCACATCAAGGGCTCGGTGCTAAACAATACAACAATTTATATAGGCATGTACAATAGTTGTGCACTGAGCTCTCAACATGAGTTGTCCAGAGTACAGTAGCTGAAGAGCACACAAGGGGTCTAGAGTACAGTAGCTGAAGAGCACACAAGGGGTCTAGAGTACAGTAGCTGAAGAGCCCCAAGCAGTCTAGAGTACAGTAGCTCGAACACAATTGTCCTCATGTGAAGGCTTCATGGAGATGATTTAATCATATTGACAAGTGGCTTACACTTATGAAGTACTTGTCCATCATAGCACCACATGACAGACTGGTGTTTTTATTTAAAACACAAAAAAGCCTCTTTAATTGATTGTTTTACTCTAACTAAACATTAAGGGTGTGATAACAACCCATTATCACTCTTCAATAAGCATGAACATGCATTTTATTAGCCCATTTTCTCAACTTGAATGAACTGGTTTATGTTATCTCAGGCTCTGTAATGTTTATTTTAACAAACTTTGTGCAAATGATACTGATAAAATGTTGAACTTGACAAGTTCAGCTTTGTGTCAGCCATGAATGTCACATCAGTGCAGGAAATAATATGACTCTAGTTCTAGGTGTCAATCAATGACTCTAGTTCTAGTTGTCAATCAATGACTCTTGTTCTAGTTGTCAATCAATGACTCTTGCTCTAATTGTCAATCAACGACTCTTGTTCTAGTTGTCAATCTAGGACTCTTGTTCATATTGTCAATCAATGACTCTTGTTCATATTGTCAATCAATGACTCTTGTTCATATTGTCAATCAATGACTCTTGTTCTAGTTGTCAATCAATGACTCTTGCTCTAATTGTCAATCAAGGACTCTTGTTCTAGTTGTCAATCTAAGACTCTTGTTCTAGTTGTCAATCAATGACTCTTGCTCTAATTGTCAATCAACGACTCTTGTTCTAGTTGTCAATCTAGGACTCTTGTTCATATTGTCAATCAATGACTCTTGTTCATATTGTCAATCAATGACTCTTGTTCATATTGTCAATCAATGACTCTTGTTCTAGTTGTCAATCAATGACTCTTGCTCTAATTGTCAATCAACGACTCTTGTTCATATTGTCAATCAATGACTCTTTCATATTGTCAATCAATGACTCTTGCTCTAATTGTCAATCAACGACTCTTGTTCATATTGTCAATCAATGACTCTTGTTCTAGTTGTCCATCAATGACTCTTTCATATTGTCAATCAATGACTCTTGTTCTAATTGTCAATCAATGACTCTTGTTCTAATTGTCAATCAATGACTCTTGCTCTAATTGTCAATCAACGACTCTTGCTCTAATTGTCAATCTAGGACTCTTAATCAAAGTGTCAATCAAGGACTCATAATCTAATTGTAAATCAATAAATCTTGTTCTAATTGTCAATTGTCAATCAATGACTCTTGTTCATATTGTCAATCAATGACTCTTGTTCTAGTTGTCAATCAAGGATTATGTTCTAGTTGTCAATCTAGGACTCTTGTTCTAGTTGTCAATCAAGGACTCTTGTTCTAGTTGTCAATCTAGGACTCTTGTTCTAGTTGTCAATCAAGGATTACGTTCTAGTTGTCAATCAAGGACTCTTGTTCATATTGTCAATCAATGACTCTTGTTCTAGTTGTCAATCTAGGACTCTTGTTCTAGTTGTCAATCAAGGATTATGTTCTAGTTGTCAATCTAGGACTCTTGTTCTAGTTGTCAATCAAGGACTTTTGTTATAGTTGTCAATCAAGGACTCTGTTCTAGGTGTCAATCAATGACTCTTGTTCTAGTTGTCAATCAATGAATCTTGTTCTAGTTGTCAATCTAGGACTCTTGTTTTAGTTGTCAATCAAGACTCTTGCTCTAATTGTCAATCAATGACTCTTGCTCTATTTGTCAATCCAGAACTCTGTTCTAGTTGTCAATCAAGGACTTGGTGCTCTAGTTGTTCAATCAAGAACGAAATTAATTAAAACTGTAGAGCAACTTGAACATGCAATGACCATTTGTATCAAAATGCATTACTTGAAGCAAATTAAGGCCAGAGTTCTTTTATTTTTCGTTACTCGGACCCTTCTGCCCAATTTTTTTGCATTTAAATTTTTTTTTGAAAAAAATGAAATTATTGTCAAAAGTTTTTATTCAATTATTATTGTAATCTATGCACTTGTTTTATTATTTTATCATTCTATTCATGATAAACTGACAAAGTGTTTGTTTTCACAACTGTACCACAGGTACATGTAACTGCAAATGTATTGTTGAAAAAAAAACGTCTACAGAAATCCATATATATATCTATGAAACATGTAAATAATTTCTAAAAAAAATATTTGAAATTCTTTCTCAATGATACTGTTACCTGTTACTGTATTAGTCTTAAGATAAATTGGCCGTTTTCTTGAAAACTATCACTGTTGTTGACTGTCATTGACTTTAAATGATGTTAGCCCACCACCAACAGTGTCGTTGCTATACATTTTGAAGTTTTTATTTTTTTCCCTCCTCCTGCAGACTTTTTGCTCAAGAATGTCCGAGTAACTACAAATTAAAAAACTCAGGCCTAAGACAGAAATGATACTTTGTCATGCATTTTACAAAACAAATTTTCAAAACAATTGACATTAATACACATCTGGCAAAATCTGATTCAGATTAACACATTTTCAAATGGCACCTCTCCAAATGTCTGGAATCTTTTCAATTTTATCTGTTTATTTATCTCTGCTTTAATTTGTGTGGGGGTGATCTGACAGATTTAAGCTTTTAAATCGCTGCTAGAATTTGAACCGTTGTCTTTAGTCTAAATGCCTGACGAGGCATGAGTTCCACTAGCTTCTGAATCTGAAGGGACATTTTGATACTTTTGACTAAATTTTACCATTTTATAGGCAAAATACCCAAGATTTCAAGAGAAAATGACCCTTCAAATCTAAACCTTGAGGGTCAAAATGTGGCATTTTGGAAATTTCAAGGGTCAAAACCCCTACGCTCAAGTCAAATGGAACCCCTGCAAGGTTTTTGAACCTTGGGAAAGCCTGATCCATGCAAGGGATGCTCAGTAGAGGTTGTGCTATATTACAGACATCTTCACAGCAGCATCAAACTACTGGTGGTTGAAAGTTGTGTATGTACCCCATGACCTGCTGATCATGTACAAAATATACTTTTTGATTTGCCTTGATGTGGTTATACAATGATGCAATAACTTATATGTGCAGTATTAACTACAGTGTACCCACACTGACTTGTTTATGATGAACTATCACCCTTTGACTGACTTATATTGCATCATACTCACTAAGATTTTATTGTCAAGATTCTTATTTTGTTGTTAGAATTATATAGGGTACATGAACGTGTGTAATTTATGTCAGACTGTTTGTTTTGCTAATGAGTTCAGACTTGGTGTATCAATATAATTTGTTTGATTCAGGTCGGTCTAACGGATCATTTACTTGTTTAGTTGTGTCTTGGGCATTGTGCCTTGTATGTTTTTTATGCTTCTGTGCTCAGCTGGTTAAGTTAAGTGCTGCCTTCCCAGTCTGACTTAACATTAGTTCTCCAGAGGCAAAGTTTGGCTGTAGTTGAGAGATGGTTGTTGTTGATAGGTCTTATTCATTGTGGACTTTAAACTACATGAACTATTGATAGTGGTGTTTATGAGAGGTTGTTGTAAAAGAGGAAGTCATGTTGGATTAGTATGTACGTAGCTGCGTAGATGTTTTCCTGCAAGGTTCGACTGACTCGGAAAGGTAAACAATACATACGAGCCGTTCTCTAGGAAAACCAGGTTTTGTGACAAAATTATGTAAATCATGATTATATAAGAGAAGATTCCTACGGTTAGTTTCTGAAAATTTGATCCAAATGTAAGACCCATTTAAGCTGTTGTTGTGTCGCCTGAAAAGGCGTCATAAAGGTGTTACTTTGGCGTCTGCGTGGCGGCGGCGGCATCCGAATTTGCTTGTCCGGAGCATAACTTTGTCACCTTAAGTTCAAATAACTCAAGATTTGGTATGCATGCTTCTCGCAATAAGCCGAAGTGCAGTGCGCAAGAACCATAACTCTACCTTGCATCGTTTTTTATTTATTTGCCATTGATTGATTTTATTAGAGCATTTCTTGTCAGGAGCATAACTTTGTCACCTCAAGTTCAAATGACTCAAGGTTTGGTATGCATGATTCTTGCAATAAGCCGAAGTGCAGTGTGCAAGAACCATAACTATACTATGCATCGTTTTTTAATTATCTCCCTTTGATTTATTTATTTAGAGCATTTCTTGTCCAGAGCATTACTTTGTCACCTAGAGTTCAAATGACTCGAGATTTTGTATGCATGTTCCTTGCAAAAATCCGAAGTGCAGTGCGCAAGAACCATAACTATGCCTTGCATCGTTTTTGAATTATTTCCCTTTGATTGATTTAATTAGAGCAATTTTTGTCCGGAGGATAACTTTGTCACCATTAGGTTGAATGACTTGAAACTTGGTATGCATGTTTCTTATAAAAAGTCTAAGCGCAGTACACAAGAATCATAACTTTACCTTGTGCCATTTTGAATCATTTCCCTTCGATTGATTTTATAAGCATTTCTTGTCCGGGGCATAACACCATAAGTATGAATGATTCCAAAATTGGTATGCATGTTTCTTGCTGTGACACGAAGTGCAGTGTGCAAGAATCATAACTCTACTTTGTGTAGTGTTTGAATGATTCCCTTTTGGTTGATTTTATCAGGACATTTTTAGTCCAGAGCATAACTTTGTCGTTTTTAGTCCAGATGACTAGAGAACTCTTGTGAGTCGGATATGTAGCCCAATACTGGTGTATTTGATAGATTTTCTGGGTATTTTATCATTCTCTCAGTTAGAAAATAGTCGAGGTCCTTTCTCTATCACGTTATGTAAGTGGAACATTTAAATTTATCTTATTTTTCTCCAAACTCTATAACATAATGAGAGAATGGTGTGCTTGAAGACTCGGAATGTGCTCATGTTTCTAAAAGGCTGAACTTAAAATATTCTCTGTTTCCCCTTCCCGACCCAAGCAGATTTAGAATGGGTAGATGGATAGGTCAAATTTTTTTAAATTTATTTTGAATGATTGTTATTGGTCAAGACAAACAAATAATGAAATTTAGTAATAACTCACTTAGGTGAAAATCAACAGTCTGAAATGAGAAATAGGTACTAAGTTCATAAGTAAGAAACAAGCCTGTTAACAAAAAAATATAGTTTTTATCCCCAATTTTTCTTAAATTTTTTTATATCAATTTGGGCAATAACATATTTTGGGTTAAGGGCCATTTTTTTCACGTAGGTAGTGGAAGGGGAAACAAACAATATTTTATTTTCGGCCTAATATATTCCACATGTTCGTGTTCTGTTGTTATTACATCTGAATCTGATGTCATGTGAGATTAATCATTTTCTTCATTCTTGTGACAAACAATGTATTTGTTCTGTATTAGGAGATAAGTGTGGTTGAAATTATACTGTTTTCTAGACAATTCCAATCATATACTGAGTTATTATACTCATAAATATACTGGGTTGGTCTTAAGGTAGGTAGTTTGTGGGTGGGGTACATGGTATAGTTGAAGCAATATTGGGTTTGCACTAAGAATGTCTGTTGTGGTGAAAATAAGTATAATTGTCAGACTTTTTAATAGCTCCCCTGAACACAAAATGTGACCATGGTGAGTTTTTTAGGAAGTTGATGAACAGCATTATGCATGTTTTCCACAATTTGACCAAACCACAATTTGACTGAACTTTACATGACTGGTCCTTGGATTACCAGTTGGTCTTCTTCCAATGATGTTGACAAGTCGTTCTTGTTGACTTTTCGTTTAACTCTATCAGAGATCAAGCTAAATGCTTTTCATAACTCAATCACAGGAGCCAATTAAATGTGTATTATTTTAAAACGAACAAGCGTGTTGGTCTGAATTAAACTACCTAAGGTTTAGTAATTGTGTATTTTGCATGATGTATCATCTAGTAAAAGTCAGCTCTGCATCCACTGATTATTCCACTGATTCTAATAGAAAATATTATGTGAGATCAATTACGGTATTGGCTCGAAACTTGGGATTTGAGGCTGTTAATGATGTCAACCCAATTTGTCATTTTGATCATAATAATTATGCTCCCATTGTGTGTACGTTTTGCTAGTGTTTTGTCCTTGTGTGCTAAAAAGTTCTATCTGTAAACTGTTCTTTTGTCTGTAGTGTTCTCCAGAGACATGTTTCGTGATAATTGAATGTGTTTTCCCTGCCTAGTATTGTTTCGCCTTTGCTTGCTATTCGAAGTGAGGATATCGTTGCATAATTCATGATTTCTCTATGTAATGGATAACATGTGTACTGTTGGTGTAAAAGTATCACTTAAAAAATCTTCGCTTCCTAAATTTATAACAGCCTCAACATTCCGTACATTTATATTATATTGTTTGACATGAGAAAATATGATTCTCTTCATATACTGTAAACCAATTTACTTTCCCGAATACTAAATTTCGCGTTTTGCTGATTGTCGGCATATTTGCGACAACAAATTTCACATTTTTCAGTTTCCTGCAATGTCCATATTTATATTTCTAGCACTTTTGCAGCGACTTCATTTTGCGAAATACTTCCACTCGTGAACTCTGCGAATGGCACGAAATAATTTCTTGGTTTAGTATTACAGTTTCAGTCTTATGGATGTCAATCTCAGTAAAATCAGGTTGAAGCATTATGTTGTGGTATTATAGTCAATTTGTTAATGTGATTAGATTATTTTCATGCAAGCGTTTTGCTAGACAATGGATTTAGATATACATAATATAGTATTATCTGGAGCTTTATCCAAGCTCATCTGGTGATCATCTAAAGAAATCCATCATCTTACAATGATTTAATACCTCACGGCATGCTGGTGAATAATCATGTCTAACCCGTCAAGTTAAATTGTCACGTAAACTGTACTTTTAGATGCTATATACAAGGGCTGTTCAGAAAAGTCTAAGACAAATGCTATGAGATACAATGACAAGTACGAACGTATTGAATAGTTACATAATTTTCTTGAACATTTCTACAAATTCAAAAAAGATACAGCTGAATGATCTGAAAAAAAACTGAATGACCTGAGAATTCTCTTTTAACTGAACATTTTTAAACTTCTATATATATATATGTTTAACTTTACTTCAGAAAACTGATTTGGGGAAATTGATTTTTTGGTGAAAGATCAAATTTTGTTTCACTTACAATCACAGAAGCTAAGTGGCTTGTGAAAATAAAGCTTTGGGGGATAACCTTTCTTAACAGGATATTTCTTATTGATCACATACAAATTGAAGAACAAATTTCTGCACTTGCATAGTTTACCTTAATTAGCTTGATTCTCCTTAGAACAGGTGGCTGCTTAATTTAAATGATTATGTTACACAGGTTTAACTGTAAGTACCATATACCTGTACATTTACTAAACATGTTCTATTTGAACTTTGCAAGGGTCAATAAATAGTAAATACAATATGTCTACACAAGATAATATTGAATGGATTATCTACCTTGACCTTCAGACTGAGTGGGGGGGTATGTATTATAATTATTCTGTTCCAGTTTCTGGATTGTTTGCTGGCAATATTATATTTACCATACTACAACTACAAAAAAAATATTCATGTTTACGTTAGATGTATGGGTATTTGAGATTTATTCATACAAGTTTACTTGTAATAGGAAGTAACCAAACTTAGTAAGTAAGTAAAGACTTTATTTAACGAGGCTACACATTTGGTTTCCCAATCTTCCATGTGGGCCTCAACATATATACATTTACAAATATACATACATACATAAAAACAACTGGTAGCAACATAATAAACTAAGATTATGAATAAGAGCATTTAACATTAAAATTAATATGCTCAGGTATAGCTTAGCATATTTAACATGGAATCCTTGAATATCCGTGCTTATCTGTTGTCCAATCAGAGTTGTTATTTTAACTAATCAAAACATTCTTACGGTACAATAAAGAAAACACAAGAGGATTATTTAGCCGCAGATCAAATGTGCTCAGCTATGGATTTTTATGCCCCCCTATCGATAGATGGGGAGGCATATAGTGATTCACCTGTCCGTCCGTCCATTCGTCCGTCCGTCCGTCCTGGTTAACCCAAATTGACAGTTTCTTCTAGCATTATTATGGCTTGCTACAAAGCTTGCATACTTGCATGGATGTTGAATATGAACACTCTCCACACGCCTGTATCACCTAACCTCATTTTGACCTTCACCTTGACCTAAGTTTGGACTTAGACTTATTGAAGGGCTAAATTCTTGGTTAACACAAATTGACCGTTTCTTCTAGCATCATTATGGCTTGCTACAAAGCTTTTATACTTGCATGGATGTTGTATATGAACACTCTCTACACGCCTGTATCACCTGACCCCATTTTGACCTTCACCTTGACTTAATTTTGGACTTGGACTTATTGAAGGGTCAAATTCCTGGTTAACCCAAATTGATTTTTCTTCTACCATTATTATGGCTTGCTACAAAGCTTCCATACTTGCATGGATGTTGTATATGAACACTCTCCACACACCTGCATCATTTGACGCCATTTCGACCTTCACCTTGACCTAATTTGGACTTAGATTTATTGGAGGGCTAAATTCTTGGTTAACCCAAATTGACCGTTTCTTCTAGCATTAATATAGCTTGCTACAAGGCTTCCATACTTGCATGGATGTTGTATATGAACACTCTCTACATGCCTGTATCACCTGACCCCATTTTGACCTTCACCTTGACTTAATTTTGGACTTAGGCTTATTGAAGGGTCAAATTCCTGGTTAACCCAAATTGACCGTTTCTTCTAGCATTATTATGGCTTGCTACAAAGCTTCCATACTTGCATGGATGTTGTATATGAACACTCTCCACACACCTGTATCATTTGACACCACTTGACCTTCACCTTGACCTTACTTGGACTTAGACTTATTGGAGGGCCAAATTCTTGGTTAACCCAAATTTACCGTTTCTTCCAGCATTAATATGGCTGGCTACAAAGCTTTCATACTTGCATGGTTGTTGTATTTGAACATTCTCCACACACCTATATCACCTAACCTCATTTTGACCTTGACATTGACCTAATTTTGGACTTAGACTTATTAAGCGTCTAATTCTTGGTTAACCCAAATTGACAGGTTAGTTTTACATCATGTCCATCATGGTGTTGACTTAAAACTTGATATACTTGTTTACTATCATAAGCCCCTTACATTATCAAAGCCATGTAACACTATCCAACATTATTACAGAATTATGGCCCCTGATTGACTTAGCTTTTTATGGGCAAGGCTTCCATGGGGGCATAAGCGTTTATTGAACGCAGTCTTGTTTAAACTGTGACCAAAATAGAAATGTATGTCAACAAAGGCCAAAATAAAGTGCTTTGATTAAGTCATAACCATATTAATATAGCGATTTGTGCTTATTTTGTATTGTGCAAGAGTTTTATTTACCAGGTGCTTATGGCTTAATTCAGTGCAATTGTGCATGAATTAGTTCAGTGACCTTATATTAATCTATTAACATTATGTTACAAATGTCAATAACCGTAATACTGTAATCGTACGGGACAAACTGTAATGGAAAAACTCATGAACCTCAAAGAGATCACGCTATGAGATCACCCTATGAGATCACGCAATGAGATCACCCTATGAGATCATCCAATGATATCCTCTATGAGATCTATCAATGAGATTAAGCAAAGATACATGTACTCTTGTTGAGCTACACGGATCTTAAAGATTGACTGATAAATATTACAGTATATCAGAATTATCTCGTGAATGCCAGGTAATTATTGCCCAATTTGCAGCCTTATGTGCCAGCAGGCACGAAGAGGATAAGTAAGTACATGTAATACATGGTTTATAAATCCCTGCTCATTAAAAAACTGTCAGTATGACCTGTTTGTGTTTTTGTCACCTTAAAGATTTTATCTCTCTCTTCATTATGCATTTATTTCATGACGTCCTGGCAGGTTATAATAGTACACGGAGTACCGGGTTAAGTATATTTGTGTAGTTTGACAAAAGTATAGAGAATATGGAGGTACCGTAATATGATATTCAGTTTGACTGGTGTATGAAATGTCAGCAAGTCATTAACGACTCCAGGGGAGCACTGCTTTATAATAGCTAAAGTTGAACTTGACCTTGCTCAACTTGTGTTTCCCTAACAACAACAACAACAACCGGTTATTACGCTCATTTCATGCATAACAAGAAAATATGAGGAAATACAAATACTGCCAACACAACCCCTTTTAATATTCAGCTGAAAACTAACATATTTAATCTTAGTTTTAATATAGTATGGAGAATTTGGGGTGATCCAGACCTTTATGCATGACTATATTATTACAAGGTTCTTGCGGAATATGTTAATTTCTGCAAGCAAATCATGCAATTCCGGTCCTTTAGATTTGTGTTTGTATTACACCTCGAGCATCTTCGTGATACTCCCCACTTATTAAAACATACAATCGGGGTTATTAATGTAGACAAGATGTCAGCTGTTAAATTATGCTAATAGAAGGTCAAGGAACAGTTAAAATTCTCTGTACTATATGTACAAGTCAACTTGAGCACAAAAAGGGAGATAATTCCACAAATTTGTGAGAACCAGTAGCTTAGGGTTATCTTCTATAAAACAAATCATATAAATATTAATAATAATGTAAGAACCTTTGGTTCAATCCTTTTGCTGGCAAGCTATTTTATATTAATGTTTTATATTTGTGATAATGTTGCTTGTTTTAACTTATTCAGCTTACATTCAAATATCTTTTAAACTATAAATATTGTATATCTTTCAATTTATTTATCAGTATCTGTGATTGTAACCTCAAACTCCCATACCAAGTTCGAAAGTTTTGTTTAATTATTAATAAAGTGTTCTCCTTAGACACATTATAATAGTAATTATAATAATGAAATATTTATTTATTTTATGAAGGTAACATGTTAAGACATATAGTTTGTGGTATATACATTCAAATTCAATGATTTTGGATCAAGGAGGTAATAAAAAAGAGCTGATTGGAAAAAAACTCTTTAACAGTTATTCGATCATACTGCTGCTATATTTGTGTATAGCTGACCATCTGTATATGGTACTCAAGTCTTATTCCTGCAAGCACAGTATGTAGTGAGAAATCTTCATTCTGAATGAAATTTTCAACCGCTAACGACCTTTACAAACTGCTTGATGTATAATAAAGATAACAATATCTTCAACCATACTTCACAATACTGCAAGCAGATTGCTTGTAATCATGGACCATATGGCTCAGATTTCTTACTGGGCCATATTATAAATAATCCTAAGTTGTTGTCTCCTCAACCCTTTACACGGATTTGATAGATAGGAAGAAGGGGAGGGGGCATAATGATGGTGTTTTGCACCAGTACTTGGTATGGAGGCACTACCATGGACATAGACTAGCTGTCAGTTGCTTGTCAACAATCTGACATGTAGTTATCTGGAAAATGGACAGCGTAAACACATTGTAAAATCTCTTTACATTCAGTGCTCATAAGCAAATAATACTTAACTTTGCCAGGTGATTTATTGTGTTTATATTACTTTACAAATGTGCAATTACAGATCCTTAAAACATGCATTAAAGGTCCATTATTTCATACTTGACACATGATGAGCTCGTAAAATTGAGAATTTCAATATAGCCAATCTTTTTTGCTACAGATATAATGACGTTTATAGAAAACTGCAATAAAAGATGTTCAATGATAGCGCCTTGGTGGCTGCCTTGATGGCTGTATGTCTCAGGTGTCTGATTGATAGGTTCCCAGGTACTGTATGAATAGTCTGGTTCTCAGGTACTGTATGTATAGTCTGGTTCTCAGGTGCTGTAGGTATAGTCTGGTTCTCAGGTACTGTATGTATAGTCTGGTTCTCAGGTGCTGTAGGTATAGTCTGGTTCCCAGGTACTGTAGGTATAGTCTGGTTCTCAGGTACTGTAGGTATAGTCTGGTTCTCAGGTGCTGTAGGTAAAGTCTGGTTCTCAGGTACTGTAGGTATAGTCTGGTTCTCAGGTACTGTATGTATAGTCTGGTTGTTACAGAATGAAGTACCATCTAATTAACCTGCCCTAAACACCCAATCAGTGATACATTCAATGTAGCTTGTTAAAGCAGGTGACTGTTTAAATACTAAATACAGGTGCATTTAATATGAAGAAATGGGATAATTGGGATTTAATCAACGTTGAGCTTCTCCCCATGACTGTATCTACAGGACATAAGTTTCTCAACTTATGTGTAGCCACAGGACATAAAGACAGGAATAGGACTTGGTAGGTGTACTCAATCTGAGATCTGTAGGGGGAGATCATCTGCATGGAACCCTTTGAAATCAGTATCGTCATCCAACAGTTTGTATCTCCTTACCAGTGAATATTTACCTTTGTCACACTATATATTTATACATATATTAGAATAAGGTCACAGCAAGGTCATATAAGTGATATATTATATCTACCATAACATCATTGACCTCAAAACTCATTCTCAAGTGTTAGACAAGTGTATTACAACAAATTAAGTTGTATTGAGACTTATAAAAAAGGGGACAACATAGGGTTTTTGATCTTATAGCCCACTGGTACAGTTGAGCCAGCCAAGGTATTCTTCAATTGCTTTTTTTCCAATTCTACAGGTTCATAATCATTTTACAAATGTCTAAGTCATGACTGTGCAATTCATTGAAATTGACTGCTTTGCTCAAGTTGGCTGATTATTTCTAGTGATGATTTTTATGTGTTGGTAAATATTTGAACTTGATAGGTCAAGTTGGGGGGTTACTATATAACTCTACTGGTAAAAGTACATTTACATGCATAACCCGGATATTTAGCTATACATGTTCAGCTTTAATGTAGTGTTTTAAGTTCACCTAAGTGCTCATTGTGAACTTCTGTGATCACCCTATGTACATTGTCTGTTACTTTAAAATTATTAAAATAGTCTGGAGATTTTAAACTGATCCTCAACCTCCTATTACCGTAGCATAATTGAAAAACTGACATCTTGCGTATATTTATAAACTTCAATAATACTCAATATGAGGGTTGAAGTTTATTTGGAAGAATAAGAACCCCAGTGTAGCATGTTTAAATAAGCAGGAGGTATCATGAAAACCATTCACTCCAGGTGTAATAAAATACAAATTTACAGGAGCGATATAACACAATATGCTCACGAAAATTGATATATTCAACGCAAGAACCTTGTTATATATTCATGCATAAAGGTTAGGATCACCTTAATGCTTCCATACTGTACAGGTTACCACTAATACAGGTTTGACTGGATATTTTTACATTAAAAACAGATAAAATTCTGGCTTCAACAACAGATTACAAACATCCTTGACCTGAGTACTTGTTTATTTACATTATTATTCTTTTCTAATATTAGAGATATTTGTGTGACCTGGTGTTGACCAAATGATACAGGGAGTGGTTTTATTGTGTTTACTCATTTCTTCAGAACTGTTATGATTATACGCCTTAGCTGTGACTGTCTTAGTATGGGGAAAACTTTCTATTCTGAATTTTTGACAACCAACCTTGGGAGTGACAGGGTTCAGACAACACAGATTTCCAAAAAGTTTCCTAAAATAAGTCTGTTAGACATTCAGTCTGATAAAAGCACTATCAAAAGAAATGTTTGGACCAAAATCAGAAGAAAAAAAGGTGCCAAACATTGGGCTTGATTCCAGTGGAAAATATGTCAACTTGATTCCATTGGAAAATTTGTCTGGTTGGATCACATTTTGCCAGACATGTCTGTCTGGTATGTAACAGTGTTTCTGAACGATGAGAATGATCAAATTACTAAATTCAGTAATTATAATTTCTCTAATAGTGAACAGGTTTTCTTATAGATCTACAACTTACAATTATGTGGGAGCTGACACATGAATATTTATCAAAATCCATACATAACAGAGAAATATGATATAATGATACCGTATTTATCTCATATTCACGGACAAAAAAGGCAAATAATTGCATGAAGATTGATGAGTGTCGGGTATAATTGCCTATGTAGTTATACCACACTGGAAATTAGCTACCAGTATACAAAATGTCAAGGCTGTTCCGTTGATGTTGCAGGCGGTAATAACTTGTTATGTTTATCCATAGAAGGCGCTCCCTGATGCTGCTATGAGATGTGTAATTAAATCATAGACATGTTATTTTATTAGGCTTCTGACAGGATAAAGCGGTACCGGTATAATTGTTATGAAAGTATATTAATATACACCCTGAAAGTCTTTATATTGTACGTATAAGCATAGAGTTATAATGTTTATATAATTATAGAGTTCAGGAATTGTAGCTTTGTCTTTAGCTTGTTTAAATGTTAGCTATATTGTTGATATTTCAAGTTAACTAAGATACAGATACATGTTAGGTTAAAATCTTATTGATTTAGAAAGGGTAGAAGAACAAGCTGAGCGATTAGGTAAAACAATGAGAACTGCATGCCCCCAATTTTCCGAAGCATCTCAAGTAGAAATCTCAACTCAAATTGAGATTCTGCTCAAGTCAAGAGTATAAATATGAGATAATTCTTAAGTTTTATGCTCAAAATATTTGCTGTAATACACTCAGAACAATGTATCTGTTTTGTGGTTTGTCTCCGATTGAAATTATATCAAAGACATATGACAGTATCTCAGCTCAGATTGAGATGCTTTGGGAGATTGGGACCAGGTCAAACAACTTATGCTGTGGATACCAGGAGCCCGTTGCCTAACCAAACCGCTACCGAGCGCTCAGTGGCGCTATGCTAGAAAACAGCTTGCTTAAAAAAAGCAGACAAAGCGGAAAAATTATATGCTTCCGAAGCCGGTCCATTTCACAAGAAAGACACAACTACCAGTATCTCTTCTCTTATTAAAGTCAGAGGTCATTGGAGGCCAATCTGGCAAGAACCAAACCTAAGACCAAGCACCAAGGACTGTCTCAGTCAAAAACAAACAAACAACAAGAACTTATAATTATGCTTAACAATGCAACTAAAATCAGGACAGGACAGTTAGTCTGGTAGACTTACCTAATTATCAACTTACAACTGAGGAACCATTAATCACCCTGTTTACCTCAAAACTGTGGAGTTGATTGAATGAAACTGGTCTCATGTCATCCTTATGATTTCCTAACCACAACTGCATACTTTTGGATGACTTTTGACACTTGTGAAAGTACATCCAATATTATGTTGTTGCCCTTAATAGTATGATTAGATATAATACAAATTATTTACAAAAATACAATAGGAGTATACTCATATATCTTTAGTATAAAAGTTTTTTTGACGGGAAAGAAACTCAAGTGTATCAAGTGGAGGTTGGAAAAGCATTAGATGAGAGATTAGTTTTGAATGTTACTCCTCCAACGGACATCATGCTTGGAAACTGTCCTTAGAATGAGAATGAAAATATATATATATTGTGATGGGCAAACAAATTTTCTGTTTTATATCACTATTTTCATTTTACAGCACATTAGTCTAATGTCTCATTTCTTTTAGATCACCCCACATATATATTGACATAAATTAACTATACATTTACTGAAATGTTTGAAAAATGTTTGATATGACATTGTGATTGTGAATGATATGACATTGTGATTGTGGATGTAAACTGATAGAGAGACTGCAGACAGGAAATGCAATATTGTAGATTGGTAAATATTAAATCCACCATATTAAGCACTTTCAGAATGAGATGGTCGTATTATATTTGTGATTGGGAGCTGTAAACAAATAGGGAATGCAGACAACAAATAAATTATTGTAGGGAATGTGGACAGGAAATGAAGTTTTGTAGATTGATAAATATTAAATACACTGTATGGTACTTAGAATGAGTTGGACATATTATAGTGTTAGGAACTTCTACAGTTTGATGACTTAATGGGACCATTGATACTATAATATTATTAGGACATGATAGCTGATTGTCTGGAGCACTTATAACTGAACCGTCAGTCTCTGTAGCTTCATAAAAACTTAACTGTTTGTATGCTAAGTGATAATGGTATTGATATGGTTTACTTGTATGACAATTATATGAGGTTTCTGAATTTAGAATGTCTCTGTTTGAAGCTGAAAAATATCTGGTGTCGTTCAGCTATAGAAGAACTTTGGAATAATATAATCATTTGAATAATATAATCATTTACATCTAATGGTGCTTATATCTCGTTTTGTTGCAGATCGAAGATCCTGTGTCGTATTGTTGTTGCTGATTGTGGAACAGTCTGGTTACCATGACATGATACTGGCTTGTATAATCACTGGATGATGGGTCCAGCAGTGCTGCACAATGATTTGTCATTTATCCACCGCCGGCAGTACAAGCACATGCAAACAGCAGACTATTGAGAAATACTTGGCATTATCATTTTCTTACCTGATTAGCTTCTCTAGCTGTCGATTAGCCAGGTAAGATGAGTAAATGTTGTTTGTTTGTAATTATTGTTATTTTGCATGCAATGTTTTTGAAATACTCCTACAGGTTGGAATATTACAACATTATATTATTGTGCAATTATTAAAAAGCATTTGTTAGTATTTTTTAGAGAAAGGATATTTTTCATGACGCAAAGAAATATTTCAAGAAGGTCAACTTTATATTATTGCGCAACTATTATAAAAGGCATTTTCTTAGTATTTTTGAAGAAATGGTATGATTAATTGCATGATTAAGAAAAATCTTTCAAAAAGGTCTTTGAATATCTTATCAATAAATGATGAAATGACATCCAAAGTGTTAATTACATTAATTAGATAAATAGTTTTCAGTTTGAACAAAAACATGATTCCTCCACATTTTCTGCACTGGTTTCTTTGTTAAGCAATCTAGGGGATGGAGGATATTTTGCATTTATGTAAAAATCAGTTAATGTGCTTTGGTGTCCCCAATTTGGCTTATCACCAGAAATTCATTTCTAAATTTGTTTATCCAATGATAAAAAAGTGGTGTATTAAAAAGAAAATTATACTTCGCTGATATTTGATTATTTATAATTTTGTCCATGCTATTTCTCAGTAACTATTACGCAAATTTTAATGACAATGTGTAAGAGTTAAAAGTAGTCCAAGCCTAGATGTGTTTTTCATCTACACACAACAGTCCGATATATTTTAGGAAGTTATTGCCCTTTTTTCCCCACATATTTAAATTTTGACTACATTTACAGGCCTAGACACTAACTATTTTGGCCACTGGTCCGACAGGGCAAAAGCGCCCAATTGTAAATAGGACAGTTACTGGTCCTCCAGAATTTTCACTGGTCCTTCTGGATTTTCACTGGTCTCAGGCCAGCGGACCAGTGTTAGTGTCGAGCCCTGATTTAGTCTATTTCTTGATAACCATTGATCAGATTTCAACGAAACTTTTCAAATTTCATCTGTACCAAGGCTAGTTGTGCATATTGGTTGCAGGAAATAGTCGAATCAGTTTTTAGGGAGTACACATTGTCCTTTGATCTGTTTATCACTTATGATTTTGTCTGCTCTTTTGCTAATGGTTGCCTTTCAATGAAACTTTGCAAGACTCATCAGTACCAAATTTTGAATACAATGTGCATGTCATCATAATTTGGACCTCTTATGCTAATGCTGTGTCAAGCAATATTTGGAGGGTATTCAGCACATTCAGTGATATTTCTGGTAATATTTCTAGGTGACCTACTCATTTATATTTTCAGTTTTACCAGATATCTATTTATGGCATGTAGAGTGTTTAGACCTTTAATGACATTGATTCTAATTACAGCATTTAATGACTATAGAATTGACAATCTTTCATTATTCCCTGTAACTTTGATTACATGGAAGATATTACCTTGTGTCATTTCCTGCCTTATGACAGCCAACATGTGATGTGATTTTCAGTATTTACGACCGTCAGCATGTCATCAGTCTTGGAGCTAATTTTGTTAAAAACTGAAGTATGCGATGACTTCAGTGATTTTTCCCACCTTTGTTTGGTACTCGTATTAGGAGAATAAAAACAAATCAGAAAAAAAACCAATAAATTTCCCAATTTCAAAGAAATAATTCCCATTTTTTTCATCTGGCTGGGTGATTCATACTAAAAGATGTAAGTTTGCACATTTTACACGAAGGAATACATTACACAAGCCATTTTATGTTAATTTTCTATCATAAATAAGAGAAATTCTTGTTTTATCAAGAATTCTAAATTTATGAAAAAAATCTCAATATCATTTTATGTCAAAACGCAACAAGCAAAAAACATTGCTGAAAGGAGACAACTCCTTCAGTGACATAATCCACAAAAATATTTATATAACCTTAGCTCAACCTTTTATTTTCCAAAACTGAATTTCTCAATAATCAAAGTTCACACATAAATTTGCTGCCACAATGCGTAAGAACAGAATCTGATGTAAATAAACAAAGTTAAATGCGTATAGTGCCAGGCTAAGTATCGGGTTGTAATGAAGTGTATATATTGCCATTCATGTAGCTTTTTTAATGTAAATATTTATGCACAGTTAGTGCATGCTGCTTGCATATTTAACACCCTTTCTACATTATCCTGTCTAATTTCAGTATTTCACAACCTTTATATAAACCAGGTCAAGTACTTTACCTGTGCAGGAACTTCAGTTATTTAAACCATTCTATGTCTACATTTACATAAGAATGAAAAATACAGGTTGTCATTCAATAAGAATGTAAATTTAGTACTGTAAATTTTTGTGAACACCGTGTCAAATCCCCACTGTAAGAGTGTTAGTTTCTAATTTCCATTTTGAAATTGACATGCCGCACAATATGCCTGTTTACTGCAAACCACAAACAGTTATGCTAGAAATTAAGTTTTTTAAATTTGCAGCATTTTATATTTGACAGTCATACAACATTTTGATTGAGAGAATAGCACAGAGGATTTGACTTGATCCTGACCTATATGCATGATTACATTTCAAGGTTCTTGCGTTGAATATATAAAATTCCACAAGCATATCGTGTATACACCTCGAGCGTTTTTGTGATACATCCCGCTTATGAAAACATACAACCTGGATTATAAATACAGACAATATATCAGCTATTAAGTTATGCCACTAGAAAGTCGAGAGTCTTGTCAAATTCTTTGTGCTATACAGTACATGTAGTCTGTTTTATGTGCTCTATGTCTACTGGTCAGGGCCTAAAATAAAATATTGTTCGTTTCCCCCATCCCCTACCTACCCGATTAAAAAGGGCCCTACCCTAAATATTTTATTGGCCAAATTGAAATAATATTTTTATGCCCCCGTATCGATAGATCGGGAGGCATATAGTGATGCACCTGTCCGTCCGTCCATCCGTTCGTTCGTTCGTTCGTTTGTTCGTCCGTCCGTCCGTCCTGGTTAACCCAAATTGACCGTTTCTTCTAGCATTAGTATGGCTTGCTACAAAGCTTTTATACTTGCATGGATGTTGTATATGAACACTCTCCACACACCTGTATCACCTAACCCCATTTTGACCTTCACCTTGACCTAATTTTGGACTTATTTATAGACAAGGCTTCCGCAGGGGGCATAAGCGTTTAATGAACGCAGTCTTGTTTTTATTAGAAATTGGAAGTGAAAGTTTTATTTTTTTGTTTACTGGCTTCTTTTTTACCATTATAGTTAAGACTGTTGGTTTTCACCTTACAGCTAATTCTAAATTTCATTATTTGTAAGTCTTAACCAATAACTATCATACTGAAACAATTCCAAAAAAAAATATTTACCCTACCTACCTACCCATTCTAAATTTGTTAAAGTCGGGAAAGAGAAACCAAGAATATTTTAATTTCGGCCCAGTATGTTTAGCTAACATCTTCACTGGTGAGTCATATTTTCATGTAAGGGTATGACCTGTCAGGATCTGGAATCAAACCCAGATTACTGGTTGACAATTTGAGTGCTGGACCACGGCTGCGGCTAAATCTGGTTGGTATTATTCCAGATGAACTTGTTGGGTCAAGTGGCCGCCGTAATATAAGACTAATTCAATAGTTGTTACAAATGGCATTCAGATGTTTCAGGAAGGTAATGTTAAGCCAGCTGAGAGGTTGCATGTTTGAAAGAAGACTCTAAACTAGACCTTATAAAAAAATTGTTTATAGAAACAGATGAGGACTACCTGTTCAGTCAAAATCAAAAACCTTGTTTTGTGACATTGTCACGTTTCTTGTTAGTTTAAAACAGCAAATCAAAATCTTTTTTCTGATGAAATTTTTTGATTATTAGCTCACCTGTCACAAAGTGACAGAGTGAGCTTTTGTGATCACTCTTCGTCCGTCATCCGTCCGTCGTCCGTCCGTCGTCTGTCCGTCAACAATTTGCTTGTGTAGACACTAGAGGTCACAATTTTGGTCTAATCTTTATGAAACTTGGTCACAATGATCATCTCAACAAAATCTAGGAAACGTTCAATATTGGGTATTTTGGGGTCAAAAACTAGGTCACAAGGTCAAATCATAAGAAAACTTTGTGTAGTCACTAGAGGTCATAATTTTGACTTAATCTTTATGAAACTTGGTCACAATGATCATGTTAACAAGATCTAGGTCAAGTTTGATATTGGGTCATCTGGGGTCAAAAACTGGGTCACAAGGTCAAATCATAGAAAAACCTTGTACAGTCACTAGAGGTCACAATTTTGGCCTAATCTATTTGAAACTTTGTCACAATGATTATTTTAATGCAATCTAGGTCAAGTTTGATATGGGTCATCCTGGGTAAAAAACTAGGTCATTAGATCAAATCATAGGAAATCCTTGTGTAGTCACTAGAGGTCACCATTTTAGCCTAATCTTTATGAAAATTGTTCACAATGATCATCTCAACAAAATCTAGGTCAAGTGTGAGGTCACTAGGTCAAATCACAGGGCTTGCATGCACTACTACGACAGG
Organism: Spisula solida; assembly: GCA_947247005.1. NCBI lineage: Eukaryota > Metazoa > Mollusca > Bivalvia > Venerida > Mactridae > Spisula > Spisula solida. Next base: position 37,805,104 of record OX365951.1, read on the forward strand.
TGAGCGACCTAGGGCCCTTTGGGCCTTCTTGTAATTATATTGTGATTTAGATTTATTTAGACAATTTATACAAAATGTTTGAAAATAATATTTTATGTTTCATTGCATGTAATGAATATTGTTTAATTATTATAGTTGCTGAGACTGAGTAAGGATGGAGGCATCGACGGACCCGTCGGACGCTGTGGGAGATTTCAGCGATGATGATGGTCCCAACGTTCACATGTTGCTGAAGATTGTGATACTTGGTGTGATCGGTTTCGTCAGTGTGATTGGGAATTGTATCGCTCTGGGCACTCTGGTGGTATACAGACATTCACTGCGTATTGGTATTGGTATCTACATCGTTATTGGTGGTTTAGCCTTGGCTGATATAGTTATAGCTTCTATGGACGTTCCAGATCGTATAATGTTTCAGGTAGGTCAAGCCTTGGTCGATATTGTCATAACCTCTAAGGATGGTTCAGGTAGGTCAAGCCTTGGTCGATATTGTTATAACCTCTAAGGATGTTTCAGGTAGGTCAAGCCTTGGTCGATATTGTTATAACGTCTATGGATGTTTCAGGTAGGTCAAGCCTTGGTCGATATGGTTATAGCATCTATGGATGTTCCAGATCGTATAAAGTTTCAGGTAGGTTTAGCCTTGGCCGATATTGTTTTAGCATATATGGACGTTCCAGATTGTATACTTGCAGCAAATGTTCTAATTATGCCCCCCATCTTTGATGAGGGGGTATATTGCTTTGCCCATGTCTGTCGGTTGGTCTGTCTGCAAGTAGACCGAATGGTTTCCGTTCAATAACTCAAGAACACTTTGCCCTAGGATCTTCAAACTTTACATTTAGGTTGGCCATCGACAATGACCTTGACCAAGGTCAAATGACCATAATGATAATTATGTAATATCTCTTGCAGTCGTTAATGCTATTGTTACTCTATGCTTGTATATTTATGTATATGTAGTGTTTTGTCTCTGAAAAATATTGTTTCTGAAATTCCAGCCATTTCAGATGACCATGACTACATCTCATGTACCCGTTAATACTATTGTTACTCTATGTTTGTATTTTGTAGGCTGATAAAGGTGACCTGAAGTCAGAGACTTGGTGCAAGGTGTATGGACTACTTGTGAATTCTTGTCAGTACATTAAAGCATTTCACCTGGTTGTTCTGGGTGTACTCAGGGGTATTTTATTAACTGATCGTGCTCATCATGCGCCTACAGCAATACACGCTTTAATCACTTGTGCTATATTGTGGACAGCGTCATTGTTAGCAAATATACCTATGATCACTTCATCCATTCATGATTCAATGACGAAAGGATGTGTTATTGACATTGATCTGAATCGAGATGAAGCAATACAATCCGACAGCACAGTGGCCGCGGAAGAACGATACCTCATATTGTCGTCGGCTTTCTCATACTTCCTACCACTTGTACTCATCATCATTATATACTTGTTTACTGGTTACATGAGTAAGAGATTCTTTGAAGACAGTTATTCACGGAGGGAGCGACGATTATCCAAAATGATATCATGTTTAATTGTGACCTTCTCACTGTGTCATCTTCCCTCGGAGACAGTTAACCTACTCTGGTTCTACCAAGTCAGAAATAAAGAATACTATCAATTACAACAAGACAATGAAAAATACCAAATATGGCTTCACATTCGAGATTATTTACAAATATTAGCTATGTTTGACATGGCTATACGTCCTATAATCTACGCTACGATGTCTCGTGAGTTCGGTCGTGTGTACGATCAGGTGATAAACTGTACATACTGTCGTATAGAGGAAGAAGAAGAGTTGCCGCCACGATTACGTCATCGTGGTCGTGAGATAGAGGAGGTGATGAGTACACCATTAAGACATGATCAGGATAATCTAGAGTTTACAGAGGCTGCTGGTACGGATAATGAGACAGAGGAGATATTCTGATAGAAGCTACGCAAGTGTTAGTTATACCAGACCCCGATCTCTCGAAGCATCTCAATCTGAGCTGAAATAAATCTCAAATACTGTCATGTGTCTTAGAGATAATTTCCATGGGAGGCCAGACTCAAAGCTGGCACCACAAAACTGATACGTTGTTCTGAGTTTATTACAGTAAAAAAATATGAGCACAAACTTAAGAATGATCTCAAATTTATACTCTTGACTTGAGCGAAATCTCAATTTGAGTTGAGCATTCTACTTTAGATGCTTCGGGAGATCAGACCCTGTTTTCTGTTATTTACACGCAGTGTGCTCATAAACCTGTTCTCAGCTCTCACATTTACTGAGTACATTAACTTTGTACTTATAAACGAATGTAAGGTCTGTGAGCGTCATAACACAAGTAATAAGAGTGAGGTGTTCATAAACATAGAATTTCTTCAAGATTTTCATACATTTACTGATAACCTGTGTTACCCTGTGTTCAAGGTATGTTGTGAGAACAAGGCATTGTGGCATGTTGTCACTGAGTATTACGTTATATAGGCTTTATTACAAGTCATCATTGTTATGGTCAACTTGTCATTAGATGAATATTGTTATAGTTGTTGAAGCATTTATAATGATCACACGACGCCACATAAGATTTTTAATTTACTCAATATAGTATGCGTAGCTCAGATAGAGTTGTATGTGTAGCTCAGAATGTATTTGTATAAATATTGTCAACCTGTATTTATCTGACTCGTATAAACATTATTATGTATTTGTTAATTGTAAGTCGAATGTAAAGGGGCAACTATTAAATTTTCAATGACGTAACATAATCTGCTGGTGTGTGTTTGATGGGCAGTTTCCTCACAGTGTTCCCCCTTTATAAACAGGGTTCTACTGAGGCATTATAGCCGATCCTGAAAACGAGTGGCAATCTGTTTCAGATGCTATCAGCTATACACCAAAACTAAGTTCAAACATGGTTCTATTGTTATAATTCAGCTTATGAAATTTCAAATGACCATAACTTTGTCTATTCTTTGAATTTTTTCATCAAATAACTTTTATTTTCTGCAGAAATCTTCATTCTTTCTCATGTAGCAATGCCAGAATTCTGGATTATTCTGGAATTATAGGATCTCTTTACAAAGTTTCAGGTACTATCCCTCAGATAAAGCAGGTCACTAGTGCTTGTGAATTGCTGAACACATGTTTATCACTAAATGGTTTCCAATCAATAAGGCCGCAGTTTGTTTATTTTTAGCTTTATTGCAAATTTTTGAAAATTTCGCTGCCTGGAGGAAGGACAAAGGAGCAAGTTTGAAAAAAATCAAAAACCAAAAATAAAAAAACATGGTCTAACAAAGGAGGAATACTGTACATTAGCCTAGGAGTCTTCCATCTTAGGAGTTATCTGTTTGGTCATGAACTGTTAATGATCCCTATTGATTTTGCAGTCAGTAGATCAAGGGTCTAGGTCAAAGTGACTCAGTCAAAATGCTATTAAGGGATACAAGCATCATGAAGAATTTGCTCAGCAAGAACACAGATGTTGTCCAATCGTTTTAGTTGATAAAAAAACTCATTTTAGAATTGTAATGTTTAATGTATTGTAATTAGTCACATTTACAATGAATTCCTATAATGTCTTTATATTAAGCTACTGGCTAGCACATCGATTTGAAGAAGGTGATTATGTAGGTGTTATCTTACTCAAGTTTGTTTTAGATTTTTTACAACAGTATTTTAAAATCTGATTGTTTTGATTCATATATTTATGTAAATGTACTTTTAAAATCAGGTAATGCCCCTATTTATGTTTGGTCCCAGGAGAAAGGGGCAGGGTGATATTAGGCATTGATTTATTGATTGATTGAAGCATCTTATACTGCAGTGATTTTGTCAAAATACTCAACTCCAGGATTGAAAGCTAGATTTCGCAACCATACAGAATGTCTTATTTTCATTGGTCGGCATGCCAACCCTCATACTGGGACAATATAGTGATAGATGCATTATATGTTGAATACTTTATAAAACAACTTGGTTCAATCCATAGGGTATATTAATTACACTGCTATATGGACACTGGTTTTGCTCCATAGCAGGGTTCCTGTCAGAAAAAATCGTGGAAACAATTATAATTTTTCAAGATCAGGGAAAAGTCAGGGAATTTTGAAATCAGAAATCAACTTGAGCAAAGAAATCATTTTGTTAGGGGAATAGAAAAGAAATAAGGCTAAGGCAGTTCATCATTCAGGTATGTTGACCCAGACTTTATGATTTACTATATTATCAAATAGCTGTTGTTTGGTTGATATTTTAGCAAAAGTTGAAAAATTATAATAGAAAATTTAAATCTGTTGATTGATAATCCTCGATTAATACTGATAGATTCCGCCTGAGAAATAAATAGTCTGGGAATTCTACTCACTGCGATTTCATGGGAACTCTGCTTAGATACCAGTGTGAAATCGACACTAGTAATACATTATGCATGCATTATTTTTGTGTTAATGAACTTTTATTTGCCTGTTGCACAATACAAGATTTAAACCAGCATTAACGGTAAAATATCTATTAAAGGTAGCATTAAGTTATGTATCATTTGAATGATTGGTTGTTTCATACTGGATTTTGAAACATTTTGTTTGTCGGATATCTTATTCACATGCATGTCTTGGCAAAAGGATTATTCTTGAATAATCCTGTATAACTGGAGCATTAATTCATTATAGTGTTAATTGTACTTGATTCTAGCTTGTAAAATAATCAGGGCTGGTATTTATAGTGCATCTTCGTAGAAAACTTAAATATATTGACTAACTGGTAAGTAAAAAATCTGTGATTTGCATATTTTCCACAAATTGAAGAATAATCCATGTTTGCTTAGTGATTAGAGTTGCTCTCTACATAATGCATAAAAACCATTTTAGCAATTATTAACTTTGATTGCATTATTTAGCTGATGCATGTAAGGAAATTTTAAAATTTAAGAAAAAATCTTAGTGTGCATCTAACTTAAAGGTGCTTTATAAATACCAGCCCTGTTGATGCTTGCAACTCAACTAGATGCTTGCTTTGTTGTTGGGATTTACATCATTTGTTAAAAGCTTTCGATTGTTTTGTAAGGAATTGTATTTTCTGGAATGAAGACAACTAATTCATCCATGTGTGAATTATTCAATAAATTTACAAATGAAACTGTTTCAACATACCTGCTATATGATAATTATCATGAAACCTGTGTGCCTTATTTTGTATGTGCGTAGTTGGCAGCTGAGCATTCTCTGATCATCATTGTGTAATTCATCATTCTGGTTACATTTGACACCAATTATGGAATCATTTCCCCATTGTGTGAGTGTTCAAGTGTTCAACAAGTTTGTCTACGGTCTGTAATGATGTTATTATGTTAAATTCTAGTTTATACCTTTGTTGCTAATGGTTACTTGCCCCGATCTCCCCAGCATCTCAATCTGAGTCGACATTATTCTCAAATACTGTCATGAGTCTTTGAGATAATTTCCATGGGAGGCCAGACTTAAAGTTGGCACCACAAAATAGATACATTGTTCTGAGTTTATTACAGTAAAAATTTTGAGCACAAACTTAAGATGATCTCAAATTTATACTCTTGACTTGAGCAAGATCTCAACTTGAGTTGAGATAATCGCAACTTGAGTTGAGATTTCTACTTGAGATGCCTTGGGAGATCGGGGCCTTGTTTGATCCTGGAAAGTTAGTGATCTAGTCCTGTTGAGAAATGATGAAATTGTAAGTGTATTGACTCATGGAAAAAGTGTTTATACTAGTAGTTTTATATATTGGCTCAGTTTGTTGCAGAAATTGTAATGACTGGGTTTTTGGAGAAATTTTATTGACTCATCTGATGGAAAAAATTTATTGACTCAGTTTTCTGGAGAAATTTTATTGAATCATGCAGGTTCATGGAGAAATGTTTGACTCAGTTTGTGGAGTAGTTTTATTGACTTAGTTTGTTGCAGAAATTTTATTGACTCAGTTACTTGCAGAAATTGTTTGACTCTATTTATTAGTCCCCTACCGGTTTTTGACCGGAGGGGACTATAGGTTTGCCCTCCGTCCATCAGTCTGTCCGTCAAAAAATCTGGATCCTGACATAACTCAAACAGTTTATGAAACTTGGTATGTGGATAGGGGGCAATAAGGGGATAATGCACGTCCAAAAATATGTACAGTAAAGTTCCACCTAACGACCGGTCCGATAATGCGACCGTCCCGCTATTACGACCGATTTTTAAAAGAACCAAATAATTCTGTTCTATATTCAATTGAATTAAGGTCCTATAATGCGACCGGTCCGCTATTCCGTATTACGACCAATTTATCCAGTCCCATTGTGTCAATTCCCACTGTGTTTGGTCTCGCTAATACGACCAATTATGTGTCATGTATAATTTTGTGTAAACAACTTTATTCACACCTACGCGTATCTCTGGGGCGCTTGAAAATCATCTTGCACCTTGATCAAGGTCGCGGGGCGCTTGAGATCGAAGACACCGTATTGAAACTTGTGTGTTCATTTATGACAGCCAATTAAATGTCAATTAGATTATACATGTATAAACAATCGATAATTGCCTGGGGCAGCTTGCATGACTGGCAAACAAGCAGATTAACCAATTTAAGACACTGATTAGCATCAATTAAATGTCACTAAAGTTTAGAAAAACTTGTTGAATTTGCCGACGATAAAAATAAATTGTCTTCCATTACGGTACGGTTTAAAGTCAGGTACGATACGGCGTCACGGAATTTCGTTACCAACGTAAATCGTTCAGAACTTTGATAATAACGAAGAGCATTAATGTAGTTTATATTAATCAATAAATCTTCCTTAAATATATTTTGGGTCAAATCATAACAAAGAAGTCATCATTTTATTCTCAAGATCGATTCAAATCACAGTCTGTTATTGTAACTTGCATAGTATTCGGACAACTTCAAAATTCGGATAAATTGTGCTTCAGAGAATATAAGCATTATTGCTGCCTAATTATGCAGTTTTAATTAATATATATATATTATATTGTATTAATTAAATGTGTATGCTGTACATTGTTTTTGTTTTTATTATATTTATATTTGTATATTAGCTTCAAAGACAATGTTCACCAGTATATAGCAACCAGTACTAGCTTCTTCAAGATACATACACACAGACTCGCTATTAAGACCGACTCGCTATTAAGACCACTTTTTGTCAGAACGGTCGGTGGTCTTAATAGCGGAACTTTACTGTAGATTCCGACCAAAATTGTGGTTGCTATGGCAACAGAAACATTGAAAATGGCTTAAAACCCGTAGGGGACTTCTGTATTGCTTGCAATTCTTAATTACTTATTCAGAGTAATGATGATATTATAAGAGAGCATTTAAATATAGTGTAACTATGACTACAATAGATGACGTAGGAAGAAGAGATTATACTGGTAGATACATACATGTTGTTTGGTGCTTTATTTGTTGGTTACTTTTTGTTCTGTTATAATTTTGTTTCAAGAATGGTTTTGTTAGAGTATGTTGGTATATTTCTGTTAACAATGTTTTAGTATTTTATATTTTGTAACAATGTTTTATGTTGACTTTCTGTTTATTAAAACATAATAATTTTTAAATACATTTTTAGTGAATGAGATATATTTTAACTTTACAGTACTTCTGAAGTATTGTTTTTAGGCATCATAGCTGAAATTGTACTGATTTCTGCTCAGTTGTGTCAGCATTAATACATTAATACTGTAGGCATACTTATTTATCTGCAATGCTAATTTAACACATCACTGGCTTAGAATGAGAAGGTCGTAAGTACAAAATTGCTATTTTGAGAAAACAAGAAAAAACTGTCTGAAAACCACTCTTTATTTATGGAAAAACAAGCGTTTTAAACTTGGGTTTGGTCAACATGACCTGTTCCGATTTTCATGAAAATAGGCTCATAATGTTTGCTATCTTCCAGCAGCACTGCATTTGGTTTAAATTCAGTATGTCTACAGTATGTTGTATTCTATTATTACACGATTCTTTATTTTATTCCTGCCTTTAAGTTGGTCTAATTATACCCTCTCAAACAAAGTTTGAAGGGGGTATACTGGAGTCACAATGTTGGTCTGTCTGTGTGTTAGCGAAATTGTGTCCGCTCTGTAACTTTGTCGTTTCTTACTGCATTCTAAAATGCTTGGTACAAATGTTCACCACATCAAGACTGTGTGTCATGCACAAGACCCAGGTCCCTAGCTCAAAGGTCAAGGTCACACTTAGAGGTCAAATGGTATATAGTCAAGGCGGTAATGTGTGGGTATGATTCATCACTCCAGTGACAGCTCTTGTTTACTTTTCAATGCAATTACGTTAGTTTGTTACTGTATATGTTGCTGGTTTGTGTCAATGTATGCTGTAAATATTGTAATGTATGCATCAGTTATATAATATGTATGCTCATAATGTTTTGTATCATTTTGCCACAATTTAATGCAATCATGTTTCAATACCATGTTCTGTAAGCCTGTTATGGGTATGTTTTGCTGTGGTCTGTTTCATGAATGAATGTAGGACAAGAATCACTGTATGATAGAATTGCTAGTATAATTTACTATAAACAAAGACTCATTATTTTGGTAAACTCAGAATTTCATTGGTGATCTCCTTCAGTTAATTGGTTGAATGGAGATTAAAAGTTTGTAGGAGGTTATGGTACTGTTAGGTTACCCCGGTACTGTTAGGTTACCCTGGTACTGTTAGGTTACCCTGATACTGTTAGGTTACCCTGATACTGTTAGGTTACCCTGGTACTGATCGGTTACCCCAGTACTGTTAGGTTACCCCAGTACTTGTTGGTTACCCTGGTACTGATTGGTTACCCTGGTACTGTTAGGTTACCCTGATACTGTTAGGTTATCCTGGTACTGATTGGTTACCCTGGTACTGATTGGTTACCCTGGTACTGATTGGTTACCCTGGTACTGATTGGTTACCCTGGTACTGTTAGGTTACCCTGATACTGATTGGTTCCCCTGGTACTGATTGGTTACCCCGGTACTGTTAGGTTACCCTGGTACTGATTGGTTACCCCAGTACTGTTAGGTTACCCCAGTACTGTTAGGTTATCCTGGTACTGTTAGGTTATTCTGGTACTGTAAGGTTACCCCAGTACTGTTAGGTTATCCTGGTATTGTTAGGTTACCCTGGTACTGTTAGGTTACCCGGTACTGTTGGGTTACCCCGGTACTGTAAAGTTACCCTGGTACTGATTGGTTACCCTGATACTGTTAGGTTACCCTGGTACTGTTAGGTTACCCCGGTACTGTTAGGGTACCCTGATACTGTTAGGTTACCCCGGTACTGTAAGGTTACCCAGTACTGTTAGGTTACCCAGTACTGTTAGGTTACCCAGTACTGTTAGGTTATCCGGTTCTGATTGGTTACCCTGGTACTGACTGTTAGGTTACCCCGGTATTGTTAGGTTATCCATTACTGTTAGGTTACCCCAGTACTGTTAGGTTACCCAGTACTGTTAGGTTATCCCAGTACTGTTAGGTTACCCTGGTATTTTTAGGTTACCCTGGTATTGTTAGGTTACCCTGGTACTGTTAGGTTACCCTGGTACTGTTAGGTTACCCCAGTACTGTTAGGTTACCCGGTACTGTTAGGTTACCCTGGTACTGTTAGGTTACTCGGTACTGTTAGGTTACCCGGTACTGTTAGGTTACCCAATGATTATACAAGAAATAAATACTCTATCTAGTAAAGGGAGAATAAAGCCCAATGTAAGAAATATTTTATGGATTATATCTGTATATTTACATGTTTGTGGTTGTTGCATATTCCTTAGGTAGGCGTAATTTTACTACATTAAGCTGGAACTATATTGCCACTTGGTCCGTTCAATCATTAGTGTGTCTGACCCTCTATCCTGAATAAGTCTCAGCAATATTTCTCAGGAACCACCATAAGGAATTCATTGAAACTAAAATTAAAGATTTTACAAGTGAGAGGAAATGTATATATATTGGTTTTATGTCTTTCATGTATGATGCACTGGTAACTGTATCATTGAAAAAGAATAAAAAAAAAATAAAAAACAATTTGTAAAATTTATATACATGTATATCTAAACTATAATTTCAATTTTGAAAAAAAAATATTCTTCATCAATGATACATTTACCTGTGGTACGATGGGGAACATCCATCAGTCGTATCAATGGTTTCTTGTTCCGTGTTTCGCCTATAGTATGCTATTGACCATCATTATACATTTGCCAAATAAAGATTACATAGTTAATAAAGCAAGTAAGTCATACATACATTTATGAGATAGATTACTGTTGTAAAGGACGATACATCATTCGTTGTTGATATGTTTGCATATGTTTGTACCAGTTTATATGTAGATTTTAGATAGAAACTTGACATTTGCTCATATTTTGCTACTGCCAGTATTTCACACTATTACATCAGGTATTGTTGCATTGTACTAGTATATCTACTGTTGAACCAGTTTGTGTATCAAGGGTTGAATGCTAAATTATCGTGTAACGGAATGAATTGTAAGAAAATGTTCTGACGGTGTTTGTATCGAACCCTCGATATACCCGGTAGTGTTTGCTGTGTGCCTCATTATTGCTTTTTTGCCGACATATAAAATATGACTTAATTATTATATTTAATGCTTCAGTTACACAAATCACTGTGTAATTTTGTATTAAGTTTTTCTCTTACTTGTTTTTCTCTTTTTGTGTGATATATTGTTAATGTATTGACTACTACCTAGCATCTTATGTTGTTATAATAAGTTTGGTTCATGTTTAAGTAATTAGGCGCGGACATTTCTTAACCCATACCCCCTTTTCAATAGCTTCTGGTGCTAAAATGGTCGTTTTTAGGTGTATTTTTGAATCGGATGTTACAAAACATAAATCCTTTACCTTTCTTTTTCTACTCAAAAACAAACTGCACATTTATAGCAACATGGAATAAAAAAGTGCAGATATTTTGTTTTATTTTCACCAGTGAGCCCCCCCCCCCCCACCCCACAGGGATAAAATACTAGTAGAATGAGGCTTCCATGTTCTATACCAAAGGAAATGTGTATAGATTGGTCATCGGAGCAGCTCTATCGTAGGTTTTGTTCAGTTTTTGTGTAGAAATTATTAGTACTAGTTAAACCTCTCTTGAGAAAAAAGCATTGATTGTTAGAGATTCCATTGTTAGGAACTAGAGCATCTTGCCATATATTGTTAACATAGTTAGTGAATGGTTTGATATCATTTTACAACATTTTTCCTAGATTGGTGCTTTATGAGTTTTGTAGAAATTGGAGTTGGCTTAATTATGTTGTTTACAAGAAAAATATAAGCATGAAACATTGTTTGTACAGTTCAGTATCTTGTAAATAGCTTCGACCTTGTTACTTTGGCTATATCATATGACTGTTTCTATGACATCTGATATGTTTGACATGTTGTCAAGAGCAACAACTTGTCAGCAACACATATTGGGTGTGTCTGTAGAGTATTGTTATGGAGATATAGCACTGAACATTGGTTTCTCTGATGTAAATGAAATAAGCAGCAGGCCCATAGCCAGGCTGGGGCACACCAAGGCACTTACCATAGTGAAAATTTGAGAAATTCCAAAAAAAGCATGTTTTTGAAGAAAAAAATGCCTCAAATAGACCCTTGAAAATATTTTCCTCACTGCTTTTTCAGCTCAGCCTGCTCTGGATACGGCCATGAGAAGTCTTGCCCATACTGTTGTAAATATATATATCAGTACACATCGGATTCCTACCTTTACAATCCATGAATAAAGTTACAGCAAAACTCTTACATAGAAAATTTCAATATCCACAAGGAAATCATTCATTTAATAGACTGAGGTGCTTTTGTGTTTATAGCTCATCAGGGAATTGATTAATTATATTACTGATGATGTATTTTCATCCTCGAAATCCACTAAGTTTCGTCCTTATTGAATAGAAGTGATTTTAGAGAACTGGTAGTTATTTTCTTCGATATGATGAATATTTCAGTCTGCAGTGTATTGATGACAATCTGAATAGTGGTTCTCTCTATAATTGTAGATGTGAATATAACTGTATTCCTAGGTTATTTATGAACATTGTACCGGTAGTTCCTTTATTTGTGATGTTTGACTGTGTTTCAGGTATGATTTCATTATCAAAGCCAAAATGTAATTGTTAAGATGTTCACTTGTTAATAAAAGCACTTTATTACTATTTTACCATAAATCTTTAGTTTCAGTACATTCTTTAAGCTCACCTGCTCATGAAGTTAACACAGTTATGGTAACTTATTATGATCACTGGATTTCTATTTGTCTGTTCACATTGAATTAAATTACCGGTACATTTATACATCTTCTGATTTTTTTGTAGGAAATTGATGAATTGTAATCTAGCATAAATGTCCATCTTCTACAAATTGTCAAAAAGCATGGCAACCAGGTGACTTGAGTCACTTTTATGTATAATTGTAGCTGACACTGCATTTAATAAATATTCTTGGAGATGTAGCACTGAACATTGTTTTCTCTGTTGCAAAATATGCTGGCCCAATTTTGATATTAGTTTATAACACTAATTTTCATAATCAGCTGCCAAGATTGTTCAATGTATTGGGTTTGTAAAAGCATGGCGACCAGAGGCGGAGCTACAGTAACTGTTGTTAGGTATGTTTATGATGCTTAGATGTACATAAGTGACCTCAAATTTTAACCACTTTCGGATCAAATACTATTGCATTGACACTACTTAAGGGGCAACTATTGTATTGACTATTGAATGTGTAAAAGGTTATATTTTAGTCAGTCCACTACAATAACTATACACGTACACACACTTCTAATCAAGCCAGCCTTGAATCCGGATTTGTGCTCTCAGAGAAAATAAATCTGTATGAAACACTGCTGTGACACCTTACAAAGATTTTGCTCATAGGGTACAGACCCTTGTAATAGGAAACTTTCTGCTGACATCATTCTTGAATAGCATATGTGATAAGTTAACTGAAAACACCTCCAAATAGCTCTCATGTTAAGATACTGTGTCTTCTATGGTCAAGGTACTGTGTCTTCTATTGTCAAGTGGTTAATGAGAGTTGCAGGTAACTGATTGAATGTTTTGAGTAGTGGTAAAGTCTTTTCACACAGGGCAAATTGTTGTGACACTACCGGTAGCTGGTTCTATTCTGATCACCATAGTCATGTGACTGTGTGCCCGACATAAAGAATAGAATTAAGTTGTAAGTCAAACTATGCCGATTGTTTTAGTGGAGGCAACACCATAATAGAATTATAAAACGTGTGTACATTGCCTTATCTGACCAAGCTGTGTTACAAGGACAGTTCAACATACACGAACGTGACATCCCTTCAATTAGTCGTTCCAATTAGTAGAGCACTTAGCAGTCACTCATGACACCAGATAGCTCAACAAGTTGAACACTTGATTGCCACCTAGGAAGTGCAAACCCTGAGCAGAGCAGATGGTGTTAATGAGCAAAACAAAATTGACTGATAAATCTATTGAAACGGGAAAATCTTACTAAATTAATACCGTATACTAGTATATGTTTACACATTACCTTCATCTGGAGATGTACAATTTGTTTGATACAGAGTTATACTTTTAGGGAAAACATCTTCAAATTAAGACCTAACGAAGGCAAGTGAGCATGTGATAAAAAAAACCAGCAATAAAAATTATCCTTATTTATACCATTCTCAGGGCAAGCAACTGCTGAGTTGTAAACATGTAGACTGTAGTTTAAATTGTAGATGAACAAGAATGTGTATTTCAATCATGGACATTTGATGCAAAACATTGTCACACTTACTGTAGCTATGTTAGTCAAACCCATTTCTTGACCTACCTACCTCCAGTATGAGTCCAGGATTAGGCATGTTGTAGACGTTTATATTAGATCAGTATAACATGCTCTAAATGAGCTAATAGTGCAAAATCATTAACATTTGCGAGTTTCAAGTATAATCAGGTCTCAATATAAGAACACCCAATATATTGACAAATTCAAATACTGACTTAATTTTTTGGGACTAATGTTTTAAAACACCATTTGTATCAATTCAGTATACCGACATATTCATTACGACATTTTTCTTGGAAACAAACTGTGTCGTCGTATCGAGACTGGACTGTACATGTATTGTGGATTTAGGTATAGTGGCAATGTTTCAGTATCCTAGACATGTTGATGTAAGAGAAACTAAATTGTTAATCATTATGGAGGTCCTTGACCCTTCAGTCTTTGACCCTTCAGTCCTTGATCCTTCAGTCCTGTGATAAGGACAAGTAAAGTAGCTGTAGTTGTTTGTAACTTTATTGGTACAGTAGAACTCTGATGCCTCAACTGTCTTCATGACCGGAAAAAGTAGTTTGAGTCATCTCCCTAGGCTTAGCCATCTATTATATACATTATGTATAAGTACATCATTATTTTGCCGGGACTGTCGTCGAACCAGTTCAAGGTTTATTTTTATCCTACAGGGATAGTATCTTTTTGCATGCACAATAGTGTTGTCTGTGCAGTGTGGCGGCTGTAAAACGTCTCCTCGTACTTGCAATCAATATTGATATTTTTCACCCTACAGGGATAGTATCTTCTTTTTTGAGGGTGTTCCAGGCTAAACTTGAGGCATCAAAGTTCTGCTGTATAACTGTTAACGGGTACTTCATGATTGTGTAACTAGGTGTTTTGTTAGGGTATTGTTAATATGGCAATACTCAATAAGTAAATATAGGGCATTATTTAACTATTCAGCATTGTTTATTGTTCTACACTGCCCACCAAAAATAAGTATACATATGTTATTTGCCTACTTACTTGCCTGTAAAAATACTATTTGCAGAACAGTGAAGCAACAATATATTTGAAGAAAAGGAATATCGTTGTTTATTAAATGGAAAGGTCATACATTAATTGGTACCCTAGGAGCAAATTCTCAAGTTTCTTTATCACTCTTGAATGGTAACTTTGTCACAAAAAGATGGAAAATTCAGCCTTTTTGATCACATGGTTATTTTAGTTCCGAACATCTTCATCTTTATTTCTATCTCTATTTTGACTCAGTAAGTAACTGTAGTTTCAGAAACTAGTATAATTGTGACCGTCTGATAAACATATATTGAATAATTTAACCAAGTTTAATTTTGCAACAATTATTTAGTGTATACTTATTTTTGGTGGGCACTGTGTATTGTTGTTATTCTGTAACTAACGACTAATCATCGCCTTACTTCCACAAACCACAATGGCATGTTGGGTAATTTGAAATTATAAGGACTTGCTGAGATGTAACTGTCCGACGAAAATGTCAGGCAAAATCTTGAATTTGGGCGTAAAACATTCCTAATGCCGGGCACCAATTTTATAGTATCTCTGTTTTAGTCGATCTGATTTATTTTCAGTCTTGACAGTTTTTCAGCCATTATCAATCTGAATGTCAGATATATTTCTGAAACTTTCAGTGTGAAAATCATAAGCCCGTTGCCTTACATAAACGCTACCAAATAGCGCTATCGAAAGCTTTATTACGTCTATGTAACAACATGCTACCTTAAAGCAGTGTTTGCGGAATATCATACTGTTCCCAGCTTTAGCTTGGTTTTATATGCATTGAGAATATTTCATTGTAAAAGAAATCTCTATGTTCAGAAATTTTGTCTTTACTGGTTTGTGAAAATAAGGCAACATGATAGAATTGTTAATCATTTATAGACAGGGAGCTCTGGTATAAAACTATTCATTAGTTTGTACAACTAATGAATTAATTTGAGATGAAATTTTGAAATGAATTGTTGTTTTACTACCAATGTTTTCATGTATTTTCTGTATTATATTACGTTAAAGCAACGAGCCGCATGTGTGTGTGTATGCCTGAATGTAACCAACTTATGTACTGGTGTGAAATCGCTTGCAAATGATCGGAATGTATTTGAAAATAAATTGTAAAATGATGTCATTGTTTTTAGTCTAGTATTCAAACCTAACCGACAGTATAGCACACAACCCATAGACCCAAATTATTCAAAGCATCTACTGTACAAATCTCTTCAAATCAGGATATTAATCAAGAGTTAAATTAACTGTTTGAGACAAACCTGAAGTTGAAGCTTTTGACAATTTACTGTAATAAATGCCAAACAATGTTTCTGTTTTGTGTAATACTAATTTTGAGTCGGGTATGACTTGGAAATTAATTAGTTTTATTTGATAATATTTGACTGAGATAGAGCTTACATTGAGAAGCTTCGGGAGACTGAGGCCTAGAGTGTGACATCTTACCACTACCACGGTGTATGATCAAACCTACATTGTTGGTACAAAACTGGCGTTGCCTTCACTTTTTGGTATAAGCAACGAACTTTTACGTACAAAAAACGAAAAAACACGCGGAGGAGGTCACGGAAAATTCAAACAGTTCTACTTCAGAGACGTACGATGATTTTATTAATGTTACCACGGAACATTAGAAACATTCAAGCTTCCATCTGCATGAAAACAAAATTAAAAGCTTCAGCTGTTTCCGAAAAATAAGGGTTACAGTTTGAGTACTGCTTTACTAAATCGGGAAATGGAAATCGTTTTTTGCTATTATTTTTACAACTTGTGATGTTTTGTGCAAAGTTTTTACCCAAATATTCAGTTTTTTATCTAATGGAACTGAAAACAGAAAAGAAACCATCCTTTAAAATCAATATCGTCTCTTAAAACACGATTTTATCAAACTATAAAGCACCTATATTTTAGGAACAGCACTACACAAGGGCACCTCCGTTATTTTGGAGACACTTAGTCACTTATAGTCACAATGTATTCACCAACTACTCGTACATGCTTTTTCTAAGTATACACTAGCTATTCGTTTCAGTGTAACATGGTTAGTTGTATTTTTACCGGATGGCAGAGGGGGATAAGCTCACATATAGTCACAATGGGCTTTTCAGGTCGGGGATTAGAAGGTCAACAGTTATCACTTTAAATTCGACACTGTTTGTGTCTAATAATGTAAAATATTCATTGAGATGGCATGCATAAGCCCCATTTTCATTCCGGTTGTTTCCGTTGTCGAAGCAAAATTTAGAAGCTGAAGATCTTCGAGCAGTCCCGAAGTGTTGATGGTCTGCAAATGCAAACATACGAAATCAATTGACGTAAAGCTGACACTTCGATGACATTCAGCAGGTTCTAACAGCCCGGCGAAAATTTGACCATTTGAATTTCGCTAATAATTATCGTCAGGATATCATTCCCGTTGTCATTCAGTGAGAAGTGGAGCAGTCCGTAATATATCTGCGGATAACAATCGGCATGGTGCTTTTAGTATCGGAGCTTAAACCCTGTTGAAAATGTAAGGTCTGGACTTGGCATTTGACTGAGAAACCAAATGACTTAGGTAGTGATAATGAAATTTGGAGCGCACTGGAATAGAAGTGCTCAGTTATACCTGGGGCAGTCATTGGACAGTATATTTTATCCATGAGAACAAAGTGTCTGACAGTTTTATCTGCAGAAGGCAGACATATGCTTTATTGACGACTTTGTGACTTTTTGAGTCCAGGATCAAGTTATTTACAATACTTAAAGCAATGAAATCCAGTTCTGTAGTTGTAGTTATCAATACTTTATGCCATTATTCGGTAATACGCTGTTCGTTCAATACCACATTGATATGCCAACTTGTGCAGAAATTGCAATCGTGGATATTTAGAAAAGTTGTTTAATGTATTTTGCTTTTCAGAGCCAATGCACTGAAGCCGTGCTGTCTAACCGAGTATGACTCTTTGACTATTCTGCTTTCCAAGTAGCTGTATCCAAACGCTAAAGCACACCCTGTTGAAAGGGAGATGTATTCAAAGCATGACATGCATTGGTTACAGGTCCACTTCGTGTTTTGCAGTATAGACCACAAAGTCGCGTAAGGGACGCCGTGTACATATTTCGGACTCTGGTGTGACGGGTCACTGAAATGTATATTTATTTAAAAAAAACAAAATTCTCAATGCATCCTCCAAACGTCTGACACGATGACGGTGTCTTAAATTCCAACAGAAAACATTCATTGAGACCGACATTTGCAAAAGAAATAACACGTGCTTTGTTTAAATGCATCTCGCTGTAGCAAGGAGTCGTACGAGAAGCGGTATTTGAAGGGAGGGGAGCTATATGCTAGGTCAACATACATTGTACATGTATATCTCATGCTGTAACTTCAAATGCAGCTACAAAATCGATGCGTGAAGTGTAATGCACCAGTCAATTGAAACCACGGAACGCAACCCCGGGAAAATACGGGGATTTTTACTATGTTTTTTCCCAAATTCCTGGTAAAATTCCTGCCCCAGGGCCATACTGTTGGTCAACCCACCGCAAAGTGTCACTCCCCTTAATTTTAAACCAGTGAAATCCTACATTAAATATAGGTATGTGTAATTCTACTTGATCTTTGGGTGTATGCAAACATCGCAGATGAATTACTGTTGGTCAAACTCATGATGAAGATCGCCCGTCTGTACTCTTGCAATAAACTCGGTAAAAGCACAGTTATAGTCACGGCTATATTTTCCCGCTATTTCTCCCATCCTTCCTCCTCGGGTTTCATTTAACTGGTGCATAGCATTATTGCACGTGCGAAATCATGGCGTTACCAAGTTTCGGCCTAACTTATATCAGATTCTGACAAATGAAAGATCTAGACCATTTAGACGAATTATATTCAGAGAGACAAATTTTGACATAATATAGGTGCCCTTATACAAACAATATAGGTGACTTACCATAAGTTAATTATTGCAAGATATTTTCATGTTAGAAGCTTATTTCCGGGTTTTTTTATTATCCCAATATAAAAGTATTATTGTAGTATAAATTGAACATCAGAACAATACCAAAAATAATAGGATTCGTTGTTCAAATACTTTTTCAATACACATGTCAACTTTTTTTACTGTGACACGAAACAGAAGATTCGTTCTTTTTCATACTTCAGATACAAACTTCGACTTAATTTTGAGCGGATTACATTTTTACATCTTCGAGTGGTTCCGTAAAACCATTCCAGTTATGAACTAAAGCCAAATCTATGAGTAAATAGATATAAATAAACTTCACTACACCGTCCATTTATGCTATTTATCCAAGATCAATAGGAAAAGTTAGGTGCTTGTACGAGCAAGTGAGTTGAAAACGCGATTTTTGTACCAACAATGTAGGTTTGATCATACACCGTGACCAAAGGGATTCGACCCGATAAAAATATCTTTCACATCTATACTATGAATACATAAGACAGGGGTCTTTCTTTATGACTGGCCCTCATATACCCAACTCAACATTATGTCCAATATTTTAAACAAGCCGAATACAATCATTTAATTTGTACTGCACACTTCAAGACAATATAATATTATACATAAAAAATACAACTTTTATCAATACACGTACACAATGTCGCCTGTGTCGAGCATAGAATGTTCACAAAATGCGTAAAACCCGGTTTGACGACATAACCCTGCACAGACAGAAACTAGAAAACGGCCTTCGATAAAGAAGAGAAATCATTATTTACACACGATCTCAGGAAATTAGTATGACGATTTGGTAGAGGAACATATTTGGATTAACTCACCGACACTCGTCCGTTTCTGTACAGCTTAGCTAGACGAAAGCAGCAATTCAACAACATTGACTGAAAACAATTCGCCGACTTTTGCCATTTTGACAGTGACAGCACGGCTTTTGTTACGAGTAATTTGATTGGCTGAAGAGTTGCATGGTATTACCCGAACACCAATCATTTTCTATATGGTCACATGATTCGTCTATTTAAGCGGAACAGAAACATATAGGTGGCGGTAAGTTGCAAAAAATATGTCCCACTATCAAATATTGGACATAATGTTGAGTTGGGTATATGAGGGCCAGTCATAAAGAAAGACCCCTGTCTTATGTATTCATAGTATAGATGTGAAAGATATTTTATCGGGTCGAATCCCTTTGACCGTGACTACCCACTATGCATAGATTTGGCTAAATCATCACACTCCATACACTTCAAATAGCTCTGCAGGGAAATCTAACTTGCTTGCCTTACAATTGTTAATTTATTCATTTAATGATGTTTCTCAATAATTTTTGAGTTACATATGGCTGTAGATTCATCCAACCATGATTCCTAGAATGCTAACATAACCAGTAATTATTTACCCTTCCACATGAAACTGGCAACTTCTCTAGATGCGGAGGAAAATTGCCATTATCAAATTTCAATTATATGTATGACAGACCAGGAATCGAACCTGGAATGCTTGGTTACAAAGCTAGCACACTTAACCACTGGACCATAGCTGTGGCTTGATCGTAAAACATTTTGATAAACCAAGGTATCAATTAAATTTGGAACAAAAGAACACAAACACATCTTATTTCTGTCTGAATCTTGTATTACATGAATGCCTGATACATAGAACCAAGATCTAGACAGCTGATGTTGACACAAGCACGAGAAGAAAACAAAGTCACGTATCCACTGGTCCACTAGTAGAAGTCTTCATACCAATAACACAGCATTTATACATCCATCATTCTCGGGATTATTTGTAACCTGTGCATACTTTCCTGTAATATAACAATACAATCAATGACTATCAGAGGGAGACATAGTAGACAAGGGAAATAAACTGAAAGTTCTGATCTTTTGAGTCTTACATTGAACATGATTTGATCAGAATTTTGAATTTTTGCCCCAGTATTGGCTTGCAGCCTTGGAAGCAACCATAAACATTGTCGAGTATAAGGGTCAAGGACTATTGTTTTTAAACTACATTAATTCCACAACCTGTGGATGAGACAGCAAGTTAAATCCCAGTTTGGTTGAACCTCAGCAAAATTCATCTTGCTTTTAACAACTGTTTCAGTCATATGACGGCCAATTAACATTTATTCTATTTTTGTGTACAATTTTCCTGTAAATTGACCTATAAGCACAAAGTTGCTCTCCACTTTCAACTGAGGACTTCTCCACAAGTGAAGGGCACCCCAATTGTGGACACAATGTAGAAAATCATAACCTGCCAATATGGAAATTTATCCATGACCTGCTTGGTAACTTTACTGACTGTACTAACTGGTTAGGCTACAAGAATCACTGTATAAACCTAACCACTGTATCATTTCTAGCGACGCTACATAAATCAACTTGTTTCACTTATTGCAAGCAAAAGCACCCATAACTTCCGGTCACTGTATGACTTATTGGGAGACTAAACAATTCAATGTGTATGACTTCTTGTGATAACTGGAAGTTGACTTGGTTATACACTGAGAATGATACAGTATAAGAACTACAATACTTACCCCATACAACTTTACCTCCCTGAGTTACAAGACCAAGTTCACTTATGTTCACCTGAAACACAGACAATGTCGCATGTATTTTTATAGGTCAACTATGAAACAAGTTATGTTAATCACTTTTGACAGAGATCTCATTCTTGATGGTAACCATTGGCACAAGGAATAAAAGAAGCCAGTTTTCCTTTCTAATGTAGTGGCACAGTGGTCCAGTGGATAAAGCACTTGACTACTGATTGAAAGGTCCCTGGTTTGAATTTCAGCCAGGACACTTGGTTATTTCTGAAACGCTTTTCGGTGTTTCCCACTGAACTAGAGATGAACTGGTTGAAAACCCTCTCGCGTGTATCGGAGCTATACATTTGGCACATTAAAGAACCAGGGAGTCTATTCGAAACGACCTAGGGTAACGCACCCGGATTCCTAGTATGACAACTCATTCTCTTTTACATGCTGTCCCTTCAGCAAAAACACAGGACCTCATTGGAAATGCATGTAAGTATTTGCACTTTCATGGGTTATCCTTGACAGAATGACCTTAATAATTGGTATGGCACTGCAACAGAGAAATCCCTGGACCTCTTGCACTTGAAGCAGACACTCTACCGCTGAGCTATTGACTATTAAGTTTGTTTAATAATACATATTGCTAACATGCAAGATTTAATCTTTCAAGTAAGTCAAATTGACAAATAAGTTTATTGCTATAATTATGACTTGAGCATTATTTCATAACACGCCAGCTGGGTGGTTTCTTCACCAATCCCAGGAGGGTAGTTGAACCTGCAGTGTTGGGCTAGTGATTGAAGTCAGGTGTTGAACCTGCAGTATGGGGCTAGTGATTGTAAGTCTGGTGTTGAACCTGCAGTGAGTGGCTAGTGATTGAAGTCAGGTGTTGAACCTGCAGTGTGGGGCTAGTGATTGAAATCAGGTGTTGAACCTGCTGTGGGTGGCAAGTGATTGAAGTCAGGTGTTGAACCTGCAGTGTGAGGTTAGTGATTGAAGTCAGGTGTTGAACCTGCTGTGGGGACCAAGTGATTGAAGTCAGGTGTTGAACCTGCAGTGTGGGGCTAGTGATTGAAGTCAGGTGTTGAACCTGCTGTGGGGGGGCAAGTGATTGAAGTCAGGTGTTGAACCTGCAGTGTGGGGCTAGTGATTGAAGTCAGGTGTTGAACCTGCAGTGTGGGGTTAGTGATTGAAGTCAGGTGTTGAACCTACAGTGTGTGGTTAGTGATTGAAGTCAGGTGTTGAACCTGCAGTGTGGGGCTAGTGATTGAAGTCAGGTGTTGAACCTGCTGTGAGTGGCTAGTGATTTCAGTCAGGTGTTGAACCTGCAGTGAGTGGCTAGTGATTGAAGTCAGGTGTTGAACCTGCAGTGAGTGGCTAGTGATTGAAGTCAGGTGTTGAACCTGCAGTGAGTGGCTAGTGATTGAAGTCAGGTGTTGAACCTGCAGTGTGGGGCTAGTGATTGAAGTCAGGTGTTGAACCTGCAGTGTGGGGCTAGTGATTGAAGTCAGGTGTTGAACCTGAAGTGTGGGTTAGTGATTGAAGTCAGGTGTTGAACCTGAAGTGTGGGTTAGTGATTGAAGTCAGGTGTTGAACCTGCAGTGAGTGGCTAGTGATTGAAGTCAGGTGTTGAACCTGAAGTGTGGGGCTAGTGATTGAAGTCAGGTGTTGAACCTACAGTGTGTGGTTAGTGATTGAAGTAAGGTGTTGAACCTGCAGTGTGGGGCTAGTGATTGAAGTCAGGTGTTGAACCTGCTGTGAGTGGCTAGTGATTTCAGTCAGGTGTTGAACCTGCAGTGAGTGGCTAGTGATTGAAGTCAGGTGTTGAACCTGCAGTGAGTGGCTAGTGATTTCAGTCAGGTGTTGAACCTGCAGTGAGTGGCTAGTGATTGAAGTCAGGTGTTGAACCTGCTGTGGGGGGGGGGGCAAGTGATTGAAGTCAGGTGTTGAACCTGCAGTGTGGGGCTAGTGATTGAAGTCAGGTGTTGAACCTGCAGTGTGGGGCTAGTGATTGAAGTCAGGTGTTGAACCTGAAGTGTGGGTTAGTGATTGAAGTCAGGTGTTGAACCTGAAGTGTGGGTTAGTGATTGAAGTCAGGTGTTGAACCTGCAGTGAGTGGCTAGTGATTGAAGTCAGGTGTTGAACCTGAAGTGTGGGGCTAGTGATTGAAGTCAGGTGTTGAACCTACAGTGTGTGGTTAGTGATTGAAGTCAGGTGTTGAACCTGCAGTGTGGGGCTAGTGATTGAAGTCAGGTGTTGAACCTGCTGTGAGTGGCTAGTGATTTCAGTCAGGTGTTGAACCTGCAGTGAGTGGCTAGTGATTGAAGTCAGGTGTTGAACCTGCTGTGAGTGGCTAGTGATTTCAGTCAGGTGTTGAACCTGCAGTGAGTGGCTAGTGATTGAAGTCAGGTGTTGAACCTGCTGTGGGGGGGGGCAAGTGATTGAAGTCAGGTGTTGAACCTGCAGTGTGGGGCTAGTGATTGAAGTCAGGTGTTGAACCTGCAGTGTGGGGTTAGTGATTGAAGTCAGGTGTTGAACCTACAGTGTGTGGTTAGTGATTGAAGTCAGGTGTTGAACCTGCAGTGTGGGGCTAGTGATTGAAGTCAGGTGTTGAACCTGCTGTGAGTGGCTAGTGATTTCAGTCAGGTGTTGAACCTGCAGTGAGTGGCTAGTGATTGAAGTCAGGTGTTGAACCTGCAGTGAGTGGCTAGTGATTGAAGTCAGGTGTTGAACCTGCAGTGAGTGGCTAGTGATTGAAGTCAGGTGTTGAACCTGCAGTGTGGGGCTAGTGATTGAAGTCAGGTGTTGAACCTGCAGTGAGTGGCTAGTGATTGAAGTCAGGTGTTGAACCTGAAGTGTGGGGCTAGTGATTGAAGTCAGGTGTTGAACCTATAGTGTGGGGCTAGTGATTGAAGTCAGGTGTTGAACCTGCAGTGTGGGGCTAGTGATTGTAAGTCAGGGACATGCGGTGATGTAAACAAACCCAGGGGGGTAGAAATGAGCCGGTAGGCGGTAAAACTCACTGGCTATTTGAACAAGTTGCCAGCTGCTTTTGTTATTTTCTTCTTTGTTCCTTTAAGTGAGATTTCAAATCAACCACCTACCGTAGAAGATGAACTGGCTTCTTGAAAACATTTCTACACCCCTGCAAACACGAACCTCAAACTTACCTCTATGATTGTCCCCTTTGTTAAAACCCCTAATGTTGTATATAATGGAGATGTTGGGTTCTTTTTGACACCAAGAATAGGGAGATGAAAGGTTGCTTTAAGTTCTGGATGAGTAACGTGTGCTTTATTGTAACGTAATCCCTGAAAATGGTAAAAAATAACATATGACATCCATGGGGAAAACTGTTAACATTAACAACAAAGTTCACATATAAACCACAAGCAGGACAACTATGGGTATGATGATATTACAATAATACTGTAAAAGTTTAATGAAATATATTACAGTCACAAAACATTACAATATACAAGACACCAAATTGGTATATCTTCAATTACTACAAAATTTAAAGTATATAGGTTGATTTTTAATTATTCATAGCGATTCGCACAAGTCAAAGACTTCATCACGATAATAGCCAACTCAACAATCATAAATATCAGCCAGCTCGATTTATGATAAAACTATCAATTACAGGAACCATGGAGCTTGTACAAAACCTAAGATATACCGGTACGAGAAAACCAGATATATGCTGAAAAATGTTCCAGCAACAGGTGCAAGATGCACAACTTCAGAAGCTGATAAAATTTTCAATAAACTTTCATGACCATAGGTAAAATAATTTTAATCTCATTTTCATTTCCAACTGAAATATCATTGTCGTCATAGAATTTTGCTGTTGATTTGTACATCACAAAATAATTGATGTCTGCTGCACAGACTATCCATTGAATACCCGATCAAGTTACGGGAATCTTACATTCGAAGATGATCAGACCTGGTTTGTAAAACTCATTCTCCCAATTTGTGATTTATAATATTTCTGCCTCACCAGATTTACTCAAAAAGTGTTAAGAAAACATACCATAGGTCGAATAAATCTCTCAAACTTAGGAGGCTTTCTTGTGAAACCTTCTCCAACAAAGCAAGCCTTTGTTACCATTCTCTTCCAAGCTTTTCCTGTAATGTACAATATTTCACATGTTTAACTTTATCCAGTTCCCTATAGGCCTAATTCAAATCTATATCTAACATAGCCTTACCCACTCATTATCACTTAACAAAATATTTGAGGAATCAAATTTATTAATATTATTTATTATCAATTATTTTTAGCTTTGTGTGTTAAGTCATGTGCTGTGTGTAAAGCGCTCTTAAAAACCGCTATAAATCCAACACTGCACACACAAAATGTTACAATTGTTCAAATATGCAGTGTAAAGTTATCCACAGAAAATAAAGACGTTAACGTCAAACACCAAATGAGTTATCCATTTATCAACATGATCTAATAGCATTCGTGTAATACCACTTTGTCACAGACCACATAACCAGTACATGTTCTTAGAAAATCCAAGATGGCCAACAAATTGTGGTAGACAGTACTAAGACTATGTATTTATACAATATCTAAATTCTTCCCAAACATTCCAAGTCCATGGGTACATACCTACGTCTGACATGGAGCATGAACAAAGTGGGTCTTGCACAACTACACTTTTGTAATCAAGTAAGCAAAACTTGAAGAAAATTCAAACAATCAGGTGAAAATGTGTCTGTGGACAAATGGGCTAAAAATCAAGATGATTTCAGTATGCAGCCTCAAACATTGTTTGTGGCACTAGAATAATATATAATGTATAAAACTTAGAATATGTAGGCTGACAAGTACAGTTTATAAAAACTTCCACCTACTTCTGCTTTTACCAGTCTTTATTACTTTGAACACTTCGTTTTCACTCATTCCCTTGACCTTGGGTAAAGGTACTTCCCATTTGCCCTACAAAACAGACATAAAATCAACATCAAATATCAGTTTGTTTTAGACAAATAAAGAATGTCTCCACATTCTACACAAGATATTATAGATGAAAAGACATTGCCGAATGTGTTCTAATTTCAGACAATAGTTAAAACATAGCTAATGTTTCTTTGTTTGTACATATATCTAACTCAAATTAAAAATAGTGTTGTATTTATCTACTTTTTAGTATCAATAACTTTAAACATTCACACCAGCCCTGCGTTCATAGAAAAATTATGTGTGTCACGTAATTTTTTTCGTTGAACGCAGGGCAGTATGCTTGCATCCTCATACATCCGTGGTTAGTCAAGATCCCAGTTTCGGATGAAAATATACGCTGGTTGAATGAGAATGGTATGCTTGATACAGGGGGTCTTACTGAGCCAAAATCCTGAGCATGAGATGCAAGTCTATTTCCGGTGCCTTTAGCACACATCCCTACACCAAAACCATTTGTTCTCTAGTTAAAATTTAGCCCAAAAAAGTTCAAATGACCATAACTTAATCAATACTTTGTATTTTCATTAAATAACTTTTGTAAGACCCCTGTTGATACATATGTGTATGTGTGTAGTTTCTTTAAAATTAAAACCACAGGTTAAGGAGACAAGAACAGTCACTTGTAATGTAAGCCAACATTGTTTTATAATCATCTTTTAAGGGCCATTACTCTTGCATAGATGTAACAACTTCACTTGTTACAAGTAGTGATAATTCATTATGACCCAATACCAGTTTAGGAAAACAAGTATCACAATGACATAATCTGGTCCTGGGTTCAAATCCCGCCAAAAATATTTGTTCCTGGTCTTTTTACGATGAATCCTTTCATTCAGTGCAAATAATAATTAGTACCGCAGGATGTTTAAAGTTTATGATACTACTAGTACTAGTAAAAGTTTCAAACTTACCGCCTTTTCTTTACGTTTCTGTTTAATCATATTTGACAAAACTTTAGCCCTGCTCTGACCCTCTCTGTCGAGAAGATATGCTGGAACGGCTCCTTCAGGTACATTCTCATCTGTTTTCTGTTTTGTTTTTCTTTCTTCATGCATTTTAATTGTTTTCTTCATCTGTATTTTCTCAGAATGTCTCTGTTTATTGTATAGTTTAGCTACAAGAAGATACAGTTTTTTCAAATCATTAATAGTTATTTTACAACCGAACCATTTTGACTGAAAGTTACATGTATGATATTTATGTAATTAATGCGAGACTCCTCCTAAGTATTTTACAATTATACCGTGGAACGCTCAACAATTCACCAGCCAGTAGGATAGCTGCCTCATATAAAATTCTAATACAGAGTTGCTGCAGCAAAGTAATTATCCATGGTGGTCGCCTGTGGAATCATTGAATGTTAATACTACATACATACACTTAAATCTGAAACAAGAGCTGTCACTGTAAGGGACATATGCCCCTGAATAGCGTTGAGAGTAAACAAAGTTGTAACTACAATTGGAACTTTAATGAAAACTTTAACCTGAATGCACGGACAGAATGACAGACCGTTCAATTTTAAAATGCCACCCTTCAGGGGCATAAAAACAGGAATGAAACTGCAGATACATGTATAAAGGATGATTAAACATATAGATAATGATTATGCAATACTGTATAATGCAGATCTAAGCTAAATCTACCTTTCAATCCTCGTAATTTCTTTGCTTTCTTGGACATTTCATGAGGTTTTCTGCCTTCTTTCTTACGTTTCCTCTCATGATAATCCAATCGGTAGCCATGTCTCTTCCGATGAAGTTCAATATGTTCGTTCTGTGGCTGTAAACATTTAAATAAAATAATTAAGTATTAATTATATTTTATTTTGGAAGCTCTCTAGTTTCTGACCTGACAAACTAAAATTAAGAAATCTGCCTTTTGTAAATTTTATAGCCAGGCTTTCCCATGACTATGTATAACAAGAGATGTTTGTAAAACATGTATGCCCCATGGCAGCCCAATAGTCATAAATGGTGAAGGACGTGGTGACCTTGACCTTTGACATACTAACCTCAAAATCTATAGGGGTCATCTTCTGTTGCTGACCAACCTCCATGTAAAGTTGGAAGATCCTAAGTCAAAGCGCTCTTGAGTTATTGAACGGAAACCATTTAAATAGTCAGAAATAGTAAAGGTCACAGTGACCTTGAGCTTTGACCTTCTGACCCCAAAATCAATAGGGGTTATCTACTATTGATGGCCAACCTCCATGTAAAGTTTGAAGATCCTAGGTCAAAGCGTTCTATAGTTTATTGAACAGAAACCATTTTATGACTGACAGACCGACAGACATGTGCAAAGCAATATACCCCCTCACCAAAGAAGGGGGCATAATTATATAATATATAGCATAATAGTTTCTTAAATCATATATAATAAATGTAATGACTACTGTAAAAGCGAGGCAAACTTATTGCGAATTTCTAATTTGGAAGTAGTTTGCGAGGGTTAATGTTTGCGAAATTCAAATTTCAGAAAAAAATAAAATTCTACTTTCTTGGCAATATTTAGTTGCAACGGTGTGATAATCACTCCGATATTTACGATTACGACTACTGTTTGTACACTATAACTGTCATCCGTTGAACGTAGTGATTTTTAATTCGCTGATTGGCTTATCATGTTGGTATTTACTAGTACTTAATTAAGCCAAACCAGACAGTCTCATTGTGTAATGAGAAAACTGTGAAAGTATATTGTAATCGGTCCATTGTTTCCGAACTTATCGGAACAAGCAATAGCCGCAGGTGTTAAACATTGTACCTGTAGACAGTGATTTTATACTGCTATGCATTCATTGCAATTGAACTGCTAATTAGATTTTTGACAGAAATATTTTGTGTTCACATTTTCTGTTGTATTGTTAACTTTTTGTAAATATCAATCAAATAAAGTAAGTTTATTTAATGCTAACTGATGAGATATGGAGTTCTATCAGTGAAATAAAACCTATATCAGTCACTGGTTATCACCTACAATGTGACTGATATAAGCTCCGCCCCCTCACAGGGACTACTTTAATTTACCAAAATCTCAACACTAAAATGTCTGTAACTTTTTTATTACTGAACGGAAACATGTCATGTGGGGGTTTTTATTCTTAGTTAGACCATTTCCTACAAGTTGGTGTATGATTTAATGCAAAATTCTCAAAAAAGTCGTTTTCACCTATTCACCATAATCCAAGATGGCGGATTTTGTAGTGAAAAATATGAATGGAATAACATATCCATACGTAGCCTAACCACAGTGGTAATTTGGCATAAATAGTACCAGTTTTGACACCATATAAGCATTATAAATAAATAGAATATTTGTTTGTTTTGATTGAATATGGTTAATATCTCATCTAGTAGTGATAAAATTTTAATATTTTCACTCGCGCTACGCGCTCTTGAAAATATTGAATTTTATCACTACACGATGAGATATAAACCATATTCAATCAAAACAAACAAATATCCTCTATTTATCAGGCAAAAATCAGCGTAGTCATCAGTGTTTTATCAATTCTGAGTAAATTGTAATGGCGTCGCTTATCATATTATTTGAAGCTATTGTAAGGTAATAATTTCATGAGGATCAATTTTCGCGGATTTATCGAACTTGTGAAAATTAAAACCTCACGAATTATTCTGCTTTTACAGTATGTTGATATCAGAATATCATTACAGGGCTTTTTTGCTGAATTGTGAGGCTTGTAAGCATACATGCCAATTTATCAAATCTCACGCATTTCTTGGACATACTGAAACCTGAATTTTTTGTTTACGTTATGAAAATGATTACAAATAATAGTTTTAATTGCTACATGAAGCATGCATGGTATTGTCATCAAAGAAAGATAAGTCAAAACTTTGTATAAACTTCAATAATTTAAAATTAATTTAAAATCTCCTGCTTTTTTTAATGAAATCTCCTGCATGTCCATCACCAATCTCACTCAAAAGGGTCTGCAAAATATGGCATGTATGCTTGTAAGCCCTTCTGTTTTGTGAAAAGTAAGCATGAAGCATCAAGTTCAGTTGATGTTTTATACAATAATAAAGTGATGTCACCTTTGTTTGAAGAATTAGAAGTAAGTATATGATTGTCTGCGATGTTTGGTTTGTTGGCTACTTTGTGAAGATGTTGTAAGAAACAGACGCCGATTCTGGTTGAGGAAGATGCCGTTAGACAATTGTGAATGGGGCCAATATGAAATTGTGAAGCAGCCGATGTTTGGCTCCTCATATAGAGCGAAAAAGACCTGCATTGATAGCGCTGATTTACATTAGTATGGTATTATTTGATTGATTGTAAACAAAAGGCTCTTATTAAAAAAATTAAATTAATTCAAGATTAATAAAAAAAATTCACCAAATATTTCTGTTAAATCCATTAAATGGGTCGTAATTTCTTATAAATTTAAATCAGTGTAGTGTCATGCGACTTGTCTAGTATAGTTATTTAATATATATAATAATCATGCCAAGTTTCATAGCAATAGCATTGATAGTAAACAAAATATTAGACTTTATCCGAATAACTGTTCGACCAAATACCGTCACATTTACGGGGATGATGATTTCAATCAAATATCTCGGACAGATACTGTTTATTTTCTAACAATGATGATGTATACAGAAACTCACCATGATTTATGTTATTTGTAGCAGTTTATCAATAAATGTGGTCAAGTGTAGATTGCGCAAGCTAAAATGTTTTCATCTCGTGTTGTTGATTTTTAAAAGGAAGTGACGTAGGGTCAGGTGTAAGACACGGACCAAGTAACGCGGGACGTAGACTTTTCCAGGCTACATAAGATCAGAATAGTGACGCGTATTGTCACCTTTAGTTAATGCAAAACATTATCAATTACTGAGACATATGCAATACCACACACATCTTTCTAAGCATCATTATAGTAAAATATTTGGTTTTGTGCTTTTATAGCACCTGTATTTTGGACGGACTTCCTATAAGTTTTCTAGTTCCATTTTTCATAGTTTCAAGACCATTCACCAGTTTTGCTTCTTTCCATGACATAGAGATGGTCTTCAGTTCCCTTTTACCATCGTTTACGACATGTAATCTCATCTCCCTCCTCCCTTGAGGGTTCCGGTCAAGTGATTGGTGGGAAATGTAATTGGGGGCCTTCCGGAGGGTATGGCCAATCTACAAGCATTTATAAATACACTCTGTTATTTCATTGGCTATATTTATTAAATCGTACATGGTAAATAATTTCAAAGACTTGTAATGCATAGGTCTTTGAAATTGATAAAGTCATAAAGTAGTGCCTTCTGATAAATGCCACTTTTATGTGTCTCTTCTCTTGTCCCTTATATTATTATCTTATTTTTCATACTTTTTACAATTCCGGAAGATTATCAGTTCACTTCGTCCATTAAGCATACAACTACAAAAACACGTCATCCCACTGCCGCCTCATTCAGTCAAACATTTCCGGAACAAGGGCCAGCAGACAAGAACGAATCACAACTAGGACGATTACACATCCACAAAGCAACACCAAAAAGGCATGTTACAACACCTAAACTGGCCAACACTGGAAGAAAGACGTAGACATGCACGGCTCTCCCTCTTCTACAAAATCACGACAAATGAAGTAAACATTGATGCTAGTCACATTCTTATACCACCAGACAGACTTACTCGGAACATGAAATTGAATTCTTTTCAACTACCATCTTCAAGAACAACCTTACGGAAAGAGTCATTCTACACAAGAACAATCAGAGACTGGAATGCGTTACCTACCACTTTAACCTCGGCTACCAGCCTTGATTCATTCAAGGGACGCCTAAAGTACCATTAATTGGTGAAATTTTGTTTTTATCCGCACAGTGTAAAATAGTGTACAGCACAAACTATTGATACAGTGAACTCAGTTCTTGGTTTTTTTTGACAATTTTAAATAGTGTTTTAATATACATGCGCACGTCAAAGTGGCAGAATAGTCAACCTGATGACGGTGGTCACAAATTGGTAGAAGTAGAAGTAGAACAGAAACAGTATGAACTCCGTTTTGAAAGAAACAATTAAAGCAGCCTATTGCTGGATAATCTAAGTTGCAGAAAGGCACGTATACAAAATGAAAACACGAGATGATTTAGTTTATACTAATTTTTTCAAGGTCGATTGTGAAACAAGTTTTTCAAACTTATATTAATCACTCTCGACACCTCATTCCTGATGTTATCCATCGCCACAAGGGTATGAGAGAAGAGAAGCCAGTTTCCCTTTTATGCTGAGCGTCTAGCAAGGGAATTTTCTGGTACCATTTTTATTTCGTCTTTGGTATGACGCGGCCAGGGATCGAACCCGTGACCTCCCGCACTCGAAGCGAACGCTCAACCACTAGGCTATCAAGGAGATGATTTAACAAAGACCATTTAACAAATAGGCACAGCACAGTGACCAAGATCATTTAATACAATGGGTTCTTTTGGTTTTTTTACTATATATATCTAGTGGACAATAGGCCAATAGCACTACAACGAATTTCTTATTGAGGTCTCTGTCCCCTATAAAATCAAAAGTAACTGTATCATTGAAAAAGGGTAAACACAAAATGTAAAGTTTATTTTTAGTGTAAGTCAATTTCTGTAAAAAATATTCTTTATCAATGATACTGTTACCTGTGTATAAAATGTGATAAATTATGCAAATAAATGTATTTAATCAATGCATGTAAAGAAATGTTTGATTGCATTGTACCAGGGACCCTATTCTTTATACGTTCCTGGTTGTATTCACTATTCTATTTAATGACAGGAAAGGATAGACATATTCGTACACCATATTACCCATTGGTACGGACGGTGACAAATGTCACTGGGGCTGAAACTTTTTTTACATTGCACAAAAATGACACTTTCACCACACACTTTATTTGCAGACGATGCTAGATTTTTATTTTACCGACCATACATTCAAAAACACGGCTTTACCAGCTGGGAGTTCACACAGGTGTTCCATTCGACAGAAAGTAAGGAAACGGTGATAACAGAGACAGAAAAATGTAAATAATATAGTAAACTTCAGTGGCCTGTCTACGTCGCAATATTATGTTTCACGACAAATGTCATAACAGTGAATATGCGGAAGAAATGGATCTCCGTCAGGAAATATTAAAATTAAAGGCTCGTCTGCACCAAAAAGATGTGGAGATGGAAGAGTTAAAGCAACAACCAGGTAAAAAATATAACACACGGCTTTAACTATCACTTCAGTATATAATGTGTTTGTAAATGGCCAAACGCAAATTGTTTGCTGATTATGTCAATAAAATTGCATTGGTTTTATATTACATTGTATATATATATTATTATATAATGTTTTATATTAATGCCACGATGATTCAAACTTAAAGTAAAGAAGGGCTTTTCAGAAGGACGCACGTACACACCGTTTCTGTGCGAGTTGTTTCCGGGTGGAGCAAATTACCTGCAGCAAAACACGCGGGGACAGTTGAAGAAAAAATGTACGTAGTTACGTCGTTTGTCAGAGAGGCCGACGCTATTCTACAAATGTAATATATGTATGTTTTTTCTTGAACAGGTTATATGGCTGGAACATATCACGTTGGAAGTGAGAAGGGACAGGTGCTAATTATCTTTGCATCTCAAATCAACCAACATGGGACCATTACTCAGTGACCGTCAGCAACAATATCTTGATTACCGGAGTAGAATAGGAATTTTATTCACATGCCGGTCCGGGAAGGATCTACCAGATTCCTTTGGTTCTGATATTTCTTATGACGAAGCCCCGTGCTCAGCCTGTCGGTCCTCTAGAAGTACTAATCTTATGATACCAGGCCGTATGGACTGTTACCCTGGATGGACGAAGGAATACAGTGGATACCTAGTGGGTACCTACCCTGGATACGATGATGTGGGTGAGTATGTGTGCCTCGACCGACGTCCGGAGACGGTTGTCAACAGTGGTCGTGCTGATCAAACTAACATGCTGTTCTTCGTTGAGGCAAAATGTGGTTCAAGTTTAGAATGCCCGCCATACGTCAACAATAGAGAATTGGCATGTGTTGTTTGTTTTTTGTAAAACCAATGGAGACAATACAACCATTTTAAAAAAAACTTTATTTTGTCTATTTTCCAAGTATGGTATATAGGTCAAAAGAGACAAAATTCCAATACGGTCACACGAAAACGTAGGAAGCAGTTTGTTTTGCTAAATACTTGGTCAGTTTATAATGAAAATGTTCGATTCGTCATAAAATCGATCGGCGTTGGCTAAAAACGAACCAATATATAGCTGTATTTTGTTGTACTGAAACTTGGAATATCAGCCTTCTGACAGCTGAAACATCTTGGACTATCAATGGTTTAGTTTCATTTTCTTGATGAGTTGTGTGTTTGGCATTGTGCCATGTGAATGTGGTCTGTGTCATTTCTGTTTTCTGTGCTCGGCTGTTTCATTTGAGTGCTGCTTTCCCTGTCCGGTTTTTACTATCTTATGTGCATTATAACCACACAAGTACACGTGGATACAAAAATGAGCTGTTTATGTAAACAATTGTTGAAAATCAGGCGTTCCATCCGTAATATAATATCCATATATGCGCAGTTGAAAAAGTTATGGACTGACCTGTAGAATCGTCACTATTCTTAGCATATTTTACTGTTTAGCAATTTTCGTACGCTTTAATACATATAGCAAGTTCATGGTGAAAGACAATATTTCTATACAATAGAACTATATAGAGCAGCATTTGGTAGATCTATTTTCTTGACAATTAGCGAGGAAGAGTCATTGACTTGTCGGGACAGGACATTGAATAAAAGTTTCCCATGTTTCTGAATAATTAATGTGAACACTATTGTGACAAAAATATAGATTTTTAATTTCCATAAAATTTAAAAGAATAATTGTAATAATGTAAAATGCAAAAGACATTACGTACATATCCTGTTTAGGAAGTAACAGCTGTTTTGTAGAGACTGTTCAAAGCATTTTTGCGTCACGTCACAGACGTCATTCAAGTGCATTTGACATAACGGTAACAAGTATTTCATAAATATATTATTTGAAAATTTTTGACATAAACGTTTCAAAAATGTATCACATTTTAGAATTACATTGTATGTTTTTGTTTTAATATATATATATATCAAAACACAGATTATCTCCCGTATTCTTTGATCAAAATCTAAAATGTTCATTTTTCTCAATCTGATTTTCCGAAATCGGTCACCATAGCAACGATGTAAGTTATTTGAACATAACTAATGCGATATACAAATGTAGTGCTATATGGGTAAAGAACTTAACATGAAATCCAGAGAGCTGCATTTTTTTCATATTTTAGAGCTTTTTGAAATATTAATATACAAAAATGTATAGTAGTTACATAATGTCAAAATAACAGGTTTTCCTGGAGACTGGTGTATTATCAAAGAGTGTCAGGTTCTAATTATACTCCGTTGTCATTGTTGGGCTTTTAAAGAGAATTGTAATTTGCATAATCAAGGCAAAACAAATTGGATATCTAGTATTTATTTCGCATTGAATCACCTTAATGTCAATAGCCATGATAACAAAAATCCCTTATGTTTAGAAATGCACAGCAGTTTTTTGCTTTAAATCACCATGTATTAATATAAGTCTTATATAAGACTTGTTTACAAATCCAATTTCTACCCAAATATACCATAAAACTACCTGTTACTAATTATTGTATATGTACCTCTTATCTTGAAAAATCTGTCTATGTAACACATAAATGCATAATTATGGAAATAAATATTGTTTAAATTAAATCACCATGATGTGACAGAAAGAATGACGAACTGTGAAGTACATTGTTTTGGCAAATTGCGCACATTTTTTAGTATGAAAGATTTATGTACCTTGATGTTATAAAAGTACATGAAATAAGATCTGGCCACACTGAATTTAGAATTAGTGCATATAAATTACAAAAAAAGAATTTGGTAGATACAGCAATACTCCTGTTTCCCAGAGATTGTGCAGGATTTGGGATTTAGGGGAAGTTGAAGATGAAATACACTTTATGCTCTAAATATCAGACTTTAAGGAACGTGTTTTTGGATGAAACATCTCATATTTGTAAAAACATTTACCCTTTATCTCCATGCGCAAACATCAGTTGTAAGTTAATTTCCCAGATATCAAAGGTGAAGAATACTCTGGTGGACGAGAATGTGATCTCCAGAAGACAAAAATATAATTTTTGTTCAGTAATGAGACTACTCAAATCACAAATCATTAGGACGGTACCTAAGGCATAAACTTCCAAAGGAATTGAGAATTTGTAATGACTGTTATTATATAGAAAACGAAGAACATTTCTTACTACATTGTACAAAATTTACAGAAAGTAGGCGTGTGCTCCTCTTGTTTTATAATATCACTGGATCTATTATCGATGATATAGAACCAGACTCAGAAAATTCTTTAACCATTCTTAGAAAGCTTCTTAATCCAAGCAATCCCGGAGAATGCAAACAAATCTGTAATTTCATTTAAAAAAACATGGTGACCAGATAACTACTAGGTGTTTTAGTGTTTCGATAATGTTTCATGTTTCACTAATGTTCACTAATGTTCTATATTACTTTGAATGTTTATTTCAATGTATATATTGTATTGTTATATATATGAGCCAGTCTCCAGGAAAACCTGCTATAATGACATTATGTAATTACTGTATGTAACAAGATTTTGATAAAGCTTTAAAATAAGGAAAAAAACATATCTTTTGATTCTATTTTAAGTAATTGACCCATATAGTACTATACCTTAGCTTTAAATTGTCCTATGAATTATGTCGAGAACACATACTTCGTTGCTATGGTGACCAATTTCAGAAAAGTACTCCGATTGAGAAAAACAAGGATTTAGTTGCTTAAAACAGAAGTAGCCTTTCTCTGAATGCAAACAATTTCGATTTTGACATATATTTCGAAAAGTGAAACATAATTATAGAATTTGGTACTATTTCGAACAGTTTATGTCAGGAATTGATCAAATGGTGTAATAATGAAATACTTATTTCAGTTACGTCGAATAACGTTTTAATGACGTTTGCGACGTCACACAAAAAGCTGCGCATAGGGACTCTACAAAAGCAGCTGTAACTTTCTTAAAACTCAAGATATTAACTTAATTTATTTTGCAATTGGCTTATTTAACATTATCCTGTAATACTATGGAAAATCTTAAAGTCAATATTTTTGTCAATATAGCAGGTTTTCCTTGAGACTGGCTCATATGTATTATCCCATAGCATGAATTGTCTCGACAATACCCAGCTTTGTATGGAAGACACCATTTCATGTGGTTTTTCTGAATAAACATATTCTATTCTATTCATTTGAAAACTCCAAGGGAAATAACTGCTGCGATGTGTAGCATATTTTACCGCGTGACGCCTAAATAATTTAGCAGTAATACCTTTAACAAAGTTATCTCCCGTTTCGAGAGTCCTCTTCACATTGGAGGTACGTCATCAAAAATAATTGGATCGTGGACGTGTTAGATGTTTCAAAACATTTTAATGATAACACACATTTCTCGTGGTGAATACCGCTAAATTTATTTTAGTTCGACGAAAATCATTACCTGTGTCCATTTGAAAATGAAATGATAACGCGTTAACTCTCAAAAGTCAAAATTATAATCGTGAAAATGTTTGGAGTTTCAGGAAGTTGGTGTTGCAGGATAAACACAAAATTTGTGATAATGATAATTCTAATTTTTGTTGGGATGTTTTTACAAGTAAACTGTGATCATTACCTAAACAAATTTGCTGTACATATACCAGGTGGTGAAAGGGTTGCCAGAGAAGTGGCTAGAGAAGGTGGATATACAATGATAGGACAGGTACTACTATCGATTCTATCAATTCTCGATATCGACATTTGCGGATTAAACACATAGGCGGCCAGCATGTACCCTACTACTTCCCCAGTCAATCAACTTTCGTATTGTTTACCTATATTAAGAAAGGCGAATATCGGAAAGTGGAGTGCCTGTCATATTGTATGCGGCTGTCTCGTATATCCGTGCCTCTTAACAGTTTCATCTGCGCATGCGCACTCGCGCATAAAGGTTCAAAAATTATCTTCACCAATCTCGGAAGAAAAATTGTTAACTTAACAAATAAAAAGAAGAACAATGACAAAATGATTATGAAAATACATAAAATTATTGCTTTTGTATGTCTAGGTCGGTGCTCTGAATCCTGTTGACTGGTAACCATGAAATCCGTCCCTCCTTAAAAACTTGTCTATACTAGGGCCCCATGGAGTAATTTTTTGTATTTGGGTTTAAATTAAATAAATTTGGTCTAGTACTCATCATAATCTGTTTTCATTTTGAGTGTTACAAACTGTGGCGCTAAATAAATGCGTAATAAAAATGGTATACAAAACAATTAACACCAGTTGAAGAATCCCAATTGGATAAGCAATACCCGTATTGTTCCTCGTCGTCAAGGTGACAGCAATGACGAGTCGTCCAAAATGACTGCCCCAATTGATACAGGCCATTTGTATGAATATTATTTGGGGTTATTTAAGTAAAAATATAACGTAGCGCATATATTAGAACTGAATTAAACCAGGCACGAATTTCAGGAGAAGGCACGAAATTATGAGACAGAGGTATATTAATTGACTACAGTGTTGATATATCTACACGCTGATACCCGTAATATAGTAGCTACACGCTGATACCCGTAATATACCATTTGAATGAATATTACACAAACACGGCTACAAATGTGACAGGCACTTTTATAATCGGCAATTACTTAGTCGCCTATCATAGATAGTAAACAGTGGTAAACTCTGATTTGGCTGGGGGAGTGTTTGGGTACGTACTGACTGCCTATGATTAAACCCGTTTACTGTCATTTAAACATCAAACAAGCCGGCAGACCACCCGTCATCGTATAATCTGCCAATTAAATGTTTTATCAAGTGACACCTACTGCTTGTAGAAACGATATTATTATTGATCAAGGCCGAACTTAAAATATTCTTGGTTTCCCCTTCCCGACCTTAGCAAATTTAGAATGGGTAGGTAGGTAGGGTAAATATTTTTTTGGAATTGTTTCAGTATGATAGTTATTGGTAAAGACTTACAAATAATTAAATTTAGAATTAACTCTAAGGTGAAAACCAACAGTCTTAAATTTAATGGTAAAAAAGAAGCCAGTAAACAAACAATAAAATTTTCACTTCCAATTTTTAATAAAAAAAATATTTATTCAATTTGGGCAATAAAATATTTAGGGTAGGGCCCTTTTTAATCGGGTAGGTAGGGGATGGGGAAACAAACAATATTTTATATTAGGCCCAATATGCCCGACTCCAAATGGGTTTAATAAGATAGATCAGGACTTTTTTTCGCTGAATTGTGAAGAGGCCCAAGCCCTTTTGTTTTGTGAAAATGTAGCGCGAAAATTCTCAAAATTGTGAAAAACTAAGCGCGATAAATCACCAAATTGTGAAATAAAAATTTTCATAATGTGAGGTAATTTTTTGTCCACTCGTCCCAAACATGCATGTATCTATGATACAATACTTCATATCAAGTCAAGTACAAGAATATATCATTGTTATTTATTTTTGGATTGTTTGGTGCTTTGTGGTGAAGTTGATTTTACAAAAACCAAGACGCCAATTCTAATTGTGAAGGGGCCTTCAGGGGCCTATAGGAAATTGTGAAGGGGCCTTAATAGGCCCCTCGTATATAGTGAAAAAAAGCCCTGTAGATAGATACTTTTATTCCTCCAAATATATAAATATATATACAAATATGCTTACATGCGCTTGTGTGTTGATATGCAAATATGCTGTGTGGAGCAATAGTCATGCGTATGACAGCGCTGGTATACTACAAGTTTTTAAGACATTCTAAGAGTATTAAACGAATCTATAAGAGTCTAAACGCATTAATAATGGCAAATGTCGAAAATATGAAGTCAGTGAAAACTTTGACCTACATGTACATGATTTTGGATATTCAAATATTTTCAGATACGTTTGTTTAAGGTTTAATATTGGCTACTCTGTGACGAATAAGCCTGACATCGAGTCTTAAATCATGATATTCATTGTTTAATATGATATGTCAGATTTTAACCACAAAAGTGTCCAGAGGAAGTCCTCCAAAAAATAACATTATATTACATGTATGTTTAACAACAATAATACAGTACATGTAAATATATGGCTCACACACAATACAGTTTTATACTAATCATAAATTTTTATAGATCTATATATTAAATTTAATTGTAGACAAAACAAACACATATGATTATCATTAAGGTTTCGATTTGACTGATTTAGTATTTGGACTCTTAGAATTTTGTGGTTACGCATCATTTTGACTCTTGAAAATTTGGGATCAAGAGTCAAGACTCTTGGGTTTGGAAACCTAGTGAAAGCCCTGAGGGTGACAATTTTACTGTGTTTTACTTCGGCTATAGATTTTATATAATATTCTAATACTTTTTTTTTATTATTTTAAATTTTAATACGGACTTCAGCAATATATTTTGATAAAATACTCACACATACTCGTAATATTTCCCAGACACACAGTTACTCTCGATATGTCACTTCGTTTGTCAAGTTAAGTTGGGAGAATATGAAAAGGCGTTGACCATGCATAGAAATAATAATGACCAACAATTTTATATTTGCTGTTTTACGGGAGTGCTGACCCTAATTTCTGCCAAAATGAAATAAAAATAAAAATATAAGTAAATTATTTTCGTTTCTTCCGCCAACCATGTGATTCAGTACTACCAGAAATAAAAATTGGCAACATTTTACCTGTTTCCTAAAAAATATGCCATAGTTAACTTATTATTTTCTATAAAATCCTCCCTAGATAACCGTCTGGTCAACATATACACAAACAATTACAATAGTTCTAAGCTTGATCAATAATGTATAGTTCGCTGGAGATAACACTAGTAGCAACCCCAACTGATAAGCCACTAAGATTAAGATTACAGGTAAAAACAGGCCCCTAGTGTAGTAAATTAAATATTTCACCCATTTATTCCTGTTTGATTGTAATAACTCAATTATATTTTAAAAGAGAATAAAATTACTAGCCTTTGTTTACAAATGAAAATTAAATACATTTTCAATATTCATTTTTGTTCAATCTTGTGCATATACACTTTTACTGATATACTCTTTAAATCTACACTGATAACTGGCGGCCATTCGACCGTGTAGTGTTTATTACTTGCTTTGTTTGTTTATTGATAAGGCTAGAGTTATCCCCGCGAACTATACCCAGCACTAAGTAGGTCATAATACACACCCTTGAACTTTATGCATAGCTAGGGCTATGCAGAGGTCCAATTACTATCAATTATTTGCTTGTTACATGTATTAATACATGCACATTGTAGTTATTACTAAGAATTATTTGTTTGTTTGTGAATTCCAGATAAATGATTAAATTGTATAATTTTGTTTCAGGTCGGCTCTATAGAGGACCATTACTTGTTTGAACGTCCCCATGTGATACACACTGTTATATAAATTATTATGTTTCAGGTTGGCTCTATGGAGGACCATTTCTTATTTGAACATCCCCACGTACATCGTAGATCAGCAGAAGCTAATGAAGATCATCACCTACATCTCTCCTCTCATCCTCAGGTAAATCAATCATTATCATACATGTAACTACAACAAGTTTCAATAATTAGAAGTACCTTACGGGCTGACCTTAATAAATTCTTTGTTTGGTGTTACCCAACCTGCTTTTGAAAGCTTTTCTCATACTCAACTGTTTCAGCCTTTAAAAAGACATTCTCTTTTTTACACCAACGTCACTGAGCGTGTGACTCACAGTGTATAGAAAAACATTTTTTTAAAAATCACTACCTAACCTACCAACCAATATGTCTGGGTTGGGTTACTCAAAACAAAGAATTGTTTAAGGACAGTCTGTTGTGGTTGTACATATAGCATTTTGAAGTACGGTACATGTAAATGGTTCCTCAGCTCTACTTGTTCTTTATTATCATATGATAAGTGACCATGACACCTGCTTGTGGTGACACTTCGTTTAGCATTAGAACATAGTGCTCAATAAGCACTTGCCTCTGACTAGTATTAAGGATTTGTAATGATGTGTAGGAGTCTTCAAACAACCTTGTTGCCTGGCCAACTCAACAGCTGCTGGATTTATATATGCAGGGTACATCTCTTGTAAGTCCCTTTTAACTTCTAAATTCTGATACTGTTGGATGTGCCCTCTGCAATGGTAAAATCTGTTTGGGAGTAAAATTTAACTTGTATCAGTAAAATTACAATCTCAGCCCACTTGATGTTTTGAAGTTTTTATACCGGTACTGCGTCATATTCTTATAAATTAAGCAGTTTTGAAATTGATTAAGTTTATGAATAATAAATATAAAGCAACATGAACTCTTGATGCTACTCTGTTTGATGGGTGTTACTACATCTTTTAGTTTAAATACAATTTGCATATTATACTTCATGCATGAAATTAAAGTGAGCAGTGGTAGATTAAAGTCACTTATTGCACTCAATTTAATGTGCATAATGTCCATGATACCCAATTAATCTTGTTGGATATTAAAAAATAATTATATAATGTTTAATAAACATATAGTCTGTATACGGTCTAGCCTGTGTTCACCAGCCAATCAAGGTAGCCACTAATTGCGACTGCTTAAAGTGGATTGTTGTGTTATACATACATTGTCCATTTATTATACCGTTAAATTTCTTATTTTCATGGGCATTAAATTTTGTGGATTTTTAATGACATTTTTGTGGGGTATATAATTCATCCAATGGATTAGAAAACCTTGATTGGGAAAACCTTTGTTCTGTAATTGGGCCGTCTGCATTATTCAGGGGGATTACATATTAAGGTTGAGCTAAACCACAAAATCAACGAAAATTCAACCACCACGAAAAATAATTATGTTTTAATAAGAAAAATAGCGAAAATCTAGATTAGCTTTCATGTACATGTAGTAGTAATATGTACATGTATCCAAAAATATAGTACATGTATACTGGTGTTACAGGAAGCAGAACTCATGTACACGTAATCCCTTATCATGGCTTA
This sequence comes from Spisula solida, assembly GCA_947247005.1. NCBI lineage: Eukaryota > Metazoa > Mollusca > Bivalvia > Venerida > Mactridae > Spisula > Spisula solida. Next base: position 37,848,597 of record OX365951.1, read on the forward strand.
TACTTTGAAGTTGATTACAAAGAGTAATTAGATTAAACTCATTCAGATAGAAAGACTGGTCGAATTATACAAAAACAACATAACGGAAATTAACTTTTTATGATGAAACTCTCCATGCTGTTTCTGTATAGAGTTAGGTAGCAGTGTTTTGTTTAATATTGTTTAAACTCATTTGAAGTTATGACAACTCATGCATGCATAATTGATTAGGCCTAACAAAATATTATTGTTTGTTTCCCATGTCCAAGAAGAAAAAGGTAGACAGATCAGGAAATGTTATATTTTTACATGTACTCATATCATATAGTCGGAGTAAGAGCAACTGCTATTTAAAGAGTATAAAAAGTAGCAAAAAATTCAAAATCATTCAAGATCATGGCAAATTTTAAGGTACTTGGGAAACTAGAAACAAATATTTTTTTACCCCTTAACCTAAGCTAATTATTGTTCAGGGTCTGTTTTTGTAACATTTCAATTAATATTTTGTAGATAACCCAGATGCCTTGCTCTTAATTAGGCCAACCCTATACTAGTATGTGTTCATAGTCTAGGTTTAAAAATACATGTTTGAACCACATTTTAGTATGATTTTGTAATGATAATGTACTAATTATCTACTGAAGAAATTTCAGCAATATTCATCAAGTAGTTGAGATCTTAGAACTTGTTAAGAGTATTTTTAACGCCCCTCGTAAGTTTAAATGTGAAAATTTACCAATAAATTTATGAAGGTGTGATTATAATTTTAATGACTTGTATATGATGAAGTTGTCAAGATATGGTAGGCTGCTGTGTACTCTGCTGTCAGTCGGTGAAGCTACCTGACTAAGGTACAATGATCTTGACCTTTTAAGAATTAATTGTTTCGATCTATTTTATAAAGCAATAAATGAAGTGATATTTTCATGCTTGAAACCACTATTTTACGGTTTTGTGTTCTGTGGAATAAAGAAGTCAATATTCCTTTCTCTCATTCAATAGCATTAGTTAATTCCCTTTATAACATTTGTTTCCAATCGTGTTAAATCGTCTTGGTGAATAATTAGATTAGGTTGTTAATGAGATAAAAGTCAATATTTTCTTTGATGAATACCATACTCAATGTAGTCAAATAATTCCCCAATTGAGTTATTCCTGACATTAATTTTCCCACATTGGACCCAGACTTAAACCCTGTTTCCCAAAGTTTAGACCGGTGTATAATGACTGGAATTATGAAACCCCAAATAAAATATGAACTAACAGAAGAACATATTTAAATATATTACTATTCATCCAGTCAAAAAGTGCCAAAGCAATGGTTTAGAGCACAGACCTTCCACTCGGTTAAGACACCAAAGTTTTTGTTAGCTCATCAAATTTAAAAAAAAATTATTTCATTGTTTTTTTCATCTTTTGTATTGCCTGGTTATCATATGTTTATAGGTAAACTTTTCTCCAGAAAATCCCAAAGCTGTTTTACTTTGAAACTTGCAACACCTGTGCACAATCAATATCTGACTCTGTAAAGCATGACACATAAAATCGCAAGAATTATGGCCCTTTTTGGAGTTAGAACATGAGATTTGATGGTTAAGTTTTGTGTTTAAGCAAGTAAGTAAGTAAGTAAAGACTTTGTTTAACAAGACTACACATTTGGTTTCCCCATCTTGTATAGGTTAACTACATGTGTAACGTTACAACAATATTTCAATTTTATCAGAACAAAGATTCTGATGAGTGTCTGCACCAGCTTGGCGATGCTCTTGCTTTTAATTCAAGTCTGACCAATCTTGATGTAATGAGTGGTAAACATTGTGTAATGTACATGTAATCTAACAATCTTGTTTGATGAAAAGAAACATGAAGATTGACAAATTCTTTCCATGTTCAACTTGAGAAAAGGTATGTTTACAACAGGAATAACAAACACTTCTGTCAGTATAGTGTATTTGAAGTCTGAATGAACTAAGTGATCCATGCCTTCAATGAACTATGTGATCCATGCCTTGAATGAACTACCTCATCCATGCCTTCAATGAACTAGATGTGATCCATCATCCATGCCTTGTTTTTGATCTTTGAATAGAACAAACCCTCCAGGAATATGGTGTCTACATTTTATCATCAGCTGCTTGTTCATTATATTAACTGAAAGTTAATTGGAAATTAATTGGAAATTAATTGAAAATTAATTGGAAATTAATTGAAAGTGAATTGATTGTTCTAAAACAAGATACTAGTACATGTTACATACAGTTTCAGGTGTGGTTCCTCTTAGATGATGTTCTGTTCTGTAGAAAGCTTTTAATCAACCTGAGACCTATACATGTAATAATGTTTGTGTCCCCTCCCACTACCTTCCCACCCAAATCATCATTACCAGATATTTTTTGTTGAGAAGTCTGAAAAAACATGTAGCCATTTGATAAACATGCATCAAGTAGCCATATGATATGATGAAATATACACCATGTATGTCACTATGTGTGATGTAAACTGTTGAATTTCTGTGAAAACACTTGTAGCTACAATGTACACTTTATGTAGAATGCTTATATGTAAGGTATGATAACAATTTCAAGGACTTTAACTTTACTATATTATTGTTGTGACCAAACTGGTGTATCTCAGTGTTAATGAGGAAACTCTTGGCATTGTTTGGTGTCCAAATCATCAAATTTTATCTCAAGTTTTTGACATAAAGAATCAAGTTCATATACTCTCCCAGATATAGAAATGATACTGTCTACAGGGGTTCCACTACATGTAGCTTCTGAATCTGAAAGGTCATTTGATACTTCTGACTAAGTTTTACCCTTTTATAGGCAAAATACCCATGATTTTAAGAAAAAATGATCCTTCAAACCAAAATCTTGTGGGTCAAAATGTGGCTTTTTTGGAAATTTCAAGGGTCAAAACCCCTACTCCCAAGTCAAATGGAACCCCTGCCTATTTGCAGAGTGAAATTTCTTATAATTGTAACAGTGTAGTCATATTTTAAGTACCAGGTGCGGTATTCACTATTGATCTTTCTTGACTTAAGGATAAGGACAACCAATCAGACCACACCATATTAAACTTTTGGTCAGTACCAGGCGGTATGATTGATATGATCCTTATTCTCCAATTTAATAAGATCAATATTGAATACCACCCCTGGTCTACACATTACAACAGAAAATCCATGTATTTACTATGTTGCTCATAGAGCTTGACTTGCCCCAAAACATAACAGTAAGAGTGATAATAAGATGTTTCCTGGCATTCAAAACCATTCAGGTTGATGTAGTGAGACTTGACAGCGGCTCGGTTTTGGCGCTAACCATGGTTTAACTATGGTCAAGTAATCGTTATTTCACGTTTTAGCTCACCTGAGCACGAAGTGCTCAAAAGGTGAGCTATTGTGATCGACCTATGTCCGTCGTCCACCGTCAACAATTTGACTGTTAACACTGTAGAGGTCACAGTTTTCACTTAATCTTTATGAAACTTGGTCACAATGTTTGTTTCAATGAAATCTAGGCCAAGTTTGTAACTGGGTCATTTGGGGTAAAAAACTAGGTCAAATCAAAGAAAATATTGTTAACAATCTAGAGGTCACATTTATTACCTAATCTTTATGAAACTTGGTCACAATGTTTGTCTCCATGTAATGTAGGTCAAGTTCATAACACGGTCACATTGGGTCAAAAACTAGGTCAAAAGGTTACATAAAAGAAAAATGTTGTTACCACTCCAGAGGTCATGCTTTTTGCCTAATTTTAATGAAACTTGGTCACAATGTTTGTTTTTATAAAATCTAGGTCAAGGTCGTAACTGGGTCATCTGGGTCCATAAACTTAGGTCACCAGATCATATCAAAGAAAAACCTTGTGTATACTTTAGAGGTCACATTTTTTACCTCATCTTTATAAATCTGGCCACAAAGTGTGTATTTGTAAAATCCACATCAATCATAAAAAAATACTGATTCTGCCTAAACTGCTAGTCATCAGGGTACTGTTTTATCAAAGCACTTACGGAAATCGTAAACTTACGATCAAATTTAAATTCTTTTTAATAATTTTACAACTTTAAATTGTGGTAAATGGAGCTGAAATACTAACCAAGATTTAGTTGATGAACATCTGCAAACAATATCCGTCTCCAATTTGCAGTTGTTTAAGAATTATGTAGAATTTAAATTTGAACGTAAGTTTACGATTTCCGTAAGTGCTTTGATAAAACAGTACCCAGGTGAGCGCTTTAGGGCCAAATGGCCCTCTTGTATTCTTATTTAAACTTCTCAAAGGCAAATATGGGTTTTGGCATCTGGAGAAATCAGACATAGGTAAATAAGCGACCCAGACCAGACTATAGATAGTGGTGCCAAAACCCAGCCAATCATGCACTTGTCTCAGTGAGTCAGTTTTAATGCTTGTACAATGTTTTCATAAATTCCTAGTATTTCACTTCCTCATATAGTGAGGCCATGTGGACTGATTACTGGCTTTATGACAATATAACAAACAATATAAAGGTAATGGAGGACTAATATAACAGTCACCTGATGTTGATGTTACCAGATGTTCTGTTTTGCTAAGGTCATACACCATCAATATTTTTTAGATCGGAAAACTTGGCAGTCTATGGCAACAGCATTTAATTTAGGCCTGCCTTTGAAAATTCTTTGTTTGGTGTTGCCCAACATTAACGCGGGAAAATCCTAGTGATTCAACTTATTTGATCTTTCAGGAGTCTTTTATTTTTACACCAAAAGTTTTTTTACACTATACATGTAAGTGTTTCATATGTAAAAAAATACAGTAGAAAAAGACTAAAATGTACCCACCAATACTTGGCCTAGTCTTCAACAGCTTTCACTTCAAAATTCAATATCATCTCTAATGTCAGCATACCCATTACCATTTAAGCATATATGTATGCTTGTACCGCAGTCATGGTGTTGATTGTGTTGTATTTGTCTATGTATATTGATACTTGCTGAGTTCTACTATTCCGCAATAATCATAAAATCTGGATTTGCTGCATTAAAAAGATGAACATTGCTACAAACAATCTGGCCAAATTTTTTGTTGAAAAAAGTATTGACAAAGTTTTGGTCATTTGAAATTTCATATGCTTAATTTAAACAAAAGAACAATGTTTGAACATGAGTTTTTGAGTGGGGGTGTTTGCTAATGGCGCCTGAAATAGACTTGCGTCTCATTTCAGGATTGGGCATTATGCATCAGTAGAACCCCTGAGATACTGTTTACATGTATATATGGTATTATAAATAAGTGTTATATTGATACAGAAGGGATATTAGTGTTAGCATGATAATTGGATTGTGTTGTACAAAGGTGTAAGGGTTGATGAAATATTGATGAGTTTGACATGCTTGGTGTAACTCGTGTATAAATGTATCAGCTAAGTGACTTGCTTGGTGTAACTCGTGTATAAATGTATCAGCTAAGTGACTTGCTCGGTGTAACTCCTGTATAAATGCATCAGCTAAGTGACATGCTTGGTGTAACTCCTGTATAAATGTATCAGCTAAGTGACTTGCTCGGTGTAACTCCTGTATAAATGTATCAGCTAAGTGACATGCTTGGTGTAACTCCTGTATAAATGTATCAGCTAAGTGACATGCTCGGTGTAACTCCTGTATAAATGCATCAGCTAAGTGACATGCTCGGTGTAACTCCTGTATAAATGTATCAGCTATAAGTGTCAAACACGATTTGTTGTTGTTTCGTCAGATGCTCACATCAGATTTGGGGTGGTTATCAATATTGATCTTATATAATTGGGGAATAAGGATAGCCAATCATATCGCCTGTTTCTGACCAAGAGTTTAATATGGTGTGATCTGATTGGTTGTCCTTATCCTTAAGTCAAGTAAGATTAATATTGAATACCACTCTGGATGCTATATAACCTTAAACGCCCATGGACTCGTGTTTGCTGCAGGGGCTGTCTTTGTGACATTGTCATGATTCTAACTTAAGACCGTTAGATGTTTGATCACTTTCGGTCACAGATATACAGCAAGAAAAATGCCCAAAAAATCATTAAAACTTAATTTACAAACTCACTTTGACTTTGCTGTTAAAATGCTACAAAGTTAATAAATAAAAATAAATATAAATATTGTCAGTCAACTTGTGTGACATAAAATATCCAATATGAAACAAGTTGAACTGTCAGCATTTATCAATGACATATTGTTTATACAGACATGTTAAACATGGCATTGTCTCATGTTGTACTTGGTGTATTTATTTATTGAAAAAATTCAATATTTGTCTCCAGTGCGTATCAGGTAGTATGACATTGATCTTCAAATTTGCATTTCTAGTACTTTATATATACTCCGGAGAATATCAGCTGGCGTCCTCTTTATTGTTAAGTTGATTTTTCTTTGGTATTCATGCTGGGATCAATCTTACAACCCTTCTTAAGCAGCTAGTTATTGTTGTATCATTGCAGTTGGCCTACTTAATACTGGTACTGAGATTTTAACGTGATCCTCAACCTTTTGTTAGCATCATTTAACAGCTGATATCTTGTCTATATTTTTATAATCCCGTTTGGATGTTCTCATAAGCTGGAACATCACAAGTCATTGGAAGTGTATAGTATGGAGATAAAGACCCGATCCTGACCTTTATGCATGAATATTTTACAAGGTTCTTGCGTTGAATGTACGCTGTATTAATTTCCCCATGCATATATTGCAACATCGGTCTTTTAGATTTGTGTTTGTATTACGCCTTGAGCGTCTTCGTGATATCCCCTGCTTCTGAAAACACACGGACATTGATATTTTCAACGCAAGAACCTTGTAATAATATATTCATGCCGAAATGTTAGGATCACGTCAAATTCTCTGTGCTATACCAGTTTATTATAGATGTTTATACTATTACTATTTAATATAAAATACATTATTTGGATTTAAAAAATATTGATTGCTTAAGACAAGTGGTTGCTAATTCAGGTGACCATTGACAAAGGGCTGAATTAAATTAATACTGTTCACAATTTGAAACCTATCAGTATTGAAGTGTATTGATAAAAAGTTAAAAAACCATTTATGACATTACGTCAGTTAAGCCGGAAGAATTATGTTATAAATACTTCTTGTTAAATCTTAAGGTACATGTAATTTTAATCTAAGAACATGTATATAGGACAGGACGATTTTCCATGTATTCTTTAAGTAGAGCTTTGTAATGATTGATATTTAAACTTCCTTATTAAATTGACTTTGTTCTAAAACTGTCTGGTTAATTAAACATAATCATGCATGCCTCATTACCTGTGCATGGAATACAAGGGTAGATAACTCTCATAATTTAAACACAATTTCAGTGCCCTTTTAGTACAACATGAACTTTTGCATGTATGTATTGTACTGTAAACATCAGAAGGGAGTTATAAAAAAGGCAGTTCAAAAATTTTTATTCGCCACCTTTAAATTACAGAATTTGCAAATATTGAGAACTCCCAATAATCAAATAATTTTTCAAAAATCACACGTAAAGTATGTACTATTAGTGTACATGTAGCAATACTGTGTGACTCAGCAGTTGTGCTGTTTTTTCAAGCACCCTGTGAAACCTCTATGCGACCGGACTACAGTTTCAAGCCTCATCATTTCCAAGGTTTCACCGGGTGCTGGACAAAACGGCACATCTGCTGAAAAAGATCTTATATTTCGTTGAAAGCAAATAATTTTCACTAAGCGTGGCATATATTTCATACAATTCGGTATAGAAATAAAATACTTATGACTATTTTTGTTTATGAAGTGAAGCAGATTTCGTCTTGGACCTGTAGCCCAAAGTTATGTGCTATGGCTACACTGTATAATAATACATGTTAAATGTATGTTGATAGGTATTAGCGCCTTTGAACGTGCGTTCGCATGAAAAGGGCGCTATATAAAATCTGGTATATTTATAGGTATATCTATGAACCAAATACTGTACTGTCCCATATAATAGACAGTGGCCAAGTTGAAGAGGTTACGAATGTAACATATACATGTACAGACCAAAATATCTTATATCTCATAAAAGCATCTCCTAGGTTTTTCATATCTTGTATCCTTGATACATATATTGTTCTACCATCCAAAAATAGTTTATTTGTTGTTGCTTCAATGATATCCTAGTATATTGTTTTCAGAAATGATGAAACACCTTTTAGTTTTACATGTTTTCTTACCTAGTGTTTGTATTCATGTTTTTCAGGTACATTGGTTTGAACAACAGAAACTTTTGAAAAGACTTAAAAGAGATTTCATTGAAGTGGAAGGGCTCGAGGAACAGGATGTGGAAGCTGAAAGCATGCATAATAGACAGGCCCGGAATATAATCCAGATACATCCAGATCAATCAATAAATCATGAGGATTTATATTTCAATGATGAACTCTACCCTAAAATGTGGTACTATGTAAGTGTTTAATTCTTTACTTGTAACAATACTGGTTAAAGTAATAATGCATACCGGTGTGTACCTGTGTTTTATCGTAGAATGAAGCATGGTCATGAGTTTTTATACGTAGTACCTGTAATTAAATCATGAGTGCATAGCACGAGTGATTTATTGTATGTATCTGAACAAGTGACTGTGCTTTATTATAGATAAAACACAGGTACTTATTCATTATTTCGATTCTAACATAGCCAATATTCCGTATTTGACAAAACATCAACAAATAATAACCGCTGCACTGTTTTCTTCCTAAACCCTATTTAGTTATTTGCCATAGCTGTGTTTTGACAGTAATTCATGCACAACTTGTTTTCCTCTATGTGTATATATATGTGAAACGGCTTGTTGGGTTAGAATTATAGTTAAATGCACTGATTGCAGCAGGAGATGTCTGGTGACGTCATTGAACTTAATTACTCTTAATGGCTCGTTTCAAGTATGTTGTGTGGTTATTATGATGTTGTAAACACAGCTGGCTGTTTCTGTGACTTTGGTCAGGTACACATTTGATAAATATAAAAGCTGTTTTAGAATGATATAATTTATACACAAGAGAGGAATATACAGTCCAAATATGTCCTAATATTATCGCAGGTTTGACAATGCTGGTGTAGTACTTTGATACCTCAAACTGTAACCATCAGTTAATAGTGCAAGCCATCTACCTGCTGTGGTATTCACAAAGCATCTTAGCTGAAAACATAGAAATTTCTTAAAATATGAAATTTTTCTTAGTATTAACTAAGCAAGAACATCAAAATGATAAATATTTTACATTCTTTTGAAGCATTATGTAAACAGCTACTACAATCACTAAGAAAACATTGATTATTATTCAAATTGCGGGATATATAAGCTTTACAAAATTTTAACTTAAGTCAAAATATTTTAGTTTTCACTTAAGATGCTTTGTGAATACCAGCCCTGTTCATCATTTTACCAGGACCACATAACCTGTTTCAGGTTTCCATGGTGTTTAAACTTTGAGGCAAACCAAAGTTCTATAAGATATGTAACCCATGAAAATGTCCCCGAGCAAAATTATTTAAGGGATTGATGAAAAATTATACTATTGTAAATTAAATATATAACACATTGTAACAGTTAGGGTTTTTCCCAGGTTTGGTGGATGTTAGTAGATGGGGGGGGGGGGGAGATATTGATATTTTGGCTTGTTGCAAGGAAGATAATTTTATAGAGGGTACTTGACAGTTGTCGTCAATTTTGAGAAAACATTTAATTGATTTTAGAGATTGCTTTTCTGGGAAAATGATTTTTAATGAATTGAGAAAATGATTGTGCATGCGTATACTATATTGATCAGAGCTTAGAAGTGATTATACGAGTATATCAATAATTTACACTTTTAGTGACACGTATGACTAGTCACACTGAGATCATTTACAATGAGAAGTTGATTGAAGCTATGTGGATACAGTATAGAATCAGAGAACTGTGACATTATGTCACTAGAATGTATTGAAGCATTCAGTTAAACATAATTTACGTTTGGATGTTTCATAAATAATGCATCATTCGCTAGTGTGGTACAAAAGGGAAAATAATTAAGAAAGGTCATTTTATAAGCTTGTTTTTGTTGTGACGGAATCGTGTGCGTCTGCGTCGTTGGTTAAGTTTATTGTCAGAGTCATTTTCTCAAATTCTCTCTGAAATTCAACATAGTTATTAACCACCACAAGGGGAGACCATACTGACAAGGCTGATAACTCTGTGACCTATATTTATAAAGTTATCTGCCCTTGTTTGAACTTAGTACTAGAAATAGTAGCACATTTTACACATAAAATGATTTTTCCTAGCTTTCAACTTGAAAGTCAATAAACTTGTGGAATGTGATGACCTGCATCTACTGACAAGAGGAAACATATCTATCCAGCATTTTATGAGAGTTATTCCCCTTTTCTGAGTATGAATCTTTACACAAAAATGTCAATTACTCAAAGACTTTCAAAGGTATCCACTTGAAATTCTTCATAGTTATTCACCATCACTAAGGGAGGTCATACATACACAGCTCAGTGGTAATCCTTTGTCATTTTACCTATATTAATGAGTTATCTGCCCTTGTTATTCTTAGAATTTTGACTCCCAGATGAGCCAAGTGACTATCAAGTACGAGAAGGTTGAGCGTCCAGCAAACTTAGGCGGTGCTCTTGTAACGTTTTGAGTTAATCATATTTTGATAAACACTATTTAAGGCCAAAAATAAAATATTGTTTGTTTGCCATTATTTAAACTGGTGCTCTCATAATGAATGTATAACTCTAGCGCGATAAATTGCAATACAAAAACAAACACAAAATCCGCTATATTTATCGTTTCTGAATATTTAGGAGCATGAAAACTTTATATGTTGTGCCAACTGTTTGAATGCTTTCATTTGTAAGCGTTACGGTCCTTGATTTTAATCCATAACAAAAATATAGGCACTATTGTGTTTGTTTTTGTACTGCAATTTATCGCGTTGGAGTTATAGTCTGTGATTGTCTGTAGATTCACTGCGTGTGTAAACACTTAATGGTTAAATGGTGAAAAACGCAAGAACCTGTTGCTGAAGATTAATGAGTCTCAGTTAAATTGTGTTTGTCAATATAATGTTTTTGATTCCTTATTCTCCTTTTATTATCATATTTGATCAACCATAAAATATGTTATGTTTATTTTGATTCGCTTGATTTGCTATTACAACTATTATTTTTAAACTGTGGCTTATGACCTGTTTGCTTTGATACATATATAATATGATAAATTTTTGAAAGTTTTCGCCATTCATGTTTGTATACTACTCAAACTTTGCTAAGGGCCAAGAAATTTATTTTGATGTCCGTCTCACGTTAAATGTACAAAACCGATGACGAAAACGTTGTGCTATAAATAAAATATCATCTTACCTGCTGCTAAATTTTGAAACTTGATGTCTTGCATTTGATACGCATTGCTAAAATGACGTCGTTTTCCAGGTAACTGATAAGCCCTATTCGCGGGGACCAAAGTGGCTAGATTAACATGAAAATTTCTATCCCGTTTTTATTACCATATCGTGTAAGACCCAAAATGCAAGGAAAATGACCACATTCCGTTACTTCAGATGCATGAATGCAGGACGAACATTTTAATGGGTTGGGCTTATCAGCACTTAGACATTAAATTTTGAAGTATTATTTATTGGTTTACAATATTGCAGATGTAGCATTATGTTTCTGAAAATTCTACCGGTCGATCTTATTCAATTTGCAAAATATTCAAATGGAAAATTTCTTGGCCCTTATCAAATTTTGAGTAGTATATATGATGACAGGTTTTATGAGTGTACTAACATGTTGTGATTGAACCTAACAGTTAATCTGGCTGTCAAATAGGGGGGTGGTGTGACTCACAATTAACATCACACCTATCAGATTTATATGCATACTCCTAGCACATAAACTTCAAATTTGAATGTTCTAATTACTGGTGATTCTTCATACTGGTATTTGGTTGACAATTATATGTGGGTTTTAAACCTTGATATAGTTTTAGCATGCCCTGGTTATATACAGGTGTTGGGGCAAGTTGTGGGGTAATCAATAAGTTATATACTGTAAACCCCTTAAATTTTTTCAAGATTTTTTAGAGAATTTGTGTCATTGACTATGTCCAATTTCCAACTTGTATTGCGAAATTTTTGCAAGAATAATGATTTCTCATGTCAACATCCTCGCAAATATTAGCCAAAATAAAACTCTTGCAAAAAGTGATTTACTGTATTTGGGTTTGGTTAAATGTAGGAGGGATGTTTAGTAAGTTATTTAAGGCGTCCTAAGAAAGAATGAACATTTCTGCAGATAATAAAAGTTTTTTTATGAAAAAATTGAAAGTAATGGACTAAAAGATGATAAAACAGACAAACAACAATCAACAAAAATAGCAGAGCTTGAAAGACACGAAAACTTGTGGTCATATGAAATTTAATATGACGTATATTATATAGAACAACATTTGAAACAGTTTTGATGTATGTAAGGTTGTGATCTAATGGCACCCGAAACAGACCTGCATTTTATTTTCCCACAGGTTTGGCATTATATGCACCAGTAGGATCCCTGACATATTTTCCGAGGCGTAAGGAGACGTTACATTAAATACTGTACTTCATTACAGAAATTTGAAATCAGATTTGTACAAACCTTGATTATTAATGGTATTGAATAAGGTCGAGCACATTACTATTATCCATGGAAATTATATTTTTAGCAATCTTGTTTGCAATTTGTGGAATTTAGAGAAAATTGTCATGTTTAATTTGTATTTTTATGGATTCAAAAGTTTCTACAGGAGATTGTTTTTTCCAGTACTGAGAATTTTCGCTGAGTTTTGTCCTCAGCTTGGAGCTGTGTTTATCTGATAGCATGTCGATAATGATACATTTCAACCTGGAAGTATAATTTACTATGGTATCATCTGTGAACGTAAATCTTAATTAGGCTGCTTGGTAAAATTGTCTTTTTGTTTTTGGGGCTGAAAATATGTTTCTCAGGGCTCAGTAAAGTATGACTAAAGAATGTCATTCTGAGGGTTAATTATTGTTACTATACCTCACTTTTTTCTGCAATGCGAAAATCCTATTGCCCCAGAGAGAGACAGAATGACTGTCATTGACAGTTCCAACCCATTTGACACGTGATCGACCGAAAACTGACTGTCAGGTCATGTGATCGACCTGACATTTTCAATGTCATGCAAGGGCAAGTAACTGTGTCAAGCATAAAGCTTATATTTGGTTGAAGTTGTCTCCCTTGTACACAATTAGTAGTGACGTCACTGGTCCTCGCTCTCATGAGCGATTCAGACCAGAGTTTAAAAAACAAACATGTCAAGATTTGCCAGTATGCTTTTATTTACTTATATTTCGTTTGGTATATGAAATAAATATCAAATGGCTGCCTGCGTGACATTGATATTGTCAACCCTCGAAACAGAATGTCACCCTTGGCTTTGCCTCGGGGCGACATTCTGCCCTCGGGTTGACAATATCAATGTCACGCAGGCAGGCATCTGATATTTATATATTGTGCTAAAGTGTTGGATATTTCTCTGAGGTTAATTGCATGGTAGCTTAGTATATTAGTATTGGAATAAACTGTAATACAGTTAGTCAATCACGGGGAAAGTTGCATTCACACAGCAGGGCATGCCCGAACGGGAAAGCCACATTCACACAGCAGGGCATCCCCAAACATGGAAACTCACATTCACACAGTAGGGCATCCCCAGGGATGGACACATTCACACAGAAGGGCATCCCCAACAGGGATGGCCACATTTACACAGTAGGGCATCCCCAACGAGATGGACACATTTACACAGTAGGGAATCCCCAACAGGGAAGAACACAACTACACAGTAGGGCATCCCCAACGAGATGGACACATTTACACAGTAGGGAATCCCCAACAGGGAAGAACACAACTACACAGTAGGGCATCCCAAACAGGGAAGAACACATTTACACAGTAGGGAATTCCCAACAGGGATGGCCACATTTACACAGTAGGGCATCCCCAACGAGATGGACACATTTACACAGTAGGGAATCCCCAACAGGGAAGAACACAACTACACAGTACGGCATCCCAAACAGGGAAGGACACATTTACACAGTAGGGCATCCTCAAACAGTGATGGACACATTCACACAATAGGGCTTCCCCTACAGGGAAGGACACATTACACAGTAGGGCATCCCCTACAGGGATGGACACATTTACACAGTAGGGCATCCCCTACAGGGAAGGACACATTTACACAGTAGGGCATCCCCTACAGGGAAGGACACATTTACACAGTAGGGCATCCCCTACAAGGAAGAACACATTTACACTGTAGGGCCTCCCCAAACAGGGATGAACACATTTACACAGTAGGGCTTCCCTGAACTTTAAGACTCTTTTAGCTCTACCAATTTCAGCTGTACAAATACCTACAGTTGTATAGTGAAGTTTCATACAATGTATTTATATTTCCAGAATGGTGGTGGATTGGATCATACAGATATGAACGTGAAAGGAGCATGGGCGAAAGGTGTGACAGGGAAGAATGTTGTGATTACAATATTAGACGATGGTATAGAACGGTCACATGATGATTTGAAAGACAACTACGTAAGTATTGTTTGTTTGTTGTTACCGTTGTTGGTTGTTCTCCACATGTTGATGGTATGACCATAATCATTGTCAGAAAAGAACATAACATGGCCAGAACATTCTGTTGAAAGGCATCAGTACCGTATCCACTGCAACAACACGGCAACCTTGTTTTTGTAGAAGTGTATGCAGGATTTTTAAAACTACTTATAGGAGAGAAACTTGTGTTGGCAGCCAGCTAGCTCAGTTGGTAGAGCATTCACCCAGTCCTGTAAGCGTAGGGACTAGGGTTTAAGCCCTGATGCAGCTGCTTATTGTTCTCACCCTGTTACATTTGTAGTTTGTGAAAATCTTAGTCAATATAAACAGAAAATTTAGTGTTAAGTATGTAAATTCAGGCATTGTAAAAACTGAATGATCACAGTTTTTGACCTCTTGTAAGTTGGACTACAGCTTTGATCTGAGTAGATGTCTCCTCTGTCCTTCGTTTAATCTTTATCTCCTCAACCAAACTTCACAGCAGTTATGATCCTCACATGGTCCTGTACCAAAGTCAAGTATATATTTAAAGTTTGTTGCATCAAAATGGCCACTTAATCTACCATTAATTATATATAAAAAAATGAACATTGCCTTGTTAGAAATGAAGTTCTAGTGCTTTGATATTTGGTGTGACTTATTATCCTGTTATGTATTAAGTACTATTATTCAGTTGTAAAATGCATGATTTCTATCACTTATGTCACTGTTCTATACCACTCCATATTCACCCTACTTAACACGTATACTTTCTTCACTTAATTGACTACTAAGGAGGTTCTTATTGTTCCTAATTTGAAGTTTTTTGTCTATTTGCCCTCTTATGGTTGTGTAAGCAAGTTGTGTTGCCAGGCAATCAGAGAATGTTTATCTACCATTATGTTGTACAGTTAAACAATACAATGTAATCCTCTGTAGATTTACCAGGATTGGTTTCAATATTCTCTCAGGAATAACGTGTCTTGTCGAGAGAGATTAATAGAAATTACAGAACTTTGTTTGTCCACAATCATATTAAAATTAATTTGTATGTATACAGTAACACCTCAAATATTAAGCCCTGTTCTCACTGTCCCAGTTTAGATCCTGGTACGTCCAGCTACCACTCGGTGGAGAAAAGCCAGTATACCGTGGTGATCCTGGACATTTTTGTAACAAAACATCTATTGCATTCTCACATTCCAGACGTTAACCCGGTGTACCCCCGGTCTGAAAGAATATTCTATCAGTTTGATGCGGGATTAGCTAGGGTTATTTTCGTTTTAGTACAGTGTCATTACGGTGCAGAACGGTAGAGCCCCGGTTAAGCTCGGTTTGGTCTCGGTTGTTGCTGATGGTGTTACGTTGATAGCCGGTATCGCCACATCTTTGACCCGGTTATAAACCATACCGGGGCTCAGCCGGCTCTCTCTGCAGTCTATATCATACCCTGTTTGCTACGGTAGACAAAGGGTAGAGATACGGTCCTTCCCCGGAAGGTTCCGGTATTGTCCCGGTGATCCCTAGTGTCTCCTGGCAGTCCTGGGATGTTAGCCAGTGTATCACAGATGGCCCTGGATGATCCCAGAGGTTCACGGTGCCGCTACGGTTGTCTCCCCAGTTAGACACAGTTCCCCCCAGATTACAAAACGGGGCTTAAAATCATCTCTATTAAGAATCTTACTGTACTATTCCATTTAACAAAAGAAAACAAAACATGTGTGTTTGAATTTGAAATTTTATAAATTATTGTGTTTCTACAAAAAGATACATGTACTCAAGATCTAAGAGTTGTTGAGCTAATAGAACTACTAAATGTCCACAGCTTTTGGTTGTTGTGTTTTTGATGGGGGTGGGAAAAAATATTCAAATTTATTGAGTGTAGCAAAACCACTTGACTTTGACATCTTTAAGGACTACAAATTGAAGACAAAATTTGCTAGACAAAATTTGCTTTGCTTCGAAAACAAAAATAGCCGTAATTTTCATTATTGATTTCTATGAAACACCCCCAGTCTAAGGGGATAATTATATGCTTTCCACAAAATGTAGAATCTTTTTCAACAGCTGGGCCATTTTTTCCAGCACCATGTAAAACCTTCCGAGTGATTTTATGCGATAGGACTACAGTTTCAAGCCGTCTTCTTTTCCAAGGTTTCACTGGGTGCTGCAAAAAACGGCCAGGCTGCTGAAAGGGATCCTAAATTTTGTGGAAAGCTTACATTCTTTCCCTTAGACTGGCATGTGTTTCATAGAAATCGGTATAGAAATTATAAAGAACTTACAGCTACTTTTCTTTTCCAATATTGACATATTTCATCTTGGATTTGTAGCCTTTAGTGATGCCAAAGTCATGTGGTATTGCCACACTGTATAGAGAAGCCTAATATTGTTGAAACATCTCTAGATACACAAATATCAGAGACAGAATGTCGGTGACTTGAGTCAGATATCCCTGTTTGTCTTCAACATTATTCATGTTTTTGTTTTATTGCCCTATAAGACTTTATAAACATTAACCTAGAACAATTCATTGTGACACGCGGCCTGCGGTCAGTATAGGGTTACAATGTGAGCCTGTAAACCATTAATCTACAGAATCAGTAGGTTACAGTTTGGTGTTACGTAATACGGCAGACATTCTCCAGCAACTTCCAGTCATATTCCTCGGTTAGGGAATATATTCTGTGTGATAATGTTCTTGTGTTTTCTCAATAATTAGTCCCGTTGGTGACAGTAAAGGTCCTAATTGCTCGAGATAGATTTACTACGTAATCACATCAACTAATTCACTTATTGTATGATTAATTATTTAAGATTCTGTAACGATATTGTTTTCTGTGATAGAACATAAACCAAGTAGTATTGTTTTTACTATGACATCTAATTGTTTCCTTATGTTAAAAAATTGTAATGTCATTACTTTAAATGTATAATACATATTTAGATGTTCATTGATGACACAAAATGTTTAAAGTTACTTAATATAGTTTTTGTAAAAACATTTCGAGGGCTCGGTGCAAAACTATTGTAACTACATCAATTTATACAGGCATGTACAATAGTTTCGCACTGAGCCCTCGATTTGCAATCAAACCTTACTTTTTACCATTGGTAGGAAAATAAGGTTGATATTGCCATGCACTCGTTATACCTTTTATTCATTGTCCGATTTGGAATTCTTGTCTATTTGGGAATTGGGAATGGATGCTCATAACAAATCTGCTTGTGTCACTGACATTAATTGTTTTCAATCACATTCAAGTGTTTGTGTTAATATTTAATGTTAGCAAAGACTGGTTTTGCTGATGTCTTGGAAACATACAATCACATAAGCATTGATTTTAGGAATGAAAAACTTAGTACTATGGGATAGAACCGTGTTTAACTAAAATATTAGAGACTCAAGATTAATGGACAATGCTTGGTTTATATATGATACTGTTGGAAGATGTTAAGTTAATTGCAAGCCAGATATATATTGTACATTGTCATGTTGGCATGCAATCTGTTACATGTAGTAATCATTTATTTACACAGACAAAACATGCATATGTCATACCGAGGGCTCGGTGCAAAACTATGGTAACTACATCAATTTATAGAGGCATGTACAATAGTTTTGCACTGAGCTCTCGATACATGTATGGTAGATGATACACTAAACAATTGTTGAAATTAAGAATAAACTCATAATCCACATATAGAAGACATGAAGATTATGTCAGCGATATGTTGACAGCTTCATTTTTCACAATACTAGTATAAGTGAAGTGCAGAAATACATGAACTTTGTTTGAAAGACATGGAGAGTTTTATTGGTTGCCCTTGAGAAGTTTGTCCTATGGATTCACAGTTTGCAATGTAGAAGGATTTTATCATGTGTCACAAGAAATGGATGCCTGGGTTTGTTAATTAATGCAAGCCACGCTAACCTAATGAACAACATTATTTCAACATAAAACTCATATTTTACTGGTAATTTTCTGCTGTGTGTTTTGAAAATTTTTCTGTTTTTTAAATGGCTTGATTGTCCGGCTGTGCTGAATTCCATGGTGTGATAATTACAATATTGCAGTTCTGTTGAAACATGCCCCAATTTGTTTCCTGTAAACGTAAACTGAAGATGTTACAGGATACAGGATCTGTGCGGCTGAAATTGAATTAATGTTAGTTTGAAATAATGTGTGTACAACAGGCCTGGTATTTTTCAGGCATGTGTCTGATTTCAGGTTTTTGAATCCAGAATTTTCCTTCTTTGTTTATATTTAAAAAAATCTTCTTTGTTTTATATATTGAAAAAAATTTCAGGCCTGAGAATTGCTAATTACCAGGCTTGGTACGATTACGTGACTTCTTTTTCTTTTTGCAAAGACAAACTAAATTCTGGCGAGTATTTTATTGCGCTTATGAGTACTCAAGGGATTGACATTGGCATGGTTACTGGCTTTTGTTCTGACAAATATGACAAATGGCAGACCACCGTCTGATGTAGCAGTTCTATCATCCATGGCCATATTTGTATGAACTTAGTAAAAACTGTAAAATTGTTGTTACTTGTGTAGATTAATGTTAGTCAGTACTGAGCCGTGACTGCACTTTTAACAATAGACTCTATATACTATCATATGGTATAATATAGTCCAGTCAGGATAAAAATCCAGTGATGCAGCGGTCGAGTCCACTATAACGGTGTAAAACCAATTATAAAGGCTTATACTGTACAACTATAATTTCAATGCTAAACTAACATACTAAACTTCGCTCCACCTGTTTAGACAATGGTTGTGATTTTTTGTGTACACATAAACTGCAACGTCACTGTCACAATATCCTAACTGTACTATACCTAAAGTTTATGGCTCAGAGTTCAGATTCTATCTATAGATGAGCTTGTTCGCAAAACATCAGATCCTTACTAAAAACTGCCTTCCAAGTACAAATTATTTAAATCTATGAAATAGCACCATGAAATTTGTTTTAACCAAAAATTCACCAAACAGATGATATTTGACTGTGGTTTTGAAGCTTTTGTCTGTTGACTGTCTTTATTGGACTGCCACAAGTTATGGTTAACATTTCGCTAGCTTATAATTAGAAGGTCGTAAGTACAAAATCAATATTTTGATAAAACAAGAAAAAGGTCATAAGTACAAAATCAATATTTTAATAAAACAAGAAAAACTGTCTGAAAACTGCTCTTTACTTATGGAAAAACAAGCTTTTTAAACTTCAGTTTGGTCAACATGACCACTTCATAATTTTCATGAAAATAGGCTCATAATAAGCGCCTTGAGACGCAGATGTCAAATATGCATGAGTCTTATAAGGTTGTACGATCGTACTTACAACCTTCTAATTCTAAGCAATAATCATCCTCTTCCACCAGTTTATCATATTGTTCACTTGTCTGCCTGTTTGTGTTTATGGTAATTGATTTACAACTAGTTTATAACTCTAACGCAATAAATTGCTGTACAAAAACAAACACAAAATTGCCTGGATTTTTGTTATGGATTAAAATCAAGGACCGTAACATTTGCCTATGAAAGCATTCAAACATTAGGCACAACATATACAGTTTGCATGCTCCTAAATATTCAGAAACGATAAATATAGTTCGTGCTAGATAATGTCGCAGTCGAGTCTATTTCACGACAGGTAATACATGATATGGATTACAGATAACTTTAAAAGAATGTAATTGTTTGTTGTTTGTCCGTTTCATAAAATACTATGTACAGTCCGTGCAGGATAATGTGGCAGTCACGTGACACAATGTGGACAGTGTCAATTGATTTAATTAGGTAAACCATGGTTAAGGTTTGTGATTATAAATCATTCTAACCATCCATCCTTTCAAACATACTTCATAGCCGAGTGGTTTAGTGCGTAGATACTTTCTAACGATATCGATATTTTTTGCCGCGAGTTCGAAACCTTGTCAAGTTGTATGTATTTTTTTATTTCTTTTTCTCATCTTTATAAATTTAAAAGCTAAGAGTTTTACAGAAAAATGGCTTAAATAATCAGTTCTATCCAATAGTGATACAAACCTGTAATTAAAGTTATTAAGTCTATTATTAAAGAGTGTATAGCCTAAATATACATGTACACAATCAACGTATTGTACATGTATTGTAATTAAAGCACAATAATTTTTATTGCTAGTACTTAGGTATTAATGACTTTCGATTCAATATACATATACGTAGTATTGAGAATGTACGTGGTAATAATGAGAACTTAACAACTCTATGTATGCTAGCCGGCTGCATATTCTATTGTATTGTTCACCCAGAACGAGTGTCGATTGATTTCTATATTATTATGTGTCTGTTATTGACTGCATTAACTGTTAATGGTTCATTTATCATTAGAGAAACCTAATTAATTGTCTGGATGACATTTTACCAACTTGTCTTTTATTATGTCATTATCAGAGCTATATATTGGAGTACATAGATATAAATATAATATAGATATCCTATTTTCATTCTGGGATACTGGTACAAGGTTCTCACAGGCCTTGAAAAGTCCTTGAATTTGGTTCAAACCTTAAAAACTGCTTGAATTTGGTTCAAACCTTGAAAAGTCCTTGAATTTGGTTCAAACCTTGAAAACTGCTTGAATTTGGTTCAAACCTTGAAAAGTCCTTGAATTTAGTTCAAACCTTGAAAACTGCTTGAATTTGGTTCAAACCTTGAAAAGTCCTTGAATTTGGTTCAAACCTTGAAAACTACTTGAAATTAGTGCTACCTTGAAAAAATGCCTAAATGGTACTTGAATTTAACTGAAAATCCTTGAATTCAGGCAAACGGCCTCAAATATCCATAAAAGTTTATTGATGTTGTCAAAATGGCACATTATCTGCGTAAAAATGAAACAGAAACACTCTTTTTTCTCACAAATTGAAAGTACAGAAATGTAGGGGTGCAAATGTCACTGGAAATAAATTGAGCGCAATCGGGTATTCTTGTGTATGACCTCACTAGAAATATTGTATAGAATGGCAGCGCATATGACATTTTCGTACAATTGAACCTTGGTAAATCTTTTGGGAAAATGCCTTGAAAATACCTTTTCTATCTTTAAAAGTCCTTAAATAGTCCTTGAATTTTGGTGAGAGAATTCTGTATGAACCATTTGGTAATTGACAGACATCATTGTAGAGAACGCTCCGCCCCATTTGTTAAATGTTTGTCGAAGGCTAAAGGGAATCCATTTTATTACATAAATACATGAGAATAAATGATGGAACAATGTTCTCCACATGTGTGATAACAAATCTGTGACATCACCAGCTTTTTCGCCTCAAAATAGTAAAGTCGTAGGCTTAAATTCATTAATTCTGACGTCGTTTTGACTCGGTGACTATAGTAATTTGATAAAAAGAATCAACAACTCATTGTCTTTGGGATAAACAGTTTTTAGCTCACCTGTCACAAAGTGACAGAGTGAGCTTTTGTGATCACTCTTCGTCCGTCGTCCGTCGTACGTCGTCCGTCGTCCGTCCGTCAACAATTGGCTTGTGTAGACACTAGAGGTCACAATTTTAGCCTTATCTTTATGAAACTTAGTCACAATGATCATCTCAACAAAATCTAGGCCAAGTTCGATATTGGGTCATTTGGGGTCAAAAACTAGGTCACTAGGTCAAATCATAGAAAAACCTTGTGTAGTCACTATAGGTCACAATTTTGACTTAATCTTTATGACACTTGGTCACAATGATCATCTCAACAAAATCTAGGTCAAGTTCGATAATGGGTCATCCTGGGTCAAATACTAGGTCATTAGGTCAAATCATAGAAAAACCTTGTATAGTCACTAGAGGTCACAATTTTTACTTAATCTTTATGAAATTCAGTCACAATGATCATCTCAACAAAATCTAGGTCAATTTCGATATTGGGTTATCCGGGGTCAAAAACTAGGTCACAAGGTCAAATCATAGAAAAACCTTGTGTAGTCACTAGAGGTCACAATTTTGACTTAATCTCTATGAAACTTGGTCACAATGATCATCTGTACAAAATCTAGGTCAAGTTGGATATTGGGTCATCCGGGGTCAAAAACTAGGTCACAAGGTCAAATCATAGAAAAACCTTGTGTAGTCACTAGAGGTTACGTTTTTGACTAAATCTTTATGAAACTCAGTCACAATGATCATCTTGATAAAATCTAGGTCAAGTTGGATATTGGGTCATCCGGGGTCAAAATCTAGGTCACAAGGTAAAATCATAGAAAAATTTTGTGTAGTCACTAGAGGTCACAATTTTGGTCTAATCTTTATGTATAACTATTGGATAGAACTGATTATTTAAGCCATTTTTCTGTAAAACTCTTAGCTTTTAAATTTATAAAGATGAGAAAAAGAAATTAAAAAAATACATATAACTTGACAAGGTTTCGAACTCGCGGCCAAAAATATCGAACTAGTCAGGAAGTATCTACGCACTAAACCACTCGGCTATGAAGTATGTTTGAATTGGTGGATGGTTAGAATGATTTATAATCACAAACCTTAACCATGGTTTACCTAATTCAATCAATTGACATTGTCCACATTGTATCACGTGACTGCCACATTATCATGCACAGACTATATAGCGGATTTTGTGTTTGTTTTTGTATTGCAATTTATCGCATTGAAGTTATACCATATTAGGTCCTGACTTACCAATATAAAGGTGCCCTTCAGCAAACATTGCTAAGAAGCAATGATATCTTCCTTGAACATTATAAATATCAGTATATTGTTCATGCCACTTCCACATTATTTAGCTCATCTGCATTCTTTTTTTGCCCCTTAATATTAATGCTATTGCTTTGAAACTTGCTACATTTGTTCACTATCAATGCCTCACTCTTTTAAACAAGATTGACATGACTCTGCCATACTTAATGCAAGGGTAATGGGCCTTTTTTACGGTGACCATGATCATGTGAGCATCTGCACCCACAAGGCGTGCTCTTGTTTTGTTTTCTTCTTGTTGCTGCTTGCAATCAACTGAGACTTGCGAAAGTGCATGCAAGATCTTTTTCCTGCCAAATAGGCCAATGACTTGGAGACTGAGCTTTTCGTTTTCATTAAAACAGACTATAAACTGTCAAAAAATTTAAAACTGCAAAAACAAATGTCAGCCCAAATGGAATAAAAGCCCATCCTCTTGAATTATACTACCAGTAAATCTTAGATGACTAACAATAACTTCACAATGACCTTATAAGTGTTGACAACTTGGAATTCGCCCAACTTTGAGTTGAGTAGTCACTGACAATCAAGATGTTGGTATAACCTATCACATGATGCAGACTTGTCATGATCAGATGCACATCAGCAGCAGCTGTAATCCAATTTCCTTATTATGTCATTAACTTCTAATCATATATTTCAGGGAGAAACCATATTGTCTGTGATGTGTTATATTTACCTAATGAGCCAATACTGTACAACGTACTGTAAACCAAGAAATCATTTCGCTCGATTTAATTTCGCAGAGTTTGCAAGTGGTAGAATTTCGCGAAATTAAGTCACCACAAAAGTGCTAAAATCATTAATATGGACATTGCGGAAAACTTAAAAACGCAAAAATTTGTTGTCGCGAATATGCCCACGATCAGGAAAACGCGAAAGTTAGTAATCGCGAAAGTAAATTTGTTTACAGTATATGAGGCTACCTGATAGATATTGGTTGTGTGTTCTCCGAGGATTTGTATTATTAGATTTAATGTTGCATGTCTAGATTTATCGCAGATATTTCCTGATTATGTATTTCTAATGGAGTAATTAGGGTCTCTATTGTTATACCACTTTCCACCTAACGTAGTGATCTATCAAATTATAAAGATAATAAGTGTTTTCTTGATCTGTTGTTCACTTTTCCCTGGAAGTATCTCGTTCATGTCAGACACTAAGAGTCATGTTAGGTCCGGGGAAAGTCTGAGGACTTTATACATGGGTCAGTGTATTATCAGTGATTAGGAAATAAAGTCAGGAAAAAACAAACTGCTTATTGTTGTATTAAAATAAATAAAAGAAGTTAATAAGTCTTTATGTAATAAGATTTTTATGCCCCTCACAAAATTTATTCCGGAAGGGTATATATTGATTTGCTCTCATTCATCTGTCCATCCAAAAATGTTGCACTTAACTTGAAAATTTATTATTATTAATATTGCACTACAGTCATCAAACTGGGGCATGTGTACTTGCGTTGTTTCACATTCATTCAGTTTAGTCAAGTTATGGCCCTAATAAAAAGATTCAATTTTGCAAAATGTATAATACCATATGCTCTTCACACATCCCCAAATACTGAAATACCAAATATATGGAATATTTTATATTGTTGTAGTATTGATCTTTGAAGATTGAACATCATTCTGCTGACAACAATGTTCATCTTTTCAATGCTTTGATAAATGTTTCTATTTGAATGGTTCTATTTGAATGGTTCTGTTTGTAACAAACAACTGGTGGTATGAATTGGATGAATTTGTGAATATTGATATAAATGCAATTTTAGAACTGATCAATCTAACTGGATGGCAGCACAGAACAGAAGCCAGATAGTTCTGGCAAATTATGAAGCATTAGAGAAAATTTAAAAAGGATGTCCTTAATTTTTTGTTGCTCTGCGGCACTGATTAACCACAATATTTGAATTGGCAAACAGAACTAATTTTCCTCCTTTTAGAATTCTTAGATTTCAGATAATATTACAAGTATGTTTTTTCAGATTTTAATGCACCTAAAGAGATTTCTTTGTGAACAGCAAATTAAACTACAATTTGAGCCAGATCAGTGTTTGGTGCATTATAGACTAACATGTTTTATATAGATGATCGGAGAGCTTTTAATGTGCAATGTTGTTTTTCTCTTACTGAAAATAACGTTTGACATCAAAGTAAAGACTACTATTGTAGTTAATATTTGCATTTTGCTGGATCACCTCAGTCAGCCAGTATTATGATAGGATTTACTATATGAAGCACCTTAAACTTCAAAAACACTTTCAAATGTGGTTCCCAGCTTCTGCCTCTTTCTACCTCTATCACCAAAACTAAGCCAGGTAACAGTCAGACAGTGTAGCTATTGTAACTGACAGTGCGATTGGTTTAGAAAAAAAGCAGTTAGGATTTCTCTTGCTTGCAAAATAGTTCTAGCTCAGATCCCTGCTGTAACATATGCTAATTAAAAATATATTTTAACAACTGTGTTACAGTATTCAAACATAGCATTGAACCCACTACCACCAGGTCCCATTAGGCAGATGGTTGGATAACATAGACCACTGGGTGGTGTAAATGTACCATATAAGATAATATGATATGTAGCTTTGTACAAGTCCACTTGTTGAACATGGTTCAGTAACATTCTACCTAGTGGTAAAGAATTCATTTACATACTTTCTCTATTTTCAGGACCCAGACGCTAGTTATGATGTTAATGGACATGATCGTGACCCCATGCCAAGATACGACTACACCAATGAAAACAGGTAACCATACTATATACTTATACCATTATATATGTACCGGTGTTGCGGTCCTTTTTCTCCCCCGGCCAGTTTTTCCCCGGGTATGTATTCTTTATCTTATACCAATACAATTGCCGGGCATGTCTGTGTTAGCCAGTTTAAAGAACATGACACAGGCCTTGTTTATAAGAATTTGGTAGTCCCAGGGCATGTCATTCCTAAGATGGAATAATAATGTAACATGTATTTCTCTTGCTTCCCCCTCTCATACCCTCATGATGATTGATACCATCAGGAATGAGGGGTCGAAAGTGATTTAAATATAAGCTGTAATAACCAGTTTCATAATCCATCTGAAATAAATTAGTATAAAGTTAGAATTAACTAATTTGGTGGAAGAGGAAAAATTAAAAGGATTTGATTTTCTTGGCTGAATGGAACCCTGAGCCTAGACTGCTCCAACAATTCTTGTCAATTAATTCATATACTGATTATGATATACTCAGGCCTACAGGGCTGCTGAATGCAAATCTGTCTCACTTTTTTCTTGTAGCCATTGGTCTCATCTTTTAACCAAAATCTTTCTGAACTGATTTTTTTTTGTGTCGCCTGAAAAGGCGACATATAGGTGTTACTTTGGCGGCGACTGCGGCGGCGTCACAAATTGCTTGTCCGGAGCATAACTTTGTCACCTTAAGTTCAAATGACTCAAGATTTTGTATGTATGTTTCTTGCAATAAGCCAAAGTGCAGTGCACAAGAACCATAACTCTACTTGTCATAGCTTTTGAATTATTTCCCTTTGATTGATTTTATTAGAGCATTTCTTGTCCGGAGCATAACTTTGTCACCTTATGTTCAAATGACTCAAGAATTGATAGGCATGTTTCTTGCAATAAGCCAAAGTGCAGTGCACAAGAACCATAACTCTACCTGTCATAGTTTTTGAATTATTTCCCTTTGATTGATTTTATTAGAGCATTTCTTGTCCGGAGCATAACTTTGTCACCTTAAGATCAAATGACTCTAGATTTGGTATGCATGTTTCTTGCAATAAGCCAAAGTGCAGTGCACAAGAACCATAACTCAACCTGTCATAGCTTTTGAATTATTTCCCTTTGATTGATTTTATTAGAGCATTTCTTGTCCGGAGCATAACTTTGTCACCTTATGTTCAAATGACTCAAGAATTGATAGGCATGTTTCTTGCAATAAGCCGGAGTGCAGTGCGCAAGAACCATAACTCTACCTGTCATAGTTTTTGAATTATTTCCCTTTGATTGATTTTATTAGAGCATTTCTTAGATAGTCTGATATGTATTCCTATACTGGATAGTATTCCATGACAAATGTGCATTTCGTCAGGCGACACATGCGACTCGCGGAGCTTTTATTTTGTCCAGAGCATCGCTTTGTCGTTTTTAGTTCAGATGACTAGAGAACTCTTGTGAGTCTGATATGTAGCCCAATACTGGATAGTTTTCCATGACAAATGTGCATTTCGTCAGGCGACACATGCGACTCGCGGAGCTTTTATTTAATTAAAGTTAGATGTAACCCTGTTATTTATATCATAGTTCTAAATTAAGCAACAATTCCTTAGTGTTTATGTTTATTATTTTGGTGACTGGACAGTTTGAACAATATTACAAACATGGTTGTCATAATTATGTGCTGCTGTCCAACCCGACTTAGGCATTCTTTTCATTAGTACTGATAAAATAAATCCAAAGATTACATCAAAGAATACAGGGTGGTGTTTACTGTATGCCCATAGAACTCTGACCCAGTGGAAGGACTAGCCAATCAACTTTGTATCTATGGTTTAACCTTGAGTGTGACACCAAATTCATGTCAGACCGGGAACAATATTTTTGTTTTTGGTAACATGCCCAAAATGATTGGTATGTAAGTAGGTAGGATTTTGTACTTCGAAGAAGCGAAACTACCTTTAAAAGATATGAAAAATATCGCAAATATTTTTAAAAAATTGAACATTTTTTAAAAGCATGTAAGGTTGCAGCTAATGTTTAAGGTACTGATACTATGTCCGGATATAAAAAACAATTAAAAAAATTATTTCGGCCTAGATACGTCTTTCAAATTATTTTAAAGCACGTAGGTAGAAAACATTCAATTAAAACTTACATTTCTTATCGTCATGCATTGGTTAAATTGTTTTAAATAAGTTTCAAGATGTGTGGGCAGTACATCATTGCATGTTTATCTATTTCCCTCTATGGATAAGCTGAATATAATGGGAAAGTTATAACTTCAAATATATTTAATAGGGAAAAAATACTTTGAAAATTCATTTATATTTGTGGGCGTGTATATATACTGTATCTTTGTAATGAGGCAATTTTGTTGATTTGTAATTTCATGGCCAGTTTTTAAATTTCAAAAGTAATTAATATAGATAAGAAACTGTATTAATCCTGTTGGCTCAATTTCATGTTTAAAAAGTTCATACAAAGAAATCTGTAGAATTTGTATGCAATTTTAAATGAGTAAAAAAAGATTTTACAATAAATTTGCATATTTAAATAAAATGTACAAATTTCAGTGCAGCACTGATATCAATGATTTAATGATTATATTAATCAAAGGATTAATTATGACAAATATATTGATTTTGATAATGTTTTAAGATCAGTGAGCAAGTCCCCACAGTTTGTGTTATGTCATATGTGATTCCAAAGTTGTAATTCTGTCTCCAGTCCTGAAGAGTTCCTTGCAGAATCGTTAAATAGTATAAATAGTATAAACATTATATAATGTTCTGTAGAACATCTTGTTTAGCTTGTTCTATTATATACCATGGTTAAATGGTTTAATGTCATGTCGTACTGTTACTTACGTGGGTCATTCAATATATTCGTAGACCATCGATTCTCATTTGATTATTATTGTGTTTTAACAATACTATCTTATATCATTACAAACAATTACTAATTACCTACAGTCAATACAAATTTATCGTTAATAATGCAAACCAGTAGCATGTCATCAGCCATTCTATTACCATTGTAACGCGCTACCACCCCAACCGACGTAACATACCTTTTTCATTTGTTCAACTTGTTATAAATTCCGATTAAGTTAATTTACAATCTAATATTTCAGCCCGATTATTACAAAATATGAGCATGTCATTTCATGAAATTATGACATCATTTTACGTCAGTATTGGTATAAGTTAACGTCATCTGGAGAAAACTACAAACGGTGAATTTTCATATATATTTTAGGTCATATATGTAAGTTTAACATATTAAAAAATTATCATTTTTTGCCGGGCAGATATTTTTTAAATAGCAAAAATGTGCGCAATTTTGGCAATACAAGAAAACGTCAACGACGTCATTAAAAGGATTTTGTCGGCGTGTTTTGAAATCAATGTGTAATAATTATATATGTACGGACGCGCATTCATCACATGAATCGAATGCCGTAGGTTTGACATTACTGCTGTTATTATTTCGATTTTCACAGGCGTTTTACTACGTGTAAGTCTTGCCGCGGCGTAACGTAAATACGTGCGTAACATAGCAACTTCACGACCTCATGGCAACGTCATTATTTAAAAGACGGAAGATTAACGTTTTAAATTGGAAATAACTTCAATTTTACAATGATACCAAATTTGTATACAGATTTTTTAATCCACTGGTTCAACCTTAATTGGACGTTGAAGTGTGAATTAAAAGCATCTGTGATTTCCAGTCACTGTATGACTTATTGGGAGACTTAAAAAAGGCGAGTCACATTTTCAATAACGTCAAATTGTCTATGACCTTACGCAAGGAAATTCTTGTGACTACATCATTGTGCACAGGGCTTGGAAAAACATAACTTACACGAAGAGCTGCTACAGAGAGCGAAAGGAGAACATACAGCATATAGTAGTCTTGTGTTAAGCAAAAGCTAATTTCTAAAGTGCAGCATGGTATTAAAAACGGTACGGGGATGGGCAGATTGGCAAACGTAGGGATGTTTCATGCTTAGGTCCGTGGAAATGTTTGTGGTGTTTTCATGTTAACAAACAGCCGTTATGTCTAGCTTTAATCCTTAACTTACACTATGTAAGATATTGTGGTAGATATATTAAATCATATACAATTTAAATGCTTATGATTTTTCTATACTTATAACATAAGTTTTTTTCGGGCTTACCATTTAAGAAACAGCAAAACGTTGCGCATGTCAGCGGTGTGTGATCACAGGTACCGGTAAGGTGATACGTTTGTTGTAGTCATATTTTCTTTAAAAATGTGATGTTTCACGCAATCTTTTCTGCACTAAAAAAAAAAAGTCTTGTGGCCGAAAGGCTGTAGTTTAACGTGATGTAGTTGGTTTTTCTCCGTGTCATCGGATATTAAAATGATTAACACAGTCTACAAATTTATTGAATGACCCTCATACTATTGACCTTTTCGTATTTTATAACTAGAAATTCTGTCTGGTTAGTAGTTGTAATAAAGAAGACATTAAGATGGAACCTTGTTATAGTCTGTGACCTTCACATCCTCAGTATAACCTTGAAGTCCTATGTAATACATGAACCTCGTTAAATATACCAGTCAAAAAAGGATTATGCATCCACTATGACTTACACCCATCATGACTTTTAGTGTTATTGAAATATAACATCTGGTGTAATTAAAACATAACACAATTATGACTTTCAGTGTTTAGAACATAACACACATACACGCTTGCTGGAAAAAATGTGTCATTTGAACTGTTTAGTGTTATGTCATTGAAACCTATACATTATTTCTATTCACTAGGGAATAGTTTTAATGTCAGAAAAATTCTTTAGTTAATAATTATGTGTAGATATTATTAGATTTTATAACAGGAAATGTTTCCATGTTTGTCTACCTGGTATACTTCATCTGTCATTTCTCCAAACATGAAGGTTTTGTTTAAACAATAACAGACACAATATGACATTAGGGAGAGGTGAACTATCATAACCATGACAAATAAAAATGGTAATCAAGTTTACAATGTATAAACAAGTCAACTTCCCGCTATTGCAGTAAGTCATACATGTTGAATTGTGTAGATTCCCAATAAGTCATACAGTAACAGGAATTTACAGATGCTTTTGCTCGCAATAAGTCATACAAGTTGAATTGTATAGTCTCCCAATAAATCATACAGTAACAGGAAATTACAGATGCTTTTGCTCGCAATAAGTCATAAAAGTTTAATTGTATAATATCCCAATAAGTCATACAGTGACTGGAAATCACAGTTGCTTTTGCTCGCAATAAGTCATAAAAGTTTAATTGTATAGTCTCACAATAAGTCATACAGTGATTAGGTTTATACGCTGTGGATCCCCTTGTTTGACACTCAGCATAAAAAACACAAGCTGGGGTATGCATGTTTATTGTCAATGTGCACTGTGATATCATAAATTATTTTCATTGTCAAAATTCTGTTGCAACTGTACTTACTTAGTAGACGATATTTTAATACAACATTTCACACATGATTATAATTTCAGACATGGTACAAGATGTGCGGGTGAAGTCTCCGCTAAAGCCAATAATACCAAATGTGTTGTCGGTGTGGCATACAACTCCAGGATTGGAGGTAGGCACATGTTGATATCTCATACTGATGTTTAAGTTGGGTGTTAGAGAGGTTTATGTATATGTTCCAACTATTTTGTGTATCTGGAGACTTGTAACCTAGTCATGTTACCTTGAAACAGTCCCAACCTGTTCCAGACCTACCCTTTAATGTCCAGTCAGCACCGATCGATGGAGCTCAGGAATGAGGTGTCCAGAGTGATTAATTTAATTTGTAGCAATGGTTTCACAGTCTTTCTAAAATCAATTGGTATAAATCATCTTTCACAAAACAAACATGGCATATAAAAAAATTCAAATATATTAAAAGTCTACTGTATCTATGTCACTGTGAGCCTGAATTATTCATTGAAATGAAAGTTGAATGAAACTCAAAATTTATGACGAGGTTTTGAAATGTTTGCACATGCATACTTTCCAAGTAAGCAGTTGATTTGAGGGTTCTAATAAAATTATTAAAAAGTGACTGACAATAATGCTCTAATAGCCACTATCCAGTTGATTATGCAGTCTGCTGGCTCATTTCTTCACGTCTGGGTGAATGCCCATCTCATGATAAAAGTAAAACCTGTAAACATATTGCTTGGTTTTAAAGCAAAGTTGTGTTTAACAGCCAGGTTAAGGGGTATATAGAATTGCTACCAATTTTGATTTTCAAGTCACTGTCAAGTAATGCCCAGCTGGTAAGCCCCTGCTAAATTTTAGCAACTTTTCCGACTTCTTGGTAGAACTCTGACATTTACATGTTTATGCTATTAAATGACTTTCGATTTAATATACATGTACATAGTATTGAGAATGTACATAGTAATAATGAGAACTTAACAACTCACTGTATGCTAGCCGGCTGCATATTGTATTGTATTGTTCACCCAGAACGAGTGTCGATTGATTTCTATATTATTATGTGTCTGTTATTGACTGCATTAACTGTTAATGGTTCATTTATCATTACAGAAACCTCATTAATTGTCTGGATGACATTTTACCAACTTGTCTTTTATTATGTCATTATCAGAGCTATATATTGGAGTACATAGATATAAATGAAATAAAGATATCCTATTTTCGACAAGGTTCTCACAGGCCTTGAAAACTCCTTGAATTTGGTTCAAACCTTGAAAACTCCTTGAATTTGGTTCAAACCTTGAAAAGTACTTGAAATTAGTGCTACCTTGAAAAAATGCCTAAATGGTACTTGAATTTAACTGAAAATCCTTGAATTCAGGCAAACGGCCTCAAATATCCATAAAAGTTTATGGATGTTGTCAAAATGGCACATCATCTGCGTAAAAAAAGAAACAAAAAAACTATTTTTTTCTCAAAAATTGAAAGTACAGAAGTGTAGGGGTGCAAATGTCACTGGAAATAAATTGTAATAAATTAAGTGCAATCGGGTATTCTTGTGTATGACGTCACTAGAAATATTGTATAGAATGGCAGGGCATATGACATTTTCGTACTATTGAACCTTGGTAAATGTTTTGGATAATTGCCTTGAAAATACCTTTTCTATCTTGAAAAGTCCTTAAATAGTCCTTGAATTTTGGTGAGAGAATTCTGTATGAACCATGTGGTAATTGACCAGACATCATTGTAGAGAACGCTCTGCCCTATTTGTTAAATGTTAATGCTAAAGGGAATCCATTTTATTACATAAATATGTGAGAATAAATGACGGAACAATGTTCTCCACATGTGTGATAACAAGTGTGTGACATCACCAGCTTTTTCGGTGCAAAATAGTAAAGTCGTAGGCTTAAATTCATTATTTCTGACGTCGTTTTGACATGGTGACTATAGTAATTTGATAAAAAGAATCAACCACTCATTGTCTTTGGGATCAACATTTCTTACACTTGTCACGAAAACAAATGCCTGTGTTTTCTACACTTGTTTTAAGAAATGTTGATCTCCAAAGAAAACTCATGAAGGATCCTGTATGGATTTTGCAAAAAATGTGCAATATTTCCAATGTTTTACAACCAAATTTGAATACTTTCATCGGTCAACAAAATTTTCTATTTACATCTAGCATCATTCTTGTCAATGGTGCTTTGATTGATTTATCTAAGCTTTCAATGACCTCTGTAATGGATTTTAATGGAGATGTATATCAAACAATTTGTTAAAATCTGCTTTATGTTAAAACAACAAACTTTAGGATAATTGTATTTTAATTGGAAAACCATATGGAACATGTAATGTAAGGCCAACATTATCGTGACAATATGTTCAATTCCTGTCCTTTAAGACTTTACCCAAGCCATTTAAAACATCTACTTTCTTGCACAGAATTCATGTCATTTAATCATTTCTGTTTCACAAACTGTGTCATTGAACTTTTCCAATTCTTGGCTACTTAGAGAACTGCAGGAAAGACAATATTTGATGGAAGGCCAGGGTAGATTATTTATAATAGAGCTCAGTAATTATTACATTGGTTGAAATCTGTGTGTGCATGTAAGATGTCATTCAATGCGGATGTATTTTACTGTTTATGGATGTATATGATGATTTAATACAGGTTTATACCTGGAGGGACATGTGGTTTAATGAAAATCATTTGTTTGTGAAGGATGTTTTGTTTACTTTTATTTTCTCACCTGTCATAAAGTAGTTTCCATAATTATGACTGATATTAAATAAACTGTTGACCAGTGTGACTTTGAACAAGACGAAAATTAAAACATCTGTCTGTAAATATTGTTTTTCCTTGATTTCTCCTCATAGCCCCTGACTGCCATTCCTTAGCCTAGCTGCCATTTCTCGATCTAGCTTGGCTCCACTGCCAATTCTTAGCCCCATTGCCATTTCTCAACTCCACTGTCATTTCTCGGCCCCATTGCCCTTCCTCAGCCCCCTTACCATTCATGGAGCCAAAATATGGTGCAACCTCTGCAGATTGCCACCCATATAAGGTGATGTCAATATTAAACTTCCATTAAAATACTGCTGCTCTAGAGAGGGTACTGTGGTATACTTATAATAATAATCTTACTCGGTACAAGAAAATAGATTATGTTTCTGAAGGTTGTTAAACTTTGTTGCCAACATGAGAGCCACATCAGAGAGGTTGTACTGAATAGATTGTACTATTCAATATTATATCCTGTTTGCCAACATGAGAGCCACATCAGAGAGGTTGTACTGAATAGATTGTACTATTCAATATTATAGCCTGTTTGCCAACATGAGAGCCACATCAGAGAGGTTGTACTGAATAGATTGTACTATTCAATATTATATCCTGTTTGCCAACATGAGAGCCACATCAGAGAGGTTGTACTGAATAGATTGTACTATTCAATATTATATCCTGTTTGCCAACATGAGAGCCACATCAGAGAGGTTGTACTGAATAGATTGTACTATTCAATATTATATCCTGTTTGCCAACATGAGAGCCACATCAGAGAGGTTGTACTGAATAGATTGTACTACTCAATATTATATCCTGCTTGCCAACATGAGAGCCACATCAGAGAGGTTGTACTGAATAGATTGTACTACTCAATATTATATCCTGCTTGCCAACATGAGAGCCACATCAGAGAGGTTGTACTGTATAGATTGTACTACTCAATATTATATCCTGTTTGCTAACATATTCTGTTTGTCCTGTTAGTATGCTATTAAATTAGAAAACATATTGTGGTAGCCCTGTTTAATGTACCATGTCGTGCAATATGTAAATGCCAGCTTCCTAGAAATTGTTTTTATGAAGTTTCCTTAAAAAAAATCATGCAAATGAATCAGAATATTCATGATGTTATTTTCTCAATAAACTTTTATTATTGTTTACAATAATTGAGCCGATTATTTTTTATTCATTACAAAAACATTTAACTATGGACGGGTTTATTGCATAATTAAGTAGACAGGTTGTAAATTTGAATTTTATTGTAAATATTTGACAGTGAGTGTGTTTGAATGCCAATCATGGTTCTTTGTATAGAGAATATTGTTGATTTTAATGTAAATAAAACATAACATGGTTTGTTGTTTTATGTGTATTTATGGTTTTCAATTTATGGAGAGGTAATAATAAATACAAGGCTTAATTATTAGAAAAAAAACCATAAGAGTATATATCGTCCCTTTGGCACAACTAGGTTGTATCTCTCTCTACACTATATAGTAAGATACAACCTTGTTTCGCCAAAGGGACGATATGTTGATCGATCAATTATAAATTGATTGGTAATTGTATGTGTATGTATGAAGAATTGTAGTGTAATCTCAATCAGACTGAAGGAGCTGCTAATCGTAGTAGGTTAAAAAGCATTAAAATTATTTTCATGAATGCAAAAAGTTTTGGTCTTCAATTTCAAATATTTAAATATTCATAAAGTCATTGCATAGAAAATAAAATGGCCATGATGGTGTTCTGGTGGTAGACAAATGATAGAATCATATCCAGTCCATTATGTTACTGATATTGTACAATGTACATTATGACTACATGTATAGTTTACGGTTGTTTTCTATTAACATGCCTGTCAATCTATCTTGTTAGTACACAATGTATAGTATAGTATGTATGGTAAGTATGTGTATTCACTTAATGGTGACAATATTTTATATCTTACATGACAGTAATAAACTCATTACCATATGATTATACACTAATTGATTCAAAGTTAACGGACAATAAATAATGAGTCGAGCCAGTCTTGATTCTCTAGACAAAGGTAGATGTTGTTTATATATGCCCATTGAAATCAGGACTTATTATGTGAACATTCTTACGTTTATATCCATTGAAATATCTTCCAGAAAAAGAAATTAATTCTTATATGATCTGGCAAGATAAATAAACATAAGTGTATACATATTACATGCATACATAGAACAAGTTAAATTTAATAATTTATTTAATAGTCACTGACAGTGCGCCTTCTTGTCAGGAACCTGGCATTAAATGGAGTCCGGATGTAAATCACTGAGTGCGCAAACAATATAGGTGTCTCATAAGCCAAATTGGCTTGTACCTGTATCAGGGGTGACACTATATCAATGCAGTTTTAGTCAATTTGGAATGTTTTAAATTATCTCCATTTGAATAAATATAATAACTTACCGGTACTTTGTGTTGCAGTTTTTGGTCAAATGTTTTCATAAACTTTTACTTCTTAAATGAAATGTGTTGGCTTCCATGTGTTGGGCTCAAGTCTTCATTAGAGGTACCAGACCCAAATGCATGTATCTGGTATATCATGTGTTTATTATTCTCTAATTCTGACTACACCAGAAGGCCACACTCCATTATTTACAGACAATACTCAAACATACCATTTGTATCAGTCAATGTGAGTGCCACTTGACCTCCACTTGTATTGTATGTGTTTTATAGAGTAATTAATATTTCTACTTTATTTTATGTAGCACAGTTGAGTGTGAACCAGTTTTATATGTTCTGGTAATTTGATCAGACTCCAGGCTGCCCATGTGTGGATCCAGAAGGCCCCAGACCAGGCCTTGAAGCATCTCAAGTTGAGCTTAATCTGATATCAAATATTGACATTTGTCTTTGATATAATTTCCATTAGCGACTGGACGCAAAATTGTCATCACAACACAGAAACATCATTCTAAGTTCATAACAGATCTATCTGAAATTCAGACTCTGAATTGAGCAAAATCCCAATTTGAGTTGAAAAATCTACTTGTGATACTTAGGGATATCAAGGCGGGAGGTAACTTGGTTGTATATGTTCTTATATGGGTTTGTGTCCCAACCTCCTCCCCCGCAGCCCGGCCTGGTATGATCTGAATCTGGTCTTTTGTTGAATGCCTGGTTTCTATAGTTACGGTTTTAATCATGTTGATGTCTATATGTTTGTAGGTGTGAGAATGTTGGATGGAGATGTATACGATGCAGTAGAAGCTCAATCACTCAGTCATAACAGAAGTCATATAGACATCTACTCTGCAAGTTGGGGTCCTGATGATGATGGTAGAGTTGTTGATGGTCCTGGAGCCCTGGCTAAGAAAGCTTTCATAGATGGAGTCAAACTGGTATACAAGTTAATTATTTCTAATAAAACGATCACAGTGGGATGTCTTATACATTTAAAAAACTCTCGTCCGAAAATGATTCATCCGAAACCAGTTCTACTTAAGTGTTCTTGCTGAATGTGTTAATAAGAATTATTTCATGTTTAAGCTGTTGTATAATGTATAGTACAGAGAATTTGATACGACTCTCGACCTTCTATTAGAATAATTTAACAACTGATATATTTATAATCCCTGTTAAATGTTTTCATAAGTGGGAAGTATCACGGAGACGCTCAAGATGGGATACCAACACAAATCTAGAGGACCGATATTGCACAATTTGCTCGCAGAAATATATTCATGCTAAAGGTCAGGATCAGGTCAAATTCTCTGTGCTATACAATGCAAGTGTTCAATCATACAAAGTTTTATGGGACTATAGAGGAGTCATGCTACAGTTGGTTTGTTTGTTGCAGTAATGTAGCATCATTAATGTCCACAGTTTAAAATGGATTCAATGGAAACTTCAAACACATGATCACCATCAAGTGTATATCATGTGTCTCGGTCGGTCAAGGCATAGTGAAGTTGTTGCACTTGGACTGGCTTTTATCATATAGGTAAACTCTTGCATTTTCTTGAAGGAAAATGAGTCAAACAGTGGTATTGTGGGGTATTTAGCTGTAGACACAATGTTAACTGAAAACAATTAAAGAGAACAATGGCATGGAGTTTGTTGTTATCATTTTAGGGTGTTTGAGGTGGAAAGGCAATTTCCGTCTACATATAAGGAACCAAAGACTTGGCAAAACTATCAGTGTAAATCATATCTTGTATTTATATTACATGATGAATGACAAACATTTTAGGGTCGTGGAGGCAAGGGTTCGATCTTTGTCTGGGCCTCGGGGAATGGCGGCAACCAGAAGGACAGTTGTAACTGCGATGGTTACACAAATAGCATTTATACGTTATCAATCAGTAGTATATCCCAGAATGGCAAGAAACCCTGGTACCTGGAGGAGTGCTCATCTACGCTGGCTACCACGTATAGTAGTGGGGCGTATAGTGAGAAACAGATTGTAAGTGGACAAGGCACAGACTGACTGACACTACAAAGTCATTACTTTAACTTTGAACTTTATGCTGCAGTCATTTGGAAACCCTTTGGTATTATGATGTATCCATGGCGTATCCATGGTGTATCCATGGTGTATCCATGATGATTATGTAAGATACCAAGAAGCTTTAGTTGTAATATATCCTCAATGTCAAACAAACAATAATATTGGCTACTGGAGATATTTACTTCAGATAAATTGGGGACAAGCCAATATTTCAATACAAGATGTCTCTATAAATTTTTAAATCCAAATGCTAGAACATAGTGTATCACTCAGCCATTAAGTCTCAAGGTTAAAACTTGACTTTACTGTGTTAGTACATAGTTGCCTGGAATGTATTTTGAGTCATGTTGTGCTTTCTGTATTGCTTGATTGCACTTTTGTCTGTTGACATTGCCTTGACCTTTGAAAAATACTCAAATCAGTTCTAATTTACCTATTTTCTAAAATTGGAGGTTATTTATCTGAGGTTTTATACCAGTCTGCAAACTATAGTCACTTTTGGTTGGTTTTGCTATGTGTTTTCAAATTTACCAATGATAAGGCTGTATTGCTTGACTGGTCTTCAAATCTTCGTTTCATGACCTTGGACTGTGGTCACTGAAATCAAACAAAGTCTATGATGAAACCAGGACAAAAGTGGCGAATTTAGTGGCGAAAGCTAAATATTCTCCAGAGGAAGCCCTGAGTGAAACAAACGTATCTTTTGAAGGACGCATATTAATATGAAAACATATTGCATATTAAGAATTGACTTGAGTATTGTGTCAGGGTGAAGCAATGTCAAGGAATGTTGAATACTGTTTGTGCCATGTAATGTATTTAGTATGTTTGCCTATCAACAGGGTCGTAAGGGCAAAGGCTCAATATATGTCTGGGCAAGCGGAAATGGAGGGCGACAACATGATAGCTGCAGTTGCGATGGTTATACTAATAGTATATACACGCTAAGTATCAGTGGCATATCGCAGCATATGACTAAACCATTTTATCTGGAGGAATGTGCTTCTACTCTTGCCACAACATATTCTAGTGGCGGGGGTGGCGAGAAAAAAGTTGTAAGTTGTTTAAACCCTGCCCCATGCGCGGGTTGTGGGTCTCACAGTCGTTATGCTATGACTTTCTGCTATCTTTGATTTTACCTGAGCAAACAATTAATCGTTAGACTACCAGTTAACAATGACATAATCTGTGTATTAACTTACTACTGTATACTGCTGTTTATTGTTTCTAATAACTCTCTGACTTTTTAACACACTTAACACAATTTTTCTCGTGCAGTTTCACTTCATTATCAATATACTGTATAACGTACTAACAAACTTTCTAGGCCGACTTTCAGTGCTGATTATTTAGTGTTAGAAATCTAATAACTTTCCTCTTCTTTGCTTTACTTCAATATAACATACAAGCAAGTACTCAAAATGGTCTGGGTGGAGGATCTTTATCCCAATTGTTTGAGTATTTTTCTACCATCTTATGCTAAGAATCACACTGTATGCACAGGTGTCTGTCTTTCAAGTAAGGGACCGTAAAATATAGTTTCACATAAAAAGTAGGGGTACAAGCCTCGGGAGGGGGAAGGGTACAATATACATTTGACTATGCTGTGATACCATAGCCTGTGGTAGTACTGCAAGTTATGCTGAATCTGTGTGCAGGCTTAAGTTGAACAGCTAGGCTATTACTACAGTGGATGTACCTTTGAAGGGGGGCTCATACATCTAAGTAGATCAAGGTTACTTGATTTTTAGCTTGACTTTTTTAAGAAAAAAAGTCAAGCTATTGTCGTGATGGGATCGTGTGCGTCTGCGTGTGCGTTGGTTAAGTTTATTGTCAGAGTTATTTTCTCCACTTGAAACTCAACATAGTTATTTACCATCACAAGGGGAGTTCATACTGACAAGGCTGGTAACCATGTGACCTATATGTATGGAGTTATCTGCCCTTGTTTCGACTTAGTACATAGAAATAGAGGCAAATTTTACACATAAACTGAAATTTCTCAAACACTATCAAAGATTTCAACTTGAAAGTCAATACACTTGTGGAATGTGATGACCTACATCTACTGACAAGAGGAAACAAATCTGTCCAGCATTTTAAAAGAGTTATTCCCCTTTTCTGACCTTGAAATTCTACACAAAAATGTCAATTTCTCTTGAGACTGTCAGAGATATCCACTTGAAACTCGACATAGTTATTCACCATCACAAGGGGAGTCCATACTGACAAGGCTGGTAACCCTTTGGCCTATATTTATGAGTTATCTGCCCTTGTTACTCTTAGAATTTTCACTCACAAATGAACAAGGGTACTATCAAGTACATGAAAGTGGAGCGTCTAACACTCGTAGGCGGTGCTCTTGTTTTAATGAATTCTCATTACCTCCCTTTCCACTGTGTTGTATTGCATGTAGGAATGCTATCAAGAGCGGTCCTTATATTTATATATGTGATGATTCTTAAGCATATTCCATTTATCTGCATGACTTTGTGGCAAACACTATGAAACAATTAATCGGATTTCCGTGAAACTTTACAGAAACATAAAGTACCGTTACATCAGCAGATGTTAAAGCGAGTAATAATTGTTGTTACAGGACACATTTGTCATGGAGGACACAGTGTACATGTCCATTGCATTTACTGGTACATTGTATTGTAATTGAACGACTCAAATAAGGTCACAAATAGCTATACAGCAAGGTGGCTGTTGTTTACAGTACTGTTACTGTAGTTTTAGATCAAACCATTACTGTATTCCTTACAACATTTTTGTTTGTTTGTCAGCATATTTACAAAATGAATATTCATAATTATGTGAACTATAGATAGTCATTCTGTGTGTTATTCTATTCTTAGTTATAATGTAATTTTAGCAATAGGTACATAACATATTAAACCTAGAATACAAATGTATTTGAATCTTCCTTACTTGTCCTGTAAATGTAGACCTTGAAGTGGACAAGATGCTCTAGAAATGTCAATGTCATTTGTGTATGATCATATGATAGAGCTCTATTAGCAAACCAATTGCACCGCGTATAAACCAAATCACTGTATTCATTATTGCGATCATATATAATTCAATGTGTACTCATTATTGTGATTGAAACATCCGGTGATTTTCAATCACTGTACTCATTTTTGCAATCCTATATTATTCAATGTGTACTAATTATTGCAATAACCGGAGGTTTACTCGTTTATACACTGTGAATTGATTATATCTCAATATAAAATGTTCAGACTTTTTGTATGTAGTTTGCAATTAAAGTAGTTGAAGCCAGGGTATCACAAAATATGTTAAGTTCAATATCAATTTATAAACACAGTCACTTAATATGAAACTCAGCTGAAATTAATACTGATTGAAATTGAATCCAATAATTGAGTTTGATAATAAAGGTTACATGACCTGAGCGTGTGTGTATAATTTTATAATATCTGTACTTCCTCTCATCTAAAATTTGAGTCTGTAATTATCGTATCTATTTAATTTACGATAGATTAGTCTCAATTTCAAATCAAATTATGTTCTATATCAATATTCACTTAGGAGTAGACATGTACACATTCAATATATCTTGTCCTAACTTACGTAGTTGACATATGGTAATACTTTGTTCATGTATATTTAGTTGTGACAAAGGCAACAATACTTCTCACCCTTTAATTTTCCTTTAACACCCGGAACTTTTCAAAAAGTCACATTTGTCACACAGAATTGAAAATTTTGGCTACATGTATACATGAAATAATGGTCAAACCCTCTAGAAAAGACGATCTAATGATTTAAATTATGTCAGTGACCTATGGAACTCTGAACCCAGTATATTCTCAGAATATCCAGAATATATAAAAAGAAACTTATACCAAAGTTGACTTTCAAATACCGGAGACATGAACACTTCTAACATCCAAAGAATCTATGTACATACCATTTAAATACGATATACCTTATAGTTTTGTATGTTGATCATCTCAATGCTAAGTACGTTATAGATAGATTGTGACCTCTGAGCCATAACCTGTGGGTTTTTACAATATAAAGTCTATAGCTAAAAAGCAGTCACGACTAAATACTCATTTCCGATCTATAGTACAAAACACATGTAAAACAAAGAAAAGCATGTACACATGTATATAACTAAATGTACACAGACATGTTACGTAATGTATACATATGTTCTATATCCTTCACTATGTGTATCACATTAAAATATCAAAATCAGAAACGTTTCACTACTATATTCAGGGTTAGGTGTTAATGAAAAAATATTTATGTCTTCTTAGTGTTAGATTGAAAGTTTTTACACAGAGCAAAATAACACTTTATTATAATAGTAGATATTTCTTGTTTTGCCCGGTTACATAATATAAATCAGTATTGTTTTAAAACTTTGAAATAAATCTAAGTTGTTATGTGCTTAAAACTCTTGCATGTTTTTCACTTTGTATGTTTGATGGCCATTGCCTGGATGGAGGTCAGGGGCACCAGGTATTCAATATTGATCTTACTTGTCTTATAGATAAGGACAACCAATCAGATCACACCATATTAAACTCTTGGTCAGAAATAGGGCAATATGATTGGCTATCCTTATTCTCCAATTAAATAAGATCAATATGGAATACCACCCCTGACCTTGATATATTGTACTTCTGGTATTTTTGGGGACAATATTTGATGTGTGAATTTTCATTGAGTGTGTGGGGATATTTTTGCTGGTATTTTTGGGACCACATTTTTGGGATGTTTTTTATCGGGTATTGCTGGATTGTTTGATGTGATTGTGCGTGTTTTACGGGATCAGGTTTTTCTATTTCAGATTTTTATTATAACCCACCCCCCATCTTTGATGAGGGGTATATTGCTTTGCAAATGTCGGTCAGTCTGTTGGTTGGTTTCTGTTCAATAATTCAAGAAAGCTTTGCCCTAGGATCTTCAGTCTTTACATGGAGGTTGGCTAGCAACAGTAGATGACCTCTATTGATTTTGTAGTCAGTCGGTCAAGGTCACTGTGACCTTTAACATTAATGACTGATTGGCTGCAATGGGGGCATACTTGTTGTACAAATATTTCTTGTAAATTACCGAAATTCTATTTAAGCATTCTAATGTTTTGTAACTTGATGAAGTTGGAATGTTTTCAGATTGTGAACGATTCTAACTAGGTCACTTCAACCAGTGACAGATAGGGCCCACAGGGAGTTTACAAAATTTAACTTTCAAACAACTTAAGATATGAATCTAATATAGGAGTTAGAGGGTAGAAATGAGGGTGAATTACTTGTGAATGTAATGCAATTACATTGCGCAAGTACTGCATTAAATTACACTTACTCTGATTTTACATGAGGGGGGGGGGGGGGGTAGTTAAATTTACTGAGGGGACTTAGATAATTTATGAAAATGTAGGGGAAGAGGGGTGAAATTGACAGGGCCTCCATATGCAAACAGATGTGTCATAATAAGTCTCCAAATGTTTGCTGTTAGCTTATTTAGGAAGAAAATATACATTCTTTAAAGCTGAGCTGCTTGGCAATGAATCATATTTATGTATTTTTTGCCAGTTAAGTTTACAACCAGATTTGCTTACATTATAAGGTGTATAATAATGTAATGAACTGCTTTCATGTGTTATGTATCTGTGTGCAATAGTTTAGAAATCTTTGATATATATATAATACTGGTATTTTTGTGTAAGATGAACAAACAAAGCATGGCGTCACCTTAGAACGAACAGGGCAAATCTTTCTCTTTGTTTAATTGCAGATACCCCCTTTTCATTATAAGGTGATAACATGATAAAACAAGAAGAAAGGACAAATGTCCCCTTGTATTTCAAATCTTACTTGTTTACGATG
The DNA here is from genome assembly GCA_947247005.1 of Spisula solida. Taxonomy (NCBI): domain Eukaryota; kingdom Metazoa; phylum Mollusca; class Bivalvia; order Venerida; family Mactridae; genus Spisula; species Spisula solida. The sequence goes on from OX365951.1 coordinate 37,893,323, forward strand.
TGTAAAACAAGTTGTTTCATTATGTAACGTGTGTAAATTTTTTTGTACCATGACAAAAAATTCTTTGGATGTTCTGTTTTATCCCACCATTTACTTGAGCATCTTGTTTTAAGACTTGTCTGTTAATGCACATTTTGTTAAAAAATCTGTCAATTCAAATATTTCATCTTGTGAAGATACCGGATTCAAATGTTTTCTTGGAATGATGCCAATTTACAGTGTTATTTCATTAAATGCCATGTTAAATTTGTTGTAATGCTTGTATTACGGAGTTTATTGTCCTGATACATAATACGTGTTGCCAATTTACGTCATCTGGCGGGATGTCTTGTCACGATATAACATGCGGTTAATTATGGATGTAATCACTGCAGATTGACATGCAGTATTAACTTCTGTCAGGATAATTGTAGACGATGTTTTCCTATAAAAAAATTGCTGGGAGATTAAATGTCGTGCTAGGCGTGATTATTTTCTCCGAAGCTTTGTTTGGTTTTATGTGAAGGGCTGACTTTTGTGAAGTAATCTTATATGCTTCGTAAGTCTGCTTCTGAATTAAAATTTAGATAGACAAATTTTGTGTCATCCCTCACTGTGTGTCTGATTGTATTTATTATGCCCCGGTATCTACTGATGCAGGAGATATATAGTGATTGTCCTCTGTCTGTCCATTCGTTCATCTGTCCAATTGAAATGTTAACCAAAACTTTTAAGATTTTGAAACTCAAATATTTTCAAAGTCCACCAAGGCATTGCTTTAAAACTTGACATACTTGTTTACCATCATAATTACATTACATTGTCATGTAACACTATCTGACATTTCTACAGAATTATGGCCCGTGATTGACTTAGCTAGTTCTTTTAGACAAGGCTTCCACCGGGGCATAAGCGTTTACTGAATGCAGTCTTCTAAATAAATTGTCCACTTCTGTTGTAGCGCCTGTTTCATAGACACTGACTCATTTATCATTTAAATATGTTGTTTATTATTCTATATAACAATATAAAACATGACTTAATCTAATCTGGACTGTCTTATGGAGAAAAAATATCCTGAAAAATATCCATAAACCAGAGGAGTTAGTGACATCCTTTATGCTTGAGAGATTGTTAACAGCCCCTGTGGAATTAACAAAGAGATTTCAATTGAATTTATTGGCCTGTTCATTTCGATTATGAATTATTATTGTTACATGTAGTTTTGTTTATATAAAAACAAACGATTGGTTTATGCACAACAATATGAAATAATTATGCTTTGAGTTTGTAACATGGTTTGAATCAATTTGGATATATTGATATTGTCAGTGATTGCTTTTCAGAACCTCTGATCACAGGCCTAAGAAATTATATCACAAAATACAGAGTTTTGAAATTCCCCATCATTAGACCTGATTTCAACCATTTCCTGGCCCATTGATGTGTTAGATAGCGGATTTGTCTAGGGGCCAGAAAAAAGTGTTTCAAACCTGTTCTCTTTACATACTGTAATGACCGGATGATGGGGAATTTCAAAACTCTGTATTTTGTGATATAATTTCTTAGGCCTGTGCTTTGATACCAAAGTTGTACTGGTACTCGGGGCATTAGTAATTGAAACCTGTCTAAAATGTTTTCTATTATTTTAGATAAAAATATTTTCTAGTCAGTGATGGACTGTTGTTTTCATTCATTTCTAGGTAACAGTAGATTTACGTAATCGTTGTACAGAAACCCATACAGGGACCTCAGCGTCAGCCCCTTTAGCTGCTGGTATAGTGGCCCTTATACTTGAAGTCAAGTAAGTTCAACTATTGGTTTACTCACTAGTCAAGCAGATCATGCAACGTTTCATGCTTTTATCATCAAACCCAACATTTTACTAAAATATGCACCAAACTGCTGGACTACACTTTGATTGATGATTGAAGTTCTAGGATGCTATACCGTATATCGGGTAATTTTCGCACGTACCTAATTTTCGCTTTATTCGCGTCCAAACCAATTCGCTAAAATTGAAATCAGCGAAAAATGCATACCAGAATTTCGCGATTGTCCGAATATGAATGTTTCTACTTTCGTTTTTGTCTACCGGCGTCGTAATATTAACGCGTGATGAAAATCGATAGTTTACACTAATTACTAGTACTATACGATAACATAATCCGTATAAATCATACATAAGCTTTTAGTAAAACTAATTTAACTAAACCACCTATAAAGTGCAAAGTTTAAAAGTTTAAACAATTATGTTGTTTAAGATGCTATTTCACCAACAAGCGTATTATCACGTATTCATCAGTTTTGAATGTAAACAAACAGGGGCCAATTTAACAAAAGAATTTTCCCGTCTATTGTATGAAACAATTGAAATTAAATGACGAGGTGTGAACTACATATCTCTGTATTTTACCTGTATTTTATCTTTTATACATATGACAACGAAAGTCGTGTTTTGTTAGTGTTCTACTCCAAATTAAATTCATGCAAAGTCTCGTGTTTAAATAGGTCTGCAAGAATATCTTTTATTCGTATGACAACAAGATAGTTTATTTACTCAGTTCAAAATATAATATGCGCGGTACATACTGGTTTTTAATAACATCCGATCCCGCTGTTGACAACAAAATACGCACACCGGTACCAACCGGTACACACTGGCTTTAAGTTGCGCTAAAACAATCAGGTTAGAAATCGCTAAAATTAGATTTGCTAAAATTTGATTTTGCCGAAAATCGCGAAATTTGCAGTACGCGAAAATTACCCGATATACGGTATGTACATGTGTGTCATTCAGATTGAAGTTCTAGGATGCTATATGCACATGTGCATCATTCAGATTGAAGTTCTAGGATGCTATATGTACATGTGTGTCATTCAGATTGAAGTTCTAGGATGCTATATGTACATGTGCATCATTCAGATTGTAGTTCTAGGATGCTATATGTACATGTGTGTCATTCTGATTGTAGTTCTAGGATGCTATATGTACATGTGTGTCATTCAGATTGTAGTTCTAGGATGCTATATGTACATGTGTGTGTCATTCAGATTGTAGTTCTAGGATGCTATATGTACATGTGTGTCATTCTGATTGAAGTTCTAGGATGCTATATGTACATGTGTGTCATTCTGATTGTAGTTCTAGGATGCTATATGTACATGTGTGTTATTCTGATTGAAGTTCTATGATGCTATATGTACATGTGTGTCATTCTGATTGTAGTTCTATGATGCTATATGTACATGTGTGTTATTCTGATTGAAGTTCTATGATGCTATATGTACATGTGTGTCATTCTGATTGTAGTTCTAGGATGCTATATGTACATGTGTGTCATTCTGATTGTAGTTCTAGGATGCTATATGTACATGTGCATCATTCAGATCAAGGTGTGTGTTATTGATGTTTATCCAGACACTTCCGACAAAGTCAGCCAGATAACAGGGTACCTAATAAACTTAGCTTTATTAGGTCACCTGGTCATATATGACTAGTGATATACGGTCACCTTACCACGTGATCTTACAGACTTTTTCTTATATGAGAGTCGCCGATCAAAATTCCGTGCTCGAGGGTGAGGTTTTCCTATCCTAAATGAGCTGGCAGTTGATTGATTATTTTCTATGACTTATCTGCATCTACATGATGTCTATCAAGATGTCCGATGTTGTTTATCGTGACGTTACGGAACGAACATGACTTTGCGCGCTACTTAATTAAAGAGTAAAATTAGAGTCCCGAGTTTGATCCCCTTACTGAGCAGATTAAATGACTGGATAAATTATAAAATAGAATAATAGGTTAGTGACGTGGATGGAGTAAAAGTTTATCAAGCTCGGCTGCGGAAATTATCTGATTCGCCTACACCTCACCTGATAAATTCCTCCGCCTTGCCAGATAAACTTTTTTATCCACGGCACTAACCTATTATTCTCTGTATGTTATGCTTGCACTCATTATGTGTCTTTGGCTTCTCTCACCATCTATGTGCATGTCGTCTGTGTTTGCTGACTTTTAACTACATGCGAAAACCTTATTTCTGTTCTCATCAAGCAACGAAATAAAAACTGGAAACTACAATTTATTTGTCATGTTTTTGAAACAATCAATAAAATCACACTCACCCTTTCTAAGAAAAATACCAATACAAAATAAAAAGGGACCAGAAATTCCCTTGTTAGACGCTCAGCATAAAAGGGAAACTGTCTTACAGTATCTTCTCTCATACCCTTGTGGTGATGGATAACATCAGGAATGAGGTGTTGAGAGTGATTAATATAATTTGGAAAAAAAACTTGTTTCACAATCAACTGTAAATAAATTAGTATAAACTAAGAAAATTCAAAGATGATCTAGCCAAGAATTTGTAATGACCTTGTCCACATTTCATTCTTTGACTACTAACAATGCCTAGGTATTTTCTTCATTGATTGTTTTTTCTGTCTTCAGACCATCATTAACATGGAGAGATGTACAGTATATAACATTGATGACCGCCAGACCGATGCCAGATGGACAATGGATAACTAATGGTGTAGGTAGACAAGGTAAGCTGATGTAACATGCATAATGATAACAGTTTGAAATGTTTGCCTGAAGAGCTCTGTAGTTTGACGTAAAAAATCATTTGAAACAAACCACACACTTGTTGGAGCAACTTAGAATGTCTTCTAACCTATTTGAACTACAGTCTATAAACATCATAAGCTAAACTAGAGTTTGCTACTAGATGTTACCTTTTCATACGGCCGTTGAAAATACAATGTGGGACAAATTATTAGAAATATTAAAAAATGCATAGTTTGAATGTGTCTGATATTGTGTATTTTAAGTAGTACAGGTATTGATGTATTTTCAGTGAGTTTACGCTATGGTTATGGTCTGATGGATGCTACAGCTATGGTAGAACTAGCAGAGAAATGGACTAATGTACCAGATCAACATATTTGTGAAATACATTCCAGGGAAGTTGGAAATTCAAAGTCTAAAGTGTAAGTCAGATGTGTCATATACTCTCTGATAAAAGTTTGATTGTGGAAATTGAAGTAAGGAAATTGCATAGAAACAGTTTCTGAGTACAGATATTGTTTTTGGTCCATTTTGTTTATTTCATACCCCACACTTAGTAACACTCTGATCTTACAAAAAATGTGCCACTAACGATATTTAACACTCATTCAATATGTATTATACATAGAGGATCTTGCATGAATGCTCAGTACAAATGCAAGTTTTATTTAACAAGTGGACAAAATAATATGACATGAGACTTTGCCGAATTGTTAACAGTTATGTAATAAGCAATTATGTAAGATTCTAGTGATCACATAACGTTAGAGAACATTCATTTTCTTTCAAAATGATCATGCATTCTGCATGGGTTTCAACTATTAGTGGAACAGTCAGAGCAATGTCTTGATTGGCTAACGTCATGTCAGGCTAATTTAAATGTTTATTGCACACTCTGGGAGTGCCAAACAATATTTCCGGCATGGCTTTACTGCACTGCTGGGCACAAGGTTATGTAATCAATATTTATCTGAATTGTCATTATGTCTCCAACATATTCTGGGGGGAGACTTATTGATTCTGTGCTTAATGTCTGGATGGATGTCACAAAGTTTGTCTGCCCTTGTTCTCCTAAACCACTGGTTCAATTTCAATGAAACTTGACATGATTACTTGGTATCAAGCCTAGTTGTGCATAGAAGCAGGAATGTTAGGTAGGATGATGTTTGCCCTAGTTATGGCTCTTTTTGCTCGACAAACATTTTTGTGTCACAATCCCTTGTAGCTTAAGAAATGATTTTGTGTAAAAGGGTGTGACTTTGTGTCTTTCACTGTTAAATATGAATACATATTTGCTACATAAAATCAACTAAAAAATGAAGCTTGTATTGATGAAAGCCCCAAATTCAAGCCTAGGTCCTACTCGGCGATGAACTTCCGATTGAAATTAATCAGCTGTCATTACATCGGGAACAGGTTCGGCATGGTCTAGGGGAAGCTTCGGGGAAGTCATGAGACAGGTAGTGATAATGGAAGCAATTGTGATGATTTGGATGGTATCGGAAGAATTGCCGATGTGGAATTCCTCAGTGGGACCTAGGCTTAATACTCTATCAGATGATTATGATAAGTTTAACCTGATGTTATATTGACAGTATGATACCAGACTCAGGGTACGAGGAGGTGATGGACACGGATGCATGTGCTAGCAAGGTTAATGCTATCAACTTCCTGGAACATGTACAAGCTAAGATCTCATTGAAGAGTAAACGTCGTGGTGACATAGTTATATATTTGACATCACCGTCTGGAACCAGATCTACTATACTACCTCAGCGACCTAACGATAGTGACAGGTACGATTCTCTATGAATTATCTCCCTTTGTATATACTACACAAAGCTGACTTCAGAAAGTCTTTGTTATTATTATATATATTATTATTATACAATGGAGAATTTGACCTGATCCTGACCTTTATACATGAATATATTACAAGGTTCTTGCGTTGAATATGTAAATTTCTGCGAGCAAATCGTGCAACATTGGTCCTTTAGATTTGTGTTTGCGTTACACCTGGAGCGTCTTCGTTGTACTTCCCGCTAATGAAACCATACAACCGGGATTATAAATATAGACAATATTTCAGCTGTTAAATTATGCTAATAGAAGGTCGAGAATTCTCCGTACTATGCCCCACCAAGAAATGTTTAAGTGGAAAATTGTGTACATTCCTTTTTTAAAAAAAAGGAAATTCTCCTGAAAGACCAAAAAATGTTGAATTTCTTGGATTTTCATGAGTATGTACATTACTCCAAACAAAGAATTTATTAAGGTCAACCCACTTATTATTGTATTACAAGACTTTAACACTGTTTACATTGGACTTCATTCTGTGACTGGAGTTACAATTTAGACATCAAAATACATCCCATTTGCTCCACATGCTATGGTTGAATAATTGATCTTTTAAATGACAAAGTGCTTTTAAAACAATCACAGTGAAACGGTTAAAAATTCACAAACAAAAAGTATTATTTTTGAAAGAACTTAAAATATATGGAATAAAATACAGTACAGTTTGCAAATTTACATTCAGCAGATTAGAGCATGATATTTACATGCATGAAGACACACTTCTCCTAAAATAAAATAAAACAAAAAATGTGCCAATAAGTCACCCAAGTTTCCTTCAGTTGGCAGAAGTTGCACAACACTCGCCATTCCAATGATGAAGGTTGTGATAATAATTTTGAAACTAGCATGACCACCTGTATGAAATGATGCTAAATGTAGCATAGTTGACTCACAACTTGTATCATTGTTTGTTACGGTGATGTATTACAGACTGAAAGGATTCCAAAACTGGCAATTCTTATCTGTTCACTTCTGGGGCGAGAATCCTGTCGGACACTGGAAACTAGAGATAGAAGTACAGAAGAACACGCGAGGATATATCGGCAGTAGCTCGTCAGGTTAGTGATTTCATACACACTTAGTGTAACAAGTTCTAGAACTGATTTGTTCTTGCTTCAAGTCCTGTTGATCAACTGAACACAATGTTCTCATAATGAATTTCAAGAATTGTGAATTGTCTGTGGTTACTATAGTAACTTGAACGGATTGTCAAACTTTAGTGAAATGTTGTTTTGATAGCCAGAGCACAGAGTCTATATTCTGAACAATAAAGATCATTTGTTGTCAGTGATCATCTGATGTGTGGTTGTTTTCTATCCATTTAATAGTCAGTTCCGTTGTATGTAATTATATGTAGGCATGTTCTATGAAGCCTTATCAGAATGTTGCTTGTGATCAACAGAGACAGTTGTTACAGTGTGGTCATTCAGTTTTTCCCTGCCAGAGCAGCCAATGGCCTCTGACTTAACATGTTAAGACTTATCAGCATGAATAAGTACAGAATAAAATAATACTTATCAGAGTTAGTTCAGTTTACAATAAATGCACATAATTCATTGAATGTAATGCTGAGTACAGCCTTTTATGCCAGTCAGCTTTCTGCTGAAACATGGCGGGCATATAAGTGCCTTCACCAAGATTTGAACCCGGGTCTCCAGATTAAACGGAACACATGCTAACAACTGTAATTTAGCTATACAGATTGTTATTGTTGTGATGTTTGCAGGTTTGCAGGCGACCAATGATCTGGTAGATTGGAGTTTGATTCTATATGGTACTGAAGAGAATCCAGTGAACCTGGTCAAACCTACCCACCAAACACCAGAAACACCACCACCAACAGAAGGGGTATGTTATCTTATAAGTTTTATCATTGAGATTAAACTAAAACATCCCAAACAATTCAGTCTGTCTGTGCTGGGAATCACTAGCAGTTCAGTCAGAGTATATGGTGCAAAGCAGATTGAGTAAAACTTGATTTTTGTTGAATTTTTCTGTTTCGTGTTTATAGTTAACTTTGTATATTTTAGTTTACATAGAAATATATAAATCATAATGCACTTAGTGTTAGTAAGCAATTTGAAGCCCAAATGAATCTTAACTAACCAGATTTTCATTGAACACCATATATTAATGCTTATATCAAACATTCAGCCATTCTTGATCTATTGTGAGTTTGTAATACCTCACCCAACCCAACTTAAAGTTGTTATACTTCATTATTGCCCTAAATCTTCATTGTTATGACTGTCTTTATAAGTGTTTTACTGCATTCATCACCTGACGAAAATTTTGTAATTAAATTGTTCTAAATTTATCCCATGCCTGGTGGTATTCATGTTGTTTATATTAACATGTGTACAAAATACACATCGCTGGCTTAGAAGAATAAGGTTGTAAGTGCTATTTACAACATTTTAAGACCCATACATATTTGAAATCTGGGTATGAAAAGGTCTTGTTGACCAAACTGAATTAGAAAAACTCTTGTTTTTCCATACGTAAAGAGCAGTTTTCAGACAGTTTTGTCTTTTCTCAAAATAGCACTTTTGTACTTACAACCTTATTCTTTGAAGCCACCAACATGTATAGATTTGTAACAAATTGGCATATTAGCTGACAAGTTTGAACATTGGAGTGGGTAACTTAGGGGTTTTACAAACCAACACTTGATGAAGGATGACCATGTATAGATTATGCAGTATAGTTACACCAGTTTTATTGCACAGCAATCATAATAGACATTGTTGTATTCATGGAATTAGTCTTGTTTAGAATGTGAACACATTATTTTTTGCTATTTTTTGTGCTATTATTTTTTGGTTACACCTAGTATACATGTATATATGTTTCATTGATTTATCACCATGTACAGTGTTGTTGGTGGTGTGTTGTTTACTGTACTATACTGTCCTAGGTTCCTCTGATATATTGTACTATGATTGATATTGACTATAGTGCTGTAACGATTCACTTAAATCTGCTTATTCTTGGTTCTTGTTTCTCGTAATCAGGTTACATATCGTCTCAAGAATACATTTCTTCAGTACTTTAGAAGACATTTGAATTATTAAAGCAAAATTGCTGCAATATCCTAGACAGAGATTTATATCGCGAGGATTCATCACGATCAAGTTGTCAATTCAAATAAACTTTCATTAAGGCAAATATTTTTTTACTATTTTGGTCTACGTGTTTTTTTTTTTTAAATTTGCTTTCTGGAGAAAGGAATGGAAAAATAACATGAGGCCCTTTTGGAGTTCTAGTCACTCACCAGTCATTGTGTGAGTGACCTAGGACTCTTTCAGCCTTGTTGTTAATTTCTAAATTTCCCTCTCACAAAAATTCACATAAGCCTAAATAAAGAAAATGGGCCTCAACGAGTTCTTGAAACTTTTCTGAACATTCTTATAACTTGTTTAATGAAATTTTTATGGTTAGTATCTTTTATCACATGACCCAAATGACATGAAAAAACACATCTTTCTTATGAAACACAGTCTGTCCTTAATATTATAACGTGAAATCATATGAGATTTTATCAAATTAGTGTAATAAAAAAAATACAAACCAATATTAGCCAGCCTACTAACAGAGTTATGTAATAAAAGTTAATAATCATTGACATCTTTTCATTACGTGACTTGGCTATTAGAATGGCTTATTGTTATTAAAAGTTCTATCTTTAGTCCTTGATCGGCTTTATATACACAATGTTCTAATTCTACTGAATGAAAAGAGTTGTTATGGAAACGGAACCAAGATGTTTGCGTGTGATGTTACAGCCATAGTTCTTACCTCCCTGTTATGTTTGTTTTGTACAGATCTGCACTTTTATCAGTATTAAACTCCTCCCCTACATTGAGACTCCTCCCCTATATTGAAACTCCTCCTCTTATGTTTAAACTCCTCCTCTCATGTTTAAACTCCTCCCCATATTGAAACTCCCCTCTTATTGAAACTCTCCCTATATTGAAACTCCTCCTCCCATATTGAAACTCCTCCTCCCCATATTGAAACTCCCCCCTTATTGAAACTTCCCCCATATCGAAACTCCTGCCCCATATTGAAAATCCTGCCCCAAATTGAAACTCCTTCCCCATATTGAACTCCTCCTCCCGTATTGAAACTCCTCACCTACATTGAGACTCCTCCCCTATATGGAAACTCCTCCTCTCATGTTTAAACTCCTCCCCATATTGAAACTCCCCTTATTGAAACTCCCTCTATATTGAAACTCCTCCTCCCATATTGAAGCTCCTCCTGTCCCATATTGAAACTCCTCCTGTCCCATATTGAAACCCCTCCCCCATATTGAACTCCTCCTCCCGTATTGAAACTTGAAAATTAAAACAAATCTTCTGTAGACACTACATGGCATCATTGTAATATACCGTAACCAGTTAAGTTAACTGTGTATTATTAATAGACAACGGCAGATTAACCTAATAATATTCATTATGGGCTTTCATAATTTTCTCTGCTGGATCAGAGTGTGAACAGTTTGACGATGCAAAAAATTATTTTGAGTCTATAGCCCGGCAACCTGTATTTCAGCCACCCCAATTACTGCGACGAAAGCATCCTTGCTTTCTATCGTTTAGAAAACCTTCAACTAAATACATGTATTTTTGAGTGTAAGAATTTGTGCTTCAATCCTGACAATAGAAGTTCTGTTGAGAAATTGCTTTCATTTAGAAAATGCAATCTTTGGGTTCAATGTCTGTGATAGGACTGAAACATGCTATCTTTGGGTTCAATGACTGTGATAGGACTGAAACATGCAATCTTTGGATTCAATGTCTGTGAAAGGACTAAGACATGCAATCTTTGGATTCAATATCTGTGAAAGGACTAAAACATGCAATCTTTGGGTTCAATGTCTGTGATAGGACTTAAACATGCAATCTTTGGGTTCAATGTCTGTGATAGGACTGAAACATGCAATCTTTGGGTTCAATGTCTGTGATAGGACTGAAACATGCAATCTTTGGGTTCAATGTCTGTGATAGGACTAAAACATGCAATCTTTGGCTTCAATGTCTGTGACATTACTGAAACATGTTATCTTTGGGTTCAATGACTTTGACATTACTGAAACATGCAATCTCTGGGTTCAATATGTGTGATAGGACTGAAACATGCAATCTTTGGCTTCAATGTCTGTGACATTACTGAAACATGCAATCTTTGAGTTTAATTACTCTGATAAGACTGTTAAGTCTGTAATGACTTCAATTTATGCCTTGCTTGTTGTGTAGGCTTCATGAATCAACGTTTTATTACCCATTTTGTCTTCTAAATAATGAATTTCTATTTTAATTACCCGCACTAAAGAAATAATCACTCTGAATTTTATTGTGTAATTGTAACATGTTAATGAATTATTGCCTTATTTAATTAGTGGGAATGGACTACTTCGATTAAACAAAGCTAAAATTGAGATTTGTAAAGTGTTTTCCGTGAAAGTCAATCTGTATTCATACATGTTTTACGACATGTTCACATTTATTCTGCTCGTTTTAGTACCGGTATGTGACTTGTTAATTGTTCTGCAATTTTGGTAATTTGTTAGATATCAGTTACATTGTTTGATTAATGTTTCCTAGTAGTGTGAATAGCAAGGTCTGATTTTACATTTAATTTACAATATTTTGCCCATCTGCCCTGTGTTCAACGAAGAGTTACGTGACGCACGTTTCGTACCTGGTACGTAACATGTACGAAACAGGTACGAAATGTGCGTAACGTAATTCTTCGTTGAACGCAGGGCTGATCATTGATTACCATAGTAGAATTACCATGTTACTCGTAGATTTTGTACTAATAAATGTTTGTAGAAGCAGTTTAAACCAGCCTGAGACTGACACACACATTCAAGAGTTATGCCCTTAATATGTTTGTATCCAGTTAACACTTTGTTTGAACCCAAGCTTGTGGCCATAGTTTGTTGACTGAGATACCCAGTGTCAAATATTGTGATTTCAATGTTTTCTCACCTCTCGTTAGACCCACTCTGTTCAACCTTGTCTGTACCTTTAGATCATTAATTGCTACCTTTGATGGTAGTTTACAGGACTGGTATTACTGTTACACGTAACTATATACATGTGATATTAAGGAATGGCAATGTCAAATTCATGTCATACCCTAGTCTCATACTCATTCTCAAATCTCAGATATTTGCTCAAATTTATAGATCGTATGTCTGTCTCAAAACATTATATGTTCTAGCTACTCAGTAAGCTCTACAACCTGGGTATGTTCAAATATTCACACTCAAGACAGGAGAGAAAATTTTGAAAGTTGGTTTAAAATTCATTATCAATTAAGAACTTTAAGTGGTTGACTTAGTTCCTAGTTAATAATTAAATGTGTCCAATTAAGGTTCTTGTTCTATATTGTGACGGCCCCTTTTAATTGTAACCTTTACCTCCCCCACAGGTTCAGAACAAGACTTGTAGTTAATAATCAATTGTGACAAGGTGCTTGTTCTATATCATGGCGACCCCTTTTAATTGTTTTCTGTACCCTTTCTTCCCACAGGTTCAGAACAAGACTGAAAATCCCTGGGATAATATATTCAACATACTTATACCCAAGCTTAACATCCAATTAAACAATAATAAAGGGAAAAAGGGAAAAAGGGAAATTAATTGAATCGTAGAACTAATTTTAATTGAACATGAACTGTATATTAATGATGAAGGACATGTGATTGTCCTCAATGTTGGGTGATATATTGTTTAAGGAGTCTGTCTATGACTAGGTCATCTTTCTAATGGGAAATCCTGGGGTTGTAGTGTAATATTATATTGTGGGAAGTACTGTGAATTTTTAAGATTTAATCTTAGCTTTTGATAAATGATGTTATATATACAGGGTATACCAAAAAATAAATTCTGGTGAATTCTAGCCTTATTGTTGTTATGCTTTGTCTTTATCCTTAATGTGGTACATATTACATGATGTATAAGGTTTTTGGAGTTTGTGTTAACTACTGAATTATGGTAAGATACGAAATGTTTGGATCTATATTTTCAAATAACATTGGCCCATGTTGCATGTCATATTGACTATATGCCATGGCCAGTTTTGGGAACAATTTGAATACACCATACTTACCCAGTATAGAAGAATGCAAATTCTATGGAAATTCTTATGGATTTTTAAATCGTATAACACAATTGATATAAAAAGTTTAACATTGAAATACTCAATGTCACTGTCATATATCGTCGCTACCACTCAGGAGTCAAAGGTATTTCATATTTTCATTCTCTGAGGGTGTCTGATGGTTTTTTGGTGGTATTTTGGCCAGATAATGTAAACCGGTAGATCGATAGATTTGTGTGGTTTGGCCAGATAATGCGGGCAGTTGTTATGATAACCACCATTATGTATGGATACTTTTGTGTGGTTTGCTGACTTTAGTAGTACATGTAGATATATTGGGGCGTGAAAACCCAGGTATCCCTCTTTAGCAATCTCCTTGATAAAACCCAAGTGTCTATCTCTGTAGGAATCATTGAAATCCAGGTCTTCCTCTTTTAGGAATCCTTGTTGATTAACAGTGAGTGTTGCTAGTAAAAAATGGGAATTATTTCTTTGGTTCAGAACAAAAAATGGAAATGTGTAGTATGGGTATTGAATTCTGGTTGAGCAATGTTGTCATGAATGAACATTATTACCCTGTAAAATTACCAGTAAATATTATCAAGGACCTTATAGCCCCTTCTTGAAAGCTCATATTTGCCCAGTCAGGAGGTATCCTTGCTGTTACCCCTTAGAGCCAGAATAAACCCTATTTCCCTATCAAGGTATTTAGCGTGGCAACATTGGGCTGGCACTAATGAATATTCAACGCTTTTCTGTAGTCCTATCATGTTTGGTATTTTAGGTAAAATCACGAAAACGGAGGAAGATTAATTAGTGCCAGTTAAATGGTGTCATATAATACACTATATTATTGATGTTGTTTATTGTACATGTATAGTCTGCTGATGATAACACTAGCCTTTGTTCACAAATAAAAATTGAAATTAAATACATTTTTTGATGTTTCATTTTTGTTCAATCTTGTGCATATTCACTTTTAATGACATCATACCTGCCAAGTTTCAAAATTCAAAAGTGGAGTCACGGGCAATGTGAAACGTGTCACGAGACTTGTCTCGAGTCGCGTTCCGTTGAGTTATTATTACATAAAGATTGATAAACTCTTTAATTGTACACTGATAACTAGCGACCAGTCGACCATGCAGTGTATATATTATCCATGTTTATTTATCTATAAGGCTAGAGTTATCTATGGTGAGCTATATGAAAGGTTTTGCTTATTTCATGGGATTATCTCTAACTGCATGCACTCCTACATAGGTGCAAGTTTTCAGGTATATACCTGATTTCAGGTATTTTAGTGTGCTAAAAACTCTGTTTTTCTTTGTTTTTATTACTATATAAATTGACAATTTTTCAGAATTTCAGGTATATTAGAATTTCGAACTTGCACCCATGCTCCTATATATTGTTAACACTATTTATATCCACAGCCAGTGACAGTAACCACGCAGGTACCGTACACCTCAGCTTATCCCCCTATATTTCCTAGGTTACTTACAGTGTACAACTATATAATAGGGGAGATCACTGTATTCTTAGGCAAAATGCCCACCGGCAATCTATTGGATGAATGAACAAAAAACACCAGTCCTGCCATTAACCAGTAGCTAGCTGGTGGTATGAATACCTGTGTATACAAACATGATCTCTTCTATACAGAGATCATGTTTGTATACAGTGTTATTCATATGCAAATGTGCCCACCAGCTAGCTATTGGTGAATGGCAGGTTTTTATTGTTCTTTCATCCAATAGAGTGCAAATAGATTGTGACTGGGCACTTTGCATATAAATAGGTGATCTCCCCTAGACAGAGATCATCCTCAGTACTCTATGTGCTCTTCATCTAAGGTTGGAGGTTATAAATGTAAAATAGGAAATATGTATGAAACACACAAGTTTTGGAAGCATGCTGAAAACTCCATGGAGTCTGAAAATATTTTGAACTTTGATTCAATGGAACGCATGTCTGAAAAGTAAACTTGGGTGTGGGTGGGGGCATGTCTGAAAATTCGTGTTTTTGTGACATGTCTAGAAAAGTTATGGGAGGTTAGTATGAGCATCAAAGTTTTTAGAAACAAGTCTGATCATTTAAATTGCCTGAAAATTGCAATGTCAAAGACCAGTGTGGAAAGTCAAACTGCAGAAACTTTGAAGTTTTGAAACTGTTGAATTTTAGTTAAGTCTCAAAACATACTAGTATCTTATCTAATCTTTATGACTTTTGACCTTGGGCATACTGAGGCTGAGCATGGAAGGCTGACAGTTAAGTGTTTACCATGCTAGATCAATGTTTGTGATGTCTACTCCATGGAATGGTGATAGGAATGACTGTGCTGTACATGTTTGGCTTCATTATATGTTATTGTGTCATATGTTATGTGACAGTATGTCGTGTATGGAATACATGAACTGTATGTAGGAGACTCAGGATGTACAGACATGCTTCAACATTGTAGTACTGTACTAGTACGGTAGAAGTTTGATGCCACAAACAGTTTTGCCTGGATCACCCTTGATACCTTGAACAGGTTCTTTGGTTCTGCCAAAAGGATGATGTACTAGTATACAATAGATGCCTCGATCTGGTTGATGGCTCTAATGTTGTTTGAGGCATTGAAGTTCTACTGTATATAATAACACAAAGTGTGGCAACAAATAATATCCTGGGATTCACATGAAAACGGACAAATTGTGTTATTTTAGTTAATTTTACTGTTTAAAATAAACGTAAAAATAAAGGCGAAGTGAAACATATGCATGGACAAGACTGGTCAGGTTAAGATGTTTTTTTTTAAAATACCAACATTTCGTCTGTTCATAATTAATTATACTTCATACCATGGCTATAAACAACTTATATGTTGATACTTCATACCATGGCTATAAACAACTTATATGTTGATACTTCATACCATGGCTATAAACAACTTATATGTTGATACTTCATATCATGGCTATAAGCAACTTATATGTTGAAGTATCTGGATCATCCTGAGACAACTGGACTTGTATACTGCTAGCTTGTTCATTCATCTGTCCAGCACTTCAAGGATATGGTTCAAAACTTGTTACACATATTTGTATCTGTCCAATAGTTACATTAATGTGCAAGATAAAATATATTGACAGGTTTTATAGTCCTTTACCCAATTTCTATTGTCTAAGGTCGATTGTGGCTTCAACTATATTGATTCTTCTTTTATTACCTGAGGTTAGGGTCTAGTGTTTCAAACATCTAGATCAGTCAGTTGCTTTAGGACTGCTTCATACAAAATAAGATTTAGAAGTTTCAATTTGCAATTATCTTATTAATATAATAGGAATTTTCTTCACCAGCCGAATATTAAAATATCTCCATTAAAGGCAGTGCCTTAGTTCATAGTTCTTGATAGCAGGGCTCTTTCCCCCCAGAATAAATCTCCATTAAAGGCAGTGCCTTAGTTCATATTTTTTACCAGAATAAATTTAGGTGTAATATAGATTTGTGGGGAACTGTTTCTGTGGAAGACAACTTATAGCTGCCCCAGCTGTAAAGGGAAAGAGCCTTCGGGAGAGTTGCTTTTAATTGTAAATCATTGGAAAGGGTTGTGTATGGAGTTTTATGTATGCATTATGTCACTGAGTTTGTGTATGCATTATGTCACCCTGGTTACTGTCTACCATTGATCCTGTTACCATTGTCTACCTTTATTCTCTTCTCTACAACATAATACCTGTAACACTAAATGTTCTCTTGTTTAATCAAGTCATTGATGTCTCATTTGTTACTTAACATACCAGTAAATGTAAAAGAGTTACTGCCCTTGGATTTAGGACATTAGAGTAGCTGCATACTCTGTAACTTATAGAGATGTATCTTCTCCTCTTCAATACTAAATGTTCTCTTGTTTAATCAATTCATTGATGCTGTATCTCATTTGTTAGAAAAATGTAAAAGAGTTATTGCCCTTGGATTGAGGACATTAGAATAGCCGTCTACTCTGTAACTTAGCGAGATATATCTTCTTATGTCCTCATGCAGTTTGTCTGCATGTAGAATGTCTGTGTATACGTAACAGTATCGTATAATAAAGAATGCTCAATTAATGTTTAAACACTTTTATAACTTATTTGATATAAAGCTTATACAGAGAGTACTTGTATTAAACGACAGTTTATTCTCAAATTTCCTGAAGTACTGTACAGAATTTCTTGTGTTTTGTGTGCATTCTAAAATGTTAAAGTTAAGTAGTTAATACAAAGTGTTCATTCTTTCACAATAGTGTACTGTAGAGTCATTTTGCTGTGTTACATTTATCTCAAGCCATTAAGCTTGCACCTAATTTATTATAGCACTCTCATTGCTTCTAACCTCATTATGTTTGTGGATAAAATCTTCAGCCTATAATCTTCTACATGGCAGTTCTTATTTACTCCCATTTCACATTTTGAAGCAGCAGAGTTGTTATATAATTGTGTGTATTTTGTGATATTTCAGGCATGTCATAATCAATGTTTGAATGGATGTACTGGTCCCGGTGCAGATCTGTGTACAGCATGCAAGAACTACAACATACAGGAGACTGGGTCAGTACTCGATCAGTTCATCATGTTTTCATATACATGTACAACAAAATAGTGCTTAGACTTGCAAATTTATTGTGCGGCATCAACATTTTTTTGTGTGACACCAATGTTAGAAAGTCATATTGTTTTGTGCTGGAGAACTTGATGGATGGAATGATCTATCTTGATAAATGTCACCAAGTTTGTTTGCACATGTTCTCTATAAACACCAGTCAGATTTCAATGAAACTTCAAGCCAAGTGGTGCATATTGTCAAGAATTTCATGTCAGATGACGTGCTACCATAATCCACAAATAAATGTCTGCTGAAATAAATGTCTGCTGAAATAAATGATTTTATGTGTTTTTACTTAACACCAATTGTTCTTGTGACTAATGTTTAACATTGTGTGTTATGTTATAATTGTGTTGTTATTTCAGGCTATGTGTGGAAACATGTCCAAATGAGTATTATGCTGAGTCGTATACATGTAAACGTTGTAATGAAACGTGTGAAACATGTACCTATATCTCCACGAAACAGATCATGTGTCTGAAATGTAAACCCGGCTATCTATTGATGAACGGTAAAGGAACATGTGAGAAGACGTGTGACAAAGGATATTACAAAGGTTGGATGGATATTATTTGGCGCTTTTATAAAATTGGTTTTAGGGTTGGACGCCGTTACTTTAAACCAAAACAGTACAGAGTACCACGGAAATCTGAACCAGTGCATACCAGTTTAAGTCAAATACGGCCGCCATTATCAAAATTCATGAAAACAAGTTCAAAGAAACATTATCCTGTGAAGGATTTAGAATGAATACTTTTGAATTTAAATGCTGTTCCAGAATAGTTTACTTTGTTATTTAGTTGACTCCTCGCTCTATACCTCAAGATAATGTATTCTAGATTGTACTAAGGATGATGGTATCTCTAAAGATTGCTGGTATGTGTATTGTACTGTACTGGTACGTTTGATGCAGTGTCCAAACCCTAATTGGGACATTCAACATAGTGAATATTACATATTTTATACCAAATACACATAATAGTACTTATTATTTAACCATTTTATTAGTTTTGTTATTTTATTATGTTGGTTCTCACACAGGGTTTTAATGCAAAAATTCAACTCATACTAGAAGTATATACCGGTAGTGTATATATATGAAATTTTTCACCAAAACCTGTGGTTATGCGTATATATTATTAGTACCCTGTACAATATGTTCTGTTGTTTAAAGCTATTCAGATCTTACATTTCTTCTGTTGAATTTAGAATCACACCAATACAACCATCCAAGCCCCGATCTCCCAAAGTGTGTCAATATGTTGAAATCTCAGCTCATATACCATCCAGGCCCTGATCTCCCAAAGTGTGTTAATATGACGAAAATCTCAGCTCAAGCATTGTCAGATGTCTTTCAGTTAATTTCCATGGGAGGCTACACTCAAAATCGGTATCTCAAAACAGAAAAGTTATTTTGATTGTAACAATAAAATTTAGAAGTCTAGAACTTTAGATTTGTCTCAACTTAGACTCTGATTTGAGCAAAATCTCAATTTGAGATGGGCTTTCTACCTGAGATGCTTCAGGAGATTGGGGCCTGTAGCCATACTGAATATGTGACTTTACTTATTGCTTTCTTTGTTGCTATTTGGAGTCTACTGAACACAATCATGGTCTAATGAGTATATACTTAAATACAAGTCTCAAACATTTTAACTCTGAGAGACATGAGTTTAATTTGATATGAATTTATTAAGGTCCGTTAGACGTGAGTTTTGAGAGCATGGACACCTGTATACAGGTTGTACGTCCAATGTAGAAAGTGTGAAAATGTTTGCTAGAAACAAAGAACTTGCTGCAAACAGCTGAAGCTGTATTCATGCCGGAACAAACGGCAAAATAGTCACGTGGCTGACAATGATATGGATGTGATTGTTTGTTGCGCTTTGTGTTTGTGTTCTGCATGTGTGAGTTGGTTTACCTTCCTAAGAAATTGTCAGTCATTGTGGAAAGGGTGAGTTATACAGAATTATACCATGAGAAAAAACACACGGCATGACAACTCGACCTCAAGACTGCAAGTCTCTGCTTCAAAACCTTAAGCTTGTACTTTGTCCAATTTGCATATGATCTTTTGGCTGGTAGTCTGTCCGACTGAGCCTTAAGGCTAGTAGTCTGTCCATCTTAGCCCTTAGGCTGATATACTTCTGAGTGAGCCTCTAAGTTGGTAGTCTGTCTGACTGAGCCTCTTTGATGGTATTCCATTATACGAAACCTGTAGGGCTGATTGAGCCTCTTGGCTAATTGTCCCGCCGACTCAGTCTCTGGGCTGGTTCCCCTCATCTGAGCTTCATCCTTTCAAGTAAAAACAAAAGAAACAAACAGTCCAGTTGTTTGTATACAATCCTGTCGGTCGGCCATTTTTGAAATAATATGAGAATAAATGCTACTCAAGGGAGGTAAGCAGACTTTGTTGTCCCCCATAAGTAATGCTTGAGTTACCTAGCATGAAATGATATATACACACCATATGGTTTACTGTTAACTGGCTCATTTCTCCATGTATTCTATCTGAACCTCTTGATAAAACTGTTGTTTCAAAAAAGAAAAGAAAATATTATTAAGTACAATTATGTATCTGCTTGCCTCCCCTTTCTTACTTGTCTCATTTCATGATGCATATTCGTTTAAATATCTTCTTTCAAAGCAATATATATCCATTTTGAATTCTCTTTCTTTCTGTCTTTTTTACTGTATTGATTGTCTTCTCATTCTTATGAATATTCTATATGATCAATATAAGATACTTATATAGTACTTACCATCTCTTCCTCAAAACCTGTTGCAGTATGCCCCCTAGCGATACACATGTCTTTGGTTCATATAGTACACACCATCTCTTCCTCAAAACCTGTTGCAGTATGCCCCCTAACGATATTCATGTCTTTGGTTCAGTTTTGATGTACATATCAGTTAATATTCTTGTGAGTTATATAAAATATTAAATATGGTATGTGAAATCCTAAGTAGCTGACAGTTAATTGATATTTAATGAGCCTAATGTTTAATTTGGTATGGTAAGTAGACTAGGAGACATATTAGTTCTGTGTTGAAAAGATGTCACAAAGATCGTCCATGCTTGTTCTCTTTTACCATTGGTAAGATTTCAATAAAACTGCACATGAGTATTTGGTATCGAACCTAGATGAGCATATTATAATTTAAAAGAACTTTACGTCAGACGATTTTGACCAACAGGTAGTCCAACAAGTTGTTAAAATGTCAAAGGGTAGCTGAACGGCTTAATTGCTGAAAGCAGCCCTCGAAAACTGGTAACTTTTTAACTTTTTTTAAGTGAGAAAGTAGAAAAGTACTGTCTATGAATACTTACCTGTAACAATTAATATCTTATTGCCACTGTTGATTATTATTGATTGATTTTATTCGTTTCTTACAGATACTAATTCCCTACACTGTAAGGTATGTAGTGGTATGTGCGCTGATTGTGAGGAGCAGCGGAGTAAATGTACTGGATGTCGAGACGGTCAGGTGCTCGTCAAACATACCTGTGTTCCTCTGAAAGAACCCTGTCCTGCAGGTATATATATACGCAGGGTGTTAAAAAAGTTTGTTCTCAAAGTTTAAGTTTAAATAGTTTATTTTTCTGACGCCAAAAGAATGTAAATTTTCAGGCTTAATTCAAGAGGGTTCTACCATTGTTATCTATCTTGTAATAAATTAAGCTTTTGGAGTAAGAAGATAAAATTGGACACTGTGTACAAAGCTCAGATAAAATTTATTACGAATTCAAATTTTGAGAACAAATTTGTTTAACCCACTGTATATACTTATTGTTAGCTCATCAAATACATGTGTTATAGTTTTACCTAACTCTATCTACCCAGGAAAATTGTCCAAGTGGAAAGCATGATCGTTATTAAAAAATGCATGAAGGCCCCACAGCAAGAACACAATTGTCCTATTACAATGTCCTAAACAAAATTGTTGTAAAATATCCCAAATAGGGGATCTCAATAATATTTGTTACATAATGGAGATGCATCATGACATCATAACAAGTATGTACTTTCATGTCATGATTTTTAAAAAGCAATGTGAATAAAGTAAGTGTTTCGTCTCTTGAAAAAGACTGTATTTAGGTGGAAATTTTGTGGTATAGAGTGGATTAGTAACACATCCTATGAAGTAGTTTGGCAACTCATTCTTAGTAAATCTTATACTTAGTATTTATTATCATATTGGTTAAGATTTAAGTTTGATGTTTTAACACATATATACACATGTCAAAAATAAATATGCAAACATACAGCAAGTACATATCTATATACTCTGCAAAATGATCTGATGTAATATAAAAGACTTACCAAGTGCTTCCCCTTACTAATAAGTTAGTATACATATAGTTAGTACATTGTATGTTGTACAAATGCTTTTCGCAAAACTGGTTAGTAGAATCTGCCAGAGCATATATAACAGAAAAATTGTTGAGAAATGGCATTAAACCCCAATAAACAGAGTTATTCCCCTTACTCTGCATAGTGTTAGTACATCATATGTTGTTATGTTTACAGGACAGTTTCTATCAGTGGATGGATGCAAGCCATGTCCACAGGGATGTTTCAGCTGTAACAGTGATAAAAATTGTACTTGTTGTAATAAAGGGAGGTAAGTGAAATATTGTGTTATTATTCTGTAGAAGTTAACTCCCTCTATCTGTACTGAAGATTTACTCAATTCATTTATTTGTCACAATTTACTTTAATACCAGGTATTATGGGCTTATTTGCAGTATGTCTGTAGCAGGTTCGTCATATTGTTTTTTATCCTGAGGTTAGGGTTCATTGATATACCTTTAACTTATGACTGCCTGATTGTTTCTTTTATTTACTGACCCCACCCTCAATTTTTATGCCCCCCCCCCCCAATTTTTTATGAGGGGGTATATTGCTTAGCAAATGTCGGTCGGTCAGTTGGTAGGTCGATCTGCCAGTCCATCGGTAGACCAAATGGTTTCCGTTGAGTAACTCAAGAACACTTTGCCCTAGGATCCTCAAACTTTACATGGAGGTTGGCCAGCAACAGTAGATGACCCTATTGATTTTGAGGTCAGTAGGTCAAAGGTCAAGGTCACTGTGACCTTTACTATTTGTGGCTATTGGACTGCCATGGGGGCATATATGTTTTACAAACATCTCTTGTTTCAATTCTTTCTTCAATGTTATCACTCACATTTCACATTGTAATGAAGATCACATCATTATTTTAATTCAATTCAACACCTTTGACATTTATATCCAAAAAATATCCAAACATATTATTACTGTGGTCCTCAACCTTTATGCATGAATATATTGCAAGCTTCGTGTTTGCAAAATATATCAATTTCTGTGAGAAAGTCGAGCCATCGGCTGATTCAGATAAGTGTTTATAGTATGCCTCACACATATTCATAATACACCCCACTATAAAACAAGAACTGACGATAAAAATAGACACAAAATAAATAATATTGTACTGTCATAGAATGTAAGAGGACCAGGTTAATTTGTTTGAGTATTACTAACAAATCATGTATAATTTATAATACTAACTCCCAGTAAGAAATGTGCATAGAATAAACTGAAACTAACTCTTGTCTAATCAGTTATTTGTACGTCATTTTGACACCTAGTATAGTGTCTCTCCATATCATTCAATTAAATTTGAAAAATGTTAACTGTTAATGAATGTTAGTAAATAATTGTTCCACCCTGTTCTGTTAGTTGATCATTTCCAAAATTATTATTTTTCCGTAAAGTGAAAGTAAACTTATTAATATGTCATGTATAACTTTTACAGTACTTCTAATTATGACATCATCACATGACCATTACATGCACTCTACTGGTATGTAATTAATGGAATTTGTCCTAATTAGGCAAGTCATATGAAGAAGTTATGAATTGCCACAAGTTACCAGGGGCTAAAGCACAGAGAATTTGACATGATCCTGACCTTTATGCATGAATATATTACAAGGTTCGTGCGTTGAATATATAAATCTCCACAAGCAAATCGTGCAATATCGGTCCTTTGGATTTGGGTTAGTATAACACCTCGAGCGTCTTCGTGATGCTTCCCGCTTATGAAAACATACAACCGGGATTGTAAATATAGACAATATATCAGCTGTTAAATTATGCTAATTGAAGGTCGAGAGTCGTGTCAAATTCGCTGGACTATACCATCCAGAAGCCAATGTTAGGCCAGCAGTCATCAGTATAGTGATATACAATAGTTTTTTCAGTGTAATAAAGACTGTAAGCCTAACTGCAGGTTGCGGGTTAGTAGCGCCAGGTTGATTATTTAGTCAGTCAGTTTTAACTGTTCGCATTTATGCCAACCATCCTACACTTGGTATTGATATTTTATGAGATATAGATGTTTGAATGCTGTAACTATATTTGAATGTTGTATATTTTCAGTTACCTACAGAATGGAAGTTGTGTTAACACCTGTGATAGTGGCTTTCTTCCTTTACATGTAAACTATAGCTCAAAATTTGTGTTTCAACAATGTCAACATTGTGGCAATAGTGAGTCTACAATACATTTATTATTTGCTATCAATGGATTATGGAGATTTTTCAGTGAAAATAACAGTGAAAGTAACAGTGAAATTACCACTTTGTTATTTTCACTGTTTTAAAAGCTGGTTCCAGTATCATGCAGAAAAAGAAAAGTAATGTTAAGGGCGCCGGGCTTTATAATATGCGTTATGTCATCATGACGTCATAATTCTCACGTCGTGACGTTCCCATTTCGACATGATTTTTTCCAATTAAGCCAATTACGGCATATTTTGAAGAGAAATTAAGGCATATAATAAACGAAAAATTTGTTGATTTTTAGTGTAAGATCAATTTTATTTCACTCGTGATCACAGAAAACTAAAATATTGATTTTCTGTGTTCACTCAGTGAAATAAAATTTGATCTTGTACCAAAATCAACAAATATCCTCTATTTATTGTCCTTATGAGAATTGCACACACAAGTGCTATCTTAGGTTGTCGGAACTGTGGCCTTACACAACAGATATCTATTGAATTAATTCCCTAACATCTTTTAAATTCTTTGGTTCTTTAATGGGTCATTCCTTTGGTAGTAAACAATGAAATGACCACCTAAGGTAGCATACAAGGTGTGTCTGTTTGGCTGCCTTGGACAAGTAATTAATGTACCAGATTAGAAACTTTGGCTTTAATTGTGTATAGAATATAAAGGAAAACTATCTGGACAAGAAGGTCAATTTTGCAGACTGTGGGAAATGTGATATCCATGTTGTCTATCACCACTGTGATAGAGTAGAACAAGGCTTCCCTGTCATCTGTGTTACAGGCGTATTCACTGCTATAAGAATTCACTGTCCATCAGTCTGTTGGTTTGTTTGTCTGTCCCAAAACTTGACGGGACCATAACTTTGTCATTTAGTGTGGGTTATTTTAAAATAACTTGGCACAAATGTTCACCACCATGGGACAGTCACAGTGCATCATTCACATTAGTCTAATGAATATCTAAATGGTCAAGGTCACGGTTTATTGTTGAAATTTATGTTATCTATTACAGAATGTGAAGTATGTCCAAAAGGATTTAATTATATTCGAGGTGTTTGTGTACAACAAAATAACTGTCCAGAGGGGACTTACTTCCAGTGGAATTCTATGGTAAGATATTAACATATTACACATTATAAACACATGAAAATGTCACAAAATTTTGTTTTGTTTAGCATTGCCACTGGGCAAACCCATATGGGAGACATTCATTTTAGTTTTGGGTGATAGTGCATGATACAGAAAATAGCTCAGTTCCAGAAGCATCTCTGGTTCTTTATGTGTCTGATGTTAAGCTACATAACAGGACCTTGGATTAAAATCTGAGAGAGTGAGTGTCCAGACTTGATATACTTAGTCTGATTAGACTGCTTGTCAGAATCTAGAGAACTTAGTCTGAAAAGTATTGTTATTTTAATCTGACTAGACGTGGAATTAAATCTATGATCAATAGAACATCTGTAAAGAGTGTTAGATTCCAATGTCAAAAGATCTATCCCCATCAGATGTACATGCTGAATAATTATTATCAATATTTTATTATTTATGATGAAGCAGTATATTTGCTTTATCACAGATATTTTCTACTATTTCAGTCCTGTAAATCTTGCAATACAAGCTGTAAGTCATGTATAGGACCAAGCAATACAGATTGTCTATCATGTTATCCTCCATCTGGATATAATAACTTGTTACGTAAATGTATGAGATGTTGTTCTAGTACAGACAAACAAGTTAAATCAAAGGACTGTTGTCACTGTATAGAAGATGGTAAGTAATTGATATTTAATTTGGGTTTAAATATGTATGTTTGAGCTCAGCTTTTACTTTGCTCGTCTTGTGTGTCTGTTATCAGCGTGAACCCGGTATGCTATATCTAAGTGACCACCAACCACAATTCAATAAAACTTACTCGGAAGCATCACTGTTTATGTATTTTCCAGTTAATAATTGATGTCTATTCCAGTTAGTCACCATTTCTCAACAATTCTTCCGATATATTACAGCTGCCAATTCACCTAACCAGTTTTCCAGGGCAGTATTCTGACCAGTAATAACTTCTACACAAATTATGTGGAAGAAAATCGACATTGTTGTCAAATTTTCATAGAAGGGTATGACCAGCCATAACCGCGGATTAAACCCAGATAGCTTGGTTAAGAATCCAGCACACTAACCACTGGGCCCCGGCCCTGGCTGGGGACGCTTCTTTTCCTGTGTGCTTAATTGAAAGCAGCATTTACATAATATATGACAATATACAGTACATGTACACTTAACGGCAATATAACAACAAATGTCATAGTTTGTTTTATGCATTTTCAATACATACATGTATCTAACTAAAGGATCACAGGAAAGGAAAACTAGGCTTGTCCAACTGTGTGGCCTCTGAAAATAAAGTTACTATTGTTATTATTATTATATAAATAACACATGGCTACTTGGGTGACAGTAAAAAGTACCAACCCTTGAATAGTCATATTGCCGTTATGATAATTTTACATGTACAATCTCAGTCTGTATAAGCTTCAAATGATTTGATGGTTGAAATTGACGACATTTACTAAAAATAGCATGTAAAATATACACAATTATATAAATAGAATACGGATACTCTCCAGCAGGGTGCTTTCTGGACTCAAATAGTACATGTTTCTATATATAGGTCAGCCTCATTTTTGCCATGTGTTATTACTATGTGATCGAACAAAATATCACCCGTCAGGCATGTGGGGAAAATACATTGAGGTATAATAAATGTATATATTACAGGCCATATATAATTATTAACATTTGTTTTTTTTCAGGTAAATGTGAGCTAACAACACAGCCACCCACTTCCCCTGCAGAACAACTATATAGTGTAGCTACTATAATAATAGTACTTTTAGTTATTCTTATATGTTGCCTAGCAATATTTGCTGTTGTTGCTATAGCGATTAGTTGTAGAAAGAAAGGGGATCGACCTAAAGTGAATTACCGACCATTAATTGATAACGAACAAGACTATCAAGACGAGGTTGTGGCCTTTCAAGATTAGTATAGTTAATTTAAAAAAAATTAAATGTATTATAGAAAAATCATCAACTAGATTTTTTAAATAATTATGTGTACAATCAAAACTATTAGATTTTTTTCAGATGTTTGTATGTGTAATATGGAACACAGATCTTAGGTGCTATTTTGTGAACTAAGGTCACTTAAAAAAATTACTTGTTTGCGGTGTACAGATCAACAATGTTTTGCATATTTGGGTATTGGTTTGTATTTATAGTAGGTAATTTCTCTGAATATCTGATAAAAAATGGGAAAATGACCCCCCTTCCAAACAAAATGCTGGGAAATAATAAAGAAATCAAGATCGGGGCCATTTTTGCAGATGGTTTGTTATACAGCAAACAAGTATTTTTATGATTGACCTGATGTATACATAGGATTGACTAGGAAATAGATTTTAATTGTTTAGTCTGTTTCTTAGATATATCAGATATATATTACTTATCTTTTATCAGATATTTTGAACCAAAAAAAAATTTAAAAATACTTTTTTTTCAGCTTGGCTTTAAATTTTTGCATTTGCTTGACAATTTTTGTTAATTTGTCATTAATATCGTAGCTGAGACTTAAAACATGAACTTCGAGATGAAAGCATGATATTCCTGCTGATAATCCTGCTACCTATTTGAGAAACTTAAGTTTGTTGCTATTGCTTTCATACATAACATACCGCTAGGTATTTTGTGAAATCCTACATATTCTTTAAAATCCTGCAATAAGCTGGCTACTGCCTTGAAGTTATTTTAAGCTTGGATTGCTTTTATTTTCACCATGTTAAAAATCTGTAACAACAACAGTTGTGTCTCAACGACATGTCTATAGGATGTTACAACAGGAGTTGAGTTGCTCTTTTGCTGTTGCAGAGGTACAAATCTTGTAACAGGGTTTTAATTGGGTGATTTTTATTGTAATCAGATTTAACATTTAATATGTATTTCTATTTAAAATGAAAATTTTGTGGGTTTTTTATTAGTTAAAAAGAACAAGTGGGATGCGATTTCGTGAATCTCATAAAAATTGGTCCCTATTGTTAAATAACTATTTTACATTATATAATATAAACATATGTGAACAATGACTGTAACAGTATGTCTCAGATTGATGTCTAGTTTAGAATATAGAATACAATAGCAATAATAACTGTAGATCCAGTATTTGGTGTAAGTTTACTGGAACGGTCGATAAAATTGTGCACCTAACTGTTGATATGTGAATATATACGTTTTTCTATGATATTGTATTATGCCTGTGTTACTGCATTGTTGGAAACCTATGTTCAAATCATTATCTTACTCTCCATTTCCAGGCCCTGTGATTATTAAACGTTTTTAGTCCCCTACCGGTTTTTGACCGGAGGGGACTATAGGTTTGCCCTCCGTCTGTCCGTACGAATGCACCGGTAGTTGTGGGGTGTGGAACAATAGGCTATTTTTAGATTCCATTCATTCCGTCACTTGTGGGGTGCAAAATGCTACTTGTGGGTTGCAACCAAACAAAAGAAAGAACAAAAGAAAACCCCACAAATACCGTCTCATGAGTATGGCAACAGAAACATTGAAAATGGCTTAAAACCGGTAGGGACTTCTGTATTGCTTGCAATTCTTAATTACTTGTTTATTCTCAACTCAATTCAGTACTCAAATTTCAAATGGTTCTAACCATGAAAAGTTGTGTGTTTTATTGAAACTTTTATATATTAGATCATAGCTTTTAGAAAGGAGAGTAATATTTCCTGGTAAGTAAAGTTGTGATTTAAGTGTTGCACTTTAAATGAGCAAATTAAATTTCTTGCTCAAGTTGACTAGAGCTTTATAATCATGGGGCCTGATGGATAGAGGGATGTGAAATGAGCAGCCTGGGGTATCCAACAATGATGTTACTGTATATTGATTATATGCTGATATCGCTGACTTAAAATGAGAAGGTTGTAAGTGCTACTTATGACCTTATAAGACTCGTACACATATGTGAAATCTGCATCACAAGGAACTTCTTATGAGCCTATATTCTTGAAAATCGAAAATGGTCATGTTGACCTAACCAAGGTTTAGAGGCTTGTTTTTCTATAAGTAAACAGTAGTTTTCAGACAGTGTTTTCTTGTTTTCTCAAAATATCGATTTTGTACTAATGACCTTCTACTTCTAAGCCAGCGACATGCTGGACATGTGTTATTATATACGATAGGCTTGTTTCCTTCTGTTGTGCTTTTCCATCCCTTTGATTTTGTACCTACACTATTGATCTTATTATACTGTGATATTTACTGTAAGAACAAGATATTGATCAATGATGAATGTATGTGAATTCTGTGGAATAATTCTACAAAATCTGCTTGCTGTTACCTTGACCTAAATTTCGAAATGTCCACTAAATGGTATAAATGATTTGTAGAAGGCTTAGCTTGAATGAGATCAGGGGTTCCACTAGCTTCTGAATCTGAAGGGTCATTTTGATACTTTTGACTGAATTTTACAATTTTAAGAGAAAATGACCCTTGAAACCAAAATCTTTAGGGTCAAGATGTGACTTTTTTAAATTTAAAGGGTCAAAACCCCTGCTCCCAAGGCAAATGGATCCCCTGTGAGATTGTGTTTATATACTGCTCTATGCTACATGTATACATGATAGCAATATTTTATTTATTGTTGAGTTGGAAAATATAGCATTTTTCTTATATTTTGTGTCTGTATAATAAAATGATCACTATGTATGTAAATTTACTGTGTTTATACATGTTCAAAGAATGCCATGTTACATAGATGAGGAAAGTTTTATACTTTCTCCCCTTTAATACTTGTTTGATCAAAACTGACTTATATATTATAATATTTACTGCTCAGAACACAAAACCAGCCAGAAGAATTAAGTCAATGCTGGTTTCGAATTTGTCTTGATTGTAGGTACCGTATGTAAGCATTTATTGCCTATTAGTAAGTAAGTAAGTAAAGACAATTATATGAGGCTATTTCTGTTAAGTCTACTGTTTCAAACTGAAAATTTGAGTCTCAATATTCAGACATAATGTTTCTGTGTCTTAAAATTGACCAATCCTCGACTATGACATATTCATACACCCGTTTGGATGTTTCTGGGTTTTAAAATTGACCAATCCTCGACTATGACATATTCATACACCCGTTTGGATGTTTCTGGGTTTTAAAATTGACCAATCCTCGACTATGACATATTCATACACCGTTTGGATGTTTCTGGGTCTTGAAATTGACCAATCCTCGACTATGACATATTCATACACCCGTTTGGATGTTTCTGGGTCTTAAAATTGACCAATCCTCGACTCTAACATATTCATACACCCGTTTGGATGTTTCTGGGTCTTAAAATTGACCAATCCTCGACTCTGACATATCCATACACCCGTTTGGATGATTCTGGGTCTTGAAATTGACCAATCCTCGACTCTGACATATTAATACACCCGTTTGGATGATTCTGGGTCTTGAAATTGACCAATCCTCGACTCTGACATATTCATACACCCGTTTGGATGTTTCTGGGTCTTAAAATTGACCAATCCTCGACTCTGACATATTCATACATCCACATGGATGTTTCTGGGTCTTAAAATTGACCAATCCTTGACTCTGACATATTCATACACCCACATGGATGTTTCTGTGTCAATCATCAGCTTTGACGTGTCTGGTTAATTAGTTTAACAGATACTTTTATCTTTTTGACCAATATTTACATCAGGACACTGCATAACCATCTAGGCTTTGTACACTGAACGTTGTACAGCAACACCTGCCAAGTAGGTTTTATCAAGTTTACATAATATTCTATTACAGATTATTTTGACATTTTGTTACCATAGCAACATAAAAAATCATGATATATAACTGTAAATTACAATGGCATGTTTTACAGATAGTTGCTCAAAGCATTGGATTCATCTTGTTTGATGTATGTTATTATTGATCACTTTAACCTAATCAAAAATACTGAATATTGACCCATCTAATACATCTTACTCGCAGAGTCTGTGTCATTACTGTGCACCGTCATTTGATATCAATTTATCATGGTGTTCATTTGTTTGCAATCTAAATATTGAAAAATAAAAACTGTTTTACATAACATGCTTCTCAATCTTTTCAAGCAGTTTTAAACAAACCATCATGTTTGTTTCTTCGTCTGATAGACCGGGCAGTGATAACGTCTGCTAGACTGATGTGTCATTTGCTTGACAGGGATGTCGTCTGCTAAACGTCTGTCTGTATGTTTAGATAGTTTTTTTGTCACATTTGCTACAACCTTTCATGTAATCAGTTTGCTCATCTGCTTTGTGGTTTATATGATTTTATTGGAGAGATTTTAGTTGGTTTTGTTTTAAAAATTTGTATTGGTTTTCGGTGTTTCCTTATGTCACTCATTTTTAATTGAGGTTTGTCTGTAAACACTTAGAATAGATGATGTTATTGTTCCTTTCAGTTGGAATATGATGTTAACCTTTAGAACACCAAAAATTTTACCTACCAAAGTTTCTACAAATATCATGGATATTTCTTGTTTCCAACCATAGAATAATCTATAAATAGAACTGACATGCTTAAATATGGCATGATAGTTTTTGCAAATCATGCTTACATGTTTGTCTCCCCTTTTCAAATCTAACATCATTCCAAATGTTTAAGATCTCTTGCTCAGGAATCTGCCACATACAATTCATAATCTAGAATTTGATTGGTTGAATCAGCCTCTGTTTCGAATATAGACCAATCAAATGAGTTGTTACATAAATCATTCTCTAAATTTCATTGGTTGATATTCTTTGAATGACTTATTAACCAATGAAAATATTTATAACATAAATCACCTGTCAGATATTGAATGACTGATAAGCTTATCACCAACTATCAAGGCATTTACTTTTGACCCATATTTTCTCACTTTTGCAGACCATTTAACATATTTTACTATTTTTGAGATTATGACTCAAATATTTTTCCTGACCAAAGCCTCTGCATCAATTTTCAATGTAATTCTTACGTAGTGTGAAATTTGTTACATTCTGTACATTATCGTTTTTTATTTCATAATTTTGTTGCTTAGCATTCAAGTGTAAATATTTTACTGTTTTTAACACCTTCAGCATGTTATGATTGTGGCATGCTCTTAAAGAATTTAACTTTCGCTCAGATAGTGAAAGTTTATGACTCTGAACAAAGACTATAGTTAACAGCATAGATATCATTGTTATCTATAGTCTCTGTTCTGATATAATAATGACATTATTACATAATTATGTGCACAGATATAATCAGATGTATATATTTCTGATTCTAATAATCCAAAAAAATTACATCACCAAGTACTGTAATTGAATGCTCATAATTTGATCATAAAGTGAGTTTGCTAACTTTAAATTGAATTCATATAGATTCATGTCCTGTTAACTTTATTGTGTTTGCTTGAAATCCATTTCTGTACAAACTATTCATGTATTTAAACATCAATATATAATTTATCATACTCCGCTGCATTATATTTATGTTTTATATAAAACCACTGACTGTTACTGCAAAATCAAATATTTTCGTGGGTATTAAATTTCATGGATTTTGATAAAAATGCTTTTTCACGGGGTTGACAATTCATGAATTACAGAACATGAAAGGGTATACCCAAGTCTGAATAAGAGAGGTCGATTAATCATGGAGATTTGATTTCGAGGTTGAGTTCACCTACGAAATCAATAAAAATTCAACTCCCTTGAAAAATAATGATTTTACAGTAAACCAGACTCGCTCTAGTCTACTACATATCACTAATGTTGTATTAATGTCTGGAGGATTTCAATGTTACTTCACATGAACAGTTGGTACTCAGTCTAGTGTTGTATATTGTCAGGAATCATGCCAGGTAAACATTGCCAGAGTTACGGTCCTTTGTGGGTGACGCATGTTTTAGTGTCAAAAACCC
Source organism: Spisula solida (assembly GCA_947247005.1). Lineage (NCBI taxonomy): Eukaryota > Metazoa > Mollusca > Bivalvia > Venerida > Mactridae > Spisula > Spisula solida. The sequence continues at coordinate 37,927,045 of OX365951.1, forward strand.
TTTTAATTTTACATTTTGATTTGAGTATTTTGATTGCTGAATATCTATAATGTTGTTAAATGTTTTTGTGTACATTAGTTCATTGAAGGAACGTGCAGTATGACTTAGTGTTTGTAAAACATTACAATCTGGTGGGTGGAGTATCACGGTAACTATAGCAATACTGGAAGTTGTCCCTGAGTTCTGTCCCTTTATACATGTATAGAAATAAAAAGCCTTTTCTACTGTGCTGTTTCATGGAGCAGATTATAGTGAAGTTCCTGTCCATAGTATTACAGTAATAGTACAGTAGTAGAACTGTTATATTGGGAACTGCTCCACGAAAATGCCCAGTTGCAAAGGCCAATTATCTTACGTAAGGGAACTCATGACAACTTCAACCTTGTCTTTCTCATATCATCATTTATTGAATTGAATTGAACTTCAACCATGTCTTTCTATGTTGATATTATCAAAAGGGAGGGAACTCATGGCAACTTCAACCATGTCTTTCTATGTTTATATTATCAAAAGGGAGGGAACTCATGGCAACTTCAACCATGTCTTTCTATGTTGATATTATCAAAAGGGAGGGAACTCCACTTCCTGTACACTGTACATAGCAGGAACACATTAACTATTTATATACAAGTCCATTAAGATAGTGCTGAGTGGGGGACATGGCTAATAGAGTACCAAGTGTAATTTACACATTTTCTTTCTGTCAGATTTATATAAATCATAGATTTGAGAGTCTAGTATTGAGGTACATGTTACCAGAATACTCCATGACTGTAAGATAGTTCCTGGATATGTTGGCACATACATACAGTGCTAGGCAGTCTGATCACTTGACTTATTCATGAACAAACATTTTGGTTCCAAGTTAATATTTTTAACTTTATTATATTTTATAATTTAGACTTTAAAATTTCTCCGAACTAATTTACATGAATAAGCATATGTTAGGTATGCAAGAAAATGACAAATATAGGAAACTTGTTGACACATAGCCTGCTGTCCAGCAATGTTGTCAAGGCATCCCATTGTACTGCGAAATTTTGGTTTGAACCTATGCAGCATATATAATTATTTTGAACGACAATGAGCGTTCTCTAAGGTTGTGTGATAAATAGAATCTTACATTCATTCTCATTAAATACAAGTTTTATTAAACATGTCGACAAAGTCTCACGCTATATTTTGGGATCATTTCAAACTGAATGCCTGTCTATATGTTGAAAAGCTTTAACAGTTGATCATTGATGTCTTCAAACTGCTGTTTAATAGAACAAACATGATTTGTGTAATAGATGACCTAAGTACATTATTATCTTCTCATTTTTATAATTTTTCATACATTGTTGCAATGTATTTTTTGTGTATAATTCATCATTTTGATTGTTGCCATGTAAATCAAGTGTTCCTACACTCGGCTTATTTATAATCACAAATATTAACAGGATCAATCATGTTGTACATGAATCATCACATATTTTCTATGTTATCCTAGTTTTAATGTGAATATACAGCTGGTTGTTAGATTGGTGAATTTGTGTACCTCGGCTTCTGTTTTTACTGAAACATACCGTAAAATCATTCATTTTCGCGGGTATTAATTTTTTGCGGATAATGGTAATTTTGTGGTTTTCTGAATTTGTGTATTTAACATGTTGAAAAAAATCTCTCGTTACATATTTTTGAGGTCAATTATTCGTTGGGATTCAATGCGGCGATCTAATTCATCTGCGAAATGAACAAAAATTGATCTGACGAGAATGTTAATAATTTTACAGTAAGTTTAGGCAGAGTTACAGCCCCTGTTTGACAACCAAGTCATAGAAATCATTGATTGTGTAATAAAATGATATAACCCTATGCCTATTTTGTTGTATACACTAGTCTAAATTGGTGTTTGTGCCCAACAACTGCGGTAGGGGGAGCATACTATTTCAAAGTTTTTATGATTCTCATGTAATTGTCATTCCACAAGCTTTACATTTCTAAACAGAATAAATGTTTGTGCATTTTATAGATGTTATATGTTCTAAAACAGTCAAGACAAGGTACCGGTACCTAACTTACATTATTTTGACAATATTTTCATTTCTTTAAATTTCGTGAAAACAAAACGCTAGTACACTTTATATAGTTATCCATCTTCAACTGTTTGTGACTATGGTGTTTGTTTTCGGTATATTGAATGCTGTTGACACACATTATCTGAACTACCTAGTTGGTATCAATCTGTTAATCAGGTCAGTCACTTGGTTTATATATGATAGGTGATATGTTTATTTTAATATTGAACTATGTCACACTGATATATGTTAATTTTTTATGTCTGTCTTTGTCTATGTTCGTCATATACCTACAAATGTTTATATTGTTATTTCAAAATATGAATTGCAAAAATATTAAAAGATGTATATTTTCTATTTGAGTTTGTGTTTCTCTCTGCTTTGTGTTTTCTCAGAAAGTAAAAAGTATATTATGTTCTGATGAAGGCGCAAGCCGAAACATAAATTATAATATAAAAATACGGAACACGTGTTTGTTATTGTTGAGTTATTTCTAACTCAGAAAGTCAAACATTTGTCTTGTGAGTATTACAATGTACATGGTGTCTTGTGATCAGGGGTGTAGAAATGAGCCAGTAGGCGGCAAAATTCACTGGCTTCTTTGTTAGAGATTTCAAACCAAATGCCCTCTTTTGACGATGAACTGGCTACATGAAAACATTTCTACACCGCATTTCTGATGTATTGACCAGTACATGCTTTCATTGGCTGTTCACCTCTGGTCTTTATTTGCATATAAAGAGCCATTAGTGTGGTATATGCATGCTTCCGTGATAAATCCTGTGTTGATAATATTGGCTGTGTCTTATTGAAAAAACTAATCATCAGACCAATCAGATTGCACAAGAAGATAATAGATAATCGGACAGAGAAGGCAGTACTCAACTTTTAACAGCGGAGCACAGAAAACATAAACACATCACATACCACAATTACATGGCATAACTGAAGCTGTCTGTTTACATTCTAGAATGCACATTCCTTCTGTACATGTAAAGGGTGTAAAGAAAGCTTGTTCCGGTTTTTGAAAATCTTTTGTACACAAAACAAATCAATATATTTCCACCAAATTTTGCATTCAGTCTCCTGATACAATAACACCATTATGTGTAACAGTTTTAGCTGATTTGGCTGTCAATATTTTTTCAAACGCAATGAATAAATTTGTTGATCATGTTTCGAAGATGACGTTAACGACGTCGTGGCCGGGTAAAGTTCGTAATACTCCCTTTGTTATCCCTTCACTGTATCGTTTGGTATGTTTAAAACTTGTAATGAACTAAACTAATATTGAACCTTATATAAGAACAAAATGTCATCCACGTTATGAGGCTGTAAGAGTTTTCGTTTTTCAAATAAATGCCTTTTGTTTTCCCATATACGTGTTTTATTCAAAATGACGTGTTTTTGTATATTCAGATGTTTGTTTACTTTTATATTGGTTTAGTTACTTTTTACTTGAAAAAATGAGGCATGTCTTCCCCAATGCATATAGGTGTTCGTAGAAGTTGTTCCTGTTATTTCCTACCGTTATTTTTTACACAGTCGGTCATTTTCTTTCCCTACTCTCAATTTCCGCATGACGTTTACGCCACGTCACTTTCGACGAAATCGATACCATGTACTTGCAAATTCATAGTATGCTCCAATTATATTGTACCCGTCTTTTAGCGATCGATACCATTAAGCAAAAAGAATTATTTAACAATATGAATGTGTAAAATGTCTTAATCTGGCTTGTTTCATTATTTCTGTTTGTCGACTCATCTTTAAAATGGCATTGACGTAACGTTAACGTAAACTTACTTCCGCGTTCTATAAATCCATGGCAACGGTGCCAATCAGAATAAAATCCAAGCAAAAATAACCCACAGTTCCTAAATTTAGTACTATACATTCGTTTCAAATTTCGTAATATTTCGAATGGTAAAAATAAAAATACGCCATACTTTCTGACCGAAACGAACTTTCTTTACACCCTTTAGTTCTGAGCAAACTTGACTATAATGTGTACAATGACCATAAGTTCTTGACCTCGTTTGATTATGATCCAAATGGAGGTATTAGATCACAAGAGTTGTGGCCCTTGATTTATCAAAACATACTGACAGCTGATACTCTGATTAACACTTTGATGGAGCTAATCTTTTGTGAACATACTCGTACGACCTTAGTCAGGCTCAATGTTGTGCATGTTGGAAGATACAGGTGTTGAAATGTTCACTTTAGATTTCGTCTTGTTGACTGACTGACTGACTGACTGACACAACAAAGTTAATATACATGTTTAATTCCATGTTTACACCGCAGTGAGAGGCCTGATTTTACACCAAATGAAGATAAGATGTGCTCAGTGTTCAAAACTATGTACTCTATCTGTAGGTTCAAAAACTATGGGTTAAATCATAGAATTGTAGATGTCACATTTTTAACCAGGTCAATGAAACATCAAAATGCGTCATTTTAAGTCAAGCTCTTCTTGTTCACATGGCAAAATCTTTACACCCAAGATTGTTTTCCACCAGATCTTCATAAACTTATTGATAATCTATTTCTATATTAAAGGAGTTTGCTATGGTTTTGTTATCAGAGGTGAGGCAAGAAGTTCCCAATAATAGAATTTGAATTTTGATAACAGTATCATGTGAGAAAGAGAAAAATATATAATAGTCATAGTTTACTGAACATGTCATGTGTTATCTGCCCTTGAAACTAGTGTTTTCTCCAAATTTGCGTATTTGGGGGCAGATTCTGTTTCTTATATGATACACTATCCATATACAGTCCCGTTAGGATATGTGACAGTGACAAAGACGTTTATGTGTACACAAAGATTACAGCGATTGTCAAAACAGGTAGAGCAATTTTACATGTAGTATGTTAGTTTAGCATTGGAATTATAGCTGTCTGTATAAGCCTTTATGATTGGCTGTACACCGTGATAGTGGACTCGACCGCTTTTTCACTCTATTCTTACCTTGACTGGACTATACAAAGCATATTATTGGTAGAATACTCCTCATATCTCACAAGGAACAGCTGTGAACACCCTTAAGTATGCACCATGTTCTATCTTCAATGTTCAGTGTATTTGTAAGGCAATTTCCTGAGCTGACTTGTAGAGGACCATTGTAACTAAAATTGTGGGCTTGAATTCAAATCAAACAAATATTTCAAATTGACAGACAAGTTCACTTCATTATCACCGACCAATGACGTACAAAGCAAAACTTAGAGGAAAAGTGAATTAAAAATTTAAGATAAGAAAGTAAGACAAACATCTAGATCTACTTTATAACTATATCTACTAATAATAATAATCGGACAGGGAAGACATGAGAAACAGTAGAGCACGATATACTGAACCACCACAAAAACGACGTCAAAGGTTATGCACTGCACACAGTGTGACATAATTCTGTATGTTGACATAAATTTCTATGATTTCAGTACTTAAGTATGTTTTATACAAATAAGTGAATCAGAAATAATAGGATATTTCATCACAATCTAGCTACTGATGTGTATCTTATATATATACGTTCCTAACATTTCATCTACATTTTAGCAGCACCAGATTATCGTTGTTACCAGTGGGACCATGTTATGCGTAGGCAGGTCACTTTGCTATTTTATGACTACCCTATGAGCAACCGTTGTTATGTGACATTTCTTGGACACCATTGGCGTTTTTATGCAACCCTTTGCTTAATCACATTTTTGTTTACAATCACAACAGAGTTTTATGTTACACAAGCTCAATATCAGCATGGGTGAATCTAGGTAAATGACGAAAACTGGTGCGGTTATCAAATTAGTCATAGATTGATGAAACACATACGGCAAGTTCACTTTAAACTGTGAAACAAGCAGGATGCGATGGCAACTGGCAGTAATTTGTGTTCCGGAGGCACAATCAGTTTGAATATGAGAGGGGTGGATGAACTAACAGATGAAAACAGGTCAGGACGCAGAAAAAACAATTTGACATTCAACAATCATGAGAGCTCAAACACAATCGGAGCAGACAAGAACGAATTATATTAAGCCGCACCACAAGCAATGCCTAACAGAAAGTCTCATTGTTCAGGGATCACTCCTCGTTAGAGGTGGGCCGATGCATCGAAATATCAATGCATTGCGATCTCGAGTGTCCCGATAGTATGGATCAATAGTAAATAGTTTCCTTTTTATAAATAAAGTTTATCATTAATTTAAAACAACTTCCGTTCTAGTTAAAAAAACTAATTTTAAATAATCCCACGCATCAAAACAGCCACAAAGCACGAACAATGCAGTATTAAATTAAATTTTATTAATCTATTTCTGTCCAATTCATTTTAAATCATTTCCACAAATAGTAGATTAGTATGTTGTACAACAAAGTGATATCTTACACAGTGCAAAGTTAATCTCTGGTTTTCAAATCTTGGCAATAGCTATTGCAATAGTATCGCAATAGTTACCAGCAATACAATAGTATAGCAATAGTGCTTTCAGCAATAGCAAAAGTATTGCATTAGTCAAAAATGGACTCGATAGTCACCCCTACTCCTCGTACACCTAACTGTATGTAATAAATCTGTGACGTTTACTCCAGAAAACATGGTGTTTTTTCATGTCAAGATAATAAATCAGGGTCTAATCATGACTATGTTAACCTAGATTTCAAGATGAGCAGATTTTGGTTCACACAGCTATCATGAACCTTTACCTATATAAATCTCAGCAAGTGTATACTCTAGTCAGTCATCATTTCAGGGACACAACAACCATGATTAAACTGATAGTTGCCGTAGCTTGTGTTGGTAAGACAATTATTGTATTATTATATTAGGACTTTTGACAGAATTTGCGAAATAATAATTTTTGATAATTTTACAATGTTCATATCCACCTGTTCATTCATTCATAATTGCATGTTTGAAACACAGGTAACTTTATCATTGTTAAAGAGTAAACAATTTTTAATATATAATTGTTCTAAAACTGTAGACTAACATTACTATTACTCTACAAAAATACATTTTTTATAGCATTTGTGTATGTGAGTGCCCAAGGTAACCACCACCCACCACATCACCCTCACCCTGATGGAAATGTTGGTTGTCAAGACAACGCAGATTGTGCTGGATGTGGGGCTAACTTTACTGGAGCATGTAACCAAGGCACCTGTTTCTGCACACCAATAAGTATGAACATTTAACTTGTATATTAATGACTTCTTAACGTTAAGCCAGGGCTGGTATACACAAAGAATCTTAATGGAAATCTTAAATATTTTGACTTAAGTTAAAAAATTGAGCTGCACATATTTCCCAAGAAACTGCAAAAAGTCCATGTTTTCTTCGTGATTAGTGTACCTCTTTACACAATGCTTCTAAACACCGAAAAAAAAATCTTGTTTTTCCTGTTTATCTGATACACTTCAGAAAATTCTAAGTTTTTCCTAAAGATGCTTTGTGAATACAACCCCAGATCACTCCATCTGTTGACTTGTCAAACATATTGCCAATTTTATTGATCATAATTTCTATCCTTTGGCAAATATCATGCCTTGGCACCAAATAAAACAATTTCCCAGTCCGTTAATCGAACCCATATCGCGTGGATGACAGTCTGGCACTCACAACCCACTGTAGCAGGTTGGTGTTGGGGGAGCTTAATTAATAATAATTAATATAGTACTTTGTTTGGAAAGTCCATATGTTGTAACAAAGATAATTTTGATGACTTTCACTGTTGAATGTTTTATATGTAAATTGGCCTTTTCATTTGAATGTTTATATTGTTTGATAATTATGTACACGTACATATTTTGTCAATTTTGTGTTTTAATAATTTACATTTCGAAGTGTTTTGAGTAAAACTGTGATTTAGATTTTTGCTTAGAATTGAGGTAAAGTTTGTATTTATGTCACAATCCTCTTATAGGATAAATTAGAGTAAAATATAATAAAGTTGATATTAGATTTTTGTGATTGTCATTGCAGCAAAATGCATTAGTCTGTAACAAGTTTGTTCACAATATTCAGCAAGTTTCTATGACATTATACATGGTAACCGGGTTTGGTGACCAAGGGTGACAGGGTAACAACCTGTAGGTATATATAGAGTCTTTAATTATTACAATTTCTATAACTGATATATATAATATAACTTTTGCTGGAGAAAATAAATGATTGAAAATTGAACAAACTTTGTTACAGAATTATTGGGTAGAAATCTAGAAACGAGAACAAATAGAATAACAACAAATATACAGTGTATTACTTAAGAGGAGAGAATACTTATATAATTGAACAGAGAAGTACATGTAACAGAAAGATAATACGAACAACTGGAAGTAACTGGAAGTTACCAGTATTAATAACAATACAAACGTATACACATTATACACACCAAGTACAGACAAAAAGTTGGGTGTGATTACGTCCATAATTCAATCATTATCTCTCAAACGCTCATTATTTCATGCTTCAACAGTTTTCCTGGCGTCCTTTACACAAAAGAAGCAATTGTTAAGGCCAGTCAGCTACATTTTGGTTTCCTTCATGTGTTTTCGAAAAACTGCGAACCTTTATGACTTTAATATACATATTTTGAAACCATTTTAAAATGAGATACTACGTTGAGCAGTTTATCTCAAGGATCGATCAAATACAGTATTTATGAAATACCGGTTACAGCTGTTTGTGTCTCTTGACAAGAGAAGAACCACACTACAATGACTTATATGAATGATATTTATGTTCAGCTGTGCGATGTGCTACTAGCTGTCACAATGATTATATAAGAATGTTTATCTATTATGTTCAGCTGTAAGGCGTGCTGCTAGCTGTCACAATGACTATATAAGAATGTTTTATCTATTATGTTCAGCTGTAAGACGTGCTGCTGGTTGTCACAATGATTATATAGGAATGTTTATTTATTATGTTCAGCTGTAAGGCGTGCTGCTAGCTGTCACAATGACTATATAAGAATGTTTATCTATTATGTTCAGCTGTAAGGCGTGCTGCTAGCTGTCACAATGACTATATAAGAATGTTTATCTATTATGTTCAGCTGTAAGGCGTGCTGCTAGCTGTCACAATGACTATATAAGAATGTTTATCTATTATGTTCAGCTGTAAGATGTGCTACTAGCTGTCGCAATGGTTATATAAGAATATTTATCTATTATGTTCAGCTGTAAGACACCCTGCTAGCTGTCACAATGATTATATAAGAATGTTTATTTATTATGTTCAGCTGTAAGGCGTGCTACTAGCTGTCACAATGGTTATATAAGAATGTTTATCTATTATGTTCAGCTGTAAGGCGTGCTACTAGCTGTCACAATGGTTATATAAGAATGTTTATCTATTATGTTCAGCTGTAAGACACCCTGCTAGCTGTCACAATGGTTATATAAGAATGTTTATTTATTATGTTCAGCTGTAAGGCGTGCTGCTGGTTGTCACAATGACCATGACTGTCAGTCACAGTGTGGGGATGGACACGGTGTTTGTCAGACTCATCATGACGGAACAAAGAAATGTGATTGTGAAACTACCGGTAACTACCTTATTCTTGTACTGGTATTACGAACATTTGCTAAACAAATCCTTCTGAGCGTGAGCATGTATGATTCTCAAAGGATTGATTCTTTATAGTCCAAGATACCAGAGGGGGTAACCTAACTTCGGAGTATGCACAAAATGTTTTGTACCAAAATGTTTGGGAGGATGTCCCCTCTCAGAATCTGTTGTATGACATCTTGTCACCCATGAGCATTTTCCAAAATGGCCAACAAGATATCATGGCCGTCAAAACTTGCCAAATTTTACACAAATTTATGTTCCAATGAGGAAGTTATGGATGAATATAATGGCAAATGGTTGCATTCATAGTATTCATTTGATGGTGTATATCAAATGTGCATACTACACTGACCACTTTGAGACCAAGGTCAAGGTCATTTCAAGGTCAAAGTACGAAAATAGCTGAAAATGTGATATTTTGCTTTACCTTTTTACTAGAATATACATTTTTTGTATATTGTATCATTTAATTGGAATAAAAAAGTGATAGAAGTTTTGGTAAGAACATTATTCTCTTATTCAAAGGTCTGTTATTACTTCAGCATATTATATAACTTTGTGAAAATAACCATTTTATTTTTGTCCATGATGTCCGAGATGACATTCTTTGTAAAATTTCTGATTCGGTATTCATAATTAACCTAACTTTGGAGTATGTACAAGAAAAGCCTTGGTACCAAAATGTTCAGGCGGATGTCCTATCACAGAATCTGTTGCATGACACCTTATCACCCTAGAGCATTTTTTCCAAGATGGCCACCAAGATGGCTGCCATGAATTAGAAATTCATTCATAATTTATGTTCCAGTGAGGAAGTTACGAATGAATGTACATTGTATTTGTAAATGTTTGCATTCATAGTATTCATTTGATGGTGCATATCAAATGGGCATACTACACTGACCACTATGAAACCAAGGTCAAGGTCATTTTGAGGTCAAAGTACAAACATAGCTGAAAATATGATATTTTGCTCTACCTTTTAAGTAGAAAATACATTTTGTTTGTATATTGTATCATTTAATTGGGATAGAAAAGTGATAGAAGTTTTGGTAAGAAAATTATTCTCTTATTCTGAATAATCCTCCTGAACATTTTGGTACCAAAACATTTTGTGCATACTCCAAAGTTAGGTTCATCATATAAACATGACTGGCTGGCATCTGGAATATTACTTTTGTATGTATGTCATTACTTCGGCATCACATTTATCAACTAGAAGCTACGGTTCATGACACAAACATTTTTTTGTCCTCCACAAAGGGCCATAACTCAAAAATCCTTGGACCTAAAATTCCTGACACTATGCACAACTATGCTTGGTACTAAGTATTTGTGTGAAATTTGATTTAAATCCGACCAATGGTTAAGGAGAACAAGCACTGACATGCATCCAGACAGACGTCCATCACAAAATCAGATATCTCCCCCACTTTATGTGTGAGACATAATTCTAGTTCTGTTTATGTTGAATGCTAGATATTCTATGCACATTTTTCAATGCTTCAACTAAGAATCTGGTTGTTTACTTAGCTGGCTGACAGGACATCTTTAACTTTAGTAATCATTGTTTTTTCCAGGTGCTGTAGGAAAACGTGCAAATACATGTCACAGCAATCACGACTGTGAAACATCGTGTGGCGGTAACCATGGAGTGTGTCAGACACATGCTGATGGAACGAAGAAATGTGACTGCGAAAATACAGGTAATTTCTTAATTAAGCACAAAATCAGAGGTCTCCCTCGCTTTATGAAGGAGACATAATTCTAGTTGTTTTTATGTTGAATGCTCGCTATTCTATGCACATTTTTCAATACTTCAAATAAGAATCTGATTGTTTTCTTAGCTGGCTGACAGGACATCTTTAACTTTTGTAATCATTGTTTTTTCCAGGCACTGTAGGAAAACGTGCAAATACATGTCACAGCAATCACGACTGTGAAACATCGTGTGGCGGTAACCATGGAGTGTGTCAGACACATGCTGATGGAACGAAGAAATGTGACTGCGAAAATACAGGTAATTTCTTAATTAAGCACAAAATCAGAGGTCTCCCCCGCTTAATGAAGGAGACATAATTCTAGTTGTTTTTATGTTGAATGCTCGCTATTCTATGCACATTTTTCAATGCTTCAACTAAGAATCTGATTGTTTTCTTAGCTGGCTGACAGGACATCTTTAACTTTTGTAATCATTGTTTTTCCAGGCACTGTAGGAAAACGTGCAAATACATGTCACAGCAATCACGACTGTGAAACATCGTGTGGCGGTAACCATGGAGTGTGCCAGACACATGCTGATGGAACGAAGAAATGTGACTGCGAAAATACAGGTAATTTCTTAATTAAGCATACGAGTGGTAATAGAATTTATCTTTCATGTTCGATAAGACAAAAATTCTAACAAACATACTACATCAATGCATCAATACATGTACACCTGTCTAAAATCACTTTTCGAGGCACCTTACGGGGAAATCGCTTATGTTTCGTACGACTGCCGTAAGACAATCCTACAAGCACCGTACAAAATGTTAGCGTGGCCAGATGAACCCATAGGCAAACCAAATTCTCGACAAGTAGGCTTTCTCTGCAGTTTGCTTGCGATTTACCGATACAGCAATATTTCTACTACAATAATGTGATGCTTACGGCAATTATAATTATACAAGCATCGTACGGCAGCCATACAATGTCTGCAATATGTATGTGTTTATGTCTGCGGCCTGAACATTTTTTTTTTGAATAATTAATTGTGCAATCAAATAATCATATGACTAATGGGACACATGCTTTAGTTATACCTAGCTCTATAGGAAGCTCAGCTTCTGATAGGCCATACATAGGTAAGGTTATGAGCCACAAAACACATTTATAAATATACCTCGTTGTTAGGGCGTCTCTATGATAAGACAACTGTAGTAAGCAACAGAACTCTTTTTGGTTCAATCCATAGGGTAATAAATTTAACATAGTCTGATTATCCTGATCAGTTTATAATCTGTATATCACAAAGGAGGGTAACTCTTGCTGTCATGTAAACTTAAAAAAACTGGATTATCTCCCATGAAATCCTTATGAAACATTTACCATGCAGTTGGACAAGTCAAACTTCTCAAATAACACTAGAAGCATACATACCATGGAATACAATGAAAACTTTCTATTCCATTCCATGGTATGCTTCTAGCGTAATTAAGCGGCTTAGAATTAAGGTATTGGTAAATATTTACCCAGGCAGCTGTTCAGTTTATGATATGTTTGTATACTAGATCACTCACAGTTTAACATTGTTTCTGTCCTGTTTAGGTACTGTGGGATAAGGCATTACAGAATGGTCAGCAAGTTTTGTCGATTGTAAGTACTTTTGTCAGCTATAACAGCTTCTACCAAGCTGTTTCTTTTTAATGAGTTCTACGCAATTTGAACAAGACTGCGTTCAATAAACGCTTATGCCCCCTGTGGAAGCCTTGTCCATAAATAAGTCTAAGTCCAAAATTAGGTCAAGGTGAAGGTCAAAATGGGGTCAGGTGATACAGGTGTGTGGAGAGTGTTCATATACAACATCCATGCAAGTTTGGAAGCTTTGTAGCAAGCCATAATGATGCTAGAAGAAACGGTCAATTTGGGTTAACTAGGACGGACGAACGGACGGACAAACGGACGGACAAACGGATGGACGGACAGGTGAATCACTATATGCCTCCCGATCTATCGATACGGGGGCATAAAAATGTTTTGTACAATATATGACAACCTGTTTGAGTTTGCAAGTTTTCCTAGAATCAAGGAAATGCGACATTGCTGGAATAAGCACAGCCAGTACTAATGTGGTATTCAAAGAATTGACAACGTGTGAAGGACATTCACTCCAACCTATGTCACAGCCAACCTGATAATCAAACTAACATCTGTCACCTGACATTCTAATTATCTCCTACAAACTGCAAACCTTAAAGTTTATGACAACTAAGAAAATAAGTTTACATAATATGATAATGTTTGTTTCATTGGATGACCATTTTACACACTTTAAAGATGGAAGTATGTGCCGGTCATGACTGTCTATCCTTCCAACCATCAGTTAACATTGTATTACACTTGTCTTATCAACTATGATATACAAATTTTGAAAGGTCACTTGGAGCAGTTATCGCCCCTATTTAGACATTGCGTTATAGGTCACTGGGAGCAGTTATTGCCCCTATTTAGACATTGCGTTATAGGTCACTGGGAGCAGTTATTGCCCCTATTTAGACATTGTGGTATAGGTCACTGGGAGCAGTTATTGCCCCTATTTAGACATTGCGGTATAGGTCACTGGGAGCAGTTATTGCCCCTATTTAGACATTGCGGTATAGGTCACTGGGAGCAGTTATTGCCTCTATTTAGACATTGCGGTATAGGTCACTGGGAGCAGGTATTGCCCATATTTAGACATTGCGGTATAGGTCACTGGGAGCAGTTATTGCCCCTATTTAGACATTGCGGTATAGGTCACTGGGAGCAGTTATTGCCCCTATTTAGACATTGCGGTATAGGTCACTGGGAGCAGTTATTGCCCCTATTTAGACATTGCGGTATAGGTCACTGGGAGCAGTTATTGCCCCTATTTAGACATTGAGGTATAGGTCACTGGGAGCAGTTATTGCCCCTATTTAGACATTGAGGTATAGGTCACTGTACCGTATTTGATTCCAGTTAATGATACTAAAACACTAGGACCTAGTACATTGTATCCTATACTGAAAATATTCAATAAGACAAATGTTAGCATAAAAACTGTTCCAGCTAAACAGCTTGCTTTGTGTGGTATTCATTGTGTCTTAAAGGGGCATGCCCTGGAACTGAAGTGTCTCAAATAGCAATAAAATTGGTATCATTTTGATACCTAGTGAAATAATGAAAACCCAGTAAAAAAGTAGCAACAAACTGTACTAAATGAGAATATCCCGCTAGTTTTTTAAAAAAAAAAATTCAAGAATACCTAAATATCGTTGTCGTCAATAAAAGGACTTTTCGGTAATAGTTGGTTGTACAAGTGATAAATACAATTTTGTTGTAAGCAAACCAAGACACTCTAGTTTCTGGGCATGCCCCTATAATTTGTTTCATGAATGTTTAGTAAATGAAGGAGTAATTATTTGATCTGTTTTACAGGTTACTTACTATCACACAGCATAGAAATGATTGTTACATGTATACTTCATATTATAAACTTGTTGAATACAATATGAGTTAAACCAAACTTTGTTTAGTTATTCTATAACAAGTCAGCTGAAACATGAATATTCCAGACACATACCACAGGATTTTAACAACTAATATGATTTTTTTCGAGTACCTTCTTAAACGGTTTCATTGAATTTAACAACTTACTTTTTTTCGAGTACAATGTATCTTCTTAAACGGTTTCATCAATTTTAACAATTTTTATGATTTAATTCCAAGTACACCCAGAAGGTATGCAGAAAAAAAATCATGTAAGTTGTTAAAATTGATGAAACCATGAGCCTGTGACAGATACAAGTGTAAGAAGGCAGTCTAAAAGATAGATTTATTCCTCTTCACATTAATCTACGAATAGTCAACTGTGATCTTGACTACGATCCAGTACAGTTGAAACTCTAGGATGTTGTGAGTCACCTGTACAAGTTACACATGATGGTGTAAGTTTTCAGGAAATTGTCAATGTCTTTCATAGATATGGAACGGAAAGGAACTCGAAGGCTTAACCTTTGAACTTGACCCTGTACAGTTGGAACATGGGTTCTGGCATGTCATATCCACAGGGTATTGACACATATTGTTTCATGTGTATGTTTGCCTTATATCTCATATACGTATTTGTATATAAAATATGTAAATAATATACCTCAATACCCTGTGATCATCTCCATATGTTACATATTTGGAATCAGTTTCCTAGAAATCGTGACTTTGAACCGTAACAGACTCACTAACTTGAGCCAGCATGGTTGAAACAAGGGTTCTGCACATTGCAGCCTTGAGTAAATGTTAACTATTTGTATGTGAGTTCTGCACATTGCAGCCTTGAGTAAATGTTAACTATTTGTATGTGGGTTCTGCACATTGCAGCCTTGAGTAAATGTTAACTATTTGTATGTGGGTTCTGCACATTGCAGCCTTTAGTAAATATTAACTATTTGTATGTGGGTTCTGAACGTTGTCTCCATGAGCTAGACATTTGGTATATCGGTAAGTTTTATAGATTGAAATCAGTCAACGGATGTTCTAAAGGACTAGAAACCAACAACACACATAGAACCGTAAAAAATTAATTTTACTAAAAATACTGAAAATGCTGTGAGACATATACATTAACCTATTATTTATTCATCATTGGCTGTGAAAATAACTGTTGACTCTGATTAAATAAATTTAAAAACAAAGTGTTCAGGTATGCATAATATACCTTTAAAATGAGCTATTTTCCTATGCAAAAATCTCTAAATATAACATCAAGAATGTCTTCAGACGATATTTTCCCAGTTATTTTTCCAATTTCTTGGAGAGCCCAGCGTAAAGTTTCGGAAGCAAGAATAAGATCATCATGGTCACATAGAAGTTTGAATTCATCCAAGTACTGTAGACACTTGACAAGATGTGCTCTGTGTCGGGACTGAGTCAAACTGGGATGTCCGGCTAGAGGATTACCACATCTGTAATATATAAATGTGAATAATGTGTAATCTGTAATATATAAATGTGAATAATGTGTAATACAGTAAGAGGAACTATGGTAATTTACCGTTCAAAGACCAGCAGTATCACATACTCTGTGTGTAGGTAACACTGGCCATAGACAGTTAGAATATTTAATCACACATACCTCATATCACGTACTCATATTATATATTAAAATATCGCAAGTTATTATTTTAAAGAGATTGGCAATTGCTAGTAAATGTTTTTATGCAGACATACAGGAATTATGAGGTATTGCATTTTAACTTTTTCTAAATAAAAGGTTTTCTAGAATGCAAAACACTGATGGAATACAGGTATGTCGTATGCTGGAATTCATTATATGGCTAGATAACATAAACATTAAACAACATGCATTGATTAAGTCAGATGTTTATACAATGTCATCCAATATAATTCAGTTGACCATTGAAAGTATCCAATTTTTGATGCTATAATAAAAGTTGAAAACATTGCACATGCTGGCATCATCCAATGGAGTCCATTGTGGACGCCCGACAATCAATAAGGTGAATTCATCTAAATGTTGGTGCTAAAAAAGGTCAATTGAGTGATTGCAATTCCGAAACAAACTTTTGTTAAAGAAGAAACATTTTTCAAACATTTCCAAAAAAAAAAAATTAAACTTACACGTCTGATACTTTACTTCTGAGAACTTCCAAGAATGAGTCCATACCATCACCATTTGTACATGATATAAAACAACATGGTATATCTCCATTGTGACTTTGTAACGAAACGACAGAGGAATATTTGTGGGAGCCATTATCATACATCTGTGTTGTGTACTGCACCGTGTCCATGTCAGCCTCATTGTGTGAGCCAGTATTCCTAACACCAAGATGAGTGTCAACTTTATCACATTGGTGCAGTCTGCTTTGAATATGGTCTGTATATGAAACTAGGTCGTGACCTTCATGGTTGCCATAGAGACTACCATGTATATCAATCTTTGAATTCCCATTTATATTCCAAGTGTTTGATGAGTTTTCAGTATTTCTATTAAAAGTTTTATCATCATTTAGAATCGAGCTCTGTATTTCTGATATACAAGATTTTGGTACTAGATCTATTTTGTTGAACACAACCATAGTGTTACTATCACTCCACTCAACACTAGATATTTGTTTTAGAGAATTAATTTCTTTTTCTTTTGAAAGTTGTTTGTCAGCGTCTACTCTTTCCTTATGTTCATCACTGACTAGATCTTTAAAATGGTCAAAGATAAGAGTGTAGACATCACTATCCACTCTCATGTCTTGATTCATTGAGTCCAGTACAATAATCCTTATATCTGCTTCCTTCGCCCTGAAAATACAACATTAACAAAACTGTTACCTCTAGTGACTACATCAGGTTTTTCTATGATATGACCTATTGACCTAGTTTTTTACCCCAGATGACCCGACCCGGATGACCCAATATCAAACTTGACCAAGATTTTGTTAAGACAATTATTGTGACATAAAGATTAGGTCAAAATTGTCACCTGTAGTCACTACACAAGGTGTTTCTATGATTTGATCTAGATGATCCAATATCGAAGTTAGCCTAGATTTTGTTGAGATGATCATCATGACTAAGTTTCATAAAGATTAGGGCAAAAATTGTGACCTCTAGTGTCTACACAAGCAAATTGTTGATGGACGACAGACATACTTTGCTTAGTGCTCGGCATATGACAAGGTTTGTTCCAGGACAGGTTAGTTCAGTGTTAGAATAATATGGCAGGATAGTCTACACATCATGTAATGTACTATCAGCAGCAATTTCACCCGTCCTCCCCCAAAAATAAAACCTTCAATAAATTCTCACCTTTTTATTGCCCTGGCCACTCCTTCTTTCTCGACCACATCATGCGTATCTCTCAGCCCCGCTGTATCACTCAGTAACACGGGGTAACCTCCGATATTCACATGTGTTTCTATGAGATCCCTTGTCGTCCCGGCAACATTGGTTACAATGGCTGCTGGTCTTTGACCTGGAGTTGTACAATACAGCTAGCATGACTATAAAACACAATGTGATTTACCCCCTTAAACTTGGTATATATTTTACAGAGCCTAACATTTTGACCAAATTTCATAAAGGTTAAAGGTATAGACCAATGTTACATGAATGCCAGACAAGGGTGATGCACCCTGTGGGTGTTTGTCATAGAAAAAAATATTCTCAAAAGCTATTTAAAAGAGAGCTTCAGTTTATGGACACTGCACTTTATCTGGATTTTGGCACTGGTCCAACTAAATTATGTCTAAATTTTCTCAGCATGTGGTCCCTGATTTACAAGATATTTAACAGTATTGCACCCTATTACATAGTTGATTTTTGTAATTCACCAACTTCCCTAGCAAAGCATGATTGTGTATTTTCTATGGAAGCCTATCAGTCCCAAAATATATAATCATGGGTCAATCCTTCTGGAGATATTGGATGCATACAATACATGGCAACCACAATTTTTGTCAGAATCAGAATATTTTTAGACGTGCATTATCCGCTTATTGCCCCCTATCCACATATCAAGTTTCATAAACCTAGCTTGGAAATTGTTTGAGTTATGGCAGGATCCAGATATGGGCATATTTTCACTCTTTCTGTTGCCATGGCTACCACAATTTTTGTCAGAATCAAAATATTTTTAGATGTGCATTATCCCCTTATTGCCCCTATCCACATATCAAGTTTCATAAACCTAGCTTGGAAACTGTTTGAGTTATGTCAGGATCCAGATTGTTTGACAGACGGACGGACAGACGGACAGACTGACGGACGGACCGAGGGCAAACCTATAGTCCCCTCCGGTCAAAAACCGGTAGGGGACTAATAAACTGAATGTAGAATACAGCGTAAAGGTACGTCCATAGGACGAGATACTAATATGAGAATGATTGTGTATTTTCTATGGAAGCCTATCAGTCCCAAAATATATAATCATGGGTCAATCCTTCTGGAGATATTGGATGCATACAATACATGGCAACCACAATTTTTGTCAGAATCAGAATATTTTTAGACGTGCATTATCCGCTTATTGCCCCCTATCCACATATCAAGTTTCATAAACCTAGCTTGGAAATTGTTTGAGATATGGCAGGATCCAGATTTGGGCATATTTTCTCTCTTTCTGTTGCCATAGCAACCACAATTTTTGTCAGAATCAAAATATTTTTAGACGTGCATAAACCCCTTATTGCCCCCTATCCACATATCAAGTTTCATAAACCTAGCTTGGAAACTGTTTGAACTATGGCAGGATCCAGATTTGGGCATATTTTCACTCTTTCTGTTGCCATGGCAACCACAATTTTTGTCAGAATCAAAATATTTTTAGATGTGCATAATCCCCTTATTGCCCCCTATCCACATATCAAGTTTCATAAACCTAGCTTGGAAACTGTTTGAGTTATGTCAGGATCCAGATTGTTTGACAGACGGACGGACAGACGGACGGACTGACGGACGGACCGAGGGCAAACCTATAGTCCCCTCCGGTCAAAAACCGGTAGGGGACTAATAAACTGAATGTAGAATACAGCGTAAAGGTACGTCCATAGGACGAGATACTAATATGAGAATGCACCGAAGCACTCCATTTACAGACAATACATAAATGAACTTCGTATATAATCAAACGAAGGCCACTGTTACACGTGGCTTACACAAAATATATAAAGTCAAATTAACAAATGAAATAGTTATGAAATACAATAATGCATCTAGGACAATAAATGTAACTAAAATATGTAACTAACCTGAAACAATTATGTCAAAGACATTAATTATTTAATATATATATATATGATGGTTTAATAAACCGAATGTAGAATACAGCGTAAAGGTACGTCCGTAGGACGAGGTACCAATATGAGAATGCACCGAAGCATTCAATTCTGAACGCCCCTCATAGTTGCAAAAATAACTGTTAATGTATCTAATTCTGAACGCCCCTCGTAGTTGCAAAAATAACTGTTAATGTATCTAATTCTGATCACCTCTCGTAGTTGCAAAAATAACTGTTAATGTATCTAATTCTGAACGCCCCTCATAGTTGCAAAAATAACTGTTAATGTATCTAATTCTGAACACCTCTCGTAGTTGCAAAAATAATTGTTAATTTATCTAATTCTGAACGCCCCTCATAGTTGCAAAAATAACTGTTAATGTATCTAATTCTGAACGCCTCTCGTAGTTGCAAAAATAGCTGTTAATGTATCTAATTCTGAACGCCCCTCATAGATGCAAAAATAACTGTTAATGTATCTAATTCTGAACGTCTCTCGTAGTTTCAAAAATAACTGTTGATGTATCTAATTCTGAACGCCTCAACTACGGTCGCCTCTCGTAGTTGCAAAAACAACTGTTAATGTATCTAATTCTGAATGCCCCTCGTAGTTGTAAAAACAACTGTTAATGTATCTAATTCTTAACGCCCCTCGTAGTTGCAAAAACAACTGTTAATGTATCTAATTCTGAACGTCCCTCGTAGTTGCAAAAATAACTGTTAATTAATGTATCTAATTCTGAACGCCCCTCGTAGTTGCAAAAATAACTGTTAATGTATCTAATTCTGAAGGCCCCTCATAGTTGCAAAAATAACTGTTAATGTATCAGATAATTTATCTGAAATAATCTTAATAAACTGATTATCTCATATACATTTACTGTAAAATCAGAATATTTTGCGAGGGTTTAATTTTCGCTATATTCGCGAGTTTGATAAAATCGCGAAAATTGATGCTCGTGAAATTATTACTGTAACAATAGCTTCTAATATGTTAAACTTCAATATTGAGTGACGCCATTACTATCTACTCGGAATTGATAAAACCCTACGCTGACTTTTGCCTGAAAAATTAACTTCATTTGATTAATATTTACAAAAAGTTAACGATACTACAGAAAATGTGACCATAAAATATTTCTGTCAAGTTCAATTGCAATGAATGTGTACCAGTATAAAAACACTGTCTATAGGTACAATGTTTAACACCTTCGGCTATTGCTTGTTCCGATCAGCTCGGAAACAATGGACAGAATACAATATACTTTCACAGTTTTCTCATTACACAATAGGTATGTCTTGTTTGGCTTAATGGAGTACTAGTAAAAACCAACAAGTTAAGCCACTCGGCCAATTAAAAATCAATGTGCTTGACTGTTATAGTATACAACAGTAGTCGTATTATCGGAGTGATTATCACGCCGTGGAAACTAAATAATGTACAAGTGATATTTCCGCGAAAATAAAATTTTCTTTCTTTCTGAAATTTGAAATTCGCAAACATTAACCCTCGCGAACTACTTCTAAATTAGAAATTCGCAAAAATTTAGCCTCGCGAAAATAAATGCTTTTACAGTACTAAATTCTCATGATCTTTCATATTTACTACAAATTTATGTCACATGGTTACCAAGATAATTGTTATCTAATATACACAGACTGAATGTTACTGATTTCACACACTGCAACAGGTAGATGTCATGAGAGTGAATTGAACGGATCTATGAGATTATACAACAATATCAGATTTGCTGCAATATTTGATCAATTAAACAACATAAAGTGATAATCATAGGTAAGCTCATTTAAAGCATTATTTGATTTCAGAAAGATAATTATTATGGGAGGTGCAGCATGGCAGATATAAAGGGGTGTGTGAAGATGATGTGCGCCTCCCCTCCCCCAATTGCCAGACCACAGGTTTTTTTAAAACTATAAATATCCCTTTTTTCGTGCTCGCTTTGTCACAAAATCACTATCAATGAATAATATCAAGTCAAGAATTTTTTTCTAGCCTCCTTTGCTCACTCATTTATGTTCCTAGAGAGGGGGTTGCATGTCAATATCTATGTAAACATGACGTCACATTGGAGCCAAAATGATGTACGTCGACTAGAAGTAAGATTTCATTGACAATTGTATTGTCACTGCTAGTGCATTTAATGCATTGCAACCTTAGTTTAGATCTACATAAGAAATACTTCATTTGTTCTCCGTATATATTTTGCTCTAAAGCCACATGTAGGTTCATTATCGTCTTGATTTAAATGAATAATCTAGATCTCCTCTAGTTCTTAGATCGAAATACAGAGTCAGTAAAAAATACTGTTGTTGTTACTCCGGCCGTGACCATTGAGTGGTGAGATCAAACAATTGTATTAAAGACTTTAATACACTTCAGAGCCTGGCAGTGAGGTGATAATCCGCCTGTAACCTTATTCAAACAGTTTTCATCTGGTCATCTTCAAACTTGGTGACAATGTTTATGGGCGTTATATCTAGGCCAAGATCAATTATAGGCCAAACTGGCCCAGACCTTCTTGGATTATGGCCCTTTAATGACTTTGTACTCTAATTCAAACACTTTTCATCTGATCATTTTCAGACTTGGTGAAAAATGTTCATGGGCGCAACCAGTCCAGGCCTTCTTAATTGCCTAACACGAGAAAAATAGACCAAGTTGGATCATTTAATTTTCCTTCACCATGCCCCCAGACGGGCGTATTTTGTGACATTTTGGCTCTTGTTTTGCAAATTGATTTGCCCTTGTTAGTCCCAAAATGTTGTTTCCTCCATAATTTGTCTTTGATCTTCATAGGAATATTAGTCAGCATGAGGTCTTGTGCACCTATATATTTCATTTGGATGTGACCTGTATTAGCAGAGTGGTGGCCCTTGAAATGGTGAAATTTGATAGTATTTTGGTTGTGTGACTCACAACTACAGTTTTCAAATTTTGTAGGAATATTTGTCAGTATGTGTAGTTGCCCACATAGATATTTTGATCCGGATCTGACCTGTATTAGCAAAGTTGTGGCCCTTGAAATGATGAAATTTTGCTTTTTTTGCTCATAACTCTATTTGTCCACACAGTAACTGTTGTCCAACTTTGTAGGAATATAAGTCAGCATGCGCATTTCAGTTAAGGCCATTGCCATGGCCATATGGCAAGACTTAGTAGAGGCATCCATGTCCAATAGGTACATTTCTAGTTTATAATGTTTCTCTAGTCAAGTCAGTATATTGATCTTATACAACTTGCCTGTAATAACTCAGCAAGTGGTTTTTTAAATTTAAAATAATGGCATATAAAACCTTCCACAAAGTGACAGGGTGAGCTTTTGTGATCAATCTTCGTCCTTCCGTCAACCATCCACATTTTGTTTTAAGACACTACCAGTAGAGGTCATAATTTTTGCCTAATCTTTAAAAAACTTGATCACAATGATCATGTCAACAACATCTAGGTGCAATTTGATATTGAGTCATTTGTGGTTAAATACTAGGTCAAATCATGAAAAACCTTGTGTCATAATTTTGGCCTAATCTTTATGAAATTTGGTTACAATGATCATCTTAACAAAATGTAGGTCAATTTCAATATTGGGTCAAAAACTAGGTCACAATTAACTATAACAGACAGGGTGACTCTGTGTACACAATTAACTATAATAGACAGGGTGACTCTGTGTACACAATTAACTATAATAGACAGGGTGACTCTGTGTACACAATTAACTAAAATAGACAGGTTGACTCTGTGTACACAATTAACTATAATAGACAGGGTGACTCTGTGTACACAATTAACTTCAATAGACAGGGTGACTCTGTGTACACTATTTACTATAATAAACAGGGTGACTCTGTGTAAATAATTAACTATAATAGACAGGGATGGACAGGGCAACCCTGTGTATACAATTAACTATAATAAACAGGGTGACTCTGTGTACACAATTAACTATAATAGACAGGGATGGACAGAGCAACTCTGTGTACACAATCAACTATAATAGACAGGGTGAGTCTGTGTACACAATCAACTATAATAGACAGGGATGGACAGGGTGACTCTGTGTACACAATCAACTATAACAGACAGGGTGACTCTGTGTACATAATTAACTATAATAGACAGGGATGGACAGGGTAACTCTGTGTACACAATCAACTATAATAGACAGGGATGGACAAGGCAACTCTGTGTACACAATCAACTATAATAGACAGGGATGGACAGGGCAACTCTGTGTACACAATCAACTATAATAGACAGGGCAACTCTGTGTACACAATCAACTATAACAGACAGGGTGACTCTGTGTACATAATTAACTATAATAGCCAGGGATGGACGGGGCAACTCTGTGTACACAATTAACTATAATAAACAGGGATGGACAGGGCAACTATGTGTACACAATCAACTATAATAGACAGGGTGACTCTGTGTACACAATTAACTATAATAAACAGGGATGGACAGGGCAACTCTGTGTACACAATTAACTATAATAAACAGGTTGCCTCTGTGTACACAATTAACTATAATAGATAGGGCCACTCTGTGTACACAATTAACTATAATAGACAGGGCCACTGAGTACACAATTAACTATAGTAGACAGGGATGAACAGGGCAACCCTGTGTACACAATTAACTATAATAAACAAGGTGACTCTGTGTACACAATTATCTATAATAGACAGGGATGGACAGGACAACTCTGTGTACACAATTAACTATAATAAACAGGTTGACTCTGTGTACACAATTAACTATAATAGACAGGGTGACTCTGTGTACACAATCAACTATAATAGACAGGGATGGACAGGGTGACTCTGTGTACACAATTTACTATAATAGACAGGTTGACTCTGTGTACACAATTAACTATAATAAACAGGTTGACTCTGTGTACACAATTAACTATAATAGACAGGGCCACTCTGTGTACACAATTAACTATAATAGACAGGGATGGACAGGGTGACTCTGTGTACACAATCAACTATAATAGACAGGGATGTACAGGGTGACTCTGTGTACACAATTAACTATAATAGACAGGGTGACTCTGTGTACACAATTAACTATAATAGACAGGGCCACTCTGTGTACACAATTAAATATAATAGACAGGGTGACTCTGTGTACACAATCAACTATAATAGACAGGGTGACTCTGTGTACACAAGTAACTATAATAAACAGGGATGGACAGGGCAACTCTGTGTACACAATTAACTATAATAAACAGGTTGACTCTGTGTACACAATTAACTATAATAGACAGGGTGACTCTGTGTACACAATCAACTATAATAGACAGGGGTGGACAGGGTGACTCTGTGTACACAATTAACTATAATAAACAGGTTGACTCTGTGTACACAATTAACTATAATAGACAGGGCCACTCTGTGTACACAATTAACTATAATAGACAGGGTGACTCTGTGTACACAATTAACTATAATAGACAGGGCCACTCTGTGTACACAATTAACTATAATAGACAGGGTGACTCTTTGTACACAATTAACTATAATAGACAGGGCCACTGTGTACACAATTAACTATAATAGACAGGGTGGCTCTGTGTACACAATTAACTATAATAGACAGGGCGACTCAGTTACACAATTAACTATAATAGACAGGAGGACTCTGTGTACACAACAAGAGATGTTTGTAAAACACGTATGCCCCATGGCAGCCCAATAGTCAGAAATGGGGAAGGTCACAATGACCTTAACCTTTGACCTCAAAATCAATAGGGGTCATCTACTGTTGCTGATCATCCTCCATGTAAATTTTGAAGATCAAAGGTCAAAGCGTTCTTAAGTTATTGAACGGAAACCATTGAAATAGTCAGAAATTGAAAAGGTCACAATGACCTTGACCTTTGACCTACTGACCTTAAAATCATTAGGGGTTATCTACTGTTGCTGACCAACCTCCATGTCAATTTTGAAGATCCTAGGTCAAAGCCTTCTTGAGTTATTGAATGGAAACCATTGAAATAGTCAGAAAAAGTAAAGGACACAATGACCTTGACCTTTGACTTACTGACCTAAAAATCAATAGGGGCCATCTACAGTTGCTGACCAACCTCCATGTAAAGTTTGAAGATCCTAGGTCAAACCGTTCTTGATTTATTGAACGGAAACCATTTACTAGTAAATAGTCAGAAATAGTAAAGGTCACAATGACCTTGACCTACTGACCTCAAAATCAATAGGGGTCATCTACTGATGCTGACCAACCTCCATGTAAATTTTGAAGATCCTAGGTCAAAGTGTTCTTGAGTTATTGAACGGAAACCATTTTAAACGACCGACAGACAGACAGACCGACAGACATGTGCAAAGCAATATACCCCCTCATCAAAGATGGGGGGCATAATTAACTATAATAGACAGGGCGACTCTGTGTACACAATTAACTATAATAGACAGGGCAACTCGGTGTACACAATTAACTATAATAGACAGGGCGACTCCGTGTGAGTGTGTACACAATTAACTAAAATAGACAGGAGGACTCTGTGTACACATAAAATTTGTACAAAATTAACTTTGAAATAATATTTTCTATTATAGAAATGGCAACTTTCGATGAAAAACGTGCATTATTTTCACAAGGTTCCGATGAATACAATAATACAGTTTGTCTACCATGTCACAGAACTGGTACAACAAGACCAGCATATGGCTACTGCGTGGATTGTCCTGAACACTTGTGTCATGACTGCTTCATTCACCATAAAAAGGCAACACCATCTCAGCACCACAACCTAAAAGACAAAAATGAAATGCCTGCCACACAGCAACTTACCGCTACACCAGTACCTACAGTTACCGCGGACAACCTATCAACACAATGTCCACATCATAAGTTAGAACCCATCAAGCTTTATTGCCAAGATCACAAACAGTTACTATGCTGTATTTGCGTACTAAAGCACCCCAAACCATGCCATGTTGATTATGTACCAGAGATTTCTGACAAGATTATCAACAGTACAGACTACAAACATGTCGTGGACAGAATAGATGAATTACTGACGAAATGTACAAGCATCGAAAGTGATTCCAAAAAATCAAAAGATTCACTGAACAATATTTTA
This sequence comes from Spisula solida, assembly GCA_947247005.1. Classification (NCBI taxonomy): domain Eukaryota; kingdom Metazoa; phylum Mollusca; class Bivalvia; order Venerida; family Mactridae; genus Spisula; species Spisula solida. The sequence goes on from OX365951.1 coordinate 37,954,343, forward strand.
CATGAAATCAAGATGTACAGACAACAAATCAACCAAAGAATGGATGAGCTACAGAAAACAATAGAATCCAAGTTATTAGTTCTACAACATCAAAACGACACACAACTAAATACAGTACAAAGAACCTGTGAAGATGTTGTGAAGGAGTTGAATGTAATGTACGACAGCATTAAGCATCTTAATACATCGAACCAGGCCAACAAGCTATTTATCGAAATCAAACAGGCCCAAAATCAACTGCAGGATTATGAAAAGAGCATCAAATCTTTATCAACAGAAGACATTATCGATGAGTACAAGTTCATTCCAAACCAGGCAATCAGTGATGTACTTCAGACAGAGAACATGCTTGGTGACATTTCAACAAAACATCAAACAAGAGCAGACTCTGCCTCACAACACAAACTTCTACCACCTTCAACTGATAATACCATCACTCCAACATGTCTAGGTGAGATCTATGTGAAGACATCGAAGGATAAGAAAAGGTGTGTGATCGCAGGTATGGCAGTGTTACCTTCCAACAAACTGGTCCTGGTTGACAGTGAGAACAAGGCCATCAAGCTTGTTGATGTTAACAGTAAATCTGTCGTCTCACAACTTTCACTAGGTATAGAGGTTGAAAATGAACCATGTGGAATCACATCCACAACAGGTACACAAGTTGCTGTCCTTGTACCACAGAGACAACATATACAGTTAATTTCAGTTAGAAAACTGTTGTTGTCGTACAAACTAAGTAAGGCTCATGCCATACAAACAGCTGGTGAATGTTTGGGTATATGCTGTCATCAAGATAAACTTGTTGTAACTTACTGCCGTCCTGGAAAACTTGAGATCCTTGATATGTCAGGTAATGCTATCACAGTGGTGACAACAGATTCAACAGGTACAGATGTATTCAATCAGCCAGTATATGTTAAAGCCAACAGTAGCTTCATCTATGTAGCTGATAGAGGGTCTAACATGATAATCACGTTGAAATGGAATGGTGACGTCACAGGGAGGTTTGGAAACATTGTATGTCCTCGAGAGCTTGCACTATTAAGTGATGGAAGTATACTTGTCTGTGATGGGGAGCACGATAAAGTTTATAAAGTAGCAGGGGATAGAACCAACAGTAGAATAGTCCTACAAGATGTGAGACATCCAGGTGTGGTCTGTGTGGACGATGGAGAACACAAACTGTATATCAGCAGATTGACACGGGAAGATAAGCCTGACAACAACATTCTTATATACACGTACACAAATTTTGCTTATTGACTGCCAACCAAAATTTGTGCCCATGAAACTACATGATAGTCATTACAATCAATAACATTACCATTCAATAAAACCACTGAACATCATCAGCCTATCGACAATGACTCACAATGAGTATCTATGTGTGTGTTGAATGTTCGTGACTACAATGACTAACCATGAGTATCTACATGTGTGTTGAATGTTCGTGTCTACAATGACTCACATGAGTATCTACAAGTGTGTTGAATGTTTGTGTCTACAATGACTGACCATGAGTATCTACATGTGTGTTGAATGTCCCTGTCTACAATGACTGACCATGAGTATCTACATGTGTGTGGAATGTCCCTGTCTACAATGACTGACCATGAGTATCTACATGTGTGTGGAATGTCCCTGTCTACAATGACTGACCATGAGTATCTACAAGTGTGTGGAATGTCCCTGTCTACAATGACTGACCATGAGTATCTACAAGTGTGTGGAATGTCCCTGTCTACAATGACTCACCATGAGTATCTACATGTGTGTGGAATGTTCGTGTCTACAATGACTGACCATGAGTATCTACATGTGTGTGGAATGTTCGTGTCTACAATGACTGACCATGAGTATCTACATGTGTGTGGAATGTTCGTGTCTACAATGACTCACCATGAGTATCTACATGTGTGTGGAATGTTCGTGTCTACAATGACTGACCATGAGTATCTACATGTGTGTTGAATGTCCCTGTCTACAATGACTGACCATGAGTATCTACAAGTGTGTTGAATGTCCCTGTCTAAAATGACTGACCATGAGTATCTACATGTGTGTGGAATGTTCGTGTCTACAATGACTGACCATGAGTATCTACATGTGTGTGGAATGTTCGTGTCTACAATGACTCACCATGAGTATCTACATGTGTGTGGAATGTTCGTGTCAACAATGACTCACTATGAGTATATACAAGTGTGTTGAATGTTCGTGACTACAATGACTCACCATGAGTATCTACAAGTGTGTTGAATGTTTGTGTCTACAATGACTGACCATGAGTATCTACAAGTGTGTTGAATGTTCGTGTCTACAATGACTGACCATGAGTATCTACATGTGTGTGGAATGTTCGTGTCTACAATGACTGACCATGAGTATCTACAAGTGTGTTGAATGTCCCTGTCTACAATGACTGACCATGAGTATCTACATGTGTGTTGAATGTCCCTGCCTACAATGACTGACCATGAGTATCTACAAGTGTGTTGAATGTCCCTGTCTACAATGACTCACCATGAGTATCTACATGTGTGTTGAATGTTCGTGTCTACAATGACTCACCATGAGTATCTACATGTGTGTGGAATGTTCGTGTCAACAATGACTCACCATGAGTATCTACATGTGTGTTGAATGTTCGTGACTACAATGACTCACCATGAGTATCTACATGTGTGTTGAATGTTCGTGTCTACAATGACTCACATGAGTATCTACAAGTGTGTTGAATGTTTGTGTCTACAATGACTGACCATGAGTATCTACATGTGTGTTGAATGTCCCTGTCTACAATGACTCACCATGAGTATCTACATGTGTGTTGAATGTTCGTGTCTACAATGACTCACCATGAGTATCTACATGTGTGTTGAATGTCCCTGTCTACAATGACTCACCATGAGTATCTACATGTGTGTTGAATGTTCGTGTCTACAATGACTCACCATGAGTATCTACATGTGTGTTGAATGTCCCTGTCTACAATGACTCACCATGAGTATCTACAAGTGTGTTGAATGTTCGTGTCTACAATGACTGACCATGAGTATCTACAAGTGTGTTGAATGTCCCTGTCTACAATGACTCACCATGAGTATCTACAAGTGTGTTGAATGTCCCTGTCTACAATGACTCACCATGAGTATCTACAAGTGTGTTGAATGTCCCTGTCTACAATGACTCACCATGAGTATCTACATGTGTGTGGAATGTTCGTGTCAACAATGACTCACCATGAGTATCTACATGTGTGTTGAATGTTCGTGTCTACAATGACTGACCATGAGTATCTACATGTGTGTTGAATGTTCGTGTCTACAATGACTCACCATGAGTATCTACATGTGTGTGGAATGTTCGTGTCAACAATGACTCACTATGAGTATATACAAGTGTGTTGAATGTTTGTGTCTACAATGACTGACCATGAGTATCTACAAGTGTGTTGAATGTTCATGTCTACAATGACTGACCATGAGTATCTACATGTGTGTGGAATGTCCCTGTCTACAATGACTGACCATGAGTATCTACATGTGTGTGGAATGTCCCTGTCTACAATGACTGACCATGAGTATCTACAAGTGTGTGGAATGTCCCTGTCTACAATGACTGACCATGAGTATCTACATGTGTGTTGAATGTCCCTGTCTACAATGACTCACCATGAGTATCTACATGTGTGTTGAATGTTCGTGTCTACAATGACTCACCATGAGTATCTACATGTGTGTTGAATGTCCCTGTCTACAATGACTCACCATGAGTATCTACATGTGTGTTGAATGTTCGTGTCTACAATGACTCACCATGAGTATCTACATGTGTGTTGAATGTCCCTGTCTACAATGACTCACCATGAGTATCTACAAGTGTGTTGAATGTTCGTGTCTACAATGACTGACCATGAGTATCTACAAGTGTGTTGAATGTCCCTGTCTACAATGACTCACCATGAGTATCTACAAGTGTGTTGAATGTCCCTGTCTACAATGACTCACCATGAGTATCTACAAGTGTGTTGAATGTCCCTGTCTACAATGACTCACCATGAGTATCTACATGTGTGTGGAATGTTCGTGTCTACAATGACTGACCATGAGTATCTACATGTGTGTGGAATGTTCGTGTCTACAATGACTGACCATGAGTATCTACATGTGTGTGGAATGTTCGTGTCTACAATGACTCACCATGAGTATCTACATGTGTGTGGAATGTTCGTGTCTACAATGACTCACCATGAGTATCTACATGTGTGTTGAATGTCCCTGTCTACAATGACTGACCATGAGTATCTACAAGTGTGTTGAATGTCCCTGTCTACAATGACTCACCATGAGTATCTACATGTGTGTGGAATGTTCGTGTCTACAATGACTGACCATGAGTATCTACATGTGTGTGGAATGTTCGTGTCTACAATGACTCACCATGAGTATCTACATGTGTGTGGAATGTCCCTGTCTACAATGACTCACCATGAGTATCTACATGTGTGTTGAATGTTCGTGTCTACAATGACTGACCATGAGTATCTACAAGTGTGTTGAATGTCCCTGTCTACAATGACTCACCATGAGTATCTACATGTGTGTGGAATGTTCGTGTCAACAATGACTCACCATGAGTATCTACATGTGTGTTGAATGTTCGTGTCTACAATGACTGACCATGAGTATCTACATGTGTGTTGAATGTTCGTGTCTACAATGACTCACCATGAGTATCTACATGTGTGTGGAATGTTCGTGTCAACAATGACTCACTATGAGTATATACAAGTGTGTTGAATGTTTGTGTCTACAATGACTGACCATGAGTATCTACAAGTGTGTTGAATGTTCGTGTCTACAATGACTGACCATGAGTATCTACATGTGTGTGGAATGTCCCTGTCTACAATGACTGACCATGAGTATCTACATGTGTGTGGAATGTCCCTGTCTACAATGACTGACCATGAGTATCTACATGTGTGTGGAATGTCCCTGTCTACAATGACTGACCATGAGTATCTACATGTGTGTGGAATGTCCCTGTCTACAATGACTGACCATGAGTATCTACAAGTGTGTGGAATGTCCCTGTCTACAATGACTGACCATGAGTATCTACATGTGTGTTGAATGTCCCTGTCTACAATGACTCACCATGAGTATCTACATGTGTGTTGAATGTTCGTGTCTACAATGACTCACCATGAGTATCTACATGTGTGTTGAATGTCCCTGTCTACAATGACTCACCATGAGTATCTACATGTGTGTTGAATGTTCGTGTCTACAATGACTCACCATGAGTATCTACATGTGTGTTGAATGTCCCTGTCTACAATGACTCACCATGAGTATCTACAAGTGTGTTGAATGTTCGTGTCTACAATGACTGACCATGAGTATCTACAAGTGTGTTGAATGTCCCTGTCTACAATGACTCACCATGAGTATCTACAAGTGTGTTGAATGTCCCTGTCTACAATGACTCACCATGAGTATCTACAAGTGTGTTGAATGTCCCTGTCTACAATGACTCACCATGAGTATCTACATGTGTGTGGAATGTTCGTGTCTACAATGACTGACCATGAGTATCTACATGTGTGTGGAATGTTCGTGTCTACAATGACTGACCATGAGTATCTACATGTGTGTGGAATGTTCGTGTCTACAATGACTCACCATGAGTATCTACATGTGTGTGGAATGTTCGTGTCTACAATGACTCACCATGAGTATCTACATGTGTGTTGAATGTCCCTGTCTACAATGACTGACCATGAGTATCTACAAGTGTGTTGAATGTCCCTGTCTACAATGACTCACCATGAGTATCTACATGTGTGTGGAATGTTCGTGTCTACAATGACTGACCATGAGTATCTACATGTGTGTGGAATGTTCGTGTCTACAATGACTCACCATGAGTATCTACATGTGTGTGGAATGTCCCTGTCTACAATGACTCACCATGAGTATCTACATGTGTGTTGAATGTTCGTGTCTACAATGACTGACCATGAGTATCTACAAGTGTGTTGAATGTTTGTGTCTACAATGACTGACCATGAGTATCTACAAGTGTGTTGAATGTCCCTGTCTACAATGACTCACCATGAGTATCTACAAGTGTGTTGAATGTTTGTGTCTACAATGACTCACCATGAGTATCTACATGTGTGTGGAATGTTCGTGTCTACAATGACTCACCATGAGTATCTACATGTGTGTGGTATGTTCGTGTCAACAATGACTCACTATGAGTATCTACAAGTGTGTTGAATGTTCGTGTCTACAATGACTCACCATGAGTATCTACATGTGTGTGGAATGTTCGTGTCAACAATGACTCACTATGAGTATATACAAGTGTGTTGAATGTTTGTGTCTACAATGACTCACCATGAGTATCTACAAGTGTGTTGAATGTTCGTGTCTACAATGACTCACCATGAGTATCTACATGTGTGTGGAATGTTCGTGTCTACAATGACTCACTATGAGTATATACAAGTGTGTTGAATGTTTGTGTCTACAATGACTGACCATGAGTATCTACAAGTGTGTTGAATGTTCGTGTCTACAATGACTGACCATGAGTATCTACATGTGTGTGGAATGTCCCTGCCTACAATGACTGACCATGAGTTTCTACATGTGTGTTGAATGTTCGTGTCTACAATGACTCACCATGAGTATCTACATGTGTGTGGAATGTTCGTGTCTACAATGACTGACCATGAGTATCTACAAGTGTGTTGAATGTTCGTGTCTACAATGACTGACCATGAGTATCTACATGTGTGTGGAATGTCCCTGTCTACAATGACTGACCATGAGTATCTACATGTGTGTGGAATGTCTCTGTCTACAATGACTGACCATGAGTATCTACAAGTGTGTGGAATGTCCCTGTCTACAATGACTGACCATGAGTATCTATGTGTGTGTGTGGAATGTCCCTGTCTACAATGACTGACCATGAGTATCTACAAGTGAGTGGAATGTCCCTGTCTACAATGACTGACCATGAGTATCTACATGTGTGTGGAATGTCCCTGTCTACAATGACTCACCATGAGTATCTACATGTGTGTTGAATGTCCCTGTCTACAATGACTCACCATGAGTATCTACATGTGTGTTGAATGTCCCTGTCTACAATGACTCACCATGAGTATCTACATGTGTGTTGAATGTTCGTGTCTACAATGACTCACCATGAGTATCTACATGTGTGTTGAATGTCCCTGTCTACAATGACTCACCATGAGTATCTACATGTGTGTTGAATGTTCGTGTCTACAATGACTCACCATGAGTATCTACATGTGTGTTGAATGTCCCTGTCTACAATGACTCACCATGAGTATCTACAAGTGTGTTGAATGTTCGTGTCTACAATGACTGACCATGAGTATCTACAAGTGTGTTGAATGTCCCTGTCTACAATGACTCACCATGAGTATCTACATGTGTGTGGAATGTTCGTGTCTACAATGACTCACCTTGAGTATCTACAAGTGTGTTGAATGTCCCTGTCTACAATGACTCACCATGAGTATCTACATGTGTGTGGAATGTTCGTGTCTACAATGACTGACCATGAGTATCTACATGTGTGTGGAATGTTCGTGTCTACAATGACTCACCATGAGTATCTACATGTGTGTGGTATGTTCGTGTCAACAATGACTCACTATGAGTATCTACAAGTGTGTTGAATGTTCGTGTCTACAATGACTCACCATGAGTATCTACATGTGTGTGGAATGTTCGTGTCAACAATGACTCACTATGAGTATATACAAGTGTGTTGAATGTCCCTGTCTACAATGACTAACCATGAGTATCTACATGTGTATTGAATGTTCCTGTCTACAATGACCCACCATGAGTATCTACATGTGTGTTGAATGTTCCTGTCTACAATGACTCACCATGAGTATCTACATGTGTGTTGAATGTCCCTGTCTACAATGACCCACCATGAGTATCTACATGTGTGTTGAATGTTCCTGTCTACAATGACCCACCATGAGTATCTACATGTGTGTTGAATGTTCCTGTCTACAATGACTAACCATGAGTATCTACATGTGTATTGAATGTTCCTGTCTACAATGACCCACCATGAGTATCTACATGTGTGTTGAATGTTCCTGTCTACAATGACCCACCATGAGTATCTACATGTGTGTTGAATGTTCCTGTCTACAATGACCCACCATGAGTATCTACATGTGTGTTGAATGTTAGTGTATACAATGACTAACCATGAGTATCTACATGTGTGTTGAATGTTTGTGTCTACAATGACTGACCATGAGTATCTACAAGTGTGTTGAATGTCCCTGTCTACAATGACTCAGCATGAGAATCTACATGTGTATTGAATGTTCCTGTCTACAATGACCCACCATGAGTATCTACAAGTGTGTTAAATGTTCCTGTCTACAATGACTCACCATGTGTATTGAATGTTCCTGTCTACAATGACTCACCATGTGTATTGAATGTTCCTGTCTACAATGACTCACCATGAGTATCTACATGTGTGTTGAATGTTCCTGTCTACAATGACTCACCATGTGTATTGAATGTTCCTGTCTACAATGACTCACCATGTGTATTGAATGTTCCTGTCTACAATGACTCACCATGAGTATCTACATGTGTGTTGAATGTTCCTGTCTACAATGACTCACCATGTGTATTGAATGTTCCTGTCTACAATGACTCACCATGAGTATCTACATGTGTGTTGAATGTTCCTGTCTACAATGACTCACCATGTGTATTGAATGTTCCTGTCTACAATGACTGACCATGAGTATCTACATGTGTGTTGAATGTTCCTGTCTACAATGACTCACCATGTGTATTGAATGTTCCTGTCTACAATGACTCACCATGTGTATTGAATGTTCCTGTCTACAATGACTCTACCCAGAATGTTTGAGTGATTATAGTGTCTGCATAGGAAATGCAAGATAGTTGGTTCAATCCCTGTTGTGATACAGTAACGTGGTTAAAATTGTACCATTGCAGCTCACTTGCTTGCTGCTCAGATATAATTATAATTCCGGAAAAGATGATGTGACAAAAACACTGTTGGTGAGACTCTCAACCCAAAATATAATGTAAAGAAGTCATGCTTATGGAGTCAAAGTAAAAACTTACATATAGAATTAAGTAGACTACTTTTTCCAACATTTGGTTCACCTATGATGACCACATGAACACCTTCACGAAGTATCTCTCCCTGTCGATTATCATTTAAATGATGAGAGATTTCTGATGAAAACTCCTCCACATTCTGTTTCACTGAAATCATAAAATGATAAGTCCTGTTTAATTACTATGAACTTTTACTAAACGAGTTCTGGAAATTTTATTATACGAGCCTTGGATGGGATTAATTTATACGGAATATCGCTGCAGTGTGTTAACCCTTTGAGCTGCATTAAGTGTAATGCCGTAACTCACGAGACTGACAGATCGAGTGAGATGCATTAAGTGTAATGCCGTAACTCACAAGACTGACAGATCGAGTAAGATGCATTAAGTGTAATGCCGTAACTCACGAGACTGACAGATCGAGCGAGATGCAGTATAACAGAACCAACAAGGGGTAATACGACAAACATATCAACACAACTGCAGTTATATTCCATTTATCATACGCCTACGAAAGTGAAAAAAGTTCTTTTATGTCCCAAAATGAGTTAAATAGGTATACTAGTATATTGATGTCATGAATGCAGCATATTTTTGGCATATAACAAGTCGATTACAAAGAATGTAATTGTATACGTTGTGACGTATTTGACGTTGGCTTATTGCATATACATGCATGATACGGATTAAGAAAACCGAACATGCATGATATGGAAAATGTAATCCGTCACACTGTATTCCACTGTGTGATTTGGTCTGTATTTGTAACAATACATAGGAGATAAAGTGATAACATTTGAACGTTATACATACTGTCTTGTTATACTAACCTGGATTCAACGAAAATCATGTGATAAAATATTTTATATAATAGATTGATGTTAATATATATATGAAAATAAATTATTTAGTCAGAAGTAAATGGAAATGAATAGTGGTATTTATATACATATATATCTCAGCCTAGATAGTTATTTGTATCATGTGCTGATAGTACGAGAACATCTCAAGCGACAGATATAGCCAGTGTGAGTACAAGGACCAGATTATTTGAGATTTTCTCTAGTCATGTGATTAGACATGTGATCAGTCATGTGATTATCACATACATGTATACTTCTTCAGTTACTCCAAACATTGACAAGGCCCAACATTATCTATATACAAGATGAATATCATAAAGATATATTACTCTTGTTTATTAGTTTATACTAATTTGTTTTAGGTGGGTTTTGATACAAGTTCAAACAACTTTTATTAATCACTCTCCACACCTCATTCCTGATGTTATCCATTGCCACAAGGGTATGTAAGAAAAGAGGGACCTTTCCCTTTATATGCTGACCGCGTAGCATGGGAATTATTGATACCATTTTTATTGCATTTAAGGTATGATGAAGCCATGGAACAAACCCACTTGAAGCAGACACTCTACCACTGAGCTATCAAACTGAATGATTTAATCATGTTTCATTTATCAGGGTAACTCTGATCCCGTACTTGTACTGGTTACACTGGTCTATCTTATCATGTGACTGCTTATCAAAGGTGTCTTTAATAAAACAAATTGCTAATTGAGGTTTGAGAATATTGGCCATTTAAGAGATGTGACATTCTCGTTCCTAAAGCGTAATGCATACCACGTAATGGGTGACCACTAACACAGGTTAGACACAGGAGATGACATACTGTAAAATCATTATTTTTCGAGGGAATTGAATTTTCGTTGATTTCGTTGTTGAACTCGACCACGAAATATAATTCACATAATTAATCGACCTTCCAAATATGAAACATATGATTACTCTTCCATGTTTTGTAATCTACGAATTTACGACACCACGAAAATGCATTTATATCTTAATCCACAAAATTTAATACCCACGAAAATATGTGATTTTACAGTACCTCGTTCAACAACCGCTTCTTCGATATCCTGATCTTCACTGAAGTCAATGAACGCTTCTAAATCAGCTACACACTGTAAACATATACAAATAACATACAAAAATTCAGCTATCATAGATAAAAGGGGCATAACTCTGTCTTAATGCTATTGGACTGCTTATCAAACTTACACATAGTAGCACTAAGCAGTATTTTTAAAATGAAATTCTTTTGCAACTTACCATCCAGTACTAACTTGATCCGGCACTACAAGCAACTGACAACCAGTCTACATAAATCAAGAGTTTAACAGAAGGACACAGGAATTGGGTCCATAATGCCTATAATGGTCAGTAAATTTTTCATAGAAGAACAAGCACTTCACCTTCAAATTAATCAGCGGTCAGGCTTTCAAGCAAGTGAATTTTTTACCTTGATAATTTTAGATCTCCACTGTGCATACAGTTTGCTTAAATCTCCGTCCATTTGTCTAAGAGCTTGTCGTCTCTGTACCTCTGTTTCAGCATGAATCAAATCACCTAAACCTTCAATCTCTGTCAAGTCCATCTTTCCATTATAAAATGCTCTACAATTAAAACATGGTCAATTTATAGGTCAGTATTATAAACACATCTAGATGGGGATAACCTCTTACAAGAAGATTGTACTAAAGACAAATGCCGCAGTTGTTTTTGTGCATATTTCTGCACAATTCTGAAAACCTTGTTTAAAGTCTGTTTTTCCGTTATACGCTGACGTATCAAATGTTTTTAAAAAAAAATCAAACTTTACAGTAGAATATTCGGTTCCATACTCAGTGTCAGTGGCAAATATTCAAGTACCGCCGGGTCACATCTCTGTGTCAGTGGACAACATTCTAGTACCGCCGGGTCACATCTCTGTGTCAGTGGACAACATTCTAGTACCGCCGGGTCACATCACTGTGTCAGTGGCAAACATTCTAGTACCGCCGGGTCACATCTCTGTGTCAGTGGCAAATATTCCAGTACCGCCGGGTCCCATCACTGTGTCAGTGGCAAATATTCCAGTACCGCCGGGTCCCATCTCTGTGTCAGTGGCAAACATTCTAGTACCGCCGGGTCACATCTCAGTGTCAGTGGCAAATATTCCAGTACCGCCGGGTCCCATCTCTGTGTCAGTGGCAAATATTCCAGTACCGCCGGGTCCCATCTCTGTGTCAGTGGCAAACATTCTAGTACCGCCGGGTCACATCACTGTGTCAGTGGCAAACATTCTAGTACCGCCGGGTCCCATCTCAGTGTCAGTGGCAAATATTCCAGTACCGCCGGGTCCCATCTCTGTGTCAGTGGCAAACATTCTAGTACCGCCGGGTCAAATATCTGTCACATGAGATTTGGATGACTGTTTGGTCAACAGGCCCTGTGTTCACAAAGAATTAGTTTTAGGATCAGATTCAAGCTAAATTTTATTTTATTTCAAATAGAGAAAATATGTTGATAGAAAGATTATTTCTTTTATGCAGAAGAAACAATATTGGCATCTCGGCCCATCTCCTTAAATTTCAAAGACAAATACAACAAGACAAGGTAACTGTTACACTTCTGTGTTCCTCAGCATAATATTACGTTATTTGCCTTAGTTTCCTCTATGTGTATATAGGTAAAACTGGTGGTTGTGTCAGAATTACCTTTTAGTAAATTCACCTGGTTCAGCTTGTCTACAGTATGGTATTTTATGAAGGGCTGACAGAAGTGCTGACACCACTGCGGGGCCTCCATGTACTTGAAACTCTACACAATCTTCTCCAGTAAAACTATGAGGCCCTGAAAACAAGGGGAAAAATATTAATATACCCGGTATATCATACAAGCAATTACAGAGGAATCAAGATTCATCTGGACCAGACAAAAATCTGGATAAGAGTGTTTTTTGGATTAGAGGGGTTTCGATTCTTAATCTACATTTACGTTACTTTAACATTCCTTATGTATATTAGTTACCTCCCTTTCATTTATATTGCACACATGGCACAAATTTGACAGACAGACAAAAGAAATTAGGTGTAAATAATGTTTCAAATATATTAACATACTTAATTATGTCAAAATTATCATCATACAGCATTAATTGTATCACGGCCACAAGACACCCGCTTTTCCTCCAAATTGTGAACAGCGTAATCGAAGCGGTCGAGTTTTCCGATGCAAAGCGCGGGATGAAAATTTTGTAAACAAGAGGTGAGTGTTGTGGTTTATTTTGTTTTTCTATTTAAACTTGTCCATTATATCAAAAATCGGGGAATGCTATTCCACGTCGATAAGTTCGATCTAAAAGAAGACGATATCTCCATTCGTTAGGTGATTCTTTGGTGCCGCTAGAACTTTTGTAAGTTTCTCCGATCGGTGCAAAAATCAACACGATGACACATTTGACTCCTTATTTTGTTATATCCACTGAATTGGAGTAAATATGCAATGCCTATAACTAACCTAAGGTCTGTTAGGTACCATTTCATTCAAGTGTGTACATGGTTCAGTAAAATAAACAAGTTTTCGTCAAAAGTGTTGATGTGAAAAAGCGCGAGTGTAAGAGAACAAGCGGGCGATAAGAGGTGCAGCGGGCGATTAATAAACTATTCTTTTGGAATTTAGAACTTTTATTTCGAATTTAAGATCTGTAATATCTTCTTGGGAAGATGTGACGTTGTTTTAATCGCTTAATTTATGTAAATATTACATGCATATACCTGCGTTTGTGACATGTGAAGGTATTGTCAATACGAGAGCAAAATGCCATCCAAGCTCAAAACTAAGGGGTGTCATTCTGTTTCGAGGATTAACATGTCAATGTCATGCACGCTGACGTATGGTATTCATATATGACTGTGTAGCAAGTGCTTATCAGCAGACATGGAGTCGATTACTTTGAAAAGTAATCGATTATTAATCGAATATTTCGACATTTTTGGATAATCGATTAATAATCGATTAACTGACAAATTGTTGTTAATCGATTAAATTATTAATCGTTAATTGAAGTAATCGCATGATTAACGATTACTTTTCAAAGACACAGAACAAAACAAAGTTAAAGGACATGTTTATAAAACAGTTACAATGTGTCTATCTAATACTAAGCAGACATATCAATTAGACACACAAAATATATTCAACTAGTGGGTACTGTGTTCAAGAGACAAATGGTTTTCTTTACATGAATAAAGTTTAAATATATATGTTATAATTAATCATCATCAGGCGTTCAAAAGTTTTGTCACCAAGCCTTAATCCAAGGTACGTTTTCTTGATATATAAAATGACTCTAAGCAGCCAAACTTATCTGCTCTGGGTTTAAGTAATAACTGATACAGAACTTAACTATTTGTTATAGTAAGAAATTGTTCAACACTTTTGACATTTAAGCAAAATAAGTATACTTGTTTAAATACTATTAACTGAACATCTAAAATTCTTGGTTACAACGGCTTACAGTAATTATGAGATTCACCCAAGGTTAAAACAGATCAATGTATGACAAGTCTTAAAATCCCTTAAATTTTTTTATTGAAAAAAGTAGGGTAAACTATAACTATCCTGGTGTTTCTTGAACAATAGAGTGACAATTAAACCACATCAATTAGTTTAACTAACAATACAAATGTTTGCCCCAGGCAAGATACATGCAGCTCTGAGCTTGAAATAGGGTACACTTAAATAGGTGTGAATTGTCCAACTTGCATCATGAAGTGTAATATTCTAACACACAGTCATGTTTTAAACATGATGTAATGTTTGTTATCTATATATTTATACAAATATTTCATTGCACAAAATGCCTGTTTAAAGCTTATTACATAGTATTACTTACATTTATTATTATGTCTATAGACTTAATAAATGTTAAATCAATACTATTGACTGATAATTCACTGAAAATATAATTAATTCTATTTAGTTTTGGTAGTTATTATCATTGTGTTTTTGTAACTGAAAACATATTTTCTGCTGAACATTCTCATATATAAACACAAAGTAATCAAAAAGTAATCATAAAGTAATCATGATTACAGCCTTTTTTTCATCATTAATCGATTAAATTATTAATCATTAATCAGAAAAATCCATGATTACTGATTAATGATGATTACTTGAAAAAAGTAATCGATTATTAATCATCATGATTACTTTAATCAATTACTCCATGTCTGCTTATCAGTCAATTATGTACAGGTTAAATTTCAGCTTTATTTATTGGTAATTTATAACTTAAGTGTCATTTTTTGGCATTCAATCTAGCTTTTTTCTGTGTTTTCAGAACTACGTCTTTGCTTGGATGGATTAAGAAAGTGCACGTGACCAGCCATATTAACATTGATTCATTTGGACATGTATACCGTTGCAGTAATCATCTATGAATCTTGAAGAAAACCGTCGTTAATTTTGTTGTTTTATTTGTGTCAAAAGGCTAAAAAAGATCATGGTACAAATTGCAACCTCTGCACGACACTGGCACGACCAAACTGCCGAAAACCAGACACATACATTAGATATGAAATACATGAAAGGTTGTGGACTTTACTATGGAATAGCCAGTGGAAGCATGGCGCCAACCGACAGCATAAACAACTGCGGAAAAGTCGTTACATCGCTTTTGCATCGCAAAATAGAAACTCGTTCATGTCTTGTGTTATATATGATCCAGTCTCCAGGAAAACTGCTATTTTGACATCATGTAATTACGATTATGTAACAAGGTTTAGAAATAGCTCTAAAATGAGTAATTAATTAAGTAATTTACCCGTATAGTACTATATCTTAGCTTTAATATTTCTCTTGAATTATATCGAAATCACATACTTTGTTGATTTGGTGACCAATTCGGGAAAAGTACTCCGATTGAGAAAAACGAGGAGTTAGTTGTTTAAAACAGGAGTAGCCTTTCTCTGAATGCAAACAATTTTGATAGATATTTTGAAAATTTAAACATAATTCTAATAAACGATACTGTTTTGAACAGTTTATGTCAAGAATTGATTAAATGGTGTAATTATGAAATTCTTGTTGCAGTGTCGTCGAATTTCGTATTAATGACGTTTGTGACGTCCCACAAAAAGCACCAATTAGGGACCCTGTACAAAAACAGCTGTAACGTCCTAAAAACTCGAGATATTAACAAAGTTTCTTTTGCATTTCGCTTCAATTACATTGTCCTTTAAGACTATAGAAAATCTCAAAATCAATATTTTTGTCAAAATAGCAGGTTTTCCTGGAGACTGGCTCATATACATGTACATTTGTTAAATTGGATTTGCACGAGATTGAAAATGGCAGGTCGATAACATGACCTGACAGTCACTTTCGGTTGATCATATGTCAAAATATCTTTTTCTCGGGTAATGGGAATTTAACATTGTAGGAAAAAGTTAGGCGGAATAATACCGATTTCTCTCCTGATGCTGATAGGTTGCTCATGTAGCCTGGACGGTTGTTAGATAACATTAGGTACAATTGAAAACCCGGGAAATGGGAAAGCATTTGTGAAGTATGTGATATTAGTTAGCTGTTTTGTTAAATGTATTGTTTTGTAAAAATAGTGTTTTATCTTTTTTTCTGGAAGTTTTGTCTGTGTGATACCGAGTTTCATAGATAAAATTTACCAATGTTTGCAATTGTTTTTTTTTAAATGAAACCAAAGACATTTAAACTCTAGCTCGCGATGTACATTCATCATCACTTGGTATACAATGTATACACATATTACTAGTATGCAGTGACAAGACAAAAACCACGCTTTATTTTATTTCATTTTATTGAGCTGCACTGCAACACAATTATTTAAAGGAACATACATATTCAAGAATCACGTTTAAAGGGACTGCCTCACGTATTGGTGTATTGCAAAAATAAAATAAAATTGTCTAATATTCATGTAATTTTGGTATAGTTGCCTGTATATTCCATAAACAAACACACTGACATCAAAAAAACTTGAGAAACTTCGGCATTTTGTAGTTATGGAGTATTTTTACATCAAAAATTCTATAGTGTATTAATACCCTATAGAATTTACACTACTATATGTTAAATTGCCTGAAATTTGTTCGCATTTGATGACAACGAATCGAAAAACAAACCAAATACCTCACTGATGTTTACGCTGTAGTTTGTTGATGTTACAGTTCGATCACAAGTGAATTACATAATTCTCAAAGCATGTTGGAAGGAAACTTAGCGCTTTTTTTCAAGAAAAAATACTCAGTCGGCGACATCAAGAGTGGTTAAAATTGCTTTTTTGCACCAAATCTCCCATAAAGCAACCGCCAGTGGGTTTTTATTATATCAATACTTGCGGTTAGGTTGGAAAATCACGATCTGTGAGGCAGCACCTTTAAAACGTGAATCTAACATCTGTTCACTGATGTGGATATGAGCCTTTTGTACCCTCTATTAGACCCCAAACAGCATGTACGTGTATATAGCATTTTGCAACAAATAAGAACAAAACAGATGTATTATTAGTAATCTAGTTTTGCTATATTTGACCATAGGGTGTCATGTCCATATGCCGAGCACCTGTGACATTATCTGGTGAATTTCAAAACAACAATATATTGTTCAAATGAAACACAAGTTCAAAAATATATGACGAAACCAGCGGTACATTAATGCCGGTTTTCTTCAAGATTTATAGATGCTGACTGTAACGGTATACATGTCCAATACACCAAATTGAATATAGATATGGCACTTCCTAAATCCATCCAAGCAAAGACGTAGGTCTGAAAACACAGAAAATAGCTAGTTTGAATGCCAAGAAATGACACTTAAGTTATAAATTACCTATAAATTAAGCTGAAATTTAACCTGTACATAATTGACTAATAAGCACTTGCTACAACGGTCGCACCTTGCCACAATACACACAGTCATATATGAATACCATTCGTCAGCGTGCATGACATTGATATGTTAATCCTCGAAACAGAATGACACCCTTAGTTTTGAGCTCGGATGGCATTTTGCTCCCGTATTGTGACTATTGACAATACCTTCACATGTCACAAACGCAGGTATATGCATGTAATATTTATATAAATTAAGCGATTAAAACAACGTCACATCTTCCCAAGAAGATATTACAGATCTTAAATTCGAAATAAAAGTTCTAAATTCCAAAAGAATAGTTTATTAATCGCCCGCTACACCTCTTATCGCCCGCTTGTTCTCTTACACTCGCGCTTTTTCACATCAACACTTTTGACGAAAACTCGTTTATTTTACTGAACCATGTACACACTTGAATGAAATGGTACCTAACAGACCTTAGGTTAGTTATAGGCATTGCATATTTACTCCAATTCAGTGGATATAACAAAATAAGGAGTCAAATGTGTCATCGTGTTGATTTTTGCACCGATTGGAGAAACTTACAAAAGTTCTAGCGGCACCAAAGAATCACCTAACGAACGGAGATATCGTCTTCCCCTTCTTTTAGATCGAACTTATCGACGTGGAATAGCATTCCCCGATTTTTGATATAATGGACAAGTTTAAATAGAAAAACAAAATAAACCACAACACTCACCTCTTGTTTACAAAATTTTCATCCCGCGCTTTGCATCGGAAAACTCGACCGCTTCGATTACGCTGTTCACAATTTGGAGGAAAAGCGGGTGCCTTGTGGCCGTGTGTATCCTCACGTACAATACAAGGAATCCGGACGTGCTGCCAAAGCTCTTTCCAAATAGACTCCTTGGTTCGTTAACATGCCTGGTGTATAGCACCCAGGCATACATGTGAGACTACCTCTGGGTTTCCAACCAGTTCACCTCTAGATGGGTGTGAAATTCTGTAAAGCATTTCTGAAATTTCCAGAGCCCCAGCTGAGATTCGACCAGGGACCTCAGGGTTGTTAGTCGAGAACTAAAGTTTCATATAGTTTTATAGGAAATCAAAGGATAGTGAGTAACAAAAGAAAATCAAAAAGAAGTAATAATACACCATGTACCGGGAAAATATAAAACAAGTCCTTTATCAATGATAACTCCAGTGTCCGGATCAACTAGTCGTCTCAGAATTGCCTCCCTTGGTTTGGGTTTTTCTTTAAGTGAAGCAACAGATTCCAATGCCTGATATGCACCAGAACCAGACACTCTGATCACTGCAACACCACACTTTCCATGACCAGAGGATAAGGAAAATATTGTAGAATTTGTATACGGTGTCCCTCCATCTTTCCCGGAGTGCAGGTTTCGTTTTACTGCATTATGTGTACTGAAACATCTAGGTGTCATTCTCAGTTGGTTCCTGGCTTGCAGTGTTGCTCTTACACATCTTGACAACTTTCTGAAGAAACCACTATACCTTGGTGATGAAGGAACAATCATTGGTCGAAGATGTAAGCATGCTTTGTAAGACTTCATAATGCTGAAATTATTTAACAAAGTGTCACATTCAAACTGAAGCACTTATTATATGAAAGACAAGTATTATATTATATTATCACTGCGGTATACTGGTACACCGGATACTGTGAGTAAATGAGTAATGTAGACATAATGTTGTTCAATACTCCGTACACTATTGAGATACTCGGTATAGCAAAAATCAATACTCTGTACTATAGCCTTCTATAACAGACTAATTCATTGAAAAATCTCAGCTGCAGCATTTTTTGTAACAGTGATCTTTAGCACAGGTTTGACTGCACATCTGTACTGACAATGAAATGGGGTCTGTTGCCTAACAGGACTTTTAAGGCCCTTCCCTTGAAAAAATCTTTTTTAAAATCATGTAGTTTTCTTAAAACGTGAAGTTTACCTCCACAGAATCATTCCCCATATATTACAAAAATACCATTGTTTTATCCCCTAATCAAAGGTAAGGTCCCATCCCAAGATTCGAAAAAAAAGCCCTGCCTAAGGAAAACGCAACCGAGCCCTCAATAGCACTTTGCTATCAAACGGTTGCTACCAATCTCTCTATATCAGATGAAGCAAAAAATTAATGGTTTTCAGCAAGCAATCCAGTAAACAAGACCCTAAATATGTACTTTTTAATGGTGACTTGCATCATACCTGTGTAAATGTACATAAGTAGGGTCTTGTTTAAAGGACTAATTAACCGAGTAGTCAAGCTTGCAGTCTTATTGTGGTAGCTCTTTTAATTTTTGACCTTAGCTCCACTTCTGATACTTTAATTTGTGTGTGTTTGATTGGTTCGACTAAGCCTATAGAAGACTGTTGCACAGCGAAGCACAATCGCGCATTATCAAGTTGGTTCATTGCACAAAAAAGCTGGAAGCATGGCGTTGCATATATGTAGGAAAGCGCTTGATATTACTTGTTGGTAGGGCTCCTGATGAAATGATGAACATGAATTATCTGATTATGACACAACCTGGAACCTGTTGCCTAACTAAGACACTACCAAGCACGTTTTGGTAACGCAGTACTACGTATATGCAACAACACCACGGCCACAAGACACCCGCTTTTCCTCCAAATTGTGAACAGCGTAATCGAAGCGGTCGAGTTTTCCGATGCAATTTTTTTAGAGCGCGGGATGAAAATTTTGTAAACAAGAGGTGAGTGTTGTGGTTTATTTTGTTTTTCTATTTAAACTTGTCCATTATATCAAAAATCGGGGAATGCTATTCCACGTCGATAAGTTCGATCTAAAAGAAGGCGAAGTCTCCGTTTGTTAGGTGATTCTTTGGTGCCGCTAGAACTTTTGTAAGTTTCTCCAGTCGGTGCAAAAATCAACACGATGACACATTTGACTCCTTATTTTGTTATATCCACTAAATTGGAGTAAATATGCAATGCCTATAACTAACCTAAGGTCTGTTAGGTACTATTTCATTCAAGTGTGTACATGGTTCAATAAAATAAACAAGTTTTCGTCAAAAGTGTTGATGTGAAAAAGCGCGAGTGTAGGAGAACAAGCGGGCGATAAGAGGTGCAGCGGGCGATTAATTAACTATTCTTAGGGAATTTAGAACTTTTATTTCGAATTTAAGATCTGTATTATCTACTTGCAATGAGAAGATGTGACGTTGTTTTTAACCGCTTAATTTATATAAATATTACATGCATATACCTGCGTTTGTGACATGTGAAGGTATTGTCAATACTGGAGCAAAATGGCATCCGAGCTCAAAACTAAGGGTGTCATTCTGTTTCGAGGATTAACATATCAATGTCATGCACGCTGACGTATGGTATTCATATATGACTGTGTGTATTGTGGCAAGGTGCGAGCGTTGTAGCAAGTGCTTATCAGTCAATTATGTACTGGTTAAATTTCAGCTTTATTTATTGGTAATTTATAACTTAAGTGTCATTTCTTGGCATTCAAACTAGCTTTTTTCAGTGTTTTCAGAACTACGTCTTTGCTGGGATGGATTAAGAAAGTGCACGTGACCGGCCATATTAACATTGATTCATTGGACATGTATACCGTTGCAGTAATCGTCTATGAATCTTGAAAAAAAACGTCGTTAATTTTGTTTTTTATTTGTGTCAAAAGGCTAAAAAAGATCATGGTACAAATTGCAACCTCTGCACGAAACTGGCACGTTCAAACTGACGAAAACCAGACACATACATTAGATATGAAATACATGAAAGGTTGTGGACTTTACTATGGAATAGCCAGTGGAAGCATGGCGCCAACCGACAGCATAAACAATGGCGGAAAAGACGTTACATCGCTTGTGCATCGCAAAATAGAAACTCGATCATGTCTTGTGTTATATATTATCCAGTCTCCAGGAAAACTGCTATTTTGACATCATGTAATTATGATTATGTAACAAGGTTTAGAAAAAGCTCTAAAATGAGTAATTAATTAAGTAATTTACCCGTTTAGTACTATATCTTAGCTTTAAAATTTCTCTTGAATTATATCGAAATCACATACTTCGTTGATTTGGTGACCAATTCGGGAAAAGTACTCCGATTGAGAAAAACGAGGAGTTAGTTGTTTAAAACAGGAGTAGCCTTTCTTTGGATGCAAACAATTTTGATAGATATTTTGAAAATTTAAACATAATTCTAAAACATGATACTGTTTTGAACAGTTTATGTCAAGAATTGATCAAATGGTGTAATTACGAAAGTCTTGTTGCAGTGACGTCGATTTTCGTATTAATGACGTTTGTGACGTCCCACAAAAAGCACCAAATAGGGACCCTGTACAAAAACAGCTGTAACGTCCTAAAACTCAAGATATTAACAAAGTTTCTTTTGCATTTCGCTTCAATAACATTGTCCTTTTAAGACTTTAGAAAATCTCAAAATCAGTATTTTTGTCAAAATAGCAGGTTTTCCTGGAGACTGGCTCATATACATGTACATTTGTTTAATTGGATTTGCACGAGATTAAAAAAGGCAGGTTGCTTACATGACCTGACAGTCACTTTCGGTTGATCATATGTCAAAATGTTTGGATATGTCTTTGACGGTCAAAATATCTCTTTCTCGGGTAATGGGAATTTAACATTGTAGGAAAAAGTTAGGCGGAATAATACCGATTTCTCTCCTGATGCTGATAGGTTGCTCATGTAGCCTGGACGGTTGTTAGATTACATTAGGTACAATTGAAAACCCGGGAAATGTTAAATGTATTGTTTTGTAAAAATATAGTGTTTTATCTTTGTTTCTGGAAGTTTTGTCTGTGTGACACCGAGTTTCATAGATAAAATTTACCAATGTTTGCAATTGTTTTTTTAAATGAAACCAAAGACATTTAAACTCTAGCTCGCGATGTACATTCATCATCACTTGGTATACAATGTACATACATATTACTAGTATGCAGTGACAAGACAAAAACAATGCTTTATTTTATTTCATTTTCTTGAACTGCACTGCAACACAATTATTTAAAGGAACATACATATTCAAGAATCATGAATCTAAAATATGTTCACTGATTTTGACCATGAGTCAATATTGCTTTTTAAAGTTTAATTTGAGTGGTGCACATAACACCAGGACACTCAAAAGTTCATCTAAACAAATTATATTATACACAGGTGCTAGGTATGTGGGTATGAGCCTTTTTGTACCCTCTATTAGACCCCAAACAGCATGTACGTGTATATAGCATTTTGCAACAAATAAGAACAAAACAGATGTATTATTAGTAATCTAGTTTGGTTATATTTGACCATATGGTGTCATGTCCATATGCCGAGCGCCTGTGATATTATCTGGTGAATTTAAAAACAACAATATATTGTTCAAATGAAACACAAGTTCAAAAATATATGACGAAACCAGCGGTACATTAATGCCGGTTTTCTTCAAGATTTATAGATGCTGACTGTAACGGTATACATGTCCAGTACACCAATTTGAATGTAGATATGGCACTTCCTAAATCCATCCAAGCAAAGACGTAGGTCTGAAAACAGAAAATAGCTAGTTTGAATGCCAAGAAATGACACTTAAGTTATAAATTACCAATAAATAAAGCTGAAATTTAACCTGTACATAATTGACTGATAAGCACTTGCTACAACGGTCGCACCTTGCCACAATACACACAGTCATATATGAATACCATTCGTCAGCGTGCATGACATTGATATGTTAATCCTCGGAACAGAATGACACCCTTAGTTTTGAGATCGGATGGCATTTTGCCCCCGTACTGACAATACCTTCACATGTCACAAACGCAGGTATATTCATGTAATATTTATATAAATTAAGCGATTAAAACAACGTCACATCTCCCCAAGAAGAAATTACTGATCTTAAATTCGAAATAAAAGTCCTAAATTCCCTAAGAATAGTTAATTAATCGCCCGCTGCACCTCTTATCGTCCGCTTGTTCTCCTACACTCGCGCTTTTACACATCAACACTTTTGACGAAAACTTGTTTATTTTACTGAACCATGTACACACTTGAATGAAATTGTACCTAACAGACCTTAGGTTAGTTATAGGCATTGCATATTTACTCCAATTTAGTGGATATAACAAAATAAGGAGTCAAATGTGTCATCGTGTTGATTTTTGCACCGATCGGAGAAACTTACAAAAGTTCTAGCGGCACCAAAGAATCACCTAACAAACGGAGACTTTGCCTTCTTTTAGATCGAACTTATCGACGTGGAATAGCATTCCCCGATTTTTGATATAATGGACAAGTTTAAATAGAAAAACAAAATAAACCACAACACTCACCTCTTGTTTACAAAATTTTCATCCCGCGCTTTGCATCAGAAAACTCGACCGCTTCGATTACGCTGTTCACAATTTGGAGGAAAAGCGGGTGTCTTGTGGCCGTGAACAGTGAGCGAGCAGTGTGTACCGTTTCTCAGCACTTTGCTAGGTGTGCGCTACTGCTATCCGCAAGCGATTGCCGGTAGCGTTTAAATTTTTCACTTTATCAGCTACGTAGTACTTTTTTGAAGCAAGCAGTTTCCTAGCATAGCGCTTTTGAGCGCTTAGTAGCAGTTTGGTTAGGCAACAGGCTCCTGGCAACTACAGGCTGAACAGCTGATCAAAATTAAATTGAATCAGAATCAACACAGTGCATGACATCCAGATATAATTGCTTAACTGATTTAACACTTACAATCAGACAAATACTCAGGTATATCTTGTTATAAAAACTTAAGTATTACCAAAATGTTGACATGCACACAATTGTTTTTAATGACTACACTGCTTCTTATGAAACCCTCCTAAACAAAGTAAACATGACAACTCTCCACCTAAACAGAATTAGAAACATAGCTATCGAAACCTTTAAAATCATACATGATATATCACCAGAATACTTGAACCCACTTATCACTAAAAAAGACTCCTCTTACAATTTCAGACATGTAAATACATTAGAAGTACCAAGAGTGAAGACTGTAAGGTATGGCAAAAATCATTTAGAATTGAGGCGGTCAGGGTGTGGAACAGTCTGCCAAATGATATAAGGACTGTAGATAACTACAAAGAATTTGTCAGACTGTTGCGCACCTGGACAGGCCCCAAATGCAAATGTGCCATGTGTACATAGCTTTTTACTGCTTAATATGTGTTCAGTTTTATTGCTTTAACTATGCCTTATAATTTTGATTTGTGTTCAGATTATTTATTGCTTGAACTGTGTTCTTTTTTATAATTTTGCTTGTGTTCAGTTTTTAATGATGATATATGTTTTATAATTTTGCGTTGTGTTCAGTTATATGCTTGAATTGTGTTTTAATTATGCTTGTGTTCAGTTTTTATTGCTTGAACTGTGCTATATATTGTTTGCTTGTGTATCAGTTTTATTGCTTGAACTGTATTTTTATAATTTGGCTTGCTGCTCCTTTTATGCTTACTCTTTGCTATGTAATAACTATGTTATTCTTTATTGTGCATGAGATTTACTATATATATCATGATTGCCTGTGATCTACTATTTATTGTTATATGTGCTATACTAAATTCTTATATATGCATGAAATATGTTCTTATGCTATTCCTTAATCCTGCATGCTTGAAAATCTTATTTATTATTATTATTTATTAAAGATGGAATTTGTTATATGTGATAATCTTATACATGTAATTCTAATTTTGTAGCTGTTTTTCTATATGTTATATTATTTACCTCTGTTTGTCGGAAAATAGCTATTAGCTAATGTTATATGTTTATATATATCCGACGTAAAATAAATCTTCTTGTATCTTGTATCTTGTATCTAGTGGACACTTGGAAAGAGAAGAAAATTACGGTAACACCGCCGGGTACGGAATCCGGACGGTTTTTACACAACACCTCAAATCAAGGGAGGCTACTCTGAAAAACAAACTAACCGGAAGTAGGAAATAGGGGAGGAAACTTGCAGAACAACCCTAATTTATCAATATTTGACCAAAAACATGAAATGAGGAAATACAGGTGATAATGAGTCACGCGAGATCAAACTTCGTATCATATTTGACACAGTCAGTGCGCGAATCATCCAGGAAATCGGTAAGACAGTTTGTTACAATATCAGCATGAGATCTGAGACTGTTTTATATCTTAGTTCTTACACAACATATTTTATAACAATTAACATGTTGATTAACTTAAAGGTTGTTTTGTCACGGTTTGTATTATGAACTAGTTTTTATTTGCATTAGAGTAATGCATCTTGCACAAGAAAAGAAACAAAAACCAACGCCTACACATCTCTCGTCTGCTCAATTTGGAATATTGCAGCACTATTTTGAACCCTCATCATAGAAACCTCATCAATAAAGTCGAAACGGTCCAGACGATTCGCTACCAACAGGTACCACAACATCAGCAGTGTCTCTGATATGCTTTCTGACCTGAAATGGGAAACCCTTGAATCTCGCCGGAAAAAGATACAACTGACCATGCTTTACATGATCATCCACAACCATGTCGAGATTGATCCAGGCCCCTATCTAACACCAATCAAAAGCAGAGCAAGATCATCTCATAACAGCAGATTTCTGCCCTATTCTACATCTTCTGACGTCTTCAAATTCAGCTTCTTTCCTCGTTGTATCCCCCTGTGGAACAACCTTCCAGCATCTATTGCTGAGGCTCATTCTTTGGCATCCTTCAAGAATGAGCTCTCCAACCTGACCTTCTAAAGGGGATCCTCATGCACAGTTACAAAGTTCAGCCAAACGAAGGGCCGGAGCTATGTCAGCGGGGTCTAGCACCCTGGCACCGCCACGGAAGCTGGATTGGTCTTGCCCTGATGGCCGAAAGTAACTGTGCAACACTTTCTATTACTTCATATCTTTTAAACTTTACCTGCAATCATATTTGCCCGTGTCTATCCTTCTGTCTTTCCTATCTTTACTTCCCTTTTTCTTTGCGCACCGTTATAGAATTGTCAAATTTATGACAGCATAACGTATTGATGTAGATGTAGATCTGTAGTGACTATGCGAATTGACTAGCTAGCTCAATCGAAAGCTAAAACAGTAATACTGGGGGTCACAGGTAAGAGTCTTATGTCGTAAGCACCTTTTCCTTCTCAGTTACATTAATGGTCACAGGTGGCTGTAGTGAACAGCCTGAGATGCCTTGGCGCTTAGTAAAGGTGAAGATAGCTTATGGTTTTGCACAAGAAAGCCAAGGGGTACAACTACAGTCTAGCAGTAGAGCTATTGACTAATAATAAATGGGGTTTCAGGTTCGAGCCCCGCATTCGGTTGACATGTCGATTGATCAAAAAACGTAAGTATTAACGTAAGAAACTAGAAGTCTTGCAGCTTTCAATTATGAACTGGTCTGACTGACCAACATTTATCCATAACCAGGATGTCTTTAAAGTATTTTGACTAGTAAAATTAAAACTTATCTGTGGTCGAATGCATAAACTTGTAGATATAGTATGACTATCATGTACAAAAAAAAAATTAAGTGAAAATGGATGAAACATTGTTGCTATTTTGTAATTAGAATTGAGATAATGAAAAACAGATTGGATGTTCAGACTGCAGCTCATTCTAAGCAGATAAATGTAAATCGGACAAAAGTTTGCAGGCTTCAAACATTAGGTTTATTCTGGGTTGATCCAGAGTTTTCCACTATAAAGATGCTTTGTGTGTACCAATTTACCTGCCAGGTTCATAATATTACATGTACGAGGGTTGTCCGCAAAAGTCGCGAACATTGATTTTTATTGCATTGGCGTCACTGTCTTTTTAAGAGATACATTGTATGTTATCATTGTAATTGCACAATTGGATGTTCATATCTAAAAGTGTTAAAAATCTGCGTGGTTTTATTGCACAAGCAGTAGGTTCGATCAGCGCACAATCTACGACGTCAACGACGTAGTTTCTTTTGTTTCAGCACATTGTCTTCATTGACTGATGCAATTTTGGATAAATTTGACACATTCTCGTAAATCAAACATGACAGTTAAAGTTCAGAGAGATACTCCGACACGTATATATATATAATAACTAATGAATAATATGTGAAAGATTTTCTGGAAAATTATGCATACTGTTGAAATGGGAGACAAAGTTTGCGACTTTCGCAGACAACCCTTGTATATCTGATTCTCTTTTCTATGCCTTACATGAATTTTAACCAGATATGTATGGTACTGGTAGATAAAGTTGGAGTGCTCTGCATGCTGCGTGATGCAAGATCAACTTTTCTGTAGTATATGTTTGTCGTTAATCTTTGAAATATAATAGTTTTGCTAGTCCAGGTCCTTCCCCAGGGGCAGAAGGCACTGTGGTACCCCAGCGCCTTCAAGCCAGAATCAGCTTTCCCCCGGCACCTTGAATCCTAGAATAGTGTCTTTAAATCAGTATGGGTGTCAATGTTTTGGTCTGTATTGTGTTATTTGAGTGATTATGGCTTGTAGTGTATGGAAAAGTCCTTAAATTAGCCTTCAAATCAATGATAACCTTGCAGTTATAACTTTTTTTTTTTTAGCCGTTCTCATGGATCAGTGTAAATTCAAATCCTAGCAATGCCCCATCGCCTTAAAAAACCTGGGGAGGGGCCTGTAGTCATAATATACTCATAGTAAATTTAATTATGTGGTATACCTAAAGGTTTTAGCCTTTTAGATGCTTAGAGGTTTTAGAATCCTGTGTGTTTTAGCTTAGTTTTATTATGCCCCCCACCTTTGATGAGGGGCTATATTGCTTTGCATATGTCGTTCAGCCGGTCGGTAGGCCAAATGGTTGCCGTTCAAAAACTCAAGAACACTCTGCCGTAGGATCCTCTTGGAGGTTGGTCATCAACAGCAGATGGCCCCTATTGATTTTAAGGTCAGTAGGTCAAAGGTCAAGGTCTTGTGACCTTTACCATTTCTGACTATTGGGCTACCATGAGGGCATATGTGTTTTACAAACATCTCTTGTTACTGCATTGTGTAGTAATACATGCATTCCTCTAATGTAGTACCTTTTCTCCTTTCATTTCATATCTAAACCTTTCATGCACACACATGCACCTATTGACCTGTGCTGCCATGGTAACCGTCACCTTTAACCCTACCTGATATTGACATTTGACCTCTAATAGAATTTCAAGTCATACATTGAGGATATTGATGGAGCTTCCAGCGAGAAACCTAAAGAAGATGGGGTCAGTATGATGGAGGTGTTTGGTGTAAATATTGTAAACACCACTAAAAGAATGTTCTAACTTATCAATCTTTAAATTCAGACTTGCTATTGTGATTCCTGGAAGTGCATAAAATGTGACTTCCAGAATGAAGGTTATCAACCTATCTTTTGTTAGATGAAATTGTGAGGTAACCTTTTCATGACATTGAAAAAGCTAATCTTTAACATACATAATTATGCTCGGTTAAAGAAGTTATTACCGATCGGTTAGAACATACTCTTAGTGCAATATGTACTGATATTCTGTTTTTTTATTGCTTCATCCCTTACCCTCTACTCCATTGTTACCCCTTTTCCCTCCCCTTATTTTATACAGGGCTCAATCAACAATCAGCTGTGGATATTGTGTTTAAATTCAGTCTCATAACAGACTACTACAACTTCTTATATCATGTTGTGTTACAGGGGTTCTATTTGACTCAGGAGTTGGGATTTTGACTCTTGAAATTTCCAAATAGCACATTTTTACCCTCAAGAATTTGGTTTGAAGGGTCATTTTCTTGTAAAATCATGAGTATTTTGCCTATAAAAATTTAGTCAAAAGTTAAGTATCAAAATGACTGTTCAGATCCAGAAGCTAATGGAATCCCTGAGTTATGCTGTGCACTATCTAACTAGTCAGGTGTTTGGCTATACCCTGTCCTACTAGTCTAGTAGATGGAGTAGGCATCTATGGAGTAAAGGGTTAAGCATAGTTCATACAGTTCATATAAGGCCTAAACCAAAAAGTTTGTTTCCAGTATCCAATTCTACCTTAAAAATTTGTGCCGACTCTCAATGTTTTATGGCAGTGGCAAAAATCCATATTTATACCCCCGCACAACGAGTTGTAAGGGGGTATACTGGATTCAGCTTGTATGTCGGTCCGTTGGTCTGTCTGTCTATCCGTAGACGCATTCTTGTGGATGCAACTCCTCCTACAGTTTTGGCAGGATTTCGCTCAAACTTTCACAGATGAACAACCTCAACATATAGATGTGCATGAAGAAAGAAATTTGCGCTGCGATGAATTTTGGCAGAATTATGACCCTTTGCGGGCGGGGGTATATTAGTCTGCCGAATGGCGACAGCTCTAGTTTATACTACTTTTTGAAGGGTAGTTGCTCTCTTCTGTACGTTACATTGTAAAACAATATTTCTGACGCTACTTTTGAGAGGTATTAAATTATGTGCTGGAAACAAATACTGTATATTTTTTCTAGGCCTTAAGATTTTTTTCTAGCCTTGGATTTTGTTACAAGATGAAAGAATTTATTCAGAAACACCCTTCTTTTAGTTGATATATATTGTTTTAAGGAGAAAACAGATATATAATATATGAAACAAGAGTAAAACACATTAAACTAAATTGTATAGAGAAACCTGAAAGAAGATATCTTAAAGATCTTGAATGTCACATTTCTTTTTTTTTAGTTTTGAAGGAGTTTATTATATTAAGGGAGTAGTTCTTGAAAATTCCACACAGTCCTGCTATAAAACTCCTGTGTTCCGTATGAGCCATGTTCACGGTGTGAATCCCGATAACCCTTTCTCAGTTCCGTGAAAATCGATGTACATTGTAACTCAGAATACATGACATTTGAGTTCCGTTCGAGCGTTACATCGGTTTTCAGTTCCGTCAGAGTCATATGAAAACAGAACAATTCTCTGACGGAACTGAAAAGCGGTGTATTCGGATTCATACCGTGATGTTTGAATTCTCTGTTTCCTTATAAACCAGGCTACATGTTGTACTATCACTAGTATTAGCCCATGCTATGCATCCAGCTACTTTGTGTTGTCTATGTGAAGGGTATACATTGTAATATCAAGTTTGACTTGAAAATAGTTATTAGTAATAATTTAGTGACCTTAGAAATAATCTCAAAATCACATTTTTGTCGAGCCCGCTTGCGGTGAGCGAGACTTAGTCGCCACTTTTGGTGTATGTGCGTCCGTCAGTCCGATTTTGTCCTGACCATAACTTTGTCATGCTTTGACCAATCTTCTTTATATTTGGCATGAATGTTCATCTCCTTGAGGAGGAGTGTCATGACCCACCCCCAGGTTCCTATCTCAAAGGTCAAGGTCACAGTTGGAGGTCAAAGGTCAAATTGAGCTTGTCCGGACCATAACATTGTCATGCATTGACCAATCTTTCTCATATTTGGCATGAATGTTAACCTCCATGAAGCAGAGTGTCATGCCCGACCCCCAGGTTTCTATCTCAAAGGTCAAGGTCACAGTTGGAGGTCAAAAGGTCAAACTGAGGTTGCTCGAACCATAACTTTGTCATGCATTGACCAGTCATTCTTATATTTGGCATAAATGTTAACAGTTAAACTTCATGAGGCGGAGTATAATGCCCAACCCCCAAGTTCCTATCTCAAAGGTCAAGGTCACCCTTGGAGGTCAAAGGTCAAATTGAGCTTTTCAGGACCATAACTTTGTCATACATTGACCAATCTTTCTTATATTTGGCATAAATGTTAACCTCCATGAGGCAGAGTGTCACGCCCAACACCCAGGTTCCTATCTCAAATGTCGAGGTCACAGTTGAAGGTCAAAGGTCAAATTGAGCTTTTCAGGACCATAACTTTGTCATACATTGACCAATCTTTCTTATATTTGGCATAAATCTTAACCTCCATGAGGCAGAGTGTCATGCCCAACCCCCAGGTTCCTATCTCAAAGGTCACAGTTGCAGGTCAAAGGTAATATTGAAGTTTGTACGGATCATTTCTTCTTTTAGCATGGTGGGATTAGATGTAAATTGGCACATTTAAGTTGGTGCTTTTTTCAACATGCGCCGAGGCTCGACATAATTTGCCCGAGGGCACGAATTTCTAGTATTGAAAAGGTTTCTCATGGATTTTTATGATAAACTCAATTACAAAATCAACTTCAGTATTATTTTTATAAGTATTCTTCTTTCCTCATTTTGAAATCCACATAATTGTTTATACACCTCAGGATATTTATGATTTTACAGTACAATTATGATTGTGTTATAGCACGGAGAAATTGACCTGATCCAGACCTTTATGCATGAATATATTATATGGTTCGTGTGTTGAATATATGAATTTCCGCTAGGAAATTGTGCAACATCGGTCCTTTGGATTTGTATTGATATTATACCTCGAGTGTCTTCATGATACTTTCCGCTTATGAAAACATACAACCGGAGTTATAAATACAATAAATCAGCTGTTAAATTATGCTAATAGAAGGTCGAGCGTCGTGTCAAATTCTCTGGACTATAAATGCATGTCATATAATTGATAACCTTACGTGTCTATGTATCCCTCTACTAGATTACATACCGTAGTTGTCATTTTATTCATGTATCATGTGATAAACTTAACATTCTTTTTCTATAGACCTCCCTTCAATAATTACCTTGCTTATGACTGAAGTATGATCTCTAAAACACATTCAGGAATTTATTGAATTCTGAATATTACTGTAATGTATTGACAGTAAAGACATTCAATGGTTTTAATAAGTAATAAAACAAATTGTGTTCCTTAATTTACTATTTGGATCTTAATTTAACACATGTACATGTGTATATTAGTTTATCCAACCTATTTAAATGTAAAGTAGACCTCAGGGACTGCATTTTAAGTTTTTCTTCAAGGTCAGATACTACATCGGTATAAATATGGATCTTGTCTTCAAACAGATTAAGTTAATACTGATAGTTAATTAGGACAGGTAGTTTAATGGTAGGGACAGGTACTTTGTTGAATGAAATCTACCTATAACCTAACCAGTATCCAATATTAGATAAGGTATTTTTATACACTTTTGCCAGATAAGAAGGGTGTTTATAATAATGTCGTGTTGGCATATATTTGGGAAATCATTTCATTCTACTGTAACTGTAAGTAATCAATAAGTTTAATGTTGTTTCCTATGTTTTTTCTTTGATAGCTTCATGTTTTATAGTCAGGAGAATTTGACACGACTCTTGACATTCTATTAACAACTTTAACAGCTGATATATTGTCTATATTTATAATCCCGGTTGTATGTTTTCATAAGTGGGGAGTATCACGAAGACGCTCAAGGTGTAATACCAACACAAATCTAAAGGAACGATAAAAATACTGCATGATTTGCTCGCGGAATGCAAGAACCTTGTAATATATTCATGCATAAAGGTCAGGATCATGTCAAATTCTCCAAACTATACCTCAATCTACTGTATTTGAGATTGGATTATGTGATATTTGGTTGCACTTTTGTTTCGTATACCAGTTTCAATATTTGTCTTCCTGTTTATACAATTATATTAAATTACTAATATATTGAATGTTAGTTTATCTGTTGTTCATTAAACTTCCTGTTACTATTGTTTGACTCTGCCTCCTGGTACATCATGACTACATGATGTAGTTTATATCCTGTACTTTATATATATATACTGATTTATCTAGTACATGTATGTATATTTATTCTAGCAAATAACATGCTGAACATACAGCTGCAGTGTTTCTTTTTACTTTTATGGGAATGGGGGCCAGGCCCATAGGAGGGGGAAATTAGTGCGTGGAAAAGCTGAAAGGGGAATTTTCACTTATTATGCCCCCCATCTTTGATGAGGGGGTATATTGCTTTGCACATGTCGGTCGGTCGGTCTGTCGGGCGTATAAAATGGTTTCCGTTCAATAACTCAAGAACGCTTTGACCTAGGATCTTCAAACTTTACATGGAGGTTGGTCAGCAACAGTAGATGACCCCTATTGATTTTGAGATCAGTAGGTCAAAGGTCAAGGTCACTGTGACCTTTACTATTTCTGACTTTTTAAATGGTTTCCGTTCAATAACTCCAGAACCCTTTGACCTAGGATCTTCAAACTTTACATGGAGGTTGGTCAGCAACAGTAGATGACCCCTATTGGTTTTGAGGTCAGTAGGTCAAAGGTCACTGTGACCTTTACTATTTCTGACTATTTAAATGGTTTCCGTTCAATAACTCGAGAATGCTTTTACCTAGGAGCTTCAAACTTTACATGGAGATTTGTCAGCAACAGTAGATGACCCCTATTGATTTTGAGGTCAGTAGGTTAAAGGTCAAGGTCACTGTGACCTTTACTATTTCTGACTATTCAAATAGTTACAGTTCAATAGCTCTAGAACCCTTTGACCTATTTGATTTTGAGGGCAGTAGGTCAAAGGTCAAGGTCACTGTGACCTTTACTATTTCTGACTATTTAAATGGTTTCTGTTCAATAACTTAAGAACGCTTTGACCTAGGATCTTCAAACTTTACATGGAGGTTGGTCATCAACTGTAGATGACCCCTATAGATTTTGAGGGCAGTAGGTCAAAGGTCAAGGTCACTGTGACCTTTACTATTTCTGACTATTTAAATGGTTTCTGTTCAATAACTTAAGAACGCTTTGACCTAGGATCTTCAAACTTTACATGGAGGTTGATCAGCAACAGTAGATGACCCCTATTGATTTTGAGGTCAAAGGTCAAGGTCACTGTGACCTTCACCATTTCTGACTATTGGGCTGCCATGGGGGCATACGTGTTTTACAAACATCTCTTGTTGTTAGATTCTCCTTAAATGTGTCGTTTATTGGTGCTTTTTTAAGCATGGGAGGACAAAACAAACTTTCAATTCATTCTGCTTTCATTTATTAACTCATTTTACTTTAGTTATATGTGGAAAAAAATATGCAAGACACCAACAAGGGGGGAATTTAATCTTTGGGGAAAAACATATACTCTGCAGAGAGGGGAAAGGGGCCTAATATCTCTATATATTTTAACGAAAAAAAACACATTGATACAGGTAGCCTATGACTGACCAGACATTCTACTGTGATTTCAGTACTATGTTGATAATCATGTAATATAATGTTGATTTCAGTACTATGTTGATGATAATGTAGTATAATGTTTAATTTCAGTACTATGTTGATAATCATGTACATGTAATATAATGTTGATTTCAGTACTTTGTTGATAATGATGTAGTATAATGTTTGATTTCAGTACTATGTTGATAATAATGTAGTATACTGTTTGATTTCAGTACTATGTTGATAATGATGTAGTATAATGTTGATTTCAGTACTATGTTGATAATCATGTACATGTAATATAATGTTGATTTCAGTACTATGTTGATTATAATGTAATATAATGTTGATTTCAGTACTATGTTGATAATAATGTAATATAATGTTGATTTCAGTACTATGTTGATAATGAAGTAGTGGAAGAATCAGCCTCACATTTCTTTGATATGGAGTCCATACCTAATCTGCAACCAGGTAAAATATGTCTATGTTTAAATAATGAATGGTTAGAGTTCATCATATTGTTATTATATACAGTTATCGTCACCCTAATTCCAAAACCCCGTAACGCAATTTTTGGCGATATTGAGTGTTTGGTATCATTTTTTTTCGCCTTGACACGCTCTATACAGTCAACTAACTTACATGTCTATGGAATCAACATAAAGACCATAACTTTCAATTCCAGGACCCCGTAAGTCGTATATAAACGTCAATATTGAATTCCAGATGCAGGTAATGAGCCCACCAATCAAATGTTCGGTATTGCACCACGTGTTACACTGTAAACTTACGCTTATCTCCCTTTTCCAAAACAAACACAATGTTTGGGCATCATTTAGAGTGATATCTTACAATGTAAGTAGTTTATCATTGACCTATTGATTGTGATTTATAGGTGAACTCAAAGAAATATATGAGTTCTTATTGTATTTTAAAGCCAAATCACGAAATATACGATCATGTCAATATTACGTCATTTCGGATATCCGAATTTCGGATGATCGTAGACAGTATTGTCAATTTTCTGAATATCATATCAAATAACAGTCTGAACATTGCTTTCTTCTTGTTGTCAAATCTCTATCCACTTCTGTACCCCCTTTCGATGGTGGTGGAGTCGGTACCCCTTGCATTCATCCTATATGTGATGCCGTGGTTTCCAAGATAGAAGTCTTTTCTGGCATGTTGTTTATGAGCGATATAAGATCACTATCTAACTGCTGACATAGTTTCCATTGAATGATATTAATCTTGTATTCTGTTCTCTTGTTCATTATCCCTCCAGTGGTAAACAGAAAGAGGAACTGAGAAATGAGACATCCATGACTAACTCCTGTCAAAATACTGAATTTCTCAGATGCTTGTTGTCCAGCACAAGGCTAACAAAATCAGGTTTTCCCTGTGCTCTCCGGAATTGGTCCATGCATCAAATATATGTATTATTCTATATTTACAACGTTTCTTTATATATTAATGTTTTTTAGTTTAAATATCACCATCCGAATACTAGTGCATTTAGACAAAATGTCTGCCAATTTTAGTTCCATAAGCCCGTAATTTCGGTTTAAAGTGAACTTTTCTTGTTCAAAACCCCGTATCTCAATTATGTCTTTCTGGAATTCAACTTTTAGCTTCAATTTCTAAAGTTGAACCCGTAACGTAAATTTTGTTTTTCAATTTTTAGCAAAAATAATAGTTTTAAACGTATGAATTTTCGTTTGTGGCAACAAAATATAATACTTCACTTGCAGGTAAAATTTCATGAAAATTCGTTGTACCATCACGAAGATATAGCTGTTCAAAACTTCAAACGCGATTTTCTCAAAATGACTAAAATCGCGTTACTGGTTTCTGGAATTAACGTGACGTTATGTCTTGATATAACTTAGACTACAATAACTAAATATGTGGAACTAACAACCGTAACAACGGATGTGGATTTCTATTTATTTTCAACAACATTTCATTGTAACATTAAAGCCTTCATCAAGAGGACCTACACATGAGTTGGTAACGGTCCTGCATAATTTGTCCAAATTATCCCCCTTTTTCGGATTAGAAGCCCCAACCTCTACACAGCAGAGGGTAATGCTGCTGTTATTAAGCATTTTGTTTTGAATATATAATGATTGTACTATCCTAGCATGGCGCTGCGAATAGTGGTAACGCGCTGTTTGTGGACAGCTCTTGTTTGATATGTTGTAAAGAACCCCAAACTATCTTCAACTTAAGTGTTTATAGCCCCCTATTCACGCCCTAATTAGCTAGGGTAATTAAACTCTCTCGGACTTGGAGAGCCGCCATATTTTACCCAGGTATCTTTGCAGTACTACGTCACAGTGCCGATTAGGCTCTGAGAAGACAGTAGTAAATGCTAGTGGGATATTACAGTTTTACATGATAGTGTTATCATTTCACGTAATTTGGCGATAAAAATACCTCAGTACAAAGCAAGTTGTTACAATGTTATGCATGGACAGGAAATGAGTACATTTGCAGACCCTGTAAAAAATAAACAACTGTGTGAAAGATTGATCTATAAACTAGGTACTGAAAACCTGATCATTAAAAACTATGTGTACTCTCAAAATAAAATAATAATTAGACCCCTACTGGTTTTTGACCGGAGGGGACTATAGGTTTGCCCGACGTCCGCTGTCTGTCAGTCAGTCTGTACGCACCCACTTAACGTTGTGGGGTGTGGAACAATAGGTTATATTTAGATTCTATTCATTCTGTTGCTTACAGGGTGCAAAATGTTGCTTATGGGGTTTTACAAACAAAAGAAAGAACAAATGAAAACCCCACAACGTCAAGTCAGTGAGTCCGTCCGTCAAAAAATCTGGATCCTGACATAACTCAAACAGTTTCCAAGCTAGGTTTATGAAACCTCATATGTGGATAGGGGGCAATATGGGGAATATGCACGTCTTAAAATATTTTGATTCTGACAAAAATTGTGGTTGCTATGGCAACAGAAACATTGAAAATGGCTTCAAACCGGTGGGGGACTTCTGTATTGCTTGCAATTCTTAATTACTTGTTTATTATTGTTTATGAAAAAACTTTATAGAAGGCAAATAGTTAAAGTGTAAAAATAGAATTTTAAAATTAATTTCAATCAACAGTCAAAACAATTCACATTTCCTACATACAGTGATATAAAGTATACAAGGCATTCTGTATCAATTGGCTCAGTGACGTCAATAGGTAGCTGTTTACCTGATAAATAGAGAGTATCTCTGGCCAAAATGGCAGCGCCCTTAAACCCTTCTGGGTACCTAGGTGGTTAATTAGGGTTTTAGTACCATTACAAATGGGATGGTCATTACTAAGTAGGAGATTTAGATACAGCTCAATGAAAGTATTAAAAATAATTTTGATAAACTATAAATTATCCCGGAATATCACTTTAATGGATTTACTGTGTATGTAACTATCCTAAATGTGTATTTTATTACAGGTGAGGCTGTTATCGATTGTATTGATAATGTTCTCAAATTTGCTCCATACTCGGAGGGCAAGCAGGGAATGTCTGGGAAAATGTGTGTAACAAACTTCAAAATAGCATTTGTCACCGCTGATAGATCCAGCTATGAACTGGTAGGTGAACTGTTTATTACAATAAAGATCTATATCATTACAAAAAGAAAATGACGCCAAGATTAATTTGCCTCCTTAGCTCAGCGGTTAGCATGCTTGCTGTCTAATCTGGCGACCCGTATTTAAATCCAGGTGAAGGCACTCATATGCCTGCCATGTTACAGAAGAAAGTTGATTGGCAAATATAGGCTATGTTTGGTATTTTTTAGGGGAAAAAGATTATTGATTCTATGGAAAAAAAAATGAAGTATGTCATCTGCACTTGATGCTGTGTCAGTGTGTGGTATTGAATAATAATTCCTGGACTTAAACATGTACAGTTGAGACTTGTTCATTCCAAAACCTCCCATATCAATGTTGCTGGTATATGAATGATGATACAAAATAAACTATGAACTCCTGGTTAAATTTGATGATGTACACTATATCCTGTATGATTGGAATTGAAATACAAACTACAGAGCTTGTTTATTAGGTACAAGTTTATACACATGTACAATACCATGTCTCATTTTGCTTTACATGTAATTATAATTTTCTTCATTCTACAGTCTGGGAAAAGAAAGCGCAATAAATTGTTAGACGAAGATGATATACCTATGACTTGTATAGATACAATCTATCAAGGTAAGGCTTAACCCTCTACTACATCGTTCCAAACAGGCACTTAACATTGACGCAGTACTTTGTCAGCCCTTTTGCCATAATCCGAATTGTTCAGCCTTCAAAATGTGCTATTTTAACAGAACATTTAATAAAATTATTTCAAGCAGTCCCTTTTTCACACCTTATCAGATTAGATGACTGTGTTAATTAGTCGCTAATTAATTTCCAATAACCAATATGGAGATGGATGTACTCAGTCCAATTAGTCTCCTTCAATTAGGATACTGCTGATATATTAATTAGGCTTTGTGTATGCTTGATTTGTCTATGTTTGATTGTGTGTGAGCCACTAGGCATATGAAACGTTGGCTCATCAATGCAGTAAATGGCTGATGTTTGATATATTATCAATGCAGTAAATGGCTGATGTTTGATATATTATCTTTATTAACAACATAAATCTGATATGATAGAAACTACACTATATCTCTTCAAACATTTAATATAACAACATTTTCAATACAACAACAGACATCTGGGACACTGTTCAATCAGTCCACAGTAGATATGTGTTACACTGTTTTGGTATAGAAGCATTTACTGCATTTTTCTTCCGAACTCTTGATATATCAAAGGTCTCTAGTAAATGGCCACTTAAATCAAACAATTAACCATCAGTAGAATAACAATGCTGATGTTAATTGTTTTATTCTGATGAAGGATAGGTCGGGCTATCAGAAACAAATACTTTGTTTACAGCTTATATACCACAGTCAAGTTTTGATACAACAACGCTGTTTGTTCCCAAGCAAAATGTCCTAACAAATATGTCAGTATACTGAATTGATACACAGAACATTTTGAAACATTTGTCCCAATAAAATGACGTCAGTATATGAAATTGTCAGTGTATCAGGTGTCGTTATATCGAGACCTGACTGTAAAATATTACAATATTTTCAGTGAATCCAAGTGGTAAAAGAAAGAAACTGACCCCT
Organism: Spisula solida; assembly: GCA_947247005.1. Taxonomy (NCBI): domain Eukaryota; kingdom Metazoa; phylum Mollusca; class Bivalvia; order Venerida; family Mactridae; genus Spisula; species Spisula solida. The sequence continues at coordinate 37,994,539 of OX365951.1, forward strand.
GGATGTAAACTGTCATCAAGAACTGAAATACTAGAAGTACATTGTAAGGTAAGGTATAATCCTGAACCTAGGTAATCTCAGTGTAGTTCCACTGATAAATTAATATAAATATACCAGATTTTATATAGCGCCCTTTTCTTGCGAACGCACGTTCAAAGGCGCTTTACCCATGTTGCAGCCACAAGGGCGCAGGTGCATCCTCTACCAGTGCAGATACAGCATGATCTGACCAGAGGGACAGACTGAGAGATAGCCCCTGAAGAGAGACAGAGAGACATTAGATACAGACATGTACGGCGCTGCAGAAGTGCGCCTAGCTCTTATTTCGAATAGACAGCCTGGTTCTTTAACGTGCCCGGTGTATAGCACCGATACACAGCTTCCTGGCACTTCCAGATACTTGCAGACCACACGGCCAGATATAGCGGGAAATATTATAAATATTTCAGAATTTGTCAAGTGCCGATGCCAGGGATTGAACCCACGACCTCTAGATTGACAGCCCAGTGCGTTCCCCACTGAGCTAAATCCGCTTATAATGTACATCACTTGACCTCAAATCTGTAGGTCATTGGTTCGAACCTTTTCGTTATGCATTATACATAGCCAGTAATAGCAGTTAAGTACCATTCTATCAAGGGTCTGTGCTGCATTTTTGCCTAAAAAATATCAATAAAAGAATTTGTTAAAACTTAGTATATCAACATCGTTTCATGTTAGAAACAGAATAATAAAAAACAATCGAACATCATCATGCTTGTTCAAGATGACATTAAATATGCAAATTTGATAAAAAAACAGAGTAGGGGTAGATAACTCTTTAACATATTTGTCATAACATCAATTCAATTGCTCTTTGGTTACCCATCATGAGTTTTATTGTAAATAATGTTTCATGTACAGGTAATATCTATTTGCTTCTTACCTAGGCTCTCCTTGTTTCCAGGATTTCAGGATACATAAATTTGGATTTAAATTTACCCAGAAAGGTGTCAGCAAGAATTTCCTGAATACTATCATTAGCTTCGCCTTTCCTGAGAAAGATAGTAAATTGTTTGCACATGACTTTGCTAGGAATAGCAATTTAACAAGTAAGTCAGTTATACTGTAGTTTTCAGTTTGTTATAACCTTTATTATGCTCCCCGGGTGAGCATATAGTGGCCGCTTTGTCCGTCCGTCCGTCTGTTCGTCTGTCTGTCCGTCACACTTTTGACCGGGCAATAACTGGAACATTATGAGAGATATCAATATGAATAGACCTCATTGATTGGAAGTGCAGTGCACAATAACCATAACTCTTGATTGCATAGTTTTTGAGTTATTCCCCTTTGTAATTTTTTATACTTAATTCTTGTCCTGGCCATAACTTGAGCAGTATTGGAGATATCAATTTGTTGGAGTAATGGCCCTTTGTAATTTTTATGCCCCCGTATCGATAGATCGGGAGGCATATAGTGATTCACCTGTCCGTCCGTCCGTTCGTCTGTTCGTCCGTCCGTCCGTCCTGGTTAACCCAAATTGACCGTTTCTTCTAGCATCATTATGGCTTGCTACAAAGCTTCCAAACTTGCATGGATGTTGTATATGAACACTCTCCACACACCTGTATCGCCTGACCCCATTTTGACCTTCACCTTGACCTAATTTTGGACTTATTTATAGACAAGGCTTCCACAGGGGGCATAAGCGTTTATTGAACGCAGTCTTGTTTATACTTAATTCTTCTCCGGGCCATAACTTGAACAGTATAAGAGATATCAATTTGAAACTTCATAGCTGAATAGATCTCATTGAGAGGATGTGCAGTGCCCAAGAACCATAACTCTTTATTCCTATTTTAGAGTTGCTCCCCTTTGTATTTTTTCATACTTAATTCTTGTCCAGGCCATTACTCTAAACAGTTTTGGATATATAAATTTAAAAATTCATAGATAAATAAATCTTATTATTACAGTGCAGTGGCAAAGAATAATAACATATTTTTTTAGCATTTTTTCTGTGACAAACGCCCCACGGGGAGCATAACCTGTCTGTAACGGCTCTTGTTATCATCTAATATTGTTGTTTTTTATAGCCCCACAAAATAAAGTTGGGGGTTATGTAGGAGTGAGCGTATTGGTTTATCCCTCCTTCGGTCTGTCCATCTGTCAGTCAGTCGGTTTCAAGATAACTTTAGTTTGGAATGAGATATTGTGATTGAACTTGATGTATATGTAGCTTGTGTGAATACGCCACTTAGGATTGACAATGGTGCTGGTGGAGTCAAGGTCACTGTTAGTAAAAATAGTCTCTGTAATGGCTTAATAATTTTGTTAGGAATGAGTATTATGTTGCTGTATATATAGCTGGTGTGACGACTAAACAGTATGTATCTAGATACAACGGATTGTGTCACTTTTATAAATCTTAGTTTCTGTGATTGTCACTAGACTGTTTAATCATGGAACAACCCCGATCAAGCATTAAGCATGCACTTAACATACCATGTAATATACTGACTATAGTACAGAGATATTGACCTGACCCTGAACTTTATGCATGAATATATTACAAGGTTATTGCGTTGAATATATAAATTTAAATCTTAGGACCGATATTGCACGATTTGCTTGAGGAATTACACCTCTAGCGTCTATGTGATACCTCCCGCTTATAAAAACATACAACCGGGGTTATAAATATAGACAAGATATCAGCTGTTAAATCATGGTAAAAGAAGATCTAAGATCAGGTCAAAATCTTCATATTATACTTATAATTATGCTACCTGTTGTACAGATCGTGAGCTAGTCTGTGATATACCGATGTTTGATTGTATTATGGACTGGGAAGATGAACTGCAGAGATGTAAAAGTAAAGCTTACTGGAGAGTTACTGATGTCAATGTTTCATTTGAACTATCACAGAGGTAAGCACATGAAACAAAATCACCGTTGTCAGCATCTTCATCATTCTTACATTATTTTCAATCACTGAACATGGTGTTATGTGAACAAAGGGTCCTTTATAATTGCATAGTTGCGTATGTGGCTCTTAAATCCAATAACAGCTTAATACAGATGTATTTAATATGAAAAAGACCAGTTTGGACTTACTGATAAGGTGGCACTGATAAGGTGGCCGTTTGATTCAAGTGACCACTAACACATACGGGAAGGATAGTCTTTTAATGAACTGAAGTATTTTGAAAAAATTCTGATGATAATTTTCCGAATACATTAGTTTTACAGTGGTTAAAGCAAATTTTCTAGATTGTTGCATATTAGTCAATCTTTGTTGTTGTTTGTAAAGCCTAGGTCCCATTGACGAATTCCTCATCGGCGATGTTCTCCCGATATCTTCAGATACCACTCGACTCATCACGATTCCTTCCTATATCACAAATTGTCTCATGACTTCCCCGAAGCTTTCCCTAGAACACAATGTTCCTGTTCCTGATGTCCAGATAACTCATTTATGTCCATCGGGAGTACATTGTCCGAGGCAAAAAATGCTCAGTGGGACCTAGGCTTAAATGTGCCATACTAAATATGTACTATTGCCTATTAGTTGATGATTTGTAATGGTATTGTACTAAACATGCACTATTTCTGTTGATTTTAGCCTACCTCAATATTTTGTTGTTCCTAATGCCTTAACAAATGCCGATCTCCGTAGAACAGCACCACAGATGTGTGACAGAAGAGTACCGGTAAGTTACTTACTGGATTATATAATTATGTCTGATACATATGTTAGACTATATTGATGACAAACTTATGTTAAATTGTTTAATTAGTATACCATATATGTTTTTTTTCTGCAGTGACAATATTTCTGCTATATTGCTTTCCACTGATATTTGATATTATGTCAGAAGAAAATATAGCATCCTTCATATTTGTTTATTTCCGACTTAATGAACTCAGGTTTAGATTGATTAACCAAGTTATTTATCTTCCACTTTCTATTGTAATATGAAAGTTACAAGTTGTAGTTGAACATTCTAGTAACCATGGTAACGATTGGCAACATCCATTTCAAACCATTTTAACCATGTCCTAATCCTGACTGTACAGCATTTTCTAACTTACTTATACATGATAAAAGTCTTATATAATATGGTACAATAATAAAAGCATTGACTGTGTTTAACTTGTTGTCATCAAAAATTGTTATGAAAAGTTATCAGGTAGTTAGACTACTGTTACATGATGTCAGTCATCATAGTTCTAACCAGATTTCTATCTACCGGTAAAAAAATGTTTTAAAATTATTTGGATTTTCATCTTCAAAACAGTCTTTGCCCATTGACTACTTTCTATGTGTAATACATTATGACTGATACCTAATGCAGATATGTATATGTTTTTATAGACCTGGTGTTATACACACGTAAATGGTAATAGTCTGACCCGTATGTCGGCAGAGGAGGAGAACACTGATCAACAACAATTACTCAAGAGGTAATATATCTATAGATGTAGCCAGGTTTTTACACTGGGGAGAGTGATAGGTACTGCTAATAGGGGTCCATGAGCCTTTGCCGAGTGTCATATTGTTTTTGTCGACATGTTAAATAAAACTACAGTAAAACCTCGTTATTTCGAGGACCCATCGGGACAAGCCAAATGCTCGAGTTAAACCAGTTGCTCGAATTATCAGAATTATATGGTGAAATTTTGTTAAGACTATTAAAGTTTAAATGTGTTTTACCACGTACGTGTTTGGTGTGCGTATTTGGTTGCAACTACGAATATCGTCATTGTTTATCAAGTCTACACGCATTTTGAGTCGTGCAGACATTCGTTGAATGTTACCTTTGTAGGTGAAATTATTTATAATGTTCTATTTGAGTTGATTTACGACCATTAAGTGATCAAATTGGACAAATATTCATTGTTTTGTGATTGTTTCTCTGACTTGGATAAGTTTAACATTTAGGTCGGTGAATCGGTTACACGCGGCGTGAAAATTACTTTCACTATAACAAATGTTGACTTGTCATTAAATTTCTCATAATTAACGCCTTGTTATTGATTTGTATTATTCAATCTTGCCCTTTGACACCTTTATCGTAGACAAACAACCAATTTAAGTGTTTGGGGTTACGCCATTGTTATTAAATGTGATAATTACGATGTGTGTAAATCACGGACCGCAGCAACATTACATCTGACAATATTTCGGAGGTGTGAAATTTCGCTCGGATGATTGCCTCGAGATTAAGTAACTGTTTATCGTTGAAAATTGTTGAATGGACCGACACCTGCGCTCGAATTAGACCGGATGCTCGTAATAACATTACTCGAATTAGAGGGATAAATTTATGTACAATATAGAGAAAATTCTTCAGGACTTTGAAATTTGCTCGAATTAGGCCGGTTGCTCGAATAATCGCTGCTCGTATTACCGAGGTTTTACTGTAGTATGTAATGAGCATGAATGTAAGATTCTATTTACCACATAACCTTAGAGAGCGCTCATTATCATTCAAAATGATGATGTATGCTGCATAGGTTTCAACCAAAATTTTGCGGTTCGATGGGCGTTACATCTTCACAACGTTGAAATTATCTTGACATCATGGGCTGATCAAGGCATCGATTGGCCAACGTCATGTCAGTCTTATTTAAATATTTATTGCACACTCTTGAGAGTGCCGAACTATATATCCGGCACAGCTTTACTGCACAGCTAGGCCACAGATTATGTGATAAATACCGATATTACACACAAAGCATGCACATATTGTATCACATTGACTGTATGCGCTATGCAGCCTTGTAATTACATATATACTGGGCGTCACTGAAATGTTACCATTATATATACCTTTTGCAATATGACATATCGGTACAAAAGTTTATAGTATGTGCATTTGAATTTTGTTAAACAGGATAGCTGTGACTACACAGTAAGGTCAAAACATAGTCGTGTTCGGCTTTTAACACAGTGTAACATGAATTTTAAAATATGAGAGTCAATAGGGTGGTAACTTTTCATTGACGCTGAGTATATGTAGTTACTAGTTTATGACAGTTAAATTAAATCAAACTATGAATTATGACTTTGATATAAGGCATGAACAGTATTGTTATCCGTTGATCAGTGTAGCCTGACAATTAGTATGTAGAGAATCATTTTTCAGAAAAGATAGTAGCGGGTAAGTCTAGCTGTCTCATACAATATAAGAGGTGGTATTCAACATTGATAGCCAATCATATCGCCTGTTACTGACCAAACATTTAATATGGTGTGATCTGATTGGTTATCCTCATCCTTAAGTCAAGTGAGATCAATATTGAATACCATCTTTGTTCTCTTCTGTATGTTCAAATCCCCTGTCTATTGTCTTAGTATAATACAATTTTGCAGAAAAGAACAAACTATTATACAAAGTATTGCATACTCAAGTTTATATCAACAGGTAGGGCCATATGTCCTTAGACCTAAATACTAGAAGTAAGTTCCTTAAATTCCTGTCTCAGCCCTTTACTCAATAAGCCTCTCATCTGTATACATGCTGGTAAGAGACTAGTTTATAATATAGTGTGCACCATCACAGGTTGCACGGTAGTTGAGTGGTTAAAGCTCTTGACTACAGATCAAGGGCTCCCTGGTTCAAATCTAAGCCAGAACACTTGGTCATTTTCTGAAATGTTTAATGGGACCTTTGAGTAAAGGGTAAAAATTTAGAAATATATGCGTAATGAAAATCTTTGATTTAGTGAGACTCCTTATTTCAGTCTCTGATTCAGTCGGACTCCTTATTTCAAGTTAAAAAATCTCGGTCTGTGTACATAGCATAAACATAAAAAAATATAGTTATACTAAATAAAGAGATCTCTTAGTAATGTTCATTGTTGGGTATCCTCGGCTGATCATTTACCTACAGCTTCTTATCTCTCTTCTCTATATCTGTCTCTAGAAATGGACAGAAATGTAATGAATTGAACATTGGTATCCGACAATGAGTAATGTTTAGCTTATAAATGTAGAGCTATTGTTGTTATAGCTTAATATAAGTCCCTAGTAACCAGCAGGAGAGCACCAGCATTTGTTGCGGTAACTTGTAGGTGAGATCTTGTATTTGTTCCAGTCCTCTTGTCTTTGCTAACCAGTATATTCGCTGCATGTGCCGAGATTCCGTATTCGTAAGCTCCATTGCTTTGCTGTAACCTTTACTGCAATAGTTATCAGTTCAATATTATGTATGCTACAACAGTTGTCAGTCAAGTTAGTACAACTAAGCAAAAGCATACTACATGTACATGTATTAATTTTCAAGTGTTATATTATTCTCCGTTACCTTTTAAAGCAGAATATTTCGCGAGGGTTTTATTTTCGCTATATTCGATAAATTCGCGAAAATTGATGCTCGTGAAATTATTACCTTCAAAATAGCTTCAAATATGTTGAACTTCAATATTAATTACGGCAAAGCGACGCCATGACAGTCTACTCGGAATTGATAAAATACTGACGACTACGCTGACTTTTGCCTGATAAACTAACTTTTTTTCATTGATATTTACAAAACGTTAAATATGCAACAGAAAATGTGAACATAAAATATGTCTTTCAAAAATATAATTCATTTAGTAGTTCAATTGAATAGTTCAATGACTGTGTAACAGTATTAAAACTCTTGTCTACAGGTACAATGTTTAACACCCACGGCTATTGCTTGTTCTGATAAGCTTTCACAGTTTTCTCATTACACAATGTTACGATCTGGTTTGGCTTAATTGAATACTAGTAAATACCATCAAGTTAAGCCAATTGGCCAATTAAGAATTAATACGCTTGGATAGATGACCATTATATTATACAAACAGTAGTTGTAATTATCAGAGTGATTACCATGCCGTGGCAACTAAATAATGCACCAGGGATATTGCCGAGAAAGTTTTTTCTTTCTGAAATTTGAAATTCGCAAACATTAACCCTCGCGAACTACTTCCAAATTAGAAATTCGCAAAAATTTAGCCTCGCGAAAATAAATGCTTTTACAGTATGTCGTCAAAAACGTAAAAACATTGACTTTAATAATATTCTTGAAAAAGGGCTTAATGCTGAAACTTTGTTAATTTTCTAGAAATGTTATTACTGGGTATGTCTTAAAACATCAATTCTAGCATTTCTTACTTCACAGATACTAGATAATAGGATTGTGTATTACTAGTTGGCTTGCCCTTTGTTCTGTTATGAACTTACTGCTTTGTGCATGTTGTTTGGTCTGTTCAATCGACCATTGCCGAAAACGTCTTGAGTCTGCTTTCCTCAAACTTGTGATCCATGATGACTCTTTGGGTTACCGGTGTTACAGACCGCATCTTCCCCAGCAGTTTTATCCCCCAGGGTTAAACGGGGCAGGGGATAAAACTGACCCTTACACAGTGGGGGGGGGGGGGGGCATACATATTTTACACACATATAACAAGTTTATTATGTAAATAGAGGCCCTGCTCTCTTACTCTTTGGACTTTCATGACAACATCTTGACTGAATACATGTATATAGAAAGGCAGCAAAAGATGTGTTATAACTTATTGGTGGTGTTTAAGCTTATGTGTGTGATCATCTTCTATGCATTCACCTCTACACATGGTTGGCAAGGATGGAGTTCCTGATCCTTGTATACTTCCTCTGTTGAATTAGTTTGTTCAAGTCAGACTCACTTGACAGGCATGTATTAGGTTAACATAGCAGTATGTGGTGGTGTATCGTTAAATATTGGATATAGGATAGTATATTAAATTATTTTATGGTTGATTATTAAACAAGTTCTATACCGCCTCCTCCGTAGCCTAGTGGTAGAGCATCCACTTCGAGTGCGGAAGGTCACGGGCCGATCCCAGGCTGCTTCATACCAAAGACGAAATAAATATGGTACTAAAAATTCTATTGCTAGACGCTCCATGTAAGGGAAACTGGCTTTTCTTCTCTCATACCCTCGTTGCAATATATCATCAGGAATGAGGTGTCGAGAGTGATAAATACAAGTTGGAAAAACTTGTTTCACGATCGACTTTAAATAAAATAAAATTAGTATTAAAAAAACCAACATAAAATTAGTATAAAAAAACCCAACAAGTTCTGTTGATTGGTATCGGTTGTAATTGTGCCATTGTGTTACAGTGACATTCTTATGTTTCTTTATTCAGAATGTTGGACGCAGTTAAAGTAGCTGGAAAACAAAGAAATTCACCCAAAATTATAGATGTAGCTGAGGAATGTCCCAGTTGTAAGGAGACACAAGATAGTATTGCCAAACTGAAGAAAATCTGTATGGCTGGTAAGTCTTCCTCCTTTCTGCGTACAATGAGAGCTAGTTTTACTGTTAAATCTGTTCCATAGCTCGCCTTGCTGAAACATTAAATATCTTTCTTCGAGAAAACCCTAAATTTTTAGAAGTTTTGTGAAGGTTTTTAGAGGCCATGCTAATGAGGGGGTTGTCACACAGCAGTTGTTGTTACTCAGTAGAGGTGATAAATGTGGCAAGAATTTGTAGAGTTGATCCGTCAGGAGAGATGGACCTCCTCGATAGCCTAGAGATGGACATGTAGAAGCTGTCAGACTGGAAGGGTGGTTTTAATGGAGAGAATCGAAGTTGATCACTCAGGAGAGTTTGATGCTCAGGAGTGGCTGTAGAGTTTGTGAGGCCAGCTTTAGAGGTTCCACTGTACATGAAGTAGTGACTTATACGTATAATATATGTATATTATGAGAGAGTGAGGGTGTAGGCAACTGGCTAGTTCAGTCGGTAGAGCATTCGCCATGTAAGCCCCGGTTCGAGCCCCGGTCATGTTGCACATTTTTCTCGCCCTGTGACATATTTCTCCTATATTGCAGATACGGAACGAGACTTTTATACACAAGATATGAGCTGGTACTCAAGTTTAGATGATACTAAATGGTTACAACATGTATCTAAATGTTTGAAAGTATCAGCAGATGTAGCCGAGTATATTGTCAGGAGTAAAAGAACTGTAGTTATACAAGGTATGCAACTTCAACGTCAATATTTTATTTGACGAAAACATATAGTATGTTTATTGCCAGTGCAATACATAATGTGGCAAGTTAAATTTTTAACAAAAACATACATGTATAAAAAGACAAAAAAGATAAATAAGTACAGGTATGCAAACAATCATATATGGTAAGTAATGTATTTTTAGAAAAATGTAGATATTTAAAGCGTATCAATTAATTTAACCAATAATTATGATTAAGTTTTTTATAATGTTACTCTTTGTGTATTAGATAAAAGATGTATTTATACAAGGTATACAGTACAATATAGTGACTTATTTTCATGCAGTGCAATTATGTGTATTCATTGGTCACCGGGTGTTTTAATTTTCACAATTTTGACTTTAATGTGGGACATGAATTTAGTTTTATATATAGTCCATGGGCCAGTGGGGTAAACCCTCCCCCCCCCTAGGGAATTTTGGACACTATATTTTTCTGAAAGCGTATGACCAGTAGAGTATTTTTCCAAAGTCTGCACTTTGGCCGTTGGGGCGTTAAGATTTTTTGGGGTAAAACGTTAAAAATATGAACGAAAGTGTGAATTTCTGGAATTGGTTAATTACTATCACATTTAGTAAGTTATTTTGTAATTAAACACTTTCATGGGTTGATATTAACTCATATGTTAAGTCTGCAAAATTCTAGTCCCGTGTAAGTATGCAAATTGGATATTTTTGGGGTAAAACATTAAAAAATACATAAAAAAGTGCAAATTTTGAGAATCGGTACACTTTAATGGCAGAATACAATGTCATTGATTTTTTGTTTTTGGTAATTATGTAAGGCTTTGACCTACCAATACTTTTCCCAAAGTCTGCACTTCAGACATTGGGGCGTTAAGATTTTTTGGGGTAAAACGTTAAAAATATGAACGAAAGTGTTAATTTCTGGAATTGGTTTTTTACTATCACATTTAGTAAGTTATTTTGTAATTTAACACTTTCATGGGTGGATATTAATTCATAGTTTAAGTCTGCAAAATTTTAGTCCCGTGTTATTATGCAAATGGGATATTTTTGGGGTAAAACATTAAAAAATACATGAAAAAGTGCAAATTTTGAGAATCGGTACACTTTAATGGCAGAATACAGTGTCATTGATCTTTTTTTTTGGTAATTATGAAAGGCTTTGACCTACCAATACTTTTCCCAAAGTCTGCACTTCAGACATTGGGGCGTTCAGCAGGAAAAGCAAAAATAAGATTATCTCCCCTGCTTTTAAATGGTGTACAAATTGTAACGATGTATTCACTTAACTGATAATGCTATAACACATTGTGCCTTACTGTATTTTAATTGCAATTGTGAATACCAATAAAGGCATATTCCCAAAATGTATTTTAACATTTAAATGCACAAAAGGTGGGTCTATTATGGAAAATGGCCATCAAAATGGCCGCCAAAATGACTAAAGTATTGAAAACAGCCGTTCTACTAATTTACAAGTACTCACAATATGATTTTGAAATCTATTTCCATTTTTCACTTTGTTTGTAATGTATGTTATAGTTGGCATCAGTAACATTAGTATGGATTGTGTTAAATTATACTTACATGTATTTTACAAGAGTGGGTGGGGTAAATATACATTCATTTTTTTCAAATGTTATTGTTCAGCTATTCCTTGTGACACAATGGCTGTGCATCATGGTTGTGTCAGGAATGGCTGTTCTGGGTGGTTGTGAGTATCCAAGAGGACCAGGAATCTCTCGACCTTGTAGTTGCCAGTACACATAGTGCAATAAATAAGATACCACATGATAGTGCACATCCTATAAGACCATGGATGTGTGTATCCAGTAGTACTGTCTGCTCATGGTGTGTGTCAGTACCCTAAAGCACCATAAATACCTGTACCTAGTGGTATTGGGTACCCTCTAATTGATGCACCTAGTGGTTATGAGTACCAAATACAACCAAGTATGCATGAACACGGTGGTTGTGGGTACCCATTAGGACTAGGATGAATGTACCTAATGGTTATGAGTACCTAATAAGACTAGGAGTTTATGTGCAAGGTGGTCGTGAATACATACATGGACTAGGACTCATTTACCCAGTGTTTATGATTGCCTAACAAGACCAGGAATGTTCTACTTAGGCACTAAGTCGTCAATAGGACGAGGAATGGGTGCTCCTAATGGTTGTCTGTACCCAACAAGACCAGTAATGTATGTACATAGCAGGATCCGGAATAGTGGCTATGCATACCAAATGATACCATGAATGTATGTACATGTACTAGTAAATGATGGTAGTGGGTACCCAATAGGACCTATAATGGTTGTGTATTGTAGCTGCAAGTACTTTATCACACTTCTTATGCATGTACATGGTGGTTATGGGTACCCACTTAGTCTAGGAATGTATGTATCCAGTGGTTATGAGTACCTAATAAAGTCAGGACTGTCTGTACATCGTGGTAATCATGACCCAATCAGACAAAAAATGACCACTCCTTGTGGTTGTTAGTACATAATCCGTCTGCAATCGTCTGTACATTGTGGTTTGGAGTATCCAATAGGACAAGGAATGCATGGGACATGATAGTTGTGGGTACCCACTAGGACTTGAAATGTATGTACCTAGTTGATATGAGTATCTAATTAGACCATGCTTCATGTACATGGGGTTAGTGATTACCCAATTTGATGAAAAAAATGGTCACAGCTGAGGGTTAGGCATGCTCACTGCTGAATTTTAAAGACCAGGAATGTCTCTACATGGTGTCAATAGGACAAGGAATGGGTGATCCCAATAGTTGTCTGTACTCAATAAGACCAATAATGTATGTAACTAGTGATTGAGAGATGTCTTAACATGATGATGTTCAGTATCTATCCTAAACAGGAATGTCTGTTAATCATGGTTATTGGCACCCCATACGACCAGGAATGTATGTATATGCATGGTAGTCAGTACCCACAGGGACCAATAATGGCTGAGTATAGTGGCTGTGAGGACTCGATTATACCACTTATGCATGAACATAGTGGTTTTGAGTACCGACTAGGACTATGAATGTATGCATCTAGTGGTTATGTATCCCTGATAGGGCCAGGACTGCCTGTAGATGGTGGTAGCAGTGACCAAATAGAACAACATATGACTGCACCTAGTGGTTGTTAGTGCCCAACCCAGTCACAAATGTCTGTACATTGTGGTTTTGTGTATTCAATAGGACCAGGCATGCATGTACATGGTAGTTGGGGTACCCACTATGACTAGGAATGTATGTATGAGTATCAAATAAGAACATCACAGTCTGTACACGGGGTAGTGATTACCCAATATGACAACAAATGGTCGCACCTAGTAGTTGGTAGTTCCCAATCGGACAACTGATTTTGTACATGAAGGTTTCGAGTAGTACATATGTTATGAGTGGTCAATAAGGCCAAGCATGTAGCCACATGGCGCGCCTGAGTTGTCAATTGATGATCGGCCGTATCCAACGAGAATGTCTGAACCTAATGGTTATGAGTATTCTTTACGACCAGCAATATATGTACATGGTGGAAATGAGTACCCAATTGCACCTATAATGCCTGTACATGGTGGTTTAGAGTACCAAATAGGACCAGGAATGTCTGTATATGGATATGTAAGTCACCACTATGACTGGGCATGTATGTACTTCAATAAGCAGTTACGAGTACCCAATTAGAACATGGTAAGTGTGACTACCCATTGAGACGAGGAATGAATGTACCTACCAGTGGTTATGGGTACCCAGCCTGACCAGCAATATCTGTATAAGTATGGTGGTTTTGAATATCAAATAGAACTAGGAATGGTATTGGCTATGCTATCAAATTAGACTAGGACTGTCTGTGCATGGTGGTAGTTAATACCCGATAGGACAACTGATGTCTGTATAGGGTTGTTTAGTGCTAAATAGAACCAACATTGCATGTAATGGTTATTCGTATGTACCAATTAGGACTAGGTATGGATGTACTTAGTGGATTAATAATAATTTACCCAACAGTACCAGAACTGCCTATATATGGTTAGAATGTAATTTTGAATACCCATTAGGACTAGGAATGTCCGTACCCGATGGTCGTAAGTTACAACTAGGACACCAATTCCCAAAAATCACACTTTCCATTTATTATTTTTGTAATTTTCCCCCAAAGTATCTCATCTGGCAATATAGATTTGAAATCTTAAACTGCATGTTACTACAAATTTATCACATTAATATTATTTAGTTACAAAAAAATTATCATAGGAATGGTTTTATTGTAATCTACAGATTCCTAATATTCACACTTTTCGGTTTATTTTTTTTGATGTATTACCCCAAAAATATCACACTTTGCGTAATAACATCGCTTTGATTTTTTGCAGTATGAAACTGCACTATAATATCTTTCAATTAGAGTATTTTTTATAAAAAATATAAATAAATGCCAATGCAGTCCACAGATTCCAAAAATTCGCACTTTTCTCTTATAATTTTTAGCGTTTTACCCCAAAAAAAGCCATTTTGCACAATATCAGCACTCTGATTTTTTAGTCTAGATAGGACAGGTTAATATCTACCTGTTACAGAGATTTATTTTAAAATAACATTATAAATAAGATTGTAGTTAACCGATTCCAAAAATTTGTACTTTTCGTTTATATTTTTTGACGTTTTACCCCAAAAAATCTTAACGCCCCAATGGCCAAAGTGCAGACTTCAGGAAAATACTCCAGGGACCATATGCTTTCAGAAAAATATAGTGACCAAAATTCCCTAGGGGGGGGGGGGAGGGTCTTCTATTGGTGGCTCATGGACTAATAGTGATGTGTACCAATGTGCATTAAATTTACTTTGTCGTCAATAAAACAACTTTCATGTGTCTGCGAAAATAAGATGTGCACAAAATAAATCTGATGTACCGTACACTATATCGTAACGCAGTGAGCTTATGTATGGCTTCGACACAATGTTATTTCATTGTTACTGTCTGATAATATGAAATAATCAGCCACATATTCATATTTACCTTTCAGAACAAAGTGGTTGTGAAATGTCGTGTTTGGTATGTAGTGTTGCCCAGATCCTCCTAGATCCCTATTTTAGAACTATGAGGGGTTTCCAGGCCCTTATTCAGAAAGAATGGGTCCGTATGGGTCATCCCTTCCAGAAATATTTGGGCTTTACTTGGAACAGTGACTCAGAACAGGTCTGTACACACTCATGTATTTAAGTAGCATTATTATCATACTAGAGTAAATGTGTTGTGTTAAAGGAACATTGTCTGATATTTGTCAAATTTGCTAAGATTTAAGATGCTTGCTTATCAATGGTTTTTATGCCCCGGCATCTATTGATGCAGGAGGCATATAGTGATTTCCTGTCCATTAGTCTGTCCAAAAATGTTAATAAAAACTTTTAATTTTTTTAAGTCCATCAAAGCATTGCTTTCAAACTTGGCATACTTGTTAACCATAATAAACACCTTGCATTTTCAAAGCCATGTAACACTATCAAACTAGTTTTTATGGACAAGGCTTTCACCGGGGCATAAACGTTAATTGAAAGCAGTCTTGTTAACACCCATAACAGGCTTGCATCTCATTTTAAGAATTGGGCATTGTGCTAAACATATGTAGATAAAAAAGTATATATTAATTACTGTATTTTGTTGAAAATATGCTTAGTGTTTGTCTTTATATTTTCAGACTCCAATATTTTTACTGTTTCTGGATTGTGTCTGGCAATTAGTTCAACAATTTCCCTCCAAGTTTGAGTTCACTGAGACGTTCCTGACTACTATATGGGATACTGCTCATATTGGAATCTTCAGTACATTCCTCTTCAACAATGATCACCATAAGCTGCAGTTCAGTAAAAATGAGGGGAAAAATATCAAACAATTTTCTCTGCCGACAGCTTGGAAGTGGGATTTGCAGTTCCAGGCAGAGGATTTATCATTTTTTCGAAACCCTCTTCATATAATGACGCATGACGCTGAGCTGTCTGATTCATTGAACGAGTTAAGGCATATGTCTAAGTTAGGACAACGATGTCAGTCTTCTCGTAATAACTCACTACCAAAATCTGTTGTTCTTAATTCAACAATGAATAGTGTAGAAAATGGTGTTGATGAATTTGATGTTCTGACGCCCAAGTTTTCCGCACCAGTTCTCCACCTGTGGACACAGTGCTACTTGCGCTGGCAAGTTCCAGCTCAGATATTCTGCGGAGGTTCTCCATCGTCCTATCTACAACAATGTCACATGGTGGAAGAAATAATACAGCTACAACACAAAGCCAAACAGCTCCAACTTAGAAACACCTCAAATGTTGAATTCCGGCCACGTAGTGAACTCATCTTTGGCCACGCCCAGAAATCATCTACGTTAACTGAACTATTGAACTCGACTGTGTTAACCTCGTCATTCCCGTTCTCTCCCGGGACATCAACGCGTGATCAACAACGTTTCACATATACCCCCACTATCAGTACATTTGTCAGAAATACTTCCCTTGACTTTGACAAGTTCATGGATGCTGATGATTAGGTCAGGTGTAATGAGAGACAAGACAATATACTTGAGCTTTAAAATTTCATCTTATCAAATACTATACACATTGTTCAGTGAGTGACATGGTAATATTGGTGTATTTCGCAAATTCACATAATCCGCAAACGTTTCCACAAGCCTAAATTTTAAACTACAAAGAACTCAATTAAGAAATAAAAAAAATCACTATTTTTTATTCCCGCAAGCCAAACATCTGATATTAAAAATTCGCCAACAGTTTACCCTTGGAAATAACCACTTATATGGTAGCTCAGATTTTTGGAAAATGAGTCTATTAATTAAGAGTTAATTGAAATCATTGAATTGTCAAACATGTAAAATATAAGATAATCAATTTTTGCTGGCTTCTTTCTTTGGCTTTTTGACCTTGTGATTTGAAAACAATCTAATTTGTGACTGATACCGTTCTTGCTTTATAACATCTATCCATTTGTATTTCCTTACTGGCAAAGGAGATAATACCGGACAGAAATCGCCCAGTAACGTTTTACTTCATACACCCCCTAACCTTTAAAATTCATTTTGTCTGCAAGTTAACTGAGATAAAAAAGAAGATCTGGCTTCTATTCTTGTGGCAATGGATACCATCAGGAATGAGGTGTTCAGCTTCATAAGTATTAGTTGTAGCTTTTGTTTAAAAATAAATCAGTATATAATAAGTGAACAAAGGACCGACTATGATGAAAATAAGTCTGAATTGTTTCATTGTATGCAAGACTTAGTGTTATCTATTTATGTACATTCCACGAAAATGAATATTTACATTCTATATTTGTAGATTACATATATTATATGTCCAAGATTAGTTACGTATATCTATGTATGCCAGCAAGCACTGACGTCAGCTTGTAGTCTTTATGCTAGATTTGCATTAGGCACAAAACACAGTTGACTGTTTAATAAATGTGTCAAACGTCTTTCATCAAGACTTGAAGAAGTATACACCTGTTGTTAGCTCACCTGTCACAAAGTGACAGAGTGAGCTTTTGTGATCACACTTCGTCCGTCGTCCGTCCGTCCGTCCGTCCGTCCGTCAACAATTGGGTTGTGTCCTCTCTAGAGGTCACAATTTTGGCCTAATCTTTATGAAACTTGGTCACAATGATCATCTCAACAAAATCTAGGTCAAGTTCGATATTGGGTCATCTGAGGTCAAAAACTAGCTCACTAGGTCAAATTATAGAAAAACCTTGTTTTAAACCTTTCAACATGTAGTCTTCATGGTCACTTAACTCTCTGCTGTAACTCTCTACACTCTATACATACAAGTAAACTTTCATCAACCAATGAAAATGTGTATCAGGGTTCACAGCAGTTTTGTAAAGGTCAAATATCAAAATATTCCTAGAGGGTGTGAATTGTAATGGTCAAGTGGAAATCAAAGCGCTGTAGGGAGCATAGACATTTTTTTGAGGGTCGTGGGTTCAAACCCCACTGGAACCATAATTTTTATTTTTTTATTTTTTATTTTTTTTGAGTGGTTTAGGTATTGTTTTGTCTTTATAGCATGTATTTGTACATTTTCCTGATGGTCGTGGGTTCAACCCCCACTGGAACCATAATTTTTATTTTTTTATTTTTATTTTTTTTGAGTGTTTAGGTATTGTTTTGTCTGTAAAGCATTTATTTGTACATTTTCCTGATGGTCGTGGGTTCAATCCCCACTGGAACCATAATTTTTATTTTTTTAAATGTTTAGGTATTGTTTTGTCTTTATAACATGTATTTGTACATTTTCCTGATGGTCGTGGTTTCAACCCCCACTGGAACCATAATTTTTTTTTTTTTTTTTTTTTTTTTTTTAGTGTTTAGGTATTGTTTTGTCTTTATAGCATGTATTTGTACTTCTTGATGGTCGTGGGTTCAACCCCCACTGGAACCATAATTTTTATTTTTTTATTTTTATTTTTTTAAGTGTTTAGGTATTGTTTTGTCTTTATAGCATGTATTTGTACATTTTCCTGATGGTCGTGGGTTCAACCCCCACTGGAACAATAATTTTTATTTTTTTATTTTTTTAAGTGTTTAGGTATTGTTTTGTCTTTATAGCATGTATTTGTACATTTTCCTGATGGTCGTGGGTTCAACCCCCACTGGAACCATAATTTTTATTTTTTAATTTTTATTTTTTTAAGTGTTTAGGTATTGTTTTGTCTTTATAGCATGTATTTGTACAGTTATATGGAGGAAAAATATTTCAAAATTTTTGTTTAAAATATAGGTCAAATCATAGAAAAACCTTGTGTAGTCAGTCACCAGAGGTTACAATTTCAACTTAATCTTTATGAAACTTTGTCACAATGATCCTGTCAACAAAATCTAGGCCAAGTTCGATTTTGGGTCATCTGGCGTCAAAAACAAGGTCACAATGTCAATTGACATTTTCCTGAGGGTCATGGGTTCAAACCCTACTGGAACCATAATTTTTTTTTAAGTGTTTAGGTATTGTTCTGTCTTTATAGCATGTTTTTGTACAGTTATATGGAGGAAATATTTTGTTTAAATTATAGGTCAGATCATAGAAAAACCCTGTGTAGTCGCCAGAGGTTACAATTTCGACTTAATCTTTATGAAATTTGGTCCTAATAATCATCTCAACACAATCTAGGTTAAGTTTGATATTAATTAAGTCATCTGGGGTCAAACGCTAGGTCACATGGTCAAATCATACAAAAACTTGCAATAGAGGCTGAATTTCCTTAAATTTTATTCAGAAAATGTGTAGGATCACCATAGGGTGTGCATGCACTAGTACGACAGGTGAGCGACCTAGGGCCCTTTGGGCCCTCTTGTTTTAAATTGTGATTTTTTTGTTCAAATTGTGAATAACTTTGAGGACAAACTCTGTAAAGTTACGAGAAAATGAAATCAGCAAGCTAATGCAATAGCAAATTTAAATTAATGTTGCAAATGTATAAAATGAGCTTATATTCCTCAAATGTAAGCCTTTGTACTATAAAGGTACAAAGCGTTATAACAATCACAACCATGCTTGTTTTGAAAAATCAGTATGGCAATAATAAGTAAAAATATTTAAGCCGAATTTAAATCAGACCCTGATCTTCCAACACATCTCAATCTGAGCTAAATCTCATCTCAAATAATGCAATGTGTCTTTGGGTTAATTTTCATGGGAGATTGGGCTCAAAGTTGGCATCAAAATTGCAGTAAAATTTCAAGAGTTAGAACTTCAGATTTATCTCAAATTCAGACTTTGGTTTGAGCAAATTCTCAAAAGAGCTGAGATTTCTACTTGAGATGCTTCGGGAGATCGGGCCCAGGTTTAGATCCGATTTGTCAAAGATTATTTGTTCATGTTGGAGCAGTCGAGTCCAGCTCTCATTTGTATGCCTTTGATAAAACAAAAGTGAGTATTGTGCCTTGTATTTTATAAGTGTGTCTGCCGTCTTCCATTGCAGCTTTATGTTATGTTTTAAGTGTGCAAAGATTGTTTCAAAGTGCCCTGTTAAGTTTGATTGTTGTTATAAGCACAAAGTGTCATGTAATTGATATCATGTTTTGTATTTGTCATTGTAAGTTTGTATTTGTTAATGAAAGCACCAATTGTTATAAGTACTGTGGGTTGTTTTTGTCAGTCTGTGATACTAGTTTTCTATAAGGCCAGAACCAATAAATTCCTAGATTATTATCCCAAAAATCTTCATTTTTCACATCTTTGAAACTTCGTCCGTTAAAATGGTACAAAACTATTAAAAAAGAAGTAAGTCGGACAAGATCAAAATCACTTATGTTTAAGCTCTTCAAAATAAATCTCCTTTCTGGCCCAACTTTTATGAAATATATGTACATCATGATAAAGTAGGAATTAGTCTATAATGGCCTTATATTATGCGAGGTGATTGCCCTGTGCTTATGTATGGTGAATCTTGCAGATTTAATACAATAAACAACACAATATTATTGTCAGTTCTCTCCCTTTGTTTGAGATACCCGTCATGATGTTCTCTCCCTTTGTTTAAGATGCTCATCAGTTCTCTCCCTTAGTTTGAGATACTCATCATGATGTTCTCTCCCTTTGTTTTAGATCCCTTTTTTTGAGATCCTCACCAGTTCTCTCCCTTTGTTTTATATCCTCATTAGTTCTCTCCCTTTGTTTGAGATCCTCATCAGTTCTCTCCCTTTGTTTCAGATCCTCAACGGTTCTCTCCCTTTGTTTTAGATCTCCTTTGTTTGAGATCCTCATCAGTTCTCTCCCTTTGTTTTATAACCTCATTATTTCTCTCCATTTGTTTTAGATCCTCATTAGTTCTCTACCTTGGTTTGAGATCCTCATCAGTTCTCTCCCTTTGTTTGAGATCCTCATGGGTTCTCTCCCTTTGTTTGAGATCCTCGTCAGTTCTCTCCCTTTGTTTGAGATCCTCATCATTTCTCTCCCTTTGTTTGAGATCCTCATTAGTTTTTTCCAATTGTTATGCTTTTAATGGTCAAGAAAACAGACAATATTGTAGAAGCAATAAGAATCCATTATTTTCAGTAGTTTTTTTTAGACATGTTCGATTTTTTTAGTTATCTATGTTTTTATTATCTTGATAAATTGTGCCAAGTCAGTTTGTATTACATTCATCAATTTGCGAGTATATGTATGTTTGGTTTATATCACAATTATATCCCCACAAACACAATTTGAAGGACTGTATGTTAGTCTTCTTTTGGTCCATCGGATGCAGAAAACGTGTAGAGCGAACTACTTCCAAGGCTATAAATGGACCCCGATGAAACATCATACGCATGATGTAGGTAACATAAATATCATGTGAATCGGTCCTGGCATAATGAGTTATTGCCCTTGGTCCTGTTAGATCAGGTTGTTGCAGGACTATCACATTCTGACAGCTTTAGTTCACTGGTTAATTTAGTGTAAGTACCACTATTTATATAGAATATCACGCATATTATCTATCATTTTGTTAATTTTAAGTTTCGGACAGTTTGTGTTAATCCCCCACCACCGACGGGTAGGAGTTTACAGTAATTGACATATTATGAGGAATATGTGCTAGACGTCTGTCATGTTGTTTGATTGCTAGTTCTTCTTAATCTCTGGTCTGAATTCAATTAAACTTCACATAAATACTTAGTACCTAGCCTAGTGGTGCATATTGTCAGGAATTTTAAGTCAGATGAATTTTGCCAGAGTTATGGCCCTTTGTTGGAGACGTACATTTTGTGTCAAAATCCTTGTAGTTGTTATGATGATATTATTCACATGTGGTCAGGGTTGCTGTTTGTTTAATATCTTGTTATTGTTTTATTGTTGACATATGTTCCATATGGAATTTGTGATGATTTTAACTTCTTTGTATAAAATGATTACCTGTATATTCCAGATTTATCGCTCCATGTATTACTTAAAATAACTGAATATATGTAGGGTCTGTGACCCTTTTTCTCCCAACATAACCAAACCTATTACTGTAGAGATTATATAAAAAAAATCTGTTTCTGGTATCAAAGCTATTCTTAAGATTTGTTGCAATCCTCAATAACGGTATTGTTACACTTGTAGGGTAGTTGCACTTTCTATAATGACGAAACGTGATTTTTAACCCTTTCACTGCCAGGCACCCAATGACGAAACGTGATTTCCATGACGTCATTCGTACTTAACACACAGTGGAATGTTGGTAATCTTAGGATGGGTATACACGTCCTTATGGCAAATAGCTGAAACATTACGTGGATGTGTTAACCCAACCATATGGCAGTGAAAGTGTTAAAAACATTTACCTACCTATGCTATTTTTAGGGGCTTGTTACCCAAAACATTTTATGCCTTAAAACAGTTGTCCTATTATTATAACATAGTTGATCAAAGTGTGTGCCCGTAGGTAATTTCTAATTATTCCTTATACCATGTTCAAAATGTCAGATTGTTATATGAAACATTTATTATTATTATGTTATACAAATGGCAACATGCACTAAAATAGAGCAGAAAATATAACCTTGTTTGTGTTTTAATTTGTCCAACATCATAAAATGAACGATAACCTGTTTGGCAGACTAATGGCGCTATATACCCGCCCATTATACGAATCATCTCAACTAGGCATGGCTATAGATTGGGTACATACACCATCTCTCATTTCCTGGTGGTTGAAGCATTTACGGTACCCAGGATTCCTACTGTTATTTGATGAAAAAATACCAATGATTAACTGAATTACGGTCATATGAAATTTCCTAAGCTGAATTTTAACAATAGAACAATGTTTGAAACAGAGTTTTGGTATGTGGATGCGTGCTTATGGCACTTGAAACCCACTTGCTCATATTTTCAGGATTGGGCATTATGCCTCAGTAGAACGCCTGTTTACCTATATAATGGGAAGTTGGAGGTTGAAATCCTTCAGCAGGGATCTGTTCTAATATGGTCGGTTGGTAAACTGCCAGCTGTATGTAGTTAAATAATGACTACCATGTACTCTATACCTTGTTGTTGTTGTTTGTTATCAACTGATGCAGTTGTGTGTGCATATTATTTGTTTTCGCTACAAGAATGGCCAATACTTTCAAGGGAAGGGACAATTGTATGATACATGGAGTCCCGAGTGGGCTACTCTAGCTCCTAACTCCTTGGTTCTTTAACATGCCTGGTATATCACACCAATATGCGAGATTCAATCTCAGGGTTAACTACCAACCAATTCATCTCTAGTTGGGTTGGAAACACCAAAAAGCATTTCTGAATTCTCCAGTGCCTCTGCTGAGATTCCAACCAGATACCTACAGATTGGTAGTCAAGAGCATTGACAACTCGACCACCACACCACCAATAGCCTGATGCCTTAAATGGTAGAAATTGGTTGATATAAATATGATTCCGAATGTATGCAGCTGTATCAAAGGCCGATGTGGCAAACCCTTCGGCAGTGCTACTTTACAGATATACATTACATGACTGCTTATCAGGTCCTTGCTAATATAAAACAATGGAAGTCATTCTTCTCAATATATAAATTTATTATAAAAAAATCATATAATAACTGAAATATGTTAAGAGAAATATATTGCACAATGAAAATGCTAGAAGAAGAATGCAAAGATATAATATACTCTCATATGTAGGTATTTGTAGAATGTAAATAAAATACTAGAAAAATCGATCTATACAAAACGGTAGCCATGGATACGATATACTTGTAGTTACAATAACTAGGGATACAATATACTCACTGTTTATAGGTTTTGTTACTGGTACAAATGACAGTGTACCTGTCTCATTATCACTAGAAATGGGAACGAATACAAAATCAGTATTTGAATATTCGAAAAGCCTATTCGTATATATTCCAATATTTGATACTCGTTCCAAATTTTATTTTCATTGTCCTTGGAGATTCCATACTCTCACAAACTGACAACCATTTTTTGTTGGATAATAAAATTCAAATATGAATTTTGGATTCTAATATTCGACCGGTTTCCCAATTCTAGTATTCAAGTATTCGGCTATTCAGTCCCATCTCTACTTGAAATAATTTTTACATAAGACAGGCATACCTCAACAAAGGTCGGATCAATGTATAAATAAATAAATATCAAATTATATGAGTAATAATGCTGAGTAATGGTGATTATCGGAATAAACATTTTGTAGCTATGTGTGTAAAAATAAACTCATATCACATCCTTATTCTCATTATCCCTAAAAGACATTATATTTTTGACTTTCATCATGTATGCCTAAAAAAATATCAATTTATATGAGTAATTATAATACTGAGTAGTGGTGATTATTTATAACACTATGTGTGTAACAAACTTATAATTAGGCTACAGTAACTCTTAAAATACTAAAAATATCTTAGTTCCAATTATATAACTGTATAATATTGCCATTTGTACTGAATCAACATTGGACGATAGGTATCAAACGATATATCTATAAAATATATACAACCCTCAAGGGGAACAATCCATGATGGCTATATAACAAGGGGAACAATCCATGATGGCTATTTAACAAGGGGAACAATCCATGATGGCTGTCTAACAAGGGGAACAATAATAGTTCTGACACATCTGAGTAGTTCCTGAGACAGACTGGTCGATATTTAATACAACAAAAAAAGATGTTATTAATACAAACAAGAGGGCCAAAGGGCCCTAGGTCGCTCACCTGTCATGGTAGTGCATGCAAGCCCCTATGGTGACATAAGTAATCATTAACATTTTCTGAATAAGATTCAAGAAAATTCAGCCTTTAATGCAATGACAGAGGGACAATGGACGAGGAGTGATCGCAAAAACTCACTCTGGTCACTTTGTGACAGGTGAGCTAAAAAATATATATACATGTACCTGTACCATATTTCACACACTAACTTTACTACTATGCTATCAACAGTTATCAACTAATCAACAAAGTAATACAATATACATCTAAACTTAATCTTTAAGTGATAATCAAAAACCTTTTCCAGAAAGGATTAGTTGAGCACTATACAAAGACATACAACGTTACCATTAGTTTCTAAGCAGTACTAACTTGCCTCACACCACTCCTCCCTTTACAAATGTCAGTGACCTCCCTTTACAAATGTCAGTGACCTCCCTTTACAAATGTCAGTGATCGCCCTTTACAAATGTCAGTGATCTCCCTTTACAAATGTCAGTGATCTCCCTTTACAAATGTCAGTGATCGCCCTTTTCAAATGTCAGTGATCTCCCTTTACAAATGTCAGTGATCGCCCTTTACAAATGTCAGTGACCTCCCTTTACAAATGTCAGTGATCGCCCTTTACAAATGCCAGTGATCTCCCTTTACAAATGTCAGTGATCGCCCTTTTCAAATGTCAGTGATCTCCCTTCACAAATGTTAGTGATATTCATTATGCAGCTAGCTTGCATGTGTCCCATGTAAGGTTTTACTGTACTGCTAAGGGTGATAAGAACTGAGGAGTTTGGTTTCACATAAAACAAGAAAATAGTTTTGTCATGGTAAAATAAGCACAAGATAAATATAGATAAAATATAACAAACATGAACAAGACTAATCAATCTACCAACAACATTAAACTACAACATGACCATGTAGATCATGATCATCTCACCGGTTAGCTAATAAATAAATTGCACTTCTCATTGGTTAAAATACATAAACAATAAAATAAGACTACCTAACAAGAAATGTATGTATAACTCTTTCAATAGAAACAACAAGAAAACAACAGTTTTAAAATTGATACATAGATCTTCTTACAATATCAAAATAACAGAAACTTATATTAATGTGAATGTGTTAATCATTAACGCTGTTTATTATACCACATAATTAAAAAGATATCGTATACGAATACCTTTCTAGACCAGCTCTGTACAACTAGCCTAGCTCTCAGTGCTACAATCTCTAGAGAACAGCTCTCAGTACAGCAACCTCCCTAGAATGGCTCTCCATACGGCAACCTCTCTAGAACAGCTCTCTGTACAGCAACCTCCCTAGAACAGCTCTCCGTACAGCAACCTCCCTTTAACAGCTCTCTGTACAGCAACCTCCCTAGAACCTCTCTCTGTAAAAGACCTTCCTAGAACAGCTCTCAGAACAGCAACCTCCCTAGAACAGCTCTCAGTACAGCAACCTCCCTTTAACAGCTCGTTGTACAGCAACCTCCCTAGAACAGCTCTCAGTAAAGCAACCTCCCTAGAACAGCTCTATGTACAGCTACCTCCATTCAACAGTCTATGTACAACAACCTCCCTTTAACAGCTCTCTGTAAACCAACCTCCCTAGAACAACTCTCAGAACAGTAACCTCCCTATAACAGCTCCCTGTACAACAACCTCCCTAGAATAGCTCTCAGAACAACAACCTCCCTAGAACAGCTCCCTGTACAACAACCTCCCTAGAATAGCTCTCAGAACAACAACCTCCCTAGAGCAGCTCCCTGTACAACAACTTCCCTAGAACAGCTCTATGTACAGCAACCTCACAAGAACAGCTCTATGTACAGCAACCTCCCTAGAACAGCTCTATGTACAACAACCTCCCTAGAACAGCTCTCTGTACAGCAACCTCCCTAGAACAGCTCTCTGTACAGCAACCTCCCTAGAACAGCTCTCTGTCCAGCAACCTCCCTTGAACAGCTCTCAGTACAGCAACCTCCCTAGAACAGCTCTATGTACAGCAACCTCCCTAGAACAGCTCTCAGTACAGTAACCTGCATAGAACAGCTCTCTGTACAGCAACCTCCCTAGAACAGCTTTCTGTACAGCAACCTCCCTAGAACAGCTATCTGTATAGCAACCTCCCTAGAACAGCTCTCAGTACAGTAACCTCCCTAGAACAGCTCTCTGTACAGCAACCTCCATAGAACAGCTCTCAGTACAGCAACCTCCATAGAACAGCTCTCAGTACAGCAACCTCCCTAGAACAGCTCTATGTACAGCAACCTCCCTAGAACAGCTCTCAGTACAGCAACCTCCCTAGAACAGCTCTATGTACAGCAACCTCCATAGAACAGCTCTCAGTACAGCAACCTCCCTAGAACAGCTCTATGTACAGCAACCTCCATAGAACAGCTCTCAGTACAGCAACCTCCCTAGAACAGCTCTATGTACAGCAACCTCCCTAGAACAGCTCTCAGTACAGCAACCTCCCTAGAACAGCTCTATGTACAGCAACCTCCATAGAACAGCTCTCAGTACAGCAGCCTCCCTAAAACAGCTCTAAGTACAGCAACCTCCCTAGAACAGCTATATGTACAACAACCTCCCTAGAACAGCTCTCAGTACAGCAACCTCTCTAGAACAGCAACAATCAACACAACCAAACATAGATGTCTCCCTGCAGGTACAATGGTTTACAAAATAAATACGAATTCAATATAATTGTATAACATAAATATAATTATTGCCATTATGATCAAATATATAATAAAATACTACAGTCATGTAGTTATGTTGTGTATACAATGTAACTGATAGGCAACTGATTTTATGGAATTGTACATAAAAAACGTACAAATAAAGAACAGTAAATCAACGTAATTGTTTTCAATTACTTGTACTTACTGTATTCGTGGATTTTTGCAGGTTGAAAAGTTGTTGAATTCTGAATATCAGACATGTAGCTTATGAAAATGTTCTAATTTTTTTAATTTCTTAGTGGTCTCTTTGTAGGCCAAAGTGTATGCTAGAGGATATGTTAGAGATTCTTGTACATCAGTATTTCCATATTGCTAGCGTCACCAGTGCCCACCACTCATACTACTCATGTATAATGAATATTTACTAAGAATCTTTTTAAAAGCATTTGGAAATGCATTTGCATGAAAAAATCACAATAATTATAACTTTGGTATTATTATACTAAATCAGCAAAATTTGTCTGTAATTATTTGTGCATGATTGTAAATATTTTGTGTATATAACTAAAGTTCCATGTGCATGAAGTCACATTTTGTACATTATAATATGGTTTATATTACAGAGAATTTGACATGATCCTCAACCTTCAACAGTTGATATATTGTCTATATTTATAACCCCCATTGTATGTTTTTAAGCGGAGACGCTCAATTAATAATACAAACACAAATCTAAAGGACCGATATTGCACAATTTGCTCGTGGAAATTTATATATTTAACGAAAGAACCTAGTAATATATGCATGCATAAAGGTCATGATCAGGCAAATTATGTGTACTATACATATTATGTTAACATGTGAGGATGAGATCATTTGTCTCAATATATATTGTTGTCTGTTGCCATGGTGACATGTGTGTTGACAATCAGGCAGCTTCCAACTGTCTGGTAGGTACGGGTATATGAAAGTTGACATTCAACATCTCTGTAGGATCATCAAACTCAATGCCATCTATACTTATGTCAAGGTCAAACTGAAATATAAGGTCAAGGTCAAATTGAAATATAAGGTCAAGGTCAAACAAGTTCAGCCCATGAGTGAGTAGTGATTTTAATGTCTGTATCCAAACGAGTATCGATAAAAAAATTATTATTTCGATTCTAACATAATTGTATGTGTTGTATGTGTAATAGAAGTTCCTGTCAATAATACCATACATTTTATGTAAAAGACATGCTTCAATGCAACAAATAAGGCATGCTCTCATGCACAGCTTTATTAGTTCTATACTGTTCAAAACATACCAGTACAGTATTTGTATGTCTACCCCTGGCAACAAAAAAGACAGCAAAAGCCTGATAAATTGACATTTGAGATGAATTTAAATAAATTTGCCTCCTGTGATGTATATGTGCAGTGGAGCTCAACTGTTTATTGGAATGCAACACAAGGTGTGGCACTGGGTGATTTCACATGATTATCCTCCAAGAAATATACATAGGATAACTGATCCTTGCACTATACTAATACTGATTCATCCCTGGACTTTGACATAGACAATACATCTGACTCAGGGGATGTACATGATGGAATTATAATACAGAGATCACTCATATACATGTTGTATCATGAAAGCCATTTGGAGTAATGTATAGCCTACTGAAGAAATCTTGTTGTATCATGATAGCCATTTGGAGTAATGTATAGCCTACTGAAGAAATCTTGCACAAAAATTCCTGGGCTTGTATTCAAAAAGTATCTTAAGTGAAAACTTAAATATTTTGACGTACGTAAATAATTTGTGCAACTCATATGACCTGTAAGTTGAAGAATAATCCATGCTTTCCTAGTGATTATAAAATATAGTAGCCACTTACAGTAAATAATAATTCGAAAATATGTAAAATATTAGTCATCTTGTTTTTCTTGCTTAGCTGATACACTAAGTTTTCACTTATGATGCTTTGGGAATACCAGCCCTGGTGCAGCATTCTGCTTCTATACCAGAAACGGCCTTATACTATTGTCAAAGTCATTCAAGCAAATTCATTGGACCATGTGCTTATAATTTGCCGTTACAAAGGTAATTGATTGACAATTAGCTTAATGTTAATTGAAAAGATGCAGATCAAGACTTCAGTTGACCAGGATTTACTTTTGGTTGTAAATACTGCACATTTTTGTATAATCCAATGAATATATGTATGATAACCTCCTCCAAACACCACTCTGCTTATGTGCAAACCATTCTCTACAATGGTACCTGTTTAATTGGCAGATGGTGAACGTTTTTGTCTTTCAATGTCTGATTATAGTGTGATGAACGTAAAAGTGGAACTATCAACTGGAAGAACAGTTGGAATGCAGTCTGCCAATGATAACAATAGTCTTTTGTTTACAAATAACTAGAAATTCATGCCCTCAGGCAAATTATGTTGAGCCTTGGCGCACGTTGAAAAAAAGCACCAACTTAAATGTGCTAAGTTACATCTAATCCCACCATGCATAAAGAAGAAATGATCTGTACAAACTTTGACCTTCAACACTGACCTTGACCTTTGAGATAGGAACCTGGGGTTGCTCATGACACTCTGATTAATAGAGGTTAGCATTCATGCCAATTATAAGCAAGATTGGTCAAAGCGTGACAAAGTTATGGTCCGGACAAGCTTTAATTTGACCTTCAACTGTGACCTTTGAGTTAGAAATCTGTGGGTTGGGCATGACACTCCGCCTGATGGAGGTTAACATTCATACCAAATATAAGAAAGATTAGTCAATGCCCAACAAAATTATGGTCCGGACAAGCTTCAATTTGACTTTCGACCTCCAACTGTGACCTTGACCTTTGAGATAGGAACCTGGGGGTTGGGCATGACACCCCGCCTCATGGAGGTTAACATTTATGTCAAATATAAGAAAGATTAGTCAATGTATGACAAAGTTATGGTCCAGACAAGCTTCAATTTGACTTTCGACCTCCAACTGTGACTTTGACCTTTGAGATAGGAACCTGGGGGTTGGGCATGACACTCCGCCTCATGGAGGTTAACATTCATGACCAATATAAGAAAGATTGGTTACTGCATAACTAAGTTATGGTCGGGACAAGCTTTAATTTGACCTTTGACCTCCAATTGTGACCTTGACCTATGAGATAGGAACCTGGGGGTTGTGCATGAAACTCCTCATGGAGGTGAACATTCATGCCAAATATAAGCAAGATTGGTCAAAGCATAATAAAGTTATTGTCTGGACAAAATCAGACGGACACACACACATACACCAAAAGTGGCGACTAAGTCTCGCTCACCGCAAGCGGTCTCAACAAGATTAAATGCATTTTTGATGTCCATTTGTGTTCAATCTTGTGCGCATTCTATTTTAATGAATATACTCTTTCAATCTACACTGATAACAAGCGGTCAGTAGACCATGCAGTGTTTAAATTATGCATGTTTGCTTATTGATATGTCTCGAGTTATCTCCAGCGAGCTATACACATGTATTAATTAAGTCATACAAGTCAGGTTGTTGGTTCAAGAAAGCTGCATCGACTTCATGTATTCCTTGAGTAGTAAGATAAACAACAATAATACGTTGATTGAACTTTGTTTATTGATGTTATAACATTGATAAGCAAGGGTTACCATGACAACAGTATCATCTAATATCCAGTTTCTTACACTGTATGTTATATGCAATGTAACATTATAAACAAGAATATCAGATGATGCCATTTACGATGATAGGGAATTACAAAATTGCACCAATTCTTATTTGAAATTACAAATCTATATCACATTAGGGTATTATAGGTCATTTGCGGTATGAAACGTTGTGTAAATATTAACTATGTTCCAAAACATTTCATCAGATGTTGGATAATTTTGTCTTTCAATGTCTGATTATAGTGTGATGAACGTAAAAGTGGAACTATCAACTGGAAGAACAGTTGGAATGCAGTCTGCCAATGATAACAATAGTCTTTTGTTTACAAATAACTAGAAATTCATGCCCTCAGGCAAATTATGTTGAGCCTTGGCGCACGTTGAAAAAAAGCACCAACTTAAATGTGCTAAGTTACATCTAATCCCACCATGCATAAAGAAGAAATGATCTGTACAAACTTTGACCTTCAACACTGACCTTGACCTTTGAGATAGGAACCTGGGGTTGCTCATGACACTCTGATTAATAGAGGTTAGCATTCATGCCAATTATAAGCAAGATTGGTCAAAGCGTGACAAAGTTATGGTCCGGACAAGCTTTAATTTGACCTTCAACTGTGACCTTTGAGTTAGAAATCTGTGGGTTGGGCATGACACTCCGCCTGATGGAGGTTAACATTCATACCAAATATAAGAAAGATTAGTCAATGCCCAACAAAATTATGGTCCGGACAAGCTTCAATTTGACTTTCGACCTCCAACTGTGACCTTGACCTTTGAGATAGGAACCTGGGGGTTGGGCATGACACCCCGCCTCATGGAGGTTAACATTTATGTCAAATATAAGAAAGATTAGTCAATGTATGACAAAGTTATGGTCCAGACAAGCTTCAATTTGACTTTCGACCTCCAACTGTGACTTTGACCTTTGAGATAGGAACCTGGGGGTTGGGCATGACACTCCGCCTCATGGAGGTTAACATTCATGACCAATATAAGAAAGATTGGTTACTGCATAACTAAGTTATGGTCGGGACAAGCTTTAATTTGACCTTTGACCTCCAACTGTGACCTTGACCTTTGAGATAGGAACCTGGGGGTTGTGCATGAAACTCCTCATGGAGGTGAACATTCATGCCAAATATAAGCAAGATTGGTCAAAGCATAATAAAGTTATTGTCTGGACAAAATCAGACGGACACACACACATACACCAAAAGTGGCGACTAAGTCTCGCTCACCGCAAGCGGTCTCAACAAGATTAAATGCATTTTTGATGTCCATTTGTGTTCAATCTTGTGCGCATTCTATTTTAATGAATATACTCTCAATCTACACTGATAACAAGCGGTCAGTAGACCATGCAGTGTTTATATTATGCATGTTTGCTTATTGATATGTCTCGAGTTATCTCCAGCGAGCTATACACATGTATTAATCAAGTCATACAAGTCAGGTTGTTGGTTCAAGAAAGCTGCATCGACTTCATGTATTCCTTGACTAGTAAGATAAACAACAATAATACGTTGATTGAACTTTGTTTATTGATATTATAACATTGATAAGCAAGGGTTACCATGACAACAGTATCATCTAATATCCAGTTTCTTACACTGTATGTTATATGCAATGTAACATTATAAACAAGAATATCAGATGATGCCATTTACGATGATAGGGAATTACAAAATTGCACCAATTCTTATTTGAAATTACAAATCTATATCACATTAGGGTATTATAGGTCATTTGCGGTATGAAACGTTGTGTAAATATTAACTATGTTCCAAAACATTTCATCAGATGTTGGATAATTTGGCATAGAACTATACAATTTGTCAAAATAAAGCATATCCAGAACTTTCATATTTTAATACTGTTTTTTTATACCTTTTTTGAGATAATGATTATCATAGATTTTTCTAAATATCAGATCTAAACTTCTTATGAATAGGTATGTTTGAAATTAAAGTTAGCACATCAGATTTCCTACAAAATAACTGAATTACAAAACAGAGCATAGATGTTTATATAAACAGTAGCAATTATAAGAAAACAGTTGTAACTTCCATAGAGCTTAGTTCATGTTTTATACAGATCTTGGTTTCATATTAAACTAAGAGATGTGTACATCATATAAAGCACTTACACGCAATCACAGATTATGCATCTTATTTAATAAATGTAACTATTTGGAAAAAGAGTAATTAACATGCACAACATAAATTGTCCAAGCAAATTAGATCATCAATGTACATTTGTATTAAAAATCCATGAACTAGAAATCCATGAACTAGAAATCCATGAACTAGAAATCCGTTTTTCGTATATATTAGTCAGCCATATTGAGAAGGTATGAAATGTTCACACAAAACACATGATCTGTATAAGTCTTCATCATTCTTCGTCACCACGGCGATCCATGGTTTCCATTTCCACGTCCCCTTGGTCAGGATTAGGAAGGGGCAACATCCCTGGGGTGGGCTCTACACTAGGTTTAGACACCTTAAATACACAGGAAACATGCTGTTAGACTATAACAAAATAAAGGAAATACTAGGTAGGTGACTAGCAGTATATTATCTATAGGTAAACCTTTCTGTGAATCGCCCCATCATGTATGCACAATTCAAGGGCAATAACTCATCACTTACTAGGTACAAACTTACCAAATATCATTTGTAAATCGTAATACTGCTAGCACTTTGGTTAACCCAATTCTTTAAACAAATAATAAAATGACTTAAATATGTTGCATTAACTTCAGTAATACATAGAACCTACATATATCAGCGGCTACATCCTAGGCCAACATAAAATGCTTATTGCTGGTTTCTCAATCTAGCTTAAAAATATTTATTTAACACTTAATTAGTTCTAAACATGAAGATTTAGCATCACTTTTGATGAATAAAACAAGACCCTATCAACCTATTCATGAAACCAGAAAAAATCATTCATTCCCAAGGCCTAAAATCAATAAACCAATACGTCCAATACACTACAGCAACAGATGTCTGATACCAACAGTTCTATTACACCTGGTTACATAATATCAGATATAACTGTAACATTTCATTCATAATACCGGATATCTAATCAGTTATACCGTCAGCAAGCACCTTGTCATCAATTATGTAAACACATCATCATGATAACAATGTGTGGTTAGTTACGAAGGTCATGGTCATGCATGAACATTGTGCACAACAATGACAAAGTTCACACGTGCACATCAGTCACCTACCACTTGCATAGGCAGTGATTTTATTTCATTACAGCCAATGCAGTGTAAATATTGTGTACAATTACTATAAATAGACCTTATCATGATATGTTGATATGTCATGAGAAGGAGAACCTTCATTTAACATAAGAGTATTTCAGCACATTTAAAAGTCTACCACTTCACATGACACCCACTCTCATCACATGATGCACCCTCATCACATGACCCACCCTTATCACATTACCAACCCTCATACAGAATCATCCAGAAAACATTTGATCAAAATACAATAATTACATGACTCATAAACAACATTAATGTAAAATACCAAATTACAAAGGTGAATAAGCAATCATTCAAAATGGATACTGACGATACACATAATTACCAGTATATGATTCTTTCATTGTAAACTAGAAGTCGTTTTGAGACAAAAACATGTCTCCCACAAAGGGCCATGACTCTGACAAAAAAGATCTGACTTAAATTTCCTGACAATATGCACATCAAGGCTAGGTACAAAGAATTCATGCAAAGTTTCATTGAAATCTGACAAGGGTTAAGAAGAACAAACTTGACCGGACAAACTTTGTGGCATCAATCCAGACACCTCAAAATCAAAGTTTCCCCCAACTATAATATAAACGTGGGGGAATATTTTTTTCAAATTTAGAGAATTTATATAATGTATAGTAAAGTGCATGATAATAAAGCCTATACTCATTTGGGTATATAACTCCCATCTACTCAATGTTACATTATGTATACAAGGTCAGCCATGAACCCAGATACTTAACTGCTGAATATACCAAAACATCCGTCTACAATCTAGCACATAACATTGAACTTTGATATGAAAACTGTACCTAGTAACATACAACGTTAGATAACACTCGGTCTTTCTTCTGTATCATATCTTAAATTTTGGCAACCATTCAACACTTGACTTATCAAAGGACGTAAATTACCATAAATGACAAACAAGATTACATTAACATAAACAAATGTAGCCAAAACATTGTCTGCAAACTGTAACAACACCACTCCTTACGTGCATATTGTTACACAACTGTCAATAATAGAACATGACTCAATTGCTGAATTTCTGAAAATTGTATTTGGTATTAGCAATTTGCCTTTATTAATATGGACCTTGCATTTAGCAATTTGCCTTTATTTTATAAATGGACCCTGTATTTAGCAATTTGACTTTAATTATATGGACCATGTATTTAACAATTTGCCTTTAATATAAATATATAAAATCATTTTCTTAACATGTGAGAGGCCGCATTTTATCCATTCTATAAGCGTGAAGTTCTTATCCATTTTCTAAAATATAAGTATGTTATTCATTTTTGTTGGTAATTAATTTTGTGAATCGAAGTAAAATGGCAATTACGGGAGGTCAATAATTTGTGCATTTAAAATCATGGAGGGTAACCCCTCATGTATTTCAGGTTATTAGATGTAATAATATTAGATAGTAAATATTTGTAGAGTTCATGATAGTTTTACAGTATTAACACTACAGTCAGGTCCCGATACAACAAAGCTGTTGGTTTCCCAGAAAAATGTTATTGAAACGAAATTGTCAGTATACTGAATTTATACAAAGAGCGTTTTAGTACCTTTGTCCCCAAATATGATGTCAGTATAATGAATTTGTCAGTATATCGTGTGTCATTATATCGTGTGTCATTATATTGAGACCTGACAGTATTTGACAATGATTTACAGTTCAAAGCACAACATAAAGACATACCTTCAACTGTAAATATGTCGGAGAAATCTTCCCAGTGGATGTATGTTAGTAAATCAAAAACCGATACCACAAAAATATAGCGCTAGCTGTGAGTTAGTATCTACTATACTATAAGTGCACTAAGTAAGCAACAGGTAATAAAATATTTCAGCAAATTGTTATATCTTTCAACGGGATTTTCCCATTTCGCCTAATGCCATTAGGTATAAAATTCAAATTCCTATTTGGTCTAATGCTATTTGGTCTAAAATTCAAATTTCCATCTCCTATTTCGTCTAATGCCATTTGGTCTAAAATTCAAATTCCCATTTCGTCTGAAGTGTCCAATTGAATGGATTCCAATTTTGTCTTAAGTATGAATTCGTGTGAAATATGTTAAGACGAAATGAGAATTTTTCTTCTAAAACTTCCGTTTTATATGGTAGACGAAATGAGATTAGACGAAATGTCAATGTCAAACACAGGATATAACTTAGCTCACTACAGAAGCAGTACAGAAATCAACATAACGAAAGCAACAGATCACATGATTCGTACGTATGACAATAGTCTGTTTGATGATATACAATATATCAATATACATGTACTGTATAATACTCGGTATATAAATATACTGTATAATACACTGTATGTAAATATACTATATAATACACTGTATGTAAATATACTGTACAATCACAGACTTCAATTGCATCTACAAGCTTTCACAACATATTTATACACATGGGGGATACACTGTGGATGTATGGCAGACGAGGAATCATTATGGCAGTATGTATGGCACACAGGGAATCACTATGCCAGTTGGTTTTGAGATATTCCAGACTAGATATTTATTAAGTAAACCATTTTCAACACCCAACACTTAAACAAAACAAAAAAATTATGCATACAAGTTTTAAATGGAAAAGGGCCGAAAATTAGAATTTCGAAAGACACACAGCATTTCGTTCCTATCAACTTTATACAAAATTTCCGTCTTCGCCTACAACCCTAGCACTGGTTTATTCCCTATAGTGCTTACACTGCCATATACAGGGACATAGGGAGATCTGCATCTATCTGAACACAAGTAGGAATAAGCATGTTCTGTTCTATACAATAACTTACCAGCCAATTGATGGGAGCAACCAGGAAAGTATCGGTGAGAAATGAGACGGTTTCCTGTACATACGACATCTTGTCTTTGGCCTGTACAATCACCCAGCTAGGTAGATCATCAAAGTGACGGGCCTGTAATACACATACACACAAAATATAATCAACAATGTACTTAACATTCATTCATACCTGATAAGATGAAATAAAATAATTTTCCAGTAATTATGGTAATCGGTTTCAGACTAGCAGTTACCAGCTTTTAATAACATCTAAGTGCAAACTTATTGTAATTGTATAAACAGAAAAAGTATTTTTCTTGTATTTCTTATATAAAATAACTCAACTGATTTGTACAAAGGGTAGCCTAATAGCCTTCCTTGGAACTATAATAGATAGTCACCCTGGGACACTGGCTTATTATTTCTAGCAGTGCACTCGCTCTGTCAAAATTGGTTAGTATTATTTCATTAAATTGTAAGAACACACACATCTTGTCATTCTTAATAGAGCAATACAACTATTATTTTATATGTTAGTAAGACTCATGTAATGTAATGTTCAATATATAAGTATTCTAATGAAGACATACCTGTTTGAAAGCAGTGTACAATTCTTCAGTATATTTTAGAGCATTTTCCATTCGTTCACGTACAACAGTGGGCTGTAGACGGGTTGGCATATATCCAGATACTGTTGTCATACTCTGCTTGACATGACGAGTCAGTTGCCTAGCAACCACTATTGTCTTTCCTTCCAATGTCTGAAATTGTATTGAAGTTCAATAAATCAACAATTGTAAAATACTGTTCAATCATCAAAATCAATCTTACACTTGGTCAAATGATGCATTTATCAAACAAAAATCTGGGTCAATTATTGATTTACGGTATTAACAATTTGATAACACAATGAAGTTTGTGGTGCAGCTGTCAGAATTTTGTTCATAATATGTCAATGCACACAAAGCAAGTTATCATAATCTCACTATGTCAATAAGTTTACCTTAAAATATCAACAATAATTTCCAACTCATTCAATATTGTGAAGATCTCCAAGACTAATACAAGACAAGATTATGTCCTAACAAACAACTCATAAATTTAACCAAGAGACCCTTTAGCTAGCTAAAAAATGTTTTCGCCTCTTAGGATTCTCAGCAAATGGCCATTTTTTCTTCCAATAATAAAATACCAGTATGTATTTTAGCTATAGTAAAAGTACTAAATATGTATTTTAGCTATAAACTGTAAAATATGTATTTTAGCTATAACAATTAAATTCCAGTACAAAATTATCAAAATGACTGCATGTGTAGCGTGTTAACTTGAGGGTTAAGTGATCAGCCCTAACAAGAAGATCAGAGTTTTCTAGGATATTATATAATCATATGTGCACCGAGGAGAGTTTGTGATCAGCCCACATTAGATGCATGATCGGAGTTTTCTAGGGTATCATATAACCCCATGTGTACTAACCTCTGGCTTATCTTCACCGTCCGATTCACTGTCATCATTGATCTGTTCCCAGTATGATGCCACTTTCTGCTGAGCCACTTCATACTTCTCCTCTAACGTATTCTTCACATCTCCGGCACCCGACTTAGCATACTGAATCTGATCAATTAAATACAACACTTAATGCTTGTTACCTGACATAAACAGAAGTGTACCGGTACCTTATTTGTCTATTTCACCTGTGAATTTGCACAGGTGATATCAGATTGTTAGTTCTATAACCTTGAACTCTCTCAAGGTGAAAATCCTGATCAACTACCTTTCTCAAAGTGAAGCATTTCTCTCTATACTGTGTAGTTCGTTTCTAGACTGAGTACCGTAAACAAGACTGGTGACGAGGAAACATCGGATCAAACCCTTTTAGGGAGTTCATGCAATATACATAATTCAGTATTAGTATAGAAAGCAGTCAGTGTCAATAATGTTTTACTATAATACACATGTAATACATAGGTGTTTTGTGGTTGTAATAACTGGTTTCACAATCCATGTGAAATACTACAATATGGAAATGTCAAGATTATACTATAAATGACAAATTGGTGACAAAATGTCTAAAACGAAGAAATCATATTCATAGCATATGACTGTCTTGAATGTACCTTATACAAGCTAGAGAGTGCGAAAACTTACCAAGTCAACAGTAAAATGTAGTCGTTCCATCTTCTCCTGACTTCTCATCTGTAGACCCTTGAGATCCTTCATGGCCCTTTTGTACATTCTCTGTCGTAGTTTGGAACTAAGGGAGGTAACTCTTGTAAAGGTACTTGCTTCGTCAACTTCCAAGGGAGCTAAATATAGACGAGAATAATTTATCAACAAAATATCATCAACACCACAGTAACAGTAATACATGCATTAATGATTTAATCTTGTGATTCTCCTGTATATTTGTAAGTTGTTCATTGAAAGTCACAGACATATATAATCAACAGTAACAGTAGACAGTACTACCCACACAGGTTTTCCTAACCTTCTGTAGGTCCTGAAACCAGACCCATTTCAAATGCAAAAGAACCAATTCCCAATCATACACCGGTATGTAATTTAATTATTTTCCACTCCTTAATGGTATTACCAAACTTACAGACCAAAATATTGTCTATAATACAATAAGGATGACCTTGATTTAAGCTTCTTGTCATTAAAACATTCCCAATTCAAGACTGGGTCCTTTTCCCGAGACAATGTGAGTACATTGTACCTACCTTTCTCCTGTTCAACTAGCTCCTCTTCACATGGAGGTAGATACTTCTCCACATAATCTTCAGACACGGTCAGAGCTTCGTTAACTTTCTCCATCGCGAATCTACCCAGAGGTGATTCCAGAGTTCTCGAAACCTTGGTTACACCATAATCCTTCACAGCAACCACGGTACCAGTTACCGTGTCTTTGGTAGCCTCAATCTGAAAGTTAATTATAAAACATGAAACCATGAGGAAAGTAAATTTTTAGTACAACTTTAAGTATAGACTCATTAGACTGCATCATGAAGTACTTCCTACACCAGAATCCATCATATCATGGGAAGGGAAAATATGTCCACAGATAGGATCGCCTCATCTCTCATACCAGGAATGTCTAGCATTGTACAAAAAATTGAAAGGTAAACGCATACTGTAAACCTTAATTTACTTTCGCGAAAACTAACTTTCACGTTTTGCTGATCGTTGGCATATTCGCGAAATTCTACCACTCGCGAACTCCGCGAAACTGAATTGGTGAAATAATTACTTGGTTTACAGTAACTAAATCACATTATTGTGCGACAACACTTAAAGCATCAGAATGGACTAACAACCAGGAAATACAAAATGTGCAATAAAACCTACCTTTTCATGACCCTTGTTGATCATGCCATTATAGGTATCCTTGACAGCAGTGACCTTGTTAGTGACAGGTTTAAGAACCTCTGCACATTTATCCTTACTTTCTTGTATCACCTCATCTGTTGGTTTGGTGATTACAGGATACTGTTCCTCCAGTATGGCAAGCTTCTGGCAAGCATAATCATTCACCATCTCAACTATAATACAATAACATAGATCACATTATAGCTTGCGTTACCATAGTTACATCATATCTATAACAACCTACATAGAACATTACACTTGTGTTAACATAGTGACTAACATCAGGGTTTAGTACATTCACAGTAAAACCTCACTAAAAGACCACCTCAATAATAAGTTCCGTCTTATCTGTGACATTGC
This sequence comes from Spisula solida, assembly GCA_947247005.1. Taxonomy (NCBI): domain Eukaryota; kingdom Metazoa; phylum Mollusca; class Bivalvia; order Venerida; family Mactridae; genus Spisula; species Spisula solida. The sequence continues at coordinate 38,035,434 of OX365951.1, forward strand.
TGGCCTGGATTCTGCGGGCTAATTATCAGTGAGCCTCGCATGAGGGCTAAGTTATCTTATAAATTATAGGCCAAATAATAATCAAAGAGATATAGTGCAAATTTGAAACTACCAGTATTCATAGTAACATATTATATATCATAACAAAACAATACAACATAATTCATTCTACCGTTATTTAGTATACTTAGAACAGCATTATTTCCATTACAAACATTCCTAAATTTCATTCATCCTAACTTCTAAGATATCACCCTATTTGCCATTACATACTCCAACCTATATTAATACCTCCCGACAGCATGTAAGGTTATGTTTTTATCAAACTTACTTTGAGGTTGGTACTTCTCCACATAAGGGTCCACATAAGGCTTGGCAGTGGACACTACTGATTGTACGCCAGACTCAGCCAAGTTACACGTAGCTCTCAGTACGGAATTATAATCCTTGGTTTTACTGTAGATGTCACAGGCCTGTGTCCATGCTGAACTGACCACAGGTAGGGTCCCTAGACGCGTTACAAACTGTTCCTTCTGATCTTGTTCCATTTTTATAGCTCTCCTGTACATGAAATCTGAAATATCTGAAATATATACATAAAAGATGTTATACAGTTGGTTTTTTTTCAAATCCCTGTAGAGTTAAGGGTAAAAATGATGAAAACAACACAGAGATGTGACCCACAACAGGAGAAATTTTATTCAAGTAATTATTTCATAAAAGTCTAAGAAGAACCGAGTACTATTTAGTGTATATATTATGATAACAATTCTACCCTATTTTGGATGGCTTTAAAAAAATGTTGATTTGTCTATTCAAACTCAGATTACCAATTTATTAATATACATTCATTCCATTTCTAAACTGATTATTATCCTATTTTAGTAATTTAGCCTCAGTGTGTCTTCATATGTCTTCATGCATTTTCATAGGACTTCTTTCTAAGTATATAATCTAGCATTGTTCTTAGTGAATCAGGTGATTAAGTCAATCAAGTTGTGATTGTTTGTTATTATTTCTTAAATGGTTATCATACTTTTCTTTCAAGTTTAAATTGAATTATCATAGGTGTGAAATACTTTACATATCCAGTCTGATATGACTTGATATATTTTGTTTAATGACTTGATTGGCTTCTCAGATTGAGTGAATTACTCTGTCTGCTAGAGTTAAGGGTTACCTTATAAAAATGGACTTAAACTATAGAACATACAGAACTTAATATAATTTGAAAAGACAGTATCTTTGTGAAGTATAGACTTTGTGCATTTGATTTAATTTGATAACTTGTGACTCTGTGAAATAATTAATATCTTTGTGATATATCTGAACTCTGTGAATATAAACTTTGTGATTGTTATTGTTACGACTCATTAAAATTAGTAAACTACAGCCGGCTTTGTGATCTCGGAACATTTATTGTACTTGCAACTGCGGACATACAGTTTACGTCCAGCACTACACACGATTGGTTGATCAACACCAGAACATCAGCGCACACCGCTGCACTGTTCACTTGAATTTGTGAAAGTAGTGGACAACTCAATAGCGGTCTAACTAGCTTCATAAAATATATAAGCTTATAACACTATAAATATATCAACGATAAATCAACTAACAAAGCTGAATAATAAGCGGCATTGAACCAAATAATTGGCTTATAAATATGTTTACATTGGATAAAATTGGTGGAAAATCTGGTTTGAATAGGACTGAGTGAATTGCCTTTACACACCAATTCTGTGTAAACACACCAAAGTCTGTGTACATAAAAATCCATAGTGTTCAATGAGAAGCCACACCCAAATATATACAGTTGATACAGTAGATTAACAACTCAATTAGTGCCAATTACTGGCACTAAATACTTCATTTATCTATTACAATCAGCTAGAACTAAGTGCTACTGTAATGGTGTAGTATATCAACAACTTGAACAATTTTCCGATTGCACGAGCTTATTACGTGATTTTCCCCACACATTCAAGATTGTTTGTAAATCTGAAAACATATACTCCTTATACAAAATCGTAGAAATTTTACAAAATAGGCTTTCAACTGTTCAAGGAAATTATAACGACATAATTCACAAGTACATGAATTCATCAGAAATGGCACACGGAACTGATAAGAACTACACAATTTATCAGCTGATCAGCTGACCTTTAATAAAGCTGCCTAATTTGCCTAATTTAGCTTAAATTAAAACATATTCTAACAAATTAAAGCAATATAAGCATCTTACCTTATAAAACACTGTTCTCTGTATGAAGATGATCCCTTTGTGGTCTAATTTATAGTCGAGAATGTTCAGTTATTTCATGCAATCGACCAAAGTCCAATATCGGATATAGATTACACCTCATACGCACGTGAACTTCATGAGTTGTCCATGATTGGGGCTACCAGTGGGGAAATAGAAACCGGATATAATTGTTTGTGAGTAAAAATTTGGTCAGAAAGAAAGAATAAAATTGAAATATTCAAAACATCTGTTTAAACTATTTAGCAATATTCGGTTTAATATTTTCCAATCTGGTAAGCATTGTATGGTATAAGCCAAAATGTTATGTTAGTCCCCATCGTTCTATTTCTTAACCTTTATAATCTACGCACTTAGTTTCAGCCAAGCGAGACAACTCCTGCAACTAGGCCTAAGCAGTATAGAATAGAAGCGTAGCGCTTATCTCTCTGAATACATGTTCTAATCAAAACACCCCGCTCTCTGAAATATTCTATTTTTGGCTAACTATGCAACTGGATAAGGTGACTGCTACTACGAAGTTTTATCAAATTAATTAACGTGTGTGCTGCTACAAAACCAGATAGATTTTGTTGAAAAGTGACAAAGTTTGGAAACCTTCAAGGGTACTCCAACCAAGAGTATTCTGTAATTCTGTTACACTGGTGTACCCATCTGACTGATCTCCACCTATGGGTCTTCTCCAATTTATTTATTTTAACCCGAGAGTGATGCGACCAAATTTATTATATATATTCATGATGGGTGGTACAACAGATCTGGAATGGAACAACAAACTTCATAGAGTTGCCCCTTGCTGATTGTCCTTGAGGTTTCTAGTTGGGAATGGCGACTATATACTTGGCGATCCGATACAACATGATAGCTTTGGCCCGTTTCCGTCTGATCTGTAGGGGTTCCAATCCAAGTTTGTTCAGCATTTTGGTGACGCTGGCTCTTTGAGTATAATCCCCAGATACATATCTGACAGCTTTTTGTTTGACCGCTTCCACTCGCTTGGTGTTGGGTTGGATGTGTGGATCCCATAGTGTGGGCAATTTGACTGATTGAGTGACATTTATTGATACATTGGTTATAACGTATGGTCAGTGAAAAACGGTTGCGCCGAGTAGCCATTTCTGACGTTACTATGGCAGCAGTGCCATTTCGTATGCTACGCACTCACGCGTTCGAATCATATTATAATATGTATCAGCATTGTTCTAAATTTGAAGTAATTTGAACACACGGCAAACATTACAAAGCACTTGTCCTGGAACTTAAAAAAACGCCCACCGTACATTCCTTCTTGAAGATTGACCAGGGACTGTTGATATGTATGTATGTAGAGGTGAACTGAGCTGGGAATTCGGTGAGCTGCATTGCCATGCCATTTATGTCGGCTGATTTCCACAGATATATAAGGTGGGAATCGGTTTGCGTCTGGAAGGACTGATGTAAGGACTATGGCCCATATTCACATGTCGGTCCTCCACTCCAACTCGACTCACACTAACCTAAGGTAACCTCAAGTGTAGCTGGAGTGACGGTCGAGTTAGTGAAGGTCGAGTGGAGATTTGGTATTCACATGGGTAACTCACCCTCGACTTTCCTGAGTGTGTGACCGTTATAATATACGTTAGGATATCACACTGTACAAACAATCTGTGCTTTATTATTGAATTGGTTGGTTGGGTTTCGATGCATTTTCGTAATGTATACTAACACAGTCAAATTATAATTTTGATGATTTTTTTAATACATTCTTTATTATTTCCTTGAACTCGCTCAAATGAAACCTTCATTTGAATAATCACAAATAGAGAGTATGACTATTGTAATGATGATAGTGGATCAGTTAACATAAAACTTCGATGTAATTAACGTTAAATGAACGTATATATTTACAAAACATTTATGCAAGACAATGCGTACAAGTTTTAAATGAATAAAGGATGATCATACCGAAGAATACACCATACGAAATGCCGTATGTTTTTGGCATGGACTCAATATTAAATAGTATATCACGTCAATATTAATTCCACCGACCGTCAAGCAGATAATGGCATGTCAATAATTTAGAAGTCAGATGAGATGAACTTAGTTTACTTTTATAAGCAGCTTGTCAGATGATTTTGTAAACTTATTACTACACGTACATCGTTCAGACCGTTCCGGGGAAGCCCGACAACTAGAAAGCCATAATTCCTAGAATGCCATTTAATAAGCGACATGTATAAAATATAATTTACCTATTATGGCTCTTTGTTTTAGGTTGATTATGATACAAGTTGGTCCAACCTTGAACTAACATTAACCATCCTCGACACCTCATGTCCGAGTTTATCCATCGTCACAATGGAATCGATAAACATAAGAGAAGCCAGCTTTCGCTTATTATGCTAGACATCTTACAAGGGAAATACTAATACCATTTCGTTTTAGCATGAAGTGACCCCGGATCGAACCCGGTGCTTCCCACATTCGAAGCGGACGCTCTAACAGTAGGCTATCGAGGCGGCACTTGGACTCATGAATGATTGCAAATAAGAAAAAATAATGCACATCATCGGTATGTGTTGCAAGTTAGCACGTTTTTTTCTTCATTTAAATAGTTCAGTTATCTTCATATCAACACTGGACGGAATTAAAAATAATGATATGGCAAAGAATAAAAACAATATAATTTCATTGTTATGCTCCATATATAAATAGCATGCATTGAATTGACATCGCGGTAAGATGACAAAATTTTAATTCCAGCTACTTTTTACACTTATTACAGTAACTTTGTTTGTCCAAATAATATACTTTTAGATAACAAATTATAAATAAAATAGTTATGATAATATATTTATCAAACCCACACGATCGTAAGAATTTGTTGTCTAATTTAATTTGAAAATACAATAGCTTTATTACTTCAACATTCATGCGCTAAATCGGTATGCACGTAACCACATTTGAGTGTAGCTATGGAAGTTTTACAAGAATTTCACATTATCCATGCTTTCTATGGAATTGCTCATGATCTGGGAAATTTCTAAGAGGTATAACCATCTCCTCAAATTCTTCTTCCTATAGTAGATTGTCTATTTTAGTTAGTGACTAACTTTGGTTTTCACTTACATTCCATTGAGTGTGGTTGGAGTCGAGGTCAAGCCGACGTTTCGCTCCCTCGAAAATTCCTCACTCAGTCGAGTCAACTCCAGCTACACTTACCGTTGTGAATACCAATTTCTAGTTAGGTCGAGTTCACACTCAAACGCACGGACGAAACGATAATTAAATTTGGATTAACTCAGTGAGTGAGAGTGGAGGAGAGGATGTGAATATGGCCCTATGTCGTGGTCACTGATACCAGGTATTGAGGTGCATTTGTTAATAAGGGTAGGTCGGTCGGTTGCGAAGATGTCGTGATGTTTAATACATGTAATAGAGAGGTTGCGAAAATGAACGTGTAACTTGTACGTCTACGTGAAAACTACTTTTGAGTATTTCGTCATCCAGGTATGTGTAGTTTCTACAAGTAACGGACGTGTGGCAGACGACCCTGTCACACAGGTATGCGTATGCACGGGAAATCCAAGATTCCATCGCCCGTGGTTTCATTGATTTTATGTAAACACTCATTATCGACTCACGAAGAAAGCATGTTACAACTGTCCTGTGACGTAACACGCACCCGTTGTCTTTCGCAAGCCGATTTCAATTGCAACGTGTACATATACATGCACGGATAGCTACACCTACGCGTAGTAGTACAAGAAAGGCTACACCAACCTCAACCAACCAACGACGGTGTGTTGCTACGAAGTACTCCCTTAAGTGTTACCCGTACTACAATATGTAGTCATTATCTCTGTTGTATGCGTACGTTCCGTGGTATCTAACTTGATGAAACCTACAGGGATATTTGGTATAATAGAAAATTGATCTGACAGAAATAGGTCCGATATATTATTAGCTTTAATATTCTAGTGAAAGAGCGTCCCCTTTGGACGCGTGGTCCGGTGTTCGTTCCGTGACAGCACCAAAACGAAGACGAAATAAGAAATGCTACCAATGTATGCGTTGCTTAACGCTCAGTCTAAAAAAAGTAAAAACTGGCTCCTATTCTGGCTTGCATACCCTTGTGGCTCTGTATACCATCAGGATTGAGGTGTCGAGAATGTCTAATGCGAGCTTTAACAAGAGCTCTGCCTACGAGTGATGGCCGCTCGACTTTCTCGTACTTGATAGTACCCTTGCTCATGTGTGAGTGAAAATTCTAACAGTATCAAGGGCAGATAACTCATGAATAAAAGCCTTGTCAGTATGAACTCAGTATGGAATTTGTGATGGTGAATAACTATGTTGAGTTTCAAGTAGATACCCTTGATAGTCTTTGAGAAATTGACATTTTTTGTGTAAAAATTCAAAGTCAGAAAAGGGGAATAAGTCTTATAAAATGATGGATATAATTGTTTCCTCTTGTCAGTAGACGAAGGAATCACATTCCACATGCATATTGACTTTCAAGTTGAAAGTTTAATAGTGTTTGAGAACATTCATTTTATGTGTAAAATGTGTCATTATTTCTATGTACTAAGTCCAAACAAGGGCAAATAACTCCATAAATATAGGTCACAGAGTTTATTAGCCTTGTCAGTATGGTCTCTCCTTGTGATGATGAATAACTATGTTGAATTTCAAGTGGATACCTGATACCAACGCATACGCACACACAGACGCACACGCAGACGATCCCTTCACCTTCACAATAGCTCTACTTTCTTCTTCGAAAAGTCGAGCTAAAAATCGATATACAATAAATGAGTATGTTTTGTGTACATGATTGAACTATTAGCTGAATATATATCTTTGAAAGCTCCGTGAATCCTCAGTTAAACTCGTACACATTTCCATGTTGTAAAATAACTACAGCAGTGTACAATAGATAGCCCAATTATAAAATACGGAACGAACACGAAACGGAACGTAGTCTGGAACACAGAGCAGAATATGGAACACTGGGTCATTCCGTGATTTGGTAAGTTGATGGACTGCGAATAGGGGTATTGCTATCCACCATTCTTGGTTTATCGCAGACAACAATTTAACTCACACCTAATGTTATAACCACTTATATACACATACATTACATCAATCGTGAAAACTCGCACATTTTCGTTTATCTCAGGTAAATGTACATTTGCAAGGCATAAAGGGCGAGATGATTAGAATGCATAATTATATTGCATGTTGAGATCGGTACCGGAACGACATCATGAACTGGATGCAGCATAATTACAATAGTTCGTTATTGTATTTGGATACAGTTGAGGTTTGGACAGAGTACACTAAAACTCAACATCACACAGGAAAGTTTCTTACCAGGAAACAAAACCAATCCAGTCAATTTTATTATTTATTTATAAATTACACGTATCACATTAACGTAATTTGAAAAGTTCTAACAAAATGATTATGTAATTGGACAGTACACGAACTTTCACAGTATAGCATCATTTCAAACAACAGAATACAAATAAGTTAACTACGTGTATGTGGATATACTGAAAAAGTAAATATCAACACGCACGTTAATTAAACTTCAATCAGGAAATCGGTACAAAAGTACTTGGTATTTGATAAAAAAGAAACTCTGACTGTGTGTATACATTTACAGTACTTGGTAGTGTTGTTATTTAAGTCTAGCTATACGTAGCTAATGTAGTTTAATTTAATAGTAATAACAATGCTCTATAGTAGCTGACAATACGTTTGACTATTTTCAATCTACAACTATAGTAACTGATTCGAGTATATCCTGTAAAGATCTTCGAGTAGTTTCACCTCCTCACCTTCAACAATATTTGCATCTATACACTAACACGTTCATCCTGAAAATGTAAACAAACAATACACGATAAACCACCAAGTTTAAAATAGTTTGAACAATGGTTTCATGTCATTATATATGTACGAGTATATTTCAGGTTTCGAAGTCACACAGGCCGAATTCCAGGAATGGGAAAACTAATAGTAACGGGACATTGTATAATTATGTCAGTCACATGTGACCACTGAGAGGTTTGAGCAAGCCATTTATATTTTAAAAACGTTAGTGTGAGTCGCTGCCTCACATCGGATCAACCATTCCCGAGCAAAGCTCCTCACAGCAATAATGCTTCAAAAATGGTACTATTACTTGAAACATTCAATAGCCCAGCGACAAGAGGGGTCACTGTGTAAGAGCTTGTCGCGAGCACAATGTTCCAATGTAAGACCTACAGTTGGCAATGTACAAGTAAATACCAACCACTATTATGCATTCTAGTATAAAGCTTTCAGCATTGGCTCTAACTTCCCACTCTTTTCTAAAGCCGCCGTTTCATCTCCTCCTCCGATACACTTTCCTCCTATAAACACACGTGGTACCTGCAATTGTGAGATAACAATAATATTTATACATTCCTCATTCATTCTAGCACATAACCTCAACAAATACATGTACATACATTTTAACAGAGACTATAGTCTCTGATTTTAAGAATAAAACGCACCTATATTTAAACCGTGGCAACCAAGTCACGAATACCTGTATTTAAAGTACATATTCAACATAAACAATTACGTTAAAATGGAATGACAACCTTTGACCTTAGTACTTACATCAAAATAAATAGGGTTCATCTACTGACGATGGTCAACCTCCCTTTAAAGTTTGAAATTGGCATGCAACATGATACAGATATTGTGAACATGTGAGGATGATGGACATGATGTATACATGTACATGTACCGCTAGCCACCTTTCCGGCAATGTCCACTGATAGTTTGACCGGTATTCAGCAAGGTTGACATGGCCCCTCACGGTTGTTTGTAATGGTGTGTGGTACCACCGGCGTTTTTTATTCATAGGTATTCATGAGTTCCTAATATACCGTCACAAAGGCATACCTTTCGGTAATTCGATTTTTTATGGAACTCCGTTTGTTGGTGGCTTTGGTAAACCTAGTCACATGATTCACATGTATAGAATAGAATAATTTTATTTCCAATTATGGGCCCTCTCGGGCATATAAATCACACAATATTAGATGTACAATGTGGTACAAGAACATATGATTTATAAGATGTATACGGTCCTATATATACATGTATAAGCCATCAGGTAGGGTCGATATTTGTTAAGTATATATTAGTGTTCATCCTTACTGTTCTATAGAAATTAGAAGAAACGTCTCCGGTCGCTTCGCTCCCGTCGACGTTTCTAATTTCTATAGAACAGTAAGGATGAACACTAATATACTTAGTGTGCAGGTTTATTTGTCTGCTGTACTATAGTTACTTAGTACGTTCTACGAACCAAGCTTTACATAGTAAACCATCTTGTTCGTTCTACGGGATTAAGAATTCTCGACAAAATTAAAATACAGAAATTTCATTGGCTGACAAATAAACCTGTACACTAATCTCATTTTCACCGCGAAAAGTAGGCAAATTTTAATCATAAACATTTCAAGGTGTTTCAAATTAAATCTCTAAACACAAACATGGCGACGTGAACTATTAAACATGGGTTAAAATACGGTCAATCGATTATATGATTACACCATAGTTGTTTCTCTCACCTATGTCATTGAAATGTTCGGTTTATAAAGATAGGAACTTGTTTTTGACGAAGTCCTTGTTCAATATTTATAGTCAAAATAACACACATCTGTATCAGTCGTGTAGTAAACTATGCATCAACATTAATGCTTCGGTCATGTAAAATGCCTGCATGTCGTAATTCAGTACATTATGTGTGAACAGGTCATGAGTCATGACCAACAATACGACCATGACATAAGTGTGTGAGAACTGACCGTCAATTGAACACGTGTATAAAAAAATATCTACTTGAAACTCAGTTTGGGATTTTAAAATAACCCAGGTTTGAGATATAACACTTAAAATGTATCGATAAAGTGCACCATCTCACCTTAGGTTGATGCGGGGACTTTGTAACTAAAATGTTTAATCAGTACATAAATGGAAGAAAATTCATGTTGCCATGGTGTATATAATATGTACAGGAAAGAAAGGGCACGCCGAGCGACGGTTCAACATTGAATTTTGTCACACCCCCTCCCATGTTTCAGTGTTGGAAAAGCCAACCATAGTTTCCAGCCCTCTTATGGGCGAAGATGAATAATACTATTGTTAGAACCAGTTAAAATATAAACCAATATATTTACAAATGTATAAGATATTTTCAAATATAAAACTATTCATCATTTAGAATCTACTATTATCATAATAAGCGACAGAATAACTATAGCAACATACACAGTGCATTTTATTATCAAGAACATTATCTACATCATACATGTGCATCAGTGCATTGTATAATTATTTATATCCTATATATATACGTGAATGATATATATCCGTTTTATCCTCTAAACAAAGTTGAATAGTATCTACACCTGCTCTAGACAGATAACCTGTAAGCGTCGAGTTGGTTTGACATCTGCACAATCATGTACATGTAGAAGGCGAGATTCCAACAATACTAAAACTACAAAATGAAAGTATTTACTCACCGATGAACCACCGGTCAGACTTTTAAGATATGCTTGGAGTTCTCCACAATCAGGATCGTTTTCCATTTCCCAAACATCATAATCGTCTTTTTTCAGTACATCCCCAACATATTTGTTTAACACTTTCTTAGCCTTCGTACAATATGGACAGTAACTCTTGGAGAATACCATCACCTTCTTCTCCGCTATTTTAGCATCAACTTTTACTTTGACCGAACTCATGCTGACTGGTGAATATAATTCGCTAATGATGAACTGACGAACACAGCTAAGATACCAAGTAAACCACCGCTTGTTTGAAGTATTGATCAAGTGTACGGAATACACACAGACGCATTATACTGGTCGATAAAAGTTTGAGGTCCTCAATAATGAACCTAAAGATACTGAATTCATTATAAAAACATGGTTTATTTCAGTATTGATTTCAATTGATTTTAAGAGATATGTGTATATATTTCAACGTTATTAAACATCGTCGAAATGTGTGTGTGTACATAAATTATATGTGGTATTAAACAGACTTTACAACTAGCCTATAACTATACACATGTTATCTATGGGGGTGTATGACTATGGCCCATATTCACATGTCGGTCCTCCACTCCAACTCGACTTACACTAACCTAAGGTAACCTCAAGTGTAGCTGGAGTGACGGTCGAGTTAGTGTAGGTCGAGTGGAGATTTGGTATTCACATGGGTAACTCGTCCTCGACTTTCCTGAGTGTGTGACCGTTATAATAAATGGTAGGATATTACACTGTACAAACAATCTGTGTTTTATTATTGAATTCGTTGGTTGTGTTTCGATGCATTTAACAAAGTCAAACTATAATTTGATGATTTTTATGCTACATTCTTTATATTTCTTTGAACTCGCTCAAATAAAACCTTTATTTCAATAATCACAAATAAAGAGAATGATTATTGCAAAGATAATAGTGGATCAGTTAACATAAAACTTCGATGTAATTAACGTTGAATTAACGTATATAATGATTTACAATGATATATTCCAACAAAACATTTTAAATGAATAAAGGATGCGCATATCGAAGAAGACTGCGTACCATGCGCCTTATGTTTTCGGCGTGGACTCAATATTAAATTTCAAATCACGTCAATATGAATTCCACCGACCGTCAAGCAGGTAATGTCATGTTAATAATTTAGAAGTCAGAGGGGATGGACTCAGTTTACTTTTATAAGCAGCTACACTGTCAGATGATTTTGTTAATTACAACACATACATTGTACATACCGTTCCGGGGAAGCCCGACAACTAGAAAGCCGTAATTCCTAGAATGTCACTTAATGAGCGACATGTATAAAAAAAGTAGTACGTAAGATAGCTTATGCATGAACTTCTTGGTTTTAGGTTGATTATGAAACAAGTCGGTACAACCTTGAACTAATGTTAACCATTCTCGGTACATCATGCCCGATTTTATCCATCGTCACAGTGATATCGATATTATATAAGAGAAGAGAAGCCAGCTTTCGATTATTATGTTGGACATCTTGCAAGGGAAATACTAATACCATTTTGTGTTTAGCATGAAGTGACCCCGGATCGAACCCGGGGCTTCCCGCACTCGAAGCGGACGCTCTAACAGTATGCTATCGAGGCGGCACATTGACTCATGAATGATTGCAATGCACATTATCAGTGTGTGTTGCAAGTTAGCACGCTTTTTATTCATTTTAATATCAACAGTTGTCGGGATTGAAAATAATGATATGACAAAGAATGAAAACAATAACGTTATAATTTCATAGTTATGCTCCATATATGAATACCATGCATTTAATTAACATCGCGGTAATATGACTTAATTTTAATTCCAGATTCTTTATACATTTATTACAGTAACTTTATTTGTCCAAAAAATATACTTTTGGATATCAAATTATCAATAAATTTATATTTATGGTTGTATATTTATCAACCCACACGATCATATGAATTTGTTGTGTAGTTTAATTTGAAACTACAATAACTTTATTAGTTCAACATTCGTGCGCTAAATCAGTATGCACGTAACCACATTTGAGTGTAGCTGGGGAACTGTTCCAAGAATTTCACATTATCCATGCTTTCTAAGGATTTGCTCCTGTCCGGGACATTTCTAAAAGGTAAAATCATCTCCTCAAATTCTTCTACCTCGAGTGGATTGTCCATTTTAGTTAGTGACTAACTTTGGTATTCACTAATATTCCATTGAGTGTGGTTGGAGTCACGCTCAAGTCGACGTTTCGCTCCCTCGAAAATTCCTCACTCAGTCGAGTCAACTCCAGCTACACTTACCGTTGTGAATACCAGTTTCAGGTTAGGTCGAGTTCACACTCAAACGCACGGACGAAACGATAATTAAATTTGGATTAACTCAGTGAGTGAGAGTGGAGGAGAGGATGTGAATATGGCCCTATGACTAATACATGATGAGATGTACATATATACTGGAAAGTCTGGTTCCCGTTCCCCAATCTTACATTTCATTAGATTAGGACCTTTACTGCGTAGATTGTAAAGATCGGGAATCAGACTAATATACTGGACCGCGTAACAAGGAAACCAGTTTATGCTATAGTGAGTAAGAGTTAGGCGGAGAGACACAAGCCCTATAAGCCACATCCACTTATTTTACTTACCTAGACAAACGCCCCTTCGAATGATAAAAGCCCTTTCGCATTTGTAGTACATGTATATGATAAAGGCACTTCATAGTTGTTTCAGTATGACAAATTTCTTGGGACACATGCTGGCTACACGTTCTTTAACAGGATGAATGCGATTAATAAAATATTTCACCATGCACGATTGGGCAGCATTCGGTTAAATATAACGATCTACGTGAGGTGTCGACTGACTCAAATGCGAATGTTTTTTGCCAAAGTTTGAAGTGTGTGTACTCAATTCGTCTCAAGTGTTTATAGTGAAACATTTTTGTGCCCAGTATACTTTCATACAATCGATTGAATTGTGTAGCCGTTAAACCATGTACGGATTTTTGACTGGACTGATCTAATAATGCACCTATCAATATTATGCCCGCCCGGGGGGGCGGCGGGCATACACGGGACTTTAGACAGAAGACCATTCCCAACAGGCGTGAATTTGACAAACTTATTGACTCCAGGTCCCGGGTAATAGACTTTGGCCGGTTTTTACATCCCGGGACTGGGAAATTTCGACACCGCAAAATAAAAAGGGGAGTAACCGCGAAAGACGACGGTGATAATATTTTTGAATATGAATTCGTGTTTTTTTCAATTGCCCGGATGTTGAGCAGACGGCATGTGTTTCCAAGAATTTTCGGTCGATAAGATCGTCAGCTGGGGCGGCAAGATCGCCCCAGAATTGGGGACAATATTTAAAGGTATACAGTGATAGTATTCTCCATTTATTTTCACCCATACAGTATTATATAGTATGCATTGATTCTAGCAGTTTTCATGTGTGTCATTTAGACACGTTTTCTTTCAGAGCAAGTCGCATATACCAAAGGAACCTGATATTTCAATATATATGACCCAAAACACTATCCAGGCCCCGTTTATACTGACAATCACCAATAGAGAAAATAGACAGGAGTGAAACGGATCGTATCCCACCCACCGCTAATACAAGGAACTCCTTTGCAACAAGGTGACAACTAGAAACTCCGGCTCAGACAGCCACCGGAGATGGAAATCAAACATATTCAATGCTTACCATTCACATATTACAGCGTACACACTCGATAATTCACATATTTCAAGAGGTTTCATATCTCCGTAATACCATTGCGTGACAAAAAAAACCCTCTTGAAATATGTGAATTATCGAGTGTGTACGCTGTAATATGTTAATGGTAAGCATTTTTTTAAATATTGTTTTAAGTCCCACTGGTCAACAGTATTTCAGTCATATGGAGACTACCCCGTCACATTTAATGTGCTGACACCATGCCAACCAGCAGTTTCTTGGAACTAACTATGCTGTCGGAGCGTCAAGCAGGGAGATATACCAGTACCATTTTTAACGACTTGGGTATGTCATGGCCTGGGATCGAACCCGGGACCTCTCGCACTTGAAGCGGACGGCTATACCACTAGTGACTAGGCTATCAAGCTGGATAGCAGCTTTTTCTATAACGTATACACTTACTCACACTCCCAACGCAACACCTACATTTTTCATAATTTCTCATTTATTTTTCCATGGATATAGTTCAAACTTGGCATGTTAATTGATACATCTTCTTTGCATGTCTCCTAGAATTTATATGAAAATTAGTTCATTGAAAGATAAAAATTAAACAAAAAAAATGAGCATCACTGCAAAACTGAAAGTCACAAAAATTACACCATGTAAAAATACGGCATGACGTAGCTCTAGCTCACATAGCACGTGTACATCAAGCATTTCTGCATAATCACAACATACAACAGTTGCCAATATCATCAAAGTGTTCGGATTTCAAGATTATTTGGAATTTGCCGGGACCAGCTGTGTAAGCGACAAACGAGAAGACCACCAACCCCACAAAAACGACAGAAACGGGCCGTTTTCAGGAAATGGGGACCATTCCCCAGATATTGATACGAATTTTGTGCTTTCGATGGGACAGAAGAAAAAATATATCATAACATACATGGATGGACATACTAGATCCTAATTAACAAGGAACACAACGTTTTTCCTTTATTTATTTATTGTTATAAACTGTTTAGTAAAATTTACATCCATTTTTGTAATAGTTTTCATGGTGTATTTTTTTTACTTTTCAATTTGCAGTGATGGTCGTTACTTGAAATTATTTTCATCTTACAATCAATCGATTTTGATAAAATAATCATATAAACATCAGTTAAATATATATCTATAAATATGCCAAACTTTAATCAAATCACATTATAAATAGTTGAGAAATGATGAAAAGTGTAGGTGTTGCGTTGGAAGTGTGCGTAAGTGTATGCATATATAGGAATCCAAGGTGTGCTTGATTATTAACGTTTAAGTACAGTTGATTGATCATTGATGACGTCAAGTTTTGACATCATCTACAAAGCCAAATAACGTTAAGTTCTGAGGAAAGAATGTAGGTCGAAGACAACCATGTTTGATGGGCTATAAAATGCAGAACATTGGCTATACATATATATTAGAATCAAAATTTATAATAAATATGTAGCTGTGTTTATAACGCTGTTATATCCATGATAAAATATGCTGCTTGCTTGGATGTGCACATTAAATCCTCGTGCTACGCACTCGTGATTTAATTAATTCAAGATCGAGCTCATGACCACATTTTATCATATGATTAAACACAAAACATATTTATTATTTCTTAATTGAAGATCTGCTTGCATTCAAAGCTTAGGGTGGCGCAGTGTGGTTACCACAGGATACATAAAAAACACAACCCCACCCACTAATATGTTTTAGGTTGATTATGAAACAAGTTCCTACAACTTAGATTAATCACTCTTGACACCTCATTCTTGATGATACCTATCGCCACAGGGTTTGAGCCAGATTTCCCTATGACGAGCATCTAGTAAGGCCGGAATTTAATGCTGGAACCATGGTGGGGAATAATATGACATGGAGACCATGTGACACGGTACCTTAAATTTAAAATTGGTGGAGGATTTTCCTAAAAAAATACAATGCTGTTTCTAATGTCAATGGTGGCTACTCAAAGTCATATCAGTTATGCATACTCTCAAGAAAATACTTTCTATTAAACAAAATAAATTGACAAGAATGTTCACATCAACACCTGAATTTGACAGATTATCAATGGCTGCAATACCATATCACGTGGTCTCCATGTCACATGTTCCCAACCATGATTGCAAGATTTGTTTATTAGACTACTCTAGCAGTTTCATGTGTTTTCAACAAAAAAAATCATTCAGTACCATTTTTGTTCCAATAAAATTAAAAACAAGTTTTATCGATCAAAATATGTCGGAAATTGTCAAGTTGTGCTACCAAAGTTTTTTTTTTTTTATATTAAACACCAGGCTCAAAAGGCTCAAGTTCATATCCAGGCTCCAGCTCCTATACAGGCTCAAGCTCCTATCCAGGCTCTAGAGGAGAGTGCACCAGATTGTGAGTACACCATGCTACCCAACTTACGAAAATTTTGTCATTCCTGTTCATGGTGATCTATGATTGCTGTCTGTCCGCATGTGCATCGTCAAATCTTAGGTTGTGAACACACACATTTTTAGTCCAATCTTCATGAAACTTGATCACAATATATATCTGAAATCTCGGCAAAGTTCAAAACTGGGTCATGTGATGTCAGAAATTAAGTCGCAAGGTCAAATCTTAAATATAATGTGGAACAAATTAGTGGCCACATGTTTGGCCCATTCTTTATGAAACTTAGTCCGAATGTTTGTCTCTATGAAATATATGTCATGTTCGAAATTGGGTCATGTGGAGTCAAAAACTAAGTTACTGGGTCAAATCTTAGAAAAAGCTTGTGTACATATTAGAGGCGACATTTTTTATCCAATTTAAATGATACTTAGTCAAGTTCGAGACCTAAAAAATAATAAATTGCCCTCTTTTTCAGGTATCGATGTGGAAGTATCTAGGTTTGGGCGCAGGAGGAAGAAGAATGTTATTTTTAGTGATTTTTTATGTTAATTGACAATGTTACTGGAAATAAAATAAGAAATATTATCAAGTGTTGTAACTTTTTAGCTCACCTGAGCATGACGCTATTGTGATCAGCCAATGTCTGTCGTTGTGAGTTGTATGACGTCCTCAACATTTAGAGTGTTTACAAACACTCTAGAGGCCACAAATAATTGTTCAATCATAATTAAACTTGGACAGCATGGTGTTTGTCTGAATGATCATACCAAACCTTTAGAAACTAAGTTACCCCCGGGACATTTGATGCACCTAGCAGGCTCTAGGGTGGGGATTTAGACAAAAATGGTTGTCTTTAGTGTTGGGATTTAGACATCGAAAAATTTTAAATGTCAATTTCCCCTGGGTCAGCCCGCCGCACCCCCGGGCGGGCAAAATATTGATAGGTGCATAACTGACACAAACGTTGTGTTAGCGTACGCCTAACCAGTTTCCCAACTCCATATGTGTGGTAAAATCGACATTATTATTAATTTTTTATGGAAGGGTATGACCTAATTTAAGCGACTAGGAATTGAACCCGGACAGGCGGGGTATTACAAATCCAGCACACTAACCATGTGCACAGTTGTGCGTTTGGTTTTTACCCGTTTTTTTTATTCCATCTCGGGGAATTTTTACATCGAATCGAGTTTCTACTAAACGACCAACTGAAGATTTTTTATATACTGAAAAAATAAAGTTTAGCAAGTTTTTCAGGGTACTATTATTTTTACTGGCATGGCGATGTATGCATAAGTGATGTAATTGACATGCCGGCCAAGAGTTATCTACCAAAAAGCAGAGGTCAATTTGTGTTTTCGTGGTTCTGTGAAGCCATGACGTCATGTATACTGAAGAAAACACGTGTATCACGCGCAGGAGGAAATTTGACCCGTGTAAAGAATAAAAACAAGCACGATAGTTTCAGTCTCAACCAAATAAACCGGTGTTAAAATAGTAAAATATTCAACGTTTCGAGGTCCAAGAATGACAGTGAACGACGTCAAATGGCTATTGGAATGTTGAATGATGTCACGAAGGCAAGAGGCAAAGCAATACCATTTTAATGACAATTAATTGGTCATTAGTCGCCTATAGACTAAATATCCGCTAACAGGAGACATCAAAGATCGGCTATAATCAGACAGACTAGCAATAACTACGTCACAAGAAGAGCGTTATAATGCAGTGACGTCAATACAACAGATTCACGTGAAGTCACCAGCTAGCTGTCCATGTCAGGAATGCAAACGGCACTATTGTTTGTTATAAAATCGACCGGAATAGACAACCCGCCGCCAGAATTTATGGACGCCATACTGACGTTGGCATACCGTTAACGCGACGTCATTGGTAGGGTTGGTTTGCCTCGGCAATTTTTATCGCATAACGACTCGTAGGCAATAAAACAACCATCGCCGTATGGATTAAACAAAATTTTGTCCTCGGGAGTACACACGGTATAACCCGACGAATACGCCACCGAGTGACGAATCCACGACAGAGGTTGACTCTGATGACGGGTGAGTAGTGATGTTATATTTCTTACCAGCAAATCTCGATTTCGAGATTTCTTTTGGATCTAAGGGTTTGTGAATGACCACGAAGGTTGAAATGTATTATTCAAAGGGTTTCGCATGTTATCTTTGCGGAATAAAGCTGATAGCGCCTGTTTATACACGACATGCAGAAAATAGTGTTCAAATCTCACATTCATTGTCCAAAATTAACCAGTTTGCTATATAATTGAACTATTTAACCTCACAGATCTAACGAAATATCATTTATGAACAATTTTGCCAAGCTCCAACTCTGTCCGTGCTCTTAAACCGATGTTTGAAACTTCCAAAGAGACCCTGGTATGCGCTAAAATGTTGACGTTTACGGCAGATGAGATTTTATGATGATGACGTTAACGGCAGAGTATGAAAATTACGTTTACGGCTGAGGAATAATTTAATAAAATTGCCATTTTGCGCATTTTCGATTGTTTTTTTCCCGGTAAAGCATGGACAGTTTGGAAGAGAACATGTCAATAAGCACGACAATATTTATAAACACGTTTTAATTCACATATGTAACACAATGCAGGCCATGGTGCAGGTATCGAAATATACCAAACCTAACCGCTATTTATGTACATGGGTACTTATTTTCTTTTCCAGAACAGAAGAATGAAGTCATACACCTGTTATTACTGCTAAGATGACTTCAATAGTTATAACAAGACCACACTCATAACGATGGTGCGAAAATAATTATTTCTACTTACGTAAATAGATCTAGAAAAGAAAAAAGAAAGATATTGAAATGAAAATGCGGGCTTATCTTGTCCCGGTTTGAGTCAAATATCGCCCCATCTTGCGAATTCGGCTGATACAGTCATTCTAAACAGTCAGCTGACTTGCCGTTCAAATTCAATTGAAACGGATATCGGACTCCCTGTGTCCGTATTCCGGACCCCTTGCTAACAAGCCGTTTAATAAATGTTCTTTTCCTAGAATGTCGTATTCTTCAGGTGGCATTTTTTCTGATTAACTCAAACCATTTCATGTGGTAAAAAACAACGATCATTATGATTAGTCTCTGGACAAGCTGCTAGTGTTGTCCGTTACGAAGCTACTGACATCATACCGTGAGGTTTTTACATGGTATGGTGTTGTCTTTTTGAAGCGACTTACTCCATAATATTAGGTTAAATAGTATCATGTTGTCCGTTTGAAAGCGAGTAACCCCATATCATGAGGATAGGTGGTATTCACAGCGTATTTATAAATCAAATCTCTGTATGACTTATTGGGAGACTATACCATTCAACTGATATGACTTATTGTGAGCAAAAGCATAAACTTATGTGATTTCCGACCACGATATGAATTATTGTAAGATTTATCGCTGGCTTAGAATAAAACTGAAGCAAAACTGATACAAATCTGCATCTCATTTGCGCTTCTTATGAGCCTATTTTCATAAAAATCGGAAGAGGTCATGTTGACCAA
Organism: Spisula solida; assembly: GCA_947247005.1. Classification (NCBI taxonomy): domain Eukaryota; kingdom Metazoa; phylum Mollusca; class Bivalvia; order Venerida; family Mactridae; genus Spisula; species Spisula solida. The sequence goes on from OX365951.1 coordinate 38,055,898, forward strand.
ACTGAGGTTGAAAAAGCTTGTTTTCCATAAGTAAAGAGTAGTTTTCAGACAGTTTTTGGGAGGCGATTAAGCCTCTCATTACTACCATTGCCCATTTCTTAATACAAAATTAACCGCCTTTAGGCTGCTATGTGAATCCGTATTCAAGTAGTTCCAGAAACTGTCAACATTCCCAATACTGCTTCTTTTGTTTCTCCAAATTTTTTAACTGATTTAAGCCAATCAGCAACATTTGTTTATTCTAAGATCAAAAATTATTGTGAAACTGTTCGTTAAATCGATATTTTGGCCAAAAAATCCTTACACCGGCTGATACCGAACTTGTTTCATAGTACGAAAATGACATGTTCATCAAATGTCCCGGCTGTAAAGCTATTTTTAGAAACTTCAGACTACGGTCAAGTGATGGTTTTATCAATGAATCGTATACGGTCTGCAAAGTACTGTTATGCAATCATATGGTGTCGCTGTACTAGCTAGCCGCTTTCTATAGACTGTCTCCCGCTGTGAGGGAAGTGATTACAAGACGGTACTGTAGAATCTGATAAATAGGCGCGTAGTATTATTTTAAAGCCACCTTTAATATATGCATTCAATACACGTATTACATATAAATTAATATGCACCTTTCAACAATTATTTAGATACCCACCATGCCTATATAGTCACATATGCCTATTTTGACGTTCAAGACAAGATCGGCAGTAAGAAAACGAACATTAAACGTGTAAAGTCGGTTTAAGCTTTAGTAGCAGCAACCAGATCGCCTCCCATCGGTACTCTCAGTGCTTTGATTTCTTGTTGTTGTCCTTACGACCTTCTAATTCTAAGCCAGTGGTATATGCAATTCAATGCGTATACTTAATTGCGATAACCGGAAGTTGACTCGTTTACTTAACACCCTCTTCAGGCTTATCGGGTCTGGATACAGTCTATGTCTGGAACCGCTGGCCATATTGGCTCTTCCAGGAGGAGTCATGGACGTATCCATACCTATCTGCTGTATATTGGGCTTGCATAATAAGTCTTATTGATTCTCAGCCTCTATCAGTATGGTATAATTTTCCTGCGATGACTAGCTCACGAACCAGAGATATTTGGCGTGACTTGTTTTGAGTCTAAAGAACGCGTTTTGTTTGTGTTATACTTTGCCTTCCCATTTCTGTAGTCAGCGTTAATCGATTCCGTTAATGTTCTTGTCTCATTTGCGAGAAGTAATAGTTGTAGGGTGTCTTCGGATGTCGGCAACACTTCCTGTTTGTCTTAACTTAAGCCAACATCAGTTGGACACTACATAATGCAGTTCCGTAGCCAGGGGAAGATTTAAGCCGAAACAGTCCGATGAGGGTCCGAGGAGAGTCTGGCTTCTGACTTTTTCTACCGAAATAGTTGTGATAAGTATGAAAATATTATACATTGTATTACAATGTATGTCGAATACAGAAAATGCCATTTTCCAATACGATCGGAACGAAAAATCATTTTTTCTAAGCAGTAATTCACACAAATACATTATCTTTCTGATAATATCCATTGAATGTGTGTATAGACCACTTGGCTCTTTAACGTACATAGTGTACAGTGCCGATGCTGTGTTCATCTCTAGTGTGGAGGGAAACACTGAAACCTGTTTCTGAAATGTCCAGTGCCGCAGCAAGGATTCGACAGGGACCTCATGATGGGTAGTTGAGAGCATTGTCAAATCTGTTAAAATCAAGGGAGGGAACTATGTAGTGCAAAAGTTACCTCCCTTTATATTAGGGGAGGGAACTCAATTTGACTTATGTTTGTCGGTAAGAACATAGGGGAGGGAACTCTGTAGTACAAGAGTTACTTCCCTTGAAATCATCGGAGTGAACTCTGTTTGACGTAATTAAAGTCGATAAGAGTGATTTCCCATGACAATCAAACCATACCTTCTTTACCAATAATATGTATAGATAAACTTGAACCAATAATGCGTGGTATAATGGGTGATTCGATATCAGCCTTTGCTTCATATACAAACTCACGTTTTGTTATGATCGGCATTGATGTTAAAAAGATTGCAAAAGTCTAGATTCTGAGATAATTAGCCTTAAAAAGAACCATTTTGATCAGTCTAAATTCATTGTGTTCACTTGCCCGTTCGGGCAACTTTCTACTATTCAAATTATATTTTCCTACCCGATATTTTGGGAAATTTGACTTGCCCGAACGGAAAAGTGAACATAATACACTTAATATCTCAGAATCTAGACAAATCAAAGGAAACTTGAACGGTAGGATTTTGGATATACCCGTTTGTGATATGAAACATGTGATTAGATTATCGCTTCGTCAAATAGCCTTATGCACAGATTACTTTTTCAAAAGTTGTCGTTTCTATTGGCCGATCGGGCAAGCTTCGCAGCAAAATTGCCCGATTGGGCAAGTAAATAGGAGAATAACCGACTTGCACGATCGGGCAAGTTCCTCCACTGTTAAATGACAGTTAGTCTAGATTAGCTTCCCTTACCATCATTTACATTGGAAAGTAGGCTGAGTAAGCTCTATGTGTGTAATGTCGGAACAGAACTAGTTAATATGACTATATGACTAGGTTTCAGGATTTTGATATCTACTTTGATAAAGAATCGTCTGGTAAATGACATAGATTCTCCAAGTGACTACAGTAACTAGAATGACATTTGATATTGAATATCTATGAATAATATACGTGTAAGGCAATCACATTCAACACTTTTTGGTAAAACATATGCACATTGGCATGTACTCTTCCAAATATTCTATGCTTTACCGGGTAAAAATCTATTGAAACTGCGCTAAATGGCAATTTTATTAAATGTTTCCTCAGCCGCAAACGTCAACCAATTTTTTCATACTCTGCCGTTAACGTCATCACCACAAATTCTCCTCTGTCGTAAACGTCAACATTTTTGCGCATACCAGGGTCTCTTTGGAAGGGTCAAACATCGGTTTAAGAGCACGGACAGAGTTGCAACTTGGCAAAATTGTTCATAGATGATATTTAGTTAGATCTGTGAGGTTGAAATAGTTCAATACTATAGCAAACTGGTTAATTTCGGACAATGAACGTGATATTCGAACATTATTTTCTGAATGTCGTGTATAAACAGGGAGTTGTATAAACAGGCGCTATCAGCTTTATTCCGCAAAGATAACATGCGAGACTCTTTGAACAGTACATTTCAACCTCCGTGGTCATTCACAAATCGAATTCGAGATTTGCTGGTGAGAAATATAACATCACTACTCGAGTGTTTACCTCTGTCGTGTATTCGTCACTCAGTTCAAAAAGTGTTGCCAAACTTGTTAATAATTACACAGTGTATATTTCGATGTATGTGACAATCGTTTGTAGTGCATATGATTCAAATATTGTTTCATCAAATAGTAGTTGAAAGGCTAGCAAATGATAAAATATCAACTTTACGAAGTACAATAATCTAATTTTGAAAATTTGCTATTTTTTTCGTGAAAAAAATCAACAGGGCGTATAAGACTGAAACATGCGTTACGATAGTTTTAGAGAAAGTGTAGCATACAGCACATGTTATAAACATTATGTTATAGTTAGAACATATTAAGTAAATTTTAATGGTTAAAAAGGGCGGAGCGAGCGAAGCGAAGCGAGTCCTTTTTAGTCATTAACATTTACTTAATATGTTCTAACTAACTTAGAATATAACATTCTGCATTCTGATCGGCCGATAGAAAGTAGCGCCAATGCATGACGTCAAGTCTGTGAAGAGAACCGCCAAAATGCGGCGTTTTCACTGGCTCATAATGTAGGTTATATTCTAAAATAAGTTAATACGGCCATATCCATTATACTCAATTGGGATCTACATTGGAACACATCCGTATGGTGATGTTGGAGGGTTGAAAAGTTGAAAACAAACATACGTTACGAAACATACGTTACGAAACAAATGTACTGAAGGAGGTTCCACCGCTCAAATCAATGAGGTACGGGTATTGTACGGGTACTGTAAGGATTTTTATGACAGATGACATATTTGAGTACATGGCTGTAATGTTTAAAATAGGTGAGGCTGACAATATTGCTGATTGTTGACATCTTTGAAAACGATTTTAATCATTAAATACCAAGTGTCAAGTAAGTGCTCCTTGTGAATGTTGTAGATCACTGGATATTTTACTCTTATTTTAAATAAACATATCATAGTATGCTTAAATCAACATAAACTGTATATTTATACATAATCCAGTGTATCAACAAAGTCACCAATCATGTTTGAAACATACGTTACTGTAGGTAACGTATGTTTCATAGTTCAGATTCGTGTCTATATCAGCTTTTATTTGATGTATCGCTTCATATGTGCTTTTGAAATAAGCCTTTTATTATAGTTATCATATTTAAACAACAAAACATTGACGAAAGGTACGCTTATTAAGATATGTTTCTTCTTTTACAAAAAGATTATCTGCTGAATGAGCGTGTTGTATTGAAAAATCTTATTTCAGTTTACTATTAAATGTGGTTCTAGTACATATTTATATATGAGCCAGGCTCCAGGAAAACCTGCTATTTTGACAAAAATATTAATTTTAAGATGTTCCATAGTCTTACAGGAAAATGTTAATTAAGCCAATTGCAAAAGAAATTATGTTTATAACTTCAATTTTATGGAAGTTACAGCTGTTTTCGTAGAGTCCCTATTCGGAGATTTTTGTGTGACGTCGCAAACGTCATTTAAACGTTATTCGACGTAACTGAAAAAAGTATTTCATAATTACACCATTTGATCAATTCTTGACATAAACTGTTCAAAATAGTAACACATTATATAATTATGTTTTACTTTTCAAAATATACATCAAAATCGAAATTGTTTGCATTCAGGGGAAGGCTACTACTGTTTTAAACAACCAACTCCTCGCTTTTCTCAATCGAAGTACTTTTCTGAAATTGGTCACCATAGCAACGAAGTATGTGATTTCGACATAATTCATAGAAAATTTTAAAGCTAAGATATTGTACAACATGGGTCAATTACTTAAAATAGAATTAATAGATATGTATTTTTCCTTATTTTAGAGCTTTATCGAAACCTTATTACATATAGTAATTACATAATGTTAATATAGCAGGTTTTCCTGGAGACTGGCTCAAATATATATATATATACTTAGTAGATATATTATTCATATCAGCTCTGCACAGTTACTGATAGTTTGAAGGGTTTTACAACATAATACATGCTGTTACTGTCTAAAAAGATTGGTAACGTATGTTTCAGAATACCATTAAACTCTCATGTATGTGAGTGTTAATTAAAGAAAATAATTTCAATGTAAGTTGTTGCTGGTGTATTTTATTTTTTTAAGCTCTCAGGTAAAACTAACCTGAATCGAGTTCACTACAAATAGTTGAACAGTAAATTGTTTTCTGTGTGAAGGCATGGTCTTATATAAGGTTTCTGAATGTTTTGAAGTCTACAACAATATAACTTATACAAGAGGCATTCAGAAGAATAAAGCAACAAGGCGCAAACCAAAAAAGCAAAGAAAATTACAGAGATTTTCAAAGTCAAAGTAACGAGGCATTCAAGGCCGATACTAGTTATAATTGGTCGAACTTGTATTATGCGCACAGTGTTTTGTACAAATACACATGTTTAAAATGTAAAACTGTCCATTACTGTTCACACTTTCACATTTGTTAGTGCTGATAAATATAAAAATATTCATTTTGTAACATACGTTACTTGCTATCAGCAATTAAATAACTCGGATTATACAATACTATCTAAGAAAATTAATCATAATTTGGTTTCTATCTTTAGTTAAATGTGTAATATTAATGTTTTCATACGCTAAATCTTCAATTATAACAACATAGTGAATGTACGTGATCAAACAAAACACATTTTTTCCTATTTCACAATGTAAGAGACTAAACTAAAAAATACCATGTTTGAATACGTGCGATTGCTTCATCAGCTGAATGTGACGTCTCAAAATCATGTTTATGGAAGCACAATTACTATGTTCATTAAATAAATAAAACAACTAGTGCGCACTACTTTAAATGTCTATTTAATTGCCACAGGTATGTATGCAGGTACAACGAAACACACGTTACTGATGTTTTGCTGTGTATGTATTGAGCCACTTGGTTCTCAACAACAAAGAGGAGATTGTTAAAATAATTTAGGCAAATGATTCAAAACACATATCGCTAGTAAATGGCGTGTATTAAATTGAAAAAAATAAGTAGTTGATTAATTCATTTTTACACTTTCCAAATAGAACGTTTTATTGAGAAACAGCGAATAACGTGACAATCGCACGGAGAGCGTTCGTTGTATCCACGCACAACTCACTAAGCACGTGTGCAACGTTCGGTGCACACAGCCACTCACGGCCAGGCGAAACCGTGCGTGTGAGGCGCGTCGAAGTACCCCCTCCATACGCCATTGCCACGTTTTCAGAAAAGCGTAGCGGCCGACGCCTCCCAAAAAGACGTAAGTACTAAAAGAACCCACGTTTGATTGTGATCGGGCCTTCAATTTAGTGACGACCTTAACTCACGAGATGAAAACGCATCAAATATAGTTTAAATAAAATACCTAGTCGAAGACATCAGGCTTCGAGCTATAGATGCGTTAGTATTTTAAGTGCAAATTGAACAGGTGAAAATGTGTGAGTCTACCTCAGTCCGTCTTCTGAGAAAGCGTCCCTCCGTCCGTGCACCAACAATTACTCGTGCGTGCACGGAGAGTCACAATTTTGGCATACCAATTTTGGCATTTTGGTCCCCCGAAGCATCCCAAGTACACATCGCATCTCAAATCAGGTATAGAGATTGAGACATTGGAGCTCTTAAATCTGTACTGTAATAAACTAAGAGCAATGTTTTTGATACCACTTTTGAGATACGTGTCATTCTTCGATCTGTTATTTAGCTCATATTTATGTGCTAAGTGAGATCGGGGTCAGATGATCATCTCTAAAACATGTACGTCAAAATCGAGTTTGGGTCAACAATGATCCACATTAAACATGTTAAAGCTCATTAGGCCAACTCATAGAAAGTCCCTTTTCATTCCAAATTTTTATTATGGATAACATCTTAGTCGAGTTCAACTATGGATTATCTGGGGGTAAGAACGAGTTCACTAAAACGTGACACGGGGGTCGAGTGGTTAACGCTTTCGATATAAATCCGGAAGTCACTGGTTCGAATCACGGCCGGGTCACTGGATGCTGCTAAGTGTTTCCCACCAAACTAGAGATGAACTAATTGGTACCCCAGAGAAAGGTTAAAGAACCAAGGGGTTTATTCGGGATGGGCTAGGGTTACCACGTGTCATGCGAAGTGATTTTGGCTAAGAGCACAAGAAGAAACTGTCAACACAAAGTTAAAAACAATCGCAAGTATGTTATTCTTCGACCGATTTTAACGAGGCATCCTCGACGCTCAAGCTGAAAGTGAGCTACTTTCAACGCAACGTAATCTGTTGAGTCGGTTACGGGCAAAAACTATGACATTTTGCACAAAAATAAAATATTAGGGGCCATGTATAGTACCCATTCTATTGTCGTCCTTTTGGTTTTTTATTGTCTTCGAGTAATTTTCTTTACGATTTGAACACTGGTGTGATGACAAGAGGTAGTCGTTAGGTTGTGGACCAGAGCTTGACAACACGCTAGGGGTCCCATCTACATACATGTTGGTGTTGTGGTAAGAACCACATAGACTTGTTTTATGACGCATTAAGATCGCCGTTTGATCGCAGCAATGCCCCCCCCCCCAATCCATGTGTGTAATGGCGATATTGAGTTATAGTGGTGTCCTGAGTACTTACCACGATCCCACGGCATCATAGGCCGCCGTGGACGCGAAACTGGTACGTTTGTACCAGTAATTTCTTCGGTATACGCTCAGCATTAAAGGGAAAGTTGGATTTTGTCTTTTACCCTAGTGGTGATGGCTACCGTCAGTAATAAGGTATCTAGAGTAGTAAAAATGCGTCGAGAGTAGCTCCGAGAGTGATTGATATAAGCTGTAAGAACAAGTTTCATATTTATTATTAATCGTGCGTCCTAAAATAAATTAGTACATGTATAAACTAAAACGAATGATAGATGTTCGTCTTCAAGCAAATCATGGCAACCTATGTGCGGTTAGCCCTTTAAAAATACAGGGGGGTTCATAATACATGTTGCACTTTTCAAATGAAACAGTTTTGATATGTTTGAATATAACCACAAGTAGTTTGCACATCCGAAACACATATGCTTTAAAGTTTTATTTGATATACAATATTACATACGTTCATGCATGTTTTAGTCTACACATGGAATTGAAATGTATGCCATATATTCAATGTGACGTCTATTTGACCGATGATGACGCCAATGCTTATTTTAATGTGACTTAAATATTGCCATCTTCTATAGATACAATTTACTAAAACCATTCAATAAGACAGTGTGCCGTTGAGCTACATAGTTTATCATAATCAGGATACTATTTTTGCCTTGCTATGATGGTTATATTATAGGAAATGGCTTTCAAAACAGAGCTGATCAAAAGTATGCTGCATTTAATTATGCTTTGAAAACGACGTCTTGGAAATTGCACATCTGTTTATGACATCGTTTATGACGCCATGATGTCAACATTATTACTGTCGTTTAAATCAGATAAAACTTTATCATATCAGCTTTCAAATGATATATGATACATACATAATTATATTGTACAGGAACGAAAAGTTATAATAGTTTGAAACTGTGACAAATATTATGAATCACCCTGTACGTGCCTAAGATCATTCTTTGTTGATGTCATCGTTTGTGGTGACGAATCTTGTGACCTTTATCGATACACATGTTAATGATAGCATTTGTACTCTTGTATTATCAAGAGCGTGTATATGTAATAATACTAAGATGAAATATCCAAGAAAACTGCTGGCATTTATAGTGTTAATTTTATTGTGTAAATGTAAGGTCTAAATGTGTGGTAAGTGGTTGCACTTCGCGGTTGTACAACTTTTATCACATTCCCATTAATTAGCACTAGTATGTCTAATTTTGTATGATAAAACGTGCACACTTTCTATATTTAGTTAGCGAACTTTATACTGACTCCATTTGAAACATTAAAAAAGTAGCACTTTTATCACTTTTCCATTAATTAGCACTAGTAGTTCTATTTGTGTGATAAAACGTACGCACTTTCTATATTTAGTTAGCAAACTTTATACTGACCTCATTTGAAACATTAAAAAAATTAGCACTTTTCAGTATGTTTCTGTTTTTCTGTTTACTCACCACCCAATCTTAACATATTAGAAATAGTGCGAAATGCATGGGTTGCCTGATTTACTATACTTTCATTTTATCATGGCCGTAACTAGGATTTTTCAAGAGGGGGTGCGAAATCAAGCCCCAAGTTCCACGAAAGTTATTGCTCAGCTGAGACTGCTATTTTAAAAACATATTTTGTTGGTTAAAATACTTTCATGTATACTAGAATTTATTGTTTCATCACAGTGAGATGCCAATTTAATAGAGCAGTACATAATAAGTCCGATATTATAATTAACAGAAAATAAAGGTAAAAACTTAAGTCTGTTATAATAAGCTCAAGTACGAAGTTCATTATTGTTCATTACTGTTGGTTTTCCATGAGCAATTCATACACAAAGCTTTATTGTATCATTATTTAGTAGTTAATACCCAGTTTCTGGTAGCAATATACATCACACGACTATAATTGTAATCATACAATAAATTTTAATTAACAGTCCCAGCTGAGCAATAACTTACGTTTTTGTGGAATGTGGGCCGGCGCTGGAAGAGGTGACGGGGGACGCTTGGATAGGGAGGGGATGTAGCTACCCATCCTGCTGACGGGGTTGTGGCTCAGTGCATTCAGTGTGCAAGCGAGTTGCCCCCTATACCAAGCAAATCGTTCTTCTATTGGCACAATTCACAGACAAATGTTTTGCGAGCGAAGCGAGCTAGAAGAAAATGCATTGTTGATCTGAGATGTATACATCCTCTCGTTCGTTAGTTGACACTACGAGCATTTCGAAGCGAGCTAGAAAAAATGCATAACTTATCTGAGCTGCTTGGAATATAAACGCGTTTTCAATTGTTCTTTTACTTGATGCTATTTACAGTAACAGATTAAGTTATTGAGCGAGCGTAGTGAGCTTGAACAAAATACATCAATAAAGTTATCTGAGCTACATAAAACACACATCGTTCTCAACTTGATGCTATTCACAGATTGTACGAGAAGCGAGCTAGAGAAAATTTCATTGTTCATCTGACTGCTGATCCTAATTATCTTTCAAATTTTTCCAGTAATAATACATACACCCTTAGATCAGTTAGTAACAATGACTTAGTGACACCTAAACACAACATAAACTACATGAAAATGTCCTTCACATTTTTGTCTGCAAATATGTGGAATGTAACCCAACAAACATTCGTCTGCTTACATCACTTAATTCGTTCAAAAAATCAGTAAAACATGTCTTAATACACAAACAAAAATATTGATACCATATATGTATGACTTCAATTTCCTATGTTGGAAATTACGAAATTAAATATTTAAATTGTTTACTTATAGTATGCGTGTACTTTGAGTGATTGTCAAAATACGCATTTTTTCATCCTAGCAGTATACCAGACAAACTTGTTCTCTACTTGAAAAATGTTTCTTAGTGAAGTTATTGAGCGAACGCCTTCGGAATCGACCTAGAAGAAAATGCATTGCTTATCTGAACAGTATGTCACAGACTCGGTCTGAAATTGAAGATATTGACTGAAATAAGCTATTTTGCGAGCGAAGTGCGCTTGAAAAAATATGCATAGTTTATAAAATTCATCCAGCAAAAATGCATTGTTGATCTGAACAGCATGCTAGCTAGAAACAACCCAGTCTCCATCCTAGCAGCACACCAGACAAACTTGTCTCTTCTTGAAAAATGTTCTATGATAATTATTGAGCGAGCAAAGCGAGCCAGAAACAAATGCATTGTTTATTTGAACAGCATGCCACAGACTCCTAAGGTTGGAGATATTGATTGAAAAAATAATTTTGCGATCGAAGCGAGCTTGAAAAAAATGCAGTTTATAAATTCCACCCACAAAAAAAGGCTACTTTGGCGATAAGAGGGGGTGCGTTCGCACCCGACGCACCCCCCTAGTTACGACCATGGGTATATTCTTTAAAAAACATACACTAACATAGCTTGTATCATGGTTACGACAATTAACATTGACTTGAAGTTAGTGATGAGGTGTGGCTAAATGCAATGATAACTGATGGGATGGTCTTAGTTTTCACAGGAACGAGTGCAATTACTTCAGCATCAAAGATCTAACGAAACATTATGCCACGGTTCTAAACTATATAGACAATAGCCGGTTGTGTGGTTCACGTGAATTTCGATTTATAGTTTTAAGAAAGAAATTCCATTGTTTCAAACAGCTTGTAACGTTATAAGTCAATTTCATCGGTTATTTTGTGTCTGGTCTTCATTTTAAAATCAACAGACCCATCATAGCATCATCTTTTTCTCAGTCATAAGTACAGTGACAAGGGAAGCATTGGCTATCTTCTGCTGTGTTTCTAAGAATATGACCCTTTGTATCCATCTCGTCCAAGTATTGATTGATAATAAGATAGAAGTTCGCTATCGTAAAAGTTTATCGGCACTATTCTATCGGCAACAATTCGGCAACTCATACGCATGTTCGGCAATGTACTCGCAACCTTCCCGCACTGTCTGGAAACATTTGGGGACCAATCCGGGAACTGTAGACAATCGTTCGCGACGCATTCGGCTTCTTCGGATAAGTTTCGGCACAGGCCTAAAAATTATATCACAAAATACAGAGTTTCAAATTCCCCATCATCACGTCATTACTATATATTTTGTGATATAATTTCTTAGGCCTGTGGTTTCGGCGTTTATACCGCAAAATTGTGTATGCTGCCCCTGATCCCCAAATACATCCCGAACTAGCTCGATATGATCCAGAAAGGTTCCCGAAACCACGGATATACAGATATATTGGGATCAAATGTTATAAAATATAAACTAAAAAAGTGATTATTGGAATCCGTAGACTTTATTGCTCGTATTTCCGTGCCGAAACTACCCTATTGTTTTAGTTGGCAACGCTGGAAAACAAGGGAGACAATTCTGGTAAAATTTACAGTATTTTTATTTCTCGTAGTTGTCTCCCTTGAAATACCAAAAATAATAATAGGTATAGTCTGTTTTATTTTATCCATTAAGTATTTCATATACTGAAGGTAAATAGGTTTTTCATCCCGTTCTTTACCCCCAGTGTATTTATGTATTGCTGCTGCATGTATAGGTGGTGCTCGGATTAACTGTGTGGCTCAAGTTACGAGTCACGGTGTGCGGTAACCAATGCATGTTGATGTGTTCTATGCGTACGCACAATAAATTGAACCAACAAATTAATAACATAAATTTGAGTTAAAATAACTTAACATGCAGACGTAATCAAAATACTTCGGCATAAAATTACATGATATAGAATCTAACTCGTTTTTATGCGCTGTTTTCTTCACACTGTCTGCATCCGTTCAGGTATGTTTCTGTTAATACATAGATATCGTCTTACTCACTGCATAATACAATCATGTATACGCGGTCTATGCTAATTGAGTCATCGGCTTTCGATGTTTTTATAAGTCAAATTAGTCAATCATGATTTTATCGTCATAAAAATATACAGGTACGAACCATTCTAAAAAACGTACAATCGGACACACATAGTCAATGTATGCCGTATTAATAAGTATTAGGGTCTATTTAGTATATTAATTGATAAAATTTGAGTCATGTTTTGAAATTTAGGCATACTTTAATTCACAGGGAATTGACACATTCATTTTATGCTTATGTTTGCTTTATATCAGTATACTAAGTTTACTCAAAGATCTAAAAAAATACATATTTTAATATCTTTGGTAAATTGATGTAAGGCAAACATAGGCCTAAGCATAAAATTAATTAATATGCGTCAATTCACTGTGCATATAAATTATAGATCTAGATTCTATATTTAAATATTATTATAGGCCTAAATCATACATGTGCATGAAACATTGTTTGCAATGCTACGAGCACAGAAGCATTTAGTCTCCTTGCACTTTTGCTTCTTAGTGATTAACTAAGGTATTCCGGAATCATATTACGTCATCGAGAATATCTGCAGAAAAACGGTTACAATAGGTTTAGGGGAAATAACTTCACGCTGTAATATTCTATAGTCCATTCTATACTGCAACAATACCACAATGCGCATTATGACAAATGTGCTTCAACGGTAATAATATCAACTGCATGTGTAGCCTATCGATTTTTGATGAAACGATTCTCTTTGAAGAAGTGTAGCCATACTTTTCGAAGCACGAACTGAAAAATCCTAAACATTAAATTTGAAACGCAAATCCATTTATATGCGATCGAGTTGCTCCCCAAAACTCACGCTCCCGTGCATTCAATTAATATTTGAAGCAAATAGCAGCTCTTTGATAGCCTTGGTGAGTGGTATAGATCTATTTGTGTTCCAAGTGTCGATCAGAATATTAAAAGGAGCATTCTTAAAATCGCACAAATTTAACGAAATATATACCTTATAGATCTATAATTCGTCAGCTAAATATTACTAGATCTAGTGCGTGCTTTCGGTAATGTAAATGTGTCTTATTTTATTGATTTTAACATCTTTAAATAAGCCACTTACATGCATTGGTTTAGTCTCCCAAAATAATCAATTAAACTATTTTTGAAAATTATGTTTTCTCAAAATAAATTCGCCCTTGAAAATAAATATCGTTAAAAAGCGATCCAATATTCTATGAAACAGACTATAACGCAAAGTATTTTAGCGACCAGTGTCGAAACTTCGGGTTGTTCTAAGCTTGATGGCTTTGTGCGATATTGACCAATCAGCGCGAGAGGTTGTTTACGTTTATGTTTCACCGTGTGATGGCTTCTCATTGCACTAGTATTTTTACAGTACGGTAAAAACAGTGTTATGGTGTTCAATTTTAACTTTAAAGCTTCAACAATCTGGATTAATGTCATTTATATATAAGGGAGTTAATAGACTTCAATGATATCCACGGAAGATATAAATATTTGTTGTTGTGTTGAGAATGACATTTCATTACGAGTTCAAGGCTATTTGAGGCTGTTTGTGTAACCATTGAAGTGAACACGAAATAAAACGATATATTTACGTAGAACATTGGAATACTTTGTGGATAATTATACTGGATGATTTCATTAATATATTCTTTGGATTTATTCGAGTGATCTGTGAATTACATTTGTTTTATTTTCTCGAAAGTCGGTGACAAATATGTTCGCCGCGTTGGGATTACCGTTCATTGATAAGGGCGGCCATTGAAAACCCCAGACAGACTTATTTTGTGTAAACAAGTCGACAATGTTCGACTACGGGTCGCGGCGACCTCGGACGAAAATAATTGGCGTATAATTAATTTTAAAGCATTTGGTGTGATCTAGCCATAATTACTATGCTGATTATAAGTTTTTCTATAGTATTTTTGTTCTTGTTTATGCCCATAGTGGCCCCAGAACGAACCCCACGTGCTGAAACGCAGACTCTACCTCGAGATGCATCAATAACAAAAGGTGGGTTGTCAAATATAGGGGCCTATTATAACAGGTTTACTGACCTGAAAGGGGTATGCTGGTAGGGGATTAGCACAATGAGGTGTGTCTGGATTACTATGTGTTCTATTACTATGGGCCAATGTTGATATATATGTGTGTGTCAGACAATGATAATTATATGTAGATCTACACCAGTAATACACAAATACTGTTGTTTGTATGAATACACATACATACATATATGTAGAATCTCGGATGTTAGACAATTGTCAATCAGATGTAACTAAAGAATAATAATTATATAGTATACTATCTAATCAATGTGTTTATGGATCTATTTGTTACACTATTTTAATATAGGAATTAATATACACACTTATTACTCAGACCCCGTTTATTTCCAGATTACCTGGGGTTATAAGGCCCATGTGATTACAATACTTAATATGACTAGCAATTTCATCAATATTTATATAAAATGGACAATGACACAATTTATGTTTCAATAAGTTTAACATCAAGTGAAATAACTCCAATTGGCCTAATGTAAGGTGATAGTCATCAAATATTACTCTTGGTTATAAGGAAAATTTTATTTCTATTTTTATCTTGGTATGCTTGTATTAATTTAATGTAATGTAAAGAGTCCCTTGACACCTACCTGCAATGTCATTTTTGTGATCCTGGTTTGGAAATAGGTAAATTCTGGTTTCAGTCTTTTTTAAATCAGACAATAAAATTATGTTCCTAATACCACTTCAATGGCCACATATGTACTTTCTTTCTGGCCCTTATATGGGACATAATAAACACAATTGTTACTTGGATTATAACTAGCATGTACAGGTATGAATAATATGTCAAGATTTGTTCAAACCTTTTTGCTGTGTATTGAGAAGATTTCACTGATTAATTTAATCATAAAATGCCCAAGGGAATAGTTTATTGGTGTCACTTTATTATGTATGTATTATTTATACCTTTAGAAACATGAGTCATTGCAGTGTTAGGTTAGAATGTAGATTATGATCTGATAAAAGATTGTCTTTCATGTATTGTGCATGAAAGTCAACTCTCAAGTCCTGTATAATGTATAATATAAAGTTAAACACAGGTAATCATGACTCATGGGGGGAATTGCTTGACATGAGCCGAAATTGTGTATAATACTATTGGATATTTATAATAATGCTTTATAATATATACATATAAACACGTAAATATTGTTTTGTAATAATAATAATATAATAAAACTGAAGAAATGTTCTAGCCTGGGTCCAGTGGTTTGTGCGCTGTGTGTCAACCTGTGTTCAATTCCTGACCAGTCACTACAAGTCATACTCATAAGAAATAAACCAAACTTGCCATTGCTTCAAAGACTAAAAACCTTCTCTTTTGCCTAAGTGGCTACATCATCATTCTTCCTTTGGATTGATTTGTCAGATGTTTGATAATTTGAAGCTGTAGGGGTGTGTTCTAATGTGTCAGGTGTGTGAGCCACCAGCAGAGCTTTCCACAAGCGCAAGCAGTCAGCGATTTCACTGAATACTCAAGGATTTACCACTGGTTACTTTTCTCTAACTGAACCAGTTCAATGTTTAAAATAATATGAAATTAATGCTGGAATGACATGTAAACAAACCACATATATTTATTTTACGCACCTTAGTACCACTGACTACCTTGCCACAATTACTGACAGTGACTACATTAAAATTTGTGAAGAACCCTGCACCAGCTAGTTAAATATTGGTTACCATGCAGACTCTTCCTTTGAACCTTATTATTAATAATATTAAGACGCTTGGGCAAAGCTAGGATATTAAGGCACTGGGGTAATACTAGGATTTTTAAGATGTTTGGGCAGTGGTAGGATTTTAACGCGATGGGGCAATACTAGGATTGTTATGCACTGGGGCAAAGCCAGGATTTTTAGAGTTAGACACTGGCAGTGGGGAATGCTAGGATTTTAAGAAGCTGAGGCAATGCTAGGATATTAAGACGCTTGGGCAATGCTAGGATTTTAAGACGCTGATGCAATGCTAGGATATTAAGGCATTGCCCAGGGCAAAGCTAAGATTTTAAGACTTGGGGGCGATGCTGGGAATTTAAGACGCTGGGGGAATGCTAGAATTTGTGCTTGACAAGATCTACAAGAACCACTAAAAGGTGTTAGATAAGAAAACTGCATGGTTTATTTTATGCTGGTACCCATACTAAAGAATAAATTAAGCACTTTCCACAGAATACAACTTAAGCAAGCCTTAATCACTCCAATCAGTAAATAAAATTCTAACACATATATGTATTCTAACACAACCTGCATTTCAAAAGACAGAAAGTTAGTCCCAATTTCGAGTTATGTTAAAGATTATGAAATCATTAAGAATGTATTTTTCTTTCAAAAAATAACAAAACTATTTCAGTTTAAACTCGTGCCAATGCATATTGTGTGTGGCTCCAATGACAGGTTGATGGTAATAACACTCATGTGTATTAACTGACAATGGTTGTATGATCCAGGATATTTTTGCTTGGGAAATAGGGTCCGATATTGAATAATTTAGCCCCATGGGAAAGCAATGTGTTGTGTGGAAAATCCCTGACATGTCTTCAATATTTCTGGAATGAGTCACCTATTTAATTGTTAAATTTTTGTGTTACGGAGCTAAAATGACAAAGTATTTGGAAGAGGTGTTCTTTAATATTGTTGTGTGTTAAAATTGCTCATTTAGTAATGTAATTCACTATACTCGAGGCAATTGTACATTTATGATCTTATTTCCCTGAAATGTTTGAAATAAGGATTGGTCAGAATGGACAAATCCTGAATGTGGGTGATTTGATTTCTTTGCAAAAGTTGGGAGCATAATTTAATTTGGCATTGACACTCCCAGTATGGAGTCCATAATCTGGGTCAGCTGTTATTGGGGGTTGAATATAGTCTGAACTTGACTGACTCCCTACTGTGTTAGTAACTTTACAATACATATATATACGAGTATTACATAATCGCTGATAACAATAAAATTAGTTTATTTGGATTAGTGGGGGGGGGGGGAGGTATTTGTGAAGTTTAGAATGCAGGTGGTAATACAATGTCAGGTGTTTTTTTCTGAACCAACATGGCATGGGATTGGGCCTTACCTTTAATTAGGGAAGAGATATTGGAATTTTGTAACATGGGGAATGATTTTGTCAAGGTAAAACTTCATTTTTGGGAGGAAACTAAAGGTTTTAAAGATTTTTTCCAGGTGAAACGGCCTTATGATATTACGGCCCCTATTATGAATCCAAAACATGTCCTGAATGTACACATCTGTAAACTGTGCATCACAGGGCTCTCGTTTGGTTTTTGAAACTTGGGCCGTGACAGGGGGGAACTTTGCATGATTTTCAAGTATTTTTCTTTGAAACGGGAATTTTGGGAATTTACTGTTTCTTATTTAAAGTGCTTGCAAACTATGTGTTTCGAGGTTATCTTGAAGTTTTAGTGCTTGAGTCTAGTAAAATAACACGTAAATAACGCACAGAAATTCATTTCTACATAACCTTTGATATTGGGTGCGAGATCACACATACAAAAATTTTCGGGGCGAATAGCACAATACAAGTCGAGGAATTTGCACTTTGTCTGTTTAGTGCTGCATATAAAGCGGCCTCAATAGGTATGTACATATATGTGCAATCAGCAGGCAATATGACGTTAAATTTACACAAAATTTTCTGAACGGAAGTAGTTAAAATTACAATCATGCTAAAAACCGTTCGAAACAGAACGTCGGTCGGTACAAATGCCAGTTTATACGGTATGTGCTTCTTGTTGCCGATTTTCATATTTTTTTTTGAGATGCCAGGGGATTTTTTTGTCATTAAAGGGGAAAAAACATACTATTTACAGGGGGAATGGGGCCGAATATCGGCCCCAAATTTTGTCAAACGAGAGCCCTGCATCATGTTCATGAAAACTTCTGTTTGTTGTTCTGTTGTCTGTGATGACTGCTTTTATTGAGATGTAACAAATGTTTAACCTTTTGTTTCAGTTGAGCTGGTAGGTTCTCCATTAGCATATTATGGAATATTGCTTTTGGAAGTGGATGGTCTGAAGACTGGGGTATCTGATGATATGTTTGACCGGAACGCAGCGAAGGTTGCATGCCGAGAACTGAACTTTGTGGATGGCAGGTTCCAACCAGGTATTGTGTTCTCATTGTTGGTTTGTTGTGTTGTACTGTTGATGTTCGTTGTCATGATCTGAATTGTAAAAAAACCCCACATTTTCATTGACTAGGTTTTAGCTCACATCATCACAAAGCATGAGCTCTTGAGATTGCCATATATATGTGACTATGTCTGTTAGTGATGTACCGATTATCGGATAACATCGATTAGTGGTGTGCAGAAGTCAGCTGATTCCGATGATCGATGTCATTCATCCATTATCGATCATCGGATAAATATAACAAAATGTTAAACAAGACTTATTTAATCAAAAATTGCTAGGAAAATTCAAAGCATGGAAGTTTGAACCAATTGGATGCCTGTTAGAACCAATTCAAACAATTTGTTCTAACTCGGATAGTAAAACGTCTACGGAAAATCATTGTTTTTCCCTTTGTCACCTTTTTTCGCGACTTGGGAAGTAGGAAAACAGGCATTAGTACACTGCGTATTCAGTCCCTGTACTGCCGATTATTAATCGGGAAAATCGCATCGGTAGTGCGAGTTGATTCTAGCTGATGATCGATAATGATTTGCAACCGATGTCCCTACACTAATGTCTGTTGGCGTCAACAATTGGTTAGCACTTAGCGGTCATACCGGTAGTTTTCAGTGAATCTTTACGAAACTTGGTTACAATGTGTGTCTTTATGATATCTTAAGGTCAAGTTTGTAACTGTGTCATCTAGGGTGACAGTGATTTTTTCCTTCTTTGTTTGCTACCGGTGAACGGTACCTTCCCAATTTGAAAAAGGCTAGAATTTTCCCAATTTTGAAGGAAGAAATTCCCAATGAACATTTAAAAAAAAGTTATTTCAAAATCGGAAATAAAATGACTAGAGTTATGAGTATTTTTGACAAGAGGTCAAGCATAAAAGTTTACAGAAACCAGAAAACAGTCACATGTAATCTCTTTTTCTGTTTTATTTGGCCTTTCTGCTTCATGAAAATTCTCCATTTCAAGTTGTTGTGATGCGAAAATTCCCAATCTGAACGGACCTGGACCCTTTCCCAAAGAAGCAAAAAAAATCACTTCGGTGAAAGAAACTGAGTTACTAAGTCAAATCAAAGAAAAACCTTGTAAACACACCAGGGGGTGACCTAATCTTTATCATACTTTATAGAATTCATTTACGATGCTTGTCTCTGAAAAATCTAGACCAAATTAAGCTTGCAAGTTGCAACTGAATCATTTTGTTATGAAGCATAGTCAACGTTTTTGTCTTTGTAAAATCTGGTTCGTGTTTGTCCGAAAACTAGGTCACCTGATCAAATCCAATAAAACCCTTGTTTGGGTTTTATTGACAATGTTAACACTCAAAAGGTCTGAGACAGTTTTGACCTGACATTTATGAAACCTGGTTACAGTGCTCGTCTTTGTAAAGTATAGAATATGTTTACAACTGGGTTAACTGGGGTCAACAACTAGGTCATCTGGCCAAAGGAAGAGAAAACCTTGTTCACACTCTCAGACGTCCATGTTTTCACTTGATCTTTATGATACCTGGTCACAATGTTTATCTACATAGCTCTGTAAATCAAGGTGAAGATTAAAAGTGGGTCATTTGGAGCCGAAATCTAGGTCACCAGGCCGAATGGAAGACAAACCTTGTAAACAATCGAGAGTTCAGACACATAGTTTTGACCAGATCTTTATGAAACCTGGCTACAGTGTTTGACTCTGTCAAAACTAAGCATGTTTAATACGAAGGTATCATGGATCCAAAAACCAGGTCACACTATTTTACTGATTATGCCATAAGGGCAAATGGCCCTCTTGTTTAGTTGTATAAATAAATTTGCAAGTTGATTAAATGATTGCTTATTAATATTTATATAAATGATCAGTGAACAGAAGTGACTGAATTCACCTACTTTAAAATTAAATCATTTATAATGAAATTGCAGTTGAGAAAATATTTCAAATCCTCTAAATATAATATTCATTCCTTATATATATATATATAAATATGCCTTTTTCAGGCTCAGTTCTCGGCGAATTCTCTGGGACGCTGAAGACTTTAGATATCAATTGTCGGGGAAATGAAACAAGGCTCAGTCAATGTCAAAACAGAATGGAATCAGAAAGCCTCTCCACAGAATATATTACTCTGTATTGTAGTTCTTCTACTATTGTTGAGAAAGGTTTGTTCAATTTCAATATTTTCCATTTGCAAGGAACAGATTTAAGTATATACCATGATATTGAAATGCTATTTGTACTATGAGAAGATGATATTGCACCCATAAATTGAATATCAGAACATCAAGGTTTTTAATTTCCAGAATAATTCAGAAACCCTGATTTGCTGCCTTAGAAAGAATGAACTTTTCTGCAGAAAACTGAGTTGTGGTTGTTTGAAATTTCATGTGCTAAATTTTGACAATAGAACTATGTTTGAAGCAGAGTTTTGGTGTAGGGATGTGTGCTAATGTCAGCCAAAGTCGAAAGGTGTCTTATTTTCATGATTGGACATTTTGCCTCAGTAGAACCCCTGATCAGAACAATGCTATTTGTGCTATGAAAAGATGATATTGCACCCATAAATTGAATATCTGAACATTCGTGTCACAATATTTTAGGACAGAAGCTGTTTTATATATCAGGCTTGTTATATACATATGTTCATGTTTTCAAATCCAGTATGCCACAAATGATTGTCTTAATCTTTGAACTTTGTGTCGATAAACTGTTGATGTTTCTATTTTAAGAGGCTCCTATATGGAATTGTTCTTATTAGATTAACTTGCATTATTTATAATCACTTGTACTTTAGTACATATAAACTATATATAGATACATTTATGGTTGGTTTCTTACACTGTCATATATATATGATTCATGGGCCAAAAGCCTAAAATCTTGAAAATAAACTGTAAAACTGTATTCACATGCTAGAGTTGTATCTTTTAAGTAAAACAATGCTCTGTTAGTTGTGGTACTGCAGAGAAAGTTCATTGTTTTGTATGTTTGTATGTGGAATGAGACGATCGGAACGATAGTGTATATTCCAGAATCACTAAACACTAAATGTTTGATAGTGTATATTCCAGAATTACTACTAAACACTTTGCTGGATTGATTTGTTGTTAGTTAAGAAAAACAAGTGTTGATTATTAAAAATGAACCATATTAATGGTGCAAATTGATAGGTTATAATTTAACTGGGATCGTACAATTCCAGAATAATCTGTAATTAAATATTGATTTGTTGCCGTGGAAAGTATGAACTTTTCTGCAGAAAATAAAACTGGTTTAATGAAAATATTCAAAGTTTTGACTTAATTTAATAGGGTCATTTGAAATTTCAAAAGCTGAATTTTAACAATGACACAATGTTTGAAACATTTGCTAGTGGCACCTGAAACAGACATGACTGTATCTGTTTTCAGGGTTAAGCATTATGCCTCAGTAGGACCCCCTGTTATTTATCAAGGAGAACACATACCTTGCTGAGCACTGCATGTTGTTGATTTGTTATATTTCAGACACGATGGAGGTGAGAATCCGAGGCGGTGGAAACTACGGGTTAGTTGAAGCCAATCGTTACGGATTTTGGGGACCAATATGTGATGCTGGCTGGACTGACAAGGAAGCTGATGCCGTTTGCAAGCAGTTAAACAAACATGGCGGCGTTGCTTACTATGCTACAACTGTTGATGACTCTCCGATGGTGCTTGGTGGTTTTAATTGTTCCCATGATGACGTCTCTCTCAGTGAATGTGATTTCAAAGGGTTTGATGAAAATCTCGGATGCCAGTATGTCCGACCTAAAGGTTCTAAGCAAAGAGCTGCTGGTGTTCTCTGTTATGAGCACGAAGGCAAGTTGATTTTGTTTGTTAAATGAGTAACGGTTTTGACCCTTAAAATTTGCGAAAGGCCACATTTTGACCCTTATGTTTATTGTTTGAAGGGTCATTTTCTCTTTAATCATAGTTATTTTGCCTATGACATTGTAAAATGAAGTCAAAAGTATCAAAATGCAGGGATGTCAATTTTCCTGATTTATACGGAATTTATCAGTCCTGAAAGAGCAATGGCTCCTGACCAAAATAAAAGTTATTTGATGAAAATACATCAAGAAATGGCTAAGTAATGGTAAATTTAATCTGCTCTTAAGGTTTTTTAATACAAACTAAGTTAATTATGGAAACACTGTCATTGAAGGCCTTTTGTTGGGTAAAAATGGTAGGCCGCATACGATTTTCCTGATTTTGAATTTGGCCCTGTTGACACCCCTGAAAATGACACTTCAGTTCAGAAGCTAGTGGAACCCCTGAACATTGAAAGTCTGTTCCATACCTTTTTAGGGTCAGTAAAATCAAACTACTGATCGCTGTAGGGAGCATTGTCTGTTAGATTTCATTTGTTACAACCCTGATATCAACAAGTGCAAGGAAAGTGTCCCCCATCTTTGATGAGATCATGATGAGATATATTGCTTTGCTCATGTTTGTTGATCAGTCAGTGTTGGTCTGTGGACCACAGGGGTGTCAATATTTCTGATTAATCCAGTAGATGGCCCCTATTGATTTTTAGGTCAAAGGTCAAGGTTGCCATGACCTTTAACATTACTGTCTACTAGGCTTCCAGGGGTTTATACACATTTCACAAACATCTTTTGTTAAATGGAAGTTTTATCCAGTCACAGTATTATGAGGTCTAATGAATCATATACATTTTACTTTTCTCAGATTTTTTTATAATATATTAATAGATTTAAAACTTGTTTATGAGAATGAAACTCGGTCACCTATTTTAGTAAGGATTTAATATCTTAGAAGATTGATCTTTTGTATAAGTCTGTTTCAGAGAAAGTTTGACTAGACGAGCGTTTATTTCTTGATTTATGGTCCTAAAACTGATGATTTTTAGTACTAAATAAAGCACCTCAGAACGTCTAGAAAATTGCACCAGATTGCACCATGCTGTCAAAAATTCTCAGGGAAACGAAGCATGCCCCTCATTAACCCTAGCACAATTATTATGAATCCCCATGAATAGTGGGAAAACTATGTGCCCGAGAGGGTCAGCTTATCTTTATTCATCATTTAATAGTATTTTTTAAAAACACCCTGCAAAATGTTTGGTTTATATTTTTTGTTTATGTATTCATATAATTATTTTAGATGGTGTCAAATTTCGCCTGTCTAACAACTGGTATGGTAAAGTGCAAGTGAAGTATGATGGTGAATGGGGCCTTGTCTGTGA
Organism: Spisula solida; assembly: GCA_947247005.1. Lineage (NCBI taxonomy): Eukaryota > Metazoa > Mollusca > Bivalvia > Venerida > Mactridae > Spisula > Spisula solida. Next base: position 38,080,021 of record OX365951.1, read on the forward strand.
CTCTAACTGGGGCGATAGAGAAGCTAATACCATGTGCAAACAAATGGGCTTCAAAGGTGGGCATGCCAAGAAAGAATTTGGACCGGACAAGGGCCAAGCCAGGTACAATCGAATGGACAATGTGAACTGTAGTGGAAATGAGACCTCTATCCTTCAATGTAGTCACAATGCTGGTTGGAGACCTACTGCAGAAAGTTGTACAAGTGCAAGCGTCAAGTGTGACATCACAGGTACGTTATTGAATTTGCTTCTTTTTGTGTAAAAAGTTATCTGCCCCTGATTTTTTAATAATAGTAAAATGACAGTAAAGGGGCATAAACATTGATAGTCGAATTTCTAAGCATATGCTTATAAATAAAACACATCTGTTATGATATAGAAATATTTTGGAAGATATATGCCCCTTTTTGATCGCAAAAGCTCATTGTACACCCTTGGGGTTCATTACACAAACACACAAGCACTTCAGTCACTTTTTTACATTGAAGCCTCCTATTATTTTGTTGAAGTGCTCTTGAAATCGTAATGTGTATGTACTATTGTTACAGTGTATAAACAAATCAACTTCCGGTTATCGTAATAAGGAGAACACATTGAATTATAGAGTATTGCAATAAGTCGTACAGTGATAGGAAATCACTGGATGTTTCAATCACAATAAGTCATACAAGTTGAATTGTGTAGTATCCCAATAAGTCGTACAGCGATTTCGTTTATACACAGTGATTGTACCGATATTTTGATGGCCAATTTTAAAGTTGCATCCATGATTTGGAAAGTTGAGTTTTAATTTTCAAAATATTGCTAAAAATGAGATACACATGTCCTATTAGACAGACCATGAACTTTATGCACAGATTATGTATATCTGGGCTCATAATAATTAGGACCATTTTTCTGACGTGTTTATTATACACTGATAATTAGACCTGTAAATTATGGCAAATATGGACACAATGATAAATGTTTTATGTTTAACTATGTGTCTGTACCATGTCCTGTGCACACATGTATAGATCTTGTTTTAAAATTCTTACTGCTCGGGATTTCTAGAAAACTAAACAAATATAAAAAAATAATGCTATTTTAAGATTACTGCATTATTTTGCATTGTCCACTCTTAGTTAAGGGATTTGATTTTCTACTCTTTGACCTGCCTTCAGTGTTTTCAAGCAAACTTAAAATATAAAAATAAATGGATTATATTGTCTCAAAATTAAGGGATTTAATTTTCTACACTTTCACCTGCCTTCAATCTTTTCTAGCAAACCTAAAATATATAAATGAATGCCATAGCTTTTAGATTTCTTGATTATTTTGCATTGTCCACTGATTATTTTGTATCTTAATTCAGGGATTTGATTTCTACACTTTGACCTGCCTTCAATGTTTTCTAGCAAACTTAAAATACAAACAAATAAATGCCATATCTATTCAGATTTCTCGATTATTTTGCATTGTCCACTGATTATTTTGTCTCTTACTTAAGGGGTTTCATTTTCTCAGTTTTGAGCTCAATGAAGCTGCCTTCAGTGTTTTCTAGCAAACTTAAAATATAAAAATGAATGCCTTACATATTAAGATTTCTCGATTATTTTGCATCGTCAACTGATTATTTTTCTCTTCATTATGGGATTTGATTTTCTCCTCTTTGACCTGCATTCAGTGTTTTGTGCTGTCTTTGAAACAAAAATGTTCAGATACAGTCAGAACCGTCACTTTCTGGAGACTACCGAGAATTTTCCGCCAGTGGATGGATAGCATACCTATTGCACCTATCTTACACTTAAGAACTGGCACTGGGGATAAGAACTGGCCCTATAATTCAAAAACCAAACACAACTATTATTTGATTGTTAAAACACGAATTAAAGCCGAGTTAGTCTAATTTTCATAGACCCAAGCTAATATTACTGTGTCTTGACTTTACATGAAGTGACGTTCACAATGGTGATGACAACATTTGTCATAAGTTATGTTTTATCATTCCAATTTTCCTGAAATTCACATAATAATTAAGCCCCAAATACTATCAGCTTCCATTTAAAACCTTTAAATCATCTTATGTACGCATTATTATTGAGTTATAGCGCCTGTTCTCTTTGTATCTATCGATTGTTATGCACCCGTTCTTATTGAAAGGGAGGTAATACATGTATGTTATCCCAAAATAGGTCATACGTTTTATTTATCGTTCAAATTGTACTAAAATTCACATATGAAGCCCGAAATTCTACTATACTATCATTTTAAAGCATACAAACTTCGTATTTGTGGTTACAGGGCCAGTTCTTATCCCTAGCGCCAGTTCTCAAGTAAAAGATTCCCGTTTGTGCTTATTTCCGATCATTGACGAAGTTTTCGGAATTCTTCGGAAAATTTAAACATAAACACTATTTAGTATTTTGTAAGGAGGACAAAATAATAATTAACGTTTTCGATTGATTATTTCTCAAAGAAGGAACAGCGACCTTTGATCAGATATGGGTCCCTACTGTACCATTTTTGGTCTAATTTAATATCTAGATCTTTCGATAGTCTTTGTAGACAGAAAATACTACCAATTTAAACCTTATTGGGACATTAACAAATAAAACAATATTTGAAACCTAGTTAAGGTGTTGGGATGTGTGCTACTGGCACCCAACACTGACCTGTGACTCATTTTCTGAACCCCTGAATGTTGTACACAATTCACCGTATTTAATATGCTTGGATAGCCAATCTATCATTTATACTTAATGAGATGGTGCTTGTATCTAGTAACAACTTTAGTCTTTCAATCTCAAACATCTGGCATAGTTGGAGTGTTGAAATATATCCATGTTTTCTCAACGAAATTTGTAATAAATTATAATTTTATGTGTTTAAGTCTCCCCCTTATAATCTCCTCCCCTGTATAAACATTTCAACTTGATTCTATTCTGTTCTGTAATATAGTGGTGTTTTTACGACCTATAATTAAGTCTGGATTTCAATTTTATTTGTTGAGGTCAAATTTATCTTTCCGTTGTTGTCATTATTTCTGCTGTCTGTGCACTCATGTTCAACTTTGGTTTCCCTGACAACTGTTGGTTGTTAGACTGATGACCTGGCTTGAGTTCAAAAGGTCAAATAAGGGCAGATTGTGAATTAAAACCAGTGGCAGCTCTTTACTTGAGAGTTTGAACTGGATTTTGATTTGTTAGCTGCAAACAGATATTACTACGATGAATATTATTTGTAAAATAATTAATTTAAATACTTTCCGATTGTCCATAGATGCTTACACAGAGTACTTAGCTTCAATATTGAATAGATAAAAAACCCACATTAAAACTAAAATTTAATTGAACAGTTTGAAATATATATCAATTATATTTTAGCCAACTTCTGGAAAAATGGTAAAAAATAATCAAACCTTCATTCCGAAAAAAGCATTTGTTGAACTCTGGTAGTTTTACATACTGAACTGTTTTGAAATGTCAATAGGTTTGTTTTCCATTTCAGTTATTAATGCCATTTGCGCAATGATTGCAGTAAATATTTAAGTGAGAAAGCACATACACAATTAATGTTTTGTGCGATGGGTCACATATTTTAATCAAGAACATGTCCGACAATTGGACCAATATGGTTAGAATTTGTCGGGTTAAATCCACCAATCAGACAGTTGCCCAATCTGACTAAAGTACTTGATCTTCCTTACCAGTAGATCTGATGACAACGCTATACGAGTGTGTATTTACAGATAGTGGAATGTCCACTATCGCCAATTTAAATCTATTTATAATTCAGCCAATCATATAGCTCGTTACATTAGTACTTCGGTCGTATTAATAAACAGTAAATTACATATAAGACAGTTTTTCTCAACTTTAGTCTGCTTTATTTTAGTAATCCTGATTAATTTCGCCATGTAAGAATTTGTAGTACATGTACTGATAATTTGATAAAAACGCACTGTTGATTATCAATTGTGAAAGCTCGGCCATTTCCGTTTGTCTCCGGTAAATATTGCAAATCCATAAAGACTGAGGTGATCAGAACAAAGCCACGTAAGATGCGTGTGTTCGTGATAACTACCGTATTTAAAAATAGAATCAAATGGCTTTCAGAATTGTGAAAGCAAGGCGCCAATTGGCTAATGGGAAAGGTCGTCTGAGGTGATCTTTAATACGCCGTCGTCAGATCCTCATGCGTAGAAGGTTTGAGGATATGATTTTAATCAGATTGACAGTTGCCCAGAAGTCTGTTTTAAATGTTGTAAAATCAATTAGTTTTATTTTGAGTCAACAAGATTATAACCGTACAAACAACTAATCTCTAACAAGCTCATGAACCAATTATTTAAAGCTCTGACGAGTGCATGAATTGGCTATATAATGTATTGAAAGCTACGATGAGCTCATGAGCCAACTATATATGTATTTAAAGCTCTGATGAGCTCTTGGACCGACTTTATATGTATTTACTCAGCACATCAGTAATTACATGTTTTAGTTATCAATTTGATTAAACAAGATGAATTGAATAAACCATAATGGGCAGCAAAAAATTATATAAATCATAAAACACAGTGTGAAATGAAAGTAAAACACAAATTATGTATGAGTACAAAATGGTAATTGATTATGTGATAATTGCCATCATACAGAGAGACATTATACAATGTACTTTGTAAAGATGTGTACATCATTATCTATGTAGATATAACACATTCATTTCATAGTATCAACCGTGTCTTGTGCAGTGTAGACCACTGTTAAACTGTTTGCTTGCGGTTGTTGTTCGTGCATTGATATCTGTCACACGTATTGATTTCTTATCAGTAGTAATTATGACATGATACAAATCAACAATAGTCATATACACATAGAGGTGTGAATCGTGAAAATAGCCACAGGTCTGAATAATACGACTTTCTGTTTCAGTTCTAGTATGTGAATGAGTGTGGTTAATTCATGGCAATTTGTTAAATTTACAGGCTAAAATAAACCAACATTTTGTTTTCTAATTTTCCCATGTTTGACCTTTGAACTGCAAATTATTTCTGAAGTTGTTTTGAATCCAGTAACTAATAAAAAAGTCTATGGTAATGTGATCAAAGAAATACCAGTTGTTCTTAAATTTCCTAGTCATAGGCTCGCTTTATAAATTGTTTTCTAAAAGGATCCTGTATTATAACTTTGAAGAATGTAAGTTTGTGTCAATAACAACAAGTGTTAGATTCTTTTTATCATAATTTTTATGACACCGATATTAAACACGAAAAATACACATTTTTCTGTAGAAAAACGGACTCAGATTTATAAACAATGCCCAAAATAACGTCATTTATGGCACATTATGTCATTAAGGAGATAGAAGTGACGTCAGATGAACATTATACTACATAAGTGTAGTAGAAGAATATACGTACTTGTTTACTTACCCGGATACAAGGAAAGTCATGTGATAAATATCTGGTAGACTTTTGTTTAATAGCAAACAGGAAATCCTCTTGTAAATTAGATGGATATGTAAATTGTGCAAGGTCACTCGCTCACTGTTTATCCATAGTCAGTTGTTTGTGCTTTTACTGTGGTGATGATGTCACAAAGTCAAAAATGTTGAAATTAATACTGTGGTTTAGTTGGGGGCATCTCTAGATTATAATGTATATAATGATAATCCATTCAAACGATCAATTAATTACCGCTGAGTAATTACAGCGTACATGTTTAATATCGTGTATACGGTACGCACGAGTCAATCGTCGAGTTAAAATTTAATTCGCTTACGTCACACGGAGTACATAATTTCGTGAAGTACGACTCAACCTTACACACAGTTCATGTTTAGGTTACGTAAGCCTCACTGTGAGGTCCTGTAGTGTGGATCGTGGGGGGAGTTTATACGAGATCTGACTGTCTCTGATTTTTCTTTTTCGCAAAATGTATTGCCCCAGGGGGCGTTAATACGAGGTAATACGGTATTTATTATACCCCCACTAACAATTTACATGAGACAGTCTTTTACTTATGGATGCAGTTTGCCATACCTCTGTGACAATGAAGTATGTGGGGTATCATAGGTCACTCTGTGGCAGTTCTAGTTCATTCTGTTATTGACTTGTTGTGTAGTGTTGTTGTCTGAACATTGAGTATAGACTTGTTTGTGTCTATAATGTCCAATAAGTGGTGCAGCGTGTGTGGCATTGATCAGTGCACTTTCTGTGATTGAGGACTGACGTGGAATAAATCTCTTCACAATTCTGTCATTTGATACACTGGGTGCAGAGCATTGTCGACAGCCACACCAACATTAAACAATAATCTACGTCATTGTTTTACCTTATACACCTCACTGTCACGTATTGGCATATTGGCGTATTCCCACCCACAACCTAACTAATATTAGCAATGTAAAATGTACGTAGGTAGGGAAGTAACAAGCTGTTTGGACAATTTTCTAAAACCATATAAAGTTATCATAGATACTTTAATATAATGTAGCATACATGATCAGGTTGTTGAATACTAGTATAATGTTTGCTTGCTAATTAATCACCTGGAAATAGCTAAGTGATAGAATGCTCACTTGAGTGTGAGACGTTTTGCTCTGTGGCTGCGTCAATGACAGAATGAAAATGCCAGGGGTTTTCCTGGCTCTTTTGGTAAAGGACCCAGTTGTGGATTGGGACCTGTTGAACAAAAGAAGCTTAAAAAAGGCCATCATTATGGTATCCCTAGTGATGTTTTGGTCTTTCAAGTGTTGTATTACTATTGTTAAGTAGAAAACAATTAAATGAAAAATGAGTGAGCTTCAAATATGTCCATTGCAAAAAATGCAACTTGAAAATTTCATACAATTGGGGAAAATGGATGATATTTCCATTGGGAATGGGTTCTTCTGCTTTGGGAATGGGTCTGTTTTCAGGACCTACAAAATATGTAGGAAAATCCCTGGATGCAATCAGAATGTGCCTTGCTTGATGCTCAGCACTGAAAGGGAAACAATGTGTTACCCACCAGGAGTGAGGTGTTAAGAGTGATAAACTAAGTTTTGAAACTTGTGATTTATCTCAGTTTTGAAACTTGTTTCAAAAGCTATAAATGTACTAAAATTTACTGAGACTCATTTTGTGCGACAAATCAATGTTTTGCTGGCCAGGGTGGAATGGTGGCCAAGTAGTTACCGCTCTCAACCAATCTCAGCCATAGACCTAGAAATTTTAGAAACGCTTTTTCAGTGTTTCTCACCCAACTAGAGATGAACTGGTTGGAAACCCAGAGGTAGTCTCGCGTGTATCTGTGCTATACACCAGGCACGTTAAAGAACGAAGGGGTCTGTTCAGAGCTAGTGCAGCGCCCCGGATTCCTTGTATCACACAAGTTGTCTCTTACCTCGAAGCCAGAGGTCATTGGCCAATTAGGCTGGGATAAAACAGTATGGCCAGGCACTATGACTGTCTCAGTCAAACCCAGGGGGGATTTGGATATTTATTGCTGCTCAATTTGGTACATTTTACAAAATCTTGATTAAAACTCCTGTGGACCAAATCCTTCATTTGTGGATGTTGTGAAACAAAATTAATACAAACATGGGAGATTATAATAGGGATAGATGAGGAGTGTGATTGACTTACCTACCGTGTTTCCTGGAGAGGTAAGATGTAACCATGAACAGTGTATAATACAAACAGTATGATGTCAGTCAGTGGTGTATGTGGTGCTGTATGCATTGTGACTTCTCAACTGTTCAGTGTGAGTATTTTGTGGATCAAGGTTTTTCATGTGTGATTATTCCTGCAACAGTTTGTTCACTCAGTATACTATGCATCAGAACTGTCACTGAGTGACTGACTTTTGGGGAATGGGGCATGCACCTCAAGAAGGGGGAAAATCAAATTGGAACATGTGAAATTGATTGAAAAAGTAGTGTGAAGTCAATTACACATGTTTGAGAGCTGCGTCACGGGACTGGAGTCGCTTAAAATTTGTGTTTTAATGAAAAGGTTTAAACCATCTCTTTGATTATAAAGTGAATTGGAAGACATGTTCTCTGAACGCAAGTGGCCTCTCGAGCTAGAAACACTGTATATTATTTAAATATGCTGTTGTAAAGAGATTATGGTAGTATTTGAGGAGGAGAAAACATTATTTGGCATAAGAGTGGGTTAGACAGGCTTTGTGCTTGAGATTACTGAAGAGAAAGTCGTAGCTATTCTGTACAAATTAATTGATGTTTTGATTGCCTTACATTGATTTGTCTTAAAGCCTATTTTATCTTTCAAAATATTAAAGAGACCTTGATTTTATAGTGACTCAGCACTAAAATTGAGTCCAGACTCCACTCCACAGCTCCACTCCATGGCTCCACTTCACAGCTCCATATTTTACATTGCTCGCTAATGAAGAGCCTTACATACAATACATAGCATCATAACATTCATACCATAGATTCATAACATAGCATCATAACATTCATAACATAGCATCATAACTTGATAAGGTCGAAAAATATTGATAAAAAATTGAAAATGATCATGCTTGTTTGAATATTGAATATAATTGATGTTTACTCAACAAAGGTTCTTGAAATGTCCTTAGTCATCTGTGGTATGTAACCTTGGACGTGTTACTTTAAAAGTCATTAAAGCTAAATATTGCTTCAGTGTCAATGTTTTGTTACAAAGGGAAACTATAAATTCATTGTAACAGAGACTGTCGAGTAGTTTAGATGATTCTGTATGTTTTACATTGATGTTATACTGGGTATGGAGGATACTGACCTTTGAACTCAGATCTGTTGATATCTGTCTGTACTGTATCATGTATGGGATTTCAATAAAAAAAGTCTCTTGTACCTTTAAATAGTAACAATTCATGAGTAATAGTATGTTTGTATATTAAGTCCGCTATGAGAACCACCTGATGTAGAATGAGTTTTCTTTCATTAAAAGGTGTTTGTGACAGTTTGTCCATAATGAGGAGTATTCTGGATTTTCACGCAGCATGACTTTGTTGTCTCGTCTGGTGACCTTTTATCTCTCAGTTCACAAAACATTCACTAATATGTGAACTATAATGTGTTTGTGATTATTAATGATTAACCTATTGATTCCTACTCAGTTTAAGGACAATTTTAAACCCCCATGTACTTTACATTCCCTAGCTTTAGCCAGCTTATCTCAATTTTGGGGGAAAAATTGAGCAATGCCTCTATCCGCCATTTATATCAACCGAACACTGTACAAGGTTGTTTTGTTTACTGACTCTGTGTTTCATACATGGTGACCTTGGGTGTGTTAGAGGCACCTTATGGGGAAATAATATCTTACACTGTAAACACAGTATAATGTGGAGTAGCTTGACTGACTGTGGCTTTATATACTACTGCTAGGATTGTCTACTGTACATCTATGTGTGATTTGTCAGACACATAAAATAATGCACTTAGATTTTTATGAATATTATTATTAAAGCCAATTCTATGTGAAAACTCGCTAGTTGTGGTTCTTTGTATAGTAGAAATCTGTGGTTGTTTTTCTCACTCCTGTATAATTTGTCTGGGGTAATACTGTGTTTCTCATGTATATGTTATTATGTATACGTTGACTTGGTACAAATCTATTTGTAAGATATAATCCTGGCTTTACCATATATTTCAAGCATGATATTAGTATTCTGATCCTCGGTATTTCGTTGGAAAAAAGTCACAGTTATTATTTATTTGTTGAAACTATTGTTTATCGTTAATGGTTATAGTTATATAAATATGTAGGGAGCGTTGTCATTGGATAAAAGCTGGGTTATTCATATGACTGAGTGTTTCCAGGCTGTGTATTGATCCAAACTTGTTTTTGTCCTTCAACAACAAAGGAATAAACATAATTTCTGCCATTAGGTATATGTCTGTCTGCATACATCTAGTTAACATAAAGTAAGTGGGTGGGTGGAAGATGAGCCTTGTCTGTGACCTTTGTGGCCCCTGTATAATATAGTTTGACAGATTTGACCTGAGACTGATTAAAACTTTGACAAGGACTTGGTGGGTATCTATCAGCTGAGACTTGGTGGGTATCTATCGGCTGAGACTTGGTGGGTACCTATCGGCTGAGACTTGCTGGGTATCTATCGGCTGAGACGTGGTGGGTATCTATTGGCTGAGACTTGGTGGGTATCTATCGGCTGAGACTTGGTGGGTGGGTATCTATCGGCTGAGACTTGGTGGGTACCTATCGGCTGAGACTTGGTGGGTATCTATCGGCTGAGACTTGGTGGGCATCTATCGGCTGAGACTTGGTGGGTATCTATCGGCTGAGACTTGGTGGGTATCTATCGGCTGAGACTTGGTGGGTGGGTATCTATCGGCTGAGACTTGGTGGGTACCTATCGGCTGAGACTTGGTGGGTATCTATCGGCTGAGACTTGGTGTGTATCTATCGGTTGAGACTTGGTGGGTATCTATCGGCTGAGACTTGCTGGGTATCTATCGGCTGAGACTTGCTGGGTATCTATCGGCTGAGACTTGGTGGGTATCTAGCGGCTGAGACTTGGTGGGTATCTATCGGCTGAGACTTGGTGGGTATCTATCGGTTGAGACTTGCTGGGTATCTAGCGGCTGAGACTTGGTGGGTATCTATCGGCTGAGACTTGGTGGGTATCTGGCGGCTGAGACTTGGTGGGTATCTATCGGCTGAGACTAATTAAACTTTGACAAGGACATCGTGGGTAACATTTCTGTTGTTATAAAGTGTCAGAATGTTGATTTCATTGAAAATACTAACCAGTGATTAACGAAGGAAGGTCTCAGGAAATGCTAATATCCTAGGCCAATTCTGTCAAACTTTAACAAGAATCTTGCAGTGGAATGGAAAATAGTCTTTAAAGACTACAGAGGTGTTTCTCATAAATTACTTTGTTTATTTTAACATGCTATATTTTTCAAGTTCACGTTTTATAAGGCTGTTTGCAATTAATTAATTACTGGTCTAAAAACTTGCTTTGAACATAAAACAATATTATTCAATTGACGCACAAATGTGCTGATTTATGCACAGCATGTGTGCATCGACAATCTATTACATCCAGGTTTTGTACTAAGTGCATCCACAACCTATTACGTCTAGGTTTTATATTACGTGATTAATTATTTAAACATGTTTTTATATGTAAGTTGTTTGTTCTAAGAAGTTTTAAAATTTAATGGAAAAAGCATTGTATTTTGACGACTTGATCACAATTGAAAGTGTTCATGATTTCATTAAGCACTACAGACAGATGCATTGTAGGACACAAGACTGAAAGCACTTCAATCATGAAGCTAATTTACATTTTATAGAATAATATTTTTTTAATTTTATAGAGGATATTTGTAGATTTTGGTGTAAGATCAAATTTTATTTCATCGAGTGATCAAAGAAAATCAATATTTTCACGAGTGGCTACCACGAGTGAAAATTTAATTTTATGTGATCACGAGTGAAATAAAATGGATCTTTTACCCAAAATCAACAAATTTTCTGTTTATTATATGCTTCAATTTCTCTTAAAAGGGTACCGTAATTGGCTTAATTGGAAAAATCCCTTTGAAATTGGAGCGTCAAGACGTGACAATTATGACGTCATGATGACGTAACGTACATTTTAAAGCCCGGCGCCGTTGACGTTACGTTTCTTTTTCTGAACTATACTGGAACCAGCTTCGAAAACGGTGAAAATAACAAAATGATAATTTCACTGTTATTTTCACTGAAAAATCTCCATAATCCATTGAAAGCTAATAATAAAATGGTATATTTTTAGAAAAATCACTAGATCTGAAATATCAATTTCTCCTTTACTTCTGTTGTACATGATTTTTTTTTTGTGACAATGTATTATAAGACAATGTTCTGACGGAAAATGTTGTACATGTGACAATGTATTATAAGACATTGTTCTGATGGAAACTGTTGTATATGTGACAATGTATTATAAGACAATGTTCTGACGGAAACTGTTGTACATGTGACAATGTATTATAAGACATTGTTCTGATGGAAAATGTTGTACATGTGACAATGTATTATAAGACATTGTTCTGATGGAAACTGTTGTATATGTGACAATGTATTATAAGACAATGTTCTGACGGAAACTGTTGTATATGTGACAATGTATTATAAGACAATGTTCTGACGGAAAATGTTGTATATGTGGCAATGTATTATCATGGGTGAAAGTTTTCCGTTTTATGACGGATTTCCGTATTTTAGACATGTCCCAAGACCGTTTTTCCAAATCGCATAAATCCGTCATAAAAATTTGAGGGGGGGGGGGGTATGCCGACTTTTGCTAGCGCGACCGCGATATTCGTAATTGTTTTAGACCGTATTGGTTTTCCAGTGCACAAATGAAACGACCGTTCTGATTGGCCGATGAAGTTACCTCTACATGTATCCTTGTAATTCATTGAACCAATCACGGCACTCGATCTTTCCGCTATTCGGGTATTCAGTACCGGTTGTAAGAAATTTGTCATCAAATCGAAAGTGGAATTTCGTATTTTTCAAACGCAATTAAGCGTGTGAGAGAAGTATGTCAGGAATAATTGGCGATCTGGAAGCGGTTGAAATACATTGGCGAATCGGATACGAGCGTGACAAAGCTTTGAATGGTTGAATTAATAAGAAATTAGGTACAGTCCAGTGCCGTTCTTTCCGTCAAAAATTCTGGAAATTGTAATATTTTGTTGCTGCAAATAAGTTCAATAAAAGCCTCTTGACAATATAAATGGGACTTTTAGTTTACACAGCATTGTATCTGTGTGTGTGTGTTGTTGGTGAACACACAGTGTTAATTGTAGCAGTTACAAGCATGATAATAAATGGTCAGTACTGGATCTATAGAGATGCAGACATTTAGCATTTTATGCTTCCATGTCATGATGATTCAAAGAAACCAATTAATTTCATGTCAATATGGGGAATATCATGCCAAAAATATCATCTTTAGATCCCTGGGCTATTGAGAAAACTTGTATTTGTCAACATGATTCTGAAGGCCTTCTTGCTGAACAGGGTTCCAGTTAAGTACAGGTCCAACTCTGGGGCAATATTGTACTTAATATTTACAAGATTGTGTGATCGACGCACAAGTATTTACAGTGAAGAGTTAAAAAGGTTAAAGACGTTGGGACACTTCACAATTCAGAAATTAAATAAAAACATGATTTTCTTTCTAACTAATTAAGTTGTTTTGAATACTGATTAGTATAAACAATTATTATTTCACAAGTGTCCCAGTGTGTATATGTTATCATTAAGTGGGCCTGATATATCCTGAATGTTTGGAAGTAAACTGACGAAATGAGTGACTACATACACTGTTTCTCCTATAGTAGATCTAATATTATTATGCCCCTCTCCCCATCTTTTGCTTGCAAAAATATATAAGCACAATTTTAACCAAATATAGCCCTTAGTAATACAGTACTTACTTAATTAATCTGCAACAACAGTTGTTATTTTAGTTCATTGTCATATTCTGTAACACAAATGATGATTGATCATATTCTTGTGAATCTACTTATTCCCCATTATTCTATTCTATAAAGTCTTTTTTATATTGGCTAAACATGAAACTTATTTACAGTAAACAATATATTACTATTCGATCTACTAAAGGAATGTGTTGAGAGATTTTTGTGTAGATATTTATATCCATACATAGTCCATACATCAGATGAAAATGTTCACACATACAGACATTTTACATGACAGTAGGTCGGTTTTTGGCAACCTCATGATGCTGGAGTTCAGCTGCTGTTTATTGGCATTCAAAATCACTATTCTCAGAAGCTTCTGGGGGGGGGGCCTTTAGACCCCTACCCCTGCTTTCATACTTTACTGGGTGGAACTTGTTCACCATTGGGACCCTAACCTCTACACAAGAATAGGCAACTATCACAGGGTTCCCACGGTCAGGGAAAAGTCAGGGAAAAACATAATTTTTTCAAGGTCAGGGAAAAGTCAGGGAATTTTGGAATTAGTCAGGGAAATCCAGACATTTACCAAAAGTCAGGGAAAAGTCAGGGAATTTTTCATTGAAGCTGTCGATAAGTGTCATTTCTTATGAAAGAATACCTAAGACTGAAAAAAAATCCTCGCTCGCTATGCTCGCTCGGAATCATTCTACATTATAATAACTTAATGTCAGTCAACAGCCTTAAAATCTGCTACCTTAACTTTTTTGTTCCATATAAAGCAAATATATCCTCATTTTCTCTATTTTATTGCGATATTTTGCTTGAACAAAAAGCTGCTGTATCGCCCGATTGCTCTAAAAAGTCAGGGAAAACTGCTCTGTGGTCAGGGAAAAATCAGGGAAAAGTCAGGGAAATTTGTCTTGGAAAGTTTGTGGGAACCCTGTATCAAGCATTTTTTGTCCAAATTATCATTCTGCACTTCTCGACAAGGTACAACCTGAAATCTATTGACTATTACTTTTGTACAGACACTTGTTCACTATTGGAACTCCAACCTCTACTCAGTAGAAGTCCAATAATAATTCAAAGGTATTTACTTGAAAGTGAAAACAAAATCACCAAGTGGACATGATTATTGGGGGCCTTTTATTTTTCATAACAGCAAGTCAGAAGTGCCAGAATTTGCTTTCAGGAGTACTTTAAAATGCTGTTTTCAAGGAGCTTCTGGGGGCCTCCGGCCCCCTGGACCCCTGGCCAAGGCTTTGCCCTGGACCCACCGGGGGTCCTTCGGCCCCCTGGCCCCCAGCTTATTTTTCAGTATTTTCATAATTCTCAACTTTCACCCATGTATTATAAGACAATGTTCTGACGGAAACTGTTGTACATGTGACAATGTATTATAAGACAATGTTCTGATGGAAACTGTTGTACATGTGACAATGTATTATAAGACAATGTTCTGATGGAAACTGTTGTACATGTGACAATGTATTATAAGACAATGTTGTGATGGAAAATGTTGTACATGTGACAATGTATTATAAGACAATGTTCTGATGGAAACTGTTGTACATGTGACAATGTATTATAAGACATTGTTCTGACGGAAACTGAAACTTAATGAACTTTCATGATTCTATATCTATCATTCTTTGTTGAAGATCTATCAGTCTATGTCTGGCATAAGGACTCTATTAAATAGAGTGCATTATGACGCAGCACATGCTACCTGATATCTACCCACCTTAGGTACACTCGTTAACTTGTGTTTGATTTGTTCTGTAAAACTCTGATTGTCCTTTGGTGGTTGTGTGTCCTTGGATCTGTTTGTATGTGGGAATGTTGACGTCTGTGGTGGTATATTCAATTGGAGAATAAGGATAGCTAATCATATCGCCCGTTTAATAAGGTATGATCTGATTGGTTGTCCTTATCCTTAAGTGAGTGGGAATGTTGAGGCCTGGTTGTCCTTTGGCAGTTGTGTCTCCTTTGATCTTTTTGTATGTGGCAATGTGGCCTGGGACTCGTCTTTTGATAGTTGTGTGTAATTTTTAACCAATGTTACAGTTTTATCCAATCAAATTGCTATGATACTAAATTAATTTCCTTGAAATCATATCCTTGATTATATTGTTTATGTTCTCTTTCTGTAATTATATCCAGTATTTATATCCTTGTAGTCAAGTGACCAAATCATCGTGACCTCTAGTTTCGTTGGTTGTTCCTAACTTGGTATGGTCTCTAATTAACAAATAAATTTGTCTGGAAAACAATTTTGTTTTCTGTGTCGTTGAAAACTCTTACAAAAATATCAAATAACTATCTGATTTCCTGATTCCATCTGAAATTGTTGAACACAGAAAAAAGTTTTGAAATTGATGACAACATGAAAAAATTTGCTTGCTAAACTTGAACATTTTTTGAGTAGACCAAAGTTAATATAAAAGATATTGTATGTTATACACCATTCACCATAGAGTGTTGGTGATCTTGGGCTCTGTAGTAAGAACAATGTCTACCCCCCCCCCTTCTTGTAGACTTCATGTTATAATGAAAATGGAACGAAATTTATCTTGAAATGTTACGCGAAGTCATTGCATATTTTTGATGAAAAGATTATGTATCATGATCTAATGACAAGCAGTTTATCTCAAATTTGTTAGGACTTGAACCTCAACATTTTTGTACATTATCAGTTAAATTAATGTTTATCATAAATATGTGTGCCCATTTACTGTAATACACCATGCTAGTGTTCATGACAAGGTAGGGAAATTTCTTGTGAAGGATGACTTTACAAAACGTTTGACCTTTGTTGATATGATATCATAATTTGATTGGATTAAAGGTTTATCCTATAAAATTTAAATCTATCCCTGTTAAATACAGTATGTCATGGCATCTTAAGTTATAGAATCTTGTTTGTTAAAGATTTCTCATATGATGTATCTTTTGTTGGCCATTGGGAAAAAACATCATACAGGGGTTCCATTTGACTTGGGAGTAGGGGTTTTGACCCTTGAAATTTCCAAAAAGCAACATTTTGACACTCAAGATTTTGGATTGAAGAGTCATTTACTCTTTAAAATCTTTGGTATTTTGCCTATAAAATGGTGAAATTTAGTAAAACCTATCAAAATGACCATTTAGATTCAGAAGCTAGTGGAACCCCTGATCATAGTTGCACTCATTGTTATATGTGTGATGTTATGTTTTATGATTGGAGAAGAGACAAACGTATAAAGTCAAGTACATTTGTATCATGTCCTGTGGTGACGATATGTTTATGTTCGGCCTCGTTGGTTTTATGTTATGTTCACCGACGAATGTCCGTAAACTGGTACATCTAACACTTTCCTTATACAGCTCTTTACTTAGGCATAATCACATACATGGTCTATTTTAGTTGCGGACATAGGTAACTTATTTTTAGCTCATCTGATTTTTGAAAAAAAAGATGAGTTATTGTCATCATCACTTAATTGGCGTAAGTTATTGTCATCACTTGATAGGCGTTGGTGTTGCCTGGTTAAGTTTTATGTTTAGATCAACTTTTCTCCTAAACTATGAAAGCTTTTGGTTTGAAGCCCACAACACTTGTTCACCATCAATACCTGATTCTGTAAAACAAAACAGAGATAAATTACTGAGAAATTTCTGCTAGTTGACAAATATTCACCAACTTCGATATGTTTGACATGTAGCTATTTCATTTATAGTATAAACAAGTACAAGCAATCAGACCACTTGTTGTGAATCTTGAGTCTCTGTGCACTATGTATGATAACAGACCACTTGTGGTGAATCTTCTTTAGACTCGGTATCCATACAATATCAGTACTTGTATCCCAATATTTGTTCCTGAATGTATCCATCAATATTGCTATGCTGTCTCTGTAAGACTGAAAATGTTGCAGTTTTTGTGGTGTTTATTGGGAGAAAAAAACCATCCCTAAACATTACAGAGTAGTGACTATGGATGCCTACTTCAAACCTTTCTGTTACTCATGGTCATTCTGTTATCTATATACAGATTCAGAGCGACAGGGTAGGTGTTCAGACCCCTGGAATTTTGGCAAAAATATCTTGCGTAACAAAAGTCATAACTGAGACTTTTGTCGGGACCCCCTTTTAAGAAAGAAGTAGCCTGTGAGAAACCCCTGTCAGAAAACATTAGCAGGTTGGTGGACCCCTTCTTGAGAAAAAATAGCTATACGGTCCCCCTGAGAAAAATAGCTATAGGGTCCCCCTGAGAAAAATAGCTATAGGGTCCCCCTGAGAAAAATAGCTACAGGGTCCCCCTGAGAAAAATAGCTAAAGGGTCCCCCTGAGAAAATAGCTATAGGGTCCCCCTGAGAAAAATAGCTACAGGGTCCCCCTGAGAAAAATAGCTAAAGGGTCCCCCTGAGGAAAATAGCTAAAGGGTCCCCCTGAGAAAAAAAGCTATAGGGTCCCCCTGAGAAAAATAGCTGTAGGTTCCCCCTGAGAAAAATAGCTGTAGGGTCTCCCTGAGAAAAATAGCTATAGGGTCCCCCTGAGAAAAATAGCTGTATCTGCACACATTGCTGGTATCTGTGAAATTGTTGCGTTTATTGACATGTTTTTTTTTTATTTTCAGTGTGTGCGTTCCAGGATATCCGCAATAGTGTACATTACCTTGATAAGTTGCGTCATTGCAATGTTATAGAAGGCTATCTCACCATTCTACTCATTGATGCCACATGGGAGGAATATAAACAGTACAGTTTTCCTAATCTTGTTGAAATCACAGACTATCTAGTTCTGTTCCGAGTTGGCGGTCTACGTTCCTTACGAAACTTGTTCCCAAACCTTGCCATTATTCGTGGTGACCGCTTGTTTCTGGATTATGCTCTTGTTGCCTACGAGATGTTAGATCTGACAGATGTTGGACTGAAGAGTTTGGTATCTATACCACGAGGTGCGGTTAGATTGGAGAAGAACCCTAATCTGTGTTATATCGAGACAATTGATTGGAATAGAATCACAAATAGCAAGAACACGGCAGCTAATACCTTCCTGTTAAACAAAGATGTACAAGAATGTGCTAACAAATGTCCTGACTCCTGTGTGGAAACCAAAGATGAGATGGCTGAGGCTTCAGTGGCTAGATGCTGGACCATCAATGATTGTCAGGCCATGCTGTGTAAGTACAACTACATGTATCTAAAGTGGTTCGACACATAAACCTGTAATGATTAAAAAAAGAAAGAATTTATTTTGTTTACATATCGCTCGCTTAGAAGGTCGTAAGTACAAAATCAATATTTTGAGAAAAAACTGTCTGAAACTACTCTTTTCTTATGGAAAAACAAGCTCTTTAAACTTCGGTTTGGTCAACATGACCGTTTCCAATTTTCATAAAAATAGCATGAGTTTAATAAGGTTGTTAGTAGTACTTTCGACCTTATGATTCTAAGCCAGCGATATGTCTTTGATGCTGTTTGATTCATTCTCTTACATTCACACAACTTCTTAAAACTTCACTATTGACTATAAAGAATTTGATTGTCCTGTAACTTGTAGTGTTGGGTTCTCTTCAAAATGTTTGGTTAGGCCAAACTTAAAATATTCTTAGTTTCCCCATCCCGACCCAAGCAAATTTAGAATGGGTAGGTAGGTAGGTTAAATATTTTTTTAATAGTTTCAGTATAATAGTTATTGGTCAAGACATACAAATAGTGAAATATAATAATACATGTAACTATAAGGTGAAAACCAACAATCTGTACAAAATGTACTTAAGTAAGAAACAAGCCAGTAAGCACAAATTAACATTTTCATCCCAAATATTTCATAAATTTGGGCAATAAAATATTTTGGGTTGGGCCGTTTTTTTGGGTAGGTAGGGGATGGGGAAACAAACAATATTTTAGGCCTTTTAGCCTCTTTCAGCCTTGTGTCCCTTTTACAACTTTTGATGTCATTCTGCTACCCTTTGGAAAATTGTTTTTGCCTCCAGTTAGTATTGTTAATATTCAAAACTACTAAAAGTATATGATTAAGATTTACAATTTACATATCCTCCATTTCTCTTATATTCTTAAAAATCAAATTTACTGCTAGATGTTATTTATTATTCATCGTCTGTTTAAGTGTAGAGTTAACTGTTAGTCACTAGTGGTTGAACATTATAAGGCGTGGGATCAACAGGATTTGTTGTTTTATGTAAATTTTCTTATATATGATTTTATCCATAACTTATCATTTTACGTCACACTCAGAAATTAAAATATTGGTAAACCACATAACTACTAAAATCACTTAAATCCACTAAAGTCACTCGAGACCACTAAAGTCACTTGAGACCACGAAAATCTTCCAAGACCACTTAAATCACACCTATTTGAAAACAGCAGTGGTGTTTATTGACTGAAATTTGATGTAGTTTGGTAGGCCTACATGTATATTATTCATATTTAAATTCATTAGTATTTCTGAATCATAAAGTAAAAACTTGTGTTAAGTAAATAGGAAAAAAATGAGTGCATTTTCTTCAGCATTCTTTCTGTATTAATCTTGTATAAATAAGATTAAAATACATTTAATGTATTGTATATGATTTCCTGTGAAAGTTGTATGAAATTAATTAAATCACACGTCTAACTTACTGTGTTATGATACGTTTGTAGGTCTACCTAAGATTGATATACCGGTACACTATGTGAATGATAAAATTCATTTTATGAATTATTCTAAGAAAAGTTACAAGATTTACATGTAATGTAGTGTATGGTGATTTGATTACCATGAGGTGTGTATAGAGCGGAGAAAAACAACAGTATACTCACCTTGTGACATCTCACTGACAACATAGACAATGAAACTTGGTATTCTTGCATGCAGCAAAATTATACTGTTGTTATATGCCTGGGGACATCAAATATTTGTAGTCAACAAGACTAGTTGGTGTAAACTGTCACATGATATGTTCACCTTGAGCGCTTTATATAGTCTATAATAATACTGTTATGAATGAAATACCCACTCAATTGTGTTGTTTATGTGCCTAAGACTGTGTAAAAAATACCTTAATGGCTGCTGCTGATGTATAAATCAGGTATTGTAGGCAATTAATACCGCTTGAAACATGGTGTAAGCTTCGGTGAAATTTTAATTGGTTGTTTTAAGTGAGACTTGAAAACTGTTGATGTATGAGTTATACAATTAATTAAACTCTTCAAAAATTTGTGGTTGGTAGATTGATACAAACATTAATTACTTCATAACTGAATCATCTGTGGTAACGTTATATAACAGACTATACTGTAAACCAAGAAATTAGTTAGCACGATTTAATTTCGCAGAGTTCGCGAGCGATAAAATTTCGCCGCTAAACTGCTGATGGCATTAATATGGACATTGCGGGGAAATATAAAAACATGAAAATTCGTAATCGAGAATATGCCGACGATTAGCAAACCCCGAAAGTTAGTTTTCGCGAAAGTAAATTGGTTTACAGTATATATCAGGCTATATTTATTGTCCCTGTTTTCATGCCATGTTATTGTTTCTCAAGTAATTAGAATATCTTGTTACCACACCTTTATCTCATTATGCACCATTTTTCTATTGTTTATTTTTACACAATGAATGAATTATCCTGTTTATGTATATATACCGGTACATATGCCACTTTGTGGTTAACTAAATTAAATGATCAGGCAAGTTTAGTTATCTATGAATAGTATGTTCTTGTCATTACAATGCATATTTATGTAACAAAATAAAAGAAGACACATTAATGACATCTACCAAAATCATATGCATTTCTTCAAATTTCTCGTACAATTCTGATGAGTGTATCCTGCAGAGATCACTTTTCTTATAAATGCTGTCCATAAACTGGGACTGTAGTGCACACACCCTGGGTTTGGTTCCTGCGTTAGGAAAGGGATTCCTGTATTGGGCAGGTTATGTTCTTCAGTCACATTGGCTACAGTCATGTTCTCCACATGTGTAGTTCAGGCTTGGCGAAAACTGTCAGTCCTTCAGTCCTGACTGACAAATTTTGATCAGGACTGACAAATTTTGATTAAGACTGACAGAAAATCCTGTATTTTTCTATTAGACACTTATTTTACCAATTCCGACTGACATGTTTAAAAACTTTTTGCGGAGCCAGGGAGATTTCAGTTGATTTACGGAAGAGCTAGTTAATTATCGTTGGTAATTAGTTCCAAGACAAATGGTTCAATCTAGGGTTGTCTTTTATGACTGAAAATAGAAGAAATTGATGCTTTTGTTGTCCAAAACACTGGTTCATTTAAATTCAGGCATTGAAATTCAATTTTGTCCTTCAATTTATGTTTTCACTTTAAAACCAGTTTGATAACATTACCTCTCTCTATGGCGATTCTTTTGCTTAAGTTGCTGGTTCCTTGTGGAAGAGTAAGTTAATACTGGTTATAATACAGTCCAAGAAATTTCTATATAACTGAAAAATTGAAACAGCATTGAACCAAAATAAAAATAACAGATTAACATTAATTAGCTCTATAATTTTATTAAGTTGACTTAGTCATTAATCATACTTCATTTCCCATATTAATTACAATAAATTTAATTGTTACAGAATTTAATTACTGAATACTATTAAATATTTATATTAATTGATTGGTGTTTTTGTATTCACAGCTTGTCCTTCAAGTTGTAAGGGTGGACCATGTAATGGAGATGTTTGCTGTGATCGTAATTGTATCGGTGGCTGTACCGGTCCGTCTCCGAAAGAATGTACGGCTTGTCGTGATGTCATCACACATGATAAAAATGGTGATCCCACGTGTACACAGAAGTGCATCCATGGAACGTACGAGGTATGTACATACTGGTGTTTCATTTTAGGTTTGAAAATTTCTCACTGAACTGAAAAACCAATGAGCCCCTCTATGTAAAATAAAGTATTTGGAAAAATTAAATGAGTCACAACCAATTTTGACGAGCCCGGGACCCTGTACTTACACCGAAATGAAACCCAGCATGGAGGTCATTATTTGACTACATGCATTTTACATGGTTATGAATCTTTCATTAGCTGAATGTATATGCTGTAAATATTGGTGTATATAACTGTTACTCAATAGATATATAAATTCATGCCCATTGCTAATTATTTTTATTATTATATTATCATATATTTTCCTAAGCATTGTTTATCAGCTCTCAGTTATTTATAACCACACCCTATATATACATGTATGTAATTTATGTTTGCAGTTCCGTTCAAGACGATGCTTGTTGGATGTAGAATGTGTCAACTTCTCGGATTATTACATCAATAGAATGTGTGCTTCAACAAATGGTTCTGCTCACCGATATGGAAGTAACTGCCTCAAGTTGGTATCCAAGCCGAGTCCCGAGCCCGGATTATGTGCTGAAGAATGTCCGTCTGGGTATAATGAGGATCCCTTTGATGCACAGAAATGTATACCATGCAAAGGGAAATGTCCGAAAAGTAAGCATTATATTTGATATTAAGGTGTTGCTAAACAAACTTGTTAAAGTATGTGTAGCTACAAATACATGTAAATGTTTAAGTCACAGTTCAAATTTATATGTGAAACATAAATGTAAAATCACAAGACTGCTTGGACATGATTTTCTTAATGAATTGCTCTATGGGTCATATGGGTCCATCTGTTGTTTCCTGTACATAAGCATACATGTGTGTTATAGTAAATAATTTCATCTGTCACAATCCTTGTGGAAACTGTAAACACCTGGATGACAAAACGTGAAATACAGGGGCCCTACTATTCTGGAATAATTTCTGGATTTGCTGCACTAAAAAGAAGGAACTTATCTGCATAAAATAAAATTTATCATTTGAAATTTCATATGCAGAATTTTGACACAAGAACAATTTTTTTTGAAACATAGCTTTGGTGTAGGGATTTGTGCTAATGGCACTCGAAACAGACTTGTGTAATATTTTCAGGATTAGGCATTATGCCTCAGTAGAATCCCCTTGAAGTAATATTCATAGAGTTGTACATGTTAGATGTTCTGTTTTGCAACCTCCCTTATGTATTTAGCAATCGTCTCGAAATTTATATGCTTTGACCTATTGGATAAAACTAAGTTACTAGACCTAAAATTAAAAAAAAAATTGCTTAAAAAATGTCATAATACAGCATTATTTATTTTACTGGTTGTTATTTGTAGTATGTGAATCAAAGATTATCGACAGTGTGACAGCTGCCCAGGAACTTGCTGGCTGTAACATTATCAACGGACAGTTAGAGATCAGAATGATGCAAGGAGGTGAGTTACATCTCTCTGTTTGAGCATAAAATATTACGAAGGGAAGTACTTTGAAAATTGTGACGTTGTGGGCGAGTGTTGACGTTCTGTGGACTGCCCGACTTCACCTGATAGTCAAATGTCTGTTTTTGGAAGATATGTAATAAAATTTTGCTAGTATGTCCAGAAATAAATTCTCTAAATGTTAATTATGATTTTGACATACAATACTTGATAGTTTTCATGATATAACATGACTATACGCTTTTCTGGTACAACCCACATATATAAGTGCTTATTGCACCAAATATATCAATTTCCACGAGAAAGTGGAGCTTTGCCGGAGATTAGTGTTAAAAGTACACCTTGTGCATATTCATATTACTCTCCACGTATGAAAACAGCACACAAAATTGAATTGTTGTCAAGAAATAAACTGTTGCAATTATGTTAATAGAATTGTCGAGGACCAGGTTAATTTGTTCATAGTATACATGTACAGTAAACTCCCTGAAAACTGGACTCCCTGAAATCCGGAATCCCCATAAAATCGGATGATAACTTAGGTCCCAAATTGTCTCCTTATTAAGTCAACTAAAAAAACTTATGCAATACCGGGCTCTCAGAATACCGGATACTGGACGGCATCTTGGATCCGCTGACAAAATATTCAACTATAATTACTTTCGAAATACTGGACATGTACATTTAATATAATGTAAGTGACACATGTCACATTGTGAATTGTTAGTTAAAAGATGGGTTCATAATAAAAGGTGTTTTTAACAAGTTTTGATTTCTATTGGTTACTATTTTATTGGTATCACATGTCATAGCACATGTATGAGAAATACTATGTGAACCAAAAATAGTAAAAAATTGCCAAGTACCATCGATGTTGTTAAATAATTACTTAATATGTACATAATAGAACAATGATTCTTTCGTTTCCTATTTTGTTGTTGATGTGGGTATTGTAACAAACTTTATTTAAATGAAGAAGAGCTTAACTTATCAACTAATTTAATAACAAAATACACTGCACTATATCATATTTCAGAATTGCAACTCATGGTGTGTAGGCTTGCACAGTCTATATGTCATTGAAACAATTTGAAATAATCCACGAAAAAATGAGTAATTCGAGTTATTTTGAACATTAGAAATGTAATTCAAATAATTGATATAAACTGATTTTACATTTACACCGTCTACAACTAATATAATAATTGTAATTTGAAACAATGCCACACAACATAGTTCTCATGTACATATTTCCGTATCCCTATGAAAACATATCAAAGTGTACATTATACACATCTTCCAGAAAACCGGAACTCCCATAAAACCAGAATTTTGGCCTGGTCCGAACCGGGTCCGGTTTTGAGGGAGTTTACTGTAGTATACAGGGGTTCTACAATTCCGTAATAATCCGGAAATCTGGATTAGCTGCACTAGAAAAATGAACTTTTCTGCAGAACTGAGTTTGAGTGTAGGGGTGTGTGCTAATGACACTCGAAACAGACTTGCGACTTGTTCTCAGGATTGGGCATTATGCCTCAGTAGAACCCCTGAGTTGACCTCTTCAAACTCATGACTAATTAGTAGAACTTGGGCATTTATTTGCGAAAGATTGTATAACATTTTTAATTTCTTTGCATTATCCTGTAACACATTGGAGAACCTACTTTTATTATGGTCTTAGCTGATCTACTATGTTAGTTTAGTTTGTGTATATTTTTCATATTTGTCTTCATTTTAAATCTTTTAGGTCAAATTGGACAAGAACTTGAAAAGAACTTGGCTCAAATCGAGGAGGTGACTGGTTACATTCGTGTTCATAGTTCATACGCTCTGCTGACTCTACACTTTTTACGAGGACTACGGAAGATTGGCGGCGAAACCTTGTTTAAAAAGTGAGTATTTAAGTAATCTTAAGAATTACGTTTACAAACTGTCCCAGATTTTGATCTTTTCTTAGTACTAAGTTTTAGTCAAGAGTACTTGCATTGTTTTATTATATCGTGTGCCAGGTTAATATCTTATTTCCATATTTCACTGGCTTAGAATTAGAAGGTCATAAGTACAAAATCAATATTTTGAGAAAACAAGAAAAAACTGACTGAAAACTACTCTTTACTTTTGGAAAAACTAAAAAAGCTATTTCAACTTCAGTTTGGTCAACATGACCACTTCCGATTTTCATGAAAAAAGGCTCATAAGAAGCGTCCTGAGATGCAGATTTCAAATATGCATCAGTCTTCTAATTCTAAGCCAGTGATTTATTCTGAAGGTCAACATTAATATGGTAATTTCTGTCTGTATGACAGTTCATGTAAATAAATGTTTATATAACTTTACTGTCTTGCCATGTTTTTACCATATTATAGACTGATATTATATCGAACCAGTTTAAAATTGATCTTTTTTTGTTCACTGTCTTCACTACCATCCCGGTCATAGCGATAAAAGAAGCAGTCCTCTTGAAGTCATCTTTCTTGCCATGGAGCTTCTTATCTAGGGTGATTGAAACTGGCCATATATACATTTTCTTGTTATTTCATACAGGTGGCACTGCTGGAGTATGTGCTCTGTTGTCTGGTTCGTCCGTTTGAAATTGATGATAACCTTACTCAATAAAGGAATGAAAATAAAAATTACTTGATGAAAAATACCAAGTATTGACTTGAGTTATGGTCATTTGAAATTTCATATGCTGGATTTTAACAATAGGACAGTGCTTTAAATTAAGCTTTGGAGTAGGGATGCATGCTAATGGCACCCAAAGCCGACTTGAGTTTTATTTTAAGAATTTGGCATTATGCCTCAGAAGTACCCCTGATTATAGGGAACTATTCTGACCCGTAGTACTTATTATTGGGGTTTTGTAGTAACACAATGTTTTAAATGTTATGTTTTCAGGAAGTTTGTTCTGCACGTCTTCAACAACAATAATCTACAAGAGTTGTTCCTGCCAGAAGTTGCTAGTAATCTTACTATAGGAAATGGTTCCTTATTCTTCATGTCCAACAAGAAACTCTGCTTTAAGAAGATTACAGAGTTTGTCACTGCTATTGGAAGTGATATAAAGAATTACAGTAAGGAAGACATCGATCCACTGTCCAATGGAGAATACATGCCATGTGAGTGTCATTTTATGTTAGAACCAATCAGTAGAGCTGTCATTGATAGAAGCGATATCGATGTATTTTTCAGCCGATCGATTATTGATTCACATTTTGTAATATGGATACATGAATGGAACCACCCACAATCCTCAGTTTGCCTGCACAAAATACTTTTCTTGATTAAAGTTTACAAATAGTCAAAATGGGTCTAATCTAAACTCAAACGAAGCTATAATTTTCAAAAGCTGAATCTATACACCCAATGTATACAGTCTAGAACGGCTGAATAAGTGAATCATGACTGATGTGCCTGGTATAATTCATCTATATATGGAAATTGATATATCGATGCATCGTTAATACTTGTCTTCTGATAGATCAATCATCGATATGTCTCTGATCAAATCAATGACAGCTCTACCAATCAGTTCCATGTCTTACTATAATATTATATTGTTGACGTCTGGAATTGTCTAGTCATATGTTGTTATGTGCCTTGTCTGGTATTGATTTGTCTAGACTTTGTCTGGAGATAACTCACCTGGCCTTAGTAGCTTACTTGTCTGGTTTGAAGAAGGAATAGCTGACTTATTTCTATTGACCTTAATTGCTGTAGACAGCTTGTTAATTGAGTTGTGAACTTATGTTTATAGAGTTGTGAACATACTATAACTTTATTCTTCTTTCAGGTGACATACAAATCTTGAAAGTGTATATGCTGAAGGTTACCTCACACATTGCACTGTTAAACTGGACGCTGATGAACTTGACTGATGACAGACATCTGATTGGTTACTCCATCAATTGGAAAGAAACGTAAGAAATGCAACCTATATGTTTAGTTGTTTGTGATCCATAACTCCGTATCTTAACACTGTGGGATCAATCAGAATACCATAATATACCTGCAAATAAGGCAACCAGGCTTATGCCAGTCCTACGAAACAATCCAAATTTGCTGGTCCATTGTCCAAATGCATGCATTTTGAGCACTTTAGTTGAGTCCCAAAGACGAAAAACACCATAAGATAAAAAGAAAAAAAAATTCTGCCTCCAGTTGTTTTTAAACAAAATAATGAATTATAAACAATAAATGCACTATTTATAGTCTAAGGGAAGCTACTCTTGCAAAATTAGTTTTTGGTCATCCATATAGTTTATACTTAAATGTGATATTTGCCATACTATTGGGATGTAGAGGTTAAATTTGTAGTACATATTGGATTAGGAAAGGTATGTAGGTGTTAAAGAAATATTTTTGCTCTACACAGGTTAAATTTATGGTAGATATTGGCTTAGGAAATTTTGAAGGTGTTGTTTTAGACCTTGTTGCTCTACAGGGGATGTACTGAATATATTTGAATATTTTGTATTGTAGACATGAGAAGAATGTATCAATATATCAAGGAAGAGACGCCTGTTCTGATGATTTGTAAGTTATTTTTTATCTGCATTTATATTACATAAATGTTCATCAATTGCATATTCATAATCACCCAATCATATTATTTATCTCCCCTCCGCCATTGATTGATAAGAACTGCCTTGATAGCCTAGTGGTAGAGCATTCGCTTCAAGTGTACGAGTCTCTGGTTCGATTCCAGGCTGCAACCGAGATACCTCTTTAAAAAAATAAAATTCCCTTGCTGGAGGCTCAGCATAGATATTTCCAGGAAACTGCTGTTGGCAGAATAATGTGACTGGCTGGTTTCCATATGAACAAAATACTGTTGACCAATGGGACTTAAAAAAATATTCAAAAACTAAAGCTGACAGATAAAACAAATGAAACAATACCCAAGTAAGTTGAATAAGATATGTATTGAGTATGTTATGGTTTCAAACAATTGCTCAATAGTTTAGTTTGGAACTTTATACTTACCTAGCAGTGATTTTTGGGGCCGAAAACAGGCCCCTTCCCCTAGCAAAATAACCTCCATTTTCCCCAAAAAATCAAAAAATTTTCCCAAAAAGTAAGCATATTTTCCCCCTTTTGTGCTCGCTGGTTTCAAAGCAACTACAGTCTAGCTGTTTTAAAGTCAAAACAGTGGATTTTCAAACATGCAAAAGTTGTTGTCACATATGACTAGAGTATTATCAGTAGAAAATAGCAATTTATGAACAATTTTAACCAAAACAATCTTTTTTAATAATTCCCAAATTGCGCTAAATTTCCCAATTTTAAAGGCACAGGCTGTTTAATTTTGTTCAAGAAAAATCACTGCCTAGTTTCAGTACGCTGGCATGTAAACTATTTAACCTGTCTCACTCAGACTGTTATATCTGCCGCTATTTAAGGTGATAACTATATGATTATAACATTTGATAATTATGCATTAGCTAGCTTGTGTAACATGTGTTGTAAATATATGATGCAACAAATGTATCATTGAAAGTATATTTGTCTTTGTAGATGGAAAAGTAAA
The DNA here is from genome assembly GCA_947247005.1 of Spisula solida. Classification (NCBI taxonomy): domain Eukaryota; kingdom Metazoa; phylum Mollusca; class Bivalvia; order Venerida; family Mactridae; genus Spisula; species Spisula solida. The sequence continues at coordinate 38,109,269 of OX365951.1, forward strand.
GATGCATGTTCGGCTGACAAGTGTAATTCACCGTTCAATTACATTGTGGGACTTAAACCTTGGACAGAGTATGCAGTATATGTACGAGCATTGACTATATCCAAGGCAGTACAGGGTGCTATAAGTGATGTCTACTACTTTCGGACACAAGCAGAAGGTATGACCTATTTTAATCTAAACTGACTTCAATAACTTGAGGTGCTATTCATCTTGTCTGAATGACTGACACATGGAGTCCGAAATGTTTGCGCAATCATGCACATCGGAAGCCCATGAATTCAGCAAAATTTTGTTCTCCGAAACTTCTGAAAGACGAAAAAGTTTTAAAATCAATGTTTCTACAGTATACATACACATGTTCAAATGTATATGATTGGCTTGTTTTATTGTATCTTTATTAACTTTAATATTGTTTGATTGAGTCCACTATCTGAGAAAGCATAAGTGCCAGTGACCATGCCAGCCGCTGATGTGTACCTGCATTAACATGCCGAGTACTCGGTGTGTCTGGTAAATAATGATAGTATCATTATTCTTCATAAATCTGTTAACTGTTATTACTAGAATGTTAATCCGTAACTGTACAATTACTCTGAATGGGACTGCTTAATGTATTACAGAAAATGTGTCATAGTGTATTACAGAACGGGTCATTTTATGTTGTTACATTTTATTACAGTTCCAACGAGTCCGTTAAATTTACAACTGCGAGCTGAGCGACCTGGAGAACTGAAAGTGACTTGGGACCCTCCTAATCATCCAAATGGAAATGTTACCCATTATCAGGTGTACTGGCAACGTCGGGAGTACGATCCGGCTGATTACGAACTGAGAGACTACTGTCTTAGTCGTAAGTTGCTTATAAGCTTCTATTAATAACTTCTGTTATCCGTATTATAAAGCTAAAATGAACATACATCAATAGTATCTACGTACATGGACATACATAATCATATAAATTACAACTAAATTTAGTATGCCATATTTGATGTATAATTAATGTGTATTAGGGGAGGGCGGTAAATAATGTGTTAAGCATTTATGGTCCTAACCATTGGTGCCACATTTCTGTTCCCCAGCTATAATGTCCAACAGAATGCAGAAGAAGAATGAACTTGAGGAGGAGGAGAAGAACAACACTAGTACAGCAGATAATTGTTGTTGTCCTAAATCTGAGAAAGAACAAAAAACTGAGGAAAGGGAGAGAAATCTTGCTATACAGTTCCAGGATTATCTACAGAATCAGGTCTATGTTAAAAGGTAGGTGTAGTTTTCCATGCAAGTCTTTAATGGATATGATGTTAAACACTGCTGCTAGGATTCTGTGCTATGGTTCATACTGTACATTGTACGGTAGTAATATAAAGGAAATTAATAAAATATATGGTTGTCACTGATACGTTGAAAATGCTTCAAAAGATTCCCTGAACGTCCTGCCAACATTATTATAGTACTTATCATCTACCTATATTAATTCTATGTCTACAAACTTTCTTTACCAGAATTGTTGTTGCTGCTACAAAGAAGCCTAGTGCCAGTGCAGCATCGAAGACCAACAGTAACAACAAAGCATCCAATTCTACACGCCAGAAACGAGAAATACCTGCTGGAGAGACCCATAATGATCATGAAGTGAACAAGTACACATATCAGCCAGAAGCTCAACGTAGTCCTTCCCTGGTGCTCACTGATAGTAAAGACAATGCTAAAAATGATAAAGATACTATAACAACGCCACCCACAGCTCCAAGCACTACGGGTACCTCAATGAATGTTCCGACTCAGCCGACAAAGGAAAACCCTTCATTTGTGTATGCTGACGTATTTGTCAAGAGAGAGTTCATCATATCTAATCTTGGTCATTATGAAGATTATAACATTGAGGTACTTTATTTGAATATGCTTTATACCGTTTTGCTTTGATTTAAATTTTAGCAATCAAGCCTACCTGTGTGAAACTGCTAGTCAAATAAATTTGTCTTCTTCTGCGTTCCATCTTTTATGGCAGTCGATAATTTCAGTTTGAATGTGGTGATGCACCATCTTCTTCAGGTTGCTGGTTTCTGCCTACAGTATGGTCTGGGGAAGATAGTCATGTTCATATTAAATCCATAGCTTTATCAGTACGAGTTTGTAATATTTAAAATATGACTAGAAGCATATTGCTTGTGTCCCATTTATGTAAAAGGAGTAAAAGATACAAAGTTCATAGTACTGTTTCTGTAATTAAGGATGCAGTATCATATTCAATCTGTGTATAAGTTGAACTCTTGTTCAAATATTATATATCCACTGTTTCTGTAATTAATGATGTCATATCAAATTCAATCTGCACATAAGACTGGTTCAAATATACCCTACACTGTTATGTGACGAATAGAGTGAAACCATATATGAATATATTTATTTCAGGTGATAGCGTGTCATAATCGACCTACTGACCCTATACAGGGCATGCTGTGCAGTAACCAAGCTTTAGGATTTGGCCGGACATTACCTGATCGTAAGTTCAACTAGAACAATGTCCAGTAGATCCACTCATGTATATACTAAATGCCAAGTTACTTTGATATGATTCATAGATAGTGTTTGTTATGTCTGAAAAAGTTCTTTTTGTAAATCACTCTACTTAATATCTGAAAAAAATTGTTCATGTGAAAAAGTATGAAATGGTCATCATACTGTCTGTATGTGTGGTTATTTCCACAGGTCGTAAAGTTAGCAAAATTTTTACATTTGGTGTTAGAAATATTAGCAATTTTATTATTTATTCGTATAGTTCTTTGTTAGGCAAATTTTACACTAGAGAAAATGTTAGCGAATTTACCAGCCAGAGAATTTGTAGATTTGCCAATATTTCCATTGTGCTAACTTAACCACTTACACAGTATTAACTGATTCAGGGGTGTCAATTTTCCGGATTTATCCGGAATTCCGGATTTGTCTATCATTGAAGAGCTATGCTTTCTGACCAGAATAAAAGTTATTTGGTGAAAATATCTCAAGAAATGGCAAAGTTATGGTCAATTAACTCTGCTCTAAAGCATTTTCTTCAATAAAAAGTTTGAAAAACTGAGTTATATATGGTTGACGGCCTCTAGTTTGTCAAAAATGGTCAGCCGCATATGATTTTCTGGATTTTTAATTTGGCTCTGTTGACACCCCTGCTGATTATGCCCAGTGGTCTGAAACGTTTGGTCAACTCATCAAATATATATGTGATTGTGGGATTTTATACACAGTCCTGTAGAATCTTTGACTTATCATGTGAATGTATGTAAAATACTGGCGGATTCTGGAGTTCATAGACTGTTAAAATGTTAGAAATGTGATTCAGCACAAATTGTGAACTTGTGGACATTTTACTATTTCTTTAACATGATCTTAGATCATTGAAACTTTTTATATACAAACACCATGATGACGGCTTTGTAAAATAGTTAATTTTGATAAACTTTACCTGCTTTGAATGTAACAGTTTGTTGTCTTGATAGATATTTGTACAAACCAAATCAATATTGTCCTCATATTTCAGCTGAGGCAGATCGTATTAACTCAAGCTCTGTATCCTGGGAACTTCATCATAACAAGACTAATGCTGTACATATCAAGTGGCACGATCCACCACAACCTAATGGATTAATACTCACATATGATATAGAATACAGGAATCCTAATATACAATATGTAAGTTTGTTGGTTGTTTGTTTGGATATTGCTGGTATGATTACAGTCCGTACTCCAGTAAACAAAGCTTGGACAGATAAACATTGGCATTGAATTCCCCAGGAATCACCCTGTCTGTCTGTCCGATTCCGATCGTCATACGTACCTTGAAGGATAAACTGCTTCATATTTTGCTACATATGTATTTGAGACTTGGTTTACGTAATCTCCATGTTGTGTAGTTAGGTAAACTTGTCCATGACGTGCTGTGCCTATCACAGTTATGTATACTATTACAGCATGTATAAATAACATGTATAAAAAGAAATTTTCGTAACAGAATTTATGGTGACATCACGTATACGACCTCATTAAAATCAAGCTTGTTTGTAAATATTGCGGGAGTAAACTCAATGTTTTCATTGATATTTATGTGATTAAGCGTCAGTTTGGAACTATAAGCATTAAATGACCATGTGTTGAAGTTTACTGATGTGTAAACACCCGATCTGAAGGCACATATTTACCATAAAGCCCCTTCAGGCTTTACTCAATGAGTTCCTTCAGATCGGGTGTTTACACATCAGTGAACGTCAACAAATGGTCGTTTAATCCTATAGTATTGACTTTGAAATCTTATCATATTTTATACTCAGTCAATGGATTGTGACATACTTAATGTACTCGCACTCACTGCTGCTTTGTAATTTGTGTATATTGTTTATATGTAGTGTAATGTGTATGGGCCGGTGGCCTTATATGTGGCAAATAAACTTGTAACTTACATTGTTTTCAGGTAAAACCTATCATTATTTGTATCACATACAAATTGTACAAAGAAAGTGGTATGAAGGGGTATGTGTTGGATAAACTGGAGTCTGGGAGTTATCTATTCAGACTCAGGGTTACATCATTAGCAGGCAATGGTTCATGGACTGAGGAAATGAGTTTTGTGGTTCCTGAAAAAGATGGTAAGCAGTGCTTGTTTCTGTTATATTGTAGCTCGATTTGAGTTAAGATGGTTAAGAATTGTTTGTTTCTGTTATATAGTAGATCAGTTTGAGTAGAGATGGTTCTACAATGGTTTCACATACAATCATTTATTAATTATATCAGCACTTTCGGTGAAGTTTGGTACAATCGCTGCAAGTGCAAAGGTATCAAACTATCAGCATTTATTTATTTGCCTTTATTATGACACATATATGCCTACATAGTTCTTACGGTTAGCTTCTTGGGGTTAAGTGACGGTGAAATGAACATTAAGCCAGAGCAGAGATTGCTCCGCCTTCATGTTTGTCAAAGGCTTTCAAGTGAATTCTTTGGATATTGTGCCTATAGTTTACTGTAAAAATGTATTTAAAGATAATTAATTGACAACTGGTGTGATATCAAATTTTTTTTAAGGAATATTTAAGAGTTAAGTTGATGATGTAATGCGTGTATATTTCAGCAGATATTGTTGAGAAGGATATTATGATCATTGTCATCATCAGTTGTCTGGTTGCTATCATGATTGTCACAGTCCTGGTTGTATGGTTTGTTGCTAAGAAAAGGTAAGTTTCATCTAACTGCAAGCTTGATACAGGCTTTTCCAGGAAAATATGAATGGGGGGGGGGGGTGATTCACTTTTATTTCTGTTTGATAGGTGGGAATCCAATGTGTTAAAAATTTTAAGTTTGACCCTAAGAAAAAAATGAGTTCCCCTCAGTTATCAGGAAAGGCCCTTAGTATTCAACTACTAGTGACTTACAAATTGTCAATTTTAGATGAACAGTAATGAAGTTAATGTCCTCACTTCGTCTGTTTGTATTTAGTTCTTATTTTAGTGAGAGGTCAATGCATTTGTTCCTCGCATTCCATCTTTGTAAGGCTTGAAAAAACAGTCATTTACAGCTCTCCCATGAGGTCCCAGTCTCATTGATATTGTTGCCTTAAAGTTCCAAAGTTTGAATGCTAAAAATAATTTATATAAACAAATAATTCAACTTTAATACAGCCTCCTCGATAGCCTAGTGGTAGAATGTCTGCTTTTAAGTGTGGCAGTACCCTGGTTCTACCCCAGGCTGCGTCGTACCTATGACGATTTAAAAATGGTACCAGAAATTTCCTTGCTAGACGCTCAGCATATAAGGGAAACTGGCTTCTCTTCTCTCATACCCTTGTGGCAATGGATTCGAGGTGTCGAGAGTGATTAATATAAGTTGGAACAATTTATTTCACAATTGACCTTAGTATATAATTAGTATATTGCTGGATTAGAATAAGAAAATGGTAAGTACAAAATCAATATTTTGAAAAAAAACAAGGAAAAAACTACTCTTTACTTGAGGGAAAACAAGCTTTTCCAACTTCAGTTTTGTCAACATGACCAAATGATTTTTATGAAAATAGGCTCACAAGAAACACCTTTTGATGCAGATTTCAAATAGTTTCAGTCTTATAAGGTGTTAAGTAGGACTTACAACCATAAGGTGATAAGTAGGACTCCCGACCTTCTAATTCTAAGTCAGCAATATGTGTTTTTGTTGATTTACTCGTGAAATATATGAATGCTACTTCTTGTAATGTTATCATGTATAAATGTGTATGAATGTAACTTCTACTGTAGATATAGAGATCTGAGACCAGATGGAATGTTGGTATCAACTAATCCTGATTATATGAGTGATTATGCAGGTACGGTTATCATGTATTATCATGTATTATATGTCATATTAACCAATCAAATCATGTGTGCCAACATTTGCTTACTATTTCAAGGTTTCATACCCTACTCCGAGATACCATGTTCACATCAGCAAACCCGGATTATTTTCCTGACTGGGGTGGTAAGAAAACTTTATTGGTGTTAATGATGCATGCACTTCTTGTTATCACACGTATATTTTTAGTTCAGTAATGTATATATATATCACTGTACTAGTTTTAACTTTTTATGCCCCCGATATAGTGACTGTCCTGTCGGTCAAATATTTTTGAAGTTCATGAAGGCATTGCTTTGTCAACGCCATGTAACACTATGCAACATTTCAACAGAATTATGGTCCTTGATTGACCAGCTAGTTATGGTCAAGGCTTCCACTGGGGCAGAAGCATTTATTGAACGCAGTCATGTTATCTCTGTGAATATGTGCAGATACTTGGTACTCGAATGAACTGTTCTGCAGTAAACTATTGGTAAATGTTGTTCAAAAGTATCCTCTTTGTGCGTGGTATTCTTATTGATTACAAAACCATATAAGGTTCAACTCTGTATGTTAATCATATTTTGGTTATCAATATGACATTGACCTTGAATTCTTTCAAATTTCCACCCAAAGATTGGCACCTTATGTTCCCTGTTCTATAAAACTTAAGTCTCCCGAACATTTTGGTATATGACTCGTCCAGTTACTTTTTTTTGCAACCTTACTCCTAATATAGGCCCACTTTTCAGGCCTTTGCTGTTGTACTATAGGTGTGAAGATGTTAACTAGTGTGTGTATGCATGTACTCATCTTAATGCCCGTATTATATATCTCTGTGGTTGTTACATCTGCTAGCCTTGTGTTCATGTTGTGACTGTTATAAACAAACTTAATTTCATCAAACTTATAGTTAAGCATTCTACATTTACTGGAATCCTGCATCTTGTTATCAATGTTCACCATTATTGTTGAGTACCGGGGTAGCAGTCTTTTTTCCCGCGGCCAGTTTTTTCCCCAGTGGAAAAAATCTGACCAGCCTTTTTCTTTACCAAGAGAAAAATTGGGCTTCCCCCAGGTAAAGATCGGGCACGGGCCTTTTTTTTGCCATCTGGTCTATTTTTCCCCCCTTATAAACAGCGGTAATGGTGGGATAATCTCATTAGTTGTGATTTACTCATCAATAATGATAGTTGATATTAAGCATATAAAAAAGATATTACGGTAAGCATACAAAAACTAATATTTCGTTCATTTGCAACACAATTGGAGAATCAAAATGCTAGACTCAGTTGATGGAGAATTCGCTTAAATCATGTCCTGTAGGTAGATTTCTTATTCCCTGTTTGCATGATATTTTATTCCTTTAAATTTTGTTATGGTTACTTGTATGTTGTTATTAGTATCTGTGGTATTTCCATTTGTTGTTAGCATTCAACCTGACATATTGTACGGAGATTTTGACTTGATCCTCGACCTTCAATTAGCATAATTCAACAGCTGATATCTTGTCTATATTTATAACCCCATTGTATGTTATAATGGAGCAGGGAGAAGACGCTTGAGGTGTAATACAAACACAAATGTTATGGACCGATATTGCACAATTTACTTGCAGAAATTGATATATTGAATGCAAGAAAGAACCTTTAATATATACAAGAGCCTTGTTATAGATTTATGCATAAAGGTTAGGATCAGGTCCATATCTCCATACTATAGCAGTCTTGCTGTCAATATAGTCATAATAAATGCTATGATAAATAAGCCAGGCACTTAAATGATGGGACTTGTTATCCTGTTGTCAATCAAAATGACAGAAGGTACCCAGACTATAACTCAATATAATACAAAATGGCTGAAGGTTCCTAGACTTGGTTTAGTGTTAAGATTTTTTCACCATTTTCTTCATATTAGGGTGATGTTCTATTTAATTTTCCTTTAAATCTTTAAAGGTGTTTACTAGTTTATAAATGTTTATTGATATATGTGCATGATATTTGCTAAAAATTGATTTTAACCTTGCGGTACCAGCCAACTTTATTTTAGATCCTGTAGATATGTTTCATAGAGATATATGTAGGATTGTAACAGTATATATTTCTTTGACATGTGTCCTGGAGGAAACCCCCATACTTTAGCAGTTTAATTGGGTCAAAACATATATGAAACACCAAATCCTTACCAATTTCAAGAATTTTTTGTAACATTTAACATTTTATGATGACAATGTAGACGGTTATGAAATACATTTTGTATACTCTTCGCACTCTAATGTTATAATTATAATATTGTTTTGTATATACATATTAATAATAGTATGTCGTAAATTATGTAAACTCTTGTTTTACTGATATTGGACAAAATTGGGAATTGTCCAGGGACCAGATACAATTGGGGAATATCCTTGTCAAAGTCTGACCAGTAACAATAGGGGAATATCATCGGTCAAAGGCTGCGATATAACAAAGTCATTATAATAGTACTGGTTGGCACTCTACTTATGAGGGCAATTACAGGAAATTGCTGGTTGACCCAGTATCAGCATTATATGACAAGATTGTCCCTGACTTTACAGTCTCTATATGACCGGAATACTGTTGTGGAACACCAAGTTTAACATAATGATACAATTGAGACAACCCTGTAGAGAATCAAGCCGAACATATTGGTTTGTTATCGAATTTCAATTAAATTCAATCACATTTGAATCAGGGAACTATCACGGTGGTTATAACAAGTGTAAACTATCATGTATTAAAATGTAACTTTTAAAGATAAATGTAATGGAAATAATCAATGACACATTTTATCTGCTTGAAGTATTTATATTTCTTGTTACAATAATATGCTTATGCTTGTTCAATTCTGTGATCTTGTCTTCCACTAGGGCCATTTCTGATATTAATTTAAATAATGTTAATAGTAATTCCGGACTGAGACAGACTTTTGGCAGTGACTTTCCTACCCAGGTGTTATGTTTATTTATATACACAATGGGTTTAGCAGCCCGTTGCCTAACCAAACCTCTACAGAGCACTCTATAGCCCTATGCTAGGAAACGGCTTGCTTCAAAAAAGGGCTATGTAGCGGACAAAGCGAAAGAAATTATGCTAGCAGTGAGGGTTTGCTACCGTAGCGGTCCATTGCACAAAAAAGTACTTGGCGAACTACCAAAAAGCACTCGGTAGCACCTTGGTTAGGCAATGGGCTCCTGCTGTTTATCATTCATCGTCATTCTGGCCCCTGTGCTGAGGTTACAGGTTGCTAGCCTAGGTATGATGTGAGTTATTTATGGTATATGTATACTTGCAGTGTATGAACCTGATGAATGGGAAGTGGACCGTGATAATGTGGTGTTAATCAAAGAACTAGGTCAGGGATCGTTTGGTATGGTATATGAAGGATTTGTGAAATATCTGACACCAGAACAAGAGAAAGTACCGGTAGCAGTGAAAACCACCAACGCTAACAGTGATGATCACGACAGATACCAATTCTTACAGGAACTCTCCATAATGAAGTACGTTCTACTGTAAACTTATTATATTTAGTTGGGGAGGGGTAAATTTTCGTTGATGACCTTGACCACTGTGATTGATTTACCTCCCATCTGTTCACACACCTGAAGACCGTTAAGCTACATAGCGCTTTCCATGGGAGGTCATCCATGCCTTCTATACATAATTGAATGGAAGGTAACTGAACAAAGGCGCTCAGTAGCGCTTTACTTAGGCCATGGACCCCTGTTCCTGCCCCTGTCTCACAGACCTGTTTATATTCTCTCTTGTTAACTTAGTGAATGATAATCCAGTTGAAGAATTGTTTTTGTGCAGTGTGTATTTCGATGTTGCGACTTAGCCTTGTTTAGATTTATTTGCTATTCAGTAATTACTAATTGTGTACTTTTTGTGTTGCAGACAATTTAAATGTCACCATGTTGTAAGACTGATCGGTGTTGTTTCAAAAGATCAACCAGCTTATGTATTGATGGAATTAATGCCACAGGGTGATTTAAAGAATTTTCTACGTTTACATCGACCTGATGATGAGGTAAGTGGTTGTTGTGTTTCATTATCACACAACAATATAAGGTACATGCTCAGATTGATCACTAGGTATTGAATTACCAGGCTCATTTGACCACTTTGTACTGGAGTTTACCAATTTATAGCCAAAGTACCAATAATTTAAGAAATCTTGACCCTTAAGTATTTCACTTTGTATGTTTTTCTCGCATTATTTTACCCTTGACGTTGTTCTCGCAAAAGTTCATCCTGGACGTTTTACTCTGGATGTTTTTCTTGCATTATTTCACCCTTGACATTTTTCTTGCATTACTTTACTCATGGCATTTTTCAGGCATCCTTCACATTCACTCTTGACATTTTTCTCGCATTATTTCACTGTTGACATTTTTGTTGAACAGGACAATGATGGGAGACAACCACCGTCACTGAAGCAGATCTTACAGATGTCCGGTGAAATTGCTGATGGTATGGCTTATCTAGCTGATAAAAAGTTTGTACATAGAGATTTAGCAGCAAGAAACTGTATGGTGGGTGATGACATGACAGTCAAAATAGGAGGTAAGACATCACTTCTCTATATATGTTACCTTCTCCGTAGCTCAATGGTTAGCGTGCTTGCTGTCTAATCTGGCTACCCGTGTTCAAATCAGTTTCTGCAGAAAGCTTACCGGCAAATGAAGGCTATGCTCGGCATTTTGTGGGCAAAATTCTATTCAATTTTACTGATTTTTTAGGGTTACCTGAAACCAGAAAACATTTACCAAGTTCTTGAAAATAAAAATAATTTTCCTTTCCACCTTGTTTAAACATCACGTTATGCTTCTTTAAGATCTTCGATTGGACATGATTTTGTGTACATTTTCAGATTTTGGTATGACTCGTGACATATACGAGACAGATTATTATAGGAAAGGTAGTCGGGGATTATTACCTGTCAGATGGATGGCTCCTGAGTCCTTAAAAGATGGAGTCTTCACCAGTATGACAGATGTTTGGTAAGCATTGTACACAATTCTGACTTGCATTGACATATGCTTTAGTTACACATATAACCTACAGAGGTTCCACTAGCGTCTGAATCTTGAGGATCATTTTGATACTTTTGACCAAATTTTATTATTTTATAGGCAAAACCCCCATGATTTTTAAGAAAAATGACCCTCAAACCAAAATGATGAGGGTCAAAATGTGGCATTTTGGAAATTTCAACGGTCAAAACCCATACTCCCGAGTTAAATGAAACCCCTGCAGCTATTTGTTGAGAAAGTTTTAGAATTGCATTTATTTTCCCACTTTGAATGCTGTGCTTGTACCCTTACTAGTAAACTGTCATCTCTGTTTAAACATCGAGCCAAATTGGCTTTTTGAGATCACTGTATTTTCTAGACACATTTACAAATTTCAACAAGATCTTTCTCGGTTTCCTTGATTCAAAAGCTTACATAATAGAAATTACAATGTAAATGATGATTTTGTTATATGTTACAGGTCATATGGCGTGGTGTTATGGGAGATGGCAACATTAGCCGCCCAGCCTTACCAAGGCCTCTCAAATGAAGAGGTGTTACGATATGTTGCTTCCGGTAAAATTATGGATACTCCGGAAAGATGTCCAACCAAATTGTAAGTATAATAGTTGCACATATGCAAACTATGTGTAATACAAGTACTAACTAGTTCAGGTTGTGCTTACTGTATTCAGGGGTCCTACAATATGTAATTAGCCTGAAATCAAAATTAGCTGCACTAGTAGAAAGAATTAACTTTTTTTGCAGACTATAAGTTTGGCTTAGTTATTGAATTGTTATAAGGTCATTTGACAACTCATTAACTGTATTATAACATTATCAGAATGATTAAAACAGACTTTGAGTGTAGGGATGTGTGCTAATGGCATCCGAAACAGACCTGCATCTTATTTTCAGGATTGGGCATTATGTCACAGTATGACCCCTGTGTACTGAATGTACATGTATAACAAGGGAAGGCTCCATCTGTGTTTCAGTCTAGTTGCCTTTATCTCAACTATACTTACTTTTGAGAACTGACCTGTATGTTACTGTATATGATTAATTGTAGCATCAATTTCATATTATTTCAAGATGTGACCTTAACCTGTAAAAATGTTTGAGATTTAGATAAATATAGATTAAATAATTCATATGATCAGTACAGCCTTTCGTTTCGATTGTAAATTAAGATAAAAATACCTATGTATAACTGATTTGCATGAACAGACGTCCTACAGTTCTGGAATAATCAATATTGGCTGCATTGGAAAGAGCACATTTTTCTGCAGAACATTATTTGATGAATATAATTGAAGTATTGTCAAAGTTATGAGCATTTGAAATTTCATAAGCAGAATTTTAGCAGAAGAACAATCTGAATTTTTGTGTAGGGGTGTGTGCTAATAGCACCCGAAACATATTTTTGATTGGTTTTCAGGATTGTGCATTAGGCCTCAGTGGAACCACTGCATGAAGAAGTAGAATGAGGTTGAATAGAACTTCCACTATTTGATTTTTATTTCAGATACGACTTAATGGTGAAATGTTGGCGCTATAGACCAAAGCAGAGACCTACATTTAAGGAGATAATAGAGGCTTTACTACCCGATCTAGATAGAGCGTTTCAAGATTGTTCCTACTTCTTTAGTGAGGAAAATGCCAAATATGAGGAGTCTAAACAACAGGCTGGGGCCTCTAATAATCATCATGAGGAGACTTTAGATTTAGTAGATGATGAAGAGGATGGTGATCCACATTGCCCAATGAACGATTATGTGGATGAGGCCCAGTTACCAATGTTAGGTGTCGGTGCTTCTAATGGTCATAGTGTTGAACTGCAAGATATATTCAGTGATACGGGAACATACCCGTATGGTGGTAATAACTCTCAGAATAACAAACAACCAGCTAGTTCATCATGTGAAGTATGTGACTGTAACTATAGAGAAGACAATGCATGTCGGGAACTGGCTGAAGGCGCCGCCGCCCAAAGTATGGTGAACTTTAACAGGAAGTGTGAGAGCCCCAACAGTGCTATAGGGGGTTCTAGTGACGGTAGCAAGGATAGTAGTAAAAGTTCAAGCAGTAGTTATGCTCTAATGAATGGACTAAGTGTTGCAAATGGTCATGTGCCGGTACATATGCGGACTACACCTTGCTAGCCAATATCACCTCTCCCTAATATCACATAGTATAATGAATTGAAGCACGACTCGCTGGATTTAGTGTAAAGTTAGGTGATTGTTGCTAACTGATGTTAGGTATATTACCATATTCAGTCAGAGATCACATGGAGTGGATACAGAGGTATATGTGCATTTTAGTCAATACAGTGTCGGATGTTTACCTATGAAGTTACGAGATATTCAAGGAGTCTGGTATCGTCTATACGATGGCGTTACGCGTCATTCGGGACATCTGGTACTGTCTGTGCGACGTGTCACTCATGAGAAAGGAAGGGAGCTGTACAGACATGGAGGAGAATTAGTGAAACTATGCAGTTGTCATGTTGTGGAACGGTCTTGTGTTGAATTTGAGAAACCAAAGAAATGATATAGAGTCTTGAATACTTCATTAAGTGTTGCACCAAATGTCAAGCTCTGAACCGAGTGTAGCATCGAATGTCAAGCTCTTATCTGAATGTTGCATGGAGTGTCTTGCACTTAAGTGTTGTATCGAGTGGCAGGCACCTAAGTGTTGCATTGAGTGTCGAGCACTCGGGGAAGTGTTGCATCAACACAGGATGCTGGCTGGTGGAGATACTGACAGGGATATTCCAGTGAGAGATGTGTACATGTTATACTAAGTGTCTAGTGAGAGGGTTGTCTAGGAAAGCTTATATTGCAGCAGACATTAAGCTGACATACTTACCCTTTGTGATAATCAGACAATCAGCTTGTTGAGGCTGGATGTGTCATTGATACATTATGTACAGTGTATTAATATTGATATGTTTCTGTACTAGTTGTTATATAAATACTGCCCAGACATGCCCGCCGCGCTCACGTCAAACAAACCAAGTCCGTCTGCCTGGGATGTGGGATGCTCTCTGGGCAATATTTAATTTTTATGTTTGCTGAGAAATGTATAAAGAGATTTTTATTTGACAAACTATGTGAGTGATGTTTTATATAAATTTACTGAAGAGATTTGAGAATGGTAGGAGTTTTGTTACGAGTTCCGACTCGTTAGATCAAGATATATCATATCTGTAAAATGCAATCAAAATTGTCGCCTATAATTATTGCCATGGTATATGTGTGTATCTCTTACAACAAAATGTTCTGTTGTGTATTCTTGTCAAAATATTTCAGTTCATGACGATATTCAAGAAATGAGAATCAAACGAAAACCTACAAATGAATGGTAAAAATATTGAGTATCTAAACAATAGAAGTCAAATGATGTTGTTATAATGTTAACTTGCTCTACTGTATATTTTCGTTATATATTAAATATGGTGGCCACCAAACTCCATAATGTCTAACCTCAAAAACTAGTAAAAATATACAGAATAAACAATTCCTAGAACTATTCATCAAGTACTATATACAGTGCCAACAAAAATAAGTATACAGTAAAAAACTGTTGCAAAATTAAACTTGGTTAAATTATTCAATATCTGTTTATCAGACGGTCACAATATACTAGTTCCTGAAACTACAGTTACTAAATGATTCCAAATAGAGATAGAAATGAAGATGATGATGTTCGGAACTAAAATAAACATGTGACCAAAAATGCTGAATTTTCCATCTTTTCGTGATAAAGTTACCATTCAAGAGGGACAAAGAAACTTTAGATTTTGCACCTAGGGTACCAATTAATGTATGGCCTTTCCATTTAATAAACAAAAACATTCCTTTTCTTCAAATATATTGTTTCTTCACTGTTCTGCAAATAGTTTTATTACAGGCAAGTAAGTTGGCAAATAACATCTGTATACTTATTTTTGGTGGGCAGTGTATATTCATGTATTTTACTATGAATAACCAGTCGCTGACTGCCTTGATATCAACTATAGAATACTCAAAAGAATACCCGGTAGTTAGTTCTATTTCGCATATAGTAAAATTATTCAGTTCTGTGCAGAACTAAGGTAGCTTTGACAACTGAAAGCTTAATGAAAGCATTTTTTGTAGAGACGTTGATGCAGAAATTTCTGGCCTTATTCCAAATTTCTAGTGACCCTCTTATCTAAAATTGATGTTCAAGCCATCTCGTTTCTTCAAAACAAGTTTGCCTGGAAATATGGCTAGTTTTTTTTGTCAAGTTTCTTAGACATAGATCTATGAATATCATGAAAAAAGATGTTTAGTAAATAAGTTGATAGTATACTTGTGATTACGTTGTGTCTGCGCAGCACTATAGGGTTATATGTTAGCTTCTCTATACGTTGCAATCAAGTAAACATGACATAAATTTCTGTTGAATCAAAATTCTTGGTGTAATACACTACCATTTATTATTTAGGACTTTCAACATTCCTTAAATCTATAAAACTGTTTCACCATTTGAGCTCATATAACTGTATAATTCACTTACACAAATTTTGGTAGCAATATTATCATTTCCATACCTGTTTATTTAAGCAATAGACAGATAGACTCAGACTTCTTCATACCCTTTAAATACAGGGTGTTAAAAAAGTTTGTTCTCAATGTTTAAGTATCAGTATTTTATTTTCCTGGTGGCAGAAGAATGAACAACTGTACACTGCGTACGTGGCTCAGATAAAATTCAGTATGTGTTTTAAATTTTGTGAACAAACTTTTAACACCCTGTACATTGGTAGTCTGTTATACTTCTACTGTGTGGTTATGTGTAGACAATATCTTGTAGGTATTGCATTATGGGAAGTGCCTGGTAGAGAGTGCGTGATTACGAGTAATTGGTGACAAGTTTCTGGCTGTTTGACATAGTTCAGGGTACTGTTTTATCAAAGCACTTACAGTAATCTTAAAGTTGGGCACAAAATTAAATTCTTAATAATTCTTTAACAACTACTCATAAGGAACGTACATGGTTTGTAGGAATTCATTAATGGTCAAAAGCTAAGTCAGTCAAAAGCTATACATAGCTATACATAGCTTATGTTTACTTGTTATAATCAAATTCCGACAATAAATAATTTTTCACTTGACTTGACTTATTAACTGAACAGAACCATTATTAATATTACAAATCCCATTATCACAATATGTAGCTGTTAAAGAATAATGATTAATTCAAATTTGAGCATAACTTTTTAAGGATTTTCGTAACTGCTTTGATAAACAGTGCCCAGGTGTATATTTATTTATTTCATTATAATACTGAGTACGTTTTCATCTTCAAAGATCTACATGAAGCTTTTACGACTACTACTCTACGTGTCAGCTAGAGTTACAAGATACCATGTTGTTGTTGCTACATCAAGGATAATATAAAATACTGAATCATACATGAATGTACACCATTTGTATTTATGCTTGATTTCTTGTATTTTACTACAATATTGTTGTTGCTATTTATTGTTGTTTTATTTGATTTTACATCAAAGTGAAAAGTTTTTATCAAACAAGTTTCATCAGAGACGGAATTCCTAATAACTAATTTGGCCTTATAGATATTCATTTCTGCTTCAATAGTTGATGCATGTAAGTTCCTGTCCGTAATGTAAATTTTACCTTTCATTTCAAAGGTCAGATCAATAAATTTCTCAACAAGCCTCAATCAATTTTCTTTCAAAATCATGTAAAATTCACAATTTTGGCAATTTACTCCTCTGATTTTCCCCCACTAAAGTATTGCGATACATATTATATTTCCCCAGGTTTGACCTCTAAAATTCCAAATAGGAAACCTTCAGTTTGTGGAAGTTTCAAATGGCCTGTGTCCAAAAGACAAAATAAAAGATTGCCTTGCTATATGCTCAGCATAAAAAGGACAGCCTGCTTATCTTCTTCATACCCTTGTGTCAATGAATACCATCAGGTTTAAGGTTTTAAGAATGATTAATATATTAAAATTGTAAAAAGTTGTTTCTAGTATAAACTAATATTTCAACACAGTATAGTAGGTGTAAGTTGTTACATACAAATTGTTTAATACTGAGTATACTTAATGTACCTAGCTGTATTGGGAAATGTAGCAGTTTAGTATCATTACACTGATTTTCATGAACCTTGTCAACTATAATAATAGTAATAATAACTAATTTATTTATAAAGCAAACTAAAACTGTTGTGCTTCCATAGCTAAATGGTTAGCGCGTTTGCCGTCTAATCTGGCGACCCTGGTTCAAATACGGGCGGAGGCATTCTAGCCTGCCATTTTTCAGCTGACTTGTAAATAAAGGCTATGCTTGTCATGTTAGCACTGTGTGATGCTGACCAGGTTAGCATGGTTGTTACTTCACTAGATGGTCAGCCTGGTGAGGCTTGGTTGCCATGGCGATTAGACAGATGATTATATCATTATAGTAATATTGGTCTCTACCTCTGGTTCATGTGGGGGAAGTCAATGGACAGCTGTATGTAATGGATAAAACCTATTTGACTTTAATTCTTCACATAAAATTGTCAGCTGGATACTTTGAGATAAAATCACTTAGAAAAAGTATGAGAGAAAGCAATGTACTACTGCAAGAAGGTCATGGTATACTTGTCATAGTGTCAATGTGTTGTACCGGTCGCAATATGTTATAAAGGTGTCTCAATGAACTTGACTGGTCACTGTGTGGCACTGGTCTCAATGTGTTGTACCGGTCACAATGCATAACACTGTGTTGATAACTTGTGTAGGCTGGCCATCATCTACTTTACTGACTAATGTTAAGTGATTGAAACCAGTAGTGTGTACGAGCATACGTGTGTGTAGAGACTGGTCATTGAATGGACGTGTGGAATATCTGTGTTCGGACGTTTAGAGTGTCTGTATTATGGAAATGTGGAGTGTGTGTGTATTGTGGTGTTCGTAGAAAAATACAGAGTGAACGAGAATACTGATAACTTCAGCAGGCAGCTAAAATATTTCTGTTTGATTTTATGTATAAGCGCGTGTCGTATAGCCTAGTTACTAGTATCCATTGACTGATTATCACTTCATTTTAGTCGTCATTTTTATTTCCATTTTCTATGACTTTGCTAACAATTCAAGTATTAAAATTCTGTATTTCAGTCGATTCACTGTAGTCATGTATTATAAAGACGTTCTCTACAGTATTGCATAAATAAATGACAAAATATGTCATATTTTATGCATGTTAAAGGTCATTTTTCATTCCATGTGTGCGTATGTTCGAGAATGTACTTGATGGCGGTTAGAGTGAATGATTACCGTTTGAAATTTTCTATATATTTATTATGTAAACTTCAGAAGTAAATGCTTTTTTTACTTTATTACAAAAAAATCAAAATTCTTGTATTGATGTGATATATTTTAATTATGATTAGTAGCTACAGACCACTGCCTTGACGATGCATTGTCCGTTCAACTTGGTGTCTGAACAAGTTTCGGGTTTATTGTTTGATAGGAGCTCAGAGGACGGGATAAATGTGTTAGAATTTCTCAGTTATAGAATATTGAGATTACTGTCTCAAATAACATTCAAATGGGGTTAAATCGTTAATAGTTTTAAGGTTTTTACGGAGGACAGGATAATGAGTTCTCAGTCATGGAATACTACTTACAGCCTCAAATAACAGTCCAGGAGGTTTAATCGTTAAGGTTTTAATGGAGTTAAAAGGTTCATGAAAACTGAAGTGTAATGTTACTACGCGCTAAAAGTGTAAATGCATGTCACTTGTATACATGTTTGTCTTACTGATGAGTGTTGTTGGATGAGTTTCACAAACCTTTATTCACTTTGTTTGTTCAATAATATGTCCCTTTGGTGCAATAAAGTTGTATCTCACTCACTATATAATATAAAGTAAGATACAACTTTGTTGCGACAAAGGGACAAAAATGATAAGATTGCCAAACAATGCAAGTGTTTAATTAATGGTACTGATACATACTACCAGTATATGTATGTATTCTATTTGCTTGATATACATACTGAAACGTTAAAGATTGTAATAAATTGCTTGTATTTTTATTATTTATTTATTTTCTCCCATCAGACAAACTGCATACCAAGAAGTATGAGTTTAATTTGACTATTATTGTCTGCGAGGGGAATTTCTTATTACTGTGATATTAATGAATTTTGTTTATTTTGTGAATTTTAAATCATATTTGCTTTAATTCAAATATTCAAATAAATGAAATACCTTCCATTGCATACCCTTATAAATTCTGTATAGTTTTCAGTCACCCTTCTCATTCATTTATCTGTTCGACCTGATTTCACAAAATATATCTACCGTGATCATGGTAGGTCTCACGCTAACACATTTCGAGAACTTACAACTGACTTATATAGGCTACTACCTTTTCAGTATGATTTCCACATGCCTGTGAATGTACAGTATTTATTATATATCCAAACCTAACCAATAGTCTTACTAAAAATGTTGATAACGTTTAAAACATTTGAGAGAAAAATAGAGTTTGTAGTTAGCACATTCTCTAAGTCATTAAAACACATAAATAAAAAAAAACATTATAGCCAGACCTACTTGCTTCATTATCAATATTTAAGCTATGTTATTTCGTAAAATAAATTTGTCTGAAGAAAAATGCTAAGTCTGTCATATTTTGTGAAATCAGGATGAGACTCATTGTGTTGTCTGTGACACCGCTGTGTCTGTGTTCTGTTATGTGAGCCACATGCAACAAAGATCAACACAATCAAGTAGGATGTCAACTTTCTCTCTCTCTGTTATCAGTACTATGTCAAACAATGTGCATACATCTTGTTTATGCATAATCCTTTGAAGTAATTCAGTATAGAATAATGTTCAAAATGTACTACCTTTTTCCTGATATATTGCTGAAGGTCTTATCATTGTCTATTTTATTTAACTTAAATTCTATTTCTGGTATTATTACAGTTAAACCTCTTGTTTTACTCATGCTATTTCCTTCATACCTCCAATACTTAGTAATTGTTATATATTTGTTCTTAAAACATTGAATGACATTTATGTCTTAACACTATTCTGGCTTAGAATGAGAAAGTCGTAAGTGCTTATAAGACTCATGCATATTTGAAATCTGCATCTCAAGGCACTTCTTATGAGCCTATTTTCATGAAAATCAGAACCGTTCATGTTGACCAAACTGAAGTTGGGAAAGCTTGTTTTTCCATAAGTATAGAGTAGTTTTTAGACTTTTTTTCTTGTTTTCTCAAAATATCAATTTTGTACTTAAGACCTTCTCATTGTAAGCCAGCGATTTATGTCTTAACTTACTTTATGAGATCTTACGTGTAGAAAGTTTATTTAATATTTGTGAGAATTTTGTGCATAGAAGTTGAAATTGTGACAACCTGTATTTATTATTACAGTATTATAAATATATTGTAAAATGTCTGTGTGTACAAATAGCGGATCAGAGCTGTTTGTATTCTCAATTCTGATTGTTTTTCTTTCAAATCACTCGGGTAAACTCTTGTTACATGAATATTTGTGTCTCAACGACACCCTATAGGATGTTACAACTGAAGTTGTGTCTCAACGACACTACATGATGTTACAACAAAAGTTTTGTCTCAACGACACCCTATAGGATGTTATAACCAGCGATGTGTCTTAATGCCGGTCAAAGTTCACTCATTTAGATGTAGCTACTGTTATAAACGGCCTATTGAGATGTCGTCTAGATACAACTCTTACTGTAACAAATTTACTGGAGGTGCAACTGCATGAAAGTTATTGAGTTTTATACCAGCCTATGTATGTACCTCATGACTTCAGGTGGTGTTAGTGTCTGGGTATAGTGACCTCAGGGCAACTTATTATGTTAACCTTTATGTAATTATTCTTTTTATTGAGTAGCGCTGGTACTTTCTTTTTATGGAAAGATTTTTTTTAAGTATTGTTAAATTTTAGTGGTTTAGATCTTTACTTTTCTCATTTACGGACTGAATTAATTGTTGCTCAGGTTTACACGATTCGATTCTACTGGTATATTTAAATGTATATAATTGTATACATTTCCTCAGTGAAACTTACAATTCATGTTCAGGGTTAGTTAAAAAATCATTAAAAATTCTATCTTTATAAATTATTCTCTATTAATTTAAATCAGTCTTTTTACTCTGTTTAGAGTGGGCTGAAATGGGTTTCGGCTAGCTATACTTGCAGCTGTGAACAGCTGTGTCTTCATGTATTTGAAGTTTTTCTTACTATAGTGGTCAGTATGTACAAGTTCACCACGCCTTCAGGCCTCCTATGTCAGATCTGATGATTAAGAATGACTATAGTATTTATAATAGGTTTGTTGTATTTTTATCACTATGACATGTAGCTTTAACTTAATGCTGGATAACATTATGTCGATTTTATATAGCTATATTAGAAAATAACTGTTTTTAAAGTTTTATTTTATATTGAAGTGTTGATTTAAGACAGGTGGCAAGTTATTGGACTAAAGATGCTTCAAAGACAATAGATTGATAAACCATTGGTTTTACAACACACTGCCCACCAACAATAAGTACACAAAAGTTAATTTCCCTTTTCTGTATTTACTTACATGTTTAAACACTTTAAGTTATAGTAATGCCCCACGTTTCGTGTAGTAATAGTTTAGTTTGACGAATGCAATACTATACATCAATTACTACTTTAGGTGCAAAATATAACTATATTCTGTATTGCCCAGGCTTGAAAGGCAAGTTTGTCCAAAACAAAAGATGGAATAAGTCATGGTTAGTCTTCCATCTTAACTTGCATGTGATTGTTACACAACAGTTATTGTATTTTCACAAATTTGTATAGAATTTAAAATGGCGTGTAGGATCAATTTCAAAAGTTTGCAACTTTATACCTACTTTTGGTGGGCACTATTACTGTGTGTTAGCTCATAGAAAAACTCTGTCTCAAAATCTTCATACTAGTTTGATATAATTGTAGCCAATCTTTAACAAGCCTTTATACATTGAATAGACCAAAGCAGATTTGCTTGTACGATAGTTGGTTTGTATAGTATAGATATAGTTTGGTTTAAAGTCACCAATCAGGTTATTGTCGTATAATAAGAAATTTGTTTTTATTGATTGCTGTTTGGTCTGTTGAAATGTTTAGAAGTTATTTTCAAAAAGTTCGATTTGATCCCCTGGTTATAATATATAGACTATATAGAATATGTTGATACGTTTAGTATAAAATCATGAATATGCTATCCTTGTTAACCAGTGTATTCTTTGTCTGGAAACTTTACCACACTCTGATACATGAAAATGGAATATGGTTTAAGATATAATACACATTAAAGTGATTATGAAGATTATGTTGGATACTGGATAGTAGCGATACAAGGAACTGTGGTATATAATCTCTAGGTTGTGATTGTGGTCTGATCCGGGGACTGAAACCTCTGTAGTCTGGTCTGAGGACTGAAACCTCCGTGGTCTGATCCCGGGACTGAAACCTGTGGTCTGGTCTGGGGACTGAAACCTCTTACCTTTCTTATCATGACATACTCTGATATCTATATATAGACATTCTGGTTGTGTTTGTGGCTGATCTAGCTGTGGAGTAAATGTCCCATTATACATTGTAATGGGTTTGTGTGTCGTTATTTTGTTCATTTACCTTGATGAAGTAATCATTTGATTACAACATAGGATTGTGTTGTTCGAATCTCTAGCATGTTTCGTTTGAAATTCATTTCAGTCGTTAGTACTTATCTTCTCATGGTATCACAGTAACATAGCTACTGTTCTGTCTTTTTACTCACATCTGATTGGTCAATTTCATCTTTCATTCAGATCTAATTGGAAGATATCATCTTTCATTCAGTTTTGATTGGACAATTTTATATTCCGTTCTGATCTGATAGGACAGCAGAGAATTAAATTAAACTTATCAATTTTTGGCTAGAACTTAATGTTTTAATCTAAACTCTATCAAGATACTTCTTACCATTTCATATTGAAATTTAATTGAAGTTGAAAACACTTAAACTTTTCAATGTCCTGTGATAGTATGAGAATATGAGTAAGTGTATCATCAACAGATTATACATATTGTGTACACACTATTTGAAGCAACTTAATTGTTAGGCGTGTATGATATTTAAAATGAATAGGAGGCCAACTTGATGTATATATTAACCTTTGCTTGTTTGCTTCTATGTGAACTATGTCAGAAATATTCATTGTGTCAAAAAGATTTTCATCATCGTTTCTATAGAATATAATTATAGAAGTGGTGGTATATGCTCTGGTCACCATTTTTAATAAAATCATATCATTATTGTATTATATCTCTTTATTACTGTGTAAAGAATTGATGGACTATGAAATCAAATAAATGTAAATAAACTGAACTTGTATTTTGTCTTGTTTATCATTTTACATTATGCAGTGGTCCTACTATTCTGGAATAATCCGGAAATCTGCAATGGACAGAATGAACTTTTCTGCCGAAAATGAAAGTTATTTGATGAAGAAATTCAAAGAATTGACGAAGTTATGGTGATTTGAAAGTTTTGAAGCTGAATTTTGATTATTGGACAATATTAGAACTTAGTTTTGATGTAGGTGCGGTGCTAATGGCAACCAATACGACTTTCGATTGTTTTCAGGATTGGGCATAATGCTTCAGTAGACCCCTGATTATGAGGACTAAATGTAAATTATTATACATGTACCTCACTGAATTCAGTCTGAAAGAAATGATTGAAGACTGTGCATGGTAAATCAATATGCATGAATGTAGCTTGTAAGTTGTAATGCTGCGTTTACAGTCAGCCACGATGACCACGATTGGAAAGTATCGTGGTGAGCGTGGGGGATCGTCGGTGACCGTGGAATCGAATCGTGATGATCGTGGGGGAACTTGGTGGAATCGCGAGCATCGTGATCATCGTGTCAAAATTTTTGACGGTCAAAAATTTGACCACGATTGTCCCGATTCAACTTTGATCTTGAGAGAGCGTGACGGAACGTGGTGGAACGTGCTAAGCGTAGTGGAGCGCATTAAAGCTTATCAGACCTTTACGCAGCGTGTCAGATCGTGATGCTCCATCGTAAGGGATCTTGTTGGACTTGAAACGCTCTATCACTTTATTCTACTTTTCGTCAATATATATAGGGTAGTATCAGTACTTTAATCACGATGCGGTACGTTCTTGAACGATCATTCAGATTTGCTCCCACATTTTGTGGCGCTCTCCTAAGTCTTGGTAAGTTCCGATGCATTTCAAGCGTTGTGGAGCCGCTCTTTGACGATTTGTCGCGTTTTCGACACCCTAAAAATACCAGCCAAAAACGAAGGAAATAATCTGCTAGGAATGATCAGATTGTCTAATCTTCCTACCAACACCAATTACCGTAGGTTCACACAGCCAATGAAAAGACGATCTCCACAAGAGGAACTGCCATATCAGACTACCACTCGGAAAAAGTCAGGTGACTGAGGATAGAAACCCCCTTCAATGAATCAAGCAGATGATATCAAAGAGTCCCTGAAAGTCAACCTTTCCATCTATGAATAGCACAGAATGGACAACAAACATGAACACCCGGACCAAGAATATTTGCAGTTGCACCATGCAAACATAATGGATACAGTTTGTTCATCTGACATATGACAAATGTCACCAAGTTCAAGCATTTACCAGTACCGTAGTGGGACATGGACAATCCCTCGAGCTACCTGTGTGCCGGCTTTTGGGAAGAAATTATGTTATCCGTTGAAAAACTCCTTTAGCATGTGATACATTACATCGCCTATTGAATTTGTCTGCAGTCAGTTTTCATGCTTCAAAGACGACACGACAAGAGAAAATATCACCTTCATGCGTTTTATCAACTGCCTTACGATCACCTTGAACAACATAGAAGAAACTACTGTATATGAAGCCATAGTATAGTATAAGTTTTATCTTAAGTGATAGGATATTTGAGGATGAGTTTCAGCTTCAATCTACGTGATAGGGGCTCTCATTTGGTATATTTTCTCTATGTTTGGTAATACTCTTTTCAGAATATCATCAAATATACGTATCATCATATTATTTGACGAAGGAGCTAACATCACCAATGAATTATTTGTTGGAAATATTGAACCAGTATGTTATTTCTATTTACACACAACCATGGTCTTAACAATAGGTTCTAACTTCAACTTCTAAGCCATCTATTTCTTCTCCTCCTTTACATCTCCTGTAGTCTTCCCCGCTCCATACCTTGTTGCCACTGTTGAAAATTAGCTATGCATGAACACTATTGCGAAATCGACATCTTCATCTCTTGAATGCATAGCTTGTTCCTTTTTGGAACATCTAGAGAATGGGTATTTATACATTCAATCGTACTCAAAACGTGGCCATCTTGTCAAGTCGTGGACATTAATCGTATAAGAGCTCAGCATAACTTGAAGAGCGTAAGAGATCTTAACAGAACGTAATAAGACGTAATAAAACGGGATAGCACATCGTGGCTGTCGTAAGAGAACGTAAAAGAACGTGATGTAATTCGTGGCAGATCTTGACATGAATCGTGTCAGTATCGTAAGAAAGCGCAACCAGTAGTAACACAACGTAACAAAGGGTAGGACAGCGTAGTAAAATGAAATTTGATGCAATTAATCGTGGAGCTCCACGATATTGCCAAATCGCGGACATCGTGGGCATCGTGGCTGACTGTATACGCAGCATAACTGCTGAAACAAATAAAGTTCCTTCCCCTTGAACTACATGATGGTAAAGCTGATAGGATCAGTACAACCGGATACGAAATCTAGATAAGTGTTGAATTGGTGAGTACTTTATGGGCATGTAGCAAGCTACATTGAAACATTACACCACAGGCTAGTGAAGGTAGTAGGTGGCACATACATGCATTGAAGTTTTCATCACACATTGGGTTGTTCACTAAATCTTTACAGCTACAATTAGCAACCATTTTCAGTATCAGCCAGAGAACCATACCATAATTCACTAAAACGCTTCTTTAATTTTATAACAATACGCCCGAATAGGATAAAAGAACTTTGCAGGTGTGAGCATGTTATAATATATATGTCAACGAGGCCAGGAAGCAGTGTTGACTACTCTTAATAGGCCAACAGTGCCTCAAGTATACAGTATGTGTGCTGAGATGTCATAATCTGCTGTACTGGTTACAGACTATGCATATCAGTTCTATTGCCTTGACGTCTGCCTAGAGTGCGGAAAACTGGCTCTTTCTCCCCTAATAACCTCAGTACACCATCAGGAATCTGGTCTCAATTAAGAGTGATTGGTGTAAGTTGAAGTTCACGGTTTCACAATCGACCAAAAAAAAGGATGAAAAAGTGCTTTTGGTACACACAAAAAATTCCAGTTTAATATTTGATAACTCTCTGAACAGAACTGAACAGAACTAGCTGCTGCCTTGTAACAGATATCCAAGGTAAGGTACAATAGAAATGTTATAGTGCAAACAAAGTGATCCTTTACCTTTATGCATGAATATATTACAAGCTTGGGAGGAATATATTAATTTCTGTCAGAAAGTCGTGCTTTACTGATCACTTAGGTTAGTACCTACATATTCGTTATAATTCTGCTTATGAAAAAAGGCTGATGGCAAATTGTAGACAAAACAAACTGTTAAATTATGCTTATAGGAGGTTCGAAGACTAAGTGAATTTGTTTGCACTATATCATTAGTTAAAACGGTCAATTGATTTGCGTTGGTTGAATATATAGAGTATCTATCATGAGTTGCCATTGAATAAAGAATTATTAAGTTATCTCATATATTTACATAAGTTTGTCTGAGCTTAGAGACTGATGAAGACAATCCTCTAAGAATTTTCATGGAAGCGTTTGACCTGCTGTGACAGAATCAAACACTAATCACCGGGTTACAAATCCAGCACACTAACCACAGGACTGCGGCTACTCGACGGTGGCCAGGGATACCGTTTAGTGCTCCATAGTTAGATATTTTCATATGAGGCCAATTTATCTTTAAGTGGTGTTAAGAAATAAGGTCTTGGATAATTTTTCGGCCATATATAAAATATAAAAAAAAACTTTCCCCTTGATTTTCTTCAAAAACTTATTAAAATAGTAAATGAATTGAATAGTTAGTATAAGCTTTCAAAAAATTATCATTCCCTAGAAGAGGCCCTTGTAGGCTGATGACGGCAGTTTATTAAAACGGAATTATACCGATCAGAGTTGGGCGTTAGTGTTGACCACCGAACTTCCGGTATATTTTTGTTTCGCTTTTATCGTAATTGGCAGAGTTTTATCCTTAAATATATGAAGTTATAGAAGTTGACAGTGCTTAATTAGATATAAGGGTGTGTACGAGTACCATATGAAGGTTTAAAATGATATCACAACTTATTTATTTTGGTAATACCAATGAAAGAAAATATTGTCATGTATTTTCGCGACCCATTTTGGTTATTTTATATTTCTTGTTCAAGTAGTTGCATTCACAGGTCCTGTAAAAAGCACCGTATTAGTGTAACATTTGTGTATTCGTATTCACTTAAGGTTTGGTTACAATTCTCTCATATGTATTGACTGTGGAGACTGACTCACTATAGCTCACTGTTGCAAGTTGACAGTGCAAAACCCGGAGCCCATTGCCTAACTAAGGCGCTACCATCGCTTTACTACGCCTATGCAACGACACACTACCATATGCAATGGACCACTTTGGTAGCGCTTTGCTAGCCATGAGCGCACGCCGATAGCATATAACTTTTAATTTACATGCTATGTAGCGCTTTTTTGAAGTTAAAAAGAACACAGACACTTGAGGTCTGGACCACTCCCGCTACGTGCCTGAAAATATTTTTAATATTTATTATAGAAGAAGTTTATTTCAAATTCAATATTTATTATATATCCAGACCCATTTAGTAATCACACAAACATTTGTTGGATGTATTTGATATTAATACAAAAAGCTACGTAATTCCTCTACTGCTTAAATAACACATAACATTTAGCTAGAGAGGCATTTACGAATATTTTTTATTTGTCCCGGATAGGTTTAATAATGTTTGTGTGATTAATGTATGGGTCTGGATATACAATGTTGATGATAAAAATATATCCAGGTGCGTAGCTAGGGGGGGGGTCCAGACCCCAAGTGTCTGTGAAAAAGAACTGCTTACTTTGCTTGAGCCTTGAAAAATACTTTTAATAGTTGGATTCTGTTGTTGCTAGAGAAACCCTTGGTCAAGATCTTGACGTTTGACAGTGACAGGGGAATTATTCAGAGGGCGTTTGATAGGCCTTCATTACTCAATTACTACACGTACTTGTTTCTCAGCTTATTTATGATAAATAAAGGAAAGGGATTTATTACCATGTATCTTAGCTGTAAGTTGTTGGAATAAAAAACACATAGTGATCTACTCAGTACTACATGTAGATGGTGTATACTTAGTAATATGTAGCTTTATTTTTTCAGTTATATATATTTGTAAAGGTGTATACTGGTAGATATGTTTGGCCAACTTGTTATTGGACCTCCAGGTTCAGGGAAGACAACCTACTGTGCTGGTATGGTACAATTTCTGGCTGGATTTGGTAGAGAAGTAAGTACATTGTTCATCTCATACTTACAGTATTCAGTGGAGGTTTTTCTACAGGACAAGTTCTACCGGTACCTAAATGTACTAGTGTTGTCTTTGTGGCAATAGTCTATTATTATCATATTGTTAAATCTAACGCTGACTTGTGTTGAGTAGTTGCTCATCATACATGTCGGAAACTACATCTCTAGACAGTAGGAGTAACACATTGACAAGATTTACCAGTTTACGCTGTTTCACATCAAAGCCTAGCATTTAAAAACAGTATTGACTATTCTTATGAGTGTTCCAGTACTACCTAGTATTGACATGTATGTAATAGAAAACTTATCCGACTGAATTATGATTGACTGCTAAATACAGTTAAACCTCAATAATGAGACCACCCTTGGAACTAATATCATAATTGAGTTGGTCTCAATATTGAGGTTGAGAGCAAAACAATGAAATGTACCTGAAAATTGTGGTCATCATATTATGGTGGTCTTCTTACTGAGGTTGTCTTTAGGGGAAATGTTACTGTACAGTGTGATTTAGAAGGCATATTTATTTATAAACTTTTCTGTATTATTGCTATGGTTGGGTAAATTATCTACCGGGTAAGTGTTATTTTATATATGTATGTTTGATGTATCAACAGGTGGCTGTCATCAATTTAGATCCAGCTAATGATGTACTACCATACAAAGCTGCCATCGATATATCAGACCTGATCACAATCTCCGATGTGATGGACACATTAAAACTTGGTCCTAATGGTGGACTGGTCTACTGTATGGAATTCCTAGAGAAAAACATGGAATGGCTAAAAGTAATTCACAAAGTTTCTTTATCATTTTTTCAAGTTGAAAGGCAGGCTCCACGAAAAGATTTTCTCTTCGTCTCATAGAAAAAAAAACAGAATTTTCTGTCAGTCTGAATCAAAATTTGTCAGTTTTCGCAGAGTCTGGAAAGGAAATCAGTTTTGTATTTCATTTGACTGTCAAATAAATGTTATTTGCAAGGAAACAGTTTTTATGAATTAGTTTGAACACAAACCAAGTCTCCAATGATAGATTAAATTGTATTGATAAGTAATTAAAACAATATAGAGGTTCATTCCTCATTTAACTGCCTGCGCACCAGTAATTATTACATGAACATGTAGTTTCTATTTTATTCAGGGGAAGTAATTCTGATGCAGCAAATGTCTACTCATCCCTTCTAGAGTAATCTGTCATTGTGGAAACATAGCAGTTCTGTACTACACGTTTTTCTACCACATGCTTGTTTACAAATATTTATAAAAGTTTATTGTAAGCTTCATAGCAATGTGAAAAAAGATGTTATTAATTGAAGAGTCTATGAACTTTTTGATCATCCCTCGTTCATGTATGTTCATTGTAAGTTATTATTTTTTGCCTTTCGTCCTCAGCCTTTTCTGTTGAGTTCTGCCTTCCTTGTCCGATTTTTCTTTTTTTCATTATATGTGAAAAATGATAAGAATGTTATAAATCAAACAGTCCATGGTCTTCCTGATCACCCCTCATACATGAATATGCAATGTTGGTTTTGTTTCAGACATCATTGGAAAGTGTTCAAGACAAGTACTTGTTGATAGATTGTCCCGGTCAAGTAGAGTTATACACACACAACAATTCTGTACGTAATATAGTATCAGAACTGACCAAGTTAGATGTACGATTGGTCGCTGTACATCTGGTGGATTCACATTACTGCAGGTAACCTAGTCTCTATGTTAGGCTATTGTTCTATTCTAAAGGGTGTAAAGAAAGTTCGTTCCGGTTTTTGAAAAGCTTTTGCACACAAACCAAATGGATGTATTTGGACCAAATTTTGCAATTCAGTCTCCTGATACAATGACATCATTACTTGTAACTTTTTTAGCTGTTTTGACTATCAAAATTGTTTCAAACGCATCGAAGATTTGTTGATCTTGTTTTCGAAGATGACCTAAACGACGTCATGACTGGGTAATATTGTAAATACGCCGTTAGTTATCCCATCACTGTATCGTTTTGTATGTTTTAAATTTGTAATGAGCTAAACTAATATGTAACCATATATAAGAACAAGATATCATCCAAATTACGAGGCTGTAAGAGGTTTCGTTTTGCAAATAAATGCCTTTTATTTTCCCATATACGTGGTTTTTTATCAAAATGACGCGTTTTGTCTATGCAGACTTTCCTTTACGTTCGGAGTTATTTAGTTACTTTTTACTTGATAAATGATGCATGTCTTCGCCAATGCTTTTTAATGTTCGTAGAAGGTGCTCCTGTCATTTTCTGACGTTATTTTGTACACATTCGGTGATCTTCTATACCCTACTCTCAATTTTCGCTTGACGTTTTCATTACGTCATGTTCGTCGAAATCGATACCATGTATTTAAAAATACCTAGTTGTGCGCCAATTATATGAATATCCATCTTTTGACCATTGACAGCTTAAAGCATAACATACTATTTAACAAAACGAATGTTTTATATTCCTAAATCTGGCTGTGCTTCATTTTTGCAGTTATTTTGGTTTGGCTCTTTAAAATGACAGTCGACGTAACGTTAACTTAAGCTTACTGGCGGGTTCTATAAATCCTTGGCAACGGTGCCTATCAGAACGGAATACAAAACAAAAATAATCCACAGTTCCTAAATTTAGTACGGTACCTTCGATCTAAATTTCATGATAAATCGCTTGGTAAAAATAAAAATATGGCATACTTTCTGACCGGAACATACTTTCTTTACACCCTTTAGAATTGAAGGGACACCAGTCAAAGACCTAAATATACAGTATATTTAGGTCTTTGCACCACTGAAGAGATTGCTCCACCCATTTATTTATCAAGGTGGTTTGGTGTAGGTTATTATGTCAATGATGACTGACTGCACATGCGCTGCTGTCGTGTGGAGTTTGCAGAAAATTTCTCAATGTTTTGACAATATTAGAGCTACTAACCTACCATCTTTGCTGTAATCAATGATTTCTGATTCTGTCTGCTGATTTTAGAATTGTGATGACACCGGTGAAGAGATTGCTCTGCCAATTGAGTTATCAAGGGTGGTTTATCGGCGGTTATTATGTGGATTCTTTCAATTTGGATTAGGAAAACGCAGAATACCATCATCATTATCTTATTATTGGTCAACTAGTCAGTTGTCTAAATAACATAATTCATTCATACAGCTACTTTATGAATTTCCACCATCAGGGACCAAAAGCCATGGCCAGAGTCTAGTGGTTAATGCACTCGATTTATAATTAAGCAATCTTGTTTTGATTCCCCAACACAACAGGTCATACCAGTCCATGAACATTTTGAAAATAATGTCAAATTTCCATTCCTCTGAATGTAGTGAAGTTGCTGGCTCCACGTGGAGAAGTTGCTGGTTCCACGTGGAGAAGTTGCTGGTTTTTTGTGTAAGGGTTATTTAGTTCTGTTTGGAAAAAGTCCAGGAAAATTGGTTAGGTGAATCGGCCGTTGTGTATTACCGCAAAACTGTTGATAAAATGTAAGATTTTGATTTTATTTCAGTGATGCTTCGAAGTTCATATCTGTATTATTGACATCATTGTCCACAATGCTACAAATAGAATTACCTCATGTCAATGTTCTATCTAAATGTGATCTTCTAGAAAAGTTTGGCAAACTTGCCTTCAATCTTGATTTCTACACTGAAGTATTGGATCTGTCATACATACTTGATCAACTCAAAGTAAGTGAAAAGTGAATGAATAATAACATGTATATATGTCAAGTAAGATATGGAGTGATGAAGATTGACTTAAAACATTTACTCCTTTTGATTAACATTTTGTACCATGTATTGTCCAAACAAATCAACCTTTGTCCCTTCTATTTATCTATTAGCCAGACCCTTCCCCAGGGACAGAAGGCGCCTTAAAGCTAAAATCTGGCTTGAATTGGGTGAAAAAGTGCTTAAAATACAATGTAGTCTTTTAAGTTACGGCAATCTGATTAAAATCATATCCTCAAACCCGCTACGCATGAGGATCTGACGTCGGCCAATTGAAGGTCACCTAAGGCGACCTTTCCCATTAGCCAATCGGCGCCTTGCTTTCACAATTCTGAAAGCGATTTGATTCTATTTTTAAATGAGGTGGTAATCACGAACACATGCATCTTACACGACGATTTCGTTCTCATCACCTCGGTCTTTATGGATTGCACTATTTACCGATACCCTTAAGTGCAAATCCTAGCATTGTCCAAGCTCCTTAAAAATATTCTAGGGAAGGACCTGTTTGCATGATTTAACAGTGATTTATTCTCTTTAGTTGAACTTGTATTCATGAGTGGATAATATTATCAATATGTACGAGATTCACTATAAACAAATCTAAATCATTAAATATTTATTTTCAAATAACAAGTCAGTATAGAGATGGTGTAGGCTTTGTCTCTTAGTACAACAATGTAGACTTGTACATACAATGATAAATAAATAAGATTTGTAATTTATTACAGTAAATTACATTGTACATGTAGCACTGCAAAAATACTTATATTGTTTGTCATGTACAGTTACACGGACCCGCAAGCAGTGTCATTTTGTTGAAACAATTACATATACCCCAGCAAACAAAGTTTGAAGGGGGTATACTGGAGTCACTATGTCGGTCCGTACTCACCCACATGTAGTTGTGGGGTGTGGAACAATAGGCTATCTTTAGATTATATTCATTCCATTGCTTACAGGGTGCAAAATGTTGCTTATAGGGTTTTACAAACAAAAGGATGAACAAAAGAAAACCCCACAATGTCAAGTCAGTGAGGACGTCCGTCCGTCTGTTAGCAAAATCGTGTCCACACTATAACTTTGTTGTGTCTTGCTGAATTTTAAAGTTGTTTGGTACAAATGTTCACTACATCAAGACAGTGTGTCATGCGCAAGACCCAGGTCCCTAGCTCAAAGGTCACACTTAGAGGTCAAAGGCCATATACATGGGTGAAAGTTGAGATATATGAAAATACTGAAAAATATGCTGGGGGCCTGGGGGCCGCAGGACCCCCGGTGGGTCCAGGGCAAAGCCTTGGCCAGGGGTTCCAGGGGGCCGGAGGCCCCCGGAAGCTCCTTGAAAACAGCATTTTAAAGTACTCCTGAAAGCAAATTCTGGCACTTCTGACTTGCTGCTATGAAAAATAAAAGGCCTCCAAAAAAGCATGTCCACTTGGTGATTTTGTTTTCCCTTTCAAGTAAATACCTTTGAATTATTATTGGACTTCAACTGAGTAGAGGTTGGAGTTCCAATAGTGAACAAGTGTCTGTACAAAAGTAATAGTCAATAGATTTCAGGTTGTATCTTGTCGAGAAGTGCAGATAATTTGGACAAAAAATGCCTGATAGTTGCCTATTCTTGTGTAGGGTCCCAATGGTGAACAAGTTCCACCCAGTGAAGTAAGAAAGCAGGGGTAGAAGTGTAGAGGGGCACCCCCCCCCCAGAAGCTTCTGAGAATAGTGATTTTGAATGCCATTAAACAGCTTAACTCCAGCATCATGAGGTTGCCAAAAAACCGACCTACTGTCATGTAAAATGTCTGTATGTGTGAACATTTTCATCTGATGTATGGACTATGTATGGATATAAATTTCTACACAAAAAAACTCTCAACACATTCCTTTAGTAGATCAAATAGTAATATATTGTTTACTGTAAATAAGTTTCATGTTTAGCAAATATAAAAAAGACTTTATAGAATAGAATAATGGGGAATAAGTAGATTCACAAGAATATGATCAATCATCATTTGTGTTACAGAATATGACAATGAACTAAAATAACAACTTTTTGTTGCAGATTAATTAAGTAAGTACTGTATTATTAAGGGCTATATTTGGTTTAAATTGTGCTTATATATTTTTGCAAGCAAGACAATGACTCTGCTTCAGGTAAATCACAATTTTCAATTAAAACTTAAAAGTAAACACAAGATGTTTGTAAAACATGTATGCCCCATAGTCAGAAATAATAAAGGTCAGTGACATTGACCTTTGACCTCAAAATCAATAGGGGTCATCTACTGTTGATGACTAACCTACATTACATGTAAAAGTTTAAGATCCTAGGGCAAAGCGTCTTTTGGTTATTGAACGGAAAGCATTTCAATATTCAGAAATGGGTAAAGGTCACAGTGACCCTACTGACATCAAAATCAATAGGGTCCGTCTACTGTTGATAACCAACCTCCATGTAAAGTTTGAAGATCCTAGGGCAAAGCGTTCTTCCGCTATTAAATATACCCCCTCATGGCCTAATCAAAGATGGGGGGAGGGGCATAATAATATTATATCTACTATAGGAGAAACAGTGTATGTAGTCACTCATTTCGTCAGTATACTTCCAAACATTCAGGATATATCAGGCCCACTTAATGATTACATATACACACTGGGACACTTGTGAAATAATAATTGTTTATACTAATCAGTATTCAAAACAACTTAATTAGTTAGAAAGAAAATCATGTTTTTATTTAATTTCTGAATTGTGAAGTGTCCCAACGTCTTTAACCTTTTTAACTCTTCACTGTAAATACGTGTGCGTCGATCACACAATCTTGTAAATATAAAGTACAATATTGCCCCAGAGTTGGACCTGTACTTAACTGGAAGAAGGTCCCTGTTCAGCAAGAATTAAGGCCTTCAGAATCATGTTGACAAAATACAAGTTTTCTCAATAGCCCAGGGATCTAAAGATGATATTTTTGGCATGTTATTCCCCATATTGACATGAAATTAATTGGTTTCTTTGAATCATCATGACATGGAAGCATAAAATGCTAAATGTCTGCATCTCTATAGATCCAGTACTGACCGGTTATTATCATGCTTGCAACTGCTACAATTAACACTGTGTGTTCACCAACACCACACACACACATAGGTACAATGCTGTGTAAACTAAAAGTCCCATTTATATTGTCAAGAGGCTTTTATTGAACTTATTTGCAGCAACAAAATATTACAATTTCCAGAATTTTTGACGGAAAGAACGGCGCTGGACTGTACAGTACCTAATTTCTTATTAATTCAACCATGCAAAGCTTTGTCACGCTCGTATCCGATTCGCCAATGTATATCAACCGCTTCCCGATCGCCAATTATTCCTGACATACTTCTCTCACGCGCTTAAATGCGTTTGAAAAATACGAAATTCCACTTTCGATTTGATGACAAATTTCTTACAACCTGTACTGAATACCCGAATAGCGGAAAGATCGAGTGCCGTGATTGGTTCAATGAATTACAAGGATACATGTAGAGGTAACTTCATCGGCCAATCAGAACGGTCGTTTCATTTGTGCACTGGAAAACCAATACGGTCTAAAATAATTACGAATATCGCGGTCGCGCTAGCAAAAGTCGGCATACCCCCCCCCCTCAAATTTTTACGACGGATTTACGCGATTTGGAAAAACGGTCTTGGGACATGTCTAAAATACGGAAATCCGTCATAAAACGGAAAACTTTCACCCATGCATATAGTCATGCAAGTCGTGTCCGCTCTGTAACTTTTTCATTTCTTGCTGGATTTTACAATTGCTTAGTACAAATGTTCACCCCATCAACACGGTGTGTCCTGTGCAAGACCCAGGTCCTAGCTCAAGGCCACACTTAGAGGTCAAAGGTGAAATAGTCATGCAAGTAGTGTCCGCTCTGTAACTTTGTCGTTTCTTACTGTATTTTAAAATTGCTTGATACAAATGTTCACCACATCAAGACAGTGTGCTTAAAGGTCAAGGTCACACTTAGAGGTCAAAGGTTAAATAGTCATGCAAGTAGTGTCTGCTCTGTAACTTTGTCATTTCTTACTGGATTTTAAAATTGCTGGTACAAATGTTCACCACATCAAGACGGTGTGTCATGCGTAAGACCCAGGTCCCTAGCTCAAAGGTCAAGGTCACAGGTTATGTAGTCATGCAAGACTTTAATTTTGGTATTATTCCTGTGTCAAGGCAGTGCTGTGGAGGTATGATTCATCACTCCAGTGATAGCTCTAGTTTATATGTGATATTAACTTTACTTATTTATCTTATAGGAAGATCCTGATTTTGAGAAACATAAAAAGATGAATGCTGCATTGGTTGATATTGTACAAGACTACAGCTTGGTCTCCTTTGTTCCACTCATGGTTGAGGTAGGGTATAGTTCATGTACTCAGGGGTCCTACTGAGGTATTATGCTTGGTCTCCTTTGTTCCACTCATGGTTGAGGTATGGTATAGTTCATGTACTCAGGGGTCCTACTGAGGTATTATGCTTGGTCTCCTTTGTTCCACTCATGGTTGAGGTATGGTATAGTTCATGTACTCAGGGGTCCTACTGAGGTATTATGCTTGGTCTCCTTTATTCCACTCATGGTTGAGGTATGGTATAGTTCATGTACTCAGGGGTCCTACTGAGGTATTATGCTTGGTCTCCTTTGTTCCACTCATGGTTGAGGTACGGTATAGTTCATGGACTCAGATGCCCTACTTAGGTATTATGCTTGGTCTCCTTTGTTCCACTTATGGTTGAGGTATGGTATAAATCATGTACTGGTTTTACTTACTCTAATACATCATCAGGTCCCCCTGAAATCTGGTTGTCTTATAAGGTAGGTTTTAATAATGAGGTTTGATATTGAGGTCAGAACTGGCTGGCCTTTCAATTAAATAGGGATCACTAATAAATGAACTAATAAATGAACAGGTGATATAGCTATCATGTGACTATCTGGCTAGTGCCTTGCATTAAATGGCCTTGCATTAAATGGTAGGAGGGGCAAGTCAATGTGATCAGATAGCTGTTCTCCGGCATTCTGGGTTCAATTCCTGGTTGTGACAGGTCTTCCATCTTCCATGAAAAATATCAATTTTTCTCATAATTTGCTGGTTCCTTGTGGAAGGATAAGTTATTACTGGTTAGGATACAGTCCATGTAAACTGGTTAGGTGAATCAGTCGCCGCACATAACTGAAGTAAAATTGTTCAGAAACTGGATTAAAAGTCAAAAGTTTAAAACCAAACAAACAAATCAAATTGGCTGGGCCTTTAAATAGGTGTGAAACTTTCACAAATTAACTTGCCAATATGTATTTATTTAATTTCAGGAGAAAGAAAGTATGTTACGAGTTCTACAGGTGATAGATAAAGCTAATGGATACGTGTTTGGTGATTTAGAGGAAAGAGATATACAGTCTATGTTATCATGTGCTGTCGGTGCTCAATTTGAATGTGAAAAAATACAGACAATTAGTGAGAAATACGTAGATACTGACACAAAATTTACTACTGATGATACGCCCCTCGATGTGGACACACCAGACACTAGCTGATGTAAGCACTGATAATACACCCCTCGCTGTGAGTGCACTTGACACCAGCCAATGTATGAACTGATAATCACCCCTCCACAAGAACGCACCAAACATCAGTTAATGTATACCACTTGATGTGGACACATTGATGATAACCCCTTAACGTAGGATACTGACATAAAATTTACCACTGATGATACGCCCCTTGACATGTTCACGACATGAACACTCGACGAGGATTTACTAGACATCAGCTGATATATTTCCAAATTATCCATTAACACGAAGTCTACAGAGATAAAACAAATTGTACACTATCATCTGAATGCATGGTGCTTGGGACTAAATTAATTTTGTTAGCCGAAAGTAGTTAAATTTAAAGATGAACAAATGTACTGTTTTTAATTCTGTGAGCTGTAATACATGTGATAGTTGTGAATGGAACTTGTACACAATGTTTTGACATCTTATAACTCGATTCTTCCTGAAGTGTTTTTTCATCACAATAGTAAACCTGCCAAAGATTACCGATTGCCAGTGATATATTTCTACACATATCATCGTCAACAATCCTAAATGTCATAGCTCCAAATTTTGGAAAAACTTATTTTCGTCGTTTTGATTCTGTACGATTTGGCGCAATATTTGGTCTATACCTTGTAGCTCTACGCCAATCAGAAGCCCTAAAAATTAGCATGTGATGACAGGAAGTAGTTCCATTGGTCGCATATTTTGTAAGTCAAAAAGTTGTGTACTATAAATTTTCAAAGCTTTGTGCTTTTGCAATGGCATTTTATGATGCTGAGTTAATACTACGTCATTTTGGCTACAGCTACGACATTTCATCATAGTCACTTTTGGTCATACATCCTTTTATTTTTTGCAGCTTTGAGATTTCGTCCATGGATAAATATTGTAGCTCCAAATATATGCATATTGATGACGAAATATCGTAGCGCTTATAATTTGACACTGAATAGACTAACACACATGTAGATTAAGCCGCATTTAAATTTTCATTTGGACATTTGCACAAAAATCAATTTAAAGAACCTCCTATCAAAAAACTCAGACGGTTTTTTACCTCTCCTGAAAAGTGGGCATTTTGGAGCAACAGCTTTTAAGATTGTTGACGACGATATATAAGACACCGATTGTTTACAGTTACTATAACGTTACTTAATTATGTTGTGTATAAATTGTTTATACAGCATCTAACATTTGTTTTGTTGTATATTTTACATGTTTATGAAAATAGAATGATTAAGCAAAGTTAATTGACTGTATTTCTCTTGTATTCAATTCAATTTGTGTAAAATTAAAATGTGTGAAAATCATTTAGCTGGGGATCCTGCAAGCGCTCTCACCACATGCACATGTGTGGGATCATCAACACACTATGTTTGGTGTTATTCTTAATGCGCTCCTATGTGCTATGTTGTTTGGGCACACACAATCTTGGAATACTGGTACACTAGTGAATGGTGATCTATCTTGGTATTAAAGCATCTGTGTGAATCTGATTTCCCACAAATATACCAAAACTAAATTCACTTTTCTCCGACTAAAGAGCAGTTTTCCCTGACTTTAAAGTGCATTGGCCACCAAAGCATTGTTTCATTGGCAGAAAATACGGCACCAAATATAGAGAAAGCAAAGCTTGATTTACTTAAAAATATGGAGAAAAATATTTGTAAGGTAACATTTTTAGAATATAATTTTTTTCTGTCTTTGGTATTTTCTTCAGAGGAATTGACACTTATTGGCTGCTATAATAAAGGATTCCCCAATTTCCTTGACGAGTTCCGACTTTTCCCTGACCTTGAAAAAATATATTTCCCCCAAACTGTTCACTTACCTAGGGAACCCTTATAATGCTGTTTTTGCGCACATGTCAACCTACAGTATCCTACTGTACCTCACTAAGATCACCAGCCCTGCGTTCAAGGAAAAATCATGTGACGCACGTTTCGTACCAGGTACGATATGTCTCGTACCTGGTATGCAAACGTTACGTACCGTTTGCGTACCAGGTAAGATACGTGTGTCACGTTATTTTTCCCTGAACGCAGGGCCGATTTACATTCCCACCTAAACTGTGTGTACAGTTTTGTGAGATTGACTTTGGTCATGATTCTATTAATATATGCCACGTATAGTGCGCCCAGAATAATGAGAAAGGCGGGAAATTTTGGTTTATTCCACAAAGGTGGATTTATCAGATGTGCACAATTTAATCAGTGATATTTTTAGTACAAAACTGACCATATCTTTTCCTTAAATTTAGTTGTTTGTATAACCAATTTTGTAACAGTTGACCAAACCGAATCATGTTCGTAAACTTCACATTATCCTAGGCACACTAGCTGTAATTGTCGTATTTGAACATCTCAAAATGAGCGACAACAGCAGGTTTGTTTGATGAATTTGTAAATCAATGACACATGAGGTCTTTGTATACTGCAGTCACTTGGCCTTACCTGTTTTCCTGGAATTATCAACCAGTACAAATGTACTAACTTCCACAAGCAACTTACAACTCCAAATGTGGGGGCCATGACAATTATGAATATCATAAAAGTACATAGCTAGCCTGACCAAGTGTTGAATCTGTATCTCTTGGGTGACAACTGAGTGCTTATCTACTAGGCATGCTCATGTGTAACTATATATAATAGATAGAAAAAATCAGTTCATTTTATAACAACACATGTTTTAAATACAAACTTTTTATTTTTCAAAGATTAGAAACATAATACAGTAATAACATTTCAGTAATAACATATCTTTATATAAAGATAAACTTGTATGTTTGAATGCAGTTTCAGTACAAGTTCTAGAAAGATTTAAAACTTATGCAAAGGTTTTTGACAAAAATTTTGACAAAAACTTATATAAAGATTTTTGACACAAAAACTAGTCTCTCCCACAAACGGTCATACAAATTGGGAGATATAAATATTGTTTAATTACAGAATATACAATCAGATTATGTTACATCTACCATCAGGTACTGTAATACATAATATGTATGTATGTAACATAAACAAGGGTCCTACTGAGGCATAATGCCCAATCCTAAAACAAATTTGTCAGTCTGATTTGGGTGCCATAAGCACACACCACTACTCATAAACTCAGTTCAAACATTGTCCCATGAAATTTCAAATAAGCATAACTTTGCCAAGAATATTTTCGTCAAATTAGTTTTATTTTCAGCAGTAAGGTGTACGCTTTCTAGTGTAAATCTGTATTGCCAAAATAGTAGGTCCCCTGTATAAACCCTTCAAGTTCTGTAATACAGCACTTTCATGCAGATCTAAAGATAAATGACAAAACATTTCTTCAATGGCATGAAACCCATTACCAGACAATATTCATGCCTTTAATTTTAAGCTTGATCATCTTTATCATGAACA
Source organism: Spisula solida (assembly GCA_947247005.1). Lineage (NCBI taxonomy): Eukaryota > Metazoa > Mollusca > Bivalvia > Venerida > Mactridae > Spisula > Spisula solida. The sequence goes on from OX365951.1 coordinate 38,151,050, forward strand.
CGAAGTACCCAAGGTTGTCCACCACCAGTCTCACCTATGAAGCTGGCTGGTCGGACTGGTTGGGGGAAACCTGTGAGTAGATACTCAAGGAAAGTTTAAATCTGACTGGTCAAGAACCAATGTTTGGGGTGGTAATAAAGGTTAGAGCAGAAGGAAGCGTGTTGGGGCAGAGGAGATTTCAGATAGATTCTGATGTTCGAGTTAGGTGGATCTTTGTTGGAAATTAAGGTTTAAGTAAAACATTTCAAGTTTGTTAATAATGTAAATTAATTAATTACTCTCATATGACCGTGAGAGGAAGTGCCACGAGGATTCGACAGTAAACAGCGTTGGCACCACTACCTAGGTGCATGATATGTGGATGTTGTAGTGTCTTTACAGAGCGTCATGCATACAAGAAGAGGTCTTCAACCACCTGCTGACTGGTCATATGGGCAAGAAGGCAGAGGTGCGTCTACGTTGCGAAGCATCCGGGATGTCGTATGATCAGGAGAGGAAGAGCCATAAGGGGGCGTCTGCGACGGTATCAACGCCAACATGTACGTTTCAGGGCTGCATGAGCGCTATGTCGGAACGTCATGCTTACGAGAAGCATCTGCCAGAGATCTTCAACCTGACTCTGACCGGTGAGACTGTTGCCTCCAGGAGGGTAGGTGCACTTAAATTAATAAGTTGTTCTCTTATGAGCGTAATGTCCAAATCAGAAGACCTGGTGCATTATGCCGAGATGACCAGATGCAGAGTATGGACCTGATGAGGACGCAGACAAAGTGCTTTTGACTTTGCTGTGGTGTCTTAGAGGTCGCCCCTGTATTAGCTGGGATCAGCGCATTCATTTGCACTAATGAATGCACTGTTTCGGGGGTAATTTGAAACTACTTAACATGCGGATCGACACCTTCCCTAATTGTTACTCAGCTTTACAACCGGAGGAACGCTTCCTCCTAGAAACAGACACACCTTACTCTGGGACTGAAAGACACTCGCATAGCACACCAGCCCAACTAGGCTCATCTGCATCCCTTGTGGCCATTCTCCTGGGGGAACAGTCGTGCTGGCCCGAGCATCAAACAATGCACAAAGTATGTATGGCATCAAATGAGAAGCGTGTGATTACCGGAGCAACCAGTGCGGCTGAGACTCGGAGGGTCTGGCCCCTTCTAAGGTACCTTGCACTGTCTTGACACACTATATATTCTATCTCGGTCCATATGCTGTCCATGAGATTAATGGAGGAAAAGTAACGCTAGAGAGTGCCGAAGGGAAAGTTCTTAAATCGAAAGTGAGCAAAGACAATATCACTCACAATATTAAACTGTTTGTATCAACAACCACCGTCTCAAAACATATCAAGAATACAAGGAATTATTGGAGAAAGACGGGAAATTCCGGGGACACTTGATCGAGAAAGATGTACTATTGTAGCTGGCCAATATCCATTGCACACGGAGGAATTAATGAGGACTACTCCAGCACCGAGTGTTACTAAGAAGAAAGAAAACTTTATTCATAGTCACCATGTCATAATGTATTCATCATCACATTTTTCAGGTTACTGTTTACGAAAAAACTCCAGGTAGGTAATACCATTGATACACATTGTATTTCATAATTTATATTCTCTTGTTCATATTTATATTTGCTTATTACATAATTCATATCAGCTTATTATATAATTCATATTTGCCTATTATATAATTCATATTTGCTTATTATACATAATTCGTATTTGCTTATTATACATATTTCATATTTGCTTATTACATAATTTATATTTGTAATTTGCTTATAGCTGCTGACATAGTCATATGAACCATTTACAGTGGCTGATGAGACCAATTAAAGCAGTAACTAAAACTTATAATCAAAGGAAAAAGCAGATAACTTGTTACTTATCTTCCTAAAAGTTTCGAAATATACAAGTTTGTCACCAAATAGCATGACTACAACACTGAGTGTGCTCAGATGATCATGGTGGATGGTGGTACAGTGATTGTGCCATGTACAACATTAGAGATAACACAAAGAACCAGTCAATCAAACCAATACAAATCATACAGTACAATATAAGTTTGAACTAGTCAATCCAACTGATACAAATCATACAGTACAATATTTGTTTTCAACAAGTCCATCAAATGGACACAAGGATACTTACGGTTATTTTAAGGATAAAATAAAGACATAAATCCTATCAACGTAAGATTGCTAATTAATTAAAGAGCCTAGGATAAGTTCCTATGGTGGAGTTTATCTTCGATTTTTTTGAAATCTGACAGGTTTAAAAACATCAAAGATAACAGAGGCAGATTAGACAGCACACAAAGATCATTTGCCCTCAGTTTTGCAATATATGTAATGTGGTTGATTTAGAACAGACAACAACACAGTACATGAGACAAGGGGAAATATCATGTAGTGGAGCCCAAAGGCCCCTATGTCGCTCACCTGTATGCAGGTCCCTATGGTGACCTTAGTTATGATATTCATTTCAATTTCTGAGTAAGATTCAAGTGAGCACAGCCTCTATTGTGGACAGACAGATGAAGAGAGATCACAAAAGCTCATCCAGTCATTTTGTGATAGGTGAGCTAAACAGGCGCAAAGTGAACCGTAACAGACATCAGATGGCCAGGCCCTTTAATGTCCAATGGTTGTACATGATGCTGTCCCAGGGATTCCCTGTACTGTCCCTTCTAGGGTTGACCCTCAGTTTTAGGCCAAACAGGATTGATTGGTTGGGTAGACAAGGAATGTGCCAGGGACGTTTTAGACATTGACAATTGAAAGTTTTATTTGGTAAGGCACCTAAAATTATTTTTGTGCATTTAGGAGCGAATGACATCAGCATTAACCCAGTGTAGAATATTTCATTTTATTAGGTCTATATTCGAAGGACATTTTAGTGTAGGATGAAGAGCAAGATCACATGACAGCCAACAGGCACAGTGCCTACAGACAGTATATTTTATGGACCTTTAGGAGTTTCAGAAGTTGAGACAAGATGTGAAATTCCTTCCTGCTGAGTCTGGAAAATCAGGGATTAGTTTCCTGACGCATTTGGACAGTACACAGGATTCATGCCATCACGTCTTGGATGAGGAGCATCAAAGACAGAATTTGTGTTTGAAAAATATTTATGCAGATTTGATTTTTGGTGGATTTGATTTATGCTCCTTCAATTTTGCTTAATTAAGTTAACTGAGAAAACTAAAAGGTACAGTAATACGTATAGGCGCCAGATGGCCAGATGTTTCAACGGTTGACTTGGGTATCAATGTACCAGAGTTCTATAGGAATTGATCATCATTCTTAATTATCTCGTCGTTTTCAGGATTTTCACGTACAAAAATGTACTAATTTTGGATGAAGCCGTGTTGGCATTGGCATTGCTGCTACGTCGGGATTTTTTGGTTTACGACAAGGAACAGGACTACATCGCAGCCAACAGGCACACTGCCTACAGGCAATATATTCTGTGGACATTTGGGCGTCTTACAAGTGGAGACAGACGCGTTATTCCATCGTGCTGCGTCTGGAAAACTAGGGTTAAGTTTCCAGACCCATTTGGACAAAATGCAGGATTGAAGCAACCTCATCTCGGATAAGAACAACTTACTACAAAGACAGTTTTGCTAGAAATTTAGCTTAAGAGATAATTTTTGGAGGATAAATTTGAGCAAAATTTATTTGAGGCAGAAAAATAAGGAGAGAGGATATTTTGGCTCGCTCCTCCCTTGTGTCTCTGGGGGAAGTAGTTCTTGACCTCACAGAAACCGGGGTATCAGATTGATGAACAGCTACATTTCCTAAAATTCTTCCTTGGCGCGTACTGCACCACGTCTAGGACGCTGTACCTTCCTTCATATAAGGGGTAACACCCTCAGCCTATGAAATTGTTAAAAACCACTGTGGAAAACTCCAACCTATTCACTTGCAGTTTGACTGGCACCTTTTGGGACGTTGAAGGTTGGAGTACAGATTTCAAAAACAGTTATTTTGGCTTCACAGCAGTGTTTAGAAACTTGTCCCAAGAACATTTGGGGTCTCAGATGACAGAATCCTGGTGGAAACAGATGCTCCATACCTGCCCCTAAAGGGACATCTCATGTAAATCAACCATGTTTTATAAGGTAGACGGAAAAACTGGTTTCGGACAAGAGGAGAGTTGACAAGAGGGGAGTTTCTCTTCCCTTGCCTCCACCATGGAAAACGTAAAAAGACAACTGTTTTGACTAGGATTAGGCTGGTTTGTACCTTAAAAATTTATACATGAAACCGAAGCCTCTAGTTACAAATTGCTATTTTTGCGGAGCTTTATATCGCATACACTTCACATTTATTTTTGTTTATATACTATTCTCATACTATAGTTGATACAGATGTATCTGAATCATCTTCCACCTCAGGTGAGCCTAAAAAACGTATTGAAAAACTTGAAAAAGAAACAATTGGCATGTCATATTATGGCTTATGGCAAACAGGAGAACAAATGAACAATTCACTAAATAACATCACAATCAGAGTGAGGCATCATTGCCGGTTCAACTCAGATTCCGAAGAAATGTTTTTCAACAGAAGCAAAGGGGGAGGATAGGGTTTATGCATTCAGAAAGGTTGTTGGGGGAAAACTTGTATTGCTTGGGGTGGAAGAATTTAAAGAAAATGTACCGATATTGATAAACAAAGCTCATAATTGTCCTTCAGCTGAACAACCTCATTTAGGTAAGCAGATAGACCACAAATTCATTGAAGATGGACAAAAAAAATGGTACAGGGGTCAAGTTATTTCACAGATAATAATAAGGATTATGGCTTCTTGTATGCCATAAACCCCTTTAAACAAATCCAGGTATTTTATATACCCAATTTCGCTTCCTCTTTCGAAAAGTTCCCGTAGCAAACAACTGTGTTTACGAAACAACCATGTTTACAATAAAATCCGCGTCATCACAGGCTATTTGGCGATGCCGAAGTCGTGAGGAAGGGGCAGATGGGCCCAAGCTACACCAGTGTCCCGGAGAACAGCTACAAGGCTGGCGCGGACAAGAAAAATGTAACAAGGGTCAAGTTATTTCACATGTAATAAATCAAATAGTAAATGAATATTATTAATTCCTAATCTATATGTTCATACATTAGGTTTTTGCATGCTATAGATTATATATGCTTATTCATCTCTTGAATCTATCTATCTTTCCATTCTATTTCAGGTTTCTGGTTTTCCAGATTGGTTAAAAATAATATACGAAGATGATGACGATATATATTCTGCAAAACTGGGCATTGAGTATGCTTGGTGGTGATGTTGTAATAAGAATATAATACATTTTAAAAACAATATTAAACAGTCTTGGTATGTTTTAGGTAGAAACAATGTAAGTCAACATAAATAATGTAAGTAGAATGGATTTTATGTTATAGTCACAACACTGAAGTCACTAAACAAAATTAAGACATCCATTCCGAAAAGAACATTGTTCAAGTTTTGAATTATAGCAATCACTTCATGTCTGTGGGTATCCATTGTACATAGCAATATCTTATATTAGCAGTAACATTTTCGCAGCATTGATATCTTTCCTTAAATGAATTTAATAGGACTACGGTAATCATTTAATAGTAGTGTCGTTATCAATTATATCACAACTCGGCAATAACACTCAACCTCTCCATAGAGGAAATCAAATCTGAATTTTTCAAAGGGCCATTACTATTGTAGCTGACCTTATCTGATAATCAAACTTGCATTTTTGAATTTGTCTCTTCTAGATCTTTCCAATGATATGCAACACTTGTGTGTATAGGTTGAAATATTTGTGTTCTTATTATTTCGCATATCGGCAAACAAAATACAAAAACTGCAGATGTCTTAGGGGTCATTTAAGGGGCTAACTGTCTGATTTTCTGAATTCTTTAATATATGAATTCTTCTCCTCAAGATCTTTCCTATGATGTATTACACAATATCATGCATATGTGATGCTAAAAATCTTGGATTTAGTTATTTGGCCTTGTGGTGAATCTACCATTCCTGCCATTTCGGTAGTTCACCAATTCGGGATAACCATTCCGGTCAATGACGTCATCAAGCTCCGGTGAACTGCGCACACGACACACGGACATTGTTAAGGCAAGACGTATTGTGAACTCTGTGAACAGAAACAGATAACTGCAGATTACTAGCGTTTGTTAGGTGAGAATAGATTACCTTAATATTGTATTTGGCCGATATTCCATAAGTGCAGAAGCACTACACTGGTGGCAGCGGTGGGATATCGGCCAAATACAACAGTAACATAAACGATGAGAAAGGTATGTTAACTTAACCTTGATTTCTTTTTGACTCGTTTCAGATTAATTATGGCCAATAGAAATATCAGAACCTTGAGTGATGTAGCGAGGGCAACAGAGCGAGGGGTGTTGGTGTTGGAGAATTTAGTGTACCTCTGCAACGACAGAGCCAAAGGTGAGCATCTCATTAGCGAGCAGGTCAGCGAGGCCAGGAAGCGTGATAGATCTAAGTGGCAGAAGAGTTTGGCGGGTGTCTTGAACACGAGCCAGTACCAAGACAGGGGATGGATCCGTACAAATGTCTTAGACATCGGTCCAGCAAAGCTTATTGTATGGGCTGAGACCTTGGCGCCTCAGTCCCATGATATTTGGTTAGATACCGGGTCCGTGGACCGTTTTGTTGATGTCATAGATGCAGAGACTGAAGCAAAGCTGCTGGAGTCAGAGGGGGAGGATGAGGCGGAGCCAATGGATGAGGCAGTTAGTAGAGGCGGGCTAGTGGGACTGCCTTGGGAAAGCCGACTAGTCCGGTGAACCTTTTTTCTCTTCTTACGCCTCAGTAGTGAAGCAACCTCGTCCGGTATTTGGGAAGGTCAAGGCTACCCCAAAGGTGCTTTCGTCTGGTGCGGTCGGGAAGGTTGTGTCTACTTCCCCAAAGGTGCATTCGTCCGGTGCAGTCAGGAAGATTGTGTCTACTTCCCCGAAGGTGCTTTCCTATGGTGCGGTCAAGAAGGTAGCGTTTTCTTCCCCAAAGGTGTGGTCATCCGGTGGTGCGTGTGGGTATGGTACTGTCCGGGATTCAGCCAGGTCTGGCAGTCAGCAGAAGTGAAAGACATCAAGTTGGTCCGGTCATAAGGTCAGGAAGGCGGAGGTGTGTTGGTAAGGTTAGTTGTATTTGGCCGATATTCCATAAGTGCAGAAGCACCACAGCCTAATCGGCAGAACAAAAGGCCAGCCGCAAATGTTTAAAGGGCCATAACTTTGACTAGTCTTGTCCGCGTAAAAAATTTCTTGCTGATTTGGATCGGTCTCAGCCAGCTCTTTCAAATGATGTATAATACTTGCATATTTCTAACAAAAAGTATTTTTGTCTGAAGTATTTGTGTTCATGTAGCAAAACTGGTTTCGGACAAGAGGGGAGTTGACAAGAGTGGAGTTTCCATCATGGAAAACACAAAAAGACTGAATGAACTGTGGTGACTAGGATTAGGCTTGTTTGTATCGGTATACATGAAACTCCTAGTTACAAATGGCTATTTTTGTGGAGTTTTATATCGCGTACACTTACATTTTTGTTTATTTACTATTCTACTATATGGCCGGTTACAGAAGCTTCTGCACCATCTTCCACATCCAAGGTAGGTATGTATGATGTGCTGAAGTGCATACAAAATTGTTATGATTTTTTAAAGAAAGAGGTTCCTTCCACCACCGTTCCTGTCTGGCCATCTGGTATTGGTAAACCCCTTTTGTGCGATTTTTGACAGGGTATCCAGCAAGGAGTCACCTCTTCACCGTCTACTCAAGTTACTGTTGAACCTGCTCAACAAGCTTCGACTACTAGATACAGTTTTATTACTAGACCAGTTATGACTTCTTCTCCCTTGCCCCAGTATGGGTCAGTAGCAATGTCCACACCTACTCTCTCGCTTTAGCCAGGTTAACAGGTGAATGTTTTTTATCATAATTCTTTCCACATAGTTATTAAGAATATCAGCTATTGCTTTTGAAGGTGTACTGTAGACTTGATACTTCATATACACCCAGAGCAAGGTCTAAAGGACATTATGGATGTCATTTTGAAATTTATCGAAAAGTGACTTTTGGCAAGAATCTAGATTCCTGTGTTGCATTGATAGTAATATGGTAATGTTATACAATATATAAAACTTTGAAATGTTAACTTTCCATTGATATATGACAATGTCATATGCGATCAAGTATTTTCTCTTGGCATTCTGATGTAATGGTAACTGATATTAGGGGACACCCTGATTGTACTATATTTGAATACATAAATTGCAATTCAACACAAGCCTAGCCCCAAAGTATGAATAAGTTGTAGCAAAGAAACTTACAAACCAATGCCTCAATTAAAGGCATTCCCACCTACAAAACAGCAGAACAATCGGATCCCTCAGGAGACAGGAAATCAGGGGTTAGAAAACCTACTTGTGACACAAACCAGCAGTACCTGATCATAGATGTGACATAAACATTTTGGAAATATGTTCAATAAATCAAAAGATGGCCACAAGAACCAAACATTGCTCTACTGTTCACCCCTAACCTTAACAGGGGAGGGGGGCATAATTATGTTATACTTAAAATCAAGCAAACAAGGAAAGTCAAATCAATTAAAATTTGACAACTTTAGGTTTCTTAGATTTAGGTTTCTTAGACTTGATTTCTGTCTGTTTACTGTCAGTTTCCATGGTAACATCCTGGTCAGCACTCTTCACTTCTTCCATTCTTTCAAGTGTAATACTGTCAATTCCTGTGCAAAATAAAGAAATGTTTTTGTAGTGGTTTACATCGACACATTAACAGGGGTTCCACTAGCTTCTGAATCTGTAGGGTCATTTCGATACTTTTGACTAAATGTTACCATTTTATAGGCAAAATGCCCATGATTTTATGAGAAAATGACCCTTCAAACTAAAATATAGAGGGTCAAAATGTGGCTTTTTGGAAATTTGAAGGGTCAAAACCCCTATTCCCAAGTCAAATGATACTGATTAACCACTTATCTGGAAAATGACAGGTCCTCTAACAGGTCCAGAAAATTAATACAGCCCGCCATTGTTCAATCCGGAATCAGTCCGACTGACCGACCTTTATCGACAATGGCCAAAATGCAAAATGGCATTCTTGTACAATTTGACGATGCGCAATCACATAAGGTTTCATTTAACTGCACAGAGTATAAACAAACAGGAAAACATAATATTTATCATGGTAATATATATATACCTTGTTGTTTCTGGTACTCTGGACAATCTCTACGTAGATGTTCTACACTTCCACATTCATTGCAGCATCCACCATTAGGATACAATCCACGTGGATTATCAGGACACTTCTGTGAGATATGACCAGATTCTCCACAAATAAAACATTTAGCGAATGGATACTCTCCTGTGAAATGAGAAACAAATGGTCAATGTTTGACAGTACCTACTTCCTGTACCCTATTCTCCACAAATAAAATATTTAGCAAATGGATACTCACCTGTGAAATGAGATACAAATGGTCAATGTTTGACAGTACCTACTTCCTGTACCCTATTCTCCACAAATAAAATATTTAGCAAATGGATACTCTCCTGTGAAATGAGATACAAATGGTTAATGTGTGACAGTAACTACTACCTGTATCGGAACAAAACAGCAAACCAATCGATTCAAACATTCTATCCCACTTATGGAATTTAAATGTCGAGCCATCATGAATGAATTGCTCTTGTATCATCAGATTTTTATCAAAAATTTCTTTAAGAAGTTTAGCAGAGAATCTTATTTTTCGTTTTCAAAAAGGTGTCCCTAAAAAAATCTCAATATCAGTAGCTTTGATTTGATAGTTTTGAGATATAAGAATATCCTGTCAGTACATAATGAAATATAGAGAGCAGGAAAGAAGTTTTATCCTGAATATCAGTTTTAACGGGGCTCGATACTAATACTGGTCCGAGAACAGTGAAATCCAGAAGGACCAGTGAAAATTCTCGTAATTGTCTGATTTACAAATTCGGCGCTTTTGCCCAGTCGGACCAGTGGCCAAAATAGTTAGTGTCTAGGCCTGCTTAAGGGCACCAACTTGTGAATATGTTTTTAATTAAAGGTCGATTTGACAGGTTAGTTTGGTTTTGATACAAGAGTTAGGGAGCATACCTGGTGGCAGTTTGATTCTGCATTCTCTGGACATGTGTTCCGTACTTCCACATTTAAAACAAATATCTGTTCCGTGTTCAACATCTTTCTTTAATTCTGGGCAATCTGCCAACTTATGACCCGTTTCACGGCAATTGAAACAGTGCTGAAAGTAAAGGCATGAGAATGATTTTGTCTTCAGGGCAAATATCATAATCACAACATAAAGACAACAGTGTAAGGCTTTAATTGACATTTTCCAAACGTAAAATATATTAAGTCAACAAATAACTTACTTTATAACTCTAGCGCGATAAACTGCAATACAAAAACAAACATTTGTTTTTGTATTGCAATTTATCGCGCTAGAGTTATATCGCGTTGGAGTTATACTGGACAATATGTACAGCTATAACAGGAAAGTTTTCAACTACACTTGGATGATACCAAATATGTCCATTATAGATAAAAATAAAATAAACAAAATATGTAAAATGTAAAACATGCATGAGCCCAATAGTCACCTTGACATTTGACCTACTGGCCTCAAATCAATAGGGGTCATCTAGTGTTGATGACCAATCTCCATGTACAGGTTGAAGATCCTAGGGCAAAGCATTCTTGAGTTATTGAACGTAAACCATTTTTGCCTACCAACTGACCGTCCAACATGTGCTAAGCAATATACCCCCTCACTAAAGATGAGATAATATCAAAGGTTACTTTTAGGTAATGCAATAAATAGAAGAGGGGTTGGGCCCTTTCGTCAAAGTTTACACATGACCAGGCATCTTAAAACACCATAAGTAAGTATAGTTACCATTTTGTTAACTGTATCATCCTGTCGCTTTGTTCTACGATAATCAGATCTCTGAGCTTTCCAATCTGTGTTCTTACTTCTATCAAACCTTTGAGCTTTCCAATCTGTGTTCTTACTTCTATCAAACCTTTGAGCCTTCCAATCTGTGTTCTTACTTCTATCGAACTTTTTATCAAACTTTCCATCAAACTTTGCTGTCTTGTCACGTCTATCAGAGGGTCCTTTAGGACACTGGAACGCTTTGTGGCCCTTTCCCTTACAGTTGTAACACTGAACCTCAAGTTGTTTACCATCAGATGGCTCTGGACAGTCAACCATTTTGTGTCCAACCTTGTGACAATTATGGCATTCCATCTTACTAAAGTCTAACTTTCCCCCACCACCAAATTTTTTGTTAAACTTATTTTTCTTATTATCATGCTTAAAGTTTTTATCCTTCTTCACTCCTTTTAAAGGAGAAGTTTTGTCGGTTTGTTCATCTTTACTAGACTGTTGATCACTTCCAGCACTGTCCAGCGTCCCACCAGATTTCATATCAGACCATTTTGTGCCATCATGAGCCGGTTTCTGACCCTGGCTGAACCGAGCAAATCTTGTCATCTTCTCTTATCACTTTCTTGGTACAATGTGGAATCCTAAAATGTAAATATTTCTATTATTTTATTGATGCTGAAAGGATCACACTTTAATATCAGAACACTGAGAAAGATTGACTGATCAATTTGATTACTGTAAACCAATTTACTTTCGCAAATACTAACTTTCGTGTTATGCTGATCTTTAGCATATTCACGACTACAAATTTTCATGTTTTTAAGTTTCCCCAATGTCCAAATTAATCAGGGGTTTTCCTACCACTTTTGGGAAAAGTACCCAGTCAGGAATCGGGAATTTTTTTACGACAAGAAGCTTAATTCAATGTCATCTATATTGTATCCCAAGCAATGTTTAGGTTTGTAAAGTGTGGTAATACTTGTGTATTATAAACCAATTAAATGACTGATGATTGAGCTTCAAATATGTCCATGTCAACGAGATTGATACAATTGGGAAAATATTTTCCATTGGGAATGGGTCCTTTTGCTTTGGGAATGGGTCCGTTTTCAAGACCCACAGAAGGTGTAGGAAAAACCCTGTTAATGATTTTAGCACTTGCACTGTGACTTAATTTTAGAAAATTCTACCACTTGCAAACTCCACAAAATATAATAATTTCTAGGTTTACAGTAATAAAAACCCTCCATCAAGACTAGTGTAGTACCTTCTATAGTTTAACCTTACCTACATTTTCAGCAAATATGTATTATTTGGTAAGAAGTACAAATCTAGATCTTTAATAGACAATCGTGACAAGATATCTTCACACAGTAAATATGACTGAGGTGATAAGGGTTGTTCCAATTATAAAACCACATGACCTATATTTTTACAACAAGATAAGGCTTACATAGATAAAGGACGCTTAAGTTGGCCCTGAGTTTTATCGAAAAATAGAAAATTTAATGCATCTTCCTATAAATCTGTCCAATGTTTCTAATAGCTTAACATTGTCTTTCAAAAAATTTAGCATACTTTTCCAAATTTCCCTCACAATATGTCGACAAATCCACTTGAAATAGGTTAGGTTTACCAAAAAATGTCATTTTTATCCATTTTCATGGCTTTTTATGTTGTAAAACCTTCCCAAAAACCACGATGGCACTCTTGCGACACTTTGATATTTTGTACATGTATAAAGACTTGCAGAACACTGGTTATGTGAAAATATAAAAGTGCCGCAAGAGTGCCATCGTGGTTTTTGGGAAGGATTTACGTCGTTAATAGTCGTGAAAATGGCCAAAAAATGACATTTTGGGCTAAACATGACATACCGTATTACCTCGTATTATCGCCCCCGGAGGCGATGCATTTTGCGAAAAAAATAAATCCAGAGACAGTCAGAACTCGTTTAAACGCCCCCCACGATCCGCACTACACGACCTCACAACATAACCTTAACGTGTCGCACGCTTCAAGTGACGTCATCCGTGTTAAATTTGATCAATACTGCAGCGTTAGGCCAGTTGAAAAATCTACCGGATTTCGTAGCATGGAGTCTTACGCAACATCTTTTAAACTGAACATAATACAGTTTGCCGAAGAAGTAAGAAACAAACAAATTAATTGGCATGCGCCTAATCGGTAGATGTAGGGAGATCAAAGACGGAGCCGACACTGGCAGCCGACGTTTGATCTCTGACATCAAACGTCGGGAACAATCCATCAGGCGAATATCGGTCAATCAAGCATTTTAAATAACAAATATTTAATAGGTTGAGTCGTACTCATATCGACCGCGTATACGTCATATTCTTGGCAGTTTTGTCAACAAATTACGAGGGAAATTTGGATGTGTATGCTTATTTTTTACACAGGAAATGTTAAGTTATTTGAATGATCGGACAGACTTATAGGAACATGTATTTTTATTTTTTTTAAAATCACAGGGCCAAATTTAGCCATTAGTGAACTTTGTCCTTTAATTCACAGAAAACGTCCATACACATGTATAATGAAGAATATTTGAACGAACTGCATACTGAAGTAGCCCCCTTATTTCGAGGCTTTTCAAAAATTATACATGAAACTTCAAGTTGGAAAGCATGTGTTACGTAGTCTTTATGAGTTGGTAAAGAACGTAATGCTTGTGTTCGTATAGTGGCTTTATTCATTTAGTTTGTTACACAGTTCATAAACATAGTACTTCACAGGTTCAACAGCATAAGTCAACTTATCATCAGTGATTTTTCTTGAAGAAAATTAAGCAGCCTGTGCCTTTAAAATTGGGAAATTTTAGCGCGTCAATTCGTGAAATTGGGAATTATTAAAAGAGTTTGTTTGGGTTAAAAGTGGTCATATTTTGTATTTTCTACTGATAATACACTAGTCATATGAGGCAACGACCTTTGCAAGTTAGAAAATATATTGTTTTGACTTTAAAACAGCTACATGTATACTGTTGTTGCTTTGAAACCTGCGAGCACAAAAGGGGGAAAATATGCATACTTTTTGGGAAAAAATTAAGATTTTTAGGGAAAAATGGAGGTTATTTTGCTAGGGGAAGGGGCCAGTATTCGGCCCCAAAAATAGCCCAAAAAAATCACTGATCATACTCTAAACAGTCAACATAATGTCCAGGCTTATGGCCCAAGCTACTCGCTTGTTGACGGCCCACACCAACTGTCTCTAACTCAACTCCACCGACTCTCTACTAAACTCAAACTCAACTCGAATCCCTAGTAAATAGGTCTATGATATATTTAACCAGCCTAGACAGATATGAAAACACTTCCTCAATACACTGACAAGTGTATGCTCTAGGCTGTCTGGTTTTAGTGTATGGACTTCCAAATATATTGACATATATAACTTAGTACAAATCTATATTTAAGCATGTTCGATAGGAAAGTACATTTAAATTAAAATTATATAATTAGCTATCTCTCAATCATTACACAACACATGCTAGGTTTTACCAAGATCAAAATCTCAACCTTTGAAATACAAACGCGTATAAACCATACCCCTGTACGACTAATTGTAATACTATACAATTCAACTTGTATGACTTATTGTGATTGAAACATCAAGTGATTCCCTATCATTGTATGACTTATTGCAAGACTATACAATTTAACGTGTACTCCTTATTGCGATAACCGGAAGTTGACTTGATAATACACTGTGTAGTTAGTAATGCATGATCTTGTTGATTCTTTTTTGTGACCTAACATACAGAAATACTAGCAGTGTCACAGATAAGCTTAAAGAACTTAAGTGGGAAACCTACTTTGGGGAAGGGGTCCACAGCCCTTGGCTTTGGAGGATAATTTTTTCCTAACAGGTAGAAGTCTTTCAACTAAAACGAAACTAATTTTTTAACTTCAATACATTGTCACATGTCTAACATGAATGTTTTAAAGTGATATAAGAATCAGAAATCTACCATGCTGTTCCTTTTCTATGCTTTTTAAACCGAGGGAGAAACGTTTTTGCGGGTGGAAAAAATATACTTTTCAGGTTGGAGACTGTCTCTGAATTTCGGCTGCAGATTTAATAGATTGAGGGCCCTGAGTGGGGATATTGAAAGCCACAAATCACTAAAAGATCTAGTTAGTTGCTTTAATCAATTTAGATGGTAATACAAACTTTAAGTGCACAGAGAGAGCAAGATCAGAGCCACATCATTTTGTAAATATTTTCTATTTTAACATTGTTTCAGATTGTTACGTTTTCAAGGATTTTCATAAAATGATTTAATGCTTGAAATTAGCTGCTTTTGCACTACCCCCAGTGTCTGAATTAGCATCTCCTAAAGTTAGTCATTTATGAGTATATCTGACAAACTATTGGATGTACATCAATGAAGCTTGGTATATAGAAAGTAGGGCTGAGTTGGTTTTGGACAAAATTCCGGTATTAGTTTTATATTGGAAAGTTTCCAATATAAAACTAATACCGGAATTTTGTGTTTGATTCATGAATTGTACTGACAGTTTCGTACGGCGGTAGTCAATCCATTTTTTGCTTCGTCCGCTACTTAAGAAATTTTCGCTAGCATACAGTTTTTCCTAAGGGCTTGCTCAGGCAATTGACCATGGCTGGTAGTGTGGCACAGTGGTCGAGGGGATAACGCTCTTGACTGATCTAAGGTCCTTGGTTTGATCCTTGGCCGGGACACTTGGGGTCATTTCTGCATTTCTGAAATGCTTTTCACTGTTTCCCACCCAACTAGAGATGAACTGGTTGGAAACCCAGTGGTAGTCTTGTGTGTATCAGTGTTGTACACCGGGCACATTATAGAACCAAGGAATCTATTCAAAAATACTTTGAGCTATGGCAACACACTCAGATTCCATGTATCATACCTCTGTCTCTCGGACTCTCCATTGATTTTATGTCTGCCCTTGTCAGACACCTGCCAATAATAATCAGAAAAGCGCTTGTCGGTCGGTAGTCCAGAAATCTAGACGTGATGAATACTGAGGTACTTTGATAATTGGCAGTTGGCAGTTTGAAAACGAAAGTCCAAATGTTAAAAAACAAACCGAGAGTCATATTTGTAGGGGCGACAGTGGGTTCGTCAAATCTCCGGTTCGTCAAACTTAACTTTCTGTACAAAACAGGTTGTGGTTTCGTCAAATTGAATTATAGAGGGATTTTAGTTCATATATATAGAGGTGTGAGCAAACACCTTTTGTTAAGATTTATTTGTATTGTATGGGAATGACGATAGATATAATAAAATAATTTGTTTAATATTGTAATAATTGTGTGAAAATGATGCAGTTGTTGGCATGTTTTAATTAAATAACTGTTATTTTTTCAGTTGTAGATGTAGAAAAATCAGCATGAAATACTCCAATTTATAACAATTGGGCATATGTATATACATATAATATATAAAACAAAGAAAATTTTGTGTTTTATTATTGTTTATTAATATTATAAAATTTAATATGCATGCATTAATATTAATTATACAAAAAAATTATCATACAGAAAATAGTACCACATCTAAAAAAGGGAAATATTTTATGTTAAAAACTTTATCAACTGTCAGAATGCGATATATGGATTGTCGTTTCCTGACGGTGACACAGGACCAAGTCCAATAATGTGACTACAGGTCCTCAGAAGTTGTGTTGTAGTCAAGTCCCCGTCTTCGTACTTGTCCCAAGCGTCAAAAAGTCGCCCATTAATATTTCGATGCAAACATAAACTTTTCTGCTCTGTTCTGCTATTTGAATGAATTTAGCCGGGACGTAAAATATGGAGTTATTAAATTGAAGGAACACGGTGAATTATAAAAAGACGATACAATTTTCATATGACAGTAACAGGTGGCAAAATATAATAATGCATCACATATAAAAATCACAATTGCCTTCACAACAGAATAATGAAAATTGTGCAATACACATTGTTTATTCAATATAAAGATGAAAATCATGGTCATGAGAGTTAACACGTATAGTAATATAGATATATGCATTATTACTATGTATTATTATCGCGAAATATTAATTGCCGTAAAAATACGATATTTATAAGCACTTATATCAAGTTCTATAAATGTATACATGTGTATCTAAATGCATTTAATTTAACAATTATTTCAATTCAATCATAATTATCCTTTAATCACTTTATTTGTTGTCCGATGCATGTATATCACACTATGACAAACATACACGGTAATTGCATGACTGGTGAATCACTCTATAGTATCACTTTGACGAACCGGGCTAGTGTTTATACTATAAATTCAATTTGACGAACCGGAGATTTGACGAAACCACAGTAATTCATTTGTAGGACTAGTCGGTCGGCAGCAAAAAATTAACTACCACAATAATACGAGAAACCTGTAACTATTTAACATGGTTTCTGACATCATGATTGGTGCGTTATCAAATTATTTTCGTGATATAAGTTAGTTGGACTAACTTAAGCTAAAGTTAGCTGCTTCCTTAAAATTCCAATCGTTTACGAACGTAAACAACCACGGTAATACGAGAAACCAAAAATTATTTACGTTTAGCAATAGCAAGTAAATAAACTTTTTCAAAAACCTATAATATTTCAAACAGTATAGCCATGTACATGACAATTTCGAGAAAGCACATACCGCAACTATGTCACGTAAACAGCTGAAAATATTTACCAAAACGCACGTGTGTTTAATCACAGACGCTTGCATTAAAATTCAATCTGACCCTTCGGACGCTTGAGTACTAATTGAATAAACGTCGTAAATCCGGACAACGGGATCATTTAATCTAACAGTAGTTATTTCCCTTGGTGCATATTACGGTTATAGGGTGTAGACACGGATCAGAAGATGGGATAAAATACATGTATACAGAGTGCATGATGTGTGAACTGGTGATACGTGTCATTCTAAAGACACTTTTAAACAGTACAGGTAAATTCAAGACAAAGAATGGTCCAGTGTTTCTGTGACCATATATTTATTTTGTCAGACCACGCATGCGTGGTCAGACTGAAAAAAACAGGCTACAACCACTGGATTGGAAACCACAAGAAATAAACATATAAAGACTGACCATTTCCATGATAGAATCCATATGCAGAGCCCAGCGACGACAAACAAAATAAAATCACAATCGTGTTGTACGATCTGCTCAAGGCGTATATGACACGTATCCCTGTGTGTTGATAATACCAGCACTTCTCTTATCTTTACTCAAAAAGATAACAAAAATAGAACAGGGACTACCAATACCAACCTCGTTTAAGATCAGTTGTACGCCAATGTGTTCTATATATTAGAATACAGGACATGTATTATAACACAATGACGAACATGGCGACGCACGGATTAGTCTTGATATTTTTAAGTATTATTACATATGGTAGGTACACTGTATGTCGATAGCCATTGTTGTAAAATCTTGGGGACGGCTATACGCAAGTGCTTACTCACTTCTAAACGTTACTAAATGAACTCTTTACATGTACATATACATGCATATAGTTGATCTAATTTACTGTGTTATCTTATATTTGAGAAATTACGTTTTGAAAGCACCGTACACCTACTTTTTAACAAAGGTTAAGAGTTCTGATACACAATGATCAACTATGTTGGCGATATGCACAAAAACCTATTTATTACAAGGCTTACATTACAAACCTTTTTATTGTATAGGTCTTTGATATGCCTGGGTGTAGTTCATGTTGTATCAAATGTATACCGCGGCTTTTGAAAATTTCAAAATCAAAGCTTACGCTTGTGTTACATGTATGTTTATGCTTGAAGTCTGCTCTTTATTTACGTCTACGACGTCATAAATGGACGTGACGCCACATTGTTTAAACGATTGGGATATTCACGGTTGTGCCAAACAGTGGATATCCAAATCGTCGTTTAATCCCCACGTTTCTTGTTATTTGCCTTTATTTATATGCACTATCGTAGGTCATACAACGCCATTGTTTGTTTACTTCTGAGTTACAATATGTGCAAGTAGTACGATTTCACGTCAGATATTGCCTTTATTTCATTTAATTGATAACAATTTATTTATTATTTTAGCTCATGGAGATTGCCCACATGGATTTGAACATGTTGATGACTCATGCTATAAAATTGAGGCTCTAGAATCGAGCTGGGCGGAAGCGAAGGTATGTACAGGGCGATCATCTACCGAAACCCATAGATTTTCTCTTCACTAAGTCTTTGCATACAGGCTAAGATTTTAAAAAATCAGTCGTGTATTTGGTAATTTCAAATGACACGGTCCGTGCAAGAAAGTAAATTTCAATTCCTAAAGTCCAAGCAAAATCAGAAACTATGATGCCTCACTGATATATATTATACCAACTGGGGCACATGTAACAGTTTGTAACATGTACAAGATTATTTCATAGAATAACTTTACAATGCATGCCCGGCGTCAAAACTTATATAAGTATGGTAATGTTTAAACAAGATACAAAACATAATTTATGTTATAAACGTCTTTAGATGTTCGTTAATTAATATATATGGAATATACACTTGGAGGATGGTTGTGCTAAATTACTTAAATACGTTGCAACCAGTTGCAACACTAGTTAAGTCATGGGTGCTCTGTCATTGGCAAGCCAATTATTATATTTGCTTTCAAACCCAATGAAATGTACAAGTTTAAATGAGGCATGTGTAATTTATAAACCCTATCTATTGTATGTCTATAATGTCTATAACATTTTGTCAAGATATACTGGCGCTATTGTTGAATGGTTGAAGTAATACAATGTACCATTTAACGAATTTACATGTATATATAATACTGCATAATTATTCATTAAAAACGTTTTTTAATTAATTTATGCAGTATTAATTACTCATTGCGTCATTTTTTATATATAAGTTTTTGGGACGGACATCATTCTTTTCTTGAATGTATATTTATTGCTATATTGCTGTTATCAGATGTACTGTAGAATAATGGGAAGTGAGTTGGCCGTGGTAGATAGTGCAGTAGAGGAGACACGTGTTGAGGGTATATTAAACCGCGTTCATGGTAAGTTCACGATAATTTAAAATATATAAACTTACATTATATATATCTACTAGTAATTTAGGCCGATAATAAAACAAGTTCATCACTCTCGAAATGCAATTCCTGATAGCTTCCATCGTTACGAATTTATGGTAATAGATACACGATCTTTCACACGCTGTGTGTCTTCCTACCGAAATACTGGTACCAATTTACTTCATCTTTGGTATGAGATGGACACGGAGAAACCACGGACGCCACAATCGCACTCGGTTGAATAATTGATGAAAATTATACACTGGTTAGTTTCATTTGTCACTCTGAACGAGATGCAGCTATTATTTTATCCAGATTTCGGCTTTGGGAATGCATCGTCTATTTAGCCAACTAATCTAAGAACATGAAAAACACGACAAAATTGTGAACCATACAAGTGGTGTGGGTGAAGAATCGTTCCCATCAAACTGTAACATAAATACTTAAGGTAGATCATAACCCTTGAAAATGCTTGAAAAAACACCCACTTGAAAAAGCTATTTCAAACAGCATATACAATTTGCTTTTATTATATATGATAGAAAACCATTGTAGCACTTGCGTGTGATGTGAAAGGTACCATATACTGTAAAATCATTTAATTTCGTTGAGACGAAATTTCGTGGTTTTGGTAAAAAAGACAATTTCGTTGGCACTTGAAATCGTGGTTTTGCATTTCAGGTAACAAAACAAGGGTCAAAATCAATGTTCGTTGGGATGAAAGTTCGTGGTTGAAGTGAACCACGAAATCCACGAAATTTAATCCCCCACGAAAATTAATGATTTTACAGTAGTTGCCTAATTTAAATGCTAACACTAAAATAAAGGCGATTTTCGAATGAAAAATGCAACATTTTTTTCAAAATGTCAAACTTTATCATTATTGCATTTCATAATACGAACTCATTGGCAATACTTTATAATCAATCGTCGCAAGGGCATGCCAGGCTTGAAATTAGATGCTGGTGTTTTGTTTACGAGAAAACACCTTCATGCTGATGTGTAATTTCGACAAGGAAGTCGCCATGTTTGCTCCCTCATGTCACCACAGTAAACGTACAGCAACATGTTTTTCAAACAAAGTAATCAACATAATCGATAGCCAGATCGAATGATAAACTTTATTACATTCATAATTTATCATCTTTACAACCGATCATACGATAATAACAATGATTTATTACTGTTTTCATCTCGTTTGTTTACGAATTTCGCGCTGTGTAGCAAATTAATATTCATGCGCCAAAGTAGTGCGACAGTTTATCGACAAAACCATTATGATGCGGTGTTCATAATGTGCCGTTCATAACGAATAATGACATCGAATACAATATGATACTAACGGTTTAATTTAAGTCCCAATGAATCATCAATATCAGCATTTTCCTATCTCAACACATGCTGCACATGTTAGCGAATTGATAATCTGATATGTGTTACGAGGCTGTCTGTCAAACTTTATTTTAGCTAAATTACAAAAGTAATATGCGTTTTTAAATAATCCTTATGTTAATTATGCTCGTATAATCATTGCAAACACAGTTGTGTAACTCGATTGTCTGGATCGTTTCGCGATCACATACAGTTTGTGTAAAATCGGTCATTACATGTAGCTGTCAAAATATTTCAATCGACACGGATAGTCCGTGCAAATATTACAACGTGCTCGGTAAGTTTATGTATGGTGTGAGGTTACTGCCATGCTTTATTATCGTCTGCAAATAGTTTTTTGAGTAAAACTTAACCATTTTAACACACAAACTGACAAAATGCAGCATTTTTTCCATGTTAAAAGAAACGGGCTAACGGACGGAACAAACGTTATCAGGGACCAGTACGACTAAAGATAAATAGCCAATTTCTTTGGTATATATACAAATAAAATACAGTGACGAGGAATATCTAACTAAATATGTGTATAATTGAAAGAAATACTAAAGCTTTAATTAATTTTCCATAAACCTGTTTCAGTTCTTTCGAGGCAACTTAAAACTTGTACAAATAATCAAGTTTTAAGTCTTATAGACCCGATAAATTCGATTATTGACAAACCAACAACTATCTGGTCCGTCAGGCCCACCGTACCCAAAACTATTTAGGATTTATTAAAAGTAGGCCTTCACACATACACATGTGATAGATTTTAATTCATGTTGATGTATTTTATTGTTCAAAATCAATGCATTTTGACTGCTTTTATTTAAATAAATGGGCAGGCATGACCTTGATCAAATATTTGACAACCACAATTTCTAATTTTTCTAGCATTTTGTTACCCAATAAATGAGACTGACATTTTGAAAAATGTGTACCTATTTTGTAATTAACTTTTTATAAATACATTTTTATAACAAGTGAATATAACAAAAACACTCGTTGATATTGATTTTTTGGACTTTAAGCTACAAAATGATGTATGATATTAATGCGTTTTTATGCCAAAAGGGTATTTAATTCACTGAAGAAAAAAACACATTTTCGTCCATTAGAGTGAACCTTAACATAATTCTAAACGTCCATTTACATATTTAAAAGATTTCTTAAAATTCTAGAAATAAACTTTCTAGACACTTACAACTCACTCAGTATTTTATATGTGTCATCCATATATCCTGTAAATTTTAAGACGGTTAGTTTTTTTGAGATACAGGAGTTCAAATGAGATAACTTTAAAAGTAAAGCAAAAAATAAAGGGTTCTAAAACCCAACATGTCTACTCGACAATTCAATTGACATTGCAATGCATACACTTGTATTTAGATTATGTATACATTTACTTTTATTTTAGTCGGTTGAAAATTAGCTGATAATATTTATGGCATATACACAACGCTCTGCAAAAATGGCAAGAAAATTCATTCAGTGTATTTTCAGAATGCCTAAAATATGCAAAGTATATACACAATATGTCTTGACAGGATCACACATTGACGAAACCTATTGGCTTTCTGGTGCTGATATAACAAACGAGAATGACTGGCGATGGTTTGGAGCAAATGGTGTGTCAACACCAATGGTGTACACTCATTGGGGATCGCACCGACCTAATAACGGTGGTGGTAACGAAAACTGTCTTACATTGGATTATCGTGGAGGAAAAACTATATGGGACGACGTCGGATGTAATGCACTTCACAGCTTTATATGTGAATATCCGTAAGTCTAGTTTGCTTGTATTTGGTGAACGTCTGCTGGATCTGTTGCGTTCGACTGATACCAATCTCATTAAAATCAGACCCCTATTACGCTTCACTACTTTACGCTGATATATGATCTGATGACACTCTGTATGGGGTCATGTCGATGTGCACTTTACTTCATCCAATCAAATCGCTTCCTTCACAAATCTAAAAGTGTAGTGAAACAGTGCTTATGCTAAGTGACGTCATTGTGTGTCAGAGAGGTCATTTGAACATGACCTCCTTAATGAGTGCAGCCAGATCTCTAACGGTGTAAAGGAATGGAGCAAATGTTAGCGTCTGCTTTTAATGAGATTGGACTGATACAGTCGTAAGTGCCGGCTTCAAGCGAAGAGAAAATTAGGTCCTAAGTTCGAGTGTCAAGTGCTTTTGGCAGTAATTTTAATGTTTCACAGTAACATGAACTTCGTAACATGCAGCTACAGGGTGTCCAATAGATCACATAGAAACGTAAACTTGAAGAGCTGAAGCTTACTAATGTTTTTGTCACAGGGATTAACTTAGCATCACATATAAGTAGTATCTGTACGTTTTTTGTATTCAACAAATAGGTTAAAAAGCATATGACAAAGTGAAAAAAATTATCTCGGATTAGTTTTGTTTTTTTGCCAACTGTTCTCCTTTTGTATTGCTTTTTTGAAACTTGCAACGCTTGTTCGCTATCAATATATTACATCCTACTTTTGGGAAGAATTATGACCCTATTTTTCGACAAGAAAGTGAGTTGAATGATTAAGTTTTGTGTTTATGTTTGATAAGAAGGTGACATTATTTTGTTTTTACTGGGACAAGAAAATCAGTTGAACGTCTGCACTCGATTGACAGTGCGCTTATAGTCCTTGTGAGAATCGGCCGATGTGTTGAAGACCAGTATACGGATGTTAACTCATCCGTCGCAAGTCTCCATATACGCACCGATATGACTGTGATACATGTACATTTGTATATACATTGATATTAAACCTTGATTAGTTTATATTTCATCGCAGGTATGATTATGAACCTGTGGTCGTTGTCGGATAAAACGTACTAGCAGATGGTGTCCTTCACTTGTATAACAGTACATGTATTGTTGAAAAATAAAATATAAAATATAAACATGTATATGAAAACATTCTTCTTCATTTTACGTTATGTACATGTATACTACTAGTATCACACCTCATACCTGTGTTAGTGATTACCTGAATTAGTATGTCCACAACACACCAACCATGTCTGATGTACACATTGACTAAGGGCTGAAGACAGTAAATAAATTTTTACTGTGTGGCTGTTGTATAGAGTGACTGCACGTTGACCAGTAATATTATCTGGTGTTATTTGTCCCTCAGTTTTATATAGCAGTATGCAGCGAGTCGAATGTATTGTAAATCTCTGCGTCAAGATAATAGCATACATGTACATGTTAAGAATAGCTACGTATTTTACCATTCACTCGTAATACGTCCAGCAGTTACTGGTTCAGTCAATAACTTCCAATATATATGCACTCATCCACTTTTCTAATTGGTCACTCTTCAAACCCGAAATACTTTTAACTGTGATCATAGTATTTGATAGTGAAAATGCAAAATTGATAGCAACACTGACCATGCATACTTTGGCATGTGATTTTGATTTTTTTCTGAATTAAGTGTTTGGACAATTGCATAAAACGTTTGTGTGCAAAATATCATCAAACATTATGATCACAGTTAAACGTATTTGTGGTTTGGAAAGTGACCAATTAGAAAAGTGGTTTAGTGTTTGGCTTTTCTACAGTAAAAGGCAACATTCGAGAGTATTTGGGATATGGTAGAATCCCTGTGAAGCTTAAGCCATTTTAATTATCAAAAAAAAATGTTCATTTACCACTTGTTAAACATATTAAGTGCATTATACGTAATGTAAAAGTTCCATATTAATTATATTTGTATATTAAAATTAAAGAAATGTATTAACATCAATGTCAACACTTTCGATTGATAATAATTCCTTATTTTGTCGTCATGGGAAATTTTATCCGATTGTAATATTGTTTTAGGGGCTCTCTATGTGTATGGGTAAAGATTGTATCCTTCCGCAAACGTTCACTTTTATATGCATCTTACGTACAACAAGTTATCGCCAATTGA
The DNA here is from genome assembly GCA_947247005.1 of Spisula solida. Classification (NCBI taxonomy): domain Eukaryota; kingdom Metazoa; phylum Mollusca; class Bivalvia; order Venerida; family Mactridae; genus Spisula; species Spisula solida. Next base: position 38,176,440 of record OX365951.1, read on the forward strand.
TCAACTTACTTTCCGAGTATTACAATTACAAAATAAATGAAAATATCTAGGGCAAAACAATTGAAACGCGTACAAAGGGATAAAACATCACATTACCCATCTGAAATTTTCAGCAGAATAATAAATGCTGAACAGCTACAAAAACGGCACATGTAGGCCTATGTGTAGTAAGTACACATTCGAGTTATTGTATTTATATACAAATGATAATTTGTACACCTGTATGCATTATTCAAGTTCAGATAAAACATACTACATGTATATTAAGTTGAAGTATTGACACACTCGCTTAAACTTATGATTGGTAGTGAGCATGTAAATGGTGAACTATTTTTAACCAATCTTCAACGAACGACAACTCTGAGAATTCGGAGGCGATCCGATTCGTTAGTTTTATAATGGCCTAGAAGTTTCCAAAGTAAACAGATAGATATTTTATTCATCCTCCAATTTAGGAGAGCATATATAACATAATACATACATGAAACAAAACATGGCATACAGTACAATACAATGCTTAATATGTACACGCAATTCATTTCATACACATCCACTAATATTACACATAGACACGCGTGCGTACGTACACGCACACGCACACGCACACGCACACGCACACATACACTGTCATTGTCATACACAAACACTCGCACGCACGCACACACACGCACACACACGCAAACACGCACACACACGCTCACTAATTCCACCACCGGAAGATCACCTAGACAACGAAACGAAACAGATAGACTATCTAGGATGGAATTATAATTTAATGATAGGTGATATATAGATTTAACTTTATTCATACTGTTGAAAGACTTGGTTGCATCTAATTCCGTGGATTACATTTACGAGAAATGAACACCATTGATATCGTTAAGGTTATGGTACATGTATCTTGAATTGCTAAAACAATGGAGATTTAATATTCAAGTAATTTAATGGGTTTACAGAAGTAAGTACTGATTAGTATGAACAAAAAGGTACAAATCATAACTGCTTATCCCTGCATAACTTAACTAGGTATGTCTATTAAATTATCTCTGATAGATAAAAACAACATAATCTAACCTTTAGCAATGTGAAGTGTATACATGTGGTTATATTTTCCTGAACAATGATTTAAACATAGAACATGTTTTGCCAACTGATAATGACCGTACCTAATGTTACATATAGTCATTTTCAAAACAAAACCAAGCTGTTCACCGTGAGGTAAGTGTGTCCAGCGTATATATGTATTGACCCCACATGACTCAATAATGTAGTTCCATATCTCTGTTCTCACTGATGTCGAATTAGGACAAAAATTCATACTATGATGGATAATATCTTCACAGTATACGTGACATTTTGGACAGACTTCATTATACATTCTAGAGTAAAGTTTTCCGATTACAGAAAGGATAACACACAACGTCCACCTGTGTTGTGGGGAGCCAATTGAGATAGTCCATAGTTCAGAGGGATATCCGGGATTCGGAAGGAGATATGCATTGTGTTCCGATTGACGCTTTGCTATCAGGTTCGCTAGACGCTGTTGTTTTACAGGTTCTACGATAAGACGCTTCAGCTTCGTCTTCCATTCCAGTTTATTAGGAAACTGTCCACTAGAACGAAATTCGTTAACGTCATTGATGAGGTTGTACTTCTGAACCAAAGTGAATACATCCGGAATAAAACCCTGTGTTTGTCTATCATTGTTCATAAAACTCGTCAACCTATTGATGAATATCTGTTTCACTAAGTACCTACACGGGAGTCTACAAAGTTGACCGAAAAATGTCAGCTTTTTATAGTGAATCATTGTTTCGATGGAGTCGATGTCTATAGATGCCAGTGAAAAATCCGTACTGGTACTAATGTTCAATGACTGAATTGTTTTCACACAAAACATATGGGCGGTTTCTATATGAGCAAAATCACACTCTGCATAATTGTTCCATAACTCACTACCATATAGGGCTTTCGGTAATACTATTGATTGATAGATTGTCCTCATTGTTAGAGGGTTTAGCCCGTGAGGATGTAGTCCGCTATTGAGCAAACTTAAAAATGTCCCGCGCAGTTTGACACAGGCGTCTTGCATAGATTTCTTCGTAGATAATTGACTGTCACAATTTATTCCAAGATGTGTGTAGTTTTTTACTTCCATGATTTCTTCAGGTCCGAGATTCCATTTACGGTTATTATTTACATTATGCTTGTTTTCGTTGAATACGATGATTCCACATTTACTAGGATTGTATCGGTATCTCCATTTGTTCGCAAAGTTGTTACAGATTGTCATCATACCGGACAGTCCAATATTAGAAAATGATACCAGTATCATATCGTCCGCAACAGTCAAAGCACACGCGTTCATGTTAAATAAACAAAACCCAAGCTTGCTCGCTTCAAGCTCCTCTATTAGTCCATTTATGAAACACAGGTACAACATAGGCGAACTTTTACTACCTTGTCTCGTACCTTGACGTATATCGAAGATTTTCGACAAATATCCACGATGCCTCATCCGACTGGTTGCATCTCTGTAGAGCTCCCTAAAAGCTAAAAACGATGTACTGTCAATGTTGGTTTGCAGAAGTGTATATAACAGGCCTTCATGCCAAACCCGATCAAATGCCTGACGACCGTCAAGGTAACACACGTACAGGTTGCTTTTATTTTCACGCGCGAAAAACACACACTCCCTGAGTGCAAATGATGTCATCATACATCCTAGGTGTTCCTGGAAACCGCCTTGCTGCACATTGATCTTTTCTAGTAGTTTATCTTTACACCTTTCAAGTAGCACTAACTCGTACAGTTTCAAGATACACGATGTTAAACTTATTGCACGGTAGTTGTTTGGGTCGTCCTTCCTTTTATTACCTCCCTTATGTAGTGTTATTATTTTATGTGTACTACTTGTGCACGATACGACAAAATCATAGAAGCTGTAAAATACTGTGTAGAATGCTGTGGATACTGTTGTCAAGCATGTACGGATAAACTCACGATAAATTTCCTGCTTTGAATGGACACAACTTGATGGATACCAGTCAAGCTAACCAAGCCAGCGGTCATCAAGCACGTTTACCGGAATTTCCGACGGAGCGATGTAGCATACATAAAGGCAAAGTACTGGATATGTTTTGTGAAAATCATAATGCTGTGGGCTGCTACGAGTGTTTCGCCAAAGACCACAAGTGAGTTGTTTTGTTGAACTTGTAATTCGTATAGACACATTTCAGTGCGGGGTATCCATTCATATGCAAAGTGCCATCAAGTGATTTATTGGTTGAATGAAAAAAAAGTAATTGACCAATAATCCACTGAATGTCATTTTGCATATCAATACCCGGGTATGTATTAAACAAGAAATGGGTCTTTTCGTCCTTAACACAGTATTGCTGGGTGAAGAAACAGTCAAAAACTGTCCATTTTGACACTTCCCCTAATTTTTCTGAATCATTTAAAGCTCATATTGTGTTATGCAGAAAGTCTATCTGCAGCCTCGTTTAGTTATCTGACCAGTGTATAATCTTAGAGTAGGCACTCTATACCATAGACGTATATATACCTGTAGGCCTTATGGTAGTATTAAAGTAGTAGCATTTGTATGCATTGTGTTGTTCTACATATACACCATAAGACATAACAAAACAGCTCAAAGATCTACTAGTCATTATTCTCAATTGAATATATCTTTTTATATTACATGTAATTATTTATAAATCGAGCAGTTCTTTTTTGGGACGGTGGTCCTATAGACAGGCTTGATGTACTTCAAGTGGCTGCTTTTTAATTTCTGACGGTCCAGACCCGGAAACGCTTGAACAGTGTGATACCGTACGCGTCGAGTTTGTTTGATTAGGTGGTCCTATTATACCTGTAGGATCACCCTGTTTAAGCGTATTTTCGAGCGTGGAGATCGAATACGACGGAGTAATGCGAGAAAGGTGGATCGTTAGGAGTGTCATGGTAATGTTTTGCTTCACCATTCTTTCCATTTTAGCACTATGAGATTGGGAATTGGCCGAGGATGACCTACAATAAATGTCCCTTGATCGATCCGCCTTGATCGTGGTGCATTGAAATATTCATAGCACTAAGATTCGGGAAAACCCCACCGAAACTCGTCTGTTTTGCTACCGTCCCGTTGTTTTCTCGTCGTAAATGGATCAACTATTCCAAATAATCCATCTCGTTCAAACGGTCATTTCTTCGCCAAATGAGAACATATATAGCTTTGGCTTGGTGTTATCGAAAGCTGAATAATTTATCTACAAATAATAGTTATTTGTTTACGTGAAGTTTGGGCTTGTTTTGCAGATACATGTAAATTATTCAGCTTTTGATAACACCAAGCCATAGCTATAAATTATATGTTCTCATTTGGCGAAGAAATGACCGTTTGAACGAAATGTGGTGTGATCCTCGTTGAGACTTAGTGCTTTCCCTTGGTATGAAATTATAGTAGAAGGGAAAAAAATGAAAACAGTTTTTAATCATTGTAGGTTTATGCGTCGAACCCCTTTGGTGTTGACAACACCACATAGATTATTTTTCTCCAATACATGAAGAGTTAAACAGATACAATATACATTTTCACATACAGACATGCAATACAAAACAACCCTACCCTTACGAAATATCCCATAAAAGTGGTGTTGCTTGAACAGCGTCAGATACCACTGTTAACCAGCAACAATCTCCAAAGGTATAACGATACTACCTTTAAGGAGATTCCCAGGCTCCAAAGAAATAATAAAGTACATTTACTTTCTTTAAGAAGCAAATAACAGAGAGGAAATTCATTTGTAACACTTCAATGAAACAAAAAAAGTCCTGTTTCTTACATCAAATCTCCAAATCAAAAATCAAAATCATACACATATAACAGGAACAAAACACCTTGAGAACAAAAATAATGAACACAGAATTAAACATCAAGTTGATGCTCAAAAGAACGCGCCAAAAACGTCAGAAGCATAAAATTATACTTTTATTTATATATTTACCAACAGAAAAGTCTAAGACGAAACGAAATACATAGACTTTCAAAGGTAATACATCACAGTATGTACGGCAGTAACTGATAACTGTTTACATTGTAAACGGTTATCTTACGGTACGCCAAAGTTTCAAAGTTAATGGTAAATGTCTAAAATTTAAACGATTGTTTTCCGAGGCGGATTTGTTTACAAATGTACTGCTTGACTTTCGGTTTATAACAAGTTAAATATCGCCTGCACACATGTGATTAATCGTTGCGTGGAATTTCATAGTGTGTATTTGCTTGTAAAATATATCTACATTGTATATATATCTATATATGTGTGTGAACACGCATTGGCATAATGTGTACTGATGACAGGGGGGCTGTCATTTCCTTATCATGTGACTGAAAATAGTTCAATATGGCGCCTTGTTTTGTCAGAGGTATATTGCAATGCATAAATACCTAGGTGATCTGAATGTAAGGTACCCCAGCGCATATTGGCAGGAGTGTGTGTGTTAATGGAGTTATTGCCCTTAGTTGACTTTTGACAGTGGCTGATCGGGGTCAAGGTCATAGTTACTAAAATAGATAAATTGTTGATCCATACTAACATTAGGTAGGAATGAGATAGCATGATGAATCTTGCTATATATGTACACCCCGTGTACCCCGATAAGACGTGCTAGCCTGAATACTGCTGTGTTAGCCTACCGCAAAAAATTCAACATTCAAGAGATTAGGTATTTTGTGCCTGTTTCATTTATTTCGTGTCTACACCAGTAAAACGAAGAACGTGTACATGTGCAGTGGTTCTTCCTCGACACGAAGATGTGTTTTTTTCAATCACAAACGTCACATTATATTTTAAACTTAATAAATGTGTCAAAAAGTCAGCAGTTTGGTCTTTAAAAAATAATTAAAAATACTTATAGACAGCGGAGAACGCTCAAATTTCATAAACATGTAGTAAAATAATAGTAGCATATTTCATCATATTGATGTATGCACTGGCATCGGTATCTTTCTAAAAAATGACAGGTTTTCCGCGCTTGGTGGCACAAAATGGATAGTGCACGAGTTATACCGTAGATACTGCACATGTCATCTGTAAAACACTTATTATACTGCCTGTGTTGTCTGTTTTAATACTTGTTTCATGGATAAATGCAGGCCTGGAATAGATAATTTAACATTTTCATGGAATGAAATCTACATAGTTCTTACTAGAGATAATAATATAATGATATTGTTCGGCATCATTGTTACCTGTAAAATCACAGGTGTCAGTATCGTACTGTAAGTCTGTCTACTTACGAGTAGAATCTACGAGTAGAATCTACAAGCAATTACATAAATCGAGTAAAGAGCGCATTGAGCTACATGTTATCACCATGAGGGTTGAAGACATGAGAAGCCAGATTGTTCATTCTATACAGAGCGTCTGCTTGATCCGCTCATGCGAACCCAATATATCACTTTTCCTTAATTACTTTCCACGTCACTTTACTTGCGAGTAGGTCTATATGTGTATTTTGAAACCACTAGTCCCCTAGACATAATAACCCCTACTAACAATGCTCTCCCAAAATGTAAAAGAGAAGCCCCGCTGTATGTTGTCTTGAAGTACTAACAAGCCCGCTCATGATTGAACGATGCCTATCGGCCTACCATCTACACATTTATTCGCATGGCTATTGATAATGTTATATAAAAAAAACATTGAATACATGTGTCCGGCCTATTCCGTCAACAAGAATGCGGAAACACTGCGGTATACAGTACACCGGCTATTGCTAGTAAGGTGAGTAATGTTATCCATTTTCGCAACCTTCAAGTGCACAACAGGGTAAGTTCAGAGACGCTGTTTTGTCTTTCTGTGTGTGTTGAATGTAAATTATATACAAAAGTATCTACCGGAAAACGACCAGGGACTGCTTAAAAGGGCATTTAAAAGACCAAACTCGTATCGTTCCTCGCGCAAAACATATGCTCGGTCTGTCAAATAAAGATGTTTTGTTTATATTCCTCGTTAAGCTACACAATTTGAATCGATCAAAAGAACATCCCAGTGACCAAGCATAATATGTTGTTAATGTTTTACCAGGAACGGAGTCATAAATAACGGTGCATTTTGAGAATTTTAGTATTGCATTAGTATTGCTCACTGTTGTACAGAGTATTGCTGTTCAGTGTACGGAGTATTGCTCACGGAAATTTAGTAAATGCTAGGTATGACCAGATATATTTAACCTGCGGCCTTGAGCCGCAGGTTATATTGGATTGCCAAAAGTAAAATGACCATGGAGGGGCACGTGACATGTTCTCGATGGTTTACGATTTCAAAAAAATATATCCAAAAAAGAAGCATTTTGTAAGAATGTCGTGAACCAGACTATTCCATTATTCCATGCGGATAACATCGGTCTTTATCGCATTACAATAGTTTATTTACCAAAGAAATCAGAACTATTCCGAAATTTCACTGTGAACGCAAGACCACGAATCTAAACAGCAGGTGTCTGCAGCTGCATTATCATCCCGGTCATTAATAAATATAGTGGGCGATGGACTACATCCCGTAGAGAACACATCGCAAGATTAACAGAAGCATGGTATTGATACATGATAAATGTTTTTCTAATTATTTTTAATTTGTTCATTCGTTCGGCACATACATTTATAATAAAACACAACCAAATAATTGGAGGATATTTGTTTGTTTAAACTGAATACGATTTATATCTCGTCATGGCATTTGTTGTTAGATTGATCGGTATTGTTACATGTATTGGAATTATTTTGACAGAAACATAAATTTAAACTTACACCGGAATAAATTCGAATTGCATCCAAACTGCAAAAAAACACATCATAAACAATACAACTAAGTTATCAGCCGCAGGAAACTATTTGACTTGTATTTATTGGTAACTAACTCAATGTTGTATTTTGTGTATTTGTAATTTCATTAGTGTAAAACCATATTTATGAGCCTTGATAATGTCGTTACATTTTGTTAACCTCATTTGTTTCATGAAATCATGAAATGAGAGAATAAAAGGTATTTAATTTGACAAAACTTCTAAATATTGGTCGGATTCTGAACGGTTAGTCATATAACCAACATGAACTGAACCATTGCATCCAGATTAAATAAATTGTGGAAAAATCTTAAAATATTAATTTACAATTACTTCATCTTCCGATCAGGTATAAAACTAGTTTACGGTCCCACGCGTAAATAAAGTATTCGCATGTTAAAGAAGTCGTACAGGAAATAAAATGGATATGGTCTCGTTTCATCTTCTTTTGTTAATTGTTCTAATGAAGGTGTCAAAATTATTTTTTAGATTATATCTACAAACGAGGAAGGCGGAAACTATATGTGCTAATAAATATTTCAATCAACCTTTGTTGACAAACTTGTTCTTTTAAGATATGTGCTTATCGTAAACCGCCTGGGACATCTTACTTATATTGTACTTTTAAGTAATAGTATACTTGAAACTTCCTGGTTGCGTGCACCCATCCCATTGGTCAATCAGTTGTAAAACATATCTTCATTGACTGGCAACCTCACTTTTTATTGAGAATATTTTCATATCAATTTAGTGAATTATTTACTCTTGAGCCTTTATGAACACAAAGATGTAGGTGAGCCTTCTTGCAGTTGAATGGCAACCACCGACCGGCTCTAGCGTGCATCATATATAATGCAACATAAAGGATCTGCAAACTTGTACTAATTTTGTCTGCATAATTATGTTGAAAATTGGAGAGTGTAAAAACTACATGTACATAAGACATGCTGGAATGACGAATTCTGAGGTGGGTCCCTCGAGATTTTAAATGTAATACTGTATATGTACACAAGTTTGAGATATACTTATTTTAACTATGATATGGACGCTTTTTTGTATTGTTCAAAATTACAATCAATACTTACACTCAGCACTCAAATATTCGAATTCACTCTTCTGAGGTTCCTAAAAATAGTTATAATGTTAAATTGGTACTATGTATTATTTTTGGTTGATTTCCTAGTTTAATAAGAGTGAGCTAATGTGCAATACTCTGTATGTAGTAAATATCAATACGCTGTACACGCACTTGTCTACATTAATTTTGTATTTTGGTGTGTATCTTTGTTGAAGTTCAATCATTTTTTTCTGAAATTTGGACTTAAGACATTAAAGTTCAGTATAACTAGAATGCCCAGTTCAAACGCATTTAAAGTGTTGTGGGCAAAGTTTGCGAGTGAGCAGCGGACAATAACTGAGTAATTTAAACACTTCTATGAAAAATACCTGTTATAATATGGCGTACTATAAAGTTATAAAAATATCCGAATACATTAAAACCTAGTTGAGATGAAGAAAGTAGTCGTTTCTGAACTAATGCCAGTGAACACTATAATGTCGCGAAAATCGATAACATTACTCCCATTCACTAGCAATATCCGGTTTACGGTATACCGCAGTGGAAATAAATGATGTATAATTATATAATAGCACTTACTTTACATTTGTCTCATAATCAGACATTTTTGCAAATGGCAGATTTCATACAAACGGAGATGACATGAGGCGTTCAACAAGAGGATAATTGAAAGGATAAATCCCGTTTGTTGCGTGTTTTGTTGTTGTCTGTTATGTTACGTTTAGTTACCAGTTTTCGAGGGCCTCCTTCAGCAATCAAGCTACCCTTCGACATTTAACTTCCCCTAGGCATTGGGCTACCTAAGGAAACCTGCGCTCGAGTCCTTATATGGAGACTACTTCTCTCCTGGTTTGTGTGAAGACAACATCGAGATGCGACGACCAAGACTATGAACATGAACAAACACCACCCTCACAGGTACCAATTCACAGCTTGGTCGAGTTGAACATTATTGGTTAATTTTGCTCCGAGAAAATGAGCAGTGGCGCAGACGGTAATTGAACCCGGACCTATATATCTCCAAGCGCGTGTCCTACCTGTAGGCACCACAGTGAGTTTCGTGCCCAGCTGTTTCCGTTTAGTCCTGAATTCCCTGTCCGATCTGTCATTATCATATCGAAAATCCGCTGAATAGCTGCAGTACACTGAAAGTAGCCTTGCGGCATTTGTTTTCTGGATTCCAGTTTGATGTCTAGTGGAAGACAAACATTAAATAATTTTGGGAATGGAAAAAACGTCACTAGCGAGTTGTTAAATTGAGTGTCAGTGATTAAGCGTTTACGAGTTTCTCATAAACGCTTGAACAGATAAGCTGCGATCTAACCCACGATAATGGTTTCTTTATATTTGTTAATTCAGAGTACTGAAACCTCATGGTACTTATTGGATACTAATTCGTGAAACGGGGCGTCTATGTGATTCTAAAATGTAAGGTTCAAACTGCAAACCACTTGTGATCAAGCGACGTACTAACTTATTAGACCGCTCAGCCATTGCAACAACCCCTAAAAAGGTTTCGTAAACAGGATCAATGTGACTGCATTACACCACACCGATAATTGGTTGATATAGACAAGATCTTTATACTCTTATTGACAATTTTGCTATATGTATGTGTACGTCTATATTATCTAGGCCATATTTTTCTGATTTATAGGAATGGTTAAAGGTATCTTTACATGCCGATTTGCTTTAAATAAATGGTAAATTGATAAAAATAACACTCGTTACATAAACGGAAAATGCACAAATAGCGCTTCTGTGAAATAAAAAGCAAAGAACGAACGCATTTGATATATACGTCCATGCGAAGATACCTTGGTATATGTGTGGTGTAACTAAGAAAATGGTACACGGGATTTAGACAGTATATTATATGGGGATTTATATTAAATTCAGCAGATCAATGCACTTAAAACTAAATACATGTTTAATATAGATAGACAAGAATTGTTGTATGAAAATTGTGTCGTGAAAATGTTGTTTTCAGTCCTAAAACATTAAAACTGTGAGCAACAAGGGCAGTATTCATCTACGACTCGGGCAGTATCTAGACAATTTCACCATATAACTCGTGCACTATCCATTTTATGCCACCAAGCGCGGAAAACCTGTCATTTTCAAGAAAGATAATGATACCAGTGCATAAATCAATGCGAATAAATATGCTACTATTATTTCACTACATATTCATGAAATTTGAACTTTCTCCGCGGTCTATAAGTATTTTTAATTATTTTTTAAAGACCAAACTTCTGACTTTTTGACAAATTTATTAAGTTTAAAATATAATGTGACGTTTGAGATCGAAAAAAACACATCTTCATGTCGAGGAAGAACCACTGCACATGTACACGTTCTTCGTTTTACTGGTGTAGACACGAAATAAATGAAACACGCACAAAATACCTAACCTCTTGAATGTTGAAATTTTTGCGGTAGGCTAACACAGCAGTATTCAGGCTAGCACGTCTTATCGGGGTACACGGGGTGATGTAGGTAGCTTTTGTTAAGACTATAATATAATTGGGATTGAATTTTAGCTGGCTGGATCAAGGTCACGTTTAACCCGGTTTCCTTCGGCGTAGCACCAAATCTGTAAAAAGAAAAAATAACCATCTGATGGAAGGATACACAATTTGTAACATCCACGCGAACGGAGCTGGACTTACAACGCACTTTGGTGTATTACTAAACGTAGACACAAGGTGTATTTAGCGGAGACAAACGGAAATGGCCGAGCTGTCACGACTTGGTCACCTTATATTATGAATTCTGTGAAAATTTCTTCGAAATTCCTTAAGAAATATATGAGAATGTGCACACAGAAGACTCGGAAGGACGGACGGACGAAATGGCACCTACTCGAACCATTACAATACCCCCTTCGCCTTCGGCGGGAATACCCTTACGACATACAAAAATGTACATATCATCAGAAATAGTATGTAAGAGAAGTTGTAAAATTATTACAAATGTGCTAACGATATCGAGAGGCATGCGCTCACGATGGTGTACATCGTTATATTAAAGCGATTAAGTGTTAAATTGGCGGTATCCATTTAAGAAACACGACATGATATCATACAATTCGTTAACAATGACTTATGTCCGCTGTCCGACCTTGAAAGGCCGTGAGAAAAACGTTTTCCTTAAAATCCACCAAATCGAAAATACGCTCCGATTCCACCCCTCGGTCGTATCAAACACGTTTCGCTGACGGCCAGCTTTTCGAGGGTTCAGCTAGTTTTAAACTGCTTGAGAGGTGGGGTATTTGTTAAATATGATGTATTGTATATGTATGACGATGAAATAGCGATTATTTGGGATATTTGATCCATTTACAACGAGAAAGCAACGGGACGGTAGCAAAACAGACGAGTTTCGATGTGGTTTTCCTGAATGTTAGAAAAAACTACAAGTGCTATGAGTATTTCAATGCATCACGATCAAGGGACATTTATTGTAGGTCAAGTATTAAAATTAAAAGAATGGTGAAGCAAAACATTACCTTGACACTCCGAACGATCCACCTTTCTCGCATTGCTCCGTCGTATTCGATCTCCACGCTCGAAAATACGCTTAGACAGGGTGATGATGATCGTGGACTATGTAGTAAGGACAGTGTCCTTGTGGTGGGTCTTTGGCTGATGTCTATTTTAATAATGTGTATCACTTTTATTTAGATATAACCAGAATTACCGACATTAGAATTTTATTTTTGCGCATTTTTTGGTACAATTGTACGTTGGGATTTGATTTCGTGGTTAAGGTAAACAACAAAATCCACGAATTAAACCTTCCATGCATATTTATGATTTCACAGTAATTTGTATCCGTTTATAAAAGTTATTAATTATCAGTATCAACATGATGTAATTGAAGTCATATGGTTATTCATACAAAGGACACTAGATCAAAAGGTATCCTCTTGCCAAACCAACAATTTTATGGGGTACATGTATATTGTTTGAACAGTGAATACCGGGTATTCAATAAAAACTGCTCTAAGTGCTAGAATGCACAACAAAGCCAAATTGGTATATGCATATGGGTCCTTTTAGTATATACATGTACCTCGACCAATTCATTAATTGTTGATACGATGTCTAGAACAAATATGGTTCAACATTTTAGAACAGTTACTCGCCGAATGAAGTGCTTAATTCAGCCAAAATTCTAAACGTGCTAAAGCAATTTTATATCTACGCAAAGCACATTGGTGACGTATGTGGCTGCCGAAGACGGATGCCTTGACATCAATGTATTTTATTGTATTTTAATATAATTTCAGATCTTGTGAGAACAGTCAAATCCATTCCATACCAGATATGATCAATACCATATGTAAGTTATCTGACTGCAAACAGACACACGATATTTTGCGAGACGTTATGGCGTCCGTGGACACAGTATGCGAATCTAAAGATCAGCAACTTGGAGCATTGGATGCAGCAAAGAAAGAAGCTGTTGACCAAGTGACCATATTTCAGAAAGCACTTGAAGCTATCGTCAAGAAAATTGCCACGTCTTCAATACATGGAGTAGAATTTGCTTACAAGGAGCTGAAAAATGAAATTCTTCGAGACAAACAATGCGTTGACGGAGTCTCCAATGAATTGCATGCGACAGATGACATGTTGACCAAATTAGACGAAAATAGAGCCCATCGTTTTGTCTGCACACAAATTGCCGAGGAAAAGATAAGAGAAGTAGCCATTCTGAAGACAAAGCAACAGTTTGATGATACCTGGAAAGCACAGTTATTATTCTTACAAAACCAATCATTGATGGATCATATCAATGCTTTATATGGTATTGGCACTGTACAAAAATATGCAAACCATTTCCAAGAGATATCAACATAGCAGATCCTAACAATCCACCAAGCCATTGTTATGGATGCTGCCTAACACATGATAAACAACAACTCCTCGTCACAGATAATTCGTATCTTAAACTTCAACGTATTGATTTACAGAAGATGTCAGTTATTGACCATTGCACTTTAGACACCCAGCCTTGTGGTGTATGCTGTGTCGGCAGGCAGGAAGTTGCTGTTTCGTGCAGGTGTGAGAACAAGAACAAGATCCAGTTTGTTTCTGTTGATGACAAGATGGTACTTACTAGACAGATCAAATTGTCACATGGCTGTTACGGTATTGCGTTCAAGGATGAAAAGCTTTATGTAACAGACAATGCTTCCTCACTCTACGTATATGATAGGAAAGGTGACCTATTAAATAAAATAAAATACGACAACTCAGGGTATAAGCTGTTCCATGGTAGCAGACATATTGCCTTCAATGAAAGTGGCACCATGATGTTTGTTGGGGGAGGATACCACGGACTTGTATGTTTTGATGGAATGGGAAAACATTTATTTACTATTAAAGACACGGATTTAAGTTTTACCGATGGTGTATGCGTTAGTGAAAAGGGACATGTGTTTGTAACCGGGAGCATATCACAAAATGTGGTTCAGTTCAATGAGGATGGGCAGAAAGTAGGTATTGTTCTTACGAAAGACGACGGGTTAGGACTCCCATACTCTGTGTGCTTTCAGCAAGGAATGAATAAACTGTTTGTTACAATGGGTGACAGTCACGTATTGAAAATGTATGAACTACAGTTAAACCCATCCTCATAAATCAGTGGTGAGTCAAGTCCGTAGACGCCTATCTGATTCATGCTTGAGTGAGAATGAGTTAAACCGAGCTGTTCTATTAAATGAACAAACTGTTTGAACTTGTGTTGCATACCATTAAGATCGCCGGTCACTATGACGTCACCAATAAGACTATTTAACGACGAATGCCATTACCAATATTTTCGAAGAAATCGAACTCAAATAAGGGAGGAAGTCTAGCTATTCTTATATAATGTGGAGTTTTCCGGAGTGATATAGCAGTTAAGTTAAAATAAGTTAAGCACACCCCGGAAATTTAAAATTGGTTGTGATTGAAAGCACTGTCATGAGATGACGACTTAATTGAGCTAAGAAATAGTAATTTGATAAGTATCGATAGCAATTTAGGAATAAGTCCAGGAGCCAGATTTTAAAAGAGCCTTAAAATGGATTTTCATTTACCCCATCTGGTAGAAAAAGTCTGTTGGTATTATTGAATAATATAGACATTCAGGCTTTGGAAAAAGGTGGATGCCAGATCTGAAAGTGTTTCAGATTTTTTTAACAGGGGCAACAACTCTTGCTTCGGAACAAATTTACGAAAACACCCGATGTCCTATGTTCTGGTGTTAAGTTTTTGTTTATTATTGTATTGCAACATATTTGCATGGGTATTGTTCATTTGATAATGTACATCAAAAAGACATACAATATGGACCAGTTTGAGGTCAAAGTCAATTCAAGGTCAAAGGCAGAAAAATAGCTAAAAATGCATATTTGCTCTCTATCTTTCTTAGTATAGCATGTGTTTTGAATTTACTAAGGTTGTAAAAATGATAGTTGTGTTTGTTAGTATATATTCTGTCATTATAAGCCATTTGGTTGATTAAAAATATAAAAATATTGTCATAACAGTCATTTTATGCATATGCATGTTGGCGGAGATGGCATTCTTACGAAGGCCCCTAGCATTCTATGATCTAATGTGATTTGTTTGTTTACGTATGTAGTGTCTAATATTTTATGGATATTATTCATATGATTATATAGATCAAATGGACATGCACCTAAGAAACATGTGAGGTCAATGTCAAGGTAATTTCAAGGTCAAATTGAATAAAATAGCTGAAAAAAGTAAAAAATGATATTTCCTTAAAAAATTTTCTTGATATAGCATGTATTTCAAATTCATTTTGGTTATGAAAATGATAGTTGTGTTGGTTAGTACATATTCCCTCATGATAAGCCATTTGTATAATTTAAAATGTATCATTTTTATTTGTTTGGGTTTCCAATACACATACAGAAGTCAATTTCAAATGCGAGTCCTTAATATCTGAGCGAAAGTAGTCCAGAAAATTCAATTAAAGACAAAGTAGTTTCATATATGTGCCTTTTGTGTGATCAAAATATATTTTCTCATATGAGTTAACTATGCTGATGATTTGAATCTCATAACAAGGTTGTTAAATTTCAAAGAAGGTAAATAAATAATAGAATATGAATAAATTAAAATTATAATGCTCAGTGATTCTAAGCGTATGAAGCTACGGCGGTTAAAATTTTCCCCGAAGTACTACGTACGTAAAAAGTAGTTCGTTTTTCAATGCGATTTTTTAATTGAAAAAGTGATTATGAAAAAATCCCATACAATATTCTTAAAACGTTTCAAGTATTTTTGTTATCCAAGTGTATATGTGGAATCACAGGTAACTGTATCGATGATAAAGAATAAAACAGTACAGAAATTGATTGATATTTCAGTAATATGAATCAATTTCTGTAAAACATAAGTTGTATCCTTTATCATTGATACATTTACTTGGATGGAATATCTGACACAACCATTACATACTAGTTTTTCTCATGAAACATGATTGGTTATTAATAGACAGTAACATTATTATGTAAATCATTCATGAAACTTCACACAGGGTTGGCTTTGAACCCACTGAATTTGTTTTTAATCTGAGCTTTGGACACACATTTCAACACATTTCTCAAAGTGACCAGCACTAGCCTAATTTTACATAGATCTACAGAAATTATTGCTTTATAAATACTTTTATTACAAAAAAAACACAGGTCCCTATGCAAGCAGTCTGTGAAATGAGCACTTGTGTGGGAGACTTGGACAAGTAATTGCCCAGACCTACCTTGCCCCGGCGACACTCTTCAATATGAAAACCTTGAATTAATTTTAGAGACATCAACAGGCAGTCCAGGGGTACCTCTTTCCAATTCTGAAAGTCCTTTAGTAAGAAGTTGAACCCTTCTGATTGATTTGTCGTAATCCCATTTAAACTGTCAACCCGACATTTTCCTGATATAGCCCACATACAAAAATATTCTAATTTAGGTTCTATATACTTTTCAAAATATTTGTTGAACTGGGGGTCCCATTTAGCTTTCTTTGTCAGTACAAGAGCCTTACATTTTTTAACTTCACCAGATCTGAGTATATCGTACAGGTCATTGACGTAAGTGTTTCTCTCAGTTTTAGGTAAATTGTCTGTCAACCACCGCTGCACATCCTGTCGCAAGTGACGCCAGCATCCCATCTGAAAAAGGGGAGTATTTTCTCGCACCGATCTAACTATTGCAGACTCCATATCGGTTACTATCGGTAACCCCCTTAATCCTTTCAGCATACTACCCATCATTCTAAAAAACACGTCGTGTGTTTCCTGCAGCTTCCTCTCATGGATTAAAAATAACGCCGCCATTAATGGATTTTTTTCAAACATTGTATGCTTGAAAACAAGCGGTGATACGTAAAATTCACCAAGATTAAAGGTGGTATCATAGCTGAATAAAAAGTTAGGATCCTTTAATTTAATGACAGCGTTTAGTTCATCAATAAGTTCTTGACTGCCAGCAACGATAGTTAAATCTGGATATGTAGAAATAAAATGAATGAAGTCGCCTTCATATGCCAGCTCATGTGTATTATAAATGGCGTCGCGTGTTAAGCGCGTTTCTTCTTTTTGTATGGCGCGAATGTTGTGAACCTGTTTAACATTTCTCGGCTTCGACACGGCATCATGCCCTTCTGTATTTTCGCATACAAGGTCTTTATAAATTTTATGTGCCTTCTCAACCTCTGGGCGAGATTGTAATTCTTTTATTACCGACGGCCTTGTTCTGAAAAAAGGATTTTCTCTCTTTGCATTGCCATGGGGAAGTTTAACAGACAAGCTATCGTCACCAATGTAATGGATTATGGCGACAGAATCGGGGTTGTCAAAAGGAAAATAAACTTCCCTTCTGAATGCCTTGTTACTTTTCCCATCCTCTTGTTTGATGTAAAAATAGCTCTTCAGATATTTCGGACTTTTTCTTGGCAATGGCTTCTTAGATCCCTGGTTTACCCACCTATAACATAAAATAAAATACTATAAGATAATATCAATATTTAAAATAAAAAATGTTATCGTACGTACAAGTATTAACTTATATCACTTGAGTATAAGTAAAGCAAACTTACGCGTGCCCATCTGCTTTCCAGTCGTCTTTTTTGCCAATTTCGCCTTTAAAAATAAAGAGTTCACCACCCTTTGGCCGGAAAGGAATTGCTGATGTTGTTTTGTCATATTGGAATAATGTCATTAATTCTGCAACTCCAAGCGCATTCTTCCCCAGTAGGTGCTTATCATTTTCTAATGAAAGCATGGCTTGTGCCATTCTCGTTTTCAATTTGGTTACTTTGTAATCATTTCATTCTCTGCATCATAAAGTATCCGCTAATCTTGAAATACAATGTTAAATATTGTGACGTCGTAACTATGCAACGTCGACAGACGGACCTCTGTTTCGTACTTGACGCTACGTAACGTATAAATTACGTCTGTTCCGTACATGAGTATTATTTTTGTTCCGTAAGAACTCTGCGTATTATTCTTGTTCCGTTCCGTGTTTTAGCAAATATTGTTCCATTTTAGAACTTTTCTATTCTGTTCCGGGTTTTAGTAATTTTTGTTCCATTCTTAGCACATTAACTGTTCCGTTCCGGGTTTTAGTAAATTTTGTTCTATTTTTAGAATAATTGTGCCTGTTCCGTTCCGGGTTTTAGTAAATTTTGTTCTATTTTTAGAACATTAACTGTTCCGTTCCGGGTTTTAGCATGTTTTGATCTATTTTTAGATTTTTTTCGATCTTTGTTCCGTTCCGGGTTTTAGTAAATTTATCTTTTTTGTTCTGTTCCGTGTTCCGTTCCGTTCCGGGTTTTAGTAACCAGCAGTGTAAACTTATTTACTTAAACTGTATGCGTCCAATATGTTAAACAAGTGGCTTGATAGCTCAGTCGATACAGTATTCGCTCTGTAAGCAAATTGTCAATGGCCAACATGGCATCTTGCCTAGTCAAACCAACTTGAGGTGTAGTCCCAACCGAGACCAAACGTTTCATTACGTTAGGTGATAATAGGTCCAACGGTCTATACAAGTTAGGTTCCATGGTTTGGACTAGAGGTGTGTACAGGCGCTTCGCAGGTTGCCGAATATTGGAGCGGCGGGGAGGGTAAGGGAGGGGTATCCCCTCCGTTTTATGAGGAAATCTTATGACATCAGAGCGTAAATGGGACTATTTCCAGTTCTTTCAATATGTATTCCGTTGGATGAATTTTTGGATCGTCAGTGTATGTACATTTTTTGGTATCATTATTACCAAATAGGTATGCCTTATAGCATTTGGTGCTGTTGTAAATACAATTCAAATATAAGAATTAAGATATTTCAAATTCATCCTTCACCTATGTTCCGATTCCATTGACGAGTATCGTTATCGAACGCTACCCTTTGATGCATGGCATTGAATGCATGTCTTTAGAAACCACTGACCCTTATTCGTCGTTTTGCCGCTCCAATTGGTAGCCAATATTTCAGCTACAAAATTTTAACTTCACATGCATATTTTTATAAAGTTTTGCCTTTACTCGCGGAATATTCGGCTGCCGCCCCAGTGGCAACGCCTCTGGTGTATCCACTGAATCAAGTGACTGATCAAGACAGACAAGTATTCACAGACAAGTACAATACATGTGTAATTTCAAATATAAAAACCATAATTATAAATGTTTGAAATCATTTGTTACTAGCTTCATTAAGGTGAAATTATAATCCCAAAAAGTTTAGAAATTCCCTGCCTGCCAGTTTAGAATTCAATTATTGATATTGAAGGAAGAAAGCTGTGTCCAGATAGCAGGCTTAGTAAAGCATTCGCATTTTCTAAGCAGATGATTCTGTGTTTGAGCCCTGGTCCAACTACATACTTTTCAAACCATGTTACATTATTAACGTTCCCACAGATGGTATTAGTTTCATTCCATTGTTTGAGTGTTGTATATTCACAGTGTCAAAATGTCAATAATATTCCACGCGGTATTTGTCACAAATAGTGTGACTAAAAACGGTCACTTTCCGGTACATATGTACCAATATATATAATGTTTTAAGTTGTTCAAAGAACAAATAGTTTTAATACATATCAACAATTGCAACCCATTTTTACTGCCTGAAACTTCGTTTCTATGCCACAAATGGACAGTGCCACATTAAGGAAAGTAAACCGGTCAGCCAGCAATTGCAAATTTGCATATCTTTCGCCGATGCAAAGGAATATCTTTCGCCGATGCAAAGGAAGCATGTAAACCGGCAAAATAGTTCTCTAGTTACTCTACGACACGTTGAAAACCTGTAATATTGAGCACTACTCTTTATGAACTGTTACATAATAGTTTATTAGGTTTGATTAATCAGTCAGTGGCGTAGCCAGCAAAACGGACGTATGCACATGAGTAACATTAATTTGAACAGCAGAAATATAATATGGCAAAAATGGTATTAAAGTCCCAAATTTTTACAAACCTGAGGACCCCTAACCATAAGAACCAACTTCAAGGCTTATGCGCCTGTCCGTAGTATCTGATTTTACACGTATCTGAATTATTTAGCTAATTATTCTGACTAATGAATTTAAACGTGCAGTGACCGGTATAAATTCGATCAGCATCCTAACTGCAGAAAAACACATCCTAAGCATTTCTAGTTAATTATCTGGCCTCAGAAAACTGTTTCACTTGTACTTTCTCTGCATGCATTCTTATTCATTCTAATCATGAAAGATCGAACATTTCCGTTTGTCTCCGGTAAATATTGCATAAAGGCCGAGGTGATCAGAATGGCATTCAATCGAACAACCTCTGGGCTTTCAGCGCTTTGATTCCTGTTAACCGTTCAATACATGTAGTTAATATGCATACATGTTTTTAGGGTTTTTTCGCATTAATATATAACAGAGGCCTATAAAAGGCCCCTTCCTGATTGAAAATGTCTTTAAAATCATGCAGTTTTCCCCAAAAAAGTTATACCCTACTTTTTTCCATAATCAGGAATACGCCAATATTTTTCCCAAAATGTAGAGACTAAGGATCCTTCCCAAAATGAACAGAAAAATCCCTGGTTTCTTTATGTACGCTGCACATACATAGTAGATACATAGAATCTAAATTAATTAATATTCATAAAACGTCTCAGTTAAAGGCCGCGCCTTAGTTCATATTATCGTTCAATGTTTTGCATGCATGATTATTATTCCCCGCAAAAGGCGATAATTGTATGCGTCCGTCCTTCTGTCCGATATTTTGTCCAGGGCATAACTTGAAAATTATTTAAGATATTGATTTGAAACTTGACATATGAATAGATGACAACTAGGAGAACTTCCGAGAAGTGTAGCGAAAGAGAATCATAACTCTATATGGTTCACTTTTGAAATTATCTTCCCTGGTTTAATTTTATAATAGATTTTTCTCCAGAACATAACTCTAATACTATTTGTGATATTGACTTTAAACTTGATATATGAATAGATGGCAACTAGGAGAAGTACCGTGACCAAGAACCATAACTCTAGAATACCCAGTTTTTAAATTATCTCCTCTTGTTTAATTTTTAATAGTATTTCATCCAGAGCTTAACTCTATAAGACTATAACTATTTGAGGTATTGACTTGAAACTTGGTTGGTGAATAGATGGCAACTAGGAAAAGTGCAGTGACTAAGAACCATAACTCTATATGGCCCAGTTTTGAAATTATCTTCCTTTGAAGTTTGATTAAACACCCATTAGTAACAACATTTATGCTGGGTTGGCCATGTGAACGTGGCTCTTGTTAAAGTTTGCAATAACACCCTCTAATGGTCAGAGATTCATGAATATTGCATTGAACCGATTGTGTCACGTGTGAAGAAAACATACTCTACACTAGTCTACCAGTCTCTAATTACTGTCTATTGCCTATTCTGCGCTTTCACACACAACCGCACTGTCCAACAGCCAAACTAGAAGAGAGCCACCATTCAACTCACCGAAAAACATGGCATTCCAGACTTGATAAAACCTGTACCCAGCTGTACTGTACACATACCGGAATCCCAGAATCACTACACTCCCTCCGACTTTGTCTGAAAGCGCTGGGATTACAACTGAATTAAGAAATTTAGTCCCAAATGCTCAAAAAACACTAAACATAGGCAATTTTAAAACTTTAATTTAGATTGCCCCAATCAAAACTTAAAACTGATTCGTTTTTAGACATTATTATTATTATTCGCTGACGGGATTTTTTCAGTGTCTATCTGTCCGGCACGTTACAAAAGAGAATTGCCATGTTATTGAGGACTGAAGATTTTTTACATTTTCATTATTCAAACCCAAACAAATGCTATGCCTTCAGCGCTTTGATTTTAAATAAACAGCCATGTTATGCTTGGCGAGATGGCATTCATACGAAAACCCCATGGCATAATATGATCTAACGTGATTAGTTTGTTAACGTATGAAGTGTCTCCTATTTGCATGGATATTATTAAGTTGATTATATACACCAAATGGACATAAACCAAAGACCAATTTTATGTCAAGGTCATTTCAAGGTCAATGTCAAATGATAGCTAAAAAAGTAAAACTAGATATTTCCTCTCTATTTTCCTTATTCTCTCGTATGTTTTGAATTCAATTTTGGTTATGAAAGTGAGAGATGTAGTGGTTAGCACATATTTTCTCATTGTAAGTGATTTGTTTAATAACAAATACTAATAATTGGTAAAACTGTCATTTACGCAAATGCATGCTTGCCGAGGTGGGGTTCTTAAATTGCTAGCTGCCATCAATAATACGAGTATTTAGATATGAGTTTTTAAATTCATTTCAGTATTAATGAGTTTTTGTATGAATATTGTTAACTCAATGTCTTTCTAAGTTGAATTAAAATGCTGACCACTTCAAGGTCAAGGTCAATGACATTTTAAGGACATACTAACTAATCAAAGTCGGTCGATCTATGTGTCGGTTTGTCGGTAGATCACACTGTTTCCGAGTAATACCCTATCAATGCTTAGTATCAGAATCCTCACCCTTTATACTCTGGAACTAGGACCTTCAAACTTTATAGAAAGTGTGGTCACCGTCAGTAGTTGAATTCCGTTGATTATGAGGTCAGGGGGTCAAAGTAATGGTCTTTGTACCAGGAATTAGGAATGGCTGTGACAAGAAATATAAGTCACCCTATAGGGACCGGGATGGATGTACTCTGTGGTGGCGCGAAGCCCTGGAGGCCTGGTATGGATTTGTCGGTCCTAAATGGTGGTGTGTATACGATGGGGGCTATGGCTGACTGTACTCGGTGGTGGTTAGCATCTCGGGGTATGGAATATCTCCATTTAGTGGCGATAAGTAACCGTTAGAATATATTATATTTGGCTGTACTGGTTGGTGAGCCTTGGTTAACTGTACGCTGCAGTAGTGAACACCCATTAGGACATTGGATAGCTCTACCCAGTGATTGTGAATACCCTCATAGAACATAAGTGCCTGAACTATGCAGTGATGCATCTCCACTAAGACCAGATATTACTGTACTAATTGGTGGTGAGTATCCCAACTGACATTCCATAGCTGAACTACGTGGTGGTACGTAAAATTCAGAATGACTGTACCAGTGATAGGTAGGTACTCTTACTTTCAAGTAAAGATTTCATTGTGAAAGGCAATACCAGTCCATTTTTAGTACCCGACATGACTTTGGATATACCAGTACTTGCAAATTGTGTATACCAAACATGACATGTAATTGACTCTACTCTGACTTGTGAACCACCCCTTACGGTCTGGTTTTGGCCATACATGGTTGCGGTCCAGGGTCAGTAGTTGGGTCTCATAACTTCTTCGTGCTCTGAAACCGCGTTGGTAGTCAGGGAATATGTTATGTTTTCCCAGGTATCAGGAGAGAGAGAGAGTTATTGTTATTCATGGTTATTACTCTTTATTTTCTAAATATTTGATACTGGTTTATTTGATAAAAGTGTACATTTGTATTATATATTCCAAACACAGTCAAGCTTACGGAAACGTTGCTTATGTTCACACTATGGAAGAGCGCAGCATCAATGATGTGAATAATACATAATGAAATGGCTGATAATTGACGTTGCTAACATTACGTATCATGACATTATGATGCACATTGCATATAACTCATGCATAGACATAATTATGGTTTAAACTCGCCGTAAATTATGGATTCACACTTCACTGACATTCCCGGGTTTTATTAGCAGGACTACCCGGGGCTGTCAGTGACAAAGGCAAATCATTAGTTTTACCAATTAGATATGCAATGATCTGCAGGTACATGCAATTTATCTGAATGATTTAGTATCTACACTCGAGTTTTATTATAGATTGGATGAATGGGTGGTGTTGATAATAATAAATAAATAATAACCTGTAAAGTTTGTTTTACCAACAAAATGAAAATGAATCATTGTGTTAATGATAAGTTATACAACTTACGTTCCCTTGGTACTCTAACTTCCGTATTACGTTGATACACTTACATCACTTATTCTCGAGTTGATAAATATATCGGAAGTTGCTTTTAATGTCATTCTTTGACGATTCGACGGCATAATAATGAATTTGTTCTACGATTTATTTAGTTTTATGTGAATTATCACATTGTCCGATAGTCTTAGCAAGTCCGACCTGGCGAAATTGGTCGTTCATGTCATGTTTGGAAGGTTTATAATTTGTGAATATATGTTTTATTAGTGTTGTTATCTAATATCAACCTTCCGTCGAAATAAAAACGTCAGTTTATGAAAATTGACTGGTAATTAATTGAGAAACGGACGTTCACCCAACCCCATGTATATTTTGGACCACTTTTGAGGGGTAGAGTGGGCAACCTTTCTATGTTCTATAGAGGTTTGGATTTTTTTATTTTTTTTATGTTGGGTTGTAGAGGGGACCATGGGGGGTCATATCCACATGCCAAACACCTGTGCCCAGGATTGGGGGGAAGGGGGGAAGACAGTCTGAACCAGTGGAACCATGTACATGTATAATATATGTAAGATTAGTACACTTTTTATGTAGACAGATAAGCTGTCTGCAAGTGGCTGCTTAAAATTCTGACGGTCCAGCCACTACAGACAGACACTAACTATACCAAAACACGGTCGGAGATTGCGCACATTTTTTAGCGCACTTTCAGCTCTTAAAAAATATATGAAAACGTCAAACCACTATGAAATATATAGCATGTATACGAAGAATGAACCTTTATCTCGCGATAGACACCGATAACATTTTAAAAAATGCACAGCAACGTGTACATCCGACAACTTAAACACGACTATATCGCAATTATGACCTCAATTTCAGCCATCGTTCTTATTGTTATTGTTTGCGTCAAACGTCATTTGCTTATCGACCAATCAGAATACTCAGAAATAGGCGCGCTCGATTTCTAACAAACGGACACAGTAAAAAAATTAATCGAGTCGAACCTTAAAATGAGTTCGATTAAAGCTAAATCACAGAAAATTAACGAACATTTGTAGTGGAATTAAGATGATTTCGTTAGAAAACGACAAACAAACAACAAACACCATGAGTGATGGCTTTTTAGGCTCGTTTTAACGATTCGAATAATGTTCCGGTCAGTACGGATAACGGTCTTTAAACTAGCACTGTTTACGTGAGATTTACGGACACGGTGCGCGCTTGTTTATTTATTGTTTTTCTGATTATAACGGCCAATTTTACCAGGTATTCGACGGGTTTTGCGGTTTTTTTACTGTATTGAACATGTACAGAGCCAAAAAATGCCAGAATTTGCCGTTAAATGCAAATTTCATGAAAATTTAAAATGCACTGGATTTTGGGCACTTATGGTTTCGACGCTTATACGGGCATCCTTGTATAGATTGCGTCGAAATGGTTTGACTAACTTTTTATGCAAAATGTCATTCATTACATATATGTGTATATGTGTTGTTTGTTTGTATATGCTTTGCTTGAGAAATGTTGATGTAAAGTGCTTGGAATGCTATTCGTTGATCAAGAAATCAGTGACATTGTTTAAGCTATCCATGTGTGGTTAATTGTGTTGTAAACGCATGTGTTAATGAGTGTTGTGACGTTGTGACGGCAGGCTACATTAGCAGCCTTAACGGTGAAACTTTAGTGACAGGCAGTCATAAACTTATGGTTCAGTTCAGTGTGATTTGTGTGAAGGATAGCTCGTATTATTTTAGTGATTTGCATGTTTTTATGCCCCCTATCGATAGATGGGGAGGCATATAGTGATTCACCTGTCCGTCCGTCCTGGTTAACCCTAATTGATCGTTTCTTCTAGCATTATTATGGCTTGCTACAAAGCTTCCATACTTGCATGGATGTTGTATATGAACACTCTCCACACGCCTGTATCACCTGACCTCATATTGACCTTCACCTTGACCTAATTTTGGACTTAGACTTATTGAAGGGCCAAATTCTTGGTCAACCCAAATTGACCGTTTCTTCTAGCATTAATATGGCTTGTTACAAAGCTTTCATACTTGAATGGTTGTTGTATTTGAACATTCTCCACACACCTATATCACCTAACCTCATTTTGACCGTCACATTGACCTAGTTTTGGACTCAGACTTATTAAGTTCTTGGTTAACCCAAATTGACAGTTTCGTTTTACATCATGTCCATCATAGCGTTGCCTTAAAACTTGGCATACTTGTTTACCATCATCAGCCCCTTACATTATCAAATCCATGTAACACTATCCAACATTATTACATAATTATGGCCCCTGATTGACTTAGCTTTTTGTGGACAAGACTTCCATGGGGGCATAAGCGTTTATTGAACGCAGTCTTGTTTGAATATTTAAATAAATGTTTTCCGTTAACAACATATATTTGCATACAATTATACAACAGTGATAATAAATAAACTCTCCAAACAATAACTGACATGCTATATATATATTAGTTGCTAAGAGCTACAGGTTAACCTGTTTATACCAATAAAGTTTGCTGTTGAAACTTATTCATTCAGCTTAGGCAGTGAATATGTTTAAAGTGCGTCATTCGGCTTGGGGTATTTTGCTTGTTGGAGCTAGGCTGTTCAGCTGAGGCGCTCGGCGTGTTGAGGCTTGGCAATTCAGTTAGGGCACTCAACCTGTTGAAACTATGTCATTCGGGTGGGACTTTCAGCTATTTTATTGCTAAAACTAGGTCATTCAGCTGAAACCATGGTATTCAGCTTTTTATAATAGTTATTCCTTAAATGCTTAGGAATTCAGACAACTAAAACTAGGTGTTTCAACCGTTTTATTGTTACTAGGTCATTGTTCGTAGGCATTCAGCTTTTGATTGCTGAAACTATTACATCCAGAACAACACAAAAGTGAACCTACAACGAGTTACCAGCTAACGCTTATTTACTCGTAAACAACCATAATTATTTAGGATTCATGCAAACTGATGGTCGTGAATGTGCTTTGAGGGCTCGTGGTGAGCGCCATCTTGTAAAATGTTTGCTCCAGTATAAAAGGTAGCATGGTAGCTGTGTTCATGCACGGACTGATATCAAACATGTTGCTAAAACTGAAATAGTTTCGTTCACTAGAAAAGTGAATGCCCTGTTAATGTTTTGCCATGCCACCAGACACACTCCCTTTATTTTGGGTGCAATGTTCCGAGTGACCTTAATAGTTGTTAGTTAAGTTTTTAGTATAATAGAATTTCATTAATGTTCTGCTCAAATGGCTACGCGTGCTGCACGTCTTGTTCAATGTTGCAAAACTGTCAAAGACTGGGCAGTCATGTCTTCAGACATGTGACATATCGAGAGTATAGTTTGGTAGAAGTTCTTCACCTTCTATATCCATATAATGGCATAGAGTTGCGTCTACCTCTTTGCAAGGGATGGGCTATCATACAGCATGTTTCTAAATACTAAACTGTATAGACATGTATTTAAAATATGTAGCATGATTCTGATACCGGGTACGGTTCATGAACATTCAGCAATCGTTCATCCACTCAGATGCAGAATGTGTAGGCGTAGACATTGTGTTTGTCTCTTGCGTGGGTGGTTAGCTGCTGTCGCTGTTGCTCATGATGGCGCATGTACAGTATTTCATTCATTTCATGTATAAATTTGATATAGAAATACGAGCGTTTTCGAGTATTTACACACCACGTATCCGCCTGCCATATGTCAAAGTAAAGAGCATGTGGTTTTGGATCACGTGGTAGCGGGTTATTAATCTGATTGGGTGAGATATAAGAGGTTGATTTAAGCTAGATACCTGGCAAAGGTAGTATTTGTATCGCAGAAGGTTCCTGACGCTATAGGAGAATTGATCATTAATATTAAAGCTCGTATTTATGTCAGACTTTGCTATGACTGGAAATATGAAGTTGGATGTCTATAGTAGGGTGTTATCTATAGTATGTTTGTTATGCATTGAGGAAATTATCGCAGTGGAATGGAAGAACACATCCTTTCAATTGAAGTACACGTTGGCTTCCCTGCCGAATTCGATGTTACTGAATGAAACACTTGTTTCTGAGCAAAGAAACGCAACGACTGTTATATCATGCTCGAGATATTGCGCGAAGACTGAACAACATTCGTTGTATTACAACAAGAAAGAAGGGATCTGCTATTGTAACAACGACATCGACACCAGGCTGACCCCGGTGAATACGACGGTTGATGACAGTCCAAGCGATATAGAGTACGGTTACACTGTGGCATCACTCCAAGTAAGCATTTCTTATAGTTTGTCTAGTTGTCGAACATTCTGTTGATTCGTGTGAAGGTTCAATAAAACCTGTCTGTAACGACCACCTAAAACTATTCTGATAAAGGCGTAAGCCGAAACGTAAATTATATAACGTTACACGTGTTGTTGCCGAATTATGTTCACCTAACGACCACCCAAGGAACATCATCGAAAATGTTTTAACATAAGGTCTCTATAAGCATATTAGATATCATTGAACATTGGCTGATTAGAGATGAAATTGTTGGTAATTGCAAACAGGTTTTGTAATGATGGCCGTTGTTCGCAAATATTTTACTAGTTTTGTTACGTAATATATTAATGTGACCTAGATACAGTTTCAGTTGTATTTTCATTTTAATGGTTCTAATTACGGATGTTTAGCCAACGCAATAATCAAAAGGGATTATCTATTTATTATGAAAAAAATATTACGTCGGATATGATTTAGTTTTAAAGGAACGTCTAGCAGTCCTAGTAAAAATTGAATTCGTTTTGTTTCTAGTTATTAAACTTGTTTAACAATAACTTTTCTACAGACGTGTTTGATACAATTTCAATCATGTTATGGAATAATATAGATGTAATTTTTAAAAAATCACTTTTTTGTCTGAATGGGTGCACAATATGTTCTAATTTACATCATTTTTCTTTCTCAATGAAGTAGAAACGTTAGATTTCATCAAGTGTCATGTTATGCAACACAAGCACATGGTGTCGTCAATTTAAAAAAACCTGATACAAGTATGAAAAAAAATTCCAAGTACTTTCTTAAATACCAGGAGGTCGCTCAGCTGACATTTTTTAAGCAACGGAAGTAGACATGTACACTTGGGTAAAGTGACACATAGTGGCACAGACGGAGACGGGGAGTCCGGGGCGTCTCGACCCCAAAGGGCGCGCCCTACTATTAGAGACCGGTCCCCACTAAAGTTATGATGCTTTTTTATAATGCGCGGTTCCACTTTGTAATATCTTGAGTATTCGTCTTCCTGACTTTCAGGTGTCTACAAATTCCTCTACACTCAAGTATAACATTCAGCCGTACACAGAGAATTGTTTTGCTCTCTATCACCAAGGGTACATGACTAACGCCGTATATACAGTACGACCGATAGAAGGGAGCATCCAAGATACATACTGCGATATGGATAATGTTCTAGACGTTGGTGCTGATGATTGTCTACAATGGCACCAGGCGGGATATAAAGATGATGGTGTATACAGTATATGCCTGTCAAATGGAACGACAGTCAGAGCATGGTGTGACCAAACACGTGGCGGCTGGACAGTATTTCAGCGTAGACAAGATGGATCTGTGGACTTCTTTCGGACATGGGCGGAATACGTTAACGGATTCGGTGACGCTGCTGGTGAATACTGGCTTGGTCTGGAAGCGATTTATTTGTTATCACAACAACGATCTTTACTTCGCATTTATATGGAAGCGTTTGAGGGAGTCGAACCACCCACAGCGTATGCTTCATATGGCGAGTTTTCATTGGCATCGGCAACTGACAAGTACAGATTATCCATTGGCGACTTTACTGGCGATTGTGGTGACAGTTTAGCGCACCATAACCAGCAGCAGTTCTCAACACGGGACAGTGATAATGACCGACATCCTTCCTTATGGTGTAGTCAATCCAGGAAAGGAGCATGGTGGTACAATCGTTGTCTTGACAGTAACCTGAATAGTTTATACCGCGAAGGAAACTATACAAGTAATGTTCCAGATGGTATAGTTTGGGAGACGTGCTGGCGGTGGAAAGTGTTGAAAACGTGTTCAATGGAAATAAAAAGAAATTAAGTACAGAAACTGTATCAAATGAAAGCTGTTTCAACTATTTATGTTGATACGAATCACGTAACCTATTCCATAGAAAACAACATGAGGCCTAATGACGGTACCCTGACATTAACGTCAACGGTGTGGAGATACTTGAACTAGTGATTGTTTAAAACATGTAGATTAATCCACAGGTAACTGTATCATAAAGAGTAAAAACATATTTTTTGTAAAAATTTTATTTTAATATTATACATGTATTTCCTAACCCTAATCCTATATTATTAAACTGCTATATAACTTTTTACAGTTACCTGTGGTTTATTCCCTTAAGATTGAAAATACAAAAAGGAAAATCAGAAACTGCAAATCAATACACCTTCAAGATAAACTTCAAGATGTCGTAACTAAAACAAATGCCGAGCGTAGCCTTTATTTGCCAGTCAGCTTTCTGCTGAAGTATGACAGGCATTTGAGTGCCTCAACCTGTATTTGAAACCGGGTCGCTAGATTAGATGGCAAGCGCTCTAACCATAGAGCTACACAGGCACACTACGATATGCCTTATATAACTCTGGAAATGTGACAAAACCGTTTTTTCAAAGGTGTCGTTAGTCGAATGTCGTAACTCTGAAAAATATACTCCGCATATAAGGTCGAGGATTTGTCAGTAGGAATATTCCCAGTATGTTGACTCACTAGACCCCCAAACAGGAAGTCGCTGATAACTAGGCGTTCAGTTTCATTTTGGAAAGCTGTCAACAGTAAGTATTTAATGTTTTTATCAGACTTTTTGAATTGAATATACTTGTTGTAAATATTTTTCAGCGTGAAATAAACTTCTCTTCAACAGAAAGTCCTATACTAGGCATAAGCATTTAAAATGAAATCGTATTTTCCCAAAATAAACAGCTGGTTTAAGTGAAAGATGATTAAATCGCGATAAAATGTCCGTTATTTTGGAAATGCTAAGTAAATTCGAGTAATAACCTCTTCTAGGTGTTTCATTATCAATATATAAGTATGAGTTGATACGTGCAATCATGCATTTCTCCCCTGAATCGTTGAAATAGTGTTTAATCCAGTATGCATTCGAATCATGCACTGAACACCTATTCGGAAAACTCGAAAATCCTTCTGTCCCACTAGTTGCAGTACCACTGTACGCATATTCAGTAAAATAATTACGAAATGCTTGTGGTGAGTATTAGCCTTTTTAATGTACTCATTGAAATGATAAATATTAGTTATACATTGTATCTTTATTTTCGACAAGCAAACAGTAAGTTTTTTGGTAATTTTCATTTCCATTTACCCTTGCTTATCCGTATTGCACCTTTATTTTGCTTCAGGGGGCAGTGGGCAGACCAAGGGGAATTGAGCAAGTTTTCTTTTTGGGTTTAATTCCCCACCCTATATCCAAAATTATGTCTTCAAATGGTTGTCTGCTTTTTGTGGCGTCGAAATTCCCCCAATATGCTTTCCGCTAACACGGGGGGGGGGGGGGGTGGGGCTAAGAGAAATTCATATGGTCCCTATACCCTGTATGTCTGTATGTCTGTCTGTCGATTGGTAGACCAAATGGTTTTTAATAAAAAAATCCAGAATGCTTAGCCCAAGGATCCTGAAACTTTACATGGTGATTGGGCATCTGCTATTGATTGTGATGTCGGTACGTCAAGGTCAAGACTGTGTCACTGTGACCTTTATCATGAACAAATAGGTCAAATGGTTTCCGTTCAATAACCTCACAAGGTCAATAGGTAAAAGTCGTCATTCAACCTTAAACATTCCTGACTATCGGGGTGTCATAGGGGCTTACGTTAATTATAATTTTATAAACATCTCTCGCTTCTATTAAGTCTATTGTTACTGGAGCGTCACATAGTTATATGCAGTAAACAAACACAGTTTTTGCAAGGACCTTGTCTATTCGTAAATTAAACCAAAATTTAATGTCGAAGTTATCCATCCAAGGTAATTACTCAATGTCTATGTACCCGATTCTTCGGGTCTATTACTCCAGGAAACATTTTCATTGAATATAAATTGCCGCAGTAGCATTGATATTGTTCAATGACTATTTTCTACCGTTGGTTAACACATAACAAGGTCAGAACATGAAATGCAAGAATGAAAATACGTTGAATAGGCGTACAGTTTTAGTATCCGTGATAATAGAGCAATGCTTGTGTGTATCGATGTGTTATACATTCATTTACGGTGCAGAAAAGGTTTCAAGACTTTGTGAACGCTAAATACACTATTTTTCAAAGAATGTGTAGGTTCTTTACAAGCTCTAACAAATATCTTAACGTGATTTAACTTGAAAATCAAGTTTGTAAGGACTGTTTGGTATCTACGTAATTAGTATTTTACGGACTACATTGTAACTAAAACAATGCACTTACTTTATGCGATACTAAGGAATAAACTAATAAAATCCTTATTATCGGAGACGGTAAAGACGATCGATTTATTTTCTGAACGCCTAGTTATCACCGACTTCCGGTTTGGGGGTACAGTGAGTCAACATACTGTGATATTGGAATAATCCAGTGGGGTGATATGCTAATCCACAGGAAACTTATATATTTTTCACAATCTAACGAATGTGTGCGTGCGCGTGCGCATTATCCGTGTTTTCGTGGTATTTGCCGATCGGGGAAAACCACGACTAATTTTTGACATAAACGCCTACGTGATTTTCCCGACAGTTCATACACCGATGAACTGCAGAAAACGTCTATTCAATTCTTAAATGAAGTATGTAGCAACTAATACCCAAAATCCTTATGATACAATTTTTGAAAGCATAAAGACTTATACCGATTATAAACATTTTATTTTGGATATAACACTTTTGCATTTAATAGTTATTATTCTAACATATGTGTATGTTTTATCTACGCAAACTAAAATGCAGTTTTACTTAAAATTCAAAACTATTTTCGAATACGAAAAATATTTAGATGTTGTATCGCATGAAAAGTATAGACAAGAAATGTCCAGGTTTAGATTAAGTTCGCATTCTCTTGAAATTGAAAATAAAAGGTATAATAATGTAGATAGGGCGGACAGATTATGTAAAGTTTGTGACTAAAATATTGTTGAGTCTGAATACCACTTTTTATTATGTTGTTCTTTATATAGACAATCGAGGTCTAAATATTTCAAACACACATCAAATAAGTTTGCAATTACGCTTTCTACTAAAAACAAGAAGGTACTTGTTAAAACAGCGACTTTT
The DNA here is from genome assembly GCA_947247005.1 of Spisula solida. Lineage (NCBI taxonomy): Eukaryota > Metazoa > Mollusca > Bivalvia > Venerida > Mactridae > Spisula > Spisula solida. The sequence continues at coordinate 38,210,178 of OX365951.1, forward strand.
ATTTTCCATTCTATGAAACTGAGACAGGAAAGAATGTCAATGATTACTGCTTTGTAATATCACTTAAATATCATAATACTGTTATTCATAAATTTGATTTTGGTTGATTTTATGTCACTTTGCTATATGTATGTGTCTATGTTTATCCAGGCCATATTTTTTATGAATTATGTAAATGGCTAAAGGTATGTATATATGCCGAATTGCTTTAAATAAATGGTAAATGGTAATTAATTATACCGGACGTTTGACTGAATATTTCAAATACTTCGAACTGCTATTTAAAAAATGTATAAAAAATATTTTATATTTAAAAACTTGACAGCTTCTTTCGTGTACAGGGGAGACTACTATAGGGATCAAGAAGAAATTTACTTAAGAAGTTTTTTCCCAAAATATTTAAGGATGCAGAGAAAGTAGTCATAAAACGCGAATTTGAACTTTTCTTAAAACTTTTGAAAACTATTCCATTAGATTTTATGGTAGATATAGCAGTGCTCTACTAATTAGATTTTTATCAAGGATTTTGAATTAGTTATCAAAACTAAAGAAGAACTAAAATTTGATATATTGAAGAACTTTTATGAATTTTATGAAAGTTTACATTTAATGAATCGCTTCCTCTTAGCATTTTAGATGTCACCGTATTACCACCAGTAATTCTATATATCAGGGGTCTAACACAATACATTTTAATATTGTTGTCATGCCGTCGTACACGAAAACATGTTTTTGACTTAAGAAATTCAGTGATACATAATGAGGATATAGTTTAAATATTAAATATTCAGCCATAATTTGTAAATACATATAAATTTAATTTTAATTGATGTGCTTTTGTGTGACTTTTATTGTTTTCAGTGTGTATGAGTTGTTTTGTTTAAATAAATAGTTTTATATCATTATATCAGAGACTACAGATAAAAGAGATAGGCAACTGCCTCTGTAACCTACCAAATATCATTAATGTGACTTAAATACCTCAAAATTAGCTATTTTGTGACAAATAAAAATTGCACAGTTTTTGTCCTACCAGCACAAACTTGACATTTTCTGAAAGCATAGACTGTGTATTGGGTGCACTTGTTTGTATCCATTTATTTTGTTTGTGACTTACAAGAAAAATAGTTTGAAACAACCCATTAGTTAGCGAATTGCTATTTTTTTCCAATTTTGACGCAAATATTAAGGGTAAGGAATTATCAACATGAACTATCTCTCAGGATAATACAAAGTTTGTCCATATTTTTTACTGCAGCTGTAGATGAATATTTATGCTTTCTAAAAATGTAGAATTTAAGCCTGACCAGTAGTTACTGAGTTTTAGATGTTACAAGTTAGCACACACACATGCTATTTCAGTTCTTAGTGTAGATGCCAATCTCTGTTATCTATAGTCTCTGATTATACCATTGAAATAATGTCATGTTGTTATCATGTCGGTTATAGTTAATATTCAATCTATATTGTTTTGGAATGAAAGTTTTTTTCGTCAATGTATTTTATTAGAAGTGAAAAAAAAATCCAGCTATTCAATTCAATGTTAAAAGCGGACTTTTAGATACTCATTGATATCTGGCCTCAAAATGAACTTTGATAAGACAAAGTTAATTTGGTTAGGTTCCCTAAAATACAGTACTAGGTCAATCAAAACAAGATGGAAACTTTCATGGGGTGATACACAATTCAAATTACTAGGCATAATTTTTATGTATGACGAATGTATGACTTAAAGAAGAACTAAAAAGTATAAAAAATAGCATATTGTATTGGAAAAGACGTAACCTAACACCTATAGGTAAATAACAATTGTAAAAGCAATGTATCTTCACATATTAACTCATTTATTCATAAGCATGCCGACCCCAGACAGAATATTCATTAAATGTCTTACTGATATATTGAATGAATTTGTGTGGAAGGGTAAAAATGAAATAAAATACACAATATTTATAAAATATTATAATGAAGGTGGGTTAAAAATGATTGATATCCCAAGTTATATAAGCAGTCTAAAAATCAAGTGGTTGACAAATTATGTCCATAATAGCAAAAGTAAATGTTACAACCTTGTTAATTCAACTTTGATATGGATCAACTTTTCAACTGTGGCAAATCATACTGTGACATCATAATTGCAAAAATTAAGAATCCCTTCTGGATAGATGTGTTGAAGTCCTATATTTGCTTTCTAGATAATTTGTCTATAAGTGAGACAATACAAGTACTTAATATGCCACTTTTCTATAACAAAAATCTCCTTAGAAATCAACATCATATATATTTACCCTCCTTCTACAAAAAGGAATAAGATTTATTAAAGATGTAATTGATGATCAGGGAAGTTTGTTGATATCAAATATCTAGAGGAAATAACAGGAGAAAAATTGAAGTTTCTCCTATACTATGGGCTTAGAAATGCTGTCAACAAGTATATTAAAGCAACAAAAATAACATTAGAAAAAAATAAAAAGTTCCTGAATCCCAGCATTAATTGCTATTTACATCCGATTCTAACAAAGAAGGATGCAAATAAATTTATATATAAAACACTAATCAAAAATGACGAAATACCGACAAGCAAACCCAAGTGGAAATTATTAAGTAACAACAATATAGACTTGGACTTCATATACAGCTACGTCTTTAAATATACTAGAGACACATATATACAATGGTTACAAACAATAATTGTACATAGAATTCTAGCTACCAATACGCTACTTTATAAAATGAAAATTAAATCAAATAACCTATGTACGTTTTGTACAAGACATGAAGAATATATCCCATCTATTCTGGGAATGTTGCAGAGTAAGGCCTATCATACAATTTTTGAATAATGGAATACAATGTAGTACATCTGGAACCCAACTTTAAAATAAATAAGATAATTATTGTATTAGGATCTGGGAAAAAAGAGTACATACCTATTGATATTGTTCTTTTAGAATATAAAAAAAATATATACCTGTAAAAGGAAAGACACCTTACCTAGTACTGAAAGTCTAAAGAACAGTTTAAAACTTGCATGGGAGATATATCAAACACCAGGCATAACAGATATAGAATATAACAGATGGTCCATTGTAAGACATTTTTGTTTATAAACCTTACATTGAACTATAGGTACACTCAAATATCATTAAAATACAGGAAACACAAAAAAGGTAGTGAAACTATGTTTTTTTGTTTGTTTGTTTATTATATTATATGAGGTTACTGTATATTGTATTAATGTAATTTTATTAACTGTTTTTTTTTGTAAATTGAATAGTAGGTAGATTTAAACTCTGTTAGCGTAGTCTTTGAAAAGCCATTGAGCTTATTTGTAAATATGAAAATGAGTTATACAAAATAAAATACATTGTATACCAAAACCTCAAAAAAAGTACGAAAAACATATGTTACAGTAATTAATTTTTTGCAAACATGTACTATATATCCTTGTATATCTATTTGTACGAGAACTAAACATGACTATATGATATAGTGATTATAAAAAAGCGGACTTTTTAAACCAATTTGGGAGGGGGCAGATGTAACCATGTTACTTATATTGTATATTGGTATATTTTGCAACAAGTAAATAGGCTGGGGTAGTTATATATGAGCCGTTCTCCAGGAAAACCGGGCTTAGTGACATTTTATTAGTATTTATGTAATGGGGTTAAGAAAAAAACCTCATAAATGGGGAAAAGGTCATGCTCCTTGATTTAATTTTAAGTTCGGACAATATAGAACTATGTCTTAGATTTATTTTTTCTCATGAATTATGTTTTTATACCTTCATTCGTTGCTATGGTGACCAATTTCTGGAGGGCATCCATATTGAGAAAACGAGGGGTTAGTGGTTAAAAACGGTAGCTACATTTGTCTCAAAGTTAACATTCACGATTTAAATATGTTTTATTTACATAAGAATACAATTCTGAAATGTGATACATTTTTTTATTAATTTACGTCAAAAACTATCCAAATACTGAATTTGTGAACTTCATGTTAACGTAACGTCAAATAACGTTTGAATGACGTTTGCGACGTCACTCACAATAAGGCGGGAGTGGTTAGTTTTATAAGTCTGTAATTTTGTTATTTAATGTTATATTTTGCTCAAATTTTCAGAAACTGTTCAAAAGAGCCTTGTCTTTCTAATGTTATATTATCAAGATTTTCAAATCTTTGTCACTAAGCCCGGTTTTCCTGGAAAACGGCTCATATATCTACATGTAATACAGTATACGTGAATATAGCACCAGACCGAGTAGTTACCTGTGTTACGTGACTTGTAAGTACTATCACGTGGTTTAATCACCATGATTAGGTTTTAACATATTTGGTGATTTGCTTGAAACTTGATATACTAAGGTCACGTGCTTCACATTACGATTTATGATTGGATCCCGTACTGTCCAGAGTTTTTGTAGTATAGTACAGATAATTTGACACGACTCTCGACCTTCTAAAGCATAATCACCCCGTGTACCCCGATAAGACGTGCTAGCCTGAATACTGCTGTGTTAGCCTACCGCAAAAATTTCAACATTCAAGAGGTTAGGTATTTTGTGCGTGTTTCATTTATTTCGTGTCTACACCAGTAAAACGAAGAAAGTGTACATGTGCAGTGGTTCTTCCTCGACACGAAGATGTGTTTTTTTCGATCTCAAACGTCACATTATATTTTAAACTTAATAAATGTGTCAAAAAGTCAGCAGTTTGGTCTTTAAAAAATAATTAAAAATACTTATAGACCGCGGGGAAAGTTCAAATTTCATGAATATGTAGTGAAATAATAGTAGCATATTTATTCGCATTGATGTATGCACTGGTATCATTATCTTTCTTGAAAATTACAGGTTTTCCGCGCTTGGTGGCATAAAATGGATAGTGCACGAGTTATATGGTGAAATTGTCTAGATACTGCCCGAGTCGTAGATGAATACTGCCCTTGTTGCTCACAGTTTTAATGTTTTAGGACTGAAAACAACATTTTCACGACACAATTTCATATAACAATTCTTGTCTATCTATATAAAACATGTATTTAGTTTTAATTGCATTGATCTGCTGAATTCAATATAAATCCCCATATAATATACTGTCTAAAGCCCGTGAACCATTTTCTTAGTTACACCGCACATATACCAAGGTATCTTCGCATGGACGTATATATCTAATGCGTTCGTTCTTTGCTTTTTATTTCACAGAAGCTCTATTAGTGCATTTTCCGTTTATGTAACGAGTGTTATTTTTATCAATTTACCATTTATTTAAAGCAAATCGGCATGTAAAGATACCTTTAACCATTCTTGTAAATCAGAAAAATATTGCCTAGGTAATATAAACGTACACATACATATAGCAAAATTGTCAATAAGAGTACATTGTATAAAGATCTTGTCTATATCAACCAATTACCGGTGTGGTGTAATGCAGTCACATTGATCCTGGTTACGCAACCTTTTTAGGGGTTGTTGCAATGGCTGAGCGGTCTAATAAGTTAGTACGTCGCTTGATCACAAGTGGTTTGCAGTTTGAACCTTACATTTTAAAATCACATAGACGCCCCGTTTCACGAATTAATATCCAATAAGTACCATGAGTTTTCAGTACTCTGAATTAACAAATATAAAGAAACCATTATCGTGGGTTAGATCGCAGCTTATCTGTTAAAGCGTTTATGAGAAAGTCGTAAACGCTTAATATTTCACAGTGAAGTCACTGACACTCAATTTAACAACTCGCTAGTGACGTTTTTTCCATTCCCAAAATTATTTAATGTTTGTCTTCCACTATACATCAAACTGGAATCCAGAAAACAAATGCCACACGGTTACTTTCAGTGTACTGCAGCTAATAAGGCCTTTCCCGAAACTAGGTAACCTCCCTTTGAAATTGTCTTCCCTTGACGCCTATGCGCATGCGCCAGATTAATATCTCAACTTCCGGGGTGTCCGTATATCGATTCAATCGTTATTCAGCCATTACTCCTAACATTAGCGATCCGTTATACTTGAGATAAAAGTACTTTGTTGACGATGGTTTTGCTTTTCTTTTGTCGTCAGTTGAACGAACATGTAGGGAAGTGATTACATGGCCTAAAATTCTTATTGGGATAATTAAATTTCATTAAGATTTAAATATATTTCTCAGTAAAATATCTTATTCACGAGCGTTTTCAATATTTGAGAAGACTATTCAATAATAATTATGATTATACAGCAATATTATTAAATATTCGTTCAAATATTATTTTCGGTAACTTTATAAAATACGAATTAATCTACAATATTTCTATGAAGAAACTCACCAAATTAAATTATTTTGACAATCATCCATAGCACACGTAGACATAAACTTGCACTTATAAGTGTTAAATAAATCCACCACCACGCAGTCATATCATGGCATGCTTATTCACAATAGTGTTCGTGGTATTAATTACAAACATTAATATTACACTAATTATGTCAGATTTAAACAATAAGTACAAAATTTAATTAAAAGGCTATAATGAGGGAAATTTGTAGCGAAAATGAACGCACTGGTGTTTGCGTTCTGAAAACATTACATGCCTTATTCATGTAGCCTTTACAGAGAAAATTAAATGACAGTCCGGCATTCGTGCCCCTATAAATACCCATGTTAAAACATATTTTTCAAAACCAATTAAGTGTCATAAAACCCATAATCTGAATTAGTGATCAGTGGAAAAGACCACCTGCTATGTAATTGGTCAACTACGTGTCTAACACATTGTATAATGCAACATATGTCACCACGGTGGCTATTTGATTGTACATATAGTTGCATCCCTTCTGGTGTAAGATCTGTATAATATCAGCGGGATATTAATATTAGGGTAATAAAACAGGTCTTATCCCGATGACTATAATTTAAAATGAAGGAGCTTAGATCTTATAAAATCCAAGTATTCTTTGGATGAATATATACGTCCGTGCAGACACTTTCTGGTACGTTCCGTTCGTTTAAATTAATGTTTTGTACTTCCCGTTTGTTTTGAAGTATTGACAGTTGATTTTTTCGTTCAGTGTAATTAAATAAACTTTTTTCATGCGCAGTCGCAGCACATTTTCTCAGGGGAAGGGAGGGGGACATCCTAATAATTTAACTCAAGAAAGATCGAGTCGACCATCATTTGCTCAGACGGATGAAACCAGTTTTGTGATCTCAGTGGGTATCCTGATCAAATTCAAAGCCCTGCACAACTCATGTATTTATATTTACAGGACAACCAAATTCAAGTGGGTCTGAACAACCCTCTTGAGCCGCGCATAAATTAATACATGCATTGGGTGACTTATTCGCGGGATTGGGGGTACTATGCAAACACGTACGTACCCTATCACACTATTGTTTTTACAATTTCACGGGTATTTTATACGAATATGCCAACATCTGACAACCACATTTACAATGTATATTGTACAATTTCACAAATACCATAATATAAAAATTAACATACATCAAAGTAGAAGTACGCTGGAGAGATTGACATTGAATAATTTAATTACTTCACTTTTAATAATTACAAAAACTATGGAGCACACGAAACATAAAACAGTTTGCTTAATTTTACCAGATACTTTCAAAGATTATTATCGTGATAAACGAACAAACAATATCCTTCGTATGTTTTCTTTAATTTCAAATATTTTTTTTGTTTACCGCCGTAGACTCTATACTTTGTTCCGTTTAGATTTAATTAATTTCGCAGTATTCTAATGTAATACAGCAGTATGGGATACAAAATTAATTTTTCTAACAGATAATACCAAAAACATAACAAAAAAGAACACTTTTGTAAGCTAAATACTTAAAATAACTGCAATTTGTTCTATGTTACTATATACCGATCTTATCAGAACACCCCGGAAGTGGAATTATTGAAAACAGGGGACGTTATCGAGGATTTACCAAGGGAGGTAACCTAGTTTCGGGAAAGGGCTATAGTGGGGAATAGTCCTGTGATTTTAACTTTTAGTTTTTTACGTCGCATTAATAAAAACTTGGTGGCAGGCACGGTGGTCGAGCGGATAACGCTATTGACTACTGATCAAGAGGTCCCTGGTTCAATCCTTGGCTAGCGCAATTGGTTAGTGTTAACTGTTTTCCACCAACTAGAGATGAACTGCATCATCATCCTCATGTTGGAAACCAAGAGGTAGTCTCATGCACAGGCCCATCGAGGGCCTGTGGTCTCATGTACATCGGTGCTGTAAAGAACCAAGGAATCTATTTGAAAAAGGTAGGGTAATTAGGCACTCGGATTCCTTGTATCACACCGCTGTCTCTCCATTAAGTTTATATATCTGCCCTTTTCAGAATCAGACACCTGCCAATAATATTGATACTCGGAATTTTAAGCGATTGCCGGCAGTAAAAGTTGAAAACTGAACTGCCATTCATACTCATTTTTTTGTAGAAATATTTATCCAAATCCGTTTATGTGATTGTAAGACTTCATGTAAGTAACTAACACACAATTGTTAAGGGCCAATAAATAATGATCGACCTAATCAGGCTAGTATCATACTGTTATAAGTATATTAATCGATTGTGTAGTAAATCTGAAAACTAAAAAGTAAGGTGTACATGCAGAATTAAGAGCTGGCCAATGATTTATTGGCACAATTCGCCCATTTATCATGTGTAAACAAGCACACGACACCTTATAATTTTATGTACCTACAATAGGTTTGCATTCAATTGACCCTTCTGCCGATTTTGATTGACAGGTGGCGTTAGCCAATCAGATTGCAGCATTTGGGCAACGATTTATCGCTTCCATCTTGTTAGACAACCTGGACATTAGACAAGCTAAAATCAATGTAAATTTTGCAATATTCAATTAAGCGTTATTTCATTAATATTTACCACATTTTTAAAGTTATGGTATGTTTAAAACTAGAGAACTTAAACTTTAATTTGGTAGCAATGTCATGAAAGTGAATTAATTTATTAAATCGATAAGGCCTCAGAAGTAGTAGCTATATATGTATTTTTTGTCTCAAATATAGTCTGATTTAAAAGTTTAATATATCATTGATATTTACATCAATATAATTCGAAATAATTACATGTTGTTGTGAAACTAGAAAGCTTCGTCTTTAATTTGATATGAATGTTTTAAAAAATATATCCTTTAAACCATAGACTCGTGATTTTATTTTATTATTTGATATAGAATAAGGACACATAACCCCCAAATAACAAGAATGTGTGTATTTCCCATCAAAAATGATTGTGAAGTGTTTTAATAATATTGAACATTATGTTGTTTTGGTCTATGTAATAGTTAAAGCGCTTTTCAGTTGATATCCTTGTGGTGCTAATTGCATTCAATCTCCAAAGCTTATAATTTTTTTTAAATCATATCCAACTATTTGTCCCATTTGTATTGAATGTGTTTTCAAGTCGACCACGGTTACCTTCCCTTGACTGGTGTTATACCGGTTTTAATCTGATCGATCTTATCTCGATTGCGTAATCGCGCTATGCTAACTCAGCGGGTTGTCGAAGTGTATAAATTAATGTATATCATTTGCTTGAGGGGTTTTGTGCGTTCAGTTACACTTTGGTATTTTTGACATTTTGTATATGATGCATACCAGGATCTTTTTTATGGGCATATCTCTGTCATTATGAAATTTTGTTCATAAGGTAGGTATCATCAGGAACATTTAAATGCTTCCATGGTATCATTCAGAATTCGTTGATCATGTGTGAGGAATCTAACAATTATGCATTTGTTATACTAGTAACCGCAATACATGTCACGATATGTATACTTATTATCATGCATATTCGATGGATGATAAAAAAATAAACGGTTACTAGTAACTGTACAAGGCTTGAGTATGTGTGCAATATCACAAAGTACAGTTTAAATGAAATTTAGCAACCACTGCTGATTTTTCAAGTATGTTGTACGGTTGATTGTTCAGTTGCATCTTCGAGCCATAGACCATACAATTATGGAACTGGTTTTTTAATATCTTGAAAAATAAAAAAGTTATGACAATTTTTAGTTCGTGAAATAGAGTGTTTTTTTCTTGAATTAAATAGGAGAATATTCGCGCGCTTGCGGACCCGACAAAACTCAAATTTTCCCTCTAATTGTCACAAATATTTTATTTTTTCAAGATATCGGGATGAAACATTTGTTCAACTTATTTATGTTGGACAAGTGCTTTCAAAGTTATGAAGAGTTGAAATGTTAAACAAATACTAAATCAGTTTTCATTGTTTTAATCAAATCATAACATCAATCATATAACCAACAAAGTCATATATTCATTTTCAAGTTATCACAAAATGTAGTTTGGCTATTTTGACCTGAACCTGACCTTTATGCAAGACTATATTACAAGGTTCTTGCTTTGAATACATGAATATCAATTTCCGCAAGCAAGTCGTGCGATATCGGTATTTCAAATTTGTGTTTCTATTACATCTCGAGCTACTTCGTGATACTCCCCGATTATGAAATATATTGTGATAATATATTGACTGTTAAATTATGCTAGTCAATTCACCTCCAGATTTTTCAAAATAATGAGTAAAATACTTAAAATGGATTTTATCACATCGGCAATTTATATCTGAATATGAATTTGTGCTTTTAACAGACTTGTTATAATATATAGACTGTAGACTGTAGCTTGATTTATGATGCGTTATATGCCCGTGGAATTTCCGGTGACACCCGCAATAAAAGTTACAGGGGTTTGTTTACGAATACATGTATTGTCTTATTATAGCATAAAGGCTGTATCTACAAATGAAAAAAGAAGGCAGATAGAAACTTTATATAAACGCATCTTGAACGGTACTTACTGTGGTTTTTTTACATTGTGGTTATATCAGCGATGCGACCATACATGTATGATAAAAAAAATATTTATGATACTTATTATACGAATATGAAAATTTACTTTGCATGAAGCATAAAACAATGCTTATAACAAATAACAATGATGGAAAACATAAATTTTCAGGAGAAAAAAACCTAATATATATGATTAATTAATATTTTTTATATAGAATGTTCGAATCCCAACTGGCTTCGTAATCTGTCTGGTCAGAGCAGACGCGCTTTATTCCTCTAGCCGAGCTATAGTTAAGTGATTATCATTAAAAGATACGCATATTATTAGCAATATATAAGCAAGTACATGTATACTGTAAATGAACCATAAAGCTATAATGCACATGTATTTAATCTGCCTTAGTGTAAAACATACATTTCAACATCTGAATTCATGCCTCTAAAAGTATACGGATTTTTTCTCACCTTTTTTGACGTTTAATTTTCATTTTACAATTCGTATATATTCAATTAGGTGGTACAACGTGTCAATTAACCAGTTTATTTAACAAGTGTCATAGGAATGACATGATTCTTCATTTTTATGTCTCACCTGTTCGATTATTATCATTTTAAATTATGCGTGAGCTTATGACATTTCACTTTTAATTATTTAATGCATGTATTACTTTCCAAATCGGCAATAAAGTCAAAGTTTCAAATCTCTAAAATCATAATAAAGTATGTATACAGGAAATATAGCGGTTATAGAAATATAGCGGTTATAACCCTTCACGCGAATGTACCACTTTTATTACCCCACATGCTGTGACAATCGCAGCGGGGCGCGTCATAAAACAATTAACAATGTGCAAATTAAATATGTGTATTAATTTTTTACTAAAAAAAAAAGATACCTGTTTTAAAAAAACCGTAAAAAGGGGGCAGATCTAATTATCACATTTCTTATATCAAAACACCAATCTGACGGGAAGAAATTAAACTATTAATCAAGTTTGCACAAAATATATTCCCCGAGAAACAAAAGAACTACGGACAAGAAAGTGACCAAGTTTGATATCAAATCCGTTCATTTCCTTCTTTGTTCAATGTGAGTGATAGTCATGTTAAAAACCTTTAAAAAGGGGGTTAATCCCATAAAGATACAACTATGAAATTTAGTGCATTATATTGTAGACATATCAAACTACAAAATATGTTTGCACATAAGAAATATCTCAAATAGTTATTGACATATGGACAATTTTACGTGGAGTCCCCATGCCTTCCAATGGTAAAAAAATTGTCACATGTGCGAATACAAATGGGACAAATAGTTGGATATGTATATGTACTGTATGGTCCGGACAGCTATTGTAAATCATGATAGATCGATACATGTACAAATTTATTTCAAAGTATCTATAGGTCAGAGACCTGTCGAATATATACACATTACTACAAAACATTTATAGCAATTATGTATAAAACTAATTGACCCCATACTGTTCCCCTGTCCTGATGGAAACCGCTATGTGTCACATTGATTATTGACAATTAACAAGACACCGCGGGATATCACTGGTCCCCGACTGATGTCCGAGATACGAATCCAAACGAGATCATCAAAGTATATAACACATTGGAATGTTAACTAACTTATAATCTAGGGCTTATTTATTTCTTGTATAATGGTGCATATAAAATATGTGTAGCCCACATTATTGCACTTGACCCGACAGTTTTAACGTTATGTTAGAAAACGATATTTATTTACTTGATAACGCGTGATTGTACATTAGAAATTTGTTGATATGCTGACTGTCAATGACAAACCATGTATTACGTAGCGATGTGGGATTTGAAAGATTCACATTCATCTATGTTAACGTAGCACTAATTTTTTTGCGTAAGTTGCAATCAAATACAGACTCAGTCGTAAGTAATCAACATAATAATAATAATAATAATAATAAAGACTTTATTTAAAGAGGCAACACAGTTGGGTATGCCCAGTCTTCCCTGTGAGCCTCATATAACATAATATATGTACATTTGTACATCAACAAAATGTATGTTCCTGCTATAAGCGGTAGATCACACGGAAGACATCAATAAAAACACGACGCAGAAAATCAGGAGGTCTTGTAACTTTACTTAAATAATATTTTACGCACATTTGAATTCGATTATTTATTAAACACACGATCATACGAACGTATACGGAAGATGAAATGCTATAGTGTATGGAGGATTCCATTATACTGTGTATATGTAAATATATGCATTAACACTGAATGATTTCTTTGTTACAATAAAGGGTGTATCTTTCAAGCCAGGTCATTCCCGATTTGCGCAAAAACTATACATAAATAGCTATTTAGATAAAAAGAAACATTCCGATTGAGCGGAAAAATACGCTTGTGAGTGTCTGCTTGGCTCCGATTTAGTAACTGTTTACGTAAAATTCTTCGATTAAAAACCATCGATTTGATCGAGTTTTAAGAAGGCACATAATTATGTTTCACAAAATTTTCAAAACATTGGCTAAAAGCGAAATATTTAACGGAATTGTATCAAGAGCATCACACGACATCTCCGTATTAGACGCCATTTTAATGAAAGCTTGTCTTGCGTAGCAACAACGAATACCCGTAACTATAGGGGGCGTGGCTACGAAGCGTCTGCAGAAAGGTCAATTCTGGTTTCTGGGAGGAAATAAACGGTTACCAATATTTCCATCATTGTGAAAAAAAATCCGCTCGTACTAGTTACTGTCCCGAGGGCCTTTAAAAAGACTATGAAAATGTTCCAAAATAACCAAATACTGGTTCCAGCACAGTTCATGGTCACGGCGCAAAGGGAAGTAACTGCAGCATTGTTTCGCATATTATGTAAGGGTGTTGGTTTTATACTTGTCCAATAACTCTTCACTGCTAACCGACCTTGTATTTCGTTACTATTAGACGAAAAATGACTACTGTCACAGTTGCTAGACAATGTCACAAGTTAATATCAGGTACGAAAGTATTTTATAATTATATCTTTATTATAAAGTATCACAAGCAGCGAAAACAAAAGTTGTTTTGCTGTTTACAATGTCCTTAACTGCCCGAGGTTAGGACGGCCCTAATACAAGTCGACCCAGGCTAAAACGGCACAGTTTGAAACTTTAACGCATTCGTCTATTTACAATAACCAAAGGCTGATCACTGTTTCTAAAAACAAATATTCCTCTCTTGTTGCCTCTACAGTATAACATCAATGCAGGAATTATTTCCTATTTTGGTAAATAAATATTTGTCCGCATCACCAAAAGGACATCTGTAAGTATTGTGTCAATACTCAATTTCTCTATTGCTTTACCCTCCAGAAGACAGCTGGTTCACCAGGAGCCCGTTACACACCTTATGTGCTACTGACACTTGATAGCACTATGATAAGAAACGAATTGCTTAAAAAAAGCGCTATGTAGCAGACAAAGCAAAACATTATATTCTAGTTTTCTACCGGCAGACCGTTACAAAGTAAAGTGCTACCAAGCCCAATGAAGTAGTCTGTTGCATAAAAAAGCGCTCGCTGGTAACGTGTCGTTGCATAGATGTAGGAAAGCACTAGATAGCAAAATTTGGTAGGGTTTGGTTAGGCAATGGGCTCCTGGGTACTGTTTTATCAAAGCATTTACGCTAGCGTAACTCTAAGTTTTCCGTAAATATTGCGTACGTCGATAATATTTGCGAAAATGCGTTTTTAATACTAAGATATTTTTTCTCATGTTTTGTCGTAAGTATTGGCGTAATTCTACGCAAGGTCAGAGTAAGCGTAACTAGCAAATATGAACATAGTGAGGAGTTTTTGCCACGCACTGTTGATTTTCGACCGTCATTTGTTGTTATAGACCGTGATTAGTAATATAAACCTGTTTAATCATCAAAACTTATCGAACTTTTATGTATATTTATTCATCCTGGTTCCCGTTATATTGGTAATATTGTGGCCCGGTCTACGTTCAATATTCAATATTTTTACGTAAATGTATGCAACAACTTGCGATCGTTTAGTAAAACACACTTAAGGATTTGCGTAAGTGACAAATATATGCGTCAACTTACGCGACATTTACGCAATGTTAGTAAAACAGTACCCTGGTGTCAGGATTATGTGACTTGGTAGTCTCCATGTGACTGTAAAGGTCAGACCTTTGAAACATGTGCAGAATAGGCTGAAAAAGTTGACATCTTGCAAATACACATTCATCTTGTGGTATGGCGTTGGTTTGCATTCAGAAATGACAACAACCACTGTGCCTCCCTTTGGTCATATCAATAATTGTTTGACCAAGTAATGTAGCATATGAAATTTTTGCATTGTTTACAAATTTTGATGATAGACTCCTTTTCAATTCCAACATCATTATGATTTTGAAATATGAAGAAAACAATCAGAAATGTGGAAGAAAATTACTGTTTATGTGCGCAGAATTACCTACAGCCCTGTACATGTATAATGTTTGCACATTTCTTTTGCAGGTTTACCTAGAGTACTATTTGCCTCACAAAATCACAGAACTGTCAACATTGAAACGTGTCGACATCATTCATCAGATTCGGAAGATAAATCCAGCACAAAGAAGCGAAGAAAGGGAAAAACACCATCTGGAAGACTTGATGAGAAATGGGAACATGAAACGGAGGAATCAGTTACATCATTTGTTGAACAAGAACCATTAGAACGTTTCCCTAATGATGTTAATCCAGTTACTGGAGAGATCGGTGGGCCACGAGGTCCTGAACCCACAAGATACGGTGACTGGGAGCGAAAAGGTCGAGTCTCAGATTTCTAATACAGATAGTTATGATTTAATACACAACTTTTGTGGATGTTTTTTGCATACATGTACTTGATAGTGTGTACTAGATGTTTCACATCAACTGCACATTTGGGTCATACCAACGAGTACCTGATCTTTATATGATCTTTGCTCATTAAACGGGTCATACATGCATACACGTGAGTCATCTCTGCAGGTGTCTGTGAACAAGTTGTATGCATATTGCCTATTTTATGTGGCGAAGTAATCTTAGCAAGTCTGACGATGTTGCTAGAATGGTACTTATTAAAGGTTTTTCATTGTATTAGTTTGAAACTGTAAATAAAAATGTATTAACTTATTATCCTGTTACTGTCTGTACTATATGCTAAAAACAATGATTTTCTGATTTTGATTCTACTTTCTGTACCATATAAATTAAAGAAATAGATTGATGCATACAATACATACTTCAATGTTTGTTTTTCTCTTTTTGTAGAACCAACATGCATTTTGACAAAAATCATTTCCTTTTCCTTCTCAAATAAGGGTTGTAGACATCATTAGAATGTTCAGGAAAACTTAAATCCCATGTTATACTCATAAATTGAGCATTCTAACCAAATTTCCAATAGTTTCACACTCCAGCCTTGATGTCATTGTGACTTAAGGCCTTGACAAATCTGTTGGTTTAATACTACTAGTATCAGATATAATTTGTAAAACATTGTTCATGGTTAATCAAGCAAACCAGTTCATAAACTTTGCAGTATTGGATTCAAGATTTCTGTGGTTTATTATGTCAGCAGTCTTATTAGAGGAATATGTTGCTTTGCATATGTCTGTGATCAATAACTAAAGAAAGGATCTTCAAACATTAAAAGGAGGTTGGTCATCATTGATAGGATGACCCCATCTGTGTTTATTAGGCCATGTGGGCTAGTATGCTTTACAAGCATTTCTTGTATTGGTTGCTTTGTCCTTTGATAATTAGTTCCCACTTTAATCTAACAGCATTTTTTTGCCCCAATCTTTAATTAGGATATTGTTTTGCCACAGGTCGGTCTGTTGGTTGGTAGGTAGTTGCTTGACCAAATGGTTTCTGTTCTTTTACTCCAGAAAGCTTTGCCCTAGGATATTTACAGTAGATGACCCCTATTGATTTTGAGGTCAGTATGTCAAAGGTCACTCCTTTAACCTTAATGACAATTTGGCTGCAATGGGGGCATACATGTTTCACAAACCTCTCTTGTTTAATGGCAGTCATTTTTGAAGGCAAATCTAATAAGCATTATAGGTATCAATCATTTTTTTCGATAATCCGCTTGATGCATAAGGTTTTATATATGACGAGCACATTTCTTTATATGTACTGAGCTCTAAACTGTCTCACAACTTCATGAAAACATATACTAGTGTAAGTTTGTGGCCTTCAAAGATGGCTGCTAAATCAAAACAAGGTAAATAAATATTTGAAAACAAGAGGATCATAGATCCTGGGGCGCTCACCTGCTAAACATGGCCAAACTTTGGAACTTGACCTTAAGGTCATCAAGATAACGTTTGACTTAACTTCATGAAGGTTAAAGCAATACTGAGGCCTCCAGAGTGTTAACAAGGTTTTGCTATTATTTAACATATTGACCTAGTTTTTTACCCACATGACCCAACTTTAACGTGACCTTAAGGTCATCAAGATAAACATTTTTACCAAAGTTGATGAAGATTTAAGCAAAAATATGGCCTCTATAGTGTTAACAAGGTTTTCCTATTATTTGACCTTTCGACCTAGTTTTTTACCCCACATGACCCAACTTCAAACTTTACCTAGATTTCATTTCGATACAGCTACTGACCAAGTTTGGTGAAGAGCAAGGCAAGAATGTGACCTCCCGAGTGTTAACAAGGTTTTGCTATTTTTTGACCTAGTTTTTGACCCCAAATGACCCAACTTCTAACTTAACCTATATTTCATTGAGATACAATTACTGACCAAGTTTGGTGAAGATCAAAGCAAAATTGAAAGTGCTAGAGTGTTATCGGTGAATTGTCTGACAGACGGACGACGGACAAAAAACAATCACACAAGCTCACCTTGCCACTTTGTGGCAGGTGAGCTAAAAATAGGAAAATGCGTAGGTGTTTAACTGAGAGATATTTTGTGTTGTTATTTGTTAGAAGAATCAATAAAATATAAACAAGACAACATTTTGGTAAATTATGTACATTGTATTTATGTTTGATTTTCACGGTTCAAACCTGTACAAAATCATTCTTTCAATCAACAGAACAACTTTGACTCAGTTGGTCATGTTTTCTTACCTGAACAAAATAGTAAAAACAGTTGCATGATATTTATAACACAAATTAAAATATTCAAGTAGAAGTGTTTTTGACACAAAAACATGGCTCCTACAAAGGGCTGTAACTCTGACAAAAAACCTTCCAACCAAACGTTCCTGACATTATACACAACTATGCCTGGTACTAAATATTCATGTGAAGTTTCATTGAAATCCTACCTATGGTTAAGGAGAACAAGCGCAGACAAACTGATTTCTATCCAGACAGATGTCCAGCACAAAATAGATAAGTCTCCCACACTTAAAGTGGGAGACATATTAAAAGATCTTTTCAAAGCCAAAGCATGGAAATGAAAAATGTACAAAAACTGAAACATACAGAACGAACAAAGCATGGTCAACATAATGTTTCACTTCATATATTTCTGTATGCTCTTGAAGAAAACATGTAAATTAAAATTAAATAAGAAATCCAAAATTATGACTGCATGAAAATATGAAATTACTAGCAAATACAAAGTACAAAATCACTGCGTGGATTGGTCCATTACTGTAAACAACGTTTAGATTGACTGATCACTGAAAAGTTAGTTTTATTATTGTTCTAACATTATAGATGCTTTCAATGTCAGTGCAATGGATGGGTTTATAAATACAGAGTGAATAAAATACTCTGTATGCAGAAATGAAAGGTCACTGGTGCGCTTACGCTGTCTGTACTAAACAGCAATAATCTGGAGCAAAGTTATGGAACATAATCTTTGTTAACATTTAAAATGTATTAGAAACAAAGACACATATCTACAACTATTTTGAAACACAGTCAAGGGGTCCTACTGAGGCGTAATTCCCAATCCTGAAAATAAGATGCAAGTCTGTTCTAGATGCCATACATAGCCACACCCCTACACCAAAACTGTTTCAAACATTGTTCTGTGGTTAAAATTCAGAATGTAAAACTTCAAATAAACGTAACTCAGTTAATATTTGGTATTTTTTCATTAAATAACTTATATTCTGCAGAAAAGTTAAATTTTTTTAGTGCAGCAAATCCTAATATTGAGATTATTCCGGAATTGTAGGTCTCATGACTGGTAAGCACTATCTGACTGATGAAGAACTGGTGTTGAAGATAATAATTAGATTATGTGAACAAGTTGTCAGTATTGTCCGAAGTCCAGATTGTTTGTTGCTCAAGATCTGAGAGCACAGAACTGTTGGAATACTTCGAGGATATGTATATCAATGTCACTGGTAAATAGCAGACTTTCCAACGTGTTGATGTACTTGAACACAAGGCTGTGATGCTGAAACACAAATAGTTACATTATATTGACATCATGCATAATCAAGAATACATCTTTCTGAAATGCTTGTTTAAAGTTACTTTCAATAATGTTTAATGACGTTTGTAACGTCCCTCAAAAACTAGACGGAAGTGTTTAGTTTTAAAGTTCTGTAACTTTGTAAATGGATGTTACATTTTGCTCAATATTTCATAAACTGTTCACAATAGTCTTATCTTTCTAATTCTATAGTATCATGATTTTCATAATTTTGTCACTAAGCCCGGTTTTCCTGGAGAACGGCTCAAATAAATCATCAGGCCTCACAAAACCTCTAGCCTTTGTACTCAATTGAAATGATTATTACCACCATAAGTGGACCTTACAAGTGAAGTTAAAGGAAAATAGATAATCGGTTTGGAATTTTCCAGCAATACATAAGAATCCACAGCTAAGGAATATAGATAATCGGTTTGGAATTTTCCAGCAATACATAAGAATCCACAGCTAAGGAAAATAGATAATCGGTTTGGAATTTTCCAGCAATACATAAGAATCCACAGCTAAGGAAAATAGATAATCGGTTTAGAATTTTCCAGCAATACATAAGAATCCACAGCTATAGCCAATAACATGAATTGAGGCTGTAGGTATAACATATAAGATCTTCAAAACTAGAATGTTTTTTGTTGTGTTATTCAGTTTTATGGGTTTTTTATGTGTTACGTTTGGACACGAAAATATTTGCCTTCCACAAAGGAAATGTATCCCACTCATGCAATATTTATCAAACCTAATATTCCTGGCAACTAAGCTTGGTACCAACTGTTTATGTGAAGTTTCATTGAAATCCAATCAGTGGTTAAGGACAACAAGTGCGCAAACACTGATATCCATCCCGACAGACAACTAGCACAAAATCAATATATATCTCCTACTATATGTGGGAGACATAACAACCAATATTTAGGCAATAAAGTACTAAAATCAATATATATCTCCTACTATATGTGGGAGACATAACAACCAATATTTAGGCAATAAAGTACTAAAATCAATATATATCTCCTACTATATGTGGGAGACATAACAACCAATATTTACACAATAAAGTACTAAAATCTGCATTTTGATAACAAAGTCCGCTAAGTCCAGACAATACTTACGAGAAGGAATACTTCCTGCAGTCTTTCTATAACCCATTTATACCACGGAGTCTGATAATCTATTCCCTCACTCTCACAGCGTGCTAAATGATCCGTTAATATAATGATAAATCTCTGAAAATATACAAGACGAGATAAAATATTGGTAAGTCTGTGTAGTTAGAAAATATGTCATCAAAGAACATGGAAAAGACAGTTAATGATGATTGTCAACCTAATGATAGTTTCTGGTTACAGGCCCAAGAATGGGCTAACATGACTACATGTGTACTAACAACTTCTTCACAAATTGCAAATTTGGGATGAAAAATATATCAAGTTTACGTATAGATGACCTTTTACTAGGAATGGCGTCGTAGTTAAAATGTTATTATTATGTCATTGTAATGTTGCAACAAATTGTACAAAAATAAATAGAGGATACTTGTTTGTTTTGATTGAATATGGTTTATATCTCATCGTGTAGTGATAAAATTCAATATTTTCAAGAGCGCGTAGATATTAACCATATTCAATCAAACAAACAAATATTCTATTTATTTAATGCTTTTATGGTGTCAAAACTGGTACTATTTATGCCAAATTACCACTGTGATTAGGCTACGTATGAATATGTTATTCCATTCATATTTTACAATTCAAAATCCGCCATCTTGGATTATGGTGAATAGGTGAAAACAACTTTTTTGAGAATTTTGCATTAAATCATACACCAACTTGTAGGAAATGGTCTAACTAAGAATAAAAACCCCCACATGTTTCCGTTCAGTAATAAAAAAGTTACAGACATTTTAGTGTTGAGATTTTGGTAAATTAAAGTAGTCCCTGTGAGGGGGCGAAGCTTATATCAGTCACATTGTAGGTGATAACCAGTGACTGATATAGGTTTTATTTCACTGATAGAACTCCATATCTCATCAGTTAGCATTAAATAACATCTTTTATTTTGATAAATTGCTATGTTGGAAAAAATAAATATCATAATACAGGTGAACCATTACACTGTACACTACAGCTTTAAAACAAAACTGATTAAAACCACACACACACAAGTACCAATCGGTGTAAGTTTTCAAGATTTTTCATGAACTTCAGGATTTGTGTGTCCACAAATGGTCTGTTTACTTTTTACTGTGTAAGTTGACAAACTTTCAAGATTTGGAAACTTGACTTTTATCTATCATACCATAACATGATCAGCTAACAGCCCCCAGTCATACAGACAATACAAGGACATGAATTAAGTACTGGTTACCTGAAATATGATGAGGAATAAGCGTTTTTGTTGATTTTGCATCAGCTCCAATTTCTCCTCCTGTCTTTCTACCTGTTCTTCTGAAGGAATCTCATCATCTTCATCATATTCTAAACCATCGGCCATCTGTTGGTATAAATCAATGATATGCTGTATATTTATACATAAAGTCTTTGATAATACTTGTGTGTAACTGTAAACCATCTGGATATATATTTAAACTATGAAGGGGACTTGCATACCAAGTTGCATTTTAATACCGCATTCCTAACTTAAGTACTCGAGTATAAATCTCGCTGAATAAAATTCACTGAAGAATTGCAAGTAATACTACAGTCCCCTACCGATTTAAAGCCATGAAGATTTTGCAACGACAATTTTTGTCAGAATCAAAAAGTTTTAAACATGCAGAATCTCCTTATTGGCCCTTAACCTGATACCAAGGGCAATATACCAAGCATGGAAACTCTTTGAGTAAAGATGGAATCTCAATTTAAGCGGACAAACCGGAGGACAAACTGATAGTCATCTCCAGTGTTCACACCAGTATGGGACTAATAGTACACATACCTTCTTTTTAG
The DNA here is from genome assembly GCA_947247005.1 of Spisula solida. NCBI lineage: Eukaryota > Metazoa > Mollusca > Bivalvia > Venerida > Mactridae > Spisula > Spisula solida. The sequence goes on from OX365951.1 coordinate 38,232,410, forward strand.
CAGCATCCAACAAATCTCGAGCCTCTTCAGCTTCCTTCTGTAGTTTTTCTACATGTTTGCTCATTTTGTTGATGGTTGAATGCATTATTTCCCATATAAAATTCCTGTAAATGTAATGTGTATAAATGATATTTGTTGAGCAATCATCTTCAAAAATAGCATACAGGTTTCATATAAAATTCTGTATTCAAGCACAAAAGCTTTCATGTTTGTAACAAACAAATACAATGGAACATGAACTGCACTAATCAATGGTTTGATAATGGAAGACAGACATATGTATTCCATTCTACTGCTCGAAGTTCTTACAATTTTGAAATTCACAATATCTTTCAAGAATACAATGTACTCAATGTATAAGATGAAACAGCCATGATGCTACATATGAAGTCATGTATGAACTCAGGTAGAACCCATTGCCATACTTTACCTGGTGAAGTCTGTTGCCATATCAGCAGAAAACAACCAGTTAGCAACCGATGAACAATCCACGATCTGTGTCTTCAACAACTTGTCTGTTAGTACCACCAACATCTGCAATACACACAATCCAATAGTTAAAGCTAGCCTTATCAATAAACAAACATGCATGATATAAACACTGCACAGTCAACTGACCACTTGTTATCAGTGTAGAATGAAAGTGATTATGCACAAGATTGAACAAAATGCATTTAATTTTCATTTGTAAACAAAGACTAGTGTTATCATTGGCCGACAATACACCATTCATTCCGAAAGTGATTCCAATATATTGATTTGTTTGACTGGCTCCCTGACTCTAATCTACGGGGAGGTAATCAAGATTATAGATATGCAATCTAACGCTTTATCACAAGTGTTACCATTCACTATTCTGAAATCTAACAGAAAAACGGTTGATATCCAGGAAGTAGTTGTCAATCGTGGTTGAACTCAACCAAGAAATCTTATCTCTCACAATTAATCAACCAATGCTAACATCTTCAAGAGAACACAAAGAACATATCCTTCATTAATTCCCATCATCTTCATATAGAATATGGATTTCTCCTTCCATGTTTTATAATCCACCTTACAACCTTTTGTATTTGCATTTTAACAACAATTCACGAAATTTAATGCCCACAGAAAGTAGTGATTTTACAGATAGGTCTCTAGTACCTGTGGATGTGTATTCCATACTTCATACATGGTTTTCAACAGACATATCTGTCCTTCTTCAGATTCTGCTAACACTTTTAAAACATAATGAAATCTGCAAAAGCCAAAACATGTTGTTTTCATTGACATTGTTTACTGAGGTATAATGCCTAATTCAGAAATTAAGATGAAAGTCTTAGTTTGGGTGCCACCCGGACCCCCTCATTAAGAAATGACTAGTCAGTTTGACTGTTATACTGGCATGGTGAATAAAATGAACACTTCTAGATTAAGTCATACAAAGAACAGGAAAAGCATTGTACCGATGGCATTACCGATGGCAGTGATGTCACTTTATGCAGGTATTACATTTATGATGTCAAATAGGTCAACAAGTAAAGAAAACGACATACTCTCATATTTCTTAATTAAGACAACCACATGCTTTAAACAGCCAAATTGGATGTATCACTGAACTGGCTTTTACCTACATGTAAGATATTATCAGGGGTCCTACTAGGGCACAATGCCCAATCCTGAAAATGAGTGGCAAATGTGTTTTGGGTGCCAATAGCACACACCCCTACACCAACACCCAGTTCAACTAGAGCTGTCGCCATTAGGCAGACTAATATACCCCCGCCGGCAAAGGGCTATAATTCTGCCAAAATTCATCAAGCGCAAATTCCTTTCTTCATGCACATCTATATGTTGAGGGTGTTCATCTGTGAAAGTTTGAGCGAAATCCTGCCAAAACTGTAGGAGGAGTTGCGTCCACAAGAATGAGTCTACGGACAGACAGATGGACGGACAAGCTGAATCCAGTATACCCCCTTACAACTTGTTGTGCGGGGGTATAAACAATGTTCTATTGTTAAAATTCAGATTATGAAATTTCAAAAGACCATATATTTGTCAATTCTTGGATAGCTTCCCTTTTCTACAGAAAAGATCCTTCTTTCTTATACTGCAAATCCAGATTTCTAGAATATTCCGGAATTGTATGACCCCTGTTTCATTAGTTTTTAAACTTTAAAAGGTATACTTACTTGGCAATGGCAGCAAATGAGTGAGAGAAAGATTTTGATCCCAAATGTAACAATGTAGATACAAACACATCAATTCTGACTGGGTGGTGAGTAGGCTCATCTAGAAATAACAATTATGCAATAATGATCATCTTGAGCTACTGGATGAAGAATAATTTTTTATGCCCAGATTTCTCTATAAAACACTTTACAGTACCCAACCTATTTCTATTTCATATAGGACTCAACAGTTCAGACCTATACCCTAAATGTTTATATATTCCACTAACATTTTCAATCAATCATCAAAGACAGTGATCATTAACACAATCTTATATACAGTATAACCTCCCGAAACGGCACCTCTGAGAAGCGACAACCTCCGAGGAGCGGCACTTTTATTTCCCCCCCGTTCGTTTCCACTCTTATTTTAACCTCCGTAGAACGACACCTCCGCAGAGCGGCAAACGGCCGTTATAATTGTATACCTTTTGTATGGTTTACCTCCGAGAAGCGACAGGTGTGTTTGCACAACGGCATATTCACACGTGTTTACATAACTCCATACGATGTTGTTTTCTATTTTTCGCACCTTCGTGGATTATAATAATTATCGCTCATCAGGTAGCCACGGGCGCAAGTAAATTAGCGACTGTCTTTGTGATCAGTTAGACAATATGACACAGTAACACCGTACATGATGATATGCATAAAACTCGATTTTTTTAAATCAAAGTCGTAATTAATAATTGTAAATGAAATATCAATACGCGCTTATAAATCAGTATAAGAAAGGAAATTCACGTACACGTCGTGTTAATGGTTAATCACATGTGCAAATTGTGTAGTGAGCGATATGACGTAATAGAGATTTTAACACTTTGAAAGTAAACAATTCAATTGAATACGGCATATGCGTAAAATAATACGGATGTTGAGAGTTGCTAGACCCGTGACATGTACGCATTTTTGTATCTAATCATCGATCTTATTAATTAAATAATCGTCAGAATTATGTCGCAAAACGCGCGGCTACGAGTAGATCTAATTTTATGCATTTAATCACAAACAAACGACATCAATTAAGATTACCGGGATTATGTACACTCGATAGTCTATGAACGACATTCTGAAAAAGTCGACCTCTACAGAGCGACACCTCCGCAGAGCGACAGTTTTTTCTGCCTCCGCCGGATGTCGCTCTACGGAGGTTATACTGTAATAGTTTACTGCATCCAATGCACATTACATTAAACCACATAAAAACTGTATTTCTTATGTTAGGACTTTTAAATCAATTTAAACTGAAAATACCTCAATATACCATATTTTTGCATCATCAAATGCAAGAGAGATTACACCATACTCCTGACAGTACAAAAACCTACCTATGTCGTCTGCTAGCGGGTTAGGTAATTCTTTCAGTATAACAAGGGTTTCCTCTGGTGTACATTTTGATCTGATTTGATCCATCAATTTATGTGCCACCATTGTACCCGGCAGGGAACCTGTCATTCAATATATAAACATAGTCATCAATAATACTAACATTCTACCAACTGATTCCCCGGCAGTTCCAAGAAATAAGCACTTGAAATGCCTGTAAGTCTGGCAATAATAAGATGTCAGCATTATTGGGTATATCTGTTTCAAAGGAATAAATGGCTAGACAACAACTTCAAGACAGCTGCAGTTTGTTATACAAATGTATTTACTTAACAGCCATTTTAATCAAACTTTCATAAGTTAACCAGTATAAATCTGTTTTACAAATAATTTACCAGTAGATATTGTGCAAACCTTATTCTAAACTTGTTTTGTATCAAAAGTAGTCCTGCAACAACACAGTCACGAGATTATAAACAAGAGCCAATAATGATAATGAATACCCTCAGATATATTACATGAGTTCTACTATACGATTAAACAAACATTGAGTAAAGTCCCGAAGGGGCTTTATGTTAAATGTGTGCCTTCAGACCAGGTGTTTACACATCAGTCAACGTCAACAAATGGTTGTTTAATCCTTATAATTCCAAACTGAAGCTTAATCACATAAATAGCAATGAAAACATTTATTTTACTCCCGCACTGTTTTAAAAATGAGCTTGATTTAATGACGTCGTATATGTGACGTCACCATAACGTGATAATTGTTGAAAAACAATAGCTAAGCAAAATGTTGCTAAGATGCACTATTCCTTTGTAAACACAAAATCAGGGATGAACATACAGGAAGGTAATGGTTTATGTCAAAATTAAGCTACAAGAGTTAGTGTTTAGCTGTGACGGGCCTTGTAGCTTGACTTATTGCACCCATTTACGCCATTAATGTCGGAGGGTCCCTATTTATGTAAACAGAGGTTTACTGATGTGTAAATGTCATGTCTTCGCCAATCAGAACGCACGGATTTGCTGACTTTGGAATTATTGAGGCATAATGCCCAATCCTCAAAACGAGTCGCAAGTCGGTTTTGAGTGTCATTAGCACACCCCGACACCAAATCTCAGTTCAAACATTGTTCACTGTTAAAATTCAGCTGATGAAATTTCAAATGATCATTACGTTGTCAATTCTTTGAATTTTTTCAACAAATAACTCATTTTCTGCAGATTTATTTTTAACTTTCTAGTTCAGCAAATCCAGAGTATTCAGGTATATGGGGATTTAACAACATCATAACCATACTACAAAGTGCTAACATACCTGCCCCTTCTTCCTCAAACTTATATCTAGCTTGTGGTTTGGCTGGTACTAACTCTGAGAAACTTTCTGGTACCGAGTCCTTTATCCTCTGATGATAGGAAAGTCTGAAAACAGTAACAGTCAATAAAATTTACATAAAACTATCACATGTCTAAATAACATCAGTTCATAATGGTTCTCTTCCCTACATAAACTTATCTTCCACAAATGTGTACAGTACAGTAGAACTTTTATGCTTCACACTGACTTCAGACAGGGAAAATAGTTTAAACCATCTACCTCTTTGAGGTATCTACTGTATACTAGTAAATCCTCATTTTGCCGGGATTGAAGAGCATGTTCAAGGTTTCTAGGGTGTTTGGGCCTTTTAACTGTTTGAGGCATCAAAGTTCTACTGCACTTGTAAGAGAAACATTATAAAAGAACTTAACTTTAAGACTTTGTTTTAGAACATGACCCGATTTCGAAAGGGAACCAGATTTAGTATAAATGGTCATTGGGAACAAGGTTGACAAAGATTAGGCTAAAATTATGACCTCTACTGTGTTCACAAGCAATTGTAGATGGATGGACGACTGATGAAGATTGATCACAAACGCTTACCTTGTCAAACAAATATTGAACTGTTTATTTGCGTTACTTACCTCAAACATTTGTGGAGAACCTCGGATGCAAACTTTGGTTTAGGTAACAATGGATTAACTTGTGTACATGCAATCCAATCATCCCAACTCCAGCGGAACTGAAAGTTACTCAGATGGTAGGCAAACCAGTTGGAGAATCTACAAGATGAACACAACAAATTAATGTCCCGCAGAAACAATACTATAGTCTATATGTGCACGATACTATGGGCAAAATTAACACTTGAAATAAGGACTTCGGCAGATCGTTTTCTCGTTCGTTTGTGTGTTGGGTATTGTGCCTTGAATGTTTTTATGTTTTCTGTGCTTGGCTAGTAAAATTTTTGTTAGTATCTCTTTTCACAGGTAATAAACATTCCTACGTAGCTTCATGACCCTAGCTAAATTACCAGAACATTTGAAAATTTGTGCAGCACAAAATTTCTTGACTCCTGCACCAACTTTTCACCAAATTAGTCAATTTAATAGCTTTGCTATCCACTGGGAAGCAAGTAACAAACAGAGAAGATACTGATAATTGAAATCATTACCTTTCAATACAAGTAGTTTTCATGGTGTCCAGTCTTTCATACAGCATCTCTGTTGCTTGGGCTAGCTAAAATCACTGTTAAGGAAAACTATATACCTAAACAAACACATATCAACAAAGGGAAAACAAAGACTCTGTGAGCTTGTTTAAATAGATGTTACATTAAGTCCAGTGCCTGTCTAATTTTATAGTAAAAATATCCATGGTTGTAAGAGAAAAAGACAATTCAAACCTTAATCTTGCAAGTCAAAAAGTGGCTTTTTGGAAAATTTCAAGGGTCAAAACCCCTACTCCCAAGTCAAATAGAACCCCATCTGTTTAGAGTTTGACAAGGAGCTTTGGAGATGTTATCAGAACTCATAAATGAAGACAGATATACACACACATGTGAAGATGTGTTGACAAGTCAGTTAAGATTAAAACAATACAACTGTCACTGTAACTGATGAAAACAATGTAATACTTGTAATAAAACAAAAGGATACAACTTGTGGCATGGAGCCTGGCTGTAGTTTACATAACTCAATGAGTGTGGAACCATAGAATATCTCAATATAAGGTGAAGTAGGTAATCTAAACAGCTGACCAAACATAACCTGAAACAAATCAAACAATAGAAGAATATCTCTGTACAGAAATAACTACATTAATACTTCATCACTTCAAGGGCCATAACTCTGCTTATACTGTATGAATCTGAATCTAAACAACTACACAGGCTGGCTAATAGTCTGATGATGTTTGATGACTGAACTACACAGGCTGGCTAATAGTCTGATGATGTTTGATGATTGAACTACACAGGCTGGCTAATAGTCTGATGATGTTTGATGATTGAACTACACAGGCTGGCTAATAGTCTGATGATGTTTGATGATTGAACTACACAGGCTGGCTAATAGTCTGATGATGTTTGATGATTGAACTACACAGGCTGGCTAATAGTCTGATGATGTTTGATGATTGAACTACACAGGCTGGCTAATAGTCTGATGATGTTTGATGACTGAACTACACAGGCTGGCTAATAGTCTGATGATGTTTGATGATTGAACTACACAGGCTGGCTAATAGTCTGATGATGTTTGATGACTGAACTACACAGGCTGGCTAATAGTCTGATGATGTTTGATGACTGAACTACACAGGCTGGCTAATAGTCTGATGATGTTTGATGACTGAACTACACAGGCTGGCTAATAGTCTGATGATGTTTGATGACTGAACTACACAGGCTGGCTAATAGTCTGATGATGTTTGATGACTGAACTACACAGGCTGGCTAATAGTCTGATGATGTTTGATGACTGAACTACACAGGCTGGCTAATAGTCTGATGATGTTTGATGATTGAACTACACAGGCTGGCTAATAGTCTGATGATGTTTGATGATTGAACTACACAGGCTGGCTAATAGTCTGATGATGTTTGATGATTGAACTACACAGGCTGGCTAATAGTCTGATGATGTTTGATGATTGAACTACACAGGCTGGCTAATAGTCTGATGATGTTTGATGATTGAACTACACAGGCTGGCTAATAGTCTGATGATGTTTGATGATTGAAGGGCGAATACTATTCAAGTTTAGTGCAACACGGTATTTTCGGACGGACAAGGACAAATCTACACAAACATGCTGATCGAGATGATCCAGACTTGTCATACAATACAATAAGAAGAGAAAGACTCCAGTGCAGTGAAACCTCCGTATAGCTGGCCGCCATTGAGTAACAACTTTCTTCAACACCAGTACAGTATACATTTGTCCAGTTACAATATTTCACAAAACATTTAACTTATCTCAAGCAACAATGTCTCAACAACAGCCAAAATGTCTGTCTCTCAAATGGTGTTGCTACGTAGATGTTCCGTTGTAATATAAAGATAGATATTTTATACTTTACCTCGACTATCATATAATTCAGTGGTATTTTGTTTTTGGTTGAATAGCTGAGGAGGGCTGCTGCACTGTAAAAGACAAAATACACAATAACAACTAATTAGCAACACTTAAAATCAACCAGTAGAAATGTTGAGTAAAGAAATGAAAATGGATAAAGATCAAGCTATAATCTTTAGTATCACATGTTCTACTAGTGATAAATAACCACTTCGAAAACTTTTTTCCTAACACATGTATACTCATTTCTGAAAAACATGCTATCCAACAAATGAGATCAATTTTAAACTAGAAGGGTTCTTGACACAGAAACACATGTCTCCCACAACGGGTCATGATTCTGGCAATGTTCATCCTACCTTAAATTCCTGACAATATGTATGGCAAGGCTTGGTACCAACTGTTCATGTGGAGTTTCATTGAAATCTGAACAGGTTAAGAACAAGTGCAGACAAGCATTGTGACATCCATCCAAACAGACACCCAGCACAAAATCAATATGTCTCCCCCAAAATATGTTGGAAACATAACTAGGCACTATGAACACACAATCATTAAATGGAAACTATGCAATCATTTCATCTAGTACGAGTATAGCACAGAGAATTTGACATGGTCCTGACCTACAGCATGAATATATAACAAGGTTCTTGCATTGAATATATAAATTTCTGCGAGCAAATCGGACAATATTGTTCCTTTAGATTTGTGTTGGTATTACACCTAGAGCGTCTACATGAAAACATACAGCCAGGGTTACAAATATAGACTATATATCAGCTGTTAAATTATGTTAATAGAAGGTCATCAGTCATGTCAAATGCTCCCGACTATATCTAGATAGAACAGAAATGAACACGGTTACCAATCTTTTCTCTCCAAATGAAAAGTCTCTATAATGTTGGTTATACTCTCTTCAATTAAAAACCGTTCTATTGCATGACTGCCTGGCATTTCTGGCCCCTGAAATAAATTTTACACAACAAACATATAACATATGGCAGACTTAGAATTCACATTCAATGAATATACCACAGACCATTCTTTACTTGACTGTGTGATGAACTTACCAAAATGTGATACGATGGAATCTTGTTAAGACAGTACATATCTTTTTCTTTGCAAAATAGACACTAATGAAATGTGAAATTGTTTATATCTACTTCAATAAATGTTTAAACTGCTAATTGTATAATTTTCAAGAGTTTTGAAAATCCTGAAAATCCAAAAGAATTGTCAATTTACAAAGGAAAAATGAAGAAAACAGCCTATTTTTGATAACAAAAATCCTAAAGTTCCAGAAAAATCCTCACAACTTTAACCCATAAATGGGTTGAAGTTGTCTTGGACACCATACTGAACATGGATTTTATATCACATAACCAGAATGGTATGATGCAAATGTATATTACACCCAAATGAAAAAACCACCATTTATCAACCAAGTTTCACGTAAGCTAGGAGTGTACACAGCCTACATGTACAGTAACGGAAGAGTGCCGGTATACTGTTTTTGACTGCCAAGTTGACTACATATATATTTCAGTTTTATAATTAGATTTTCATCAAAGATACCAACACTTCTACCTTTTACCTCCATTTTACAGGAACAAGAGATACAGATAGTGCTTCTAAACAAGATTCCACTTTACATGTTTGGTAGACCACACAGACGAGTACACCAAATGTTTAAAAAATTCTCACAGATAATCATAATTATACCAAATATACAGCTCATATTAATGTATTAGTTTTGTAATCCTTATTACAGTCAAACCTGTCATAGTGATCACTTGTGTCAAAAATAATGTGAGAAATTTTCTAAACAGATGGTGAAAGTTAAAAGTCACACACAGATCAACACCAGAGTCACCACAGTCAAAACTCCATCATCCTATGATTCTGATCATAAAAGACTGGTTATGCAACTTTTAACTGTAAGAATGGTCCCTGGTAACACAATATATCCTACCAGTCTTTTCTGTCTAGATGGTGAGTCCTTATCAAACAATTCATATCATCCTCGATGAGGTAACGGTCAATGGCATGACAACCAGGGATAGCTGGTCCCTGTGATAATATAAAACGGTTGACATGTACACATACATGTCCCAAAATACACGCCCCCACATACATGTCCCAAAATACACACCCCCACATACATCTCCCAACAAGTTTACAGGGTGGGATCTATAAAACCATGTTTCAGCAACCATACCAATATAAATTGAGAGCAAAAGGTTTATTAATTCGGGTCTAACACTGTTTCTCTACAATCTTTTGGGTAATATACATGTAAGGCAACTAATTTACCGATTAGAAACCAGTTTTCCTGAGCTGTATATATGTTCATATGCGTAGGAATTAACCGTTATCTATTCACCGGTATATCACGCAAAACAGCGATCTATTTGCATTCAAACACCTGTAATTTGTACAAATTTAAACAGACTATTTTGTTTGCGAAGTTGGTGAGTTATTTATCATGTTGCTATAAACAACTTCCGCTGTTCAAAGAATCGTAACGTACGCCCCTGGATTTTTAAGCTTTACTATTATCTTTATTTGTCGCCAAACTGATGCTTATTTAACGCCAACGTCCAATTACGTATTTCTCGTTTACGCATATGAATTGATACATGCAATAACATGCTGCTAGAATATAAATATAATTGAATAAATAAACGCAAAACGTCGCGCTCTATGGTGACGTCACAATTCATGACGTCATGAAATAAACAAGACGTAAATTTCATTGATAAAAATCGCGAATTATACGCGGGAGATAAATTAAACAGCCGAAATTCTACTGTGATATACCGTTTATTAGATAACGCTACAGCTCTATACGTTTACATGGAGCAAAATACAGACAGTGTTAGAATACACATTTTACCACATTCCTGTAATTGTAAACACCATCTACACATTATCCTGAGTTTGTGCCAACCAATATAAGAACAAGACTTTAATATGCCAAATATCAAGTCAGGAAGCTAAATACCAGTATGATTATTAAAACCTCTGGGAAGTGGCGGCTCTGAATCCAACCTGCAAACTCTGCTTCATGAGGCAGATGGGCTGGCCATCCATACCATTAGTGCCAGAAGTGCAGAACTGTTTTATGTATTTAACTTTAAGTAGAGAAATATATCTAAACAATCAGGCATTCAATTGAGTGAAGAAATGCAGAACTTTTATATGTATACACTATTTAAGTAGGTGAAGCACACAAATCAAACACTCGACCAACGGAGCTCATAACGTGAACACTATTACTGACCTCTGGAACATCTGTGTAGTCAAACATACGGTATACAACTGTTGGTAATGGATACATGATTTCCTCATTATGTGATGGTGGTATAACCTGGGGTAACGGATGCTGTAAGGCTTCACATAGTACACTGTCAAATGCTAAATATGGTCGTGGAACTTGTTTCTCTATCCATTTGTTACTCTGTAGATTCTTGATTTGTGCCCATAGACAATCCAGGTACTGAAAGCATTACATTAACATGTTGTCTGATATCCAAAGTCACATCCATTTAATACGAATAAAAGTTTCTAGTGCATACAATTTATATACATTTACTTCCAAAATCAATCAACATTCAAATCTCTTTACTTGTACTGGCTACTTTTTCACATGAATCCAGATCACAGACAGACAATTTGGTTTCATGGATTTTATCGCTCAAAAAATAACTAAACTGTGACGAAACAACCCCAAACTGTGTGGCATGATTGCTTAGATACTTAGCAATTAGAAATACCATTGATATGTTGATTTTAAGCCAGCAGCCACAATATCAAATAAAATATTCTCACTGACTGTACTTTTACGAAATAAGAAGGGACAGTTATGGTACATACCTCCTCCTGTGGGTGTGGTGTATCTGTGGACCAGACTCTCAGTGCTGGTACATGTATCTTCTGTCTCTTACTGTGTTACAAATACAACATGTTTTAATAAATTACAACATGGATACTTATCGTCCAATTTTAACACACTTTTGTCTGCAATTAAACATTTAAATGGGTTTTTTTTCAGAAAAAATAAAGCTATCACTGGAGTGATGAATCATACCCCCACAACACTGCCTTGACACAGGAATATTATTTAAAATTAAAGTCTTGCATAACTATTATAACCATTGACCTCTAAGTGTAACCTTGACTTTTGAACACCGTCTTGATGTGGTGAACATTTGTACCAAGCAATTTTAAAATCCAGTAAGAAACGACAAATTTACATAGCGAACACTACTTGCACAACTATTTAACTATTAACCTTTAATTGTGACCTTGACCTTTGAGCTAGGGACCTGGGTCTTGCACAAGACACACCGTGTTGATGGGGTGAACATTTGTACCAACCCATTTTAAAATCCAGTAAGAAACGACAAAGTTACAGAGCAGACATGACTTGCATGACTAAGTAACCTTTCACCCTCTAAGTGTAACCTTGACCGTTGAGCTAGGGACATGGTTCTTGCACGTGACATATCGTCTTGATGTGGTGAATATTTGTACCAATCCATTTTAAAATTCAGCAAGAAACGACAAAATTACAGAACAGACACAACTTGCATGACTATATAAACTTTGATCGGTAAGCGTGACTTTGACCTTTGAGCTAGGGACCTGGGTCATGCGCATGACACACCATCTTGATGAGGTGAACATTTGTACCAAGTAATATAAATATCCAATATGAAATGACATAGTTACAGAGCGGACACGATTCACATGCCTATTTGAGCCTTTTTAAATTTGACTTTTAAGTATAACCTTGACCTTTGAGCTAGGGACCAGCATGACACACCCTCTTGATGTGGTGAACATTTGTACCAAGCCACTTTAAAATCCAGTAAGAAACGACAAAGTTACAGAGCGGACACGATTTTGCTAACAGACCAACAGACCGCCCAACCGACACGGTGACTCCAGTATAGCCAATTCAAACTTTGTTTGAGGGGGTATAAATAGAGAATTAGTTTGACCCCCATATGGCCAAATGCTAACATCACAGACCACAGGCTAGTCATTCAAACCACCATTTAGTCTGCATCCCCTATGTGCCTACAAAAGTTTGACAAACATGATATTGTATAGAAGTATTCTCTGTTCATGAAACGAGTATGTCACAATGACCATTATTGATTAACAGAGGGATACAGCCAAATACCAGTGTATCTTACAGGTTAGAGAGATCATGCATATTATTCAAATGAAATGATTATATTGCCTGTCAGTACAATTAATGCACAAACAAATTGGGGAAACATTTATTAATTAATAATGGCATGATACTACCACAAACCATAGTGAACTGTACAAACCTAATAAAATTATCAATGGTAATCAGAAGTTTTTGGAACTCTACTTCTTTCTTCTCAAACAATTCTCTACCAACCTACAATCATATCAACATCTGATTAAAACATGTAACAATTAGGTATTATCTGAAAAATAAAGAAAGTTTCTGTGATGTTCTACGAGGTATCAGCATAATTATGTTATTTAAGCTACACTGAAGTGATGTCAACTTGCAGTAGAGATATAGTGTAATCACACACACTATGACATTACACATAATACTACATCCAGTCACATCAACCAGATACTAAGCCACCTAGTTACACAACTACTATTGTAAAACAAGAAAATAGTATTTTGCACTTGGGGTCCTGACAGGTGACATTCTGAAACTGATGTGGATTCTCTAATTTCTGTAAAATGTTCAGATGATAATTATAAGTAATAGATTCTCCAATTTCTGTAAAATGTTACGAATGATAATTATAAATGATATATTCTCCAATTTCTGTATAATGTTACGGATGATAACTATCAGTAATAGATTCTCCAATTTCTGTAAAATGTTACGGATGATAACTCTAAGTAATAGATTCTCCAATTTCTGTAAAATGTTACGGATGATAATTATAAATGATAGATTCTCCAATTTCTGTAAAATGTTCTGGATGATAATTAAAAGTAATAGATTCGCCAATTTCTGTAAAATGTTACGGATGATTATTTAAAGAATTAGTTATACTCACCCAGGGTAGAGCAGCCAGAACAGCATACACATACCAATCTGCTCGAACCTATACAATATAATACATGGTCTATTAATAGATCTGACAGTATATCATAACATGAACAATCAGGGGTTCCATTTGACTCTGGAGTAGGGGTTTTGACCTTTGAAATTTCCAAAAAGCCACATTTTGACCCTCAAGATAAGATTTTGATTTGAATGGTCATGCATCTTAAAATCGTGGGTATTTTGCCTATAAAATGGTAAAATTTAGTCAAAAGTATCAAAATGACCTTTCAGTTTCAGAAGCTAGTGAAACCCCTGACAAGAAAGGTTTATTCTATAGCTGTAAAATATAAATCAAAGGCCTGCACTCATTTCTCAGCACAATTTCTTATGGACTAAATCCTGTACAAAATTTGGTTCTGATTTAACAGGTCGGCACAAATGGTTGAGTGGGTAATGCTTTTGATTACGAATTGAGGGATATGTGGTTGGAATCAGTCGGTGCATTTGGTCATTTCTGAAACACTTTTCAGTGTTTCCCACCTAAAGAGAGATGAACTGATTGGTAACCCAGAAGTAGTCTTGCATGTATCAGTGCTACTGATGCTATACACTGGACTCGTTAAATAAGCAAGGAGACTGTTCCGAAACAGCTAGGGTAGCGCACCCAGATTCCTTGTATCACACCAAGTTTCAGTCTCTTCCCTCAAAGTCAGAAGTCATTGGCCAATTAGGCATATAGCCAAAGGACAAGGTTCACTAATGGCTTAATTTGGCCCTGTGATTTTTCAAAATATAAAAATGCATGTTCCTATAAATATGTCCTATAATTCAAATAACTTAACATTTCATGTGTAACAAATAAGCATACATATCCCAATTTTCTGGCCAAGAATATGACGTATATGTCATGTTTAGCCCAAAATGTCATTTTGGCCATTTTCACGACTATAAATGACGTAAATCCTTCCCAAAAACCACGATGGCACTCTTGCGACACTTTTATATTTTCACATAACCAGTGTTCTGCAAGTCTTTACATATGTACAACATATCAAAGTGTCGCAAGAGTGCCATCGTGGTTTTTGGGAAGGTTTTACGCCATAAAAAGCCATGAAATGGCTAAAAATGACATTTTTGGTAAACTTAACCTATTTCAAGTAGATTTTTCGACATATTACGAGGGAAATTTGGAAAAATATGCTTAATTTTTTTAAAGACTATATTAGGCTATTAGAAACATAGGACAGATTTATAGGAAGATGCATTTCTATTTTTCGATAAAACTCAGGGCCAAATTAAGCCATAAATGAACCTTGTCCTTTTACAGTATCGTTACAAACAACACATACAATACTTACCTGTGGAATAGTATCTTCCAGTGTGACTTCAATAAAATTATCAAACATAGCTAAAAGGGAACCAGCCACAATAACTCGACAGTTCACTAAATCTGCTAGGAACCGAACCTGTAATACAAGCAATGAACATATCTTAATTCTCATACAATGCAGATTACACAACATTTCTATTGTAGTATATCACAGATATGCTTAGCAGTTTAGGCAAAGCTTTTAAACTAATAATGTACTACCAAACCTTAGTTAATATTCATCTGAATAAAGTAACCAGCAGCAGGGTGGCCACAGAAAATGAAGAATGAAATTCCCTGATAATTCCCTGATTTTTCCCTTAGAGCCATAACTTCACCACCAAACTCATTATTTATACCTATCGTATAATAAATACAGTTTGTTTGAAGAAATATACAACTATTGAATAAAGTCACGAAGAGAATTTGTCAGTAGACACATTTTTTCCTCCAATTTTTGTAAAATTCCCTGATCATTCCCTGATTTTTGCCCAATTTTGAAATTCCCTGATTTTTCCCTGCAGGGAATTTGTTTTTGGCATTTTCCCTGTTTTCCAGAGTCTGTGGCCACCCTGGCAGCAGTCTTAAGAACCAATACTATTGATTCAGAATGTGTTAGTGCGAATACTACAAACTTCATTTTACCAAGTATTCCAGTGGTGTAAAGCTGCTGACATACTGGCTATGTCTCACACAGGCTCTCTATCACTCTACTAGTATTACATGTGTAAAACCAGAACACAGTACATTCTTCTTACAGCACTTACACATAGTGATGATATTGTATGTAATTTATGCACTAACATTACTTTAACAGCATGCAATAAATAATTGTAGAAATACAAATGTTTATATTTACTTCAACTTATTGAATTGCAAGATATTAAAGATGCGTGTCAGATGTGAATCTGTGTATGACACCCACAAAAAACGCACATACGTCATTATTCTTGTCAGCTTTTTAAACTGAAGTCAGCAATAACATAGTTTGTCCTTTTATTTTCCCCTTCACTGTGAACAAGTGAAGCTGGTACTCAGAACCTACTGAGCTTGGGGAGTAGAATAATGTATTCAAACAGATATCAATATTGACTGAATACTCACAATCAAACGTGCACCATTAAACTCTTCTGTCTTCAATGCTTCTTTCAAATGTCGAATCATCATCTCCACAAACTGACAAATATATTAACACAAATAAATCAATATATAGAAGTATTTTTTGTTGTTTTGTAAAATGTTCATTTAGGTTTAATGTTGTTTCTAAACAATTTTTCAGTTATATACGGCAGCAGACTCACCATACCAGTTTTCCTGGACTGTATTCTAACCAGTACTAGCTTACCCATCCACCAGCAAACAGCAACTTCTCCACAAGTGGAGGAAAATTGACATTGATGCCATATTTTCATGATCGGAAATGACCTACCACGACCTTGAATCGAACCCTTATTACCAGGTAACAAATCCAGCGCACTAACCACTCAACCACAGCCATCAATAACATGCATGAGTGAATATTAAATATAATTACTGAAATCATTAATTACCTTTTTATACAAGCAATGCGATTCGTCAAAGAATATTTTAAACCTGATTTTCAAAGGCAGTGTGACTATTCACATCAAGTTTCAAAGACAGTTTAGCTAACATGTTACAGCAGGACTATCTCCTTGTATAGTTTACTAAATGTTTGCCCGAGTGTAAAACCTACAAACCTCGCCACCAAAGTTGTAATTTTTTGCATTGAGTAGACCAACCAGGGTTGTATATACAGCTTGCTTTTCTGGTAACTTCACAGCACTAAATATACAAGATATCTCATAAATAAATACAATATCTTACTTTCATATAAACTATTTAATATTATACCATACAAACAGGTCAAAAGACACACACCATGGTAGTTTATTATCTTTCATTGAAGTATGACAATATGTTGCATTTAATATATTTTTACATTATTGTGTTCAAATGAAGCAAGATGAGATTTGATTGTTTGCATTTTTCTTACAAAAGTTTGGTATCCGCTTTCTTTGAAAATGAAGGCTTTATACCAGTAATTGATGTACTAGTGAAATTAAGTATGAAGTTGTATTTCTATTGTCGGTCAATAGTTGAATTCTTCAGAATGAAGACCCAGTACTCAAATCAAGCATGGGAGTGCTTAGCCCCCAAAGTAGCTGAAAATGCCTCGCCACTTTGAACGTTATGGAGAAATCATGATTTCTGAATTACTTAAGACTAATTTCACAATAATTGAAATATTTTCGACAGAAGTATAGTACAGAGAATTTGACCTGATGCTGACCTATATGTTGCTGCATTACATTTATATATTGTGTTGAATATATGAATTTTCGGGAGCAAACCTCGAGCGTCTTTGTGACACTCCCCGTTTATGAAAACATACAGTCTGGGTTATAAATTATGACTAGATATCAGCTGTTAAACTATACTAATAGAAAGTCGAGGATCATGTCAAATTCTCTGTACTATAGTTCAGCTGAATTTACAGACGATGCTCATGCCTGTCAAATAGTTAAACAGGCTATTGACTGGTGTACTATGAACACAATAAAGGTACACTAGACTATTACCATTCACACAGAATCCTCATAATCTTTGTTTTATAGTTAGGGAGATCAGCTTCCAATACACTAGCTAGTCCCTCCAAGTTACTTTCCAGGGATGAAGTACTCTGCAATGTAAGTAGCAACATTTGTATAAATTAAAACATCACAACATTCTCACACAAATAATAATAAGAGCCACACACTCTAGTCCAAAATGTAATCCCTGGTGTTTTTGTACATAACTTTCAAATTCAAACTTCATTATAATATGCTATCGTTATTATGAGCATTAATGGCTCATTAATTATAAGACTTTGAAGGTTGGTAAGAATAGGTTTTTATGTGAAACTTAAATCCAAATCCCAGCATGTATGCAAGGATAAGTAGAAAAGTGCGTTCTAGAAGTCACAACCCTTTTATCTTGTTTCAAGATCTTTTCATCAAATTAATATTGAGCAGAACACTCAACAGAATGATCATCTTTGACAAATAAAATATTGCAATTTGGTGTGAAGTTTATAAATAATTATAAATAATTTATTTTTAAAGAAAGAAGGATTGAAACAACAAGTATACATGTGGTTACCTTTTCACCCACTCTAGATATGAGTGACTCAAGTCGGTCCTCAATATCAACATTTTCAGAAGTCCTCCTACGTTTTCGATGCACTGAAAAATATCAGCTAGCTTGATACAAGTGTTAAATAACATCTCAGGAATACATTGTTACGCTGTTCATTTCAGATACTTGAGGCTGTATACAGTGTGGGTGTATAGTACCATTCTTTCAAGGTGTAAAGAATAAAAATATTGTCAAGGTTGTAAATGATGTTGTCATTGTGTGCAAGTAAAAATTTTCAAAAATCTTTTTGCCAAAATAATCTCAAATATTGCCTCTGTTCTTTTGTGTTATATTCCAATATACGCTTCAATACCCCTGACCTCAATCGGAACACCTCACACAATTCATCCAGAAATATAGGAAAGCAGGCTTTATTCTATAATATCGATATTGTGAAATTCAGAATTATTTTGACAAGAGGCTTGATAATGAATTTCGTTGTATCAAGCGCTATCACCGTCCACAGGTATTTCGTACGTCTAGAGTTTAGGATTCTGTGATCGATGAATTGTTGAAGTTGTTTGTGTTTATTTATATAATGGCATCCTTCCCACTTGAAAATAGCTTGTAGTTGTTAAGCTTGGCCCATATCTGCAGAACTCTGTAGTGTCTCTATGAAGTTGAGTCGTAGCTGACAGTGACTTTCTTGTGTACCTTCTAATAATGTTATATGATACCAACGGGTGTTTTTTTAGATATTAAATGAAGTTATTTTATGTTGTTTGAACACTATTTAAACAAATATTAGTGTGATCATGCTCCCCACCAATGTAAATCAGGAAAACAGGATCATCTTCCAAATTTCAAAAATAGTGAAATTATTTTCTGATCAGTAATCTTGACTAAACATGCAAGAATAAAAATGACAAAAATACATACGTTTGAATTCAGAAGGATGATTTCTATAAAGGACAAGGTTCACTAATGGCTTTATTTGGCCGTGTGATTTTTCAAAAAATAAAAATGCATGTTCCTATAATCTGTCCTATAATTCAAATAACTTAACATTTCCTGAGTACAAAATAAGCATACATATCCCAATTTCCCATGTAAGGCCACCCTTAAAAAATTGTTTGTTTGGCATAACCCGAGCGACCCACTCAAATCGGCCCGACTCAATTTTTTTTTTGCTACTTTCAAAAAAAAAATTTTTTTTGCTCGCCGAAAATCCTTTCTGCTATTTTTTCTCCTCTCCGCTTTTTGGCGTTGAATGCTCTTCACCGCGGAGTAAATCCAAAATGGCGGAGAAAGAGAAAGAAATTACTCTTTCGATATCAATCAATTTGGTAAACAGTGATGACTCTGAAAAGAATTGCGTGATAAGCAAAGCCATCAGGAAATTTAGAGTCGGGGACTCGTGGTTCGACGTATTTGAAAGTTCTTGTAAGACAGGCCAATTTGCCGAAGATTTATGGGATGGTCGGTCGTTTGAAAAATCCGCAACTGTAAGAGTGTCATCGTCGACGAATGAGCAGGAAGTTTTGATGATTACCTTTGCCAGGTATATATCTCAGTTCAATGTCAGAAAAAAAAAATTCTAAAAAAAAAAAAATCCCTACCTACCTACCCACCCTAATTTACCTGGGTCGGGTTATGCCAAACAAACAATTTTTTAAGGGTGGCCTAATTAACTAATTTTTTCACAAAACTGCCAAGAATATGACGTATATGTCATGTTTAGCCCAAAATGTCATTTTTGGCCATTTTTGACTATTATTACGTAAATCCTTCTCAAAAACCACGATGACACTCTTGCGACACTTTTATATTTTCACATAACCAGTGCTCTTCAAGTCTTTATATATGTACAAAATAGCAAAGTGTCGCAAGAGTGCCATCGTCGTTTTTGGAAAACTTAACCTATTTCAAGTAGAATTGTCGACATATTACGAGGGAAATTTAGAAAGTATGCTAAATTTCTTGAAGGACAAGGTTAGGCTATTAGAATAATAGGACATATTTATAGGAAGATTCATTTCTATTTTTTGATAAAACTGTTTATGTGTGGTATAACATAACTAACATAAGATTATAGCCAAATCAGGGCCAAATTAAGCCACAAATGAAGCTTGTCCTTTATTACATTTCGACCGAATAGCACTCAGTATCATCATTTGGGTACGATTTGGACAGGGTGCGGTTCGACCAGAAATCGGCAAAAACGCCGACTGCTCTTTCAAGGTGAATTGACCTAGGGAAAAATAATTGTGACAAGTAAATATTATTACCCGCATCATCTTCATCGTCACTGAACGACGCCCTACGTCTTCTTGACATGATAATCTTATTTTTTTTCTGAAAATAAACGAATCCCACGCCAATACCGGTGTCTCGTGTAAATCGCTACACCCGTGGGAAATACTAAGTGAGTGTACAACACGGACATTCAATTTCTCAAGTGAAAACTGCGGAACTTCTATTTATCATATAAACTTTTTTATAAACATAGAAGCTGATGAATATGCAATAGTAATATGTTCAAATATCATTGTTTCACTCTTAAATTCCATTTCACTTACTATATTGGGTCGCAGCTTAGCTATATAATTTGGATATTTCAGCGCCAAATAAATTATATGAAAGTTCGATTCAATTTGATAAAAAGCGAAATATATGTGTTGACTTCAAAGCAACGTGTATAAACTGGCTTCATCATACTTTATCAGAAAAGTCAATTGTGTCCAATAGCACAGAGAATTTGCATGATTCTGACCTTCATGCATGAATATATTACAAGGTTTTTGTGTTGAATATATCAATTTCCGCAAGCAAATTGTGCAATATCGGTTCTTTAGATTTGTGTTCGTATTATTCCTCAAGCGTCTTCATGATACTCCCCGCATTTGAAAAGTACAACCGGGGTTATAAATATAGACAATAAATCGGCTGTGAATTTATGCTAATAGAAGGTTGAGAGTTGTGTCAAATTCTCCAGACTATGACACGAAGTACAAAATATACTTATTTGTTCCGTTCAGACAGCACCAGCACAACATTTCCCTCACAGATAAACTCTCAATTTAAATACCAATGAATCAAACTAGTCTTATGTCAATTAGGAGGGTTGTTTGCTTCGTCATGTAGCAGTGATCTACCTTTCCGCTATGTTACGTAGAAACATGAGGAGTTTGATAGCAAGGATGAACTTAGTCCAAGGTCTTTGACGATGGATCATTACATTGTAATTCATATCGGGTCGTTGTCAGAATAAATGAAAGACAATTAAGTTATGATATCCAGAACAAGGATGGACTACATTGTATGTTATCATGTAAAACAGCATTTCTTGTTTGACAGTGTGAAGCTGTGAAGGATGTTCTATAAAACCATATGATGTTTGTGATGTCATAGATTGCCACACCGTCACAATAATGGACATTGAGCTCATAATCACCTGTATATCTCTCAAAATGAATTGTGGGCATATTGCTGGTCAGTTGTCAATAGATCAGATATTGTAGAAACTTATTGAAAGAGATTCATGTTATCATATGACCATGTAACCGGGTTAGTAGATATATGTGTCTGTATATATTCTCATACTACACTAGCGTAGTAAAACATTCAAATGATGTCAATATCTCCAAAAAGATGTCCTAAAATCCAGTTAACAACATATTTTTGTGTTGTTTAAGTATTTTAGACGGAGATGTGCATTTTCATGTTATTAGTGTCATATGATAAAAAGAATCGAAACTTGTCAATTGATACAAACCTACAGTACACACAAGTTCAAAGGATCGATTAATAAAATTTCCTGAACTCATTTAATACAAGTTTGTATTAATTGACAACTCATGATAGGTGCTCAATGTGACAGCTACCATACACTTAAAAACCTCTTTCACTCTATTGTACTCACCTACCAAAAGTTTCAGACTAGTAAGAAATCATGACCTTAATTCCACAACAATGGCCTTAGTGCAAGGGTGAAAGTTAGAAATTCTGAAAAACCTGAAATCCCCATAAATTGAAAAATAAATTTATATACGAATGTTTATTTTTTTTTAAAAACCCATAATTTTTGGTATACTCAAAAACCTTAAGTTCAGGCATATGCCTGAAAACTTTCACCCATGTAAGTGGCAATGGACTGTATCATTTTCACCGTCAAGTATTCATAATTCTGTATGAGTACATTAATTTTGTACTGTCATGTGCAAATACAGACTGGATCAACGCCATTGGTTTTGTGGTTCAAGAAGTCAAACATTATTTGAATACATTTCATCTGATGACGTATCACTAGCCATAGATGTCTCTTAACCTTACCACCTCCAAGGTGATAGTCTATTGCTCCACCAGTGGCAAACCCTAGCCTTTACTTATAAGGTAAAATGTAATACAACCATAAATTACAATAAAGGGAACAATAAACAAATAAATAAGTTAAAATTGCAAATATAAAGTTTATTACAATTATTACAAAATAATGACGAACAGAGAAATAGTTTTAAAATCGGTAAGAACTATTCCTGCAACAAACAATGAATGCATCCATATGATAAGCCAGTCATTGAACTTGAAGCTAACACAGGAACTCTACTCCAAACAATTTAGCCATACTGAAATAACTCTAATATACTACACTGACCAACAAAATTACACAGCTTTAAATTCAATTGAACTTGAAGACTTAGCAAAACTATATTTTTGTTTTAATACAGTAACAGATCTCACAAAATTTTGTACATTCCAATTCACACCATTTTCATTTTAACTCACAATATTAACTGGGAAATAGTTCATCTGTTGCTGTCGTTTAATGGTAAGCTAATAAAAATTGCATATCTTTTGTCGCAGAGTACAGTATACAGTTAACAGAGAACAGTTTTCAGCAAGATTGTCTCCCTTTGCTTAACTACAACATAAACACATTGAAGGCAATGAACAAGTCCTTCGACAAGCCATACACACTCATTCTGAAGACACCCAACACATCTTTCAAACAAATTTAATGAAACTTCATAATTCTTTTTATTTCTTAACAAAAAAATAACATATCTAACAGGTTTCCTTACTTATAGACAAATTACAGAAAATCAGTTTCGGAATGACTTTGTCATAAACTCATTAAAGTTTTGTAACTAGTGCTAACTTGCCGTGGTACATGACTGTAGTCACAATTTTTAATCTGTTTCAGAGTATCAAAATGTAGTTAAGAAAGCACTATAATATGGTCACTGTTGAATTATCTGTCACAATATTTCAACGCTATCACTTGTGCTTGCCTCCCTGAAAAATAATTAATAAACATGTTTGAATATGCAATGTATATGTAATGTAAAATGTGAATCAGAATCATAGAAATTGCAAGTAATCCAAGGACTGTAACTCTTCCGAAACTTTCCATGAAAACCAAGGACTATAACTCTGTTAAACTTAGCAAAATATAAAACCACAAAGAAGTTTGTTTCCAGTGACATGCCCAAACCGGTG
This sequence comes from Spisula solida, assembly GCA_947247005.1. NCBI lineage: Eukaryota > Metazoa > Mollusca > Bivalvia > Venerida > Mactridae > Spisula > Spisula solida. The sequence goes on from OX365951.1 coordinate 38,256,409, forward strand.
ACATGCCCAAAACAATAGGGTAGGTAGGTTGGAAAAAGATTTGTTTGGATGTCATTTTACATATACAATGTAACAGAGAAAGAGTAACTAACTGACCTAAATATTACTGGAAAGTTATCAATATTATCATTATCTTATCTGTTTTTGTTTTGTCTAATCCATACCGATATATGTTAATATTGAATACATGTAGGTGACACAGTTTACTGGAGTCTGGTGTTTCCTCTCACTTTATTGTGGAATAGATGTACCATGAGAATCTAGAGGAGTTAGAGTTTTGAAACAGTAGGAAAACAAATTTACAGGGGTTGTGTTGAATTAGAGCAGTAATTACCTTCAATTTATCCAGTTCAGCTTTTAATGAATGCACTTTAGAACGCTCCTTCTCTAATTCAACTGTCATTTCCGATACCTTTAAATATACAACAATCAGAACATTGTGCAAATAAAAAAACATAACATTTGATCATAAACGTTGGTCAGTTGACCTAACAGTTAAACCAGTACTAACTTGCTCTTCCCAAAGCATCTGACAACTTCATCACATGTTGCAAGACATCACCATAGCCATTACAACCAAAGAACATAATCTGTCTAATCAGTAGTCTAACCCTGATTGCAGGGTGAAAAGTAAGTGCTCTATGCAGTGCTAACCTGGTTGCTTTCTTAGAGTGCTCTATCCACAGATCTTGCCAGGTATGACATGTGATAGTGCTCTATCCACAGATCTTGCCAGGTATGACATGTGATAGAGCTCTATCCACAGTTCTTGCCAGGTATGACATGTGATAGAGCTCTATCCACAGTTCTTGCCAGGTATGACATGTGATAGTGCTCTATCCACAGTTCTTGCCAGGTATGAACATGTGATAGAGCTCTATCCACAGTTCTTGCCAGGTATGACATGTGATAGAGCTCTATCCACAGTTCTTGCCAGGTATGACATGTGATAGAGCTCTATCCACAGTTCTTGCCAGGTATGACATGTGATAGAGCTCTATCCACAGTTCTTGCCAGGTATGACATGTGATAGTGCTCTATCCACAGTTCTTGCCAGGTATGACATGTGATAGAGCTCTATCCACAGTGCTAACCAGGCATGACATGAAAGAGTGCTCTATCCTCAGTGCTAACCAGGTATGACCACAGGCCCTCGATGCGATTTTTTGGTCCGGAAAAAATATTACTCCTAGTTAACCTTTAGGTGAATTAGTACAGCCAGAATTGTCAGACGGTAGGGAATACAACCGTGTCCATAAATCCACCATTTATTCACCGATCTTATCAATCTTGGTGTCAATCGTTAGAGGAATGATTTCTCTTTAAAGAAAAATCACTGTCATAACATATGTGTGCACATTAAAAGGTCATATCTGACCACAAACTGTCACAAATCGTGACAAAACGGCTCTAAGAAATCTTGTTTGCATGATTCTCAGATTGATCAACTATCAACTATAAAAACACAGTCAAATCGTAATGATTGAACAAATTCCTTTGGTAGTTCATTCTAGTACATCAAATAGAAACCCGCGGTACCCTTAAAGTCTCGATAAATAGATTAATCGTAACAAATCAAACTTTTTTTCTTCACGATACGTTTTCAATCGTCCGTCAACATTCATAACAAACCAACGCGCATGCGCACAGAATTTTCTAAGACATCGTCTCATTTGTCAGCGACAGACACACCTCCGTTGTGACCAATGAAACAACGTCTTACAAAACTTTGTGAGCATGCGCATTGCACTTATGGCCGTTGAAATCGAAACAACAGCAAAGAACGTTAAGAAAATAGGTTCGTTTTGTTACGTTTAATCTATTTATCGAGACTTTAAGGGTACAACGTTATTCTATTTGATGTACATAAAAGAACTAACGAAGGAATTAGTTCAATCAGTACGATATCTTCAATAATTGAACAATCTGAGAATTTCTGCAATCGGATCTTTTCGGAGAGGCCTTTTGACAAGTTTTGTGATCGTTTGCAGTCGGATATTACTTGTTGTGTGTAAACATATGTTATGTCAGCGATTTTTCCTTAAAGAGAAATCATCCCTCTACCGATTGACACCAAGATTGATAAGATCGGTGAATAAATGATGGATTGATGGACACGATTGTATTCCCTACCGTTTGACAATTCTGACTGCACTAATTCACCTTGAGGTTAACTAAGAGTATAATATTTTTTGGACCATAAAATCGCAAAGAGTGCCTGTGGGTATGACATGTAAGAGTGTTCTATCCACAGATCTTACCAGACATGACATGTGACAGTGCTCTATCCTCAGTGCTTACCAGACATGACATGAAAGAGTGCTCTATCCTCAGAGCTAACCAAGTATGACATGTAAGAGTGCTCTATCCTAAGTGCTAACCAGGTATGACATGTAAGAGTGCTCTATCCATATTGCATACCAGGTATGACATGTAAGGGTACTCTATCCACAGTGTTATCCAGGTATGACGTGTTAGAGTGCTTTATCCACAGTGCTAACAAGGTATGCCATGTAAGAGCGCTAACTAGACATGGTATATGAGAGAGCTCAATACACAGAACTAACCAGGCATGACATATAACAGTGCCCAGAGCATGCAAGCCGTGATTCTAGCACTTAACACATACAATAAACATTATCTAGAAATGTTGCCAAAAGCTATGGAATTCATAGAAAAGTTGTTTACATTATGGTGTCCGACTTTCAATCACTTGCGCTTCATTCTGTGGGTTTCAATTCCACAAGAATATAAAGGTTGTACGTAAGGAAGCTATCCAAAGGTTTGTGAAAGGTCAGTTATTCAATCCAGGATATGACCTGCCTACACCCAGAATATTATCACTAGAGACTGGACTCATGGGGATATAGCTGGCTACAGGACTCTGGCTCTAAATAAAGGTATGATAAGTTTACCTGTTCTGTGAGTTCATCTTTTACTCCAGTAAGTTGGTCCACCTGCATTAATACTTCAGCTTTATCTTTCACTGAAATCATGTAACATCAACCAAATATATAAACATCCCGGCTTTACCAGTGCTAAATAATCTAATTAACAATTGTTAGTTTAACATTATTTTATTCAATGTATATTCATCATAAGAAGATCAATCGTATTGCAGCAAGCCAACAACCAACACAGAGACTCAAAGGGAAGAATGAGCATGCCCAACTTCGTCTTGGCTTTAAGCTTTTATCATTATTGATTAATGTTAGTCATACGGGCAAAAGTCAACCTTGCAGTTAACCTGGAAATAACAAATATGTATCATTCTCAAAAAAGAGTATTTTCCCCTAATATTATTTACAGCATAGTAATCAATAATAAGCAAAGACTGCAAGTAGAGTTATCATTGCTTTGATCAAAGGCATATCGACGATTCCAAACAGGCCCATCAGTAATGCTTCACTGATTTAGCTGTTCTATACTGCATATATCAGGGGTGTCAACAGGACCAAATTCAAAATCAGGAAAATCGTATGTGGCCGACCATTTTTGCCAAATATGAAGCCTTCAATGACATTGTTGGAATAATGTACTCAGTTTATGTTAAAAAAAATCCTTCAGAGTAGATTAAATTTACAATAACTTTGCCATTTCTTGAGATACTTTAATCAAATAACTTTTTTTTGGTCAGAAATGATAAATTTGGAATTTCAGATAAATCAGGAAAATTGACACCCCTGATATATTTGGTATAAATTCAGCTTTTGAAGATAGTAGCTTCAGTTTGAGTTTTGACTTGATACATTTTGACCATTTGTAAACTTCCATTTAAACAAGAAAAATTGTTTTGTGCAGGAAAAATGAGGATTTTGGGTGGTTACATTAATTTTCCCATGTACAATATTTCAAAATGTGAATTGATAATTAATCATCTAAAAAATATTGTCGCTAAATCAATATCGCTTCGATTGATGACAGCTCTAACTGTAAGACACACAAAGGCTATTGCTTTTAAACGGCAAGCCATACAAAGAAAGTATTTCATACACATATATAGATTAGAACAAGGAAGATTATTATATAAATATATAAAACAATATTCAACTCACTTTCTCCCTGAGCAAGTATTACACATAATTGTTTATTTCTTTTCTTAACCTGTTTTAATTCTTCCTGAAATTCAAAGATAAAAAACATAATAGTAACATAATAATCAAGAAGCAAGAAGATCCTGGAAAATTGAATTCTGTAAGCAAGTATGACAAATTGATTTTCAAAGTTTTACTTTAAAAATATATCATTTTAATGACCTACATACTAAGGAAATATGTTTGCTGAATGAGTACCAACTAAGGATCATGCCACTGAAGCAGGGGTTCCACTAGCTTCTGAATCTGAAGGGTCATTTTGACACTTTAGACTAAATGTTTCTGTTTTATAGACAAAATAGTCATTATTTTAAGAGAAATGACCCTTCAAACCAAAATATTGAAGGTCAAAATGTGGCTTTTTGGAAATTTCAAGGGTCAAAATCTCTACTCCGAGTCAAATGGAACCCCTGATGAAGATTGATCAAAATCGAAAATATTGTTTAATATTGACAATAACGATACACACTGGACAGGCAGCAATGGTACAAAGAGCTTAAAGCAGTATATTGTAAGTAGCCACACCTCTTGTTTTTTCATCGTGGCTCGTAAAAATTCCACTTCTTTTTCTAATTTCTTTATTTGATCTTGATACTTTGCTGTGATGACTGATTCAGCTGCATATTGCTGTAATAGTTAAACAAGGTACAACATTCAGTAAGCTTGATAAACACAGGAGTCAAAATACAAACTTGAACAACGTTATCATATAAGCATATCAGTGATTTTTTTCCTTCTTTATTAGGGTCCGGAAAACGGACGCTTTCCCAATTGCAAATAGGCTATAATTGTCCCAAATTATAATGGAGAAATTCCCAATAAACAATTTAATAAATAATTTTCAAAATCGGACATAACATGATAAAGTTATGAACATTTTTGACAAGAGGTCAAGCATAAAGTTCAAAGAAACCAGTAAACATCCACATGTCATTCACATGTAATCTCTTTTTCTGTTTTATTTGGCCTTTCTGCTTCATGGAAATTCCCAATTTCAAGTTGTCACGACGCAAAAATTCCCAATCTGAACGGACCCGGACCCTTTCCCAAAGAGGCAAATAAATCACTGCATATGCTGTCATAAAAGAAGCAATAGATAAAAGTCGGGGGATAATGTTGTCTTGTAGAGTAGATTTCCCTGTATCAGTGTTCTGTCAAGAATGAAGTATTCCTGCAATTTTTAAAGGTCCCATAAAACCTGTCACAACAATTTAAAGCTGAAATCTAATCAATTAGATTGTATAAGCATTATCATTTCAGGAAGAATCAAGTGCAGTAAATGAGATATTCAATTGCATTGAAGATACAACATGGTTCATTACATGTTTGGTTTGATGAGGATTGTATATTTCATTATACAGGGGCTTTATATTAAATGTTGACTGGAAATCCCATTGAACCTATTTTAGAGACAGGCTTATGATTATGATTTAATCTAGTGACCTAATTTTTTACTCCATGTGCAATGACCTAGATTTTGTTACAATTATCATTGTGACCAAGTTTCATAAAGATTAGGCCGAAATTGTGACCTCTAGTGTCTACACAAGCAAAATATGAACGGACAAACGAAGAGTGATCACAAAAGCCTACCTTTGTGACAGGTGAGCTAATGATAGCAAGAATAATGAATTGAGACAATGTTATTAATTAATGTTAAATCTTATAAAAGAAATGTTTAACATACCTTTTTATATTCTTCCTGCATTTTTTCTTGTCTTAATATTCTACTGACATCACTTTCTACACCCTCAAAGAACTTCGTATCAGTAGCTTGGACAGGTGTTTTAGTCACAGTAGGTGAGGGCGGAATATCTAATTCTGAAATAAAACCAGAAAAATTGTCACATGTTTTCATGTTGCGGTGATTTCTACTTTTTTTTAATATTGTTAAATTGTTGTTTATGAAAGTATTATGATATAATATTAAACAAGATACAAATTTATTAATACATTTACTGGCCTGTCACTACTTACAGTATTTTCATTTGTAAAAGTCAGATAATCACAAGGGGGAGATAACTCAATCCAATACCAAAACATTTCAAGAGCCTAAGTCATCCATCATTTTCCTATTTTCTTTGAGTTTTCACTTATATAGAATATATATATTAGAACAGTATAGTATCTGATGCAAACTAAACAGCTATACCATCTGCATGAGTTTTTCTTTCCTCTGATTGTCTGTTAAATTGTTCTAATGACATGGCTGCTGGTTTATCTTTCTTTTTCTTCTTCTTGCCTTCCTTTGCATCACCTTCCCCTCGTTGTCCATTTGTTACAGTTTTATCCTTCACTGTCTGAAAGTTTAAATAATCATAGTTAACTGGATATTCATAATTAACTGATTATTCATACATTTGTAGGAATTTTAAACATAATAAGTAATGTGTGAAATTATATGCAAGAGACAAAGAAAAGTCACAGTGACTTTGATCTTTGACCTACTGCCATCTTTCATTGATATATGGCATTGCTATATATAATTTTTATGTAGTAAACAAAATATAATAAATTTGAGCAACAAAGACACTGGGGCACGTGCACAAACCACTTGATTTTTCAAATAGTGAGCCAAGCTAAAACTTGACACTCTGTGTCTAGAATATCTGGTTACCTGTTTTTTCTGTTCTGTCTCCAGTTTACTCAATAACAAAGCTTGCTCTAAATCCTTTTCAAAAGTGTCAGCAGCAAACTGAAAGAAAACCAAAACAAGACATAAATACATGTGGGTTTTTTCCATGGAAATTATCTTTAAATAAAATTATTAATTCAGACCCTTCCCGTCAGTACAGTTGGTAGGGCACTAAACTGCCCCCGACCAGATCTGTGTATATACCTGAGATAGGAAGATTTACCACTATGATCTGTTCATTAGTGACACTGTGATATGATTTTATACCTCCTCATATGGAGATGTCTGACAGTTGCTTGGTAATAACTTAAGAAAAACTCATAACTCATTTTAGATCAACTCGTAATAGACTTTGACAAAAATATTGAAGATGGTGTTGTATGCGATGAAAGCAGCCAAAGACAGGTCCAAGTGAAGAGGGATTATAGCAGCATTATGTCCCACTGGGGACGAAGAGGATTAAGTAAGTTAAGTAATGTGATGAAAACAAAATTATTCAGTGCAAATATCCCAAGTGGATTAAATTTCCAATATGAAAACATATGCATTTATAAGAGTTACTCATACTTCCTGATCTTGTTTCTGCCACTCATCCCACTGCCTTTCAGAAACCTTTCCCCCGTTAACATGGCGATGAGATTCCTGTGCTTGATGGGAGTGTGAGCTTCCTCTGTTTGGTAAACCAAATGCTAAATGCTGTAGCTGAAATAAAAAAAAATAAATAAACTGGCAGTTTGTATTATTATTTGTTCCTATCTAGTTTATCTTTGCTGTTTACATTGTTGAGCCAGTGAACTGTACATCAGTCTGGTAGGGAATTACCAACGTTTGCTAAACAATCCTACCAAGAACAAAAGAATGTCAGCTTATTCAACCCGACACATTCAACCCCAGAATAAGCCTGTTTCCGAAAAAACTCCTTATATATTCTTCTGAAACAGGAGGATCGATTGATGACCGTGGGTTACATCTATGGCATCCTATATGCACTCATCAAACCATTCATATACTAGTAAGTCTCAATTCTATTCTGAAATGACAGTTATCCCTGCTCAACAATATTGTAAATTGATTCTTTATATAATACAATGTACATAGTCATGACAGTGTAGTGATCAGGACTCCATGTTAGCTCAGTTGGTAGACTGCCATACTAGTATTTATAGGGGTCACAAGTTTGAACCTAAATAGGGCACACATAAATCCATTAAACTTCATGTACTTTAATGTAGACAGCAGTGTTTGATGATGGCCCCCTGTGGTGAGTCTCCAACATCAGGAGGGATGTGGTGTTAAAGACAGCCATCAGGTTGGCTCAGATGATTATAGAGTGCAATGCCTGTGTTTAGGGGATAAAGTTCGAACCCCATATTAAGCACACTTTTTCCTTTTGTTTGCATTCGACTGAGACAGTCGTAAGTGCGTGGTCACTTGGTTTCCCCCTTTCTTATTTGCCAATAACCTCCTGCTCGAGGGAAGGGACAGAAACTTTTGTGATACAAAGGAATCCTCTTTCCTAGTATAAAGACTCCTTGGGTCTTTAACATGCCCAGTGTTCAGCACTGATACACGCGAGACTACCTCTGGGCTACCAACCAGTTCATCTCTAGTTGGGTGAGATACAGTGAAAAGCATTTCAGAAATGACCTAGTGCCCTGGTAGAGATTCAAACCAGGGAACACTTGATCCATACGGTAGTGAAGAGCGATACCCACTCCTCCTCTGTGCCACCCATAAAATGTTTTGGTTGATATTCTCAGTGGTTTTTCACGACATCAACTGAATTTTGCACAATAAAAAGCTTTAATATAAACTGAACAAAACCCATACAACATCCGAAACTCTGTCATCCGAAATGATGTACACTAAAACAAAACACATGGTGTTCTTGGAGTAATGTTGATTGCAAACGAAACAAAAACAATGCAATATATTCTAGAATAGTTACTAAAATGATCGAACTTGTGAAAGAACAACAATATTTACTTCATTTTTCTCCTGATTCTGTTGTTGTTTCTTCTTTTTGTTCTTCTTTTTCTGTGCGTTCGATTGTGAGCCTCCCTTCTTTGCTTGGGCGTCTTTCTTCTGTCCATCATCAGAGTCATCGTCTTCAATCTTCAACAAAGCGAATCGCGATGTCTGAACTTTTATTGAAGCCATGGCTTACTTTAGAAACACGGAGTTTGCTTATAACACAAAAAATATTGCGAGAGAAGTGTGAAACGTTTTGGTCAAGGATAAAGATCGGTTAAACCCGTGAATCGGTATTTTCCGGGAACCTTCTAATTCTGCCAGCCTGCATCTAAGATTTCCATGCAAATTGCATAAAATGTGTTATTCAAAGACGTAATTATTTTCTAATTACATTTTCCCAAGAAGAATACATTGTTTAAGTGATTTTAGCAATACTTCATCATTTCAAGGACCACAACTCTGCTAACACATTGAATTCAAAGAATATGCGGAATGGTCTTTGCCAAATCATGTAGAATCTGAATCAAAATATGGCAATGCACAACTTCATCTGATAACTAGTATTTCTACAAAGTTTGACATCTGTAACTTGTATACTTAATTGTAAGCGACACAAACTAAATTTCAATATTTCAAGGGCCTCAACTCTGTCAAGTGGATACCGAATAAAAATATGTAGGAACATAACTATATATACATGCTGACTAAAAGTTTGACAACTGCAGTTTCTATCCTTTTTGAATTATAAACGACACAAGCAAAATTTCAATATTTCAAGGGCAACAAACTCTGCTAATACCATTTTAATCTGAATTAAAATATGCAGGTGCACAACTTAGAACTACACATGCTGACTAATATTCCTACTAAGGTTGATGATCGACTAAAGCACAGTTTCTTCACATTACCAGACAATGCGACATTTTGGGACTGACGTACATGTGCAAATATATGTTTGTCCCCCCCAAATTACTTTAGCGGGAGGGGGGGGGGCATAATTAGCTATCTACTTCCCCTGCACTAGCTAGTACCACTGCCCCACAACCATGGGACATAAATATAAGGTGTCAGCTGAGTAAAGGGTTAATATCGAAAATATGGCAGGTGCTGCAGAGCCACTCTAAAGCACAGTGAAGTTGCCTGAATTCAAGTGAAATTCTGCTGAGAAATGTCATAATTTACAGTCTCACGCAAACCATAGAGGTCTAGTTTGTTATAGACCCCAATTGACCCAAACTATACTACTCACAATTGGATAAGGGTCAACAAATTTCCCTGAATATTTTGCAACTTGAATGAGATGGACTGGTGGAATTTCCTTAAAAACATATGTTATATATATATCTGTGACAGAGTGAGGAATATACTTATAATTTCTCTAAATTCATCAAAAATAATAATTACATGTATATTCATCAGTCATGATATATAAGAATATTAGATAATACAGTCAGCACTGATACACCCCCGCAACAGACATGATTATAGAGAAATACATGTATTAATAAACTAATCTGGCGCTGATACAAGCCCCGGTGACATATCTGTAATATTGTACATGTAAATGAATAAAGATAACTCCACAATTCAATCGAGGGGTCAGTGCAAAACAGTCGTAACTACATATGATTTTAGAAAGAGTTACAACTGTTTTGCACTAAGCCCTTGCAATATCATTCAAATGTTTGTGCTGCATTCAAGCCTCTGTTATAACAGACTGTGGTCTGTTCCTTGGCATTTTCGGTCTTACAAAATTTGAGAATAGAAAATGGACCAAAAATGTCCATGTTATTCTGGTCACGTTGGTTCCTACCGTTAGGGCCTATCAGAAAAGGCGATATTATGTCAATGCATACAGAAAGCATCACATGATTTTTCAAAATTTGGCAGCAGATTAGATGTTTTAACATTTGCATGTTTTCTTCATTGGTTTTCTTCAGTTAATGTAACACGGACATGAATATTGATTCCAATACCTATATCAAAATTTACCTTTCTGAATGTTGGGATCTTCTTATAAACCCTTTAAGGTTCTATCTTCCCCTCAATTACTTCTTAATTTTGCGTAGTGTAGTATTCATCAAGAGCAATGTTGCTATAAACACATATTCACAAGATAATACATTTATCAGGATTCCTTTGCTTTCATATCCTTGGGATTATATACGTAAAAGTATACTTTCAGGCTTTTCTAAGAAATTCACACCAGATTCTGTCTTCTACCTGTAAACATTATTGACTTGCAGCCTTGGATTTCCGCAGGGAGTAGTAACACTATGTGTGGTATAACCAGTACTTATATTTTGGCGAAACCTTGTTTATAGCCTTCTTTAAAAGGGAACAGTGTTTCCAAATTCTTGGGCAAGACCTTCAACACATATTTTTTACTTCAATGGAAATGTCATATCCAAGCATATAAACCAGGCCTTATATAAACTACAGAAGTCTGCAAGTGCCATTCCGTCTAATGTGGATTAGTGTACTAGTATACAAGAGGGCCCAAAGGGCCCTAGGTCGCTCACCTGTCGTACTTGTGCATGCACACCCCTATGGTGATCCTACACATTTTCTGAATAAAATTTAAGGAAATTCAGCCTCTATTGCAAGTTTTTGTATGATTTGACCATGTGACCTAGTGTTTGACCCCAGATGACTTAATTAATATCAAACTTAACCTAGATTGTGTTGAGATGATTATTAGGACCAAATTTCATAAAGATTAAGTGGAAATTGTAACCTCTGGTGACTACACAGGGTTTTTCTTTGATCAGACCCATAATTTAAACAAAATATTTCCTCCATATAACTGTACAAATACATGCTATAAAGACAGAACAATACCTGAACACTTAAAAAAATAATTATGGTTCCAGTGGGGTTTGAACCCACGACCCTCAGGAAAATGTCAATTGACATTGTGACCTTGTTTTTGACGCCAGATGACCCAAAATCGAACTTGGCCTAGATTTTGTTGACAGGATCATTGTGACAAAGTTTCATAAAGATTAGGTTGAAATTGTAACCTCTGGTGACTGACTACACACGGTTTTTCTATGATTTGACCTACATTTTAAACAAAATATTTTGGAATATTTTTCCTCCATATAACTGTACAAATACATGCTATAAAGACAAAACAATACCTAAACACTTAAAAAAAAAAAAAAAAAAATTATGGTTCCAGTGGGGGTTGAACCCACGACCATCAGGAAAATGTACAAATAAATGCTTTACAGACAAAACAATACCTAAACACTCAAAAAAAATAAAAATAAAAAAATAAAAATTATGGTTCCAGTGGGGTTTGAACCCACGACCCTCAGGATAATGTCTACGCTCCCTACAGCGCTTTGATTTCCACTTAACCCTTACAATTCACACCCTGCTTTAAATACTAGAATATTTTGATATTTGACCTTTACAAAACTGCTGTGAACCCTGATACACATTTTCATTGGTTGATGAAAGTTTACTTACAAGTATGTATAGAGCATAGAGAGTTACAGCAGAGTTTAGTGACCATGAAGACTACATGTTGAAAGGTTTAAAACAAGGTTTTTCTATAATTTGACCTAGTGAGCTAGTTTTTTACCTCAAATGACCCAATATCGAACTTGACCTAGATTTTGTTGAGATGATCATTGTGACCAAGTTTCATAAAGATTAGGCTCAAATTGCGACCTCTAGTGTGTTCACAAGCTTTTTCAATGATTTGGCCTCGTGACCTAGTTTTTAACCCCAGATGACCCAATATCGAACTTGACCTAGATTTTATAGAGATGATCATTGTGATCAAGTTTCATAAAGATTAGGCTCAAATTGTGACCTCTAATGTGTTCACAAGGTTTTCCTTTGATTTGGCCTAGTGACCTAGTTTTTGACCCCAGATGACCCAATATCGAACTTGACCTAGATTGTATGAATTTGATCATTGTGATCAAGTTTCATATTGATCAGGCTAAATTTGTGACCTATAGTGTGTTCACAAGCAGTTGTGAACGGACGGACGGACGACGGACGAAGAGCGATCACAAAAGCTCACCTTGTCACTTTGTGACAGGTGAGCTAATAATATTACAATAGCGGACAGGATATACATGTACTTCCTCATTCTAAGCTGTGATGAAGGGCAAACTTTCAATAAGGTCATTGAAGTTTCTAGATTGAGGTTGGGTCCCTGAATTACAGAAACCTTGATAGTTTACAGCTGAAAGTGTAACATGCACAGTTTTCATGCCTCTTGTCAGATGAGACCCTGTAAGAGGTGAAAAATTCGCAAGACTTGACAACTGTCTGCATCTATAGTCAGTAACAGGAGTCATGTGACAAAGATTGTTTCATTACTACGTGACTTGTGCAAGTAATTCCATACATCAAGCACTTTAGTTTTAGCTATTTGAGCAATGTAATGGATGGCACATCAAAGAACAGTAATATGTATGTAATGCCTTGATGCACATGTTTAGTACTGGCTTGCTAGAGACAGATATAGTTTGTACAATAGTATACACTCTTCAGTTATCAATTATTTTTACGCATCTGTACTGCAGCATAGGATAGGTTCGACTGTATACCATCCATGCTGAAGCATCACAGCTATCCTTGGGGAGGAAGGGGTAACTGTACCCGCCAAGTCAAAAATAACATACAAAAAACCTTGCATCAACTTCATTTTTTATTATAGACACAACAAAATTATAAATAACATATTCAATATGCATACACAAGAAGACCAAGAAAATGAATGAAAGGTATGTTCACATAAATACATACAGAAAGTACAGTATGTAAATTTATATGATTTAACAAAAGGAGATCCACGGTTCTTTTCTTCATGTCCAGTTTATACACAACCTTTTAAATACAGATCACAAAACGAAAACAGCCGTAACAATAAAATGAATAAATATATTTACTGAGTCATCACAAAATGTGGGAGTTTTCAGCCAGCAGGTTGAAGATTATTTGGTATTACAATGGTTATAAGACACATGATGCTGAATAGTTTTCTAATTGTTGATACATGCTGTAACAGTTACTGGTACATTGTATTCAAATTATGAGAAAATAATGGATGTTAAAATCATATCAATGGTTACCTGTATTCATTCAATTATGTTTCAATCGTTGATACAATGGTAATTCATTCAATTATGTTTGCAACATGTTTACCATCGATATAATGCATTTCGATTCCCAAAAACACAATGTAACAATAGTTCAATTTCTAAAATCCGTAAAGGTGCGTCTAGACAGTACATTTTGGTGTATAAATTTTTATCTTTAAGTCAAAATGCACTTAAAGTACACTTCTACCACTTTATCTGGAGACGTACAACTCCATTATTTACAAGTGTTTGGAGGGAAATAACTTGTTTTCATGTCATGATTCACCATCTTGTGAAGTGTACATTCTAGACTTACACACCAAAATGTACTGTGTAAATGCACCTAAACACAAGTGAAAAACTTCAAAACCATAACAAGATCTACTTGTAGACACAAAATAAAGACAATTGCTAAGCAGAAAAGTGTGACACTGTAAATTGCAATTTCGAGGGCTCAGTGCAAAATAGTTGTAACTACATATGATTTTAGAAGGAGTTAAAACTGTTTTGCATTAAGCTATAGAATTATTAATCGTCAATTAGGGTTTAACATGATTGCAAAAGCTTGTAGACTATGATTTCACACTATATTATACATGTATGGATAAACAATGCAATAAATGCTGAATACAGAATACTGTGGGAATGCCCTATAATAATAGTTCATGCTGTAGTAGTTAAATATGGCACACAATGATGGCAGAAACATCCAGATGTTAGTGTAAGTAATTAAAGTTTACATTAAGACCATTATCAATTCATTGCTAAAAAATCGTCCCAAAAAATCAAGGAAAGAAAGAGATGAGTATACTTATATTTCTGTTTTAATTTTTACCTCATTTCCATCCTTTAAATGGTTATGAAACAGTTTCTCAATACTTTTAAAGACAACACTAAGGGTTAGATGACATGTGCATAAGGGCTTGGTGGGATGAGAACCGTATTTATTTATTTATGCCTTATTAAGTTTGTCAAAAAATCTTACAAATGCATACATGTCAGATTACCCTTATCATGAGTAAGTCTCACGGACATCGGACTCTTCACATATGCTTGTAAATTGATAAAATTTCACACATTTCTTGAACAACCTGAAGCCAGAAATCTGTTGTTTACATTATGAAAATGATCACAACTATAAGTTTAAATTACTTTATGAAGCTAAATGGTATTGTCATTTAGGTAAAATAAGGAGAACGTCAAATAAACTTTATTAAATTTAGTCAAAAGTTTCAGCAAAGAAAATCTTCAGCATTTCCATCACCAAACTCCTGCAAATAGTTCTGCAAATGTATAAATGATAGCAACTTCTCAATAAATTCAGATTTATAATAGTAAGATCTTTTGGGGTTATTGTTTGAACATTCTTAGAAGGATGATCAAAGTTAGTCTTGTAAAATCTAATCGAACAGCACAACCATTTCAGATCAAGTATTTTTATTACCCATATTATTGTTATCACTTACATGCAAAATCATTCAGGCTCATTTCAATAAGATAGTCAAGAGAGATCACTCACTTGAGAACCATGATCCAATGCAAGCAATGACTTTATTGTAGTTTTCCTATTGTTACAAAATACATATATTTCTGTATAAGTCTGAATAAATTCTGGAATAAAGACTTACAACAACCGATCTAGTCAAATTACATCAATCAAATTACATGTTTGTACTGGGCGAGACATGGTATATTAAAGTCTATGTAGAAAAGGCCTGAACAATTAATTCTAAACAACCATCCCTTGAGGACCTAATTTTCATGCACCCAGCATTTTCTACTCTTGCTTCAAACAGTTGACAGTTTATTTTCAAAACTGAATCGAAATCTACCCCTTCTTTTTTACAAAGGGTGTTTGGATAGTCATCTAGACTTGTTTTATGGGGGCTTTAATAATGTAATATTAGCGCTTCTCCTCAATTACTGATCATCCAACAAGACACAAACACTAGGGAACAACAACAGTGACAGTTCAACCTTCTGTCAATAACAAAATCATTATGTTTCAACTGTTGCATAGATAGATAACTTTCAACAAAATAATTAAACAGACATAAATCTCATAATCAAATAGTTCTTTATCTCAACCAATTAGATGCTGTGTGGCAACTCAATTAAGCAAGCACCTGTCGGAAACAGCCAGTGTTTTTAATCACATTTACCATCTAACACACATAAGTTAAATGTGTTAAACAATCACCTGCTTTAAGTAGTCAGGGGTTCTACTGAGGCATAATGCCCAATCCTGAAAATAAGTCACAAGTCTGTTTTGAGTGTCATAAGCACACAATACACCCGCACACCAAAACTCAGTTCAAACATTGTTCTAAAGTTAAAATTCAGACAATGAAATTTCTAATGACCATAACTCTGTTAATACTTTGATTTTTCACCAAACAAATTTTAATTTTCTGTAGAAAAATTATTTCTTTCTAGTGCAGCAAATACTGTTCATTTCGGATTGTAGGACCCCTGGTAGCCATATATATGATGTATTCATAAGACAGGTTATGCTCTGTACTACAAGGATTGTAAGCGGCAAACATCTACCAATCAATCAGAGAATAACACAACACTCCAGAAGCATGAGTTACCCAACACTCCATAGTGAGAACATGACAACATGGGCAAAATTGGAAATAATTGTCACATGGTTAATTGAACTAAATAATAACACTACAAACTGAACATGGATAGAACGACAGTCGAACAGAACGGCAGATAAAATCATCATGCCCCAATTTCTTACAAGTCTTTCTTCGCAAAAACTAGCAATAAGCACCAAATAATGAAATTGACCAATTCTGACTTACAAAAAAAAACAAGCTTTACTTGTATAACAAACATTTAAGCTACATTAATTAATGTAAAGTAAAAGCTTCTGCTAAATGACAATGTAAGCCCTAAAAAGGTTCAGTTCTAGTATCCCCACCTACCCTAATCATTCGCAGCAACCTTGTATGTGTTATGGTTATGGTAAAATATGTTTTCGCCCCTTTTTATTCATTTTGAAGAGAAGTTTATTTCTCTCTATGTAAAAATAAAATACTTTCCAACCCCATATCCCATTTTTTCAGGGCATGTTACAGGTAACAAGTACTTTTTAGGCCTAATGTAATGCCTGGGTCAATAATTCGTTTGAACTTTAAAAATCTCAACAAACGTAAGTGATAGAACAACAAAAACTGAATTATTGGGCTTGAATGTTGGCATTTGATATATTTCCAGTAAAAATTCTGTCTCGGATTAAATGTCAACATCCTGCTTCAAAACACAAATTTATTATTCAATGTGATATATACCGGTAGCGGGAATAAAGGAACTCCATACCTTACTCCCAACAAAATCCACCAAGAAAGAACCAGCTAATAATTTCCAAACAATTTATCAAGCCTAAAACTAATTATCAAAAGAAATAAATTAAGACATTACAAACTGGTCAATTATATACATTTGTAAAATTCAAGGTACATAATATTTCAGTTCAGTTTAAAGTTCAAAATTAAATTCTAATCAACAATGATCACATAGAAATCGTAGAAAACTAATATAAAATCATAGAAGATATGTTGTGTAAGCTGTGCTGCAGAAAAATCTCAATACAAAAATTAAGTGGAACTCATATTCATAAACTTTAGGAAACTAAACAATAATTTCTCAACTAAACTTGTAGCAAAAAGTTATCAATGAAGGCGATGAATACCCCCAAATACTGGTAATGCCTGACATGGTTAACTTCAACTGCACACATGCACAAATGTTAAAACCAAAAGGGCAGCAACTCTGAAACAATGATCTTAACCAATTGTGACTCCCAATATTAACACCTATTGGGCCTGATTGAAAGACACAAACTGAACGATAATGTGACTCCAATATTTCCCCCATATACTTTGTGTCAGGGGGGTATAATAACAAGGTTTGAATCCTATGTAGGCAATGCGTAACAATCTTGATTGAGACTATAAATTAAGACGGAAGCTTAAAGATAACAATGCATAAGTGAACTACCTTTGAAAAGGTCATGATTATATATATATATAACACGGACATCAACAGCTGCTCTGGGTTTAAGAACACAGTAGTATGGTAATATCATGAAATATGGCCAAAAAAACAGTGAGGACTTCAAGTCTCATACTATCAATATATATATAGACTATGTACAATCATCGAAACAAAAAAATGAAAAAAAGGTGATAGAATGTATCAAATGATTTTGTCTATATACAATGTACACTTTCTGACTTATTTACAAACTATACATTCATTATACATGTAGAAGTAAATTCAATAAATGTATAAAACTCACTCTTAATATGCTTATATTTATATACATATATACACATAGTAAAAATGTTGGTTCAAATAAAAGGATGGCAGTAAAATTATCTAACACAAGGTATCCAAATATATATATACACACAAATATTTCAGGCAGTAAAAAGGTGTGACTGTCGTGAAAATGAAAATGTTGAATGTGTAATGGGTGTCGAGTTTAATATATACAGATGAAATGAAAATGAAATGGGTTTTTAACATTAACAAAGGGAGCATATAATTATTATTGCACACAAAATAACACAATGGTCATATGGCATTTTTATGATATAAGACAATTTAGCATTTAGACATTTATAAGTCTGTGTGAGTAAAGTCTACATCACCGTTTCTATCAAATCAAACATACACATGCTAGTCAAGTTAAAAATCTTAATACATTAAGTCAATAGAAAAAGGCCAGGCAATTAATAAAATTATTTATGAAGCAGTTAATGTGTCGACATTTATTTTTAAAATAACAATAGTCACTTTGAACAGATCAACTGTAATGTATAGGTATTACGGCAACACTGAAATTATTACAGGAGGAAATGCTGAGGTTCACTGTACAACATAAGGAAGTCAAGTAGTCAGTTGACCATTGAAATAATAATAATGACTTTATTATTGTGTATTCCATATTTGACAATAATATCAATTTTTAAAAGGGTCCACTACATTGAAAGAAACTAATTGGTTTGGTGGTAACAACATTGAACAAACAGGACAAGTTTGTACAATCCAATGTCTTCACTTGTAAATGTTCGAAGAGCGTCTGTCTGTCTAACAATAACACATGTATAACTCATCTGTGTCATAAGGTCAGTTAAATAAATTAAATCTCTTGACTCCATTGTTCAGGAAAATTAAATCTCTAAAAAGGAATTTTTACAGACATGAAAATTACATCTGAATTTGAATATAACCAATATGCTTAATTCTTTGGTAAACACATAAAAGAAACCTTATTTTAATTAACCTGTGTGATTAAATAATATGAATACATTTTTAATTGACTATTTTCTTGAATACTTGAAAATGTTGAAATATTTATTATTATTAACTTCCACATCATGAAACAACAAGTTTCACTTTAACACTAATAACACTGTCCTACCTAACGATGTTATGGACACATATTAACAATACAGTTAACTTTAACTTAACCAAACCCTGGCCTCAGTCTTCAACTTTTAGTTTGACTCATATCCATTTACATATTGATTAAAAACCTTCCAACAATAAACTGACGTTGTAACACACTATCTGACATATAATCTAACAATATACGACTAGACTTTATCCTTAATGTCTAAGATCGGTGGTAGAGTCATTCAATCCAGTAAGTAGTATGTCCAAGATCACGATTCACTTCCATAGAAACTATTGATATCCCTGATACCATCAACACTTGGGAACAACTTCCAACTCGTAAGTTCTCTTCTTCCAACTCGTAATTTCTTTTCTTCCAACTCATAATTTATCCTTTTCAAACTTGTAATTTCCTTTCTTCCATATCGTAATTTCTCTTTTTCCAACTTGTACTTTCTCTTTCACAGTACAACCAAGACACCACACAGCTAGTGAAATGGCATATACATGTACACTATACATGTAAACTATTTTCTGTTCTCAGAATTGGATTTTCTGTACACCATTTGTTGTCCTCAGAATTGGATTCCATGTATACCATTTGTTGTCCTCAGAATTGGATTCCATGTACACCATTTGTTGTCCTCAGAATTGGATTTCATGTACACCATTTGTTGTCCTCAGAATTGGATTCCATGTACACCATTTGTTGTACTCAGAATTGGATTTTCTGACTATCTGTGAGCAGATAGGACAGATCGTTGCGTTTTTTACTTGGAGATACAATTCCTTTACTCAGAGATTCTACAATCTTGTTCACTTTATTTCTCTTCTGTTTACGCTGAAATACAGGAAACAGGTAGTTAGAATGTATGTTGGTTTTATCAGAAAACAGCATAACATATCAACCCCAAATTGAACATAACTTCAGCTCAGAAGAAAATATTTTTAAAGGTTTAGTAAGGGAGAATGCCAGAAACAGTTGACCATGCCAGTATTCCAAAATTATCAATCAATCAGTACTTACTGCTATTCTGAAAGCAATAATATTTTTACCATAAGAGGGAACATGCTCAGCCAGCCTGTTTACCACAGGAATGGAAACTTAAAACACAGTATAGTTCTCTACGAACAGATCTAACCAGACAGAATATATATACAATGAACTCACTCTTTCCATTTTGACTTTCAGTAAAGGTACATCCTCATCTTCCTCAGTGACGGCTTTCTTATCCTGACTACCTTCAGTACTACTTGAACTCTTCTCTCTCCAGTTACGTTTATATGCTTCAGGCACTTCATGAGGCTACAAACAACAACAGTCTATCAATTTAGGATTTGAAACTACTTGCATGAATCAGCAAAATTGAGTAGTTTTCCTACATACTCTATATATTATTACTGTAGAAGGTACTTGCTCATATCAATAATTTCAGTCCCAAACAACCGTACATTTGCTTATTTTTAGATGGCAACAATTATACAAAGTACATAAAATGTTGAAAAGATGAACGATTTGCTGGTATAAGTCCCTCCTTTGAACATAAATATTAATTGTACATTAACTACCAATCAAGTAATTAAAATATCCAGTTCACATTTTATTTCAAAGGACATATTTTGAATATTTTAACAAGACTTACTAGTGGTTCTATCACCTAACTTTACAATAAAATACTACATCAGGCCATTGTTTGACATAATCTGTAACTCCATATTTATCCCTGAAGGTTTTATTTATTCTAATCACAAAACAAACCTTTTTTCATTTAAATAGTGCAAGTGAAAATAGGTTCTTACCGAGTATGTTCTTTTTGGATTTAATCTTTTCTCATACATGCCAAAACAATATGATTTAGTGTTTACAGGGTACCTGAAATTAAAATACGATCCATATAACATTTCCATACAGGTAACAAGGAAGCATTTTCAACTATTTTTAAAACAGACAACAGTCGGGTGGAAATTATACAATATCTGTTGGTAATTTCTTCTTTAAAAGATATACTAGGTATGTCAGGAAGTCTGTCAAAAATGAGTTTATGATCATTTCTATTATCATATAGTATTTTTTTCAAATCGACTTCAAACGACTAATAGAACATGCAACAAAGAATATAATCTATGCAGCTGTTTAAACCTTGATAGCCTAGTGGTACAGCGTCCACTTCCAGTGCGGGATGTCCCGGGTTCAATCCTAGGCCGCGTCATACCAAAGACGAAATAAAAATGGCACCAGTATTACCCTTGCTAGATGCTAAAAAAAGGGAGTCTGGCTTCTCTCCTCTCATACCCTCGTGGCGATGGATAACATCAGGAATGAGGTGTCGAGAGTGAATAATATAAATCAGAAAAATTTGTTTCACAATCAACCTAAAATAAATTAGTATAAATTAAACCTGCAAACAACATAAATATAACCAAACAGACGCAGTAGAGACAATTACAATGAAATAAACTAGTAGACATCTTACCTAAGTTTTGGTGAGATCTTGTAAAATAAATGAAGAGTTTTATCCATACGATATTCACAGATGTACAAATCTTCATCTTTGTAAGTTTTTGGTCGACCCTTACAGTATGTCAATAAGTCAAGAACACAGCAGTAGCCCACAATGGATTCCAGTGGAAACACTTCAACAAGGGGTGTACGAAACACCTGAAAATATAAACATACTGACATGTGTATCTGGAACAGTATTTTATTGCTGACTATTGCAGTTATCTCCCTTGGCTACACTGTATTTATTCCACAATCTAATCAAGAAACATGGCAATTCAATGAAAACTAATACTTCAAACAAGAGTTATACAACACCACTAAAACTTGATACTGGCTGGTGAACAACTTGCTTCAAGACCATAGAAGAGTTTATCATTAATACCAGACAATGTGGGGTTTTCAAATGACTTCCCTAGTATGATGTTACAATAGCCTGGCAAGGAATCTGCCCTCATGTGATATTATTATGGCCTAGCAAAGTATAAAATGACAGTAATACAGCCCAAAATTGTTCCTTTTTAGAACAACATGAATATTAACTATTTCAAATATTTAAACCTTAAAAAAGTTCATAAAACTAGATCAATGTACAAGCAAGACGATACATACCTCATTAGGATAAAACTTCCTGGTTGGCTCATGGAATGTTTCATGTGGTCTAACATATGTATGACCAAACGCAAACTTCTCTCCGCTAAAATGAAGAAAATATAATTTAGTCTGTGAAACAGTGTATACTTTAAAGTCTACATTTCATCAATTCTAAACACCATCTTAGAATGACCAGCATATGGTCCAGCAGTGGATAATGAAAAAGAGAAAACCCAAGTTGTGTAACCTAGTGATGAATTTATGCCTCTTCATAAAGATAAAATAACCATGCAAACTGCCTAGCATTCTACACCTTTTTAATAGATATTTGAAAATTAAATTAAGTGTAATTGAATTCAGGGCTTTTGATTTACGTTTTTTTAGGGGGTAAATTCTCTCTGACCACAAATTCGGCCCAATTCTCTATCAAAAAAGATTGTTTTTAACCCTTTTTCTGAAAAGATTCCCCTAAATATTTTTTTTGATTAAATTTAATTAAACTCACTTCTCATTCTTCCAAAGTCGCTCAATTCTGAAAATATCCATTCTCTCTTTGTTAAGGCCTCCTGATTTCTTGTATGAATATCGTCTGGACTGGTTCTCCTTCATCACATAAACGCAGGAACCCAGTCTAATCTGCATATCATCACGCATCAATGTCATAAAGTAACGTTTTCCATCATCCACACCCTGTCCTTCTTCATCCGAGTTAGGAACCAGTTCTACCTCCTGTAAATATCAGTCAACAATTATTCAACTACACAACTACACTTCTTTTATGTGGTGATTTTCATTTGGTTTTACAAGAACATTTTGTAATAATTATTCAGGCATTAATGACAGAAAGATGACCTAACCAGGAATTAATTATTGACAAGTACAAACTTATACTCCTATAAACAACTGACAACATCTAAACATGTGGAGCCCATTGTGCAAGAATCGAGCCCGGGTCTACCAGGTAACTATCTAGCAGTCTACCCAGCTAGTCTGATAGGCCAATTCTAATATCTTGTTGAAGTACAAACAGATCCAGATTTGTAACAAAAGTACATTAATTCAACAAGTATAATAGAGTCAATCTTTTGCAACAGAGCTTGGAACAGTAATATGTAAACACTTTTGATCTCAAGATGATCTCAAGACTTGATCAGCAATGCAGTACCGGTTTCATTCTATTGTTTAGTAAAATACCATAGGTAACTAATGTTGAACAGAGTGTTCAACCAGACAACTCAAGCATCAGTTGGTGTATCTGAGTGTAACAATCAACAAACAAGGAAGGGAACTGTTTGTTTTCATTCTGTCATGTAATGACAGACTGCCCAAGGCTTAGTCTGAAGCATGCAGAATCTGACCTCTGATCAACAGTAGATCAACAACACTAGTGTTAGTTTAATGGATTGACAGGGTGTGCTTGTATGTGACCATATATTGATATCTTACCCTATCTACAGGTCTGGGTTCACATTCTTCACACAGATAGTTTGCCTCATCACCTTTCACTCTCATACAATCTGTGTGTTGCCAGATCTGCAATATATATATCAGTATCTATTCAATACCTGTCAAACATACTATATGATAGCTAGAACATTCAACCTGTCACAGATTAATCCTCGTGTGTTTTCGTTACTGTACCGTTAGACTGTTTTAATTAGTTAAAATAACAACTCTGATTGGACAACCGATAAACACGGATATTCAAAGATGACGCTATTGAAATTTCGAATGATCATAACTCGTCAATTCTTTGAATTTTTTCTTCAAATAATTTTTGCACAGAAAATATTACTTTTTCTAGAAGGGCAAATCCAGATTTCCGAATTCTGGAACTGAAAGACCGTTGTACGCAACATTATGTCCTTAGATGAACTTTTATTCAAAATAGCTGTTCAAAATGTTTTGCAGTTACAATATTGTCATTGAAGCAGTAATGCAGTTATTTCCCTTGCCAAAACTTTATTCAATATGGAAATTCTATAAAAAATATGTTTTAAAACAAGTCATATAACTTTGCTGCAACTTAATTCAAGGCACAGATAGAACACCAGAGCACAACATCACCTGCTGATCAATATTCAGGGCTGGACACTAACACTGGTCCGCTGGTCTGAGACCAGTTACATGAAAAAACTAAAACACTTTTGGAGACAAGTAGGACAAAAAAAATACCAGAACATTATAATACTTACATAGCATTTTTCACATTGAATCATAAGTCCTTCATCTTTGTATATACCACAGATACATCGTATAACCTCTTCTTCTTCATCTTCAGCAGGTGGCCACTCACCTAAAACAATCAAACATACACATTTACATGGTGGCCACTCTAAAAAACAAACACTATCTGATAAATATTAATTAGGGTCAGTTGAGCATGTGTTGTTATACTATTTGAGTCTGATCTTGCAAAAACACAGAGAGTTGTTAAATACAACAATATATAGACTTTTTTGTGTCAAGTATTTTATTTCCCTTTTTTATTTATTTATTTATTTATAAATCTAATATTGTATATACCTTTGTTATCAGAGACTTCACTGATATCTGACTCAGATGACACAGACATTGTAGGTGTTGGTGCCTGCATGTTCTCTGAGCTTTCAGTGTCAGATACAATACCAGACTGTGCATCGTTAGTGGGAGCTTCCTGACCAAAGATTTCATTTAACTGGTTGGTCTCAGTCCGCTTTGCTGAATGATAGGTTTGCCGTAGCTGTTTCATTCTTTCACCCATTTCTGACTTCTTGCCACAGTAGGTCTGTAACATCAACAAAGATTACACTTATTTATAATACACATATTTATACACACAGAAAATGGCATTGTGGTAAAAATTCAAAGGGTTTGACTTTTTGGTCAACTACATGAAATTTGTCACCAATGAATAGCCGTACCCTGCACCGTTAGTGCAGTTGATAAAGCACTTGTTTGTCATCAGGATTGACAGGTTGTTACTTTGTGACACTGTACAAAACAGTCATGTCCCCTCTATGTGGTTTGTTTGCCGAAGAGCAAATAAGTACTGGTTGATAACTAATTCCAGGAAAACTGTTTAGGTTAACTGACTACTGGACATGACAGCCAAAGAAAATTAAATCTAAAGAAAGACAATTTTATAATCCCTCAATATATCTTGCTTGCAGAAGAGCAAGTTGGCACTAATTCATAAATAAATCCAGGAAAACATGCTTGAACTTATTGAACACCAGCATTAAACACGACTATAACAAGAGTGCTTTCAGTAAACACTTATGCTCTGGTGGTAGCCTTGTCCATAATAACTAGCCAAGTGAATCAGGGGCCATAATTCTGTAGAAATGTTGGATAGTGTTATATGGCTTTGACGATGTAAGGTGTTTATGATGGTAAACAAGTGCAAGTATGCCAAGTCTGAAAGCAATGCCTTGATGGACTTCAAAAAATATTTGAGTTTCAAGAACTTGAAAAATTTGGTTAACATTTTCAATGGAACAAACAAACAGACGCACAAAGGGACGGGCATGACAATCACTATATGCCTCTTGTATCAGTAGATGCTGGGGCATTAAAACAAACATAACAGCACACAAACCTCGACATTATGGAACAACTTCATGATATCCTTCTCAAACATATCGAGACTCTGATATTCCCCTGAGAGTATTCTTGTTTCTATCATTGTGAGATCTATTGGTTCATCAATCAGCTGATAATACAGTGGATGTTTCTTACGAGATGGTAAATGATATAAATCTGTCGCCATGTAGATTCCGTCTTCATCTGAAACAATTACATACATCACAATACAATACGCTCAGACAAATCATTAAACAAGGTCCTCTAATCATGGTTGACTAATTAAATCTAGGATAAAAAGAGTTACATATATCACAATGATAGACACTCAGACAAATGATTAAACATGGTCGTCTAAACATGGTCGACTTATTAAATCTAAGGTAAAACAATTACATATATCACAATACAATACATCCAGACAAATGATTAAACATTGTTGTCTAAACATGGTCAACTAATTAAATCTAAGGTAAAACAATTACATATGTCACAATACTAAACACTCAGACATAGGTTTAAACATGATTGTCTAAACACAATCATTTGTCAGTCTAACATAATAAAGACTGAGGTAAGACAATTTTATTATACTGTGCCCACGATAATGAGAAAGGCTGAAAAATTAGTATATTCCACAAAGGTGGATGAATCAGATGTGCACAATTTATCAGTGATGTTTTGTATAAAGCCAACCATATCTGTTTACTTTAGTAATATGTATAACTCTAACGGGATAAATTGCAGTACAAAAACAAACACAAAATTGCCAATATTTTTGTTATGGATTAAAATCAAGGACCGTAACATTTGCCTGTGAAAGCATTCAAACATTTGGCACAACATATAAAGTTTGCATGCTCCTAAATATTCAGAAACGATAAATATATAGCTGATTTTGTGTGTGTTTTTGTATTGCAATTTATCGTGTTGAAGTTATACAACCAATTTTGCAACAGTTTACCAAACCGCTTCATGCATATGTTCAAACATCCTGGGCACACTATATCTCTTAGTTGATCTTGGCTATCTTGTATAAATAAGACACAGAAAAAATTGTCTGTTGATATTTCATTTTATCCTATTTTTATGATTTCTGATTATCTAAAGCTCACTACTAAGTACAGTAAAACTCATTAAAGACCACCTCTATAGTTAGACCACCCCAAAATTAACCTCACACTTGTTAAGTCAAAATAAAGTCAATTTTCACTGCTTTGCTCATTCTTTAACGTCAATACTAAGATATTTGACCTTACAACAAATGTACATCCAGAATTCAGTTGACCCCAAAAAAAATTGGGTCGTAAAAACATTGAAAATATTACATATATTTGTATATTCCAATGGATTCACTTATAAACGTCTGACATACAACATGCAACCAACAATAAGGTGAGGTAATCTCTGCTTAGTGACAAGAGCCATTTTAAAGGGATAAAAAAATGACCTTATTATTTGCATTTAAAGTAATCGCACACCAACCTTTAGCCGCAGACATAGCAGAAAATATTTCACGACAAACACCAGCTAGCCTCGCCATCTTGCCAAGTTCTGAATCCTCCTCAGCTACGGTGAGTCTTCTTGTTTTCACAGATCGAGATGTTTTCAAGGCAGTTAACTGTGTTATGAACACATCTATTAGAAATACAAAAAAATAACTAATATTATTAACCAATTACGTCATAAAACCTAATATATTTACCTGCAATACCCAGATAATAGGCTAACAAAGAGATGTTTGTAAAACATGTATGCCCCCATGGAAGCCCAATAGTCAGAAATAGTAAGGTTACAGTGACCTTAACCTTTGACCTCAAAATCAATAGGGGCCATCTACTGTTGATGACCAAACTCAAATCAAAGTTTGAGGGTCCTAGGGAAAAGCAGTCTTGAGTTATCAAACGGAATTTATTTGGTCTACCAACGGACAGATTAACCAACAGACAGACGGACAGACATGTGCAAAGCAATATTCTCCCGTCAAAAATGGAGATATTTAAATGATGTACACACTCTCCACAGCGGTCTGTATTGGAAAATCACCAATTTACAACAATATCCTGATAATTATTGGTGACGAACAATAAACCATCGGATAAACTGTTAACATACATTCACACATAAGTTATCTATCAGCTATCAAGAAACAGAGGTCATTTTGGACGGTCACAATTTGATTGAGAGACAAACTGCATTCTCTACATCTTTAAATCATTACACTTTGATAAGAGATCAACTACAATGCACTAGAAAGCATGGAAGGAACTACAGTACAACCTCTCCAGAGCGGCCCTCTGTAGTGCAACAACCTCACTATAACAACACCTTAAAAATTCCTTAAGCCAATATTTACTATAAATTTAACCTCTTAGAGCAACAACCTCTAAACAAGGTCCAATATTTGCAGCTCACAAAGGTGTTGCTCTACAGAGGTTGCACTGTATATCATTCTGGCTAGTAAGTATAAACTTCAAAATATGTACTTACCTTTTTTAGTAAAATGTGTTCCTTTGACATAATCCATATCCTTGTTTCCCTTTTGTTCCTCTCGGTGTTGTTTCAATTTATTTCTCAATCGATCCAAATTCCGTAGAAGAAATATAGAATGTGATCGTACAAAGTAGCGTTCTTTCTTTGAGATCGGTTTTAATACAGTAGACAAGTAGGAAGAGAAAGAAGGGGTTCCAATTGCTGGCACCACATTGTTGTTTGATGGGTTACCCACTGGATATCGCACCTAATAGCAAATAAGAGAAAATAATATAACTTTATGCTTCTGTGCAAAAACTTTCAAATTAAAACATCTCATTTCTGACAAACTTTCTTTGGATTTTTAATTTTGACAAAACAACTAGTCTCCACAATATCATTATCATTGACACTCACAAATTATATGTTTTTCGTGACCAAGTAAGAATTTCTTGGAAGAGCATCCAAGCACTGCAACAAAGTCTACAAACATGTTCAGTAAACATGGATAGCAGAATAAACCTATAACCCACACTAGCAGAACTTAAAACGGACGATCAACATATAAATGTCACTTACTTTTGAGTTGTCTTTATTTTTCTCATGCTTTTTAGATTTTCTTTTGTCCTTTGAATGTTTTCCTTTCGATTTGCCGACCATTTTTTCGTTGGGTTTTGCCTGTTCGTTCTGCCACTGTTTTCTGCCACCAATAATACCTCGACATAACTCACTGCCACACTTACAGGTTTGCTGTAATAAGTTAACAGAAAACTAAGCACACTATGGACCTTATTGCCAAAACATTTAGACAAAAATTCAAACTTAAGACTTAAAATTTGTAGTAGTTGCATTTATAAGCATTTCTTTTACGTTGTATCTAAGAATCAAGTTAAATCACAGAAGTCGCTGAGTATCAATCCGTCATCTGGGCTGATATTTACAAAGCATCTTAAGGGAAAATTTAGAATATTCTTAAAATCTTAAAGTTTCCTTAAGTGAATCAGCTTAACAGGAAAATCAAGATTATCCTTTTTTTTCTAGTTTAGAAGCATTATGTAAAGAGCTACAATAACCCCTTTATTTCTTGGAAAAAAATATGTAGCTCAATTTTTTAACTTAAGTCAAAATATTTAAGTTTGTGAATACCACCACTGGATAGAAAGTTGGATCAGTTTCACAGTGATCTTAGAAGGACTTACTTGTGCATCAATATTGAATGACTGAAAGTTATAGTCGTATACAAGTTCTGAAGCTGGTTCAATATCCTTCAAGGCAAACAAACACATGTGATACGTTCCATTCACATTCCTACAAATACAAACATCAATATCATCACATCAATAATTTGCTCTTCTTATATGTTGTATATATACAGTCTAATCAGATATCAAAGCAGACTTTGCTTTGTCAACTCATTTAACCTAGCAAAGCACTTCATACAGGAGTTCTACTGAGGCATATGCCCAATCCTGAAAATTTGACGCAAGTCTGTTTCGAGGGCCATTAGTGCACACCTCTACACCAATACTCTGTTTCAAACAATCTTGTATTGTCAAAATTCAGCATATGAAATTTCAAATGACCATAACTCAGTCAATATTTGGTATTTTTTCTTCAAATAACTTTTTTTTTTTTTTAGTGCAGCAAATCCAGATTTCCGGAATAGTAGGACTCCAGTTTATAGTGCATCCATGGGAAGTTATCCATGCCCACAGTAATTAACTGAACAGAAGTAACTGAATTAAGGGGCTGGGTAGTGCTTTGCTTAGGGAACAGACCCCTGATCAAGTGGCGATCCATATGGTAATGCCAAACAAGGTGTAGTTGACACAGAGAAAAGCCCATGAAAAATAGCAAGATAAATTTCCTTTTTATTACATCAATCTTGGTATGGAGGTACATGTAGCAATGTTACAAGCCATATAACACTGACACTGTAAGGTATGTGATGTTCACAAAGCGTATCCAGAGAAAAAAACATGGAGGCAAATATTTTCAAGGGTTTATTTGAGGCAATGTTTTTTCAAAAACATGCTTCAAAAACTTGAGTATTTTTCAAATTTTCAGCATGGCTACAGGCCTGGTTAAGAATAAATTCCTTCATCAATGACAAATATCTTACCATTTCTGCATCTCACAATTTGGTTCACAGGAATGATTCACAAATCTAGCAATATTTCCCTTCCTATATCCATCTATAACCATACCCCCATCCAGGTTGAGACAATAGTGATGACATTCTTGTGAATATTCTTCAGTCATTCTACGACGGAACTCTTGCTCACTTACAACTTCACCGAGATATTCAACGATTAATTCCCCTGTAAACATGAAACATTGATCACTATAGTTAATTATATATGGTGTCTATACAAAATGAAGTTGGACCAGTTGATCAAGCACTGAACAACCTTACTAGTATCAGGAGACATAATGACATGATCATAGCGATCATGTCGTGGAAGGTCATATTCTACCCAGATATCAACTGTAATTGATAACGAATGGAACACATAGTAATAAATATGTTCATATATAAATTTGATACTGGTGGATTTGACACAAAAATGTAAGCTGCCCACAATGGACTCCAGCAAAAATCACCTGACCTAAATTCTTGACAATATATCCACAACTATGCTTGGTACCAAGTGTTCAAGTGAAATTTCATTGAAACCACACAAAAGGTTAAGATTATCATCAAAACCCAAATGTTGCAATATTACTGAATCCATACATATACTTACCAGATCTGACTGGTTTTGTAGTCCGGACACCAAATCCCCGATCCTTGGTGAGGAACTTCTGTAGACCTGCAGCAAACTGGTGTTTCTGTATGGCTTGGTTAGAACAATGTTCACCACATGGACATAAATCAGACGAACATTCTGTGTATATCACTCTGTTATAAAATACAAATAACTTCAATAAACTTTGACTTTAACAAATGCCCCGGACAAATAGTTCAATTTTAATATATATGCAACCCTTTGGGGGCATTATAAAGGACATATCAGACAGCATTTTAGCTAAATTTTGATGACAATTTCAATTCCAACCTAAAACAAGGTTAGATTGAAATTACAACATAATGAAATGTTGGGAAATCACATAATTTGAATAATTGTCACATGATAATTTTCAGAATTTTGTCTAAAATGGCCAAAAAATTAAATACCAGGGAACTGGGATATTTGGAAAAGGTGAACATTTCTGAGACCGTACATGGGATCTACGTCTGTGCAATAATATATTTAAAATCACATCAACGTCAGCTCACAAACATTCAGGCAAAGAAATCACAGATAATCTAATACACAGGAACACCATAAATCCATTATACCGCTGACTAAGATACTGCAGAATACAACAGTGTTATAATAGTGCAGTAACGTATAATAGATAGCATTTTAATGAGATTAATCTATGTATAATATACCTATTGAGACAGTCTTCCACACATCCCTTCTCTGTTCCACTCACTTTACACATACACGTATGTGCCTCATATCTACATGATGGTCGTGCATCAACATATATATCTATAAATAAACAAACAACATTGAATCATACAAACTATGACTAGTTGATAGGATAGATGATATCATGTATTGATTGCTAAGGTTGGCTAGTACAGTTCCACCAGGAACAACAGACAAAAAGCTATTCTGTCTTTAATATCAGGGCGATTACTCACAAAGCATCTTAGTGGAAAATTTAAATAGTTTGACTTAGTTTGTGTTGCGCTTATTTTCAGCAAACTGAAGAATAACCAATGTTTTCTTAGTGATTATGATTAAAGTATCTCTTGACATAATGCTTCAAAACTACTTAAAAATTAATGATCTTAATTGTCTTGTTTGGTTAATACACTTAAGGTAATTTTAAGATACATAGCAAATTAGAAGTTTTCTACTAAGATGCTTCGTGAATATCTGATCTGCCCATTTAAGATTTTGGTTCTTTACAATTACAAAGATCTGCATGATTTGATAAACAGTAATTGAATTTGCCTCATCAGTGAAACTATTCACTGTAGTACCGCTCCACGACGATATTTGAACTTTTTT
Source organism: Spisula solida (assembly GCA_947247005.1). NCBI lineage: Eukaryota > Metazoa > Mollusca > Bivalvia > Venerida > Mactridae > Spisula > Spisula solida. The sequence continues at coordinate 38,288,835 of OX365951.1, forward strand.
TATAACAATTAATTTTGGTTATCAAGCAAATTCAGTAACCATAATGTTGTCATATGAACACGATACACCTAAAATATTGACCTGGGGTGGTATTCAATATTGATCTTACTTGACTTAAAGATAAAGACAACCAATCAGATCACACCATATTAAACTCATGTTCAGTAACAAGCGATATGATTGGCTATCCTTATTCTCCAATTAAATAAGATCAATATTGAATACTACCCCTGTTGTTAATGTCATTTTAGTGTTAGTAAATAGTTTTAATTATAAACAAGTAAAACAATGTATGTCCTGGAGTGGTATTCAATATTGATCTTATTTAATTGAAGAATAAGGATAGCCAATCATATCGCCTGTTACTGACCAAGAGTGTAATATGGTGTGATCTGATTGGTTGTCCTTATCCTTAAGTCAAGTAAGATCAATATTGAATACCACCCCTGGAGTTATATACAGACTGTTGAGTGTTATATACAGACATGTGATTGTATGGCATGATTCCAGCACTCACACAGACCAGACATACATGCCTCGTGGATGTATAATTAAATCATGATCTGCACAGTAATTGTCAATCATTACATTCATGGATAATATCACACCATTGTCACTATGTATATCATTGTCGCAAGATAATTACACTCTTCTATAAATAGCAGTAAATATACAAATAATTGAAATTACTTTACAGTAATGAACATTTAATTGTATTGGAATGTTATGTTCGATCTGTTTATTATGATACTACAATTAGCTCATGCGAATTATTTTGCCGTAATTATACATATGATATATAGTATTATGACAATCAATTATCAGCTTCAACGGATTGTCTATTACAGGAAGCTATGATACACACACCTCCGTACATGAGCTAGTATATCCTAGTCTCCTGAACCAGGAAGTAGATAGATTGTATGTAAAGAAATGTTAACAAGTTCCTCTCTAATATGGAAACCAGGATAAATACAACAGGAATGTGTCCTTGTATTGAAGAAGTTTAATTATTTCTGCACATCACCCCCAATCAAACTGTGAAACAGAACATCATAATTCAACTAAACTGAAACAGCGTATTATTTGTACATAATTGTAAATGTATGCAAACAAGACGATGTACATCATACAAGTCTAAGTAAAGATGTTCTAACCAAATCACTGTATGACTTATTGGCAGACTATACAATTCAACTTATATGACTTATTGCGAGCAAAAGCACATGCAACTTCCCATCACTGTATGACTAATTGGGATATTATACAATTCAAAGTGTATGACTTCATACAATGTGAACTAGTTCCAGGCATTGAACTTGTCACGGGGATATTTAATATACCAGAGATGAGCCAGGAACCAACATTTTCAGATGGTTTTAGAAAAGTTTCGTCAAACTATGGTTTAACATGATGAAAAAAGAATTGTAATTCATTGGAAATTTTATTTGATTACAAAGCAAGATAATCTTACTGTTTCGTATTCTTCGATACTGTTGACCATCCCCTTTCTTTGGCAACTGTAACATAGAAACAATACATGTAAAATTTTCACAATATTGGTCAATGACCATATAGGGTACAAATACATTAAGTGTAGTGCTCAATTAACACTAGAGCCTTTTGAAACACAAGTGCCTTTATTCTTGTCACAGAAACTTAATGCACATTTTTTATTAAAGCACCAAAACTCATCAGCAATGTGAATGACCAGTCACCTATGAAGGGATATCTATATATTTGTAATTATTAATTTTGAGAGAATTACTTGGATTTGGCAACCATTTGCTATAATTTACAACCAAAATAAACAGTAGAACGTTGCTGTCTACAACTGCTTTCGGACCACAAAAATAGTTAAAGCCATCTACCTGTTCGAGGCATCTACAGTACACTAGTACATGATTATTTTGCCATGACCGAAGAACCTGTTTGAGACATCTAAGTTCTCATGTACTTGAATTAATAGTCAAATAAGTTCTTGACGGTTTTATCAAAGTACTTACAGAAATATTAAAGTTACGTTCAAAGCAAATCCTTTATAATTCTTTTACAGCTACAAAGTGGGGTAAATGGAGTTGCGATACTGATAATGATTCAGTTAATCAACTCGTACAGACCATAATTTTCTGTCCTGACTTTACAGTTGTTAAAGATTTAAATTTGAGAGAAAGTTTTTCTTTCCGTAAGTGCTTTGATAAAACAGTATTTTGGTGTTGGGTCAATGTGTAACTTACCATATCATTAAAATGTTGTAACCAAACATCATACGGCAGTTGGAACTCATTGAGATTCTTCACTATATGATTACCAAAATGTAGCGGGAGATCAAACGTGAAGATCATACTGTTGGCATCCTTCTCTCGTGATATACTGTAAATATATATCAAACATGTTGACATCTATATATATGTAAATGGATAGATTATTGATCTCAACACAGTCAGCACTTAACTTCTTAACATCGGATGAAAATATTATTTGCATAGTTTTCCAGACTGCAAAACCTGTTTGGGGTATAATGTATTTAGTAAACTGATTCTGCAGATTTCGTGTCATTGCCTGCAACATTCAACAGTAGTGCTGAAAATCAGAATGTTACGTTTAAGAAATAATGAATAGTAGCTATGCTTTGTTGCATAATAAAATATAGGCACGTGTTTGGATGTGTAGTAATTAAATCACGAGTGCGTAGCCAAGTGATTTAATGTACACATTCAAACGAGTGCCTATATTTTATAACACAACAAAGCACATCTTCCTATTTATTATTTCGATTCTAACATCGCCAATGCTCTGCCATTTATAGCACAACAAGACAGGTTCACGTCAAACTACTTTCTTTCCTAGGAACGTTACCGTCACGTCATTTGTCATTTGTCATAGTATATGACTTCAAACGTGACGTCATCAATCAACTACATTTTATCGCGGTAATCAAATATGGTAAGCCCAATATACGCAAAGAAGGCAAATCACGTGCTATGTTAGATAATTAATATCATATGGGAAGTAGTCAGCCACAAGATCCTAACACTAAGCCAACCAGTCCCTTATATGACAAGTACCACACAGGCAAGCTACACAGGCAAGCTACACAATTAGTATTTAATGACTTTGAAATACTGTGAACCGAACCTGCAACCTAGCAACCTTCTGGTCCTGAAGCGGATGCCAAGCATTAAGATATGCACCAATCATGTCATCAAATAGATCACTTGCCAAACACAACACATGTACTACTAAGGTATCATTTCCATTCCAACAAAAGAAATTCAGGTATTTACTATAGATGTAGAGATAGGAATGAGGACAGTGATGCAAATGATTTAATATGATTTTTGTTAGTTAAAAAAAAAGAATATTTAAAATACGTTCATGAATAATTTAGGCTTGGTGTCAATTGAACATTTGATGCTTTCCCTTTGTTTACATTTTTTCTTTTAAGTTTTTTTGTGCACCATTACAAAAACACAGAACAGTTATCTATCAGCAGATAACCTCATAAAATGATTAACCTGATTGTATTGCACACCATAGATATCTCCCCTGTATTCACACAGTAACAGCCATGAGGTATCACTATCGTTATCTCATGATAAATCCTAGCTTAAGTTTTAAGATCATGTTAACATAAAAACAGTAGTTTTAATCAGTTGAAAATCTTCTTCACTGTGCAGTCAACAAAGACGTCAATAGAATGGAAAAGGTGCAGCGGGGTCACAGACCCCATTAGGGTAATCTTTCAAGCATGAGAACCCTATCAAACATCTGTTGACTCAATTTACACACACAATGGGATACTATGAACCGCTGGAGCATTTTTTGTTAGTTGATTATTGTGATACCTCAGGTACAAAGTGACACAGTTAATAGTACAAAAACTATGTGTATAGTATTGAGTGTAATTATTACAGGTAATTAGCAGTTATTGAATGCCTCATACATAAACACAGGAAGGTCACTGGGTAACAATGCGAACTCCACACCTCTACTGCAGATCTTATTTCAGTAAACCATTCTTTAGGGGAATTGAAAGGCAGTGCATTCAATTTCCTCTTTTGACCGAATTTTTAACCTATTTGTAATGTGTACTTAGTGTTCTAGACCTACCATTGATTCCTATAACAAGGTATTTTAGAACAGTAAGCATATGCTATGAAATAATGTTTTAATCAGTGACCTTGATCCCTCCTTCCAGATATATTGGTATTAACCAGTTTTATGCATGAATGTATCATTTCCTAGATGTGGTAGACAACATATAAATTAACCACATCATCAGCTAGATGTTCGCAGCCAGAACTTACTGGTGAAAGAAGATGTTTCAAAATATGTTGGAGGATATTGGATGAGATAATTTATGGCTAACACACCTAACTGACCTAGGTAACACACCTAACTGACCTAGGTAGGACACCTAACTGACCTAGGATACACACCTAACTGACCTAGGTAGCACACTTAACTGACCTAGGTAGCACACCTAACTGACCTAGGCAGCACACTTAACTGACCTAGGCAGCACACTCAACTGACCTAGGATACACACCTAACTGACCTAGGTAGCACACTTAACTGGCCTAGGTAGCACACTTAACTGACCTAGGTAGCACACTTAACTGACCTAGGCAGCACACTTAACTGGCCTAGGTAGCACACTTAACTGACCTAGGTAGCACACTTAACTGACCTAGGTAGCACACTTAACTGACCTAGGTAGCACACTTAACTGACCTAGGCAGCACACTTAACTGACCTAGGCAGCACACTTAACTGACCTAGGTAGCACACTTAACTGACCTAGGTAGCACACTTAACTGACCTAGGTAGCACACTCAACTAACCTAGGCAGCACAACTGACCTGGGGAACACACTAACTGACCTAGGTAGCACACTTAACTGGCCTAGGTAGCACACTTAACTGACCTAGGTAGCACACTCAACTAACCTAGGCAGCACAACTGACCTGGGGAACACACTAACTGACCTAGGTAGCACACTTAACTGACCTAGGTAGCACACATAACTGACCTAAACAGCACATTTAACTGACCTAGGTAGCACACTTAACTGACCTAGGTAGCACACTTAACTGGCCTAGGTAGCACACTTAACTGACCTAGGTAGCACACTTAACTGACCTAGGTAGCACACTTAACTGACCTAGGCAGCACACTTAACTGGCCTAGGTAGCACACTTAACTGACCTAGGCAGCACACTTAACTGACCTAGGTAGCACACTTAACTGACCTAGGCAGCACAACTGACCTGGGGAACACACTAACTGACCCACATAAATGCACTAACTGACCTATAACCTGTTTTTAGTAAATTAGAAGCTTGTTCCATCATTGACACCATTAATAAGAGAAAGAAATTCCCATTCACACACGCCTCCAACTCTTCAACCGCCTGCTTCAGACACAATACTGAATCATGCAGCATTGACTATCGAGGTATACATCAATAAATGTCAAAGCCAATCATCATAGATGACAGTAACACACACTAGCCCCGACAGACTTCAGATGACAGGTGCTAGCTTAACACACAGATTGCTTCACAAAAAAACACCAGCAAAACAAAGAAATTCTCTCTCCTAACGTTTTTAACTCCTAGAAGAAGGCAGCCAATGTAATCATTGTACATTTAGAACACAGCATATCACCATATTGTTCTTGTCGTGGCTTCAAATGTTACACTGACATCACATGGATTACTGTCACCTTAATATAATGTGATCAGGAATACATTGCAAATTTGCTTGAATGTCCCGAGTGAACTGAACTCCAAATGTCAATAAGCTGGGTTTCAGTAAGAGCAGTATAATGCTATAGGTAATGTTGTTTAAGTTATATCTTATACTATGACAAAGTCAATGATGTCCCATTAAGCCAATGCAATACTATAGAAAGACATAGCCTGGCAAACCTCTGGGAATCAAAACTGGCGGAGCTCGGGCGTGTCTCCAGTGCTCTACTGACTACACTTGCTGAGAGGTTGCTATCAAGTACTACACAAGCTGGGAGGGCGCTATCCATTACTTTAATCGAGCATTTAGTATTTGATATCAGGATCAATAGCATACCTTGTATGAATATAATATACATACACATACAATAGATATATACAGAACTTCATAATTATGATATTAAATCTTTTCACGTAATTTGTCTGATAATGTCATTTAATCTCACAATTTAAAGATTCAATTAATTTCAGGTTATTTTTGTCATTTCAAGTTTAATCTTAATCACAGGACAATAGAACATTAACAAGATGATATTTAGTCCTTATCAAATTCATGCCTATCTAAGGTGTATGAATTATACAGGTAGTTGAGAAAATGGGTAGTAATGAATAGAGTATGATCAAAGCAACATGATATTAACTGGGGTAGCCACTGATAAAAGCTCTGATTCACACACTCTCTGGTTACAGGAACATTATGGTAATCCCGTGTAATGTTACCCAACGGTCCTCATTCATACATACAGTCAACCATTTATAACCACACTCCAATATTTGCTTTTACCATTTCCCCCTCTTACTGTTAACCAAGAAATTATTTTGCGCAATTTAATTTCCAGACTTCTCGAGTGGTAGAATTTCGCGAAACTAAGTCACAGCAAAAGTGCGAAAAACAATAATATGGACATTGGGGAGACTTAAAAACGCGAAAAATTTGTAGTCGCGAATATGCTGACAATAAGCAAAATGCTAAAGTTACTATTCGCGAAAGTAAATTGGTTTACAGTATTATTTCACCGACCAATACAAGCATGCGTATCATCCATGTGCATGATGTAATTTATTAGCCTGATTTATGTTTTATATCTTGCATGTTATCATGGAAATCACAAAAAACATCCACTTATCCATAACACCAGATGTGTCCTTGTATTCGATATACTGATAGGCTCTTTTGAGATAACATGAGCAGAGACAAAAATTACTCCCACATTAATAGTTTTTGTAAGACACTTACCAAAAAACCTAACAAGATATTCACAAGTAATAATATAATTCTTTCACTGGAAACTATCCAAGCATAACGCATAACATATCAAGTACACCATTTATAAGTGTGACCTTTTTCCCACGACACTTTCATTACATTTATTTAATTTTTTGTCAACAATAGTAAAAATAATTTATAAGTTAACCATTTAAATATCAAGTACTTAAACTGTATGAAAGTTTGGACATCTAATCTTGCATTTCATAGGTTCATGCTCTTAACAGACTAAACCAGCATGTGTAAGAGATAACCTGGATTAAGTGACCACTTGTCTTAAACAGACAATTTCCTTAAATCCAATTGACCATTTTTATATTGCCTACACCTGTATTAAACAACCAACTGCTTTCCTGGGTGGGGGGTTTCATCCGACCCTTTAACTGACACATTGACACCAATGACCTGAGGTGTTCCAAATAGCCTGAACTTCACCCTTTAGTATTTTAACTGAAGTGTCAAATTTCTCATCAAATGCAATGTGTTTTAGCAGTAAAATGGTACAAAATAATCCCAATGACACTTGAAATTCAGCCAGCAGTGAAACTTGATTGGCTGCTAACGGTAGGTTTCACTATAAACAAAATTTGGACAATGGTGGGCGCAGCTTTTAACAGTTATAGATTTATCAGACTGGTTACTCTTTAAGATGCTTCATTATTTTAACTGCAATCTGCATCCTCATAAAATACTTTCATTATTTCACCACAATCTTAATTCTTTACAATTATGAAGCATGTGACATTTCTTAAATGAAAGCAATTAAATGAACGTAGAGCTAGATACAGTAAAATAACCAATTAAGCATTACAATATATAGAGCTTCCTCCTCATTAACAACAGATTGCTCACAATTTTATGAGATTTATTTGACAATTGCACAGTAAGTTTATGTCTGGGACAACTAATGATGTAATGTACAATAACAGGGGAGAAATAAGAGACAATTTAGTCTGAAAGACTGTAAGACTGCAAGATAGACAAATCATTTAATTTTATATTATCGGGTTTCATCAAGCACAACAATCCCAGGAAAGCCATATATGTTGGAACAACTTAGTGGCATACTTTAAGAACATTACTGACACCATGATTCACCATCAGACGACTGTACATTACATACAGCACAAACTCTCCATCAGGTCCATTTGTACATTAAGTATCAAAGTTTTCCTATCCTAAGAATTCCGAGTCTCTAACTTGTGGTGATTACAGGTCAGAAGTCACCAGTAAAGACCAACCAATCAGAGAAAGATGTCATCTAACAGTTCATGCACCGGCATTGAGTACTTCCTCTTATACATTCCTGAACTCATTTAGAAAGACGCAAAAAACAACTCTCTGTTCTAGGTAGCTTCTGTTTATTACAACTAGTTGTGTTTATCTTACGGTGACCACAATCACAGTCAATAATTGATCAACAACCTCTCAATAGCTACAGTATGTATCAGAGGTGCTTGACTCATAGAGGTTTCTATCTAACAAACTGCTCCTTGTATTTTCTCTAGTAGTCTATATGTTAGAAAGTCTGTCCCTCAACAGAAGTTCGAGAGCTTGATACCAACCTGTATAACTTTTTTACTTGATAGGTGCCAAGAATATAACAGTAGTTGCAGAACTGGTTGGACTAGTGACAGGATAATGATACTTGGAAGTCTCCAAAGAACCAAAATACTTATATGAGTGTCACGGGTTCCACTAGCTTCTGAATCTGAAGGGTCATTTTGTTACTGTTGACTCAAGTTTTACCATTTTATAGACAAAATATCCATGATTTTAAGAGAAAATGTCCCTTCAAACCAAAACCTTTAGGGTCTAAATGTGGCTTTTTGGAAATTTTAAGGGGCAAAACCTCTACTCCTGAGTCAAATTGTACCCCCAAAATTGAACCTGCTATATAAACATAAGAAAACACCTACTCCTCATTCTTGTAGCAGTCCGAGTACAGCCCTGCCTTCTGATACTTCTTTTTCTGGAATACTCCATCACGTTTCCTCACTGTACTTGTGTCACTTTCCTGACTCTCGTTGGAAACACGCCTTAAAAGAAAACACCTGGTTTAAGCAGTTAATATCAAATACTAATCTGCCATTACATATTAAGCCGCCGGATAAATAGCACCCACACTAAAAAAGTCTTCTCTAGTTGGGTGGGAAACACTGAATAACTTTTCAGAAATTATCCTGGCCGAGATTCGAACCAGGGACCACCAGATTGTTAGTAAAGAGCGCTAATCACTCGGCCATAGTGCCACCCACCCATTGTACTGATATACCTAGTTATCTATAAGTCAAAACTAACCATCCCATCAGGACAATTTCACTTTTACTGACCAATACTTAATTGTCCAACTCTTATTGAAATTTAATAATCAGGCAATATCATCTAGCTAAAGACTTCAGTATTAATGATGATGGTCTCACAGTACTATGTTGTTCTGAGCCAGCCTTAGATTTATATCACCCTGAATACCACAGTTTGATTCCCAGGTTGGGTACATTGTATGTTAGGTCAACTGGCTGGTGTATGAGAAGAAAACTTCAGAAAACATTGATTGGTGCACAACCTTATGGCAAACAACAAACACATAAACAAGCAGGGCTCGACACCAACACTGGTCCGAGACCAGTGAAAATCCAGAAGGACCAGTGAAAATTCTGGAGGACCAGTAACTGTCCTATTTACAAATTTGGCGCTTTTGCCCTGTCGGACCAGTGCCCAAAATAGTTAGTGTCAAGGCCTGAACAAGCAAAATATTTACACCCACAGCTGACTTGTTAGACGTAAATACCACAAATATATTCCTGATAACCCTTCTGATACTAGGTTTACAGTATTAAATCATTTATAACAACCATTTTACACACCATAAATCCCTGGAGAAATTCTAAAAAAATAAAAGCAATCATTTCTTGGTTCATCAAGACATTATGCCCACTGGAAATGTTAGAAATCAATCATATAATGCCAGTGATATCTCCACACACTAGACATTATCCTAATTGATTATAGACAAACTTATACATGAAAGTGTTGAAAACAAGTTGTACAACCTCTCACCAGATACAAGTTGTCACTCAGAATATAACATGCGGCTGGAAAACACAATAAAATTCAGTTTATGTCAACATTCAGTAAGTATCTGAAAGATGGCTGAAATCTAGCAATATCTCCAAGCTTGTTTTCGATATTCAGGAACATAAAGGGGCATGCCTGAAACTGGAGTGTCTAAGTTTGCATACAACAAAATTGCGTTTATCACTTGTAAAACCAACTATTTATAATTACCGAAAAGTCAAAGAAGAATATGACTTAAAAATTTACTCTATAACGCACACTTCGATATTTTGTATATCGATTTGAATAAAAGGCTGACAACCTTTATTGACGACAACCATATTGAGTTATTCTTGAAATAATTTTTTAAAAAAACTATCGGGATATTTCGTAACTTTTTACAGGGTTTTCATTATTTGACTTAGGTATTAAAATGATACCAATTTGATTGCTATTCCAGACACTTCAGTTCCAGGGCATGCCCCTTTAAATTCTAATTTATAAGAAAAAGTTTACCTTTTTAGCAGCTTAACTTGTTTGTTGCTAGCACTGTCTAACGGACCCAGAAATTCCTCCTCATGTAAGGCAGGTAGAGGCTCGGACTCGGAGCAAACCGATCTAATGGACCAATCAGCGGGGGCTTCAGCTCGGTTGTCATCATTTGTACAGTCCTCAGGTGCAGCACGTTTGTCAGTTTTAGCTTTTTTAACAACACTTCCTTTGCCAGATTTTCTATACTTTCGTTTTAACTTTTTCACATTTTGATTCAGAATTTTACCCGATAATTTACATCCGCTTGATGATATGTCCGGACTATCCGTATTGTCTCGATCTATCACTTCATCTGATGTTTGTCGAGATTTATGAGATGTGTCAAGTGACACCGTGTCACTAGAGAGATTTGTGGTGTCATGTGACGTCCGGTCAGGAGATGCCACATTTTCACTACTGACTTTTTCTGACGCACTACTATTATCACTTAAAATTTTTCTCTTAACTTGTGAGTCACTTGCGCTCGATGTGTCTCGGAGTCGGTCAGATACTGGAGAGGCATCTGATAGTTGATCCCTGGTCGGAGAAAATGCAGTACCAGACTTAGCGACTGAAGCAAACGAGGCCATATCCTCAGAGCCATCTTTCCCCATATTGAAATGATCTTTCTTATTCTGAACTTCACCTGTAAGATACAATATAATGAGAAATGATAGGTATACAATTATTGTAATTAAGATTGTCACATGATACAACATAATGTGCACATCTACATGTTGAAATTAAGTACATATGTCACAAACAATACCATAGCATACATATTACTGTCAGAGTAAACTTGTTCTCAAGTTGGTAGTGAAAACAAGGTGGTAAAACTGACAAATGACGAGTGCCCATCTTACATTATCCACAATATTATTACATATTATGAAACTAACACATTTTTAAAGTTATATTTTCTGTTCCTTGAATTAACCTGCATTAAACAAACACTTGTTGCAGGGGTGTCAACAGAGCCAATTTAAAAATCAGGAAAATCGTAAGCGGCCGACCATGTTTGCCAAACAAGAGGCTTTCAATGACATTGTTTCCATTTATAATTAACTTAGTTAAACTGTTTGTATTAAGAAAATCCTTTACAGCAGATTAAATTTTACCATAACTTTGCCATTTCTTGAGATATTTTCATCAAATAACTTTTATTTTGGTCAGAAATCATAGCTCTTTTAGAATAGACAAATCCGGAATTCAGGATTTATCAGGAATATTGACACCCCTGCTAATGTAAGCAGTCATATTAACTGTAAGCAGTCATACAAAACTGTTACATCGTTATATCAATGACTTGTATATTTTGAAGCATCAACTAATTCTAAGCAGTTGCATTTCAACAACAATTATTAAATAACGTCATATTTTGATGAGATACTTATGGTCAATCACTTATTATTTCCTTAAGCAAATTGCATGGAAATAGTGAACACAATAATAGGTAAAGAGGTCTATGGAGAAAAAGATTAACACATGTTAACACATGCGGTAGTTCAAATTATCATTGATTGCTACAGCCATTGACACAACTTGAAATAGGATATCAGTATATGTACACCATTGACATATGGACGATTTACTAGTGAATATACACTCCAAAACATTACAAGTATTTCAATAGAGCAATCTATATAGTTATTATACCTGCATATACCACAGCTGGTTATATTAATCAAGAGTAACACATGGTAGTAGGAGACATTGTTATCTAACATCATCACAGACATTAGTGACATGAGAACCAACGTAAATGGTACCATTGGGAAATCACAAGAGAAAGCAACAACAACAAAAAATCATTCCAAGTTAAGGGAATCCGGATAACAACAACCGATACTGTGGGAGAAAGTAAGAGAAACTCCTGCTGATATACTCTCCACTAATTGAAACACTACAGAAAAGGACAACTTCTCAGTCTAATTAAAACATTACAGAAAAGGACATCCCGTTAACCTAATTTTCCCGGAACTTTATATAGCAGTCGCATGGTACATTAGTCTCATGTAAAATCATTCATTTTTACGGAGATCAAATTTATTGTGTGTGTGTGGGGGGGGGGGGGGGTGCATAAATTTGGGTACTTAAAAACAATGGGAGGGAAACCTCTCAAACAGTGATACAAAGGTTACTAATTGAAGAGTAAGTCTTGGCCCTAGGGTTTTGATTTGAGGATAAAGTTTATCAATGAACAAACGCCACACAGATAATACATATTTTGCAGTATCGTATCTCTGTGTTTCTAGAAGTCAATAAAACAAGGTGACACCATAATAGGTTAAGTATCAAACACAGTAAGATCAAGCATGACAGTTGTGTATCAAAGGGCCCTAGGTCGCTCACCTGTTGTAGCAGTACATGCAAGACCTGTGATTTGACCTAGTGACCTAGTTCTTGTCCCAATATGACGCAATATCGCACTTGACCTAGATTTTGTTGAGATGATCACTCTGACCAAGTTTCATAAGGATTAGGCTAAAATTGTGACCTCCAGTATCTATACAAGGTTTTTCTATTATTTGACCTTGTGACCTAGTTTTTTATTCCGGATGACCCAATATCGAACTTGGCCTAGATTTTGTTATAATGATCATTGTGACAAAGTTTCATAAAGATTAGGTCAAAACTGTGACCTCTAGTGACTACACAAGGTTTTTCTATGATTTAACCTTGTGACCTAATTTTTGACCCCGAATGACCCAATATCTAACTTGACCTTGATTTTGTTGTGATGATCATTGTGACCAAGTTTCATAAATATAAGGTCAAAATTGTGACCTCTAGTGACTACACAAGGTTTTTCTATTATTTGACCTTGTGACCTAGTTTTTGACCCTGGATGACCCAATATCGAACTTGACCTAGATTTTGTTAAGATGATCATTGTGACCAAGTTTCATATAAAGATAAGGTCAAAATTGTGACCTCTAGTGACTACACAAGGTTTTACTATGATTTGACCTTGTGACCTGTTTTTTGACCCCGGGTGACCCAATATCGAACTTGGCCTACATTTTGTTGAGATGATCATTGTGACCAAGTTTAATAAAGATTAGGTCAAAATTGTGACCTCTAGTGACTACACAAGGTTTTTCTATGATTTGACCTTGTGACCTAGTTTTTGACCCCAGATGACCCAATATCGAACTTGACCTAGATTTTGTTGAGATGATCATTGTGACCAAGTTTCATAATGATTAGGCCAAAATTGTGACCTCTAGTGTCTACACAAGCAAATTGTTGAAGGACGGATGGACGACGGACGGACGAAGAGTGATCACAAAAGCTCACTCTGTCACTTTGCGACAGGTGAGCTAAAAAGGGAGTTCTGTTTCAGTCACAAAATACCAGTCAGAATATACTGATATATGTTAGGTCTGTCAGGAGCCACCATGACTAACTAAAACTGTGAATATTAAAATTCTATCCATTTGAACGCCATTCTAATTTTTAAGGGTTATTGAGCAACTGGTTTACCTTTAAATAAGTTTTCCAGGAATTTCCAGTTAATAACAACCCATATTAACTTGTTATTTTGTATGTAGTTGACTTATTGGATGTGAACGACTAACCCATAATTATAGACTTTATAGCCTACCAGGCATAATTGTCCTGGAAGAATGTGATGAACATGCCATTATTGCCTAAAATGTGACTCGAACCTGAATCTGCCAGTTGACAAGTGAACACCAAATTATCTTAGCAAACTATTTATTGAATCAGCCGGAAATTTACCCCATTATGTAGGGGTAGTTAACATTTCAATGTCTAAGTTTACAATTGAATAAATATTGATTAACTAGAACAATTATACCAACAGACAAGCAGGACAATTTGCCTGGGTGAGTAACACATCCCAAAACATAACTGCACATTTTATCAACATATGGCCTTATTAAATTACTAACAACAAAAAAGTAACAGATTAGCAGGATCTGAGGAAAGACGTCCTCCAGAAAAAGGCAATAAATTCCCCATTACATTCATTATTCCTGTCTAAATGAAGAGCGAGTAGAAAGAATGAAGTCAATATTGCTCTGCTGTACACAGTAGGACATCCAATCATGGAGAATATAAGTCACAACAGAGTACAATAAGGCCAAAAATAAAATAGTGTTGGTTGCCCTACCCAACCCTGGCTGACAAGGGTTGGGTAGGCAGGTAAAATATTTTTTTTTTAAAAATATTTTATTGTCAATAATATTTGTTTTTCCTGTGCACTTCACTTTTTCTACTGTTTTGATTGATAATAATGTTGAATACATTGTCACTATTTGCAATTCATACTTTTATCCCTGACTTTTTTTATAAAATCAAATCATTTTTTTGGAGGGTCAAACAAATATTTCTAGTAAGGGAAACAAACAATATTCCTTTTTTTGGCCTTTTCTTGGTCCTACTCCTGCAGCAAATATACAACATCGCACAGTTAGCATCACATGATTCTTATTACAAACCATACATTATACTGACAGAATCAACTCATAATGCTGCTAAAAAATAACCATTAATATTCCCCATACAACTTCATCTCAGAAAATGAGGACAGCCATTATTGCCACCAACTCATTAATGTATCGGTAAATAATAAATGGGAGTTCCAGGAACACAATAATTAATGGAAGCACATGAACTCCTCTACATGTCGTATTGGATCTAAATCAAAGGACTAAAAACTCCGCTCTTGGACTGACCTTCGGAAAAAATAAATGTCATACATAAGTAGAGTCATTTCATGATGATCGCTGTTGTCACCGAATCCCAACAACATTAAGAAGGCAGTTAATTGCTCCAGAAATTCCCAGTACTACCATCAATTAAGCTGTTGTAAACACTTATCAAGGTCACATTACTCAGTAATTTTCCAAGAATTACTGACAGGAACTACTGAGAGAATACTGTTTTGTACTTGTACATGTATATTGATATAGCATGTGATGTAATCATAATAGGCGTCTAATTTAGAATGCCTTTAAAAGTTAAAACGGTCACCTGAATAAAGCAGCAACTTGCCTTTATCTGCCAAATTAAATAATAAATTTTGATATTGAGTAACTAGATTATGTTTCAACAGAACGCATATGATACACCCCTTGACTGACCACCTACAATGCACCCCATGACTGAAAACAAACGATGCATCCCTCGACTGACCACATATGATACACCCCTTGACTGACCACATATGATACATCCCTTGACTGACCACATATGATACACCCCTTGACTGACCACATATGATACACCCCTTGACTGACCACATCATGATATACCCCTTGACTGACCACATATGATACACCCCTTGACTGACCACATATGATACACCCCTTGACTGACCACATATGATACACCCCTTGACTGACCACATATGATACACCCCTTGACTGACCACATATGATACACCCCTTGACTGACCACATGATATACCCCTTGACTGACCACATATGATACAACCTATGACTGAGCACTTATGATGCACCCCTTGAATGACCACATATGATACACCCCTTGACTGACCACATATGATACACCCCTTGACTGACCACATATGATACACCCCTTGACTGACCACCTACAATGCACCCCTTGACTGACCACATCATGATATACCCCTTGACTGACCACATATGATACAACCTATGACTGAGCACTTATGATACACCCCTTGACTGACCACATATGATACACCCCTTGACTGACCACATATGATACACCCCTTGACTGACCACATCATGATATACCCCTTGACTGACCACATATGATACAACCTATGACTGACCACATATGATGCACCCCATAACTGACCACATATGATGCACCCCATGACTGACCAAATATGATGCACCCCATGACTGACCACATATGATGCACCCAATGACTGACCACATATGATGCACCCCATAACTGACCACATATGATGCACCCCATGACTGACCACATATGATGCACCCCATGACTGACCACATATGATGCACCCCATGACTGATCACATATGATGCACCCCATGACTGGCCACATATGATGCACCCCATGACTGACCACATATGATGCACCCCATGACTGACCACATATGATGCACCCCTTGACTGACCACATATGATGCACCCTATGACTGACCACATATGATGCACCCCATGACTGACCACATATGATGCACCTCATGACTGACCACATATGATGCACCCCATAACTGACCACATATGATGCACCCCATGACTGACCACATATGATGCACCCCATGACTGACCACATATGATGCACCCCATGACTGACCACATATGATGCACCTCATGACTGACCACATATGATGCACCCCTTGACTGGCCACATATGATGCACCCCATGACTAACCACATATGATGCACCTCATGACTGACCACATATGATGCACCCTATGACTGACCACATATGATGCACCCCATGACTGACCACATATGATGCACCCCTTGACTGACCACATATGATGCACCCCATGACTGACCACATATGATGCATCCTATGACTGAAGACATATGATGCACCCCATAACTGACCACATATGATGCACCCCTTGACTGGCTGCCAAAGACATTTGACTCAGTTGTTCACATCATTAACTGATTACAATGTACCATGCAGTGATATGGTATCAGTGAAAACAAGGAAACTGCAAGAGCCAACATACAAGACCATTAACTGACAGATAACTTCATTACACACCCACCTCTATGCTACACAATGGTGGGGGAGGATTAATGGAGCGTAACTTCTAAATGGCATACATGTTATCAGAAACCATCACGATTAACTTTCCTTTACAAACAATTCCTAATGACAGTCAATTGATATCTCATGTTCATACACTGAAACAAACATCAACACAGCCTGCCTGCTTTAAAATCAATCAATTTAAAATCGTATTTGTTGTTCAATTTTCAAATGATCATGTAAGAAGATAACTATTGGAACAGAAGCAATCTATCACCTAACGCTACTTGTAATGATTGCGAATTTCCATTTGTCCCAGGAATCATAAATGCCAATAAGTTTGCCAATCTATCATGCTGTTACTGAGATATACTTTCTCTTTATTTCTAGACATTACCAGTCACGATTCTATCATTATCCGTTCCTCCTCCCCAAGTCTTTTCCCTGGCTGTGATTAATCTAGTCTATATGTTTATAGTATTATTTGATAATAGTTAAAGCCTTTATCACAGAGCTTCAATCAATATCAGGCTCTCACTCTAGTAGATTTTCCCTCAGATATTTTCAGTTGGCATCAATTTAAAAAGATCAATACATGATATCTGCTACACATTGTCGACCTCAAGGGACACGTAGACTTATATATAGACACAATATATCCCACAATACATCGGGACAACATCTCGTACTGGTCTGTATGAAACACAATGCCCTGGCAAACATCAACTCATAATGCCCCCCCCCCCCGCATTCATCAACAATGTCACTTAGACCTTTTCTTATTTCACTGCCAGGAGGCTATATTGTTCTATACTTGCTAATATCGACACTTAGATCTTGTAATCACCGAATACTAAGTAATGCAGTAATAGGTCAAATGCTGTACAATCACCAAAATTTAGTCCTCGGCACAAAATGCTGCTGCAAAATTTGGTAAAAACACATTATATAATTTCAGACGAAAACAGAAAGCACTGAAATAACGCAGTATAATCATAAGATATTGTGTACATAGAAACAAGTCAAAATATCGTCCCATCCTATTAATTAAGCATTTTGAAAGTCATGAAAGTATGTATCTGAACGCAGTGAGGAATTCTAACCATTTTCAGACACATCATACTGTCTAGAGCATAGTATGCAGTGTGCACACATACACATAATGCAGGCTTTCTCTGCACATATTATATATCTCCAGATGTTAAGAGCATGCTGTAACTTAGACTGGCACAGCTACTTAAATTTGTTTGTAGCATGACATGGCAACAGTTCTACAGGTAACAGGTTGCAATAACATACACACTTCATGATTGTTTATGATTAGACCTAGTGACCTACTTTTCTTCAGTAACCCATACATCAATTCATTAATTTAAACATTCATATTGAAAATAAAGAAAAGCAGACTTTTTGTACACTCAAAAACATTCACCCATCTAAATGTTCAAGATGGGCATGCGCCTTCCGCAAAAAACAAACAATTTTTCCTACTCTCTTTTGAAACCATATTCATAACATGAGAAATTTACAATTTTTTCACAAATCTGACCTAATCACACATTTATTACATGACCCCTAAAACTGTGAAGAGGATTCTTGACTAACAAGTTAACTAAATCTCAGAGCTTAAACTACCCACTCAACATGTCACACATCCCTCAATACCCAACAGACTCACAGTACCATTTACAATATACTCAATCCCACAATCCCATGATGCACATTATTGTCTCATATACAATAAAAGCATGTTGTAAAATAATGCCCAAGAGAGATATGATTATCACCGTTCCTAGTAATACATTTTAAGCATAAGAGTTAGATAAATTAAGTTTGACATACAAGGCTTGTCTCTAGAATTAGGACTAAAATACCAAGAAAATGAGAGAATAAGACAGTTTCCTTTCCAGATAATGACTCTTTCCCCTAGAGACAGTAATTAAACAGAAAGGATGCATTGTGAGAAACTACAAATGTAATATGTTCCAAGAAAATTAAAGGTGGACATCCAGTTTGGTTCATGAATGTGAATAATTCTAAGAAATTTAAACTATAACTCAAAAATAAAACAAAAATCATCAGGCTTTATTAATGGTACCAAGTATTTATGTGAAGTACTATATTACACCCCAGTCGCCTGCTTTAAGCATTCATATTTATGTTTCATGTGGAAAGGCACATGCTTTAGGAATGAAAGGTAACGGGGTTTGATCCCCATTTGCGCCACTGGTCAATTTCTATAAGCAAAAGAATAACCCACATAATGACATTGCTCCACTTCACCTGAGTATGATGAATGGGTACCTGAGAGGGTCAAAAGTCAATGTGCTGCTTGGGGGGCATAAAAGTAGTCAGTTGAAAGTGACTACTTTGGCTTTTGCCTTGATAAATAATTTTGAATGAATTGTTGAAAGTAAACATCTCTGAACACACATCACTATCAACATATCTCATGATTAATTTACATCTGAGGTTAAATGTAGTGCTCACTGTCTTATTGTGATTATTTGATTTATTAACGAGTAATACTGAACAGCATTCATGTTGACAAACAAAACACCATCACACACTGAAGGGCATGCACCCACAACTCACTCACTCAATAGTTTTCAGTTTCAGGAAAGATGGACCGAAAATCTGATAAAAAAGAAAATCTTTTTTTATTAATGCTCATTACTGACAAGGTTACATAAACTTTCCATTATTGAGTGACACGTCGTATGTTAACGAATGGCTTTGTTTCATTATCCCTACATGAAAGTGTCTTATGTCTTTATCCCATATCTGAGTAGGAATTTAAAATCTTTTAATGTCAGCCAGATAATATTTATCTGGAAGATTTTCTCATAAATTCTCAGGGATTGCTAGGAAACTTTATGCCTTCTATATAATAACAGTTTTTATATGTTACTTAAGAAATATCTGGCATAAGGCCAGAAGTAAAATGACAATATGCTGCAGGTATAGTTTGCCACGATAATGAGAAATGAGGAAAAATTAAGTATATTCCACAAAGGTAAATTAATCAGATGCGCATGATTAATCAGTGATGATTTAGTACAAAATTGACAATATCTGTTTACTTTTGTAATTTGTAAAACTAATTTCACAACAATTGACCAAACCGATTCATGTTTGTAAACATCACATTGACCAAACACATTCATGTTCGTAAACATCACATTATCCTGGGCACACTATAGAAGTGATACAAGAAATGTTTTAAATATCACTCAAGTCCATATGAAGATAGCCGTGGCCGTGGTCAAGGTCAGTGCGATTATACCTGGGTAAATAAAACACCCGAACCCCTGACGATGTTCGTGTATCCGATGTGTTCCCGATGTCTAGGCATTGTGTGGACACCGGCCGATGAGTACCAGAAGCAATGCATATTTCAAAAGAGACTGCCTGAAGACCGACCAATATCTTTCTGGCCTGTTTAGACTGAAGTTGGGATTGGATTTGTGACCCAGGTATTAGGCAGCTACAAATGATATATTCCTTGATTGACAGCTAAAGACAGACTAGACTATACTGTCAGCAGGTAGCCATGGAGTGATGTAGTGTACACAATAAACAACAGTATATCTGAATGATAACTTGATAAGTTTCAATTCCTGTAAATCAGACCCCGTGATGAACTGATTTCACCCATGTAATATGTACCCAAGTAAAATGAACTTAAAAACCACCAACAAACTGTATGAATAATGTAAATAACAGGTGAACATTCATTTCATTTTAAAATCAGAGAATTCTCTGTTGGTTTTATCCCATCATGATTACATAGGTAAATTAAATATTCAAATTGAAATGTAAACCAGATGTTTGTAAAATATATATAAACCTATGGCAGCTCAATAGTCAGAAATGGTAAGTGTCACAAAGACCTTGGCCTTTGACCAATTGACTTCAAAATTAATAGGGGTCATTCTTTAACTGTACGAACCAGCCATTATTTTCATCATCTCGGTCATCTACTGGTGATGAACAACTTCCATGTGAAGTTTGAGGATCCTAGGGCAAAGTGTTCTTGAGTTTTTGAATGGAAACAATTTCGTTTACCGACCGACCAACCAACTTACCGACTGACGAACAGATCAGACCAACATCTGCAAAGCTATATACCCCCTCATCAAAATCATGATTATCAGTAAGAAATCAGACAAGGTCAAGTAAAATATAAAATTGATCTACTTATGGACACTAACATTCCCACACAAGCCAACAACTCAAACATAATTCACAGCATACTTAAGCGAACGATGGGTCTGATGGTGGTTGCTAAATTAAAGTTAAAGCCACTAATACAGGTTTGACTGCACTATTTATTATAACCTTACCCCCCCCTCCGCCTCCTAAGAAGGCAAATTAACAACGGTACTGCCCCCAGGGTAAAACACATAAGTGTAAACAGCTGATCCTAGATATATAGCGCAGTCATGTGACATTACAGTGCAGCAGACTGCATTCCGCAGTGTTTATAATGCCACCATTCAGTAAATACTAGATACAATATTATATGTTCTATGTTTATAGACAAGAGCAGCATGATAACCACAAGACAATAAAAACCTGATCACACAAACAGGGCACAATGTTGCTCTAGATCACTATCTATAATTGAAGTCTTAAAAGAAAACCAATAACTCATTCTTTCTTGGCCTTAACAGACAGTAAATGTCTTCTTTCCAAGTAAATAATCCCATCTAACACAACAAGGAAAAGATATAACTCACTGACTAGATCAACATCTAGACAGACCTAAATGAATCATGCCTCACTGAGTAAGAAAACAAACAGTCTGTGAGGTTAACTTGCCAGTTTTACAAGTGTGATTAAAATATCAAGATGCCACTGTGGATTGTTCAATGAGTGGTCTGTCTGATGTGAACACTGTCAAGTACTTCTCAGTCTCTATTAGTATCAGCTTATCAATGGAAGACCTGTCCTGATTATGTTTATTTTCTATATTTGGAATGGTAAGTCTGCATATGGCCGAGTGGTTAAGCCATCCGCAATCCACCACCTTGGGAGTGGGAGGGAGTGTGATATCAACGGTTTGACTCCTGGTATGAGTCAACTATCCCACTGATGACCATTTGCGCTACTGGTATGCTGGCAGGTGTCTGAAGTTACAGAAAGTGTCATATAAGCCTTTCTGACCCTTTGAATCAATTCCTGGGAAAAATTGACGACCAGAATAAGAAACAACTGGGGTTCCTCTTCCATTTATAGACACCACTCCAAGTGTTTATTTACCAAACTCACAAATTGAATGCCTGTGAAACTGTATGATTTAACAGTATGAAGTTACATATTAATTATAATGGTACTGCAATAATGTTAAGCGTTGAAACAAGTCTATCAGCATCTTAACTCATCTACAGATAAACCAGTTTCACTCTCAACCCTCTTACATCATCATGTAATGATTTATGTAGATCTAACTAACAAATGCATGGAAACATTAACAAATTAGATTAATTACTTAATTATTACATTTCAGGCAATTTTATAGCTTGAGATATCAAAATATTGTATCAGTCATAACCAGACGCAGAGTGTAACATGAGGGGTGATTAAAACAGAATTATTCATTGTGGTGAACTCATTAAACAAAATATTGTCTGATATAATGATGATATGATCTGAGTCAATATACTGTACTCTTAGCCCCAGACCAATCATTGCAGTAGTACAAACATCATGAATCATTTTGATGTTGATTTCATCAAGTTGTTAGCAGCTTTTTAACAACATTAATTTACAGTGATATATATTCATAGTGATCTGACAGCTGAATTAAGCTTTAAATTAATTGTTTATTGGAACTCGCTTGTTTTTTTGGCAAGCAACTGACATTTTAACCTCTGTGCAATTGGGGGACAGGACCTCAGTCCAGGCCCTTCCCTAGCGGCAGAGGGTGCCACAAAGCCTTAAAGCCGGAATAAGCTTCCCCTAGCGCTTTAAATAGTAAGGTGTCTTTAAATCACTATGCAGGGTATTCAATAATTTTGTCTGTAGTGTATTATTTGAGTGATAATACTTTTATAGCTTGTACAAATGTATTGGGTGAAAAAGTACATTAAGTTAGACTACCGTGCAGTTTTCTCTTTTAAAACCGTTTAGCCTCTTGTGGGTCTCCGTAAGCACAACTCCTAGCATTGCCTCAGTGCCTTAAAAAATTCTTGAAAGAGCTTGTAGTCAATAATGAATATCAACAAAATCTGACATATACCAAATAACTATTATAAACCTGACCAATCTGGGAACCAAACCGGGATCTGTCAACTAAATCAGTAAATGAGCAACCCAGACATGTTATCATCTCGACAAGCATACTAATCCCACAGGTATTCGGCATGTTGGCTGTGACCCCCCATCCCCTGTCAGTGAACCACTCTACAACCCATACAGGGAACTTAAACATGTTTAAATAGTGTCCGAACAACATAAAATAACATTTCATTAAATATCTGAAAAATCTCCTTGGTGTCTTTTAACATTAGTAGAAGGTAAACAAGAATGTCACTGTCAGCTACGACTCAACTTCACAGAAGCACTTCAAAGTTCTACAAATATGGACCCAGCTTAACAACTACCGGCTATTTTCATGTGGGGAGGATACCCCTATATAATTAAACACCAACAACTACTGGACCTTCACCAATTCGTCGATCACAGAGTCCTAAACTCTCGACATACATTTTGTACGTTGGTATACTTACAAGTGATGTGAAGTCGGTGCTCGATTTGCACGTATGCAAGGCGCTTGGTACATGTTTATACTACGGTCAAACTATCGTCAATATGCGGTCCAAAAATGACACCTATCGCGGCGATCAACCCAGTTTTGGGCCGTATATTGGCGATAGTTTGGTCGCAGAATAAACATGTACCAAGTGCTTTGCAATACTGATCAAACTGTCAAATGTTTAGAACCGAAAGTTGGATTTACAAATTTACTGTTTACAGCTTCATTAGACCTCGAAACATCAGGGTTACCAATCGTAAGTGCTTTATTTAAACTTACTGGCATGCATTTTCTCAGTTATTGTTGCTATCTGTGTAATACGTGCAAATCAAACACCGACTTCACATCACATGTAAGCCTACCAACGTACACATTGACAGTGACTTTCTTGTTTACCTTCTACTAATGTTATAAGACACCAAGGGGATTTTTCAGATATTTAATGAAATGTTATTTTATGTTGTTCGGACACTATTTAAACATGTTTAAGCTCTCTGTATGGGTTGTAGAGTGGTTCACTGGCAGGGGGTGGGGGGTCACGGCCAACATGCCGAATACCTGTGACTAATCCTTATATAGGAGGGATATTCCACAGTCTAAACAATCTTTCAGTGTCTATTAAAAGCCTTATATAGATGAAGGAAATCATCGTTTATGAGAGATTATGTGACAGTATTCTAATGCATATTTTGTGAAATCAGTTTTGTTCGTGTAGACAAATTATCACTTATAATGTTGCGCTCAGATTGAAGCACACATTAACACCTGCACTATCATTTAACACGGTATTGAATAAATTAATTTTATCCTCATATTAATATAAGAATGTGCAAACATAAACCTGAGCCAAGCTGCTTATTTACCATCATTACCATGAACTTTCAATCCTGTGAATTCAAACAATTTCACAGTATTACCCTTCTCGAAAAAAAATGCACTTTTTACCAAAATGCACTTAAAAAGTGTATTTTTTCTGCGCTTTTTCTAAATAAGCGTATTTATTGTGCATTTTTCTCTAAAAGAGTGCACTCAAGTGCATTTTTCCTGCATCTTTAGCATAGAAGTGCATTTTTTCTGTATCTTTTACTGAAAAAAGTGCATTTTAAGCGTATTTTTAGTTCAAGAAGTGCACTTTTTACAAAGAAGCGTATTTATAGTGCATCTTTTGCAGATAGAGTGTATCTTTTTGATTCAAGAAGTACACTTTTTACAAGAGTGTATTTTAAGTGTATCTTTTGTAGATTAAGTGTATCTTTTTGATTCAAGAGGTTATGTTTTTATGAAACTGTCCTCACATGCTTTTTAACCACGTCAAAGGGCCATAACTCTGCTGTTTGACCATGGCAAAGGGCCATAAATTTGCTGTTTGACCATGGCTATGGGTCCTTGACCTTTGACCTCAAAATCAATAGGGGGCATGTTACGTATGATGTAAAGTTTGAAGATCCTAGGCGAAAGCGTTCTAGAGTTATGGAACAGAAACCATTTGAATAGTCAGAAATACTGAAGTTCACAGTAACTTTGACCTTTGACATACTGACCTCAAAGTCAATAGGAGTCACCTACTGTTGATGACCATCCTCTATCCATGTTAAGTTTGAAGATCCTAGGCGAAAGTGTTCTTGAGTTATTGAATGGAAACCATTTGAAAATGGTCACAGTGACCTTGAACTTTGACCTATTGACCTCAAATTCAATAGGGGTCATCTACTGTTGATGACCAACCACCATGTAAAGTTTGAAGATCCTAGGGCAAAGCGTTCTTGAGTTATTCAACGGAAAACATTTGAATTGTCAGAAATGGTAAAGGTCACAGTGACCTTGACCTTTGATCTACTGACCTCAAAATCAACAGGGACCATCTACTGTTGATGACCAACCTCCATGTAAAATTTGACGATCCTAGGCTAAAGTGTTCTTGAGTTATTGAACGGAAATCATTTTATACGACCGACCGACAGGTGCAAAAGCACCCTCATCAAAGATGGGGAGGGGCATAATACAATTATTTTGCTAACCATAAAAATTATTTTATAAACATTAATTATGCAATGCAAGATGCATGAGACAATGTAAGGTTGAATTGAATGGTCAATTTCACGCTAATCGGCCAATTAGTATCATGGTAAGAACATGTGATCCATATATGTGTTTATTTACTACTAACATCAATGTAACATTCATGAATCACGCATCATAAGACAGCTCATTGGCTGAGCTTTCCGAAGGTGTTTTATATAATTTGCATACTAGTAACCTCCTCACTACCCGAAATACGAAATATAGTCCGCCAAAATCGGTAATATTTCTAATATTTTTTTGCAAAATCACAAATTTAATTTAATTTTCTTATTAAAATATTCTAACAATTATTTTACAATATAAAAATCATAATTCTACGCCGTCGGGAAGAGCATCGCATGTGCGGATGAAAATGAACTACTTTAAGTTTGACCCTCGACCCGCCATATTGTTTACAACGATCAATAAACAAATATCACCGCCTGAAAAAATCAATCGATCTGCGTTCAAAATGAACGAATAAAGCTAGACTTTGGCAGAAATGTACAGGTAAGGAGTTTATTTTATTAAATATGTACTTTATATTTACAAAGATAGCTTGTAATGACCGAATTCGTCGATTTTGAGCTCGTATGAAAATGACAAATTACGAAATCCCGCGGATTTTCGTCATTCATGATACGAAACATCGGCGAAAAAACGTATTGAAATTTAGAATTAATGAAATAGAAACACTTATTTTATCACCTGCTATCAATGAATTACTCGTTTTGGAGACTTTAATGAATTGACTGGCAGTAGAATCATTTTCTGTTTCGGAGTTTTTCATCCCCAATAATTTCGTACCCGAGGGCGAAAATTTCGTCCTCAATAAATTCGTACCCGAGGGCGAAAAATGCACGAACTTGTTTCAACTTTGTCTTGTATTAAAGGGAATCAGTAAATCAATTGTCAACTGCACCATAATGTGATATTTATAGGAAAACAATATTTAGCTGCCCAGCAGCTAGTGCAAAAGCTATGTCCAATTTTTGGGCTATGTCCAGTTGTTATAAACTGGTTCAACTAAGCTGCTAGCCTCTGATTTCAAAGTATCTAGTTAAAAGAATGAGTTTTCTGTTTAAATGGCAAGCTTAAAATTTCTTTATCATTTTTAGATGAAGTCCTTGAGGATGCTGACACTTGGTCCACTTTGTCAATCACCTGGAGTAACCATTAATTTAATTGAAATACCGGAAGAACCACATGTAGCAGAAATCCTGAATGGACTCGCCTTAGAAAATGAAAGACCGGAACTACCACATGTAGAAGAAGTTCTGAATGGAATCGCCGTAGATTGATGGACAGAATCATACTTGACTATACCCCCAGATACAAATAGTATATGGGGGCTATATGGGAGTCATGCATGAGGTTGGTTGGTAGGTCCGTGCAAATTTTGTCCGTGCTATTTCTCTGTAACCATTGGTTGGATTCCATCAAAACATTGCATGACTGATCAGTACCAAGTCTAGTTGTGCATATCGTCGGCACACACTGGTTGTATCAATTTTAAGGGAGTTATGGTCCTTTATTTTATTGCACTTATAAATTTTGTCCGCAGTATTTCTCTGTAACCATTGGTCGAATTTTAACGAAACTTTGCATCTGCACATGCTGGTAGGATCAATTTTAAGGAAGTTATGCCCCTTTATTTTTGTGCACTTGTAAATGTTGTTCGTGCTATTTCTTTGTAACCATTGGTCTGATTTCAACAAACCTTTGTGTGAATGATCAATACCTAGTCTAGTTGTGCATATCATCAGCACTTGTTTGTCGGATCAATTTTAAGGAAGTTATGCCCCTTTATTTTTGTGCACTTGTAAATGTTGTTCGTGCTATTTCTTTGTAACCATTGGTCTGATTTCAACAAACCTTTGTGTGAATGATCAATACCTAGTCTAGTTGTGCATATCATCAGCACTTGTTTGTCGGATCAATTTTAAGGGAGTTATAGCCGTTTGTTTTTTTACACTGATAGCTTTTGTCTGTACTTTCCCTCTGTAACCATTGGTTGGATTTCAATGACAGTTTGCATTACTTATCATTATTACAAAGTCTTGTTGTACATATTGTCAGAGAACATTGGAGTGACAGTGTCAAGCAGTATCTGGGGTATTCATCACATTCAGTGATATTTCTTGTTCAATTTGTATCATTGTTGTGTGACATAAATCATGAATTTCAGGATGTCATGGCAGAGTACCTGAAATAATGAATGAACTCAAGTGTGTGAATGATTGAAAAAAGTGACAGGTATTCTAACTGTGACAGAACTTTTATATGGTTATTTATATGTAAGTTTATCTTTTTTATATGTTCAAATTTGAATTCTAAATTTATAGCAATTACAATGCAGTAGAAAGAGATTCGTGTTTATTTTTATGTTCTTACAGTTACTTGCTTAACACAGTGTAAAGAAAAGTTTTTAGCTCACCTGTCACAAAGTGACTAGGTAAGATTTTGTGATCACTCTCCGTCCATCCACATTTGTTTGTGTAGCAATTTTTTGGCCTTTATATGAAACTTGTTCACATCATCTCCACAAAATCTAGTAAAAATGCATACATGATTTAGCTCTACTTTTGGGATCATACATTGGCTGTCTGTCCCCACTAGCATCAGTCCATGCTCGACAATTCTGTTCACTAGTTCTAGAGTTATGGCCACTGAAATGACCAGAATCTTCCTTTTAAGGAAAAAGATACACTTCAGTGTATTAATGCACTAGAAAAATACGCTTTTAGTACACTGAAGGCAGAAGTGCATTTTTCAGAAGAAAAGTGCGCTTAAGCGTATTAATGCACTAGAAAAATACGCTTTTAGTACACTGAAGGCAGAAGTGCATTTTTTTCAGAAGAAAAGTGCGCTTAAGCGTATTAATGCACTAGAAAAATACGCTTTTAGTACACTGAAGGCAGAAGTGAATTTTTTTCAGAAGAAAGTGCGCTTAAGCGTATTAATGCACTTGAAAAATACGCTTTTAGTACACTGAAGGCAGAAGTGAATTTTTTTCAGAAGAAAGTGCGCTTAAGCATATTAATGCACTAGAAAAATACGCTTTTAGTACACTAGGCAGAAGTGCATTTTTTTCAGAAGAAAAATGCGCTTAAGTGAATTAATGCACTTAAAATACGCTTTTAGTACACTGAAGGCAGAAGTGCATTTTTATTAAAAAAAAAATGCACTTGAGCGTATTAATGCACTAGAAAAATACGGTTAAAGTGCACTTTTTTAAGATGAAGTGCATTAAACGCAGAAAAAATGCAGAAAAAATACACTGTAAGTGCATTTTTCGAGGAAAATAAGTGCATTTAATCCGCATTTTATTTACATTTAATACATTCGGTAAATAAAATGCAGAAAAAATACAGTGCCAATACCGCCGCGTTTAATACGGATTAAATGCAGATTAAATGCGCGTTAAATGCGTATTAAATACACTTTTTCGAGAAGGGTATAATTATAGAAGATGTTATCTTGTATATAAATCCATATATAGAGTTATTACAGATAGTATACAGGGTAGCAATACCACGTGGCTTTTGACTACAGTTACAAGTAGAAATTTGTAAACATTGGAACACAAATATAGCCATAAGTATTTTATTTCTTCATCGATTTCTATAAAATATACGCCACGCTAAGGGGAATAGTATTTGCTTTCCATGAAAAATAAGATCTTTTTCGGCAGTTTTACAGATTGTTGGATTATCCTGTGAAACCTACACGTTCTACGGTTTCACAAGGTAATGGATAAAACTGCACAACCACTGAAAAAGATTATATATTTCATGGAAAGCAAATAATTGTCCCCTTAGCGTGGCGTATATTTCATAGAAATCGATGAAGAAATAAAATACTTATGGCTATTTTATTTTCCAATGTTTACAAATTTCTTCTTGTAACTGTAGTCAAAAGTCACGTGGTATTGCTACACTGGTATAGGAGGAAGAAGATCTTTATAAAATCCTGTATACTCAGATTGAAGTACCGGTAGATATCACTATACAAACCCCCATACAAGGACATACATCTATAATTATATAATTGTGCGGTTTACCAAGATATTAAAACTGACATTTTTAAAACATTCACTTAAAATTCAAGTTTAACAACCTTTCAGTTAACTTATTCTTCAATAACAAGTTCATACAATATTATAATTATATTTTTATTTTTACAGTTTTCAGCCATGCAAGTCATATAAGACCATGTTGACCTTCAGAATAAGTTTTTCAAGATTTATTACTGGTAAGTGGCATTACTTTAGTGAATTAGTGTCTTACTCTGAAGGTCATGACCATCTGACCACAGCCAACACCACTTAAGACCACAAAACCTGTCCAACCCTGCAAGCAAGCCCTGAATTTCTCTGCATTTTATGGGTCAATGTCAACCAAGAACAGTATCAGCCTAACACCGGAAAACCGAACCCTGACCTGCTAAATGACAGCACGGGAGAACCGAACCCTGACTTGCTAAATGACAGCACGGGAGAACCGAACCCTGACCTGCTTAATGACAGTCTATCACTCAGCAATGTAAACAATCATGTTAAGATGTTTCTGTATATAACACAGCATATAAACCTCATCACAGTATGACTTATTGGGAGACTATACAACTAAACATGTATGACTTATTGTGAGTAAAAGCATCTGTGATTTCCAGTCACTGTATGACTTATTGGGAGACTACAATTCAACATGTATGACTTATTGCAATAGCCGGAAGTTGACTCGTTTATACACTGTATATAATGTACAGTCATGTAAATGTCTTTTTCTAGTCAACATTAAAGCTTGCACCTACTCAACAAAATGCATCACTTGTCAAATCATACAGACTACCGAGATATTAAAGCAGTACCAAATTTAATTAAAAGCAAGTTGTTATCAGCATTAAACGAATATTCTCATCTTAGATTTAAGTAAGCTGCAACAAAACAAGAGTGATCTAGATGTGTAGGTGTGCGATTGATGTAAACAATTATATAAGATCATTCATTGTAGCAGTCTGGTCAGAGGAAAACATTAGATGATCTCTGTATTCATAATTGTCTAGACACCAGTTTAATACCCCGCAGTCCTGCAGCTACAAACACAACTAAGGATGGGCTTTGGATGAGTATCAATAAATATAGGAACTTATATCACAGCCGAGGACAAAAGTATGATAGATACTTTATATATCACTTTAAGATGAAAATAACTACAGAAACAGTTAAACCTGTCTAAAGCAGCCAGATAAGGAAATCAAGTAAAACAAGATTATGTGCCAGTAGAGCCTAGTCCATAACAAGAGGGCTCAAAGGCCTGTGATTTGACCTAGTGACCTAGTTCTTGTCCCCAGATGACGCAATATCGCAGTTGAACTAGATTTTGTTGAGATGATCACTCTGACCAAGTTTCATAAGGATTAGGTCAAAATTGATTTGACCTTGTGAAGTAGTTTTTGACCCCAGTTGACCCAATATTGAACTTGACCTAGCTGTTGTTGAGATAATCATTGTGACCAAGTTTCGTAAAGACTGGGTCAAAATTGTGACCTGTAGTGACTACACAAGGTTATTCTATGATTTGACCTTGTGACCTAGTTTTTAACCCCAGATGACCCAATATTGAACTTGACCTAGATTTAATTGAAATGATCATTGTGACCAAGTTTCATAATGATTAGGCAAAAATTAAGACCTCTAGTGTCTACACAAGCAAATTGTTGAAGGACAGACGATGGACTTTGTGACAGGTGAGCTAAAAATTAGCTAAGTTAATCAAGGGCCATAATTATGTGAAATGTTGGGAAAGTGTTACATGTCTTTGACAATGTAAGGCGTTTATGATTGTAAACAAGTATGCCAAGTTTGAAAGCAGTGCCTTGATGGAATTAAAAAAAAACTTGGAAGTTTTGGTAAACATTTTTGAACTGACTGACTGACTGACTGACTGACTGACTGACTGACTGACTGACTGACTGACTGACTGACTGACTGACTGACTGACTGACAAACAAATAGGACAATCACTATATTCCTCCTGCATCAGTAGATGCCGGGGCATAAAAAGTGATATTGAGTGATTTCACCTAACCAAATATACTTAAGGACAGTAATCCAGAATGGTGTGCATCATTGCAAACTAACCACTTCTAACCACCTTACTACCATCAACATGGAAGACAACTACCGACTTAAATTGGATAGCTTTGCTGGTATGATTATATTCTACAAATACTCCAGCGACTTAGCAATGAAGGTATGATTGCAAACAGCTTATGCAATCATAATTTTGTATTAAAACCTGAAATTAATAAACTGTCTATGAACAAATGCCCAGGGGACACAGAACATCTGAATTTACTAGAGATACGTGCTATCATATCAAATACTGAAGACATAAAGCTATTGATATATAATTATTGATACTGTAAACCAAGAAATTATTTTGCACAATTTAATTTCACGGAGTTCGCGAGTGGTAAAATTTCACGAAATTAAGTCACCGCAAAAGTGCTAAAATATTAATATGGACATTGCAGGAAACTTAACAAGAGGATCATAGATCCTGGGGCGCTCACCTGCTAAACATGGCCAAACTTTGAACTTGACCTTAAGGTCATCAAGATAAACATTTTGACTAAACTTGATTAAGGTTAAAGCAAAACTGAGGCCTCCAGGGTGTTAATAAGGTTTTCCTATTATTTGACCTTTTGACCTAGTTTTTGACCCCACATGACCCAACTTCGAACTTGGCCTAGATTTCATTAAGATACAACTACTGACCAAGTTTGGTGAAGATCAAAGCAAAAATGTGGCAACCAAAGTGTTAACAAGGTTTTCCAATTATTTGACCTTTTGACCTAGTTTTTGACCCCACATTAACCAACTTCGAACTTGACCTTAAGGTTATCAAGATAAACATTTTGACCAAACTTCATGAAGATTAAACAAAAAATGTGGCCTCCAGAGTGTTAACAAGGTTTTCCTATTATTTGACCTTTTGACCTAGTTTTTGACCCCACATGACCCAACTTCAAACTTGAACTTAGGGTCACCAAGATAAACATTTTGACCAAACTTCATGAAGATTAAAGCAAAAATGTGGCCTTCAGAGTGTTAACAAGGTTATTCTTTAATTTGGCCTTTTGACCTAGTTTTTTACCCCCACGTGACCCAACTTCAAACTTGACCTAGATTTCATTGAGGTACAACTACTGACCAAGTTTGATGAAGATCAAAGCAAAATTGAAAGTGCTAGAGTGTTAACGGTCAAAAGTCTAACGGATGGACTGACAGACAAACGACGGACAAAAAACAATCACAAAAGCTCACCTTGCCACTTTGTGGCAGGTGAGCTAAAAATGCGAAAATTTGTGGTCGCAAATACGCCTGACGATCAACGAAACCCGAAAGTTACTATTCGCGAAAGTAAATTGATAACAGTATTATAAATATTACATTTACTTACTGACATACAAGCACCTTCGTACCATAGAGATATGCCTCTATTATTACTGTTCAATCAATACCTGTTAGTGACCTTACCTGATCTATTATCTAACTTGTCAATTATCTGTATGATCTGATTACTTAATTAGACAGCTCTAACAAGTGTAATATGAGAAAATGAACATAAATGATTAATCTTGAACTGAAAAAGTGATTTGCCTGACCCAGTTGACCAACTATGCAAAATGCTCTAACAAGTGTAATATGAGAAAATGAACATAAATGAAAATCTTGAGCTGAGAAAGTGATTTGCCTGACCCAGTTGACCAACTATGCAAAATACAGAAACACTTGACTTCGCACAAAGCTTGAAGACACATTCTTGCATCCATAGGGCTGATTAAAGTACCAATGCATGAGCACTTGAAAATACCCCACCCTTGGCAAAAACATCATTTGTGTGAGTGGTTCAGAGAGAATCTGAACAAAAAGATAATATCAGTCAAACAGGGAAGGCAGCACTCAACTTAACCAGCTGAGCACAGAAAACATACAAGACACAATGCCAGGGCTCAACACTAAAACTGGTCCGCTGGTCCGAGACTAGTGAAAATCCAGAAGAACCAGTGAAAATTCTGGAGGACCAGTAATTGTCCTGTATACAAATTGGGCGCTTTTGCCCTGTCGGACCAGTGGCCAAAATAGTTAGTGTCTAGGCCTGAATGCCCAAGTTTGTTTCAAAGATTAGAAGTCCATGACGCTTAATTCACTGAAAACAGGAAAAATCACATCCCTGAATTACCTGAAAATGCTTTCCAATAAAATCATAATATAAAGCAACACCAATTTCAACCATATTCAGTGACAATTGAATATCATATATTGGGTAGATTCGATTCCCCATTATGTTTATGTCAGCCACCCGCTTCCTTTCCAACTTTAAATATTTTGCAACTTCAGTCTGTCAAAACAGCCTCAATATGACTGCAAACATTAGATAGGTGCTGTATGCCATTCTATTTTATGGCAAATTAATGGTGTTGTATCAGAAGATCTTATAGCAGAGAATATCTTGCAGTTTCACTGCACACCACACTACAGTAAGCTAGCTACCTGTGGTTCTATGATAAGTAGGTACGGCCTCGTGTTGCACTGTGGGAATCTATTTCTCTAATCAAGTAATTGACAGAGTAGCTTACGCTCATGAAAAAACAATAATTCTGTTTTCCCATCAAGTTAGCAACAAGCTCAATGTATTGTTACAAAATGCATTCCACATAAAAGCGTGAAATTAAAAGTTCTCACATGGTGCGTACAGTCAGCAGTAAGCATCATAGACAAGACATTCCTGAGAGAGAACGTAAGCAACATTAACAGGGAATATCGTGCCAACTTTACAAGCTATTATTCCAGATAAACAAAACTATATAACAAAATACTAATTTCATCATAATAATATTTGGCACAGTTAAGGATTATAAGTATTGATGGGGGGGGGGGGGGGGGTCCCTACGGTCTGATTCTCAAGGGTCAGTTTGGTAATTTTGTACTAGATTTAAACATTTCATAGAAAAAAATCCTAATATTTAAAGAAAATATGACCTTTCAGTCAAAATCCTGGGGGTCAAATGTGGCTTTTTAGAATTTCAATGAA
This sequence comes from Spisula solida, assembly GCA_947247005.1. NCBI lineage: Eukaryota > Metazoa > Mollusca > Bivalvia > Venerida > Mactridae > Spisula > Spisula solida. Next base: position 38,324,067 of record OX365951.1, read on the forward strand.
TTTCAAAAAGTCATTTCAAGGGTCAAATGGAAATTTGACAGAGATCACACTTGGCACTGGATCTTACCATCCTATTGCCAAAATACCAATATTAATTTAAAGTAAAAATTATCCTTCTGTCAGAATTATGAACCAATAACAAACATCCAATGATCCGTAGAGCTCACCTTGAGCCCAGGTAAGCTTAATATCATAGAAAGCTGTCAGTTAGCCATTTTGAATACACATATGATACAAACAAATCCAACGGTAATAACTTGTGATCCCCTTACCACCTTTATATAAACAGTGGAAATATTTCCTGCAACTGATTGACAACCAACAGACTGTAAGACAACAACCTTATTTTTAAACACCCCTCCCCAACAAACGAAGTTGTCTATGAACAACTACCCACGGGAGATAGTTCAACTTCTAAATGAAGGAATTGCAACATTTGTCAGAAAAGTATCTCCATAATCAAACTAGTTACACCTCACATACAATTTATCAAAGTTCAATACCCTCTCCATCAAATTAATGTAGCAGATACTATCAGTAAAATACAACAGCTGTTTTGAAAATAACCATTGAATGACCTTTTGATATACAAACGAATACATGTATAAACAAGAGGGCCCAAAGGGCCCTAGGTCGCTCACCTGTCGAATTTAACCTAGATTTTGTTAAGATGATCATTGTGACCAAGTTTTATACAGATTAGGCAAATATTGTGACCTCTAGTGACTACAAAAGGTTTTTATATGATTTAACCTAATGACCTAGTTTTTGACCCCAGATAAACCAATATCGGACTTGACCTAGATTTTGTTGAGATGATCATTGCGACCAAGTTTCGTAAAGATCAGGCCAAAACTGTGACCTCTAGTGACTACACAAGGTTTTTCTATTATTTGACCTTGTGACCTAGTTTTTGATCCCAGATGACCCAATATCGAACTTGATCTAGATTTTTTTGAGATGATCATTGTGACCGAGTTTCATAAAGATTAGACCAAAATTGTGACCTCTAGTGACTACGCAAGGTATTTCTATGATTTGACCTTGTGACCTAGTTTTTGACCCCAGATGACCTATTATCGAACTCGACCTAGATTTTGTTGTTATGATCATTGTGACTAAGTTTCGTAAAGATCAGGCCAAAACTGGGACCTCTAATGACTACACAAGGTTTTTCTATGATTTGATCTTGTGACCTAGTTTTTGACCCCGGATGACCCAATATCAAACTTGACATAGATTTGGTTGTGTAGATCATTGTGACCAAGTTTCGTAAAGATTATGCTAAAACTGTGACCTCTAGTGACTACACAAGGTTTTTCTATGATTTGACCTTGTGACCTAGTTTTTTACCCCAGATGACCCATTATCGAACTTGACCTAGATTTTATTGCGATGATCATTGTGACCAAGTCTCATAAAGATTAGACCAAATTTGTGACCTCTAGTGACTACACAAGGTTTATCTATGATTTGACCTTGTGACCTAGTTTTTGACCCCGCATGACCCAACATCTGCCTTGACCTAGATTTTGTTGAGATGATCATTGTGACCAAGTTTCATAAAGACTAGGTCAAAATTGTGACCTCTAGTGACTACACAAGGTTTTTCTATGATTTGACCTTGTGACCTAGTTTTTGACCCCTGATGACCCAATATCGAACTTGACCTAGATTCTGTTGAGATGATCATTGTGACCCAGTTTCATAAATATTAGACCAAAATTGTGACCTCTAGTGACTACACAAGGTTTATCTATGATTTGACCTTGTGACCTAGTTTTTGACCCCGGATGACCCAATATCGAACTTGACCTAGATTTTGTTAGGATGATCATTGTGATAAAGTTTCATAAAGATTAAGTCAAAATTGTGACCTCTAGTGACTACACAAGGTTTTTCTATGATTTGACCTAGTGACCTAGTTTTTGACCCCAGATGACCCAATATCGAACTTGGCCTAGATTTTGTTGAGATAATCATTGTGACCAAGTTTCATAAAGATTAGGCTAAAATTGTGACCTCTAGTGTCTACACAAGCCAATTGTTGACGGACGGACGACGGACGGACGGACAGACGACGGACGAAGAGTGATCACAAAAGCTCACTCTGTCACTTTGTGACAGGTGAGCTAACAAACAATCAGAATCATCTGAAACTGAAAGGATTGCACAAGACTTTCTGAGAAAGTAAAACCAACATAATAGCCTTTTAGTAATATTATATAAGTAATAGTAATTAATCAAACCAATGTAATACTTGTAATGTGTTTCTGACATCAGCTAATACTGTAAAATTATTCATAATAGCAGGGATTTAAATTCAAGGATTTCCTGGATGACTTCAAACACAAATTTAAATACCCAGTGAATATTAATACCAATAAATATGTCATGTTTACAGTGGCTGCCATACTTGCTTTCAAGTATAAGACTGGGTTTTGGGGAAGTTTACTTGCATATATATCAACATGTAATTGAACAATTATTATATATAAAGAATGATTTCTGATTATTTGTGTGAATTTTGACCTTGCCATTTGTATGAAATCTGAAATCCATGAAAATATGTCCCCACGAAATGGTCTTTTAAACCAAATCCACAAAATTTAGTCCCATAGAAATTAAATGATTTTACAGTACATAAGTACAACAAACCTGTATATCATGAGGAAAAATATTTATAATTTATTACGTAATGAGCAATGCACTTACCAAATGAGAATCCAGTCTGTGGGCTTGGAGGTCTAACTTTTCTTGGTCTACCAACTTTCCTCTTTTCAGATTTAGAATGTCCCTCCGCGGAACCATCAGGACCTCCTAGTGGTGAGAACAACTTGTGACGTTTCTTGGGTGGTAGGTTACACTGCTGAGCATTATTCAGGTCATCGAAGTCCAGAAAGTTCACACCCAGCATACTTATCTTCCTACCAAGTTTGATTCTATCCTTAGTTGATAATTCAGAATCATTTTTAGGCTTCAGAGGTTTTGCTTTTTCAAAGACAAATAGTTTGTCCTTTTTCTTCTTCTTTATGTCAATTCTAGTAATTTTAAAGATCGAAGGCAAGGGAACTTCTCCTGGTCTAACTTTCAGGTAGGTTTCACCACGAGGTGAAATGCACAATCTTGGGAACAATGTTGTTAAAAAATCCACTTCAGCAATGAACACAGGGTCAATAATATTTTTATGTTTACTTCTAAAGTGTATAAGTTTTTTGTTTTTATTTTTCTTTCTTTTGTGTTTGCTTATTTCCATCCACATTTGAATGGCAGATGCTTTGGCCCCCAGACTACTCCCCCCTCCACTGGTGTCAGAGTCTAGAGAACTGACTGATTGTGCTGGTTCCCGACTGCCAAATTCGTGATTCACTTCTGGTTCATGGTCATGACACATTCTAGGTGGAGAAAGTATGTGCTCTACACCATGATCCAAAAATGGTCTTAACTTTTGTTCACTGTGACTACCTTTTTCTTTTCTTATTTTTTTAGTTTTGGATTTGTGTACAAGTTTAGTTTCATCAGGAATACCACCGGTGAAGATTTGACTAGTGTTAGCTGCTGCTGCCACTGTAACAGTTATGTCTGTATCTGCACTAACATCTTTTACAGGACTACCAATACTTAGAATTCCAGAATCTGATATCACTGCACTTGTTGAAGGTTTCACAGAATTGGGCAAAGTTAGTGGAACATTCACTGGTAAAGGATGTTTACGTGGTCTGCCTGGTCCTCTCTTTTTCTTTCTTTCACCTTCAAAACCAGAAATAACTGAACTTTCTCTCCACTGCATCATAGGTGTTGGCATTTCAGACGCATTTCTCTCAATAACTTTCTGTGACTTTGAAATGATACCTAGATACTTTTTAGTCTTACTTAATGCTCCTTTTGGTCTACCCCTTGGACGCTTTATAGGTTTTATGATTTGCTGATTATGCAAACCACCAGAGATCAAAGAATGAGAATGTTCACCTGCAGTCGTAGTTTGGTGTTTCACTTTATTTTTCGATCCTTTAGGACGACCTCTTCCTCTTTTAACTTTCATAAGTTCTTGATACTTTTTAAAGGATTGCTGATGACCCATTTTTCCTTTCACTTTGCTTATTATTTTAGTCTTATATTTCTGCAGAGTCAGAATCTTGCTCTTGTGCTTGCTACCAGGGGGTCGCCCTGGACCCCTTTTCACAGGAGTAACAGTTTCTGAATTTTGAGAAGACAATAACTTGTCACTACTACCTGATGTGACCACATTGTCCCCTGAACTTCTAGAAGCCGTCAAGGAATGGTGACTAGTTGCTGCATTTACTCCATCACTTATGTCTTCTAAAGTCTCTTCAACATGATTGTTCTCTGAAACCAAGTTTATGTTTCTATCACTACCAGAGTCATTATGAGAAATTGAATCATTCATTTGTTTATTCTGCTCTTTTGCTGGTTGTGTAAGAACAGATTCAACATCAGTATCAGACGTAACAGTTTGTTCAATATGGTCAATATCAGGATCTGAGCTAAGTTTTTTATTTGCAACAGGAAGTGACATTGGAGTAAAAGAGATTGTTTCCCATCTTGTGGTTGTAACACCAGTTGTAACTACACTTGATTCAGAAGAATGGTCAATTTTCCTCACTTTTGATGGTACTACATGATTTGTATTTGAACCTGAATGCCGCTTCCTACCCTTTTTCTTCTTTTTACGTTTGTTTTTTACAACAGAACTGTCTTCAATACATGCTTCATGCAAATTTCCCACTGAACTTTCCGGCAAATCAGTATCCTTATTTCGAACTAAACTTTCTTGCAACTCAGAATCCCTACTTCCCTCTAAACTTTCCTGCAATTCAGTATCCTTAATAATTTCAGCATTGTTGTCAATGTCAGGTTCAGTTGCAATAACACTGGCAACTTTAACTGAATCATAGGTATCACACAATTGTGTCGGCAATTTGACGGGCTCAGGAACAGTAAAATCATCAGTTTTAGGAAGCTCAACTCCAGACACAACTTGATTTTCTTCAGAAATATTATCCATATTATCAGGAACGCAAGTCATAGAATCAATGTCAATGCTCTTATTGGTTATGTCAATTAGTTCAGATATGTTTTCACTAGCATTAATGTCATTCACAGTTGTTTGTGAAGCACTATATTCAACAGTGTCTTTTTCAATAGCTTGTAAATGGTTATCAGTCAAACTATTCTGTTTGTCATTAATATTATCATTTACACACTCATTGTTCATTAAATCATTGTGAAAGTTGATCTCAGGTTCAAAAATATTCTTACTTTTTTCTTCAATAGTTTTGCTTTTCTCAGTTTCACGATGAGATTTTCTCCTCGAGTGCTTATGGCGTTTGTGTTTCTTCTTTGAACTAGGTTTTTCAAAATTAGGTTCAATAACTGATTCCAAAGGTTTATCGTTATCTATAGCTACATCCTTTTCTGTTAGATTAGAAATTTCATCAGCTCCTAATTTCACTTCATCCATGCTAACTGTAGCAGGGAATTCTGTTATACCTGCTGACTTATCATTCTTTGGCATTGTATCTGTTTCGATTGAAGAAATAGATGGTGCAACAATTAGATCGCAGACTGGTTTTGCACTGGTTTTATTCAAATAATCAAACTTATCTTCAAGTCTTTGTTCCTTTTCTTCTTCTGTTGGCAATCTGCCTTTCTGAAGAAGAGTACTCGATTTATGAAGTTGGAGAAATTTTGCCCTATTTTTCTTCTTACTAGGTGAAAATGACCTCACACAATTGTCTTTGGTATTGTCTAAAACTGAACTAGTATTGGCACTTTGAAATTGAGAATCAAGTAAAGAACAATTAAGAAGATTAGCACTTGTCAATTTATCACAGTCAAGCAGAGATTTAGATGAAACAGAAGCTGTAACAGAAAGAATGGAACCACTTTCAGAAAAGACAGTGATTGTTTCAGCAGAAGTCTTGTGAGATGTAGTAACTGATGTTGAACTAACACTGGCTGAAGCAACAGCACACAATACACTGGAAACTATTCCATTCTTTGAAACTAAAGGTTGGCCAGAATTAGCCTTCAGCTGTGAAGATTTGCTACAAGTTACAGTTTTACTACAACTTTGAACAGATGCTGATCCAGTATTGTCTGAATTGGAAATAGTAAGAGATGCTACAGAGTTTGGAGATTCATTGCCGGCAGGTGAACCAGCGAGAGATTGAATACCACTGTCTGGTGATACATGTGGAAAATTGTCATCATGATCGCTAGCTTCCATTTGATTATTAACCACATTATTATGATTTTCATTATTCGGAATTTCTAAGCCAGAGGAACCAGCAGGATTTTCAAGATCATTGCCATTATTTTCTTCACATTTGGGATCACTTTCAACTGTACTATTTATAGCAGTACTTTTCTTTTTTGAACGACCCTTCTTTCTGGATTTCTTTCCACTGCCATTTGAACGCTTCGTGCACTTTGTGTCATTTGAATTTTTTGCACAACTTGAAATTTCACTTGGTGTAGTATTCTCTTCCTTAGCTCCATCAGGGACACAAGAATTTAACTCCAAATTATCCAGTGGTTCATGCTGAATAGAAGTCACATTTTTGTTTTCATCTGAGCATGCAATCTGAGATTCACCAATTTCCTGTGCATTAACTTCAGAAACAGTATGCTTAGTATCACTGTCTACTACACAATCTGTTGGCAAGTCATTATCCTCCACTTTGTTTTCCTTAGACGAATTAGACTCAGAATCCAAAACAGTATTTTGATCAGTGCTCGATGAATCTACCTTTGGTTTGGGTTTGTATCTTTTCTTCTCATTTCCCCATGACCATGGCTTTACTTTTCTCCTCCTTTTCTTTTTGGTTTTAGACACATTGTCCTGTGCAATCTCTTTTGTGCTTGCATCCTTCTGTTCAGAAGGTCCTGAATTGACTTTAGAAGGTTTTGGTTGGATAACTTTAACACTTGGCTCATTCGCTATCCCCTTCATTCGCATTTTACAACTTCTTTCAGGATATTTTTTCATGACTGCATTAGTCTTACTTTGTCTTAATTTTGAAGGACATTCAGAATTATTTGAAGCATTTTTTATGTCACTTATTGCACTTTCAATTTCAACAGATTCAGACGTCTTAGCAACTGCAGGAGAGCTTTTATCTTTCTTTCTCCTATTTAATGAACAATGCGCATTTTCATTTCCATCAACTAAATGTGTACTTGACTTCAAATCCTTATTTCCATCAACTAAATGTTTACTTGACTTTAAATCCTTATTTCCATCAACTAAATGTTTACTTGATTTCAAATCCTTATGTTCGTGTGATGCTTCAGCACTTTTAATAATTTCATTTGACAACACACTACTCTGAATGGAGTTTGAAGTCTCATCAGTCAGGTCCATTTTTTCTCCTTCACATTTTTGGTCATTACTTTGAGATTCTATAGCACCTGATATGTCCTCATTTGCATCCCTTCTGCCACGTTTCTTCAATGGTTTGGTACTTTCTTTAGGTACTTCTTCCTTGTCAATATGTTTCTTTGCACTCCGAGATTTTGATGAAAGAGTCATTGAATTTCGTGATTTTTTGGACTTGGCAATAAAATTTCTTTGAACAGTTCGGGAAGGTTTACCAACTTTCATTTCCTCAGCATCCAAAGACACTCTTAATTCTTTTAAGTTTGGATACTTTTGTCTAGCTTTCCTCAAAATTTCTGATTCTTTTGATTTAACAGGTGACAACTTCAACACAGTGTCTTTGCTATTAATGCCCTGTCTAGACTTTTTTGACTTAGAGAATGCTTTGAAAATTGGACGTCTTTTAGGCTTACACACCTCTTTCTTTTTTGTATCACTTGACAATGACTTTTCATTCCCACATTCTTGTTTATCCGTAAGAAGTTTTTCAAATGTACTTAAACAACCAGCAGTCACATCGGGTGACTGTTTCATTTCACACTGTTTATCAGCAGAATCAGTACTGCCATCTTCGCTCTTGCTAGAAGTTTCAGTATGTAAATTATCCATGCCTTTTACATCTTCCACAGGAAATGCATCAAAAACATTTCGTTCTGCACTTCCAGTTCTTTGTCTTACTTCATTATTTGATTCAACTACACTCTCATCACTTTCAATCACTTTTATTTCATTATCCCCATCACAACCAAGCTTGTTAGCATCACTATTTCCAGAGTCCTGTTCATTAGCATCACTATCTGCAGAGCCCTTTTCAATAGAATCAAGTGGTTTGGACGCTTTGTCAGATACAACCTGCTCAGTTTCACACTCTTCAGAAAATTCATTGGATTTATTATGTTCACATTCTTGTTCAATACAGTCTTCCTCAACTTGGCTAACAACTTGTGCTTCCCCAAGTGAAGAAGTAAATTCCATCAAATCACTTTCAAAAGAAGTCGACGGCATACAGTCAATTTTATCTGTAGTTGCTTTGCTAGAATTAATCTCAAGAGTAGGCAATTTAGCCAAGTCTTCATTCAGCATGTCAACACTTCCTTCCAATGATGCACTAGCTATTTGATTGTTCAGAGCTTCCACACTCTCATTTTCTGTAGCACCTAGATTTAGTCTGTCATCAGATTGGCCATCCTGAAAAATGAAAATAAGACTTTGTTACAGTTTGTAAAGAGAATAATATATATATATGTTATTTTTGTATGACAAGTGCCCATCAAATCTAACACAAAGAACCAGACACATGTTTGACTGGAATCAAGCAGTATTACATGTAGTGGGTGCCAATCTTGAAAATTTATCAGCTGCAAGTCAGTTCAGGGTGCCTAACATTTTCTAATCGTTAAAATTTAGCTTTTGAAATTCACTTCTCAGCATTTACAATGTTTGCAGACTAACATTGTGCCAAGTTTTCATCAAAGATAACGTCAACAGTGAACAGCCAACTATTGAATGAAAAAGTTTCATAACTATTTAAATAGTCAAAACTGTGAACGATGATGACAGGCATCTTGGCCAGTAGTGTGATCACAATAGCTGACCTTCAGCACCTTTGACTCATGATATATATGTACCCAGGTGAGCCATAAATATATCAGTAAGTAATTATTGCACAACAAGAAAGTATAAAAGAACTCTTGATCTAAATTCTAATTTAAACATTGGATTGAGACAAGGATAGTAAGAGTATCCACTTAAATTAAAAATAAAAGAAAACATACTGGAGACTCAGGGTCACACTGAACTTCATCCACTGTCAACCAATCATCTGTCTTCATATTATCATTGAATTCAGCAGTAGTGTCAGCCAGTGAGCAATCACTATCTTCTTCTGGCTTCTTCACATCGTTTTCATCAACACTTATATTGATGGAACACAACAGCTGTGAATCATCTGACCATAATTTATCAGTTGCAGAATCATCATCTAAATTTGATACAAATTCATTGTTTGACAATTCATCATTCTGATGATTTGATTCTGATACAATTTCATTTAATACATTGTCATTTGGTTTATCACACAGGTCAGACAAAGTCCCACCTATTTCTGTGCCTTCTAAATTGTATAACGACTCCTCCAACTCTTGTCCTGATAACTTGGATGAATTTTTTATGTCAGATTTATCAGCACTTAAACTTTGGGACAATTCATCCTGATGGACTTCTTGCTCCTTCAACTCAATACATTCCATTGTGATTTCACAAATATCTGGTTCATTAATTTTCAAATCCTCTACTGCTCTTGCTCCTGATATTTCATTTAGGAAACCTGGACTATCTTCTTGAAGAGAAACAGTTCCAGGTTCATGGACAGCTTGAGCATCAGATGATTTATTTGCGTCACTTTCTAGAACACTCATAAGAACATCTTGATCAATTTCATTAACTACATCAGATGATCCAGATCCATTAACATTGTCAGTTGCAGCTATCACATTATTTCCGTTCTCTTTTTGTACACTGTCTGCCTTCTCATCAGCAGCAACTGTATTTTGAGATTTCCCCTCCTCCATGAGACTGCCAAGGTCAGCTAAGGCTTCTGTAGTATTCATGTTGAACCTAGAGAGGCCTTACTGCCATTTAGCAAAAGCAACCTGAAATACATGAAAAACAAAGATTAAATCAACCCAACTGTAAGTACTAAGTAATCTGATTTACAACCAACTTTTTTAAAAAAAAACATGTCAGGCAGTTTATTGGACCAATAGATTTGAAGGTTTGTCAGAACAACTCAACAAATGTCTGATCAAGTTAAATAACTTTCCTGGAGTCTAGTAAGACCCTATGGCTACCCTTACAGAACCCTGAGGTGAATTGGATCATATACCTATAGCTGCCTCCTTTCAACTATCTTAGGAAGGAAAAGTGTAAGTCTTGGTATCACTTGTCTGCTGCTCTCAGACTTCGGGAAAGTTGAAAAAAATCAATCGGACACTTGGTCCGACAAACCCTTAAAATCTGCTGGCCCAATGAACAAACTGTCGGACACTGTACAGGCAGTTCGCAAAACTAAACTTGCCATGATTTGAAATGTCAATTGATTATATACGACTAATTTATACAAAGAAATATAAATCAAGTTGAAATCAGGTTTAAACTAACATCAATAATTTGTTTCTGTAAAGAATGAATGTTTCACGATCAGTTTCACTCTGAAATTATTTGTTTTCCACTTAAATGAATTATGTCACACGCGCCTTATTGGTAATGGTTGAACTTGACTTGTAATCATGGACCAATGAAAATGCTTGTTAGATATTAAACGTGTAGCAAAATAATGTAAAGGGTGTCCATTCATACACAAGAAAGATGGTGTCGGACCTGGTCAAAGTTTGCCTGCCAGGACTGTCGGACCAACAGTTTTCCAGAAGTCTGAGCTGTACTGAGCTAGACAGGTGTCTGTCTTGAGCAGGTCTATAATAGCGCCCGATCTGTGTATAATACACAGATTTGTGTCACAGGGTGAGAAAAATGTGCAACCAGACCGGGGCTCGAACCCGGGACCCTTTGCTTACAGGGCGAATGCTCTACCGACTGAGCTAGCCGGCTGCCTACACACTCCCTCACCCATACTGTGAACAGGTTCAGACCGTGACATATTCCCCCTCTGAAATGGAAATGCGTCCCGAATTTCAGAGAGTAGAAATAATTTCAAGCACAGGAGCTGTGAAGCAACCTGACTGCCATGCCACGGTCCCCCGTTGGGCGCCAAATGTTACAGGGTGAGAAAAATGTGCAACCAGACCGGGGCTCGAACCCGGGACCCTTCGCTTACAGGGCGAATGCTCTACCGACTGAGCTAGCCGGCTGCCTACACACTCCCTCACCCATACTGTGAACAGGTTCAGACCGTGACATTTGTATATCATATACAAATTTGTGTATCAATTGATACACAAATCGGGATATTGCATAAATATACAATTGCAATGAATTGTTTAAACTAAAAAGTCTCTGATGCATATCTTTGAATATGTAGCCTCTACACCTACAAGTTTGTGCATCTTAAATTTGAAATGGGGGCATCTGCACAAAAACAAATACACTGGCATCAAACATGTGATAAACAATATCAATTATCTGTCTATAAACAAAATTCAAACACAAATCGAATGTCAAACTGCAAAAACTTGCAAAATCGGCCTTAATGTTACATGCAGTCCGCAGTCTTGATATAAACATTTGTGACCTGTTAGTGTAAGTTTGTGCACATAAACTGATGACGTCATTAGAAGCACACGGGAATGATTTTGCAAATAAAATGTTTTGTAACATAAAGTTTGATCTTTTGTCAGTAAGTTGCACCTTTTTGCGCTTGTAAATATATCGTATCTTATGTCATTTTGAGGAAATCAAATGTCTCCAGATTTCGTGACCGGAAGCGGTGAATATGTAAACAGTGAAATTGGTGCTCGGACAAAACTCGCCGCGAACGTATCAAACACTTTTTTTGTGGCATTTTTTTGCATTATTCGACTGGATAAATGTCTTCTTAGCAACTAAAAATAAATTTGAGCACAGAAATGAAATTTCTAGCAAAGCAATGAACGTTTTACTAAAATGCACGAACTTGTAGGAATGCACGAAGTTATAGGAATAGAGCTACATATTTTGATAGACCTGTTGAGTCAGTCGCCACAGTCACTATAATCATATGATGGATTAGACTACAAAGAGTAATCAACATTGATCCCAAGTACGAGTATATGCCAGATGGTGTCTGTACTATAAAGGAAGACGTAGATCAAATGTGTATTGCTCTTGAGATAGTATCCAGTGTGGACCAGACACTACCATGTCAATGCTGCACAATGATAAAACACTCAGGTTTGAGGACGAATGTTCATTAGAATAGAATCATAAAGCAGTATATTTCAAGTGTTTTAACAGTTCACATTTAATTACAGTGCTAAATAATTCCCATCTCACAAAGAGTAGAAAGAAAATGCTCCCAAAATGCATGGGATCAAGCTTACAAAAAAAAACAAGGCAAACCCGCCAAAAACAACACAAAGTAATTAATAATCGTAACAAAAGATGTCGCCATTTGCAACTTGAATCAATAAATCGTATCAGAATCTTACCAACTACATCACAACATCCAGAACAAAAGGTGTCAATATATATAAACGGCCAAAATTTTTATTTACGCTGGTATATTTACGATATTTCAGACAAGATGGTTGTCTGCGGTTTATTGATAGCAAAGGAAGAGGTCAGTTTCATTTCCGACAAATATACTGGCCTCGGTATGCAAAGCATTTAATTGATATAAACGTTTAATAAGCCATCATGTTAAAGATTAAAAACGGAAAGTACATCATAGATACTAACAGACGTGTAATTACTGGAATAAGTTGGAATGAAGAAAGTTATTTTTTACGAAATTGGAATATGAAGACTCCTTTCGATTTTTACAAAAACAACCTGTATGTAAATTATTTCCTGCATTATGTTTTTTTTTAATTTTATATTTAAGCATCGACTATAATTGCATATTGAAGTCGAATGGTTATTTCAATATCATGTTCCAATGTATTTTAAATAAAATATAATAAAAATAAAAAATTCCCATCGTGCAACATTCATGATGTCTGCTCAAATCAATTCGGTCCCAAGCAATTTCGACCCTGCAACACTTTGATCCCTTACAAGCTAAACAAATATACTCCCATGTTACTTTTTTATGTTTCAATGTATTCGAACTTAAAGGATTACCAAATCATACATCTTTGAGACAAATAAGCCCAATCACTTCATGCATATTGATTGAGTTTAAGATCTGTGCCCCGTTTTGCGAACATTATTATAAATAACTATTTTAACTCGTCCTAAATATACGCGTTAACTAAAAAAAAGCCCTTATAATATACGGACAAGTTAAATCTTAGGTAGGATATGTCTATGAAATGGCCCCCAGGATTCTGACAGTGTACAAACAAACCCCTAATGCTCTCAGCAACGATGTCAGTATTCAAGGTGTTTTACAGTAGGTCTATAACACAGTCTGTTAATAAGTAATGAGGCTCTTCTATTGAGAAAAAACAGTGGTAGAATTTACCTAAAATATGACAGGAAGTTATAAAATGGGGGCATAATGAAAATTGTTTGTTAAATCATAACTTTTTTAAATTACAGTTAGCTTTATCAAAGACCTAAATATACTTTATCAGAAAAGACCCCATTTGCCTCATTCATACAATAATTTTCAGAATTCTATAAGAGAAATAAAATAAGTTTACTTCATGCAGTAGAAGAAGCTTAGCTCTTCAAAACGAGATATAGTTCATTAAAAAAGGATGACAAACAAGTGTTCATGCAAAATATCAGAATCTGCTGCATGCTACTTTGCATTATCTCTCCGTTGTCAATTAAGTGTCCAATCTGTGTATATTTAGGTCTTTGGTTTTATTATATAAAATAAATACTGAGTCTATACATGCACAGCCAATTCGAATTCTTCTTGATCATAGAACATGTTTCAAGATAAATAAATAAAAGATAATGTATGTAAATGTACAGGAATTATATAAAAATAATCGGCTACAATGTATAATATATATATAGCCTTCTGCCGGGCCGTTGAACCAATATAGCGATTATGCACTGAAATGAAAATGTACTGAATGAAATAACCGTAACACAATTTGGTATTTCACCTTTTTACAGCCGAAACTAGGTCTTTCAGTTTTTTGACAAACTTGTCAAACTTGGACTTTCATCGGTTTTGTTTCATTTTCTCGATCAGTTGTGTGTTGCACATTGTGTCGTGAGGTTGTGGTATAGGTGTTATTTCTTTTTTCTGTGATCGGTTGTTTCAGTTAAGTGCTGCCTTCCCTGTCTAATGTTTCATTATCTTTTTACACGGATAAGAATTGTTTGGGATGAAGTATAAAGATATATTAAAAAGAAGGGCAACATAAATGTCTTTACTTCCGTATGTTAATGTAAAATCATTAGTAATACGCAAATCATTAATGTGTAAATATTAAGTTTTCAATTGATATTTTAATTATAATATAATAATACACTTGTTACTATATATAGTAACAAACATGAGCCTATTTGCGGCTGATTATGGCCTTCACGTGATTATTTATCGCCTATCCGCCCGGTCCACAATCTCATAATCGGACTGGTTGAACGGGCGCGTGTTACGATATCTATGTAAACACGACGTCACGTTGGAGCCAAAATGACGTTACGTGGATTATATGCAAGATTTCTTTGCCAATTTTATTTTAATTGGTTACAACCTTAGTGTATATCTACACCAGTGATATTTACGTTATTTGTTCTCCATATATATTATGAAATCGAACAATTGTATTAAAGACTTTAATTCACTTCAGAGCCTGGCCGGAAGTTGATAATCCGCCCGGAAAATGAATAATCACCTCGAGGGTTTCACTCCCCGCCAGACTGTGTCGTGTATTAACCTCTTACTAATAATAAATTACTTACAATAGAACAGACTTTCAATTATCTGTATTAAAATATAATTAACCTCATTAATTGCATGAAACATATTGTAATTGTATCAAAAAGATAATAGAAAGTCTAGCACGGCAAATTCAACATTCAAAATTGATTCAGCCGAGTTTCGTAACTACCCATCTACAGAATTGTCAAGGGTTGTCGAAGTTAACATCTACGGAATTCACAGATGACCTGGTGTTGGCGAATGAAGATTGCTGATGTTCTAAAAATCTGAACAGCGCTCTCCTACACGAAGTTCACAAGGTTATTTCTGAGGACAAAATGACTTCCGCGAGGCTGTGGAGAGAACATTCGAACTACGCCAGATTTAACAGAAACAGAATATATCAATGCTTGGCTAGATATGGTAATGAATTGTCACATTCAGCATGTATCATCAGCCTGTATCACCGTCCGAGCGACATACATTGGACAATATGGATATCCTCGTAAGTGAGGATATTCTTACGCGGATCAAGGGGATCAATGCGGGGACAAGTTTTTGGGCAAAAATGAGATCATCTTACATTTAAGTTTGACAGGGCTTAGAGTCTGATCAGGACAGAAAGATAACATAAACTCGGACAGATGTAGCAGAGGGAGAAAGGGGAAAAAGATACATACAAAAAAAAAGAAAAAAAATATCTAGGAGAAAAATATTGTTGAATCCTGTTTGAGGTCTGGTTCTGCTTTTTTATTTTTAATATTTCTTCACGAAATTTTGTGTATTTGCTATTGACCACTCAGAGATTGGAAGTGTCTTTCATCTAATTCTAATAAAGCGATGCATTGAAAAAGATAACGTTAAGTCGAACAGGGAAGGCAACACTCAACTTAACCAGCCAAGCACAGAAAACATACGTGGACCGTATTGTAAATTGATTTCAACCAAATATGTTACTTACTTACTTACCTACTTACCTACTTACTTGCTCAATGCCAAACACACAACCGAACAAGAAAATAATCCGCCCAAGTCCCGGCTGTCAAAAAGCTGAATGAACTAGTTTCAGCAATCAAAAAGCCGAATGAACCATGAAACGACAAAAAACGTTTTATAAATGTCTGAAGAATTGATGGGTTGGTGTAAATGATTTTTATGTTTGGTCAATTTGAAATTTCGATCGATCGACAATTAAAAAAAGACCATTTGCACTCAGCAACATCGTGAACGTTAACATTTAAAGGGCTTGATGGTACATTTTGAGGATTGCCTACCATTACTACTATTTTATAGTGGATGGAAGGTGATCCGTTGGGGATCTATTTAGCCGACGAGTGGGTAAAGGTCGGTATTTCCAAACCTATAAAATAGCTTTGTTTCTATCTCATTTGAGTTTTTATCTGTGTTCAAGTTAAACACACATACGCATACACAAATGTACCGACAAACCAGGTGCTCAGCTCCAATTACAACCTGACAATCACCCAAGGCCACAGGGCACAAAATTTACAACGTTACATTTGTTGATGCCATCATTCATTTATTGTTATTGTTAAAACAAAATGTTGTAACAGGTTTTAATTTATTTATGTTGGAAATTATCTTTAAAAAGCAAGCCCGAATCCACCGGTGACTACAGGGGGTGCCCCAGCTGGCATCGGAGTGACCATTTTTAGCTCCACTATTCGTAGAATAAGGGGAGCTATTGCAGTCACCCGAGCGTCGGTGTCGGTGTCGGTGTCGGCGTCGGCGTCGGCGTCGGCGTAACACTTTTGTTAAAGTTTAGGTACAGGTTTTTTAACCTCTTATATTCACTAAGTATT
Source organism: Spisula solida (assembly GCA_947247005.1). NCBI lineage: Eukaryota > Metazoa > Mollusca > Bivalvia > Venerida > Mactridae > Spisula > Spisula solida. The sequence goes on from OX365951.1 coordinate 38,340,772, forward strand.
TTAAGATTTTGCTTTCATACTTTGCATACATGTTCACCATCATGACCCAACCCATATGCAGGAGTAGGTAACTGTATCAGGCATTTTGTCGAAATTATGCCTTTTTTCTACTTAGTGCAAATAGTGCAAATGTTAAAGTTTAGGTACAGGTTTTTTAACCTCTAATATCTTCATAGTGCATTGAAATATTGCTTTAATACTTTGCATACTTGTTCACCATCATGACCCCAATACACAGGGGTAGGTAACTCTATTAAGCATTTTGGTGAAGTTATGTCCCCTTTTTTCAACTTATTGCAAATGTTAAAGTTTAGGTACAGGTCTTTTTACCTCAAATATTTTCAGTGCATTCACATATTGCTTTGCATACTTGTTCTCCATCATGACCCTAACCGCTACACAGGGGTGGGTAACTCTATCGAGCATTTTGTTGAAATTATGCCCCCTTTTTCAACTTAGTGCAAATGCTAAAGTTTAGGTACAGGTTTTTTCACCTCTAATATTTTCAAAGTGCATTCATAGATTGCTCTGCATACTTGTTCTCCATCATGACCCCAACCCCTACACAGGGTTGGGTAACTCTATCGAGCATTTTGTTGAAAGTATGCCCCCTTTTGGACTTGGAAATGCAAATGTTAAAGTTTAGGTACAGGTTTTTTAACCTCTAATATCTTCAAAGTGCAGTGACATATTGCTTTGATACTTTGCATACTTGTTCACCATCATGACCTCAACCCATACACAGGGGTAGGTAACTCTATTAAGCATTTTGGTGAAATTATGCCCCCTTTTTCAACTTAGTGCAAATGTTAAAGTTTAGGTACAGGTTTTTTCACCTCTATATCTTCAAAGTGCATTGATATATTGCTTTGATACTTCCAAAACTTGTTCACCAGCATTACCTCAACCCCTACACTGGAGAAGATAACTATTTAGCATTTTGTTGAAATTATGCCCCGTTTTGGACTAAGAAAGGCTTATTTATTTGCCATCATCACCTAGAGGACCTACACATGAGTAGGTAACACTCCTGCATAATTTGTCCAAATTATCCCCCCTTTTCGACTTAGAAGCCCCAACCTCTACACAGCTGAGGGTAATGCTGCTGTTACGAAGCATTTTGTTTTGAATATATAATGATAGTACTATCCTAGCATGGCGCTGCGAATAGCGGAGCGCGCTGTTCGTGGACAGCTCTTGTATTTATTGCATTCGCTTCCGTTATATGTAATATACTGAGCCTGTTATCACAAAAATATCGATCCCTAGCCAGATCGATTGGTAATATTTTAAGGATTTTAACATTTTTGGGATGTATAAATGGTCATTCCGAGGCCAACTGGGGGGGGGCGGACCCCTGTGCCCCCGGTAGGAACCGGGCCTGGATCTTAAAATTGACAAAGATCATTCTCTCGTATTCTTTGAAATTGATTTAAAGAAAAATACATTTTTTTTGTTATTCGTGATATTTTCTGATGATATATAGCAGTTCAATTTCATTACTTTATGAAACGCAATGAGGATTAAAAATACAGAATGAGGAACAACTCCAAACTTGACTATTTATTTCCACCAAACGTACGTACCTATCTCACATATGATGACAAACGCGAGTATATATAGCAACCTGTGCTCCTAAAGGGAGTGAACATGAAAGGGGTAATGAGTATGACAAAGAACAAAAGGAGAATTGTATGAAGTGTTTGGTGAAATGAGAATCACGAATGTATCGTGCATACTAGGAGAATAAATGCAAATTCGTTACATTTAATTAATTTCTGAACTTAAAAGCTTAAAGTGCAGGAAATAGCATCAATTTTTTGAGAAGTGAAAAACTCTTGCCCGGAGGGGACAACCCTCCCGTACCCACCCCAGCTTAACACCCCCGAAATAAACTGTGACCCTCTCTCAATTTTCTGGAGCCGGGCTGAAAAAGTACTGTAAATCACGTTTTTGTGTGTTTTCAGAGACTTTTCTATTTCTTTGATGTTTTAGAGAATTCATTTTACTTTATTCAAAAATTTAAAAAAGGTCTCTGATACGTGTAGTAGGTCTAAAGGATGCATCGATTTTGGCATTATCCGGTTATAGTCCCCCAGGGGACTATAAGTTTTCAACTAAAAACTAATAAATTTAAGCATACAAAAATGCTATGTTGTAGTTCATCCGCCTGACCATGATCATCCAGACGCATGATTTACAAAAACCACTCGAACATGATATTAAGGGCATGTTCGTAGTGTCTGTTCCGAACATGTGCGGGATGTTCTACTCCGAACTACTTACGAACAAAACGGAACTGTCCTGCACAGTGTGCCGAATGTTCTACTCCAAACACCTTACGAACAGAACGGAACAGAAAGTAAAATGTTAAAGATGACCAAAATTGTAGTTGCAGCCGTATTATTGGAGGAAGAAATATGCATGTGGATATATTTAAGTGCGACTGTTTGCCCGCAATGGTCCATAATTGGAAAATATATTTATTATATTATTTTTTATTACACAAGCGGCCATTATTCTTGCTCTAATCACGTGACTGTTCTGGCTGCACCACCTCTGTGGCGGGCACAGAAAGAACATGTTCCGAACAGTGTTCCGGTTTGTTCGTAAGTGTGTTCCACTGTCCGGGATGTGCGGAACATGTGCGGAACAGCGTTCCGAACGCGCCCCAAGTAACGAAGGGATCAGTTCATTGCCAATGGTACCAATGAACAATAAGTTTGTACACGCATGTTAATTAAACATGCGTGGTTTGTAATAAAATTAACATTCATTCCGTAATTTGATGTTACAAATATTTACGGAATGAATGTTATGATGTAAAATTAAAAATCGTCGCTATGTATGTATACTCTGGTTATAGTCCCCTCTGACTAAAAGTCAATGGGAAATGTATGCATGAAATAGTCCCCGGGGACTATAAGTTCTGCACCAAAATATTTTGCCATTCATTCCGTAAATGTCCTTAAGAAATAAAAATCGTCGCTATATATATACTCTGGTTATAGTCCCCTCTGATTAAAAGTCATTGGGAAATGTATTTTGGACGATAATTTTGGACGATATGTATTTTGTATGGTTACGTTTAAACTTGGGGACGTTAATATTTCCGATTATCTCCCTTGATCCGCCCGCCTCCAAAAAAGGAATATTCCGACCACAAAAGACACACAAAGTTAAATGCTAAAGCTTGAGGTTTATGCTGTACCGATTGCTGAGGAAAACATAACATACTTAAGGTATAAAACGTGTAAATATCGAAACGCACTGTCTGTGAATGACTGAAACGAAATGGCGCATAAGGTTTATTGTCACATGTTTTCGCGATCTAAATATTTGGTCAAAGTTCATTACAAAGTTATCATTGATTTTCTATGTCCAGTAACATTATACATGTATAAGCAATGTATCGACATGAAAGGTGCGTCCGATGTAGATGACTTACGCCGATCGCCTTATTTTTTTTCAAAATTGAGAATTCAGTGTCATTTCCATTCAGGGACCAACAGAAATTGCTTTAGTCCGGCGAAAATTTACCTTTTGACCGTTGGCGAATTTGAGTGACGACGGTGATAATCCCACATTGTAGTTGAATTTTTTTTTATGTAAAGAATGTAACACAAATGTAATTTCGTACAGTGAGTGTGCCAATAACGAATCAGTACCAGTAACAAATCAAAGCACTCTCTCACTTACACGATAAAGGGAATAAATTGATTTTTGGCTTGATGTTTGCTTCAATATGGGGAATAACTTACCAAAATATAACTTCTGCAGATCGCTGAACTTTGGAGAAAAGTCTATTATTGTCATTTTACGTGATTTGGTTGGGCGCACTTGGGACTCATCATAATCAAGTAATTTTTTTAAGTGGAAACATATGTTTATCTTTCTAGTTTGCTAATTTGTAATGATGAAGTTGGGTGAGTGAAAACTATTGTTATTTCACAAGTGCCCCTAAAATTGACCGGGATGCATTAAATTGATCCGTAATAGGCACAAGGAGTGACGTCACAGTTTCTCACGCTGTAGAATTATTTACTTTTCTGTTTGAAACAAAATGTTGTGATTTAAGAAGCAGAAGGGTTTTACTTTCAGCTTGTCCAAAAATCTTGCTTGAAAAATATATTTTCGAAGCACAATAGCAAATAAGTCCTTAGTGATCCGTTATTGACACACTCACTGTAATTCCTCGCCGAGATGCAATAGGAAATCTTTCGAAATCGTCCAAAAATTAAAAAAAAATCAACGGGATAAAGGTCGCGAAAACTGATTACATATTTGGATGCCGATAAAACCTGTACAGGGTACGATTCCGGAATTTCCGAGACGTGCATCCCGTCTTAAAGGTGCATTAGGGTTAAATATCACCATAAAGTAGGCCAAAAACTATATTTGCAATTATTAAAATGCATTTCTATTTGGCCGTTGACGCTATGTTTTCACCCAGAAGTGATGGCATTGTTAAAATACAATTAATATAAAAATCGAATTTATTTTATGACCCCGGGGGTCATAAAATATTTAAATTGTGCGCTAAAAGAACTGGCGGCAGTTCTTAAGAAATGGCGCTAGCCTTAAGAACTGGCCCCATTAACTTAAAAACCAAACACGAATATGAAGTTTTTATGTATTAAAATTATAAATGTTATCTTTATGTTTTATCATTCCAATTGTACTTAAACTCACATAATAAACCCGAAATACTATAATTTATAATTTTAAAGCATAAAAACGTTACATTTGTGTTGTTGTTTTTTTGTGTTATGTGGCCAGTTCTTTACGCTAGCGCCATTTCTTAAGAACTGGCGTCAGTTCTTAAGTGGAAGAAGTTTGATGACAAAGTCAGCCAATATGAAATCGTAACCGGGACGTTGGTTTTAATTCCACAGGAATCGGAGTTTACGGAGGAAGTTAGAATTATATTGGCTGGCAATCTTCAAATTAGATACTTTTCTTATAGTTTGTGCATTTATTATGGATACAATGATTTAGAGAAGCTGGACCCGATAGCAACTTTAATGTTTTTTGGTTTTGATGATTTGTGACAGGGCTTTTTAACATGAAAACGTGATTAAGATTAAAGATGTTTGATATTTAATGGTAAAATGATTAAATAAATGAAAATAACCTTTCTCTTGTCAGAAATTCCTGTCTGATATATGCTCATTAAATGGGCTGAATGAGCTCTTTGTAAAAAGGTTAACTATCCAATTAGGCCTATTGGAAATCACTTGTACCTGTGTTTTAAGCTAACAACGCATTCTAAAGTCAGGGCTTTTTTTTACTATATACGAGGGGCCTATATTAGGCCCCTTCACAATTTGCTATACAATTTCACAAACCTAAAAGGCCCCTTAATTCACAATCAGAATTTGCGTCATGGTTTTTGTAAAATTAACTTCACAATGCAGTGCACCAAACAAACAAATCACAGATAACAGTCATATATTCCTATACAGGACTTGATATAAAGTTTTATATCATAGATACATGCATGTTTGGGAAAAGTTGACAAAAAACATCTGAACAATTTTGTATCATAATTTGATGATTTATCGCGTTAAGTTTTTTACAATTTTGAGAATTTTCGCGCTCAATTTTCACAAAACAAAAGGGCTTGGGCCTCTTCACAATTCAGCGAAAAAATCTCTGAATTAAGCAATTAAAAAAGAACGTGCTTTTTCTATACACCTATTTTCATTTTTTTGGACTGACAAATATTCATTCGGACTGACAGCTTTTTTGTGTCTGACAGTGCGAATGACTGACGGGATTTTAAAGTTGTCGTGAAACCTGTAGTTGACTGTTGTGAATATCGTCAGCAAAGGTTGGTCGGATCAATTTTAAGGAAGTTATTGCCCTGTGTTTTTTTACATTTAAAACTTTGTTTGCGTTATTTCTCTGTAACCATGGGTCGGATTTCAATTTATCGGTACCAAGTCTAGTTGTGCATATCGTAGGCACACATTTGTTCAGACTAATTTTAAGGGAGTTATTGCCCTTAGTTATTTTATACTGCCCTTTGTTTTGTTACACTTGTAGTTTTGTCTGCGCTATTTCTCTGTAACCATTGGTCAGATTCACATGCTCCCATGGTGCCCTAACCATGCCCTGATGGTTTAGTTCAGCCTGATTTTATTTAACTATAATTATAATTTATTAAAATAACTATTATTACAGATGATGACTCCAGAGAATGATCTGGTACCCAGTATCAGTCCAGCTCTACACAATAACTCTAGCCGTTCTTTAACAACACCAGATTTAATGCAAGTTAGCCCATTCACAAATGACTCACCAAAAAACTCAGAAGTAATGATAGAACAACTGCTTCATCAACGAGAATGGTTAGAAATGGAAAAGAACAACTTGGCTGCGCAAACTGACTGTATAAATAGTGGTGTGTATATGTTATAATTTATTATGTAATTCTGTCTTAACTCCTTGATAACCTAATAATATATACACTTAACCGATTTAGAAACGCAACTATTTTGGGGGTCGGTATTTTTTGTATTAATTATTATTTAAATGTTATTGGAGTATAAACCAATAAATGGGACGCTAGTCTTATGCCTGGTACGATTTTCTACGAAAAAATATTTCAATTTAGCCCATTACGTCAGAGTGGCGTCATTTTCATTATTTACACATGACGCGTGAGCAAAACCACTGGGCGTGACGATTTGACCGACAATTTATAGAAAAACGATATCCCAACAAAAAAACATAAACTCAAATTTTGAAGTGCGTTGTATACGGTGCCACGCTTTCAGGATACATAACATCCTGGCGCCATCGACTTGCTTTAAGCAGTTATGTGACGTTTTATAATGACAAAGTAGATTAACTGTCGTCTGTCGACGATATTTAGACTTACATAGTGTTTTCAAGAGGCAGTTTACACCTACGATTGTCTGCGTCAGGTATGCCGACGATACAAGCGCGTAAACATGATGGCACCAAACGAATGTTTTCTTTAAAGACCCCACTTCCGGTCAAAGATATGTTTTGTTATACTTACAATTTGAAGGCAATAATGCGTACGATTAAGTAATTTTGCTAAAATATACAATCCGTAACATTTTGAGTAATGTTTATTATGGCCCATGTTGAAAATCGCTTCATTTTGTCTGTCTTCTTATTTATCTTGACATATTCCATTATCCACTTCCGGTTACGGGTTTGAGATGCCATAGACATAAGAAATGTACATTCTTAACCATTGGACACAATGCAGCCTATGCTAGATGAGCACAAACTTGCTGACAGCTCATGTTGAGGCTGTGGAGCTCATTGCATTTTTACTCGTGAAACAAAATTTGAAGGCAGACACAAATGGCCACCAAGAAGTGCATCATCAAGCAGAAACTTCTGAACGTTTGGATTGATACGTGTTTTCCTCATAGATGTGTGGAACAACATCCTACAACACTTTATTTTCCCGCCAATGAGGCAAAGACGCCTGATTTTAATAGCAAGTTGCAGCTTATAAATACATTATTAATTTTGCGAACTTGACATTGTCGATCAATACATTTCGTGGTTTGGTTTTGTGACCATATAAACCTTGATTACAATGAAATTTGCACATCTATGACTTCATGCATTGATTTCATTACACGTAAAATTTCAATAGAATTAAAGCACCTTAACTGACTAAAATTGATCAAAAACCCACAGTTGCGTTTTTAAATCGGTTAAGTGTATATGTATAAAGCCTGTGTCAGCTGCAGGGATATTTGGTTGCACGATTTCTACACATGCAAGTATTTAGTGAAAGAGATGAGCTTAATTACTAATCACTTAAAGTATATTTATTCTAGATGTGCGACATATTTTTCTAAAATTTTATTCACCATAAATTATCTGTTTATGTTTAAGACGTCTTTAGATAAAATTAATAGAGAATAATTATGTCCAATTCCTGTAGAATGCTGAGAAAATGATTTAGTAGGTTGTGCCTCGTGTAATTTGGAGTATTGCAATAGCGCGTAGCAGCAGATATTGTTTCAAGAATTGTAAAATGCAGTATGGTAACAATCATATACTATACGCTTTTATTTCAATACAGAATTTGAAGTACAACTCGGCTTAAAGTGTTCTTAATGAAGCCAATACAGCAGGCATTGGGAATGTTGTTGATAGATACTTTTTCTTTTTCAGAATCTTCACAAGTTATTGACTCTTTACCTGAGGATCAATTGGAAAAGTTGTAAGTAATATAACATACATGTTTGGTCTACCTTATATAAGCTGGCATTCGTTTTGTACTGACCATCTAGGTTCATTTTGGTGGTATTCATGGTCAGTGCTTTATACTAACTTTATGGATTGATCTGTACTGCTGTAAAGCTGTATTTCAGTAACATAGGAATTGATGTTGCAGAAGTGTTGACTAGTAGGTCATTTTTGGGGAAAAACTACATGCTTTCAAAGACTTCATTCTGATATTGGTTCATACTAGGCCTAAAATAAAATATTGTTTGTTTCCCCATCCCCTACCTACCGGATTTAAAAGGGCCCTACCCAAAATATTTTATTGCCCAAATTGAAATAATATTTTTTTTATTAAAAATTGGAAGTAAAAATTTTATTCTTTTGTTTACTGGCTTCTTTCTTACCATTAAATTTAAGGCTGTTGGTTTTCTAAATTTCATTGTTTGTATGTCTTAACCAATAACTATCATACTGAAACAATGCCAAAAAAAATATGAACCCTACCTACCTACCCATTCAGGATCGGGAAGGGGAAACAATGAATATTTTAAGTTCGGCCTTATAGAAGGAAAAAGATTCTGGGGGTTGAGTGGTTATGGTTTCGAATTTAAATCACAAGGCATGTAGAATACTTATGAATGAAAACTGGCATACATTTAAAATTTTATGCAGGAAGGAACACCTAGAGTTGGTTCAAACCCTGTAGACAAACCTAAATGTGTATACAAGATTCATAGAAACAGAAAATGATTCTTTTTACTTTGAGGCTTGATCTGATGTGTGTTAGATAGTTGTCTGCATTATTGCACTTTGAAATTATAATGAATGTCTCACGACTATTGTACTGCAGGGCTTTTTTTCGCTGAATTGTGAAGAGGCCCAGACCCTTTCCTTATATAGGCCCCTCTTATATAGTGAAAAAAAGCCCTGTACTGCCTTAGTATTCCATTAACATTTACTTCCTGCAATGTACAAAGACAAGGCATCACTTGTATTTACTCAACAAACACTTATATACTACATTTACTGTATACAGATATGAGGAACTGAAGGAAGATTTACTACAAAAAACTGTCATACATGATGGAAGAGAAATGATCTTAAAAGGGTAAGTTTTATTTGACAATCGGTTAGTTTGAAACTGTCCGTAAGCGAGTTTAAACAGAACATTTCTGATTTTCACAGTTAACGTGTTGGATGAGAATGCTGGGGCCTATTTCATAGACATCTTATCTAAGATAAGACTTTTCCATGTATTATTGAGAGAATACAAAGTGAACCCATACGATTTGGAAGAGTTAAAATAGTTATTTATAACATTATAATGTGTATTTCAGGGAATGTTTGAACCAAGCAACTTTAGCTATTCTACAATGTGACTTAGATGGCAATGCTGACAAGTTGTCCCTGGAAAGAAAAAGGTAACTTGGTGTAAAATTGGTTGGGTTTGATATTGACTATGTTGTGTAAGAAGTAAATTACTGTAATACTGATAGTAAAATTTTTCAAGATAAGGTGTGATGTAGAATCTATTTTGAATCAAACAACAGAACAACTACTGCAGCTCTGCCACCTGCATAAAAATACAGGAAAAGACATATGGCCGGAACCAACAACATTAGAGAAGAAGCTCTACGGCAAAAAGGAGGACCTCAAGAAGACAGCTTCCTTTATTGCTGTGGCTGGGTTGACAGTATAGACGTGAATGAAAAGAAGAATAGGAATCAGAGCCACTTTGTTGTAGAGTCGTATATTGTGACCACTGTATAAATGTATACCATACCTATAGCTTTCTCTTGTTGAGACATTTCTCTTGGATAGAATTTATATCAAAACTTGTGTTTATTTTCAGACAACTCGAGGATGTATTAGATGAGTACACTACCTTGGCATCACAAGTTGCTAAAGAACACAAGGTAAATCTATGCACATATTCATCCACTTTGTTACTTACAGCCTAGCCCTTTCAGATCTTTTTTTTTATGTTTGGCTGAGCACTTGTAGCGCATGGCCATCCGGTTTTATCCCTGCCTCATTGGCCTGTGACCTATGGCTTCGAGGGAAGAGACAGTAAGTTTGAGTGATACACGGTATCCTTGTTCAATGTATAGCACCGATACACGCGAGACTACCTCTGATTCATAATTAACAAAAGTTGTCTGCGTACAGAATCCTGTGGATTACATAGATTCCTGGTGTTACAATGATTGTGTGAAACACTACTGTATGATGTGTTTTATTGTTTACGAATGTTAAATAATAACGGTTACAAAAATACAATTTCAGAACTTTTTGATTTTCTTGGTTTGTAAACAAATTCTACTTTTTATGTAATGTCACAGTGATTGTGACTTTTACAACTACAGTACAATTGACTAAAACGTACCATTTCTATCAGAATATATTGATTTCAACATACAATTAGGTGGCATGGTGGTAGAGTGGTCAAGTTGCTCTTTACTATGGATTGATATGTCCCTGGTTGGAATCTCGCTGGGGCACTTGTCATTTCTGAAATGCTTTCAATGTTCCTCACCCAACTAGAGATGATCTGGTAAGTAACCCAGAGGTAGTCTGACGTGAACTGGGCACTTTAAAGAACCTAGGAGTCTATTTGGAAATAATTAGGATAGCGCACCGGGATTCCTAGTATCACACTAAAGTTTCTGATTCTTCCCTCAAAGCCAGAGAGGCCATCAGCCTATTATGTAGGACAAAAACTGGTAGACCACTCACAACTGTTAGTCGAGCGCAATATAAATGTGTCTTCACTGGAAAGAATTCATTCCATAAGTCATGGCATATAAAGATAGTACATATTTACAGCATGTATCTCAGATATATATCAGGGCTCCTACAATTCCGGAATAATCCGGATTTGCTGCACTCGAAAGAATGTAGATATTTGGTGAAAAAATTCAAAGAATTGACAATGTTATGGTCATTTGAAGTTTCATTTATGAATTTTAACATGTTTGAAACAGAGTTTTGTTGAAGGGATGTGTACTAATAGCACCCGAAACAGACTTGAAACTCATTTTAAGGATTGGGCATTATGCCTCAGTATTTAGGACCCCTTATATATGTTTGATTCTGATCAAAACCTTCTGTTTGTAGGAATCTGTTGAGCTGAAAGCTAAATTAGAAGCTGTCAAAAAGGAAAATTTTGGTAAGTCAGTTATTTTCTGATAATAGCAGTATTCACATTGAAATTTAAAGACTACTACCTAAATTCATATATAATCATAATATAGTAAACTGATAAAGGACTTTTGAACAAGTTTACTGTATACTTTGTATGATTTCTAGTATGTTAGCATGGATAATGTTAATAGAATGGCAATGTTGGATAGAGTGTAACCCTGTCGTTTCTTTCTTGCAATAAAGTCGGTTTCCATAGAATGGATCTTTGATATTTGGCACATGGATAGCGATATACTGAATTATACTCAACTTAATTAATTATTTATCCTTTGTTGTGGTATGTCTTTGTCAGTGTTCATACATTGTAGTTACTAAGTTTCTATCAAGAAATGTTACATATGGACATCAGTGCCTAACTCATGAAGTAAAAAAGGGAAACTTTTCTTCTCTCCTACCGTCGTGATGATGGATACCTTCAAGAATGAGGTGTCAAAAGTGATTAATATGAGTTGTAGAACTTAAATTAATGTGAGATGCAGAACTTGTTTCACAAAGACCTTAAATAAAATATAAGCCAACAAGTATTGGGTCTATTGCTAGGATTTCGTGCAAACAGTTATTTGATGTAGCCTTAAACTTGTTACTGCAAACAGTTATTTGATGAAGCCTTATACTTGTTACTGCAAACAGTTATTTGATGAAGCCTTATACTTGTTACTGCAAACAAGTTATTTGATGTAGCCTTATACTTGTTACTGCAAACAGTTATTTGATGTAGCCTTATACTTGTTACTACAAACAGTTATTTGATGTAGCCTTATACTTGTTACTACAAACAGTTATTTGATGAAGCCTTATACTTGTTACTGCAAACAGTTATTTGATGAAGCCTTATACTTGTTACTACAAACAGTTATTTGATGTAGCCTTATACTTGTTACTACAAACAGTTATTTGATGAAGCCTTATACTTGTTACTACAAACAGTTATTTGATGTAGCCTTATACTTGTTACTGCAAACAGTTATTTGATGAAGCCTTATACTTGTTACTACAAACAGTTATTTGATGAAGCCTTATACTTGTTACTACAAACAGTTATTTGATGAAGCCTTATACTTGTTACTGCAAACAGTTATTTGATGAAGCCTTATACTTGTTACTGCAAACAGTTATTTGATGAAGCCTTATACTTGTTACTGCAAACAGTTATTTGATGAAGCCTTATACTTGTTACTGCAAACAGTTATTTGATGAAGCCTTATACTTGTTACTGCAAACAGTTATTTGATGAAGCCTTATACTTGTTACTGCAAACAGTTATTTGATGTAGCCTTATACTTGTTACTACAAACAGTTATTTGATGTAGCCTTATACTTGTTACTGCAAACAGTTATTTGATGTAGCCTTATACTTGTTGCTGCAAACAGTTATTTGATGTAGCCTTATACTTGTTACTGCAAACAGTTATTTGATGTAGCCTTATACTTGTTACTACAAACAGTTATTTGATGAAGCCTTATACTTGTTACTACAAACAGTTATTTGATGAAGCCTTATACTTGTTACTACAAACAGTTATTTGATGTAGCCTTATACTTGTTACTGCAAACAGTTATTTGATGTAGCCTTATACTCGTTACTACAAACAGTTATTTGATGAAGCCTTATACTTGTTACTACAAACAGTTATTTGATGAAGCCTTATACTTGTTACTGCAAACAGTTATTTGATGTAGCCTTATACTTGTTACTGCAAACAGTTATTTGATGTAGCCTTATACTTGTTACTGCAAACAGTTATTTGATGTAGCCTTATACTTGTTACTGCAAACAGTTATTTGATGAAGCCTTATACTTGTTACTACAGAATTGCTACAGAAAAGTCGACAATTATATCTGGATATTGGTGAGAGAAAGAAAGCTAAAGAAGAGGAACTAGTTGCTTTGTCCAGGAATGAAGACGGGAAAAGGTAAAAGTTACATCAAACATCTGTCTGCTTTATTGACTCATTCGAGCATAAAATCCTGGTTAACCAGTGTTTCATATTAATTTTGAAACCTATGAGTTCTTTCTGTATGACTTTAAAAAAGAATGAGTCACAGCAAGTAACAATAAAATATTTCCAAAATTTATTGAGTCCCCAGCCCATTTCAGGAGTCAGGGACTCAGGACTCGCACCAAAATGACACACTGCCTCACTCAAACATCAGAGTCATGTTAGGTTTATCAGCACTTGGGCATCAAATTTGAAAGTAATATTTATTTGTTTACATGTAAGAGTATGTTTTCTGAAACTACCATCAGTCTATCAACTTCGCCAAATATGAGGGGCAGTTAATAATAACCAAGAATTGCTAAATAACCAACCCTCAATTATTTTTGACTGACCCGGCTTGTATCTGCAAGGAAAATATGTTGACCCTTGTGTAAATTTTAGTTAGTATATCTGTATAACTATTGAATGTTATAATAGCTCAGAGAATTTGACATGTTCCTGACCTTTATGCATGAATATATTACAAGGTTCTTGCGTTGAATATAAAATTATAAATTTTCACGAGCAAATTGTGCAGTATCCGTCCTTTAGGTTTGTGTTGGTATTACACCTTGCGCCTCTTCGTGATACTGACTGCTTATGAAAACATTCAACGGGATTACAAATATAGACAATATATCAGCTGTTAAATTATGCTTACAGAAGGCCGAGAGTCGTGTCAATTTCTCCGGACTATACTATTTTGCTGTATATATGTATTTCAGCATTCATGAACAGCTCCAGTCTAAGATACAGTTACACACGATACAGAACAACACACAACAGATGCTGATACTTGGTAGCGGTCTCAACTGGAATCAGGATGAAAAATTAAAGAAACTTATGTTAGACGCTGGTAAAAATGTTCAAATTTGAACATTGCTATACATACTGTGATAGTAAAACTCAGACTTATAAGTTGTACATAGTTGTAAAGCTCAGACTTATAAGTTGTACATTCATGTAAAACCCAGACTTATAAGTCATACATATTTGTATAAGTCGGGCTTATAAGTTGTACATACATGTCATGTAAAACTCAGACTTATAAGTTGTACATACATGTAAAACCCAGACTTACAAAGTTGTTCAGATATGTATAACTCAGATTTATAAGTTGTACGTACATGTAAAACTTGACAGACTTATAAGTTGTAGACACTTGTAAAATTCAGACAGACTTATAAATTGTATACACTTGTAAATATATTTGAATGCAGAGAATAGTATAAGACATTTTTGATTAACTACAATATTAGCTTTGATGTCAAGCAAGTTGCCCATGTTATATGAGGCAAACTAAGCCAATACTGAGTGAAACAGGGCTAATACGAGAAATGCCATGTCAATATGAGAAACCGAAACCAATACAAGATTTGCACTTTCTGATTAGCTGAAAATTAAGGCCTATATTCTTGAGTGCCATCTTGGAAAACTTGAAGTTTCAGAATTTAAAAGTTGTTTCGTTCCAACAACGTTTCATTTCAATACTAACGATTTGTTTAAAGGGGAGTAAATCCGTTCAAAGCGACAGTCATCTTTCAGTTATCATTCTCCTATTAAAGATATCTGTGTTCTGACCACACTATTGAATTAGTATGTATGATATGCCTTGACGAAACTGTACAAAGAAACCTAAGATAATTCTCTGGTCTTGCCTGTAAATTATTTCTTCCTTGTCATGCTGAAATCTGATCAACTTGGAAAGGGGAGCAACTGTGGTAGTGAAGAGAACTTGTAACACTATTTGCCAAATTTGCAATAGAATGTTCACTTCCGGTTTGAATTCAAGATTAACAGTCAATTAATAGTCTGCCCTTATATATCCTTCCAAGGGTAGAAAGCATGAATCGTTGAAGAATTTGAAAATGAGCAAACTTACTGGACAATCAATGTTTTTGTTGAAGCTATCAGTTACGTGAACATCTATTAGCTGATTACTCATTTGATGCCACACATGTTGATCAACATTAGTTAGGTCTGGAATTATAAGATGAGTCATAGCCATTACATTAGTGTCCAACCTAGGAAATTTCAATTTGTAAACTTGTTCATACACCTTGCGTGCGCTTAACGAACCACCTGTCACATAGTGTTCTCCATCTGAGGATACTGTTTGAGTGTGTCTTAACGACGATCTACCACTTTTTAGGCTTTCCCTACTTTTGTGATCGCTATTCGTCTGTGCATGCGTGTGTTTGTGCGTGCGTCAACAATTCATTCTAACGACTTCTCCTCCTAAACCACTTGGTCAATTTCAACCAAACTTCACAGGAATGTTCCTTGGGGGGGGGGGGGGCTTTCTAAAAATAGCTAAAAGGATTGTAATCTATAAATACCTCTGGTTGCCATTGTGTAACAGATCCGTTTCTGGTCCGGTTTAAGTATTTGCTGGTGTTTGTACCCACTCATTCGGTTGGATCTAAGTGGTTACATACACTGCTATATGATAACCAGTGGTGTGTAGAGTATTATGGTGGTCTCCAATGTAATCGTATAGTGGTAGTTACGTACAATAAACTCAATATAAGCAACACTGACTAACTATAATAAGAACAACACCAAGTTAAGTGAACAGTATTTAATTAAGCATACATGCAAATATCATGAACAATCTGACATGAAATATAAATACACAATTAGAATATACATAATTATTTAATGCTTAAGAGTGGTTTACCGCGGAATATCAGTGAATTATAATCTGATAATTTCACTGTTGATAATTTCACTAAAACAGACTACTTTAAAATCTCCGTGGAGCGTCCCAATTTAGTTTATACCTATTGACATGATCGAAATGACACTGTCTGCCTTGAACTTTCAGTGGATAGTTCACAAAATCCCCAATTTTGAGGCAATGCAGACGAATAATAATGTTGTATGGCATTGATAGTAATTTAAATATGCAGCTAATGTTTAAAATAATACTTAATACAGGATCAATTTCAAATAAAAACACAAATTAGTTCATTACTCAAAATGTTGATGGCTAGCCTCTTTTAGCGGATGCTGTATTAGAAGATCTAGATAGCGTATGTATACAAAATGAAAAATACGTTTTCTTCCATCAGACATACACTTAATAAAAACATCCATATGATTACTTACACTGCAGTTAAAGTAACTTTATAACGTGTTCATTAACGTCGGAAATCAACTGCTTATTAAAGACCTACTTAATCGAACGCTTTAAAATAACGTCACGTCATCATGTTGAGGCACTATACGGGTCAATAAAATTCAATTAGTTACTAATTGGTTTACATTTTCAAAATAAAGCTACGCCATTCATGAAAATATTACTTCAGCTGCGCCCTCGGTGAAATAACAACCGATCTTACACTGAAAAACACAAATATCCTCTATTTATTACTTAAGTTATTAATATTCCACCCCCAACCCTTATTCAATTGAACTCCCCAAAGTATCCCCCACACATAAAACACATTATGATTGTACAAATGTACTCAATTCTTCACATATGAAACGAAACATTGTTCACTATCCTATTTCACAAAGATAAAGCACTATATTACACTATACGTTGCGACAGGCACATCAACTATATGATTCACTAAAAGGTCATCATTGTAGTCCAGTCCGATGAACCTTTCAAAATACATTTCTCTAAAAGTAGTGCAGTCATGACGAAAGCCGTCGGACCATCGGACATGGCCGACGAGCGTCAATTTCGGGCCGACGAATCTCTGCAGTTCGTCAGTCCAAAAAGTCCGACGATATCGCCGCCAAAATCGTCAAATTAATCGCCGAAAATTTGTTTATTTTCGTGTTGGTAAGTGATTATCACGAGTATTTGTTTCTCACGCGCACCTTGCAGAATGGTGTCGATATAAACATTTCACCTGAAGATTGAAAGGTGAACGATTTTCGTGAAGTTTTCGATAGTGCTCGTCAATTGTCGTCAATTTTCATAATTAGCGTGTTTGAGAAGTTAAAATACCATAAAAATGCCACTCCTGGTAAAGCCTTAAAGCGTCCTTCTACCAATAATGATGATACAGTCAACAAAAAAATATGAACGGCAATTTCAAATGCCATGGATGCAAAATCTTGAGTGGCTTGTCTATGACAAGAACCTGAACATAATGACATGCAGCATTTGTGTTCAATCATATCCTTCAAGCACTGAAACAAATTCAAATCTAAAAAATTCTAACAAATTCATAACTGGAAGAAGTAACTTCAAAATTTCCTCATTGATAGACTATCAAGAAGGGCCTTCCCATCAAATTCAAAAGCTGTTTCTGGATTTTTTTCGGTCTGACGGATTCTCATTCGGTCTGACAGATCCTGTGAGCCCGTCAGACCGAATGTCCTACTGAGTCCAAAATCCTTTCGCCATGACTGGTAGTGTCTAGTGTTTCTCGCCTAACACGAGCATCCTGCTCTTTCTTCTCTTGTTTGAGCTGCTCTCGCTCACTTCTGGTAGGGAACCTTGGCATAGCGTTAGTGCCTGTTTGAGCTGCTCTCGCTCACTTCTGGTAGGGAACCTTGGCATAGCGTTAGTGCCTGTTTGAGCTGCTCTCGCTCACTTCTGGTAGGGAACCTTGGCATAGCGTTAGTGCCTGTTTGAGATGCTCTCGCTCACTTCTGGTAGGGAACCTTGGCATAGCGTTAGTGCCTGTTTGAGCTGCTCTCGCTCACTTCTGGTAGGGAACCTTGGCATACGTTAGTGCCTGTTTGAGATGCTCTCGCTCACTTCTGGTAGGGAACCTTGGCATAGCGTTAGTGCCCGGGTTTTTGTAAGAGGTGTTCACTACCTTGTGTGTTGTACACCTATGTTCGTTTCCATATTGTTTGCCATGTTACCTGGCATGCCAAGCCTTATATGTTATAAAACTACAAGCTATAAAACTACAAGCTGAACATTGGTATTCCTGTCTTGTTGGCAGGTGTATCTTAGACCAATGCTCGCAGTACCGGTCATACCGGGTGTATGTGTGGCTATCATTATAACTCGGCACCATACACGCCATGCCACACCTGGGCCATATAGCTCTGTCATCATGACGGGTGTTTAGTTGGGCTTGTGCCATGTCTGCACGAATATAAAGCAATACATGATAATAAATTAACAAATTTCAAACTTTAAAATATTACAACGAAGTTGAGTGAACAGTATTTAATTAAGCCCTAGAAGACTCATTTAAAATTACACATATATTACGTTACTTATTATATACAAATACAATATTTATATATTAGATTATTTATATGGTTATTAATCTACCGGTACTCAATGTTATTTAATACAGTATTTTATTAGATATTTGGTTGACAATATTAAGAGGGATATTTAAAAAGTTTTTATTTAACATATAGGATTAAATCAGTCCTACTACACATGGCAACCAATAGGAAAATATTTAAAAAAAAAAATCTGAGTCACTGTTTAACATGTCTTTGATTTCTTTCATGACAGTTTTGTCTTTTGTTATCGCGTCCGCTATTAATCGTGCCATTTTACTTTCCCCGGTTTTGGACCGCTGTTTTCTTTTCCCCCCTTTTGCCTCACTTGGGCGTGCTTTAGGCATTCTGAAAACAATGTAAAATTATATTATATTACTAAATATATATCAATAACAAGCCTCTCCGAACTTGTATCTGAATAACACTGATGAGCATCTCAGTGCTTATTTGCACCTAAGTGCAGAAACTTTTGCACTGACCTTTGTGCATGTTGGATGACCTACATGACTGTCTTGGACCCTCTAACGGTGCAAATATTGCATAATGCCCAGATGCTGTAACCCGTCATGATTATGAAACTGACAGCATGTATATATTTATGAAATGTTGCAATTAGTAACCCGTTATATTTGTGATTTATAATATTCTGCTTGAATACACAGTTCCACAACAAATGTCTATTCCTTTAAAAATGGAATGAAATATAGTACGCTACAAGTCTAATACTCTGCTACAAATGCAGATAAATAACTCTGCTACAAATGCAGATAAATAACTCTGCTACAAATGCAGATAAATAACTCTGCTACAAATGCAGATAAATAACTCTGCTACAAATGCAGATAAATAACTCTGCTACAAATGCAGATAGATAACTCTGCTACAAATGCAGATAAATAACTCTGCTACAAATGCAGATAACTAACTCTGCTACAAATGCAGATAAATAACTCTGCTACAAATGCAGATAAATAACTCTGCTACAAATGCAGATAAATTACTCTGCTACAAATGCAGATAAATAACTCTGCTACAAATGCAGATAGATAACTCTGCTACAAATGCAGATAAATAACTCTGCTACAAATGCAGATAAATTACTCTGCTACAAATGCAGATAAATAACTCTGCTACAAATGCAGATAACTAACTCTGCTACAAATGCAGATAAATTACTCTGCTACAAATGCAGATGAATAACTCTGCTTCAAATAAAAATGTGTACAAACTTTTCCTCTCTACTGACAGTTTTTTACCGATATGGTGACACACACTACTTCCCAACAACTGAAAACTTCCTGACACTTTTTTCCTATCAACACTGATGTCTACACTCTAATATTGACACATACATTGTCTGAAATGTAAAAATACAAAATAAAATGGCCATTGAAAATTAATTAACCTATATTGAATATATATTTATGTAATAATTATTACTCTTGTTAACTACTGTCTACATTCCTCGGAAATCTGTTCTGTGCTGCTATCAGGGCACTTCTGACTGACATAAAGTAACGTGGCATGCACCTGACAGCATCTACAGGAATCCCATCCTTAGCTACATAACCAGAAACATCTCTCTCGGATGTGAGCATAATTACCAGTGACACTCTCACATACGTTGTAAACTGAAATGTAAAAAGCATGTTAATATCCATTATCAGTGAAAATACAGCGTAAGCGCTGGATAACTATGGTAGTGCACTCATACAGGGAACCTTTTTCAGCATTAGAGGTTTACACAACTTATCACCTCCACTTGGGTATGGGAGGGTGGGTAAATAAATATCAAATCGGCTGCTTTTCTCCGATGGCAGAGGCAGAAGGAAGTTTCATCGTAATGCCTTTGTCTTTTTGTCTCATTTGTACCCGAAATTATTCGTACTCAATTGTTACGTACCCAAAAATTATCAACCCGAGAATCCAATAATCGTTGCAAAATAAATATAATTATGTTTAATACATGATTTGTATTATTTCTGCAATGGCGCCAAAACATCAAATGTTTGCCTTCACTGAACGCTGCTGACAGCAGTCTGTTTGTTTCATCCACTCTGGCATTGAAGGCCTCTGCATTGCGTCTTAGTGGAGAATTTCTGAAAACGCTATAATACTGCATCCATTAGAGCATAATTTGTCTGCTAGAGCCATCATTTTATCAACTAAATCAGTTGGTTTCGCTTTTCTGCTGCACAAATCATTGCTGCTTATGTCTATGAAGGTAAAACCTATATGTAGATCAGAAACAAATTGAATGTCTTGCATAATAGACTTAGGATGATGTCTACCAATGTTACCACCACTGATGCCATGCCAAAATATCTGAAACTGATCACAATCCAAATTCATATTACATTTATTATTACCTACACACCATTTCTGAAATCTCTTCGTTAACGAATGGCCTAAAATAAAGACATTATTATGCACAGACATGTTTACAACAGCTGAATACAATGATAGAAGCACACAAGCAGACAAAGATGAAACTAGGTCGATGACGTCATCAATGTTTACAAACAAACTTTCAGACGGGCCTGTCCTATAATCTGTACATGGCTTGCCAACTGGCTGTATTGTGAACAGTGTATTAAGAGCTTTTTAAATTTTAACACTTATAAACCAGTGATCTGGTGAATTGAATGCTAAGATAATACAAATTTCAATATCATCGACCACATCTACATACTTGTGTTTTCTAGATGTCTTAGGCATATTGAAGATTTGTTCTGATTTTTGTCATTTAGTTTATCGACTGTACACGGCTACTGCTTGGCTCAGAAAGGAAGTTGGTATGTTAGACTGGTATTATGGTTCTAACGTCGAAGGCTCATAATGAGGAGTTTGAGGCCAAAGACGAGAAACGAATTTTTGTCATGATTCGTCACGAAACATGGTCACCAGAGTGTGGGGCTCATTTTTCTCTATATAACTAGAGTCAAATATTTTTATCTGAAAGTAGAGACTGGATTCTATCACAAATAGTTAACATGTTCCATTATTGGTCCATTCTTAAAATAACTCAATAACTGAAATCCATGCAGAACTCTGGTTTCCATGGCCACCAAAATCAAGGTTCAGTTTGAATATGGTTTACTTGATCAATGTGCACAGGTGAGCGACCTAGGGCCATAGGGCCCTCTTGTTATTAAAGGGTCTGTTCTGCTAATCTTATTAGCATCATTGGTAGATTCTTGGTACGAGGGGGGTTGTATATCACATTAATTTCCTGTAGCCCAAATTTCAGACCTACATGTAATTACACTCATGGTAGCATTGCTAAATCTAAACATATTTTGATTCTGACCAAAATTGTGGTTGCTATGGCAACAGAAACATTGAAAATGGCTTAAAACCCGTAGGGGACTTCTTTATTGCTGGCAATTCTTAATGACTTGTTTTCATTCTGTCATATGTCACCTTTACCGTCTTCATGACATCTTCTTAGATTGCCAACATTCTTTTACATACCTACTCCTTTATTTGTAATAGGTCCATATCCTTTAGAAAGACCTGTACTAACAAAAGAATTTCGTGCGCGGGTCTGTTTTACGCTGACCAGGTCTGTATTCAAAATAAAATAGACCTGCCCACGTGCACAACTGACCAAAACAGACCCGCGCATGTAATTCTTTTGATAATACCGATCTTTCTAAAGGATACAGACCTATTCGTGTGTAACAGAGTTTACCGTTTGTATGAACACTGTGTAATTGTTACTTGTATGCGTTCGGTGAGTTTCGCCAACGTTTATTTCAAAAAGCTTAATTAGCCTAAAAATTGCAATTAAGCACTTTCGGTACTAATATAGCACGTGTATTAAAAGAAACGACATAGTAAAAACTAACTAAAAACTACATGTGTCATAACAATACAAACTTAAAAGTAATGATTTGATAATTTAATTTGTTTCAAATCAGTGCATGACAAACATACATATACATTTAAATTTGAAGAAAAAAACATTTGAAAAACATGCACTATCCCACAATAGATTTTACTCTATCCCACCTAATGAAAACAACAGAAAATGAACAGGGTTAATTGTAAATTCGCTAAAAATAAAACAGTTGAGTATTTTGGTGTATTTGAACCTTAGATTTACCATTGCAATAATAATTTAACAATGCAGAAGCTACTTGTTTAATGACTTGTTTAATATTCTGTATTGTTGAGTAATTTTCGCTCGTACAGACGTGTTCCATGAGCGCGATAAATTAAGAATACAAATCAAAATACTGCAAGCATTCAAGCGTCATGCGTTGCTAAACCATTGCTCTAAAATTAGGTTTAGCTTTCAATTTAATTAATTATAAACGTTATATTTACTTGTTCCTTTACGACACTCTTTACAAAAGTATAATGCCAGTGACATGTCCGACATATCAATTGGTCGTATGGCATGTAAGTCGGATAACAACCTCGTGCATCGGTGTTCACGTGAAAACCGTGACCAGGTCTGTCCTACCCAGATAGACCTCCCACTCGGTCGATATCCTATACTTACCATCTTCATGAAGTCTTCACAAATTGTTTCTGCTGTCTTCATTTGCTTGTTATTTTGGTATTGCAGAACTTGTATTTTAACTTCAATTTTATTCTGCAGTTCTTTGAGTTGTTGGTTGAGTTCTTTTCGGTACTTTTGTATTTATGTTAAAGCATCTTTTAGCGAAATCCTTTAATTTGTTGATCTCTTTTCTGTACTTTTGTATTTCTATTAAAGCATCTTTTAGCGAATCCTTTAATTTGTTGATTTCTTTCCTGTACTTTTGTATTTCTGTTAAAGCATCTTTTAGCGAATCCTTTAATTTGTTGATCTCTTTTCTGTACTTTTGTATTTCTGTTAAAGCATCTTTTAGCGAATCCTTTAATTTGTTGATTTCTTTCCTGTACTTTTGTATTTCTGTTAAAGCATCTTTTAGCGAATCCTTTAATTTGTTGATTTCTTTTCTGTACTTTTGTATTTCTGTTAAAGTATCTTTTAGCGAATCCTTTAATTTGTTGATTTCTTTCCTGTACTTTTGTATTTCTGTTAAAGCATCTTTTAGCGAATCCTTTAATTTGTTGATTTCTTTCCTGTACTTTTGTATTTCTGTTAAAGTATCTTTTAGCGAATCCTTTAATTTGTTGATTTCTTTCCTGTACTTTTGTATTTCTGTTAAAGTATCTTTAAGCGAATCCTTTAATTTGTTGATCTCTTTTCTGTACTTTTGTATTTCTGCCCCTGCGAAAAGTACAGTTACTGTTCATGAACAATTCTTTTTCCACGACTTGGTCGCCTTAATCAATTTGTTATTTAACATGAACTTTCTTAGGATTGTTCGGACTCATCCAGCGAACATAATATGGGGTAGATTCTCATGAAAACAGGAAGTTAATACATGTAATACTATGTCATCTTGACCCAATGACTCATAATTCCTAATTTAATTCATTTCCCATTGAACCAAGGAAAGTAAGTAAGTATAAGATTATTATTGTTTAATTACAATTGTACTTCTTTCAAGCTATTAGCTTGCTTGCAAACTTCCCCCACTTACATGAGAGTAGGCGGGCATTTTATGATCAATTTTCTTAATATTGTTTTCAATTCTGCCTGCTGATGTCGCTTGGGAGTAGGCATGATTGTTTTCAATTCTTTCAATTCTGTCTGCTGTTGTCTCATGGGAGTAGGCATGCATTTTATGATCAATGTTCTTAATATCCTTCTTAATCCTTTCGAGTCTCCCTGCTGTTGTAAACTTCCCCAACTTTCATGGGAGTATGCGTCTATTTTATGATCGATATTCTTCATATTGTTTTCAATCCTTTCAAGTCTTTCTGCTGTTGGCACATGGGAGTAGGCGTTCATTTTATGATCAATGTTCTTTATATCCTTCTAAATCCTTTTGAGACTCCCTGCTGTTGTCACAGTGAAGTATGCAAGCATTTTATTATCAATATTCTTGATATTATTTTCTAGGCGGTTAAGCCTTCCTGCTGTTGTCTCATGGGAGTTTGCGTGCATTTTATGATAAATGTTCTTGATATTGTTTTCTATCAAGTCTTCCTGCTGTTGTGGCATGGGAGTAGGTGGGCATTTCTATCCGTTCAAGCCTTTTTGCTGTTGTCAAAGTAAAATTTTAATGTATTTGTATAAACCAACAGTACCAAACAAAAACAAGTTAGTGTTGATATCTGTAAAAATAAGGGGAAAGATATTTTCTTTACCGTCTTCATGACATCTTCGCAAATTGTTTCTGCTGTCTTTTTTTTGCCAGTCATTTTGATATTGCAGAACTTGTATTTTGTCTTCAATTTTATTCTGCTGTTCATTGAGTCGTTTGTTGATTTCTTTCCTGTATTTCTCTATTTCTTTTGGGGAACACTTCCAGCCACTTCTGGAGCTCTGTCACCAGTGAGTGCAGCAGTGTAAATGGATCAGTTGGTCGTGTCTGATACTGGGGTGACCTCTCAACAAGTACAGGACTGTTAAGATTGACTCACCAGACTCCTCTAACAATGTTCCCCTGCAGTGAAGCACGAGAACATGTTCAGGCTTGATAAGGTTTATACAAATATATCTACAACAGACAATTAAAATAAAATGTAAATCAATGAAATACAAGTTGAATATTTGTACGGCGGAAAATTGTTATTAGGCCATTAAATACTACAAACTTATCATGTTAGTTCTGTGCAACTGGCCAGTCACGAATCAACAAATGCATATTTGACTTCAAACATTTTCTTCTATGTAGCACGTTTTGTTATGTTGTATAGATTGCTGCCATATAGCTTGGCGATGAAGCAAACGGGCAGCAATTGTCAACCATTCACATTATTAAGTTGTCGTCTTGTCTTTGTTGGAACACACCAAATAACTTCTCCTGGTCTCTTTGGAATAATGTTATATCTTTTTGGACATTGTCCCCTATGATTGCGGAATGTGTTGTGAAAAAAATGCGACGTCGTTTTCAAAATGGTCACGTGACATCGGACAAATCGGAATGGGTATAGGCAAATACCACGTTTCTGTTCGTGAACAGAAATCAATTACCGAACACACAAAGTTTTAATTAACGTGCGTGCCCAACAGAAGCAATAAAACATTTTGATAAACACAGATAGTCAGTAAAATAATAGTAAGACTAATGTAATTATGTTTAATTAATAAACATCCATTTTATTAATTAAATATTTTTTCGTTTCTGTTCGGTCTTTGATTTCTGTTTGGTATTTAACCATACCGAATCGGGCTTGCATAATTTGATTTTTCGTTGTAATTTTCTGGCATATATTTTATATATTGTGTCATTACGTATATTTCAGATATTCACATAAGCCCGTAGTTTTATTGTCAGTTTCAGAAAGAAAAAAACAAAAAAACACCGGCACATTAAGTATATTTTTGATTATCATATAGGTCCGCATATAGCCCGCAGAAATCCACACTTTAAACTTCGCCTTATTTCGGGATATTTACGGTGTAGGTTACAAGGTCACAGAATTTCGCCCCTGTCACCATCAGCTGACCTTGAATTTGAAACCAGTAGGGATGAGTTGTTTTGACAACAATGTTATCCCCATCTTTTTCCAAAAAAAGTTTTGTCCAATACCGTTTGTTTCCAAGGCGGTAGCTATTGTATGATCTCGAATAGAGAAAGGGCATTTTATTTCTAATATTCCCACATTCCCATTGTCACAGACTTTGCCATCTGGAGTTGCTCCCAGAAAAGGAAAATTTGGATTTATCACCAATCCACAGTCATGAACATGACACTTCTTTCCCTTCCTATACTTATTTCTGGCCACTTTTTCACGATTTGAAAGGTTTGGGCTTCATGATGCTGTCCACGAATGTTTGAGTTATGGCAGCTTTCCTTGTCATAAATCTTCCAAAGTTACTAGCTGTGATTCTTTTTGCACGTTCTGCGTGCCACTTGTCACAATTCTACTGTTCTCTGGTGTTCTGTTCCAAAAGAATAGCCTCAGACTGCGTCACACTAACAAGATCTAGTTGTTTCTGGGTATGCTGTGTTGTACGTATATACAGCTAGTATAACCAATAATCCAACACAAAAGATTTCTTGAAATTTATTCCTTTCATGATCATAGGATGTGTGGTAAAGACCCACAATATACAGTTATATACCTTGTAATATAATACAGTTATGTGCGAGAAAATGTACGTTAAAGGTTACTTTATTATCATAAAAAGACGTATACTAAAATTAATTTACTTCGGGAACTTTGTTGATGTACATTAAAAGCTCTGTGGTGGGGTGTGGAACAATTTTCACAGTAAAATCAAGTTTTCTTACATAAAACCAAACTCTCAGCTTAAAATGCACATGTATTGGATAAATCATATAACAATGCAACAATAAGACCCAAACTTACTCTATGTGGGGCAATAATGGACCCAGAGTTTGAGATTTGAGCTCGCAAACCTGCAAGCAAGCATCGTGGCTTTGACTTCCGGATAAAACTACCGAGAAGAATTCCACCGAAAAGAAAATTATGTAACGAAAAGAGCCAAGTTATCTAACAATAAAATACATTTCTATTCTTTCAAGTCTGCCTGCTGTCGTCACATGGTAGCCTTGTAGCGTAATATGGCTAAAGTAATCACTTAACAGTATAGCAGTTTCAACGTTTTATTCAATACATACGCTCCGGTCTGACTCCGAGCTCCACTCATGACTCGGCGCTCCAATTCCAACTGATCTTAACACAACTTTGCTTGGGTTATAAAGGGTATAGGCAGACATGTATTATACAGAGATTGGTGTAACCAAATGTTCAAGCTTCCTGGTATTATGTAAGATCACCCCCCACACCACATTAAATGTGTCCAACATACTCAACTGTCAAACCTACACAGTGACCCACCATGCACATGTCAACATTGACATACAATGTTATACCTTATAATGTAACCCAAAAAAAAAAAAACTAATAAAAAAAAACTACTATACATGTACTTGTATAATATTTGTTCCGCCCCTTAATTTGGAATAAATGAAAATAACATTTTTGCTTAATACTCAATTCAATTTCCCCTACATTTATTTAGTACTCAGGAAACTCTGATATTGTTTACACCTTATAGCGGAGATGACAATTGAAATGGAGTACTAATCCATGTAATTGTCACCTTCGACAACCATGATCACATATAAACATCACACCTAAAAACATACATACATATATCTGGATGATCAAGGTAAACAATACATTTTGATATAGCAATTCAATATACATGTTTCCATTTCTTATCATAATTTTGCTTGATAGTGTCTATGGTATCGTATTCCTGAATAACATAATCACACGTGACATTGACACAATTAAACACTTGAAATTTCTTAAAATCGCAGCTTCTAAACATAATTTATACGGAACGTCTCTGAACACTGGAAGTTTTTAACGACTGTTTGTTGTTTTATAACGTCTTCCAGTTCCAGTTACAATGTGAGTCCGTGTTTATCAGCCGCAGTGTCATAAGTTCCTGGAATGTATGGTATTGACATGATTAATATCTATATATAGTTCTATCTTCTATTTCAATATATGCAGTGATAACTTACTCATAAGAAATAATATATAATATGTACGTATTTGTACTTATAAGTTGCAAATTACTTCATAATTAATAGGTTTCTAATGTCATCTTACTATATTAAACCTCCGACATGCATAACATCTCTATTCATATTATAAAACTTCCATGAACTTAATCTTAACTCAACTTCATAAAACATAAACAACTGCAACATAAACATATACAACTAATTCAACATTGCCCAACACCCAATAATAAAAGTTGTTATTTGTTTTAAACCAACACCTAGTTACAACAACACGAAAAAACATCGTTTTACATATCATAATACAGTTACATCTTCACTAATATTGATAATGAAAGTAATTTCTATTTTTCGTAGTACATATACTAGAATTTTATGGCAAAATCCTCAAATTCAAAATTTAAATCTTACGACAAAATCATGACGTACCCATTTGACATATAATTATCGTTAGATACACTTACTAATAATACAACAAAATTTAACATTACTATTTCTACTTTGAATGAACATCCTTAAAAGTACTGTATGAAGCTATTATTATTTGTTATTTTTACCACAACCAATAACACAACCAACCCAAAACATGCAAAGATACTTAATATATGGCATCGGCAATGACTTCTTCGGATTCCAGTTGAACTTTGGCGTCCATCAGCATCTTATTTACTTGCCGTTGTACTATTTCCACAATCATCGTATAGCTGTTGACACATCATTTCCACTTCTCTACGTTGAAACTCGTTGAAGCCATCCAGCGTCGACGTGCAATAGTTGCCATGGTTGAAACTATTACTATGATATCCATGTTAATTTCATGGATCATCAATTATTTCCACTTGACCGATGAAGTAATCCCCATATACTCGTTGACATAGTTGATATACTATTATTCGATATTCTGATAATTCCTGGATCTATCTGGATCTGTCGTAATACACCGAGCCATCCGTGAAGTTTTAGACTTCTACCCGGAATGATGCCCTGTGCAATCGAGCTTGAAGTATAGTTTCCTCTTGAAGCACACATCTTTTGGTATTCATACACTTGAATACTGGACTTGGGATTGTTGATAGTCTCGCATCGTTTGGAGTATTACACCATATATGACATGGTTTTGTAATTGTATTGCCCCTGCAGACAATTCTCAAAATGTATTTTTGATTTCATCTCCCATCCGTCTTATTCCCCGAACCTATGTGTTTTCACCGTTGGTCTGGGCAGGTATATAGTGGTATGAATGGTAGTTTCCTATTGCTTGATCAAGTGTTTTTTAATTTAATACACATATTTTTAACAAAATAAAATTGCTAAGGTACCCAGTGCGGCAATGGTGATCATTATAACTACTCATAATGGAAATTCATGTTGACGACATATCATGGACTTCTATTAAAGTAACTATTGTGATTAATTTATTAGTTTTTCATTGGAAAGTTTCAATTCCTTCTTATGCTTTGATACGCTTACAATTAATTAATTAACTTACTACTATTGTGCTTGAACTTGAGTTCTCAAACTAATATCCTAACGTTATATAATCATTGAATGTCTCTAACTTAACGAATTGCATTATTCATTATTTTGCGTACATGACGTAATATAAGTGAAGTGTAACTTTAATATTAAATCTAAAAATATCGGTTAATAACCATTACAACATAATCGACTCTCCGTTTCTATAACAATATTGATACAATCGGATAATACAGTCGTTTTATTGAATAACAAATATTCCTATGTTGCTGATTGCCTAACATGCTAATGACTTTTTACCGATTTCATCATATTCAAATATTGTATTCATAACATATGTATAATTATAGTCAAATGTTTCTACGAATAATTTCGTTTTTATATACTTTTCATAAAAATATTTTAAACAATATTTACAACATAAACCGATTATCCTTACAATGATATTATTGCTATATTTTCTGATATTAAACTAGTCGTTTTATGAATAAAATCATAATTATATATGTGCCTTCTGATTTCCTAAAAAATACCGGCTATCGACTTAGCGTAACAATATCGTTAAAAATAACAATAGAACAAAGACTCCAAAGTAACCGATCTTCCTCAACTAACCGATCTTCCTCAACTTCTGATATTATAGACAGTCGTTTCAAAATACATTCATATGCCTTCTGATTTCTAATAAATACTGGCCTTCGACTTCTTATATAATATGTCTCTACTACTAATTATGTTCTCATAACATTTATCTCAACACAACAATAACACATCCCGACCCTCGTATCTAAACTCCAATATTATAATAGTCGTTATAATGAATAAAACATATTCATATGCAACTTATTTGCTCTCGACTTCTATATAATACTTAATATCTCGACAATATACTCAAAAATTCTTACAAATAATTATGTTCGCATAATATCTATTTGTAGACATCGGTCAACAACCGTAAAACCATAATACACACCCGACTCTCTTAACGAATAATCATATTAACATTATTGACTATTACAACATGTTATACTCACTATTTCAAGTCTATACATTTGATACATTAATTAAATTTCAATTTTTATATAACAACACTGCATTAATATTTACAATTTACAACGTGATGTATATGCACTTGACAACTTGACATGATAAAATTTTAATTAGTAACTATCAATTTCAGTTACGTATTTCAACTTTATATAAATTAATGATTTTTTTGTTGTTGTTGACATTTTAACATTTTTCCTTTTTATACTTAATTTTGTCATTTATATTCATTAATAAGCCTAAAATAGTCTGCATAAGTAACTAAGTAGATGTTCTTTCCATTTAATCCATGATTTATATTGATCATATTCTAAGATCACCCTTGCGACACCCTGGTTACTTACAGCTTTTAAAACATTTGCCATAATTAAAAATTGATTATTTTCTACACTTGTAAGCAAAAAGAAATTTACAAACATTCACTCACCTTTCTGATCGTATAGGATTCGTACTCGCGTGTGCTGGTCACGATCACCAAAAGTTAGCCTTGTAGCGTAATATGGCTAAAGTAATCACTTAACAGTATAGCAGTTTCAACGTTTTATTCAATACATACGCTCCGGTCTGACTCCGAGCTCCACTCATGACTCGGCGCTCCAATTCCAACTGATCTTAACACAACTTTGCTTGGGTTATAAAGGGTATAGGCAGACATGTATTATACAGAGATTGGTGTAACCAAATGTTCAAGCTTCCTGGTATTATGTAAGATCACCCCCCACACCACATTAAATGTGTCCAACATACTCAACTGTCAAACCTACACAGTGACCCACCATGCACATGTCAACATTGACATACAATGTTATAGGAGTAGGTGTGCATTTTATGATCAATGTTCTTAATATTGTTTTTTAGCTCACCTGTCACAAAGTGACAAGGTGAGCTTTTGTGATCGCTCTTCGTCCGTCGTCCGTCCGTCCGTTCACAATTGCTTGTGAACACACTATAGGTCACAAATTTAGCCTAATCAATATGAAACTTGATCACAATGATCATCTTCATACAATCTAGGTCAAGTTCGATATTGGGTCATCTGGGGTCAAAAACTAGGTCACTAGGCCAAATCAAAGGAAAACCTTGTGAACACATTAGAGGTCACAATTTGAGCCTAATCTTTATGAAACTTGATCACAATGATCATCTCTATAAAATCTAGGTCAAGTTCGATATTGGGTCATCTGGGGTTAAAAACTAGGTCACGAGGCCAAATCATTGAAAAAGCTTGTGAACACACTAGAGGTCGCAATTTGAGCCTAATCTTTATGAAACTTAATCACAATGATCATCACAACAAAATTTAGGTCAAGTTCGATATTGGGTCATCCGGGGTCAAAAACTAGGTCACAAGGTCAAATCATAGAAAAACCTTGTGTAGACACTAGATGTCACAATTTTGACTTAATATCTATGAAACTTGGTCACAATGATCATCTCAACAAAATCTAGGTCAAGTTCGAAATTGGGTCATCCGGGGTCAAAAACTAGGTCACAAGGTCAAATCATAGAAAAACCTTGTGTAGACACTAGAGGTCACAATTTTGACTTAATCTCTATGAAACTTGGTCACAATGATCATCTCAACAAAATCTAGGTCAAGTTCAATATTGGGTCATCTGGGGTCAAAAACTAGGTCACAAGGTCAAATCATAGAAAAACCTTGTGTAGTCACTAGAGGTCACAATTTTGACCTAATCTTTATGAAACTTGGTCACAATGATCATCACAACAAAATCTAGGTCAAGTTTGATATTGGGTCATCTTGGGTCAAAAACTAGGTCACAAGGTCAAATCATAGAAAAACCTTGTGTAGACACTAGAGGTCACAATTTTGACTTAATCTTTATGAAACTTGGTCACAATGATGTCATGTACATCTTGGTCATGTACTGCTATAACAGGTGAGCGACCTAGGGCCCTTTGGGCCCTCTTGTCTATTCTTTCAAGTCTATCTGCTGTTGTCACATGGGAGTAGGCGTGCATTTAATGATCAATGTTCATAATATTGTTTTCTATTCTTTCAAGTCTATCTACTGTTGTCACATGGGAGTATGCATGCATTTTATGATCAACGTTCTTAATTTTGTTTTCTATTCTTTCAAGTCTATGTGCTGTTGTCACATGGGAGTAGGCATGCATTTTATGATCAATGTTCTTAATATTGTTTTCTATTCTTTCAAGTCTTTCTGCTGTTGTCGCAGTAAATTTAGTTGTTGAAACCAACAGTACTGAACACAAAACAGTTAGTGTTGACATCTGTAAAAATAAGGGAAAAGAAATTATAGTAATCGTCTAAAATGCATGAACATGTATAGCTCATGACATGATTAAGCAATAATTACAAATGCTCATAATTATACATTAGAGAGCAAAAGGTCCAATTTTTGAAACAGTACTGTACATTCCTTAATTGATTGGTCCAGACTGTCTTCATTGAGTAAACTTTGTTCCTATCATTGGAGTATTTGTGCATTTTTAGATCAATGTTTTTGATATCATTGGAGTATGCGTGTATTTTATGATCAATATTCTTGATATCCTTTGAGAATGCGTGTATTTTATGATCAATATTCTTGATATCCTTTGAGTATCATGTATTTTATGATCAATGCTCTTGATATCCTTTGAGTATGCGTGCATTTTTAGATCTATGTTCTTTATATCCTTTGAGTATGTGTGCATTTTATGATCAATGCTCTTGATATCCTTTGAGTATGCGTGTATTTTTAGATCTATGTTCTTGATATCCTTTGAGTATGCGTGCATTTTTAGATCTATGTTCTTTATATCCTTTGAGTATGCGTGTATTTTATGATCAATATTCTTGATATCCTTTGAGTATGCGTGTATTTTATGATCAATATTCTTGATATCCTTTGAGAATGCGTGTATTTTATGATCAATATTCTTGATATCCTTTGAGTATGCGTGTATTTTATGATCAATATTCTTGATATCCTTTGAGTATGCGTGTATTTTTAGATCTATGTTCTTGATATCCTTTGAGTATGCGTGCATTTTTAGATCTATGTTCTTTATATCCTTTGAGTATGCGTGCATTTTTAGATCTATGTTCTTGATATCCTTTGAGTATGCATGCATTTTTGGATCAATGTTCTTGATATTGTTTGATGAGGTCAAGTCTGCCTGCTGTGTAAATGTAGTGGCAGAAACCTACAATATCAGGCACAGAACAATTTGTATACTACTGATCGCATCATCCTTCATCAATTAATTATATTGATCTTTGTCCATACCGTTTTTGTGGCACATTTGGAGTAATTAATAATAAAACAGCAATAAATATACCCTGTTCGTCAGAATCCAACCCTCCTCTTATGCCGAAAAACGATGCCGTGTCCTCGTAGATATCGATGATGCTAGCTTGTTGAGCGTTAACCGCTACGGGACACGGTCCATCTCCTGTACAGTTCCTCTCAACCTTCTGCTTCATTGCTACTTCCTTAGTGTCTCGTCGCATGTTCTGCCACTTAATGGAACACTCCTGAGGTGTCCTGCTGGCAAAACCAAGGCAGGACACCTCATCAGCCACCAGCTATCAAATTTCCTGCTTTTTAGCTCACCTTGCCACTTTGGGGTTGTTTTTTGTCCGTCGTCCGTCCGTCCGTCTGTCAGTCCGTTAGACTTTTGACCGTAAACACTTTAGCACTTTCAATTTTGCTTTGATCTTCATCAAACATGGTCAGTAGTTGTATCTCAATGAAATCTAGGTCAATAGGTCAAATAATAGCAAAACCTTGTTAACACTCTGGAGGTCACATTTATAATTTAATCTTCATGAAGTTTGGTCAAAATGTTTATCTTGGTGACCTTAAGGTCAATTTCGAAGTTGGGTCATGTGGGGTCAAAAACAAGGTCAATAGGTCAAATAATAGCAAAACCTTGTTAACACTCTGGAGGTCACATTTGTAGTTGTATCTCAATGAAATCTAGGTCAAGTTTGAAGTTGGGTCATGTGGGGTCAAAAGGTCAAATAATAGGAAAACCTTGTTATCACTCTGGCGGCCACATTTTTGCTTAAATCTTCATGAAGTTTGGTCAAAATGTTTATCTTTATGACCTTAAGGTCAAATTTGAAGTTGGTTCATGTGGGGTCAAAAACTAGGTCAAAAGGTGAAATAATAGAAAACCTTGTTAACACTCTTGGGGCCACATGTTTGCTTTGATCTTCACCAAACTTGGTCAGTAGTTGTATCCCAATGGAATCTAGGTCAAGTTTGAAGTTGGGTCTTGTGGGGTCAAAAACTAGGTCAAAAGGTCAAATAATAGGATAACCTTATTAACACTCTTGAGGCAATATTTTTGCTTTAATCTTCATGAAGTTCGGTCAAAATGTTATCTTGATGATCTTGAGGTCAAGTTTGAAGTTGGGTCATGTGGCCAAAAAACTAAGTCAATATGTCAAATAATAGCAAAACCCTTTTAACACTCTGGAGGCCTCAGTTTTGCTTTAACCTTCATCAAGTTTAGTCAAAATGTTTATCTTGATGACCTTAAGGTCAAGTTCAAAGTTTGGCCATGTTTAGCAGGTGAGCGCCCCAGTATCTATGATCCTCTTGTTAATGTTTGTGACCGTTGATAAAAATTTGCAATTTATTGATGTCAAATTGTCTCCCCTTTTCAACACTTCCTCTAACTTCAACTTTTCCAAGTTGTTAAAATTCACATTTCTCACCCTTTTCTTCTTCATCTCACTAACAATCTCTGATGACAAATTCTTGCAATCCATGTCAGTCATATTGGAACCAGGAAGTGAAATTATGGGATTGTTGTATAGGCTTAACACCAGTGTTAACTAATACTCTGGATTACGTGTTGTGTATTGTTCAGATTTATTACTGAGAGAAATTTTTTTCTTTGGCAATTTATTTGTATGTTCTAGTTTATTACCTTCTGCTGAAGAAATCTCATTGCCGAGGTAATGAGTTCAAGTTGTTGTTTCATTTCTTGTGCAGTAGTTGTAGTTGACTTCCTTGGTATATGTTTGTTGGTCTTTCGTTGGTTTGTGATTGGTAGTTGTATTTCATTTGTCCTTGATTCAGGAGTTGGTTTGGTCATATAACCTTTTTGCTCTATTCGGGCCTGAACACTCTATTTAGTAGATTATTTTGTACATTATCAGTAATTCTTGAAATTTGATAATCATCATTAGAGTTGATATGTAGTTTCTCTTTCACATGTGCGTTCTGCAGACTGCTAGAGATATTTCTAGACCTGGTGGTTTGTGGCATATGGGATTTTACTGCCGACGATGCAGTTGGTTGAAATGGAGGAGGGTCTGTGGGACTGTCACCCTCATGTTCATGAGTAGGTAGAAAGGGTGGTATATGTATGGGTTCCCACAAGTGTCTGCAGGATATGCATGAACTTGTATGGTTCGTCACCACTATGGAATTCTAGTAGATCTTCATCGATTTTTTCACAATTGTAATGTAACCATCTTTTACACTCGTCGCAACCGATGCCTTGGTCAATAACTGTTATGTTACAGTGTAGACAAACAGCGTCCTCAGGAGGAGTATCTTCCAGTCTGTTCGCGTTTGGATGTAAATTATAAGGTCGCTTTATAAGACAATATGAAGACCATTGTGACCTATGGCCCCCTTGTTTCCTAGAATGAGAATTAGGCATGATGGACAGGTTCGCATATTTATCCATTTGTAAAGTAAATTTTGGCTTCCTTGTTGTATTGGTATTTGGCAATAAAGTTGCCAAATCAATGAATTTATTTCTCTAAATGTCTTTACAAATTGGCTATTTAATTTGACTGACAATTGGAGTGCTGATTGGCTCTGAGTGCCATTACCTGCTATAAACCCCTGAGTATGGGCGAAACAGCATTGTTGACAGAACTGATGTTGTGTCCTTCTTGTTCCTGATCAGAGTCCCTTTCAGAGTCATTGTTATGTGGATTCCGAATTTTCCTAGTCTGTGAAGTAGCAGGCACAGCAGTTAGAGGGCCCCAAATGTTCAGGCCCGATACTAATAGGGGCCTTGTAGCCCTGACGTGACCATTTGGTAGAGATGGCCCAGTCTGATTAACGCAGTATGTTTCTCGCCTAACACAACCACCTTGGGCATTAAGCAAATGGACTCTGTGTTGTGTTTGTGCGACATTATCAACTTGTTGAGATGTTGAAGGCATCGTACATTCAACAGTTTTTTTGCCTTTTTTGCTTGTTTATTCATTCAAATTGTCTGTATTAAAAGCACAACACGAGCATGAAGAGACTGTTGCCAATGTGGAGGAAGCTTTCCTCTTCTGTGAAGGTTTCATATGAAATAATAAAATATATAACATGTTTTGACCTCCTTACGAGACTTATAATAGAGCTCAGCTTCTTTGCTGATAAATTAGCCATCCAACTGGCCATTTTTAGTGGGTCTATGACCAACTAAGTCTTTTACAGACAGTTAACGTTTAAACGGAACTGGCAAATAAATCCCAATGGATACATCTATAAGCATGAACTGGCAATTAACTCATGCAAAAATAGTGGCATGGACCAAGTTAATTTGTGCGGACCATAGTTAAGTCCAGCGTAGAGTCAACGCATTACTAATTTTGTCACACACATTGTGAGTTATCAGTTAGTCTGTTTAGTCCATAACTTGGATTTTGAAATTGTTTGGCATAAAATCCACCAGCACCCAATTGTATAAACATTGGTTAAATTTAACTAATATTTAAACCTTAACCACTGGTTCACTTTAACCAAACTGGTTAGTAAACCAATTTGGTTAACCAATTGTATAAACACTCTTAACCGAAAGGTTAACTAACCAACTTGGTTAAATTTTAACCACTGGTTAACTTACCTGTATAATACCGTCATGCACTAGCGCACCGACTCAATGACGTCACATTCGCGCATTACCTGTCAAATGTGACAGGCGACAAAAGCCTGGAAAGATGGATGCTGCATCAGCGGAGTTGTCTCCGTTAAAGAAACAGATGATGCGGTCTAAAAACTTTCTTTGTCAGAAAATGAAGTTCTGAAGACGGCAGTGAGAGATGTTTGACATTTTTACAGCTTTATAAAACACTGCAATTCGTCGTCCGGAGTCACAAAAAAAAATGCAAGACCTGGTAAACGGACCATATTTTGTTTACGAACGAGAAATAATTACTGTGTAATTATTTGGAAATTTGATGATATGCCAGTTTTTAACAAGCACAAATTAATAAACTTATAAAAGTATTAGATCTATATAGATTGCCATCCCTACTAGATTCTACTTTTCTTTGGTTACTCGTTCAACCCGGAAGTGACCTAATATTGAATCTACTGTGTAGAATTTACAGTAGAAAGGAACACACAGGTTTATAAATAACGTGCGTGAAAGGAACCAGCCCACTGTAACCCAATGAGTGTTGTAGAAGTCGCTTACTCACTGTACTGTCGAGATTGACTCACTACGGGCGCTGGCTAGCTCAGTTTGATGAGCTACATCAATAAGTAGGCCCAGGATCGTGGGTTCAAGTCTCACGCCGGGTGCACTTTTTTCCTACCTTATTCGCGTTATAAATAGTGTCAGACATGCTTGACAGACTCATATACATGTACCCTTACGGCCTTAGTCTGTAGATGTGTTGTTGCCTCTGCATGATGGAGAGCTCTGAGTGGCAAGAGAGAGCATATTAAACAAGCCAGTTAATTAAACTAACATACTAAACCAGTCAGTCGCTCAAGCCAGTATACTTTATCAGTCAATCGCTTGAGTCAGCAAAATAAAGCCGTGACTTAAAGCTTTAAAGTTTAATGCGCAAACAGGCCAAAGGCCTATATACAAGGAATATATAACACATACATATGACCTTTAACAATGAGTAAAGTTTGAAATTTTACATATGAAACGCACTAAACCAGTCAGTTGATTGATTAGACATTCAGTTGCTGGGATTAACACATTAAACGAGTAGTTTCATCTTACTAAAACAGTCGGACAACTGAGTCCACATACTAAGCCAGTCAGATGCATGAGTCAGCATATTAAACAAGTCAGTTCATCGTACTAAACCAGTCGCACAATTGAGTTGCTTGAGTTGCAAACTTAGCCAGTCAGTTGTTGGAGTTGGCATATTAAACCAGTCAGTTCAGGATATTGATCAAGTGGGTTCATAATACATAACCAGTCAGTTGCTTTAGTCAGCATATCAACCCAGTTGGGTCATGCACGCATGTTAATTAAATGTATATGACACTCTATATTAACGTAAATATGCTGCCGCTTACACATATCGATCGGCCGATAAACAATGTTACCGCGTTAAGCGTAAAACGCACTAGTCAAATTCTACCCTGCTTTATGTAAGACCTCATAATTTTCGTATCTGTTATCCGATTTTAAATATTTAAA
This sequence comes from Spisula solida, assembly GCA_947247005.1. Taxonomy (NCBI): domain Eukaryota; kingdom Metazoa; phylum Mollusca; class Bivalvia; order Venerida; family Mactridae; genus Spisula; species Spisula solida. The sequence goes on from OX365951.1 coordinate 38,379,876, forward strand.
GCTTGTAATGAAGCAGAGATATATGTCTGTCTTTTAATACAACATTAATCACGATACCCTAATTATTAAATCCACGGCGACGAGTAAGAATCCGTTCCGCGTAAAAGTAAGTTTAAAATACCTCTTTTTTTACCAAATAAAAATACAACCAACGGTCGAAAATCATCAAATATGAATTTAGTTTTCGATCGATTTTGTTCATTAAAACTTGTTTTAAAAGCTAATACTTTAAGGTTTTATAAAATGTAAAACTTATTTATAAAGCATTTGTGAGTTATTCAGCTTATTAAACCAGTTGGTCCATGACACATAACCAGTCACTTGCTTTATTCAGCTTATTAAACCAGTTGGTTCATGACACATAACCAGTCAGTTGCTTTATTCAGCTTATTAAACCAGTCGGTTCATGATACATAACCAGTCAGTTGCTTTAGTAGGAATATTGAATAGTTTAACCAGTCGGTTAATGGTATATAACTAGTTAGTTGCTCGAGTCAGCATATTGATCGGTTAAACCAGTCAGATCATTGAGTGGACATGCTAAAAACATTTATTTACTGGAATCAGCATTCTACTGGTTTCACTCAAGTTATACAATTTATGTTTGAAAATACATGTAAACATAAAAGAAACACTATCAATGATATCCCCTTAACCATTATTTTCTACAAAATGAAGTAAGTTAGTTCACATCAAAACCGGGAATGATACTCCCACACACCTTTTTCAAGAAAAAAGATTAAGCAATTGTTTAATAAATCAGAACAATAGTTTAACAAAATTATACTTTAGTCATGAATGTCTTCATTTGGAATTAAGTTAGTGTTAAACAATGGAACCTTATAGTCATACCACCCTTGAAGTATGGTCTTCTTATTTATTTTGTCTTGGTAATATTGGGGTTAAAACAAAATATTAATTATGAGATTGGCCAAGATGAGAGTTCACTGTTAAGGATACAATTTTTGAGTTATCCTCAACAAATAGTATCATTGAAAAAATATGTTAATCACAATAATAAATTATCTAGATAATTTGAAATGAATAAATGAGATTCCAACTTTGTATTTAATGTGTACATGATAATTAAGAGTAACAATATAATACATGTACTTTGAAAAATGTACTGTAATGTATGCACACAAGATGTTAGGCTATAATAAAATAACTTGTAGAACCAAATAATAAATCCACTTTAGATAGATAGTAGTGAAAATTACAATCAAAAGATGCTTGTAAAAATCTAACACATCAGTCTATGCTGGTCTTTATTGACAGGTGGTCTTTCTTAACAAATGTCACTGTATATATGTGTAAGAGGGTACTTGAATGTTTTAGGCTTTTGTACAGCAATATTTATAGAGAATAGAGAATATCTTCTGGAATCCCTGACTTTCTGCCTGATCACAAAAATAATCTAGCACCAGTGTTCTCTGAAAGTTCATCTTGTTTCTTCAGAGCACTAAATGTTCAATGTGGATTCCATGTTGACTCTTTCCAGTGCACCAGCAGGTCATATACTTCCTGAAATATGCATAAAAGTTAAAACAATTCACAATTTCTGCACATTGATAAATTAAAAAAAATGCTCAGCAGACAGCTAGAAATGGCAAAATATTACATGTATCTCAATTTAACTAGATTTCTATGTTTTGAGAATTTTATGAAATATGCAGGGGTTAATTTTTTATTATGCCCCCCTATCGATAGATGGGGAGGCATATAGTGATTCACCTGTCTGTCCGTTCGTCTGTTCGTCCGTCCTGGTTAACCCAAATTGACCGTTTCTTCTAGCATTAATATGGCTTGCTACAAAGCTTTCATACTTGCATGGATGTTGTGTATGAACACTCTCCACACGCCTGTACCACCTAACCCCATTTTGACCTTCACCTTGACCTAATTTTGGACTTAGACTTATTTATGGACAAGGCTTCCACAGGGGGCCTAAGCGTTTAGTGAATGCAGTCTTGTTAGGTATCAGCTTGGGGAAATTTTAAGGTGTTATAGAGATTCTTCGAATGTTGCCGTACAGAGGGCAACTCTGGAGAGGTTGTTCTGTATATAATTATATTAATGTAGAAAAGGACATATACTGCAAAGGAGATAATACCGGACAGTAGATATTACCGGACAAACGGCCCAGACGCTTTTTTAGTTGAATACTTCAGGGGAAGCTTTTTATGCGATTTCTGTCCGGTATTATATTTATTACCCTTTTATCCATAATCCTGTTATGAGTATAAAGATGTAAGTGGATCAATTCTTTTCCATGGTTAAACATTACACCACACACATCTGACATTCTACCAGTAAAAGACAGTAGGTCTATGTTCTTCTCTTTCTTCCAATATTTACCATATACTCAGTACAGTAGTTCTTTCTGCATTTCTGTATTAAAAAGAGTGTAATGATAATAATAATACATCATCATCATCATGCCAGCATTTTAGCGACATGACATTGGTCACTGTGCAGGACAATGAGATATGACATTCCAATGTCGAATGGTGTTGTCGCAAAATGTAAATTAAACAACTTATAGGAGAGCAATTTGAGTAGGCAGTCAGCTAGCTCAGTCGGTAGAGCATTCGAACTGTAAGCGAAGGGTCCGGTGTTTGAGCACAGTTCCCCCAGTTAATTAAAATTGTCATGCATAGCTGTTGCGTCTTGTATTGCAGTCGCGATGCTGTACAAAATAACATGCCTTCAGTAGATCTAGTGTGTTGTGCTAACAGGTTTCCGTAGCTCAGTACCACACACAACCATGTAGGCCTACAGCTGTATCTTTCAGAGTAAGGTACCCTCTAAAAGAGACATGACTGATTGTGCCAGGCTATGTAGATAGACCTACTAGATGGTAGAAACCCCACATAGGAAAGACCAAACACATAGGAATTAAGTGGGTGGGGTAAGCCTACCGCCATATATTCATGATACAGCGTTTTTACATTTATAAGAAGAAACTAAGTGAAGCGTCGGATATAGGCCTACTGTATGCCCTTTATATCACTTATCAAATAAAAGCAATGCATATTTATAAGTATTTAATGACGGCCTTTTGGTAGGGCACAATGAAATAAATCGGCGAAACTTTATTGTTGGAGTACTCTGCCTTGAAATGTCAGATAATCGTTTTTAACAAGATAAAGGAATAAAATAGAACTATAAATGCATCGAAAATATCCGTAGGCAAGAAGTAAAACAAACATTTACCTGGGTCAACATGGCCTGGGTCCACGAAGACATTTTATTGGATTTTCTTGGTGTTGGTTAACCTTTACTCAATTTAAGCGATGTCCGCCCGTTATACTTTGTAACCCAAGGCTAATAATTCGTCCCAAAACCATTCAAACCATCCTTTATCAGTTGAAAATGCGTAAATTGCATTCGAAGCGGACACATTTGTCAGCCATTTTTTTGCATATAATCAGGTTATAGTTTTGGTTAACCGTTAACCAAGCTAAGGGAGGTTGGTTAATTTAACCACGTTTTATGTTCTGGTTAAAGATAACCAAAGCTTTATACAATTACTAACCACTGTTTAACCATTTTGGTTAGTTTAACCACTTGGTTAAGCTTTAACCAATATTTATACAATTGGGTGCAGGAGTTGATGTTCCGCGTCATGAAAGTTAAGCATCATGAGTATGTTATGAGGACTAATATGATCTAAGTCTTTGGTTCAAAGTGAAGGTCGCTCTAGGTTTAATGCCAAACTTGTCCAGACAATAACTAGGCTTAATATGGGGTGATATAAAAAATATTTACACATAAAATTTCACACAAAAGTATCAGGTTAATATCTTCAAGATCAATGTTGCACTGGGTCATAAACAAACTAGAGTTAAATGTTCTAATCCGAAGTACTAAATTAGGTTCATGTCCTAGTCCAGCTAATATATGGGTGATTCTAGAAGGTATTTACACATCCTGGTTGTCTAATTCAATGCTTCGAATATCCAATAAAGGACTGGTTTCCCAAGAACATGAACGCTGTAATCCAATTTGACCAAATAAAATATTCCTTCATCCAGCATCTATAGTTGCAGTACATGTTTATTCTGTTGGGGAAGAAAACAAAGATATTTTTATTATTAAATCAGTATGAACATACTGTCATATAAAGCCTAAAATAAACTGTTTAGACTGGTGTCATGACCTGTAACGCTAAATATTTGCTGCGCCTCTAAATGATGAGGTGGAGTGTCATGCCCAATCCCTAGGTTCCTTTTTCAAAGGTCAAGGTCACAGTTGGAGGTCAAATGTCAAGTTGAAGTTTGTCCAGACCACTACCTTGTCATGCATTGATCAATCTTGCTTATAATTAACCTCTATTAATCGGAGTGTCATGAGCAAGCCCAGGTTCCTCTCTCAAAGGTTAAGGTCAGTGTTGGAGGTCAAAGGTCAAATTGAAGTTTGTATGGATCCTTTCTTCTTTATGCATGGTGGGATTAGATGTAACTTGGCACAATTATTGAAGTTGATGAGCTGACCCGGGTGCAATAGGTAGCATCCATCTCCAGCAAAGTTCTTGGCTTTACTTTCTGGTGATTGAAATCCTTTCAAGCACCAAATATGAGACCTTCTATGCATTGTAGTGTTTAGCATCTCAGACAACTGATTATTAAGTTCATCCACCCTGGCGTTGTACCATATTGAGTCAACGGTATATCTTGAATTCCCATATGAGTGATCATGGTGTAACACCTGTATGACTATCACTTTGTCGACTCCAACTTCAAACAATAAATATATCACAAGTTCCACAATCTAATGAGCAACTGTTGATGGAGTAGTGTTAGCGTTATATACGTCATTAGTCCTGACAATTAGTATGTCTGGAAGAAAACGTTTCTCTTCAAACCCTGCACTTTAGCTCACGGCAATCCTGAATATTGTATGAGAGGCTGACGGGGTTTGTTTTCATGCTTGGATGCTACATGAACCTCTTTCTCTACTATGTCCGTCCCTTTCTGAATTTGTGTAAGTTCATAATGATAATGGTTGTTCTCCATTCACTCAAGTGTATATCTTTGTCACAAAAGTTTTTGTTAATATCAATTATATATTCTTTGCATTTGGAACATTTATTACATTACATCTAGATATATAGATACGTTACAACTATTAGCAATACATTTTCACATCCCCCCTCCCTTGTAAAAATAATCCTCCTGGATTATCAGCATACAAATATATATACTAAATCATTGTCAAAAAGAAATAGAACACCCAAACATTAAACAACACATTAATTATTTCAATACATGTATGTAATCAATGTAAATATACTATCATTAAAACAATTTAAAACATATTCCACTGATACATACAGTGACGAATCCTCTGATACATACAATGGCATTTATATATATATATATATATAATTATATTAATATTACAACACTAGCCAACAGATATACTTGTCAACACAAATAACAACACCAATTACACTATATTTTAATCTCAATTTTTTTGATATATTAGGAAATTCCAGCGTATTTTTTAGTTGGTGTGGCAATTCCATAGTTCTAGCAATTTCCTGCAGGTGTTTAAATGTAAGGCGTTTTGTTGTCAATAATTTCTTACGCAGGTCATCTGATCGGCATGACTCTAAAACATGGTCACGCACCTGATCATCAGGATCCAGGAATTCACATGACACCGCTAATTTTGACAAACGTACAATGTAATTGTAGACTGTCTCATCAGAACTTTGCTTTGACTGGTGAAACACATGACGTTCATATTGGATATTCTTCTTTGGTTTAAAATAAGCCATTAAAGAGTCAACCGCATCCTTGTACGATGTTTCGCTTCCACTCAAACTTTCAAAAACGTCCTGTATCTCAGTTCCACCAATATGCAACAATAATGCTCGTTTTTGACTGTACTTAGTTACCGTTGCAGCTTGGGTATATATTTCAAATCATTTCACATACTGTTTCCATGATTTCGATAAATTAGTTTGTTCTCCAACAACTTTAAATTGTCCCGGTGTCGACACTTCAAATTTTGCAGCCATATTGATTTATTTCTGTTTCTGCATTTTACTCAACTTTCCAGGATTGTTTTTGCACTTTCACAAAATTACAAGATTATTTTATTTGATTTAATTCCTAATTGGAACTAGTTGTTTTTGTTTTGGTGTCAGTTGTTTTATTCCATAAAGTACAAATAGAATAGAATCACAATTGTTTTGCACTTGTTTTTATGCCCCCGTATCGATAGATCGGGAGGCATATAGTGATTCACCTGTCCGTCCGTCCGTTCGTCCGTCTGTCCGTCCGTCCGTCCCGGTTAACCCAAATTGACCGTTTCTTCTAGCATCTTTATGGCTTGCTACAAAGCTTCCAAACTTGCATGGATGTTGTATATGAACACTCTCCACACACCTGTATCACCTGACCCCATTTTGACCTTCACCTTGACCTAATTTTGGACTTAGACTTATTTATGGACAAGGCTTCCACAGGGGGCATAAGCGTTTATTGAACGCAGTCTTGTTTCTATCTCACATTGTTTTATAACTACATTGGTTTTAATTCCTTTTTGATGGAATTAAGATTATTTTAACACTCTTTTAATCCTCACAACAATTGTTGTAATTTATTCCATCTCGTCGCCAATGTAACAACGTAATACTTCTATATATATATATTATTTAATACATCTACATTCCAATGTTAGTTACAAGTTACTCTCTCTAGATCTATACTCATTATACTATATTAATTCTCAGGGAGCCAGTGGGCGTGGCTATCAATGACTGGCATAGATGTGGTATTACCCACACTACATATTTGGTTTTACCAATTCCTGCTCTTTTCTATGTTTGACAAGTATATTTTTTCATTTATTTTGATTTTAACAATATGCTTTGCCATATTTTATCAAGTGTCTGCAATTTGTTTGTCTGTCATTTTAATCTTGTATGTATATGTTTCTAGAGTTTGAATTTCTTACTGTTGGTTATTACATGTATTTCCTGTATTGCTTTTAGTCAGTTCCCATGAAGTTTCATGTTTTGAATGTTAATTGACTGTTCATATTTGTTAAATATGCATCTAATAACATACTGTTATTATTATGTCCCACCGAAAACATTTGCTAGGTGTTTAAAAATAAATAAAACATTTCTTAGCTAGTTTTAAACAAATACAAAGATATGCATTGAATATGATAGTGTTATCATGGTGCACATGTAGTCTTGTACAAAGATGTCAGTAGCAGATCTGTGACGCAATCGAGAAAGCTCGGCCATTTCTGTTTGACTCCTGTATATATACAATGCATAAAGGCCGAGGTGATCAGAATGATCCGTGTTCCTCATGTATATGACAGGTATTTGAGGGTCATGTATCTAATACTGACCCTGTTTAGTCTCATATAACATGTATATAGTGATTTTAAAAATGCAAAATACGATCAGTATATTAAACTGTTTTAGATTATTGTAGCATGGTTGTTTTCATTTAGTTTCATACCACTTTTCAACCAAGTCATTTAATAATATACCGGTATTCCTGTACAGCAGTCAACTGAATGACAGTTGATCTCACCAATTTTCCTGGAATAAATTTTCTACCAGTACTAGCTTTCTCTTTCACAAGCAACTGACAAAAGTTACTGCTCATGTAGAGTACATGACCATTATAGCTAATGTCATGGGGGAACACGTTCAACCAGAGTTTTAAACCTAGATCTGCCAAGTTACATAGTCTAGTTTCCACCAGACCAGGTGCCAGGGTACTGTTTTATCAAAGCACTTAAGGATTTATAACTTAAACACTGGCACTCAAATTTAAATTCCTTATAATACTTTTACAACTTTCAACGTATCGCAAATTGATCTGCAATAGTAACATTGATTTAGTTATGAACTTCAACATACCATATCTGTTCCCGAATTTGCAGTTGTTAAAGGATTATAAATAATTTGTATGTAAGTTTAAGGTTTCTGTAAGTGCTTTGATAAAACAGTACCAAGATGTTTACATACATGTATGTATATCAAGAATTGAGTTGACATATGAAAGGATTTAATTTTGGTTATAAAAATATTGCACATATATTCAAAATCCAATAGATTTGCTTGATGACCTCCATCAAATGAGCGAAGCATTCTCTATAATGGTGGTCAATTATGCTAGCTAGACCGTGGACTACAAGAAATAACACAATATACACATACAGAAATAGTATCATTTATTATGGAAAACAATGAAGTATATCACAGATATATTAGTACAAATAAATAGTACATGGTACACCAGATTTTGTAATACAGTGTGGACATATCACATGTGTGACGTAATTTTTGGCTAAGATGTTGGACGCTCAAGCAGAGTATGAGTACTACCCATACAAATTATTATTTTTGTGCAATTGGTCACAGTTTTTGCCCGAAACCGGACAAAAACTGTAACCTTTTGCTGATACATATTACATTGCATGGAAAGTATTCGTTCTCGGCTTGAGCATCGAGGATGTTTCGTTAAATTCGTCAAAGAATAAAATGTGGTTGTTTTTAACATTTTGTTTACAGATTTTGGCCAAAATTATGTCACGAACCAGATGGTATGTCCACACTGTATTTAAATATGAAACCATGTGTAGGAAATATCTACATATTATACATTAGGGATAATTAGCACCTAAAGTGAGTTCCGAACCCATACTGTATGCCACCACTGCATAGCACAAATAACCAATACCTGTATCAATGTGACTACATCATACCACAACAGTAATCTGTTGATATGGATAACAACACAGATTATATCAGTAAACAGTTACTTGCCACTGGTGTTAATTAATTGCCAAGTGATAACTGTAATTTTAACAAAATCAATCTGAAAGTGCAATCTATTTTGAAGTCATACAATTAATGCACATGTGTTTGTAAATTCTTTCCTGTGCCTATGTAATGAAGCTACCAGCTAGAAGTGCTTTCATTTAGCAAATCATTTCTTGGCACTTTGCTAATGCTATCACGTGCTTTCCTGTGTAATAGACTGCTCTTGTAGTCCTCTCAGATGGTAAATAATCATTTGCAAAAAAGTACTGTTTGGTAGCAAACCATTTCCTAGTAAAGTCCAATTGAGCGCTCAGTAGCACTTTCCTTAGGCAACAGCCTAAGATACACATATATGTTTAAGATGAAATACACATTAAAATTCATCCCCATTTTCTAACAGAAAGATGATAATCTATTAAATATAGCACAGAGAATTTTACCTGATTCTGACCTTTTTGCATGAATATATATTGCAAGGTTCTTGCTGTTGAATATATAAATTTCCCTTAGATTTGAGTTGGTGTTAGTCACCTCAAGCGTCTCAGTGATACTTCTTGCTTATGAAAACATACAGCTGGGGTTATAAATATAGACAATATATTAACTGTTACATTATGCTAATAGAAGATCGAGGGTCAGGTCAAATTATCTGTGCTATAATTATCATGCCCTGATGTGTTACAGTTCAAGTTGTTATCCTGGCAAAATCCATAATGTAACTTTTAGCATCGCCTTTTTCTAACGTATGTATGTAATCACGAAGTCCAAGTTGTTTAGCTATACGATATTGCACTTTAACATCCTTACAGTACTGTAACAATTTCTTTATGTTATTTGGAGCTTGTGGGGCTTTGTCTGTACTTTGTTGGTACCTGAAATTAAGTACAATGTATCATTATCTTAAAGAACCTTGATCACAGTGATCATCTTTACAAAATCTAGGCCAAGTTTAATATTGGAGTCAAAAACTAGGTCGAAAGGTCGAATGATAGATAAAGCTTTAGAACACGCTTGAGGTCTCAATTTTGGCATAATCTTTATGAAACTTGGTCAAAATGATCATCTTCACAAAATCTAGTTAAGATATTTGGTATCCAGGGTTAAAACTATGCCACAAGGTCAAATGATAGAAAACCAAATGAACACACTAGAGGGCACAATTTTGTCCTAATTTTAAAGAAACATGGGTCACAGGTGAGCAATCCAGGGCCCTGTGGGCAATCTTGTTTCAGTTACAGATATGGTAGCCGATTCATAGGGGTGACTATTGAGTCAAATTTTGACTATTGCATTACTATTGGTATTGCTGAAAGTACTATTGTGATACTATTGTATTGCTGGAAACTATTGCGATACTATTGCAATAGTTATTGCCAAGATTTGAAAACCAGATATTAACTTGTAAATGCAAATTTGCACTGTGTAAGATGTCACATTTTGTACAACATAAAAATATACTATTTGTGGAAATGATTTAAAATGAATTCGACAGAAATAGATTTATAAAATTAAGGCTATATTGGTCCATTGTGCCAATTTGTGGCTGTTTTGATACGTGTGGTTATTTAGAATTAGTTTTTTAACGAAAACAGTAGTTGTTTTTTATTAATAATAAACTTTATTTATAAAACAGGAACTATCGTAACTATCGATTGTTGAGCTAACTATCGGCGATAGTTATTGGATCGAGACTTTTACTATCGATCCATACTATCGGGACCCTCAGAATCGCAATGCATCGATATTTCGATGCATTGGCCCACCCCTACCAATTCACCAAACAAGATTTCCTAGACTGTATTCTAACCAGTACCACCAGGAACTTCTCCACTTGAAAGTGATGTCTAATTTTCATGGAAGGGTATAACCTGCCGGGACCAGCGCAATCTAACCCAGATAGCCAGGTTACACATCCAGCGGCACACTTACTACTGGACCATAACTGGAGCCTCTGATTTATTACATATCTACCAAAATATAGTATGGATATATTGACGTGATCCTAACATTTATGCATGAATATATTACCAGGTTCTTGCGCTGAATATATAAATTTCTGCGAAGAATCATGCAATATTTGTGCTTTTAATTACACCTGAACTTCTTGTGATACTTTCTGATTATGAAACCTACAACTAGGGTTATAAATATAAATAAGATATCAGCTGTTAAATTATACTAATAGAAGGTCAAGGATCAAGTGAAAATCTCCGTACTATACACATTGATGAAATCCTACCTGTCAACAACATCCTCAATCAGAGTAGGTGTAAGTCTTATATTGGATCTAAAATCTTGTAGATATTTCATATTTCCTAAGTTCACCACATTATTACACAGTGCTGCCACCCAATTATCTCTAAGCTGATAAGCCTCACTGATAATGAACGCCTGAAATTGTGAAAATATTTGGGATAGAAAATATAGTGATGTTGATGGCCTAGAGGTAAGACAAGTACCGTGATCACCTCTCTACAGCAGTCAATATTATTCAGGGGTCCAGCAATTCTGGAATAATACCGAAATGTGGATTTGCTGCATCTGTATAAATGAACTTTCTGCAGAAAATCAATGATTTGAAGAAAAATTACCAAATTTTGACCAATTCATGGTCGTTCAAAAATTCATATGCTGAATTTTCAGGATTGGGCATTATGCCTCAATAGGACCCCTGATTATTAAATCCCATTTTCCAGTTTATACTCAAATTAAACCTACAACGATCAGGCATTTGCTTGAGGCAACCACATTTGAATCAGTATGGGACCTGATGAGAGGGTATAAAGCTGTTGCTGTTATACAAAGACAACTCTGACATTACCTCTGTGAAGACTGGATGTTCAGATATGAGTAGGTTAGCTCCCTTGGTTGTCAGGTTAATGAACTGTTGACTCTGGGAGAGGTAAGTGATTTGTAGAGCAACCAGTCTAGCCTTACGTATACAAGACTGTGCGTGACGTAGACAGCTATCCTTAACATAACTCTCCGCAGCCTCCGACAAATACTGAACACATTTCTGTAAGACGGATTGGGTCTCTGAGGAATTATCTAAAACAAGCAAAACACAACAGAAATTATATCAAGTGATTCTCAATTTAACGAGACTGTTACAGACAGACCAAATATTTTATATTTGAACCTGGGTGGCAAATTGGTTGAATGGATAACACTCTTGATTACGGATCCAGAGGTCTCTAGCAGGATTCTCAGCCGGAAACGTCCCAGCCCAATTAGAGATGAACTAACTAGTAACCAAGAGGTAGTCTTGCATAAATTTGTGCAGTACAATGTACATCCTTATGTTTAAGAACTAAGGCGTCTATATGGAAATTGCTAGGGTGTTGAGCAAAGATTTTTTTGTATCACACAACTGTCTCCGCCCTCAAAGTCAGAGGTCATTGGCCAATCTGGCATGGAAAAAATGAATGACCACTCACACGACTGTCAAATGCAAACAAACAACAGATCATGGATCATGAAATAAGTGGCATGCTAAGTTATGCTAGTATGTTTCTATGCCAAAAATAATTACATACTTCAGATACTATGCCAGTAAATGGTCATCCGTAATAAATGGTCACCCGTAGTAAATGGTCATACATTTATAAAGACCACCATTGCTACATTCCTTTACTGGCTGCCTAAGACAAGTTTGAGTGTATAAATTCCAACTGTTGGCATCATTTCAAACTTTACCTAAATGTTTGCCCTGTAGGCTGTAAGGAGTCAAGTATTTTGTTAGCATCATTTCAAACTTTACCTAAATGTTTGACCTGTAAGGAGTTAGTATTTTGATAGCATCATTTCAAACTTTACCTAAATGTTTGCCCTGTAAGGAGTCCAGTACTTTGTTAGCATTATCTTCTAGTAGTTGTGCAATCTCCCGGTACATACTAAACTTGAGTGCCACCATCGTGTATGTCTCGGTATCCGCTGGGTGGTATCTCTTCAGATAATCCAATATGGCCGTCTTCAATTTGGTCTCCTGAAAATTTGTAAGTTATACAATTACACATACAGTACTTAGGCACATGGTTTCAAATGATCTGAGTCAAAATATGACATATTGAAAGATGGTACCCTGTTTTTCTACAGTTGTCACAGCAAACACAGATACCAGTTCCTGTAATGTCAAAACCGTTGCGGTTAACCATGGCTGCTGCACAACCTTCTCTATATAGAGGGTACACTTAGATAATTTGAACTCAGATAATTTAAAACCATGTGCTTATGATACAGTATATAGAAAACCCTTGAAGAGGTTGCAGTCAAGGTAAGAGCAAATGGCTTGTAACTGTACATCATAACTTTGTCTTCTCCCTGGTCAATTTTTGTCTGTATATTCGAGTTAAATGCCATTTTCAAAATATTTTCAGTTATATCTGGGGACTGATGCACCTAACCAGTGTTTCGGGTCCTTACCAGTACCAACTCACCTGAACCACAACCATCTCTGAATTAGACCAACGCTCTGTATGATAATGGAGTAGTGTAGTGGAACACACAACAATAAAACTGTTTTTTTTACAATTTATTGCAAGCTGACTAGTTTTGGCTAGACACAAGCTGGTTTAATACACCGTATGCAGTAATAAGCTGTCATTGAGAATGAGTGATGTAAGTATTAACATCAACTTAGAACTAGGCAAGCCAAGCACACTTAAAGAACTGCTTTATATTAACTATCAAATTTATACAGCACAAAGCCACCTGTTATTAATAACCAAGACGTTCAGTATCAATAACTAAGCTTTGCAGCTCTAACTTCTACTTTTTAGCTCACCTGTCACAAAGTGACAGAGTGAGCTTTTGTGATCACACTTCGTCCGTCGTCCGTCCGTCCGTCTGTCCGTCCGTCCGTCCGTCAACAATTGTGTTGTGTCCTCTCTAGAGGTCACAATTTTGGCCTAATCTTTATGAAACTTGGTCACAATGATCATCTCAACAAAATCTAGGTCAAGTTCGATATTGGGTCATCTGAGGTCAAAAACTAGCTCACTAGGTCAAATTATAGAAAAACATTGTTTTAAACCTTTCAACATGTAGTCTTCATGGTCACTAAACTCTGCTGTAACTCTCTATGCTCTATACATACAAGTAAACTTTCATCAACCAATGAAAATGTGTATCAGGGTTCACAGCAGTTTTGTAAAGGTCAAATATTAAAATATTCTAGTATTTAAAGCAGGGTGTGAATTGTAACGGTTAAGTGGAAATCAAAGCGCTGTAGGGAGCGTAGACATTATCCTGAGGGTCATGGGTTCAAACCCCACTGGAACCATAATTTTTATTTTTTTATTTTTATTTTTTTTGAGTGTTTAGGTATTGTTTTGTCTGTAAAGCATTTATTTGTACATTTCCTCATGGTCGTGGGTTCAACCCCCACTGGAACCATAATTTTTTTTTTTTTTGAGTGTTTAGGTATTGTTTTGTCTGTAAAGCATTTATTTGTACATTTTCCTGATGGTCGTGGGTTCAACCCCCACTGGAACCATATTTTTTTTTTTTTTTTTTTTTTTTTTTTTTTGAGTGTTTAGGTATTGTTTTGTCTTTATAGCATGTATTTGTACATTTTCCTGATGGTCGTGGGTTCAACCCCCACTGGAACCATAATTTTTTTTTTTTTTTTTTTTTTTTGAGTGTTTAGGTATTGTTTTGTCTGTAAAGCATTTATTTGTACATTTTCCTGATGGTCGTGGGTTCAACCCCCACTGGAACCATAATTTTTTTTTTTTTTTTTTTTTTTTTTTTTTAAGTGTTTAGGTATTGTTTTGTCTTTATAGCATGTATTTGTACAGTTATATGGAGGAAAAATATTCCATAATATTTTGTTTAAAATATAGGTCAAATCATAGAAAAACCTTGTGTAGTCAGTCACCAGAGGTTACAATTTCAACCTAATCTTTATGAAACTTTGTCACAATGACCCTGTCAACAAAATCTAGGCCAAGTTCGATTTTGGGTCATCTGGCGTCAAAAACAAGGTCACAATGTCAATTGACATTTTCCTGAGGGTCGTGGGTTCAAACCCCACTGGAACCATAATTTTTTTTTAAGTGTTCAGGTATTGTTCTGTCTTTATAGCATGTATTTGTACAGTTATATGGAGGAAATATTTTGTTTAAATTATGGGTCAGATCAAAGAAAAACCCTGTGTAGTCACCAGAGGTTACAATTTCCACTTAATCTTTATGAAATTTGGTCCTAATAATCATCTCAACACAATCTAGGTTAAGTTTGATATTAATTAAGTCATCTGGGGTCAAACGCTAGGTCACATGGTCAAATCATACAAAAACTTGCAATAGAGGCTGAATTTCCTTAAATTTTATTCAGAAAATGTGTAGGATCACCATAGGGGTGTGCATGCACAAGTACGACAGGTGAGCGACCTAGGGCCCTTTGGGCCCTCTTGTATGATTTGTCTCATGTAAGAACATGTAAAGTTAACTCGAAGACACATTTTCATTTAATACCCAAACAAACAAAGAATTACCTTTTCTTTTCCTTTACCAAGCAGCAGTTCAAATTTATGATTGAGTTGTAGAGCATCGAATATATAGGTCATCTCATTATATCGTCCAACACCCGTCAATAAACGTGTCTAAAATATGGCACACAAATATCTCATAGCAATTGTTGTAACAAAATACACCTAGGTATACAACATACCATACTGAAACACAATGTCCAGTACCCTGTAATAATTGCTCAAAACTTTAAACTCTGGTATCAAACATTAGCCACAAAACATGGCATGATGGTCAAATGGACAATGCTCTTGACTACTCTCTGTCATGACACATGGGTCACTTCAGAACATATGTCAGTGCTTACAACTCAACTAGAGATAAACTGGTTGGTAACCCAGAGGTACTCTCGCATGTATTGGTGCTGTAAACTGGGCATGTTAAAGAATCAAGGAGTCTATTTGAAAGGTAGGGTAGTGCACCCGGATTTCTTGTATCACACAACTGTCTCTTCCCTCGAAGTCACAGGTTATTGGCCAATCTGGCAGGGAAAAAACCGAATGACCATAGCCTTACCACTGTCTCTGCCAAACGCATTTTTTTTAAAATCATTAACATATTAACTAATCAACATGATCGCCATAGTAATCCATAAATTTACCATAAGTTGATGCTCTCCAGCAACTTGTAGATGTGTTGTGAGTATTCTAGCTGCACGTAGGATGTTAGATATTCCCTCCATATCACATGATGCTGTATAACACTCGTGTGCAAGAATCAACAACTCAGTTTGTAAGGTCAACACTGAAATATTGAATCAATTATTACATCCACCCATAGTCAAGCAGAAAGGGACCACAGACCGAATTTCAATTAGTTTTTGACCCCCATGAAAGTAATTTTAATAGGTTTTTGTTTGTTTCCGATAATGCTTATTTTATTTTTAAATAGTAAGAGTGCTATGGCATTAACTATCAAGTAATTATTTTGTGTTTTTAGAGAGCAGAAATTCTGTTACTTTTGCACGCCCTCCTGTTGGGATCAAGAAATTTCCCCGTTTATATACAGACATCTACAGGTGTATTTACTTGACATCCATACACCTGTTCTATAGTAAGTAAAGACTTTATTTAATGAGTCTACACATTTGGTTTCCCAATCTTCCATGTGGGCCTCAGGAATGTCAATTTACTCGAACATGTATTTCCTTTTTCGGTGATTGCAAACTAGTAATCAAAGCTGATCAAAACCCATTGTCAAATAATATTCACTCAAATCAACATATCTTTTATAATTATCTTCAAAAACCTTACCTTTATCATCAATACTGTCCATGTCATCTGCTAGAGATGCAGCAATATCTACAAGTTTGTTGCCTAGCAACGATGGTTCTATACACAGTCTGACAATCTGATGAAAGTCTGAGAAATTTTCACCCGGATCAAATAGCAGGTCTCTATCACTGATCACGTCTCCAAGACTGACTTTATAGGACTGAAGTATGGCATCTGATAGAAAATTGGCCACCTGGAAAATCACAAAATGCTTGGTAAAATCAACATTACTCTTATAAATTAAATTTTATAAAAAAATACAGTTACCTTTGATTTTGTATGAAGTATTTAGTCATGTAGGTGAAGTAGTGAATCTGTTTGATCTAGAATGTTTTGAGATTTTGGAATATTTGTCAAAGTGAAAGTAGAGTAGAGTAGGGTAAAACCAACACTGAATCAGTCTGACCGTCTGTAAAAATTGTCTACCGCCTTTGACAAACAAAAGTTTTCTTATATTAACCATGACCCCCTGTTTTTTGGTCTTATTTTGTAGCTGAAACATACTTCTTTTCAATGATTAATGTGTGACAACTGGCCATAGGCTTTAACATTATACAATCTGGGACTGACTATTGTCACTTTACATTGAGCTAAAGAACAATTTAATTTAGTGGTTTGTGACCTTTATCAATGATACAGTTACCTGTGACCAAAACAACTTCAATAAACACACAAAAAATATTTTTATAATAAGAGAATATAAAAACTTACCTGTTCAGGAGACAATGAGCTGGTCCCGAGAAAATCTGCAGATAATCTAAACTTTGCCGAGCATGTTGTCTTCAACAGTGACCTCAGTATGAAGTAATCCTCCCCAGTAACAACATCATCATAGCCGATATATAACACCTAGAATATGGTATATATAATCATATAGCACCAACAATACAGAATGCAGTTATTTTATGTGTGTTTTGCAAACAGTCAAAACTATTGTCCAGGAGTCTGTTGCCTAACCAAACTGCTACCAAGCGCTCAAAAAAGCACTACGTAGCAGACAAGCAAAAAATTTATATGCATCCAACGAGTGTTATGGATATCAAACAATTGCTCAGCAAAGCACTACTGAAAAGTACCTTTGAGTAAGAAAGCGCTTGGTAGCGCTAGCCTAGCAAAGTGCTGAGAAACGGTATGCTATCAGCGAGCCCTGTAAGGCAACGGGCTCCAGATGTATCAATGAATGAGGTATCAGGGAAGTCATTTTGATTTATGAGCTGCAGAAGTGGTCCAGTGGATTTTGTAATCTGTAGATCTAGGTTCAATTCTAAGTTGTGGCAGGTCATTACCTTCCATGAACATTTGACAACAATGTTGATTTTTCTTCCACAATATGGAGAAGTGATTTGTAAAATTGTGTAGTGTAGTGAATGAAAGCTCAACTAATAGACATGTTCCGGTTCATTGGCAAACTGTCTAAAGAAGGGGAGGGAAACTTTCTTTCCAAACAAGTACATTTGTCTGCTCGGCTTCAATTAAGCCAGACTAACAGGTACGAGAGGTGTTCCCAAATTTCTAATGAATAGATAAATCATGAAGCTACAATTGTAGAAAATTTCATAGAAAAATATCAAGAAATAAAAATATTACGGCACTTGTCCAGAAACTTTCCGAACACCCCTTGTATAACGCCTGAATAGCACATTGATCATGAAGTTTATGAGGTTATTAACATTACTGGAGATGTTACTATTACACTATTCTGAGAATTATATGATACAAACCGATGCAATTTTAAATGCTGTGATGATACGTATACATGTCTGTCGTCCGGTATCACAGTGATTTAACAGACATTCCATAGCTGAGATTTTAGCTTCGTTCTCGTCAGATACTGTATCAATCATAGGTTGTATGTTACTCATCAAACTGATAGCTGAAATGTACAAACATACAACATTGTTGCGTTTTCTTTACCTTACATAGAATTTTAATTTAAATGTGCAGTGCTCTATGCAATAATATATCATTATTTGCAACTGTAAAAAATGTTGTTGTTCGCTCACCTGTCACAAAGCGACAGGGTGAAGCTTTTGTGATCACTCTTCATTCGTCCGTCGTCTGTCCGTGTCACCCGTTCACAAAGTTGTGAACACACTAGAGGCCACATTTATGACCCAATCTTCATGAAACTTAGTCAGAATGTTTGTCTGTATAAAATCAAGGCCAAGCTTAAACTGTACTACCATACTAGTATCTACCAGATGTACGTATTTGAGCAGTGTGGAACAGTCTTGGCCCATTTGCTGCATTTGGTAAGTAGCAAAAGCAATGTTTCTCAGGTGAGTCATCATGACCCTCTTGTTTTTTAACTAGGATCGATGATAATGGGAACAACACAGATTGGTCTGATGTGCTGGGAAACAGACTTTGGCTTGCTTTTAGACCCTGGTATTGGAATTAAGACACCACACAAAAGCAGACAACCATTTAAAGATGCCATTTGATACTCCAAACATCTCCCTCTGTGGTGATTTAGACAAAATGTTTGGCTCCAAGGTGGGGAATTACACTAAAAAAATAAAATAAAAATCTAATGCCCCTGGGTCTGCCCACTTCCCCTTCAGGCAAAATATTAAAAGATGCATTTTACTTACAGCTAGAATTCCTGAGAAGAGCGACAGGTGCAGCTATAGACATTCTGTGACTATCACCAGGTCTGGTACGTAGAAGATGCAACATCTCAGCTGACATCGTATCCAACGTTAAACTTCCCATACTTAATCTTATACAAGTCTACAATTCAACAAACAACAGATTTAACCACACAGATCCACTTCTTCAACTATATATCTATAGCAAAAACCTCTCTTTCACTTTCCAAAATCATTTAATTTCATTTGAAGATAAACTTTGTAGTCCTATGAAAATTATACTTTAAATTAATGTCCGGAAAACACTCTTTTACATTAATTTTATGAAGTTCTTAAGACAAAAGTTCTGATAATAATGCTCATTCACAGTTTGATCCCTATTTCTTTGAAAGGAACCAAAGACCCTTTAAAATGAAAAAAAATGGCTATAAATGAGCTCATATACAATGTAGTACTGAGAGATTACATTTGAATTATTATCAAGAACTTACCAGTAAAATGGCTAAATCCTGAGAATATACAGAGAATTCTGTAGCCAGTCGGCAAGCTTCTGTGATCCTTCCTTGTTTCAGTAAGTCACCCATCAAATACTGTATGGCTGATACTTCCTGAAACATATGTAATATGTAGTTAGTAACAAGTCACTGTACATAAAATAAAGAACCTTTTTGGCCTTTTGGTTTTATGACTGTATAATTGGTCAATAACTTCTAGCTTCGAGGGAAGAGATAGAACCTTTGTGTGATACAAGGAGTCCCGATGCACTACCCTAGCTCTTTCCAAATAGACTCCTTGGTTCATTAACGTGCCCGATGTATAGCCCTGATACACGCGAGACTACATCTTGGTAACCAATCTGTTCATCTCTAGTAGGGTCGGAAACACTGAGAAGTATTTCTGTAATTTCCAGTGCCCGGTCAGAGATTCGAACCAGGGACCTCCGGATTGGTAGTCGAGAGTGCTAACCACTGGGCCACCATTATATTATAGATGAATTGCTAGATTATCATCCAAATGTTAGGTGGAAATAGTGTTTATAAGTATTGATTTATTGTCAATAGCAATAGTGTCATCTCAATTCAAAGGGAGAGCAAATTTGGTTTGAGACACCTAGTAGACTTTCTGTGTATATTTACTTCCCAACAGACAACCAGACAGGTAGTCACATGGTAACCATAATACAGCTGCCATTAAACAGCAGGTATTTCTTCAAACATCGTTGATTATCCCGGATTGCTCATTTCCCTTCCCTCCATCTACCTAGAAATGGCCCACAGTCTAGAAATGGAGAGTAATGTCATGATTTGAACGTGGGTGTCCGACGTTGTTAAGGAAAGTAGATTAAAACTGTGCTTCTAGATAAGACTCAGGCAGATAAATGGATTGTAACAGAAAACAAGGAGATCTTACCTGTTTTGATAAACCTGCACCAACATCTGAGCTATGAGGCATTTTCCCACAAAACATGAGTTCAGATTTGGCATTTGTTGTAGTAGATTTCTGACTAGCCACACTATCAGTAAGTACTGTTAGAGGTTCATCAGTTAGGTTACCCTGAAATACCGTAGTTCCTCATGTATTAATCGTGGTCATGTATTACACGCAGGTAAAAAATAAGAGAAGTTTCAAAGAAAAAATTGAATGAAATCCAGTAAAAATCGCACAATATAAGACAAAATTGTGAAGAATCACGAGGATCGGTCGCCTTTTTGTATTCCGTAATAATTACCAAATCAAGATAATTACTATCACATTTCAAAATAAAATTGAAGTCAACCAAAGGGACTTTTAGTATTCAACTATCATAAATATTTTTTGTCAAATAATGAGTATAACAAAACTGCTACCAGTTATGTTTAAGTCATGTGCCTAATTCACAAAGTGTAACATTTATTTATTAACGTTTTAACTCCATCTCTCAAAATATTTTCAATGATATACTGTGACTAATTTACATTTCAATCAGTTTTTCTGGACCGTATTCTAATCAGTACTAACTTACCCTTCCACAAGGAACAAGTAATTTCTCCACATGTGGAGGAAAATCAATATTGCTGACAAAAGTTCATGGAAGGGTATGACTTGTCACGACCAGGAAATAAACATGAATTGCTGGTATTAACTACTGGATACAAAGTGTAACAGAACATTACCATATTTCAATCCAGCGTAAGGAAATGAAATTGCTATAGAACAGGGGTTCCATATGACTCGGGAGTAGCGGTTTTGACCCTTGAAATTGCAGAAAAGCTACATTTTGACCCTCAACATTTTGGTTTGAAAGGTCATTTTCTCTTAAAATCATGGATATTTTGCCTATGAAACGGTAAAATATAGTCAAAAGTATCAAAATGACCCTTCAGATTTAGAAGATAGTGGAACCCCTGTATAGACTAGTTTTATTATTTTCGTTACAAATGGTACACACCCTGGACTTCAGTGTATCACAATCTACCAGCAGAGAACCAAAGACATTGAAATCTTACCTCTGTTGCATTTATCCTTGCTTGTATTTTATTAGTCCATATCTGACGATAGATCTGGCTCCATACTTCACTGCTAGAAGTCTCTTGATGTGATATACACGCCAAACACATCTGATATAACGAGGCCCTTTCTAATGGGGAGGTCACCTGTTCTGTTTCAGTCTGCAATTATATAGTATAGGATTAAAGCATCATTTATTTGACAGGTATAACACATAACCAAAATGCATAACTATTTTAAATCCTAATAGTGGAGTGTCCACTTCGAAAACGGGAGATCCTGAGTTCGATTCCAGGCTGTGTCATACCAAAGATGAAATAAAAATGGTGCCAGTAATTCCCAACCACTCTCTTATACCTGTGTGGCAATGGATACCATGATATTTCATTTTTTGTTATACGTTTCAAGAGAATGTTGCTCTTTTTCATTTCCCAAAGAGATTAAAAAATAAGATTTTTGACCTAGCTACCTCACTTTTTTGGGGCAGCTTGTTACTGGAAACAAAATGTTCTATTAAGCCTAAATTAAATTGAACCATTTAGAGAAGGAACTCACATTGAAGAACTCGGCCACCTTTTCAGCAGGCAATCCATATTTCTTGAATTTATCGGTACAGTCCTGATAGAACTGTAACCTGGCTGATTGTGATTGCCATAGATCTGTACAACTCATCTTTCCCTTCTCATAATATACCTGTAATACAAAATTAATATGGGTCTGACTTGTTTTACCATGAAATTATACTTTCTGAACACATTCACCTCCCTCACCTATCAGACAGGTAAGCACATGTTCAAAATTATTTAACCAACTGGCAGCTCACAATAAAGTCATATCAATGACATCATGGCGTAAACAATAACCTTATTAATTTTGTAGTAGATGTCACATTATATGCCGACGTTGTATACACATGTAACGCGTTTTCAAATGTAAACGTGCTTCTGTTTTGATACGTTGAGCAGTATAATACTATTCTTTTGTTGCTTGCGGTCTCGCAAGAAACACTATTTCACAAGCAACTCGAGGTAAAACAGGCTAACATATCAACACACTGAAGTGATATTCCGTTTGCCATTATACAAAATTTGATCAATAAATGAATAAGGGAATGGTACCCATTAGATAAGTGCTATTGCCAATCTTATTAAAATCAGATCTTAACAACTTTATTATTTTATATGCTGTAACAGGTTCAAATGACCTCTCTTGCACACAGTGATGTTACAAAGTTCTTAGCTACCAGCACTCCTTCAGAGTTGTGGAAAAAAGTTGTGAAGTGTAACAAGGATTGGATTTTAAGGGGATTTGGTGATAACATGTTTATATTGTAGTAATGAATGTCATAGCAAAACATATAATACCTGATTCAAGGTCACATGATTGGAGTTGATTCTTGTCACCTCAGCAAACTTTCTAGCCAGTCTATATAGATGTTTGCTCATTAATTTATCAATGATAGACAAACATTCGCGTTCATACTGGGTAGAGTTCTGTGCTAACAGATTACACAGATTTACTGACTCTATTTCTCCTTCCTGAATACATAACAACATCTGACTTTGTTTGGCAAAATCTGCATCTGAAATGGTATGAAAGAAATGTTTGTAAAATATGTAAAAAGATAGCAAAAAATCGGACAGGGAAGGCAGCACTCAACTGAAACTGCTGAGCACAGAAAACATAAAATGTAAGACCTTAACTGGAAGCCAAATCTTAGCCAATTAGTTATTTTATGTTAAAAATCACAGTGAGTCAGACCTCAAATACAGTAGGAGACTAGTTAAGTTAAATGTGTACATTTGGTTTCCATCAATTTATACAAAATGTACTAATTTATTTTAGGTCAATTGAGAAACAAGTTCAACAACTTATCTTTCTAATTTTCAACACCTCATTTCTGATGGTTTTGCCTTATTTTGGGAAACTGGTATCTCTTCTCGTTGTGGCAATTGATAACATCAGGAATGAGTTGTTGAGAGTGATTTATATAAGTTGGAACAAGATAAATGCTTATGCCCTGATGGAAGCCTTGTCCATAATAACTCGCTAAGTCAATCAGGGGCCATAATTCTGAAGAAATGTTGGATAGTGTTACATGGTGTTACACTTGAAGCAGATGCTCAGCCACTGAACTACTAATGAGTTTTCAGGTCATTTCAAAATAATAAACTGGTGGAGCATGAAGAGGTGTGTAATTGGTAGAGTACGGAGCAATGAAGGAATAAAAATCAGAAACAATTTTGTAACGAAAACAAGACAACTTACCAACATTTTTGAATACCAATGTAATACACTCAGTATCTAGTATCTTAAGGAGTTGAGAGACTTCGTGAGAACTAGGTGTACATGTTAACATATACTGTATAATACGGAACGTAGATCTCTCCATCCATGCTGAATCACCAACAGATGTGGTCGTATTCCCCTTAGGTTCATGATGGAACTGCCGGGCAAAATGATGAATGTATGGATTAAAATATATAACTTCTAGAGATTAGATTAGTAGATTTTAAACAATTAATAGGGTCGAAATAATGAGATATACAGTGGTTTTGTAACAAAAATCAATAGGCAAATTCTGAAATCACTGCAAAAAAACATTGGGTTTTTAATTCAAAGTATATCTATCACTTTTGCTTAAAGCCCATATAAGGGTTTTAGATTCATCTTTTCTGCATTATGTTAACGTATCTTTATATGACCAAAAACTTAGTCATTCACATACTTATAATGTCTAATAATTATGATAATTATAACCCCTAGTGCTTCATAAAGGAACTCCGTTTCCTACATTTGTACAGGAAAAAATGTTTTAATTTCTTACTTGAAACACTGATTCCTTGAATTCTTCGAGGAGAAGTTTACAGTTTCTATAATTATGTCTTTCAGTGAATTCTGCATAGAACTGTAAGAATGGCAGCAATGGTGAACTCTGAAAATTAAACATAAACACATCAAGTATAGCCCATTCATTTCACATACATTCAGGCCTGACAAGTACAGACAGTCTGGTATAAGGTCCAAGTTTTTTTACAACCTGAGATCTAATTCTAGACAATCTACACCAAGCAACGTTTTTGTCAGAAAGGGATCCAACCAGCTATTTGTCACAAAGGGGATTCAACCAGCAATTTGTCCTGACTTCTAGTCCTGACATACAGTGTTTTTCTCATGATATAAAATTACAGTGGAACCCCTCTAATCCGGACTCGTACGGACCAGACAAAAAGTCCGGATTAGAGAGGTGTCTGGATTAGAGGGGTTTCTATTTTTAGATACTTGTATGTTAATTTTAGTTGAAGGCATTGCTAAACACAAAAAAGCAAAAAAAAAATGTAAAACAGCAACAATTGATTACACACCTTCATTGTTGGTTTTGGTACAGAAAAATATTCTCTGATCAATTTTACTTTAGCTTCAAGGTCGATTTCAACCTTACGACGTTTTGACGGAGGCTCAGACATGATTATCATATGAAATTCTGTAAAAGAATGACCATCCATCAAATGCATTTTGGTAGATTTTTATTGCATTTACTCGTAGATTTATCCAAACTGAGAACGTCCGAATTTGTTTTCCTTTGATGTCGATAACGACCTTCTCAAAATTAAGGGGACCTGTATTTGATTCAACTTACCCCCCTGTAGACAAAACAACCCAGCAATAGTCTTTTAATTAATCGAGTAGGCCAATAAACGCTGTCAATTAGCGCTTTTAAAATGATAATATTTTAATTGTCCCAAATTGTGATTTTCACACCCGTGTCGATAAAACGTACACACCGATACTGCGTATTGTTGATGTTACAACTGTTAATTGATCAGACTATTTTAATTGCATATACGATGATGCGAATATACAACACATTGACACCTGTCAAAACATTGGCCAGGGCAATGTTCAAATTGATTGTCCGGATCCGAGGGGTCAAATTTAGAGCAAATATATGATAAATCCTCGTATTTTTGTCCGGTGTCCGGAGTGGAGGGGTTCTGGATCCGAGGGGTAAAAACGTATTAAAACATGAATAAGAATATTCGGGACCAACAGATCCGCCCGGATTAGAGGGAAATCCGGATTGGAGGGGTCCGGATTAGCGGGGTTCCACTGTACCACATTTTCAGAACTTCCTCTGGATTCATACAATGTCATGTAGACTAGTGGTGCTGAGGTATTGTCTTAAATTCTTGACCAACTGATTAGAACAATATCCTTCAGTGTTTTCATATTTTAAATTTTATACTACAAACCTGTTGAAATATATCAAAGCCGGTAACCAGCAAAGATCCCCACTGTTTGCTGATATAAACATCAATGACAGCATCTAGTGTATGTAGAGTATATCTCCATGGTGATTTCCCATAATCCTCTATAAACTGAGCATGCTCAGTGATGTCCATCATGGCCACCAACCAACCAATCAGACATGGTAAGGTAGAAGAACCCTGTAAAAGCATAAATGTAAGTTCATATAGTCATATTGGGATGGACAGTGGTAGAGAAAATCTTTCAGATTCATAAGCCATTTAACAAGAGCACCGCCTACAAGTGCTGGGCGCTCGACTTTCTCGTACTTGATAGTACCCTTGCTCATCTGTGAGTGAAGATTCTAAGAGTAACAAGGGCAGAAAACTCATAAATATAGGTCACAGGGTTACCAGCCTTGTCAGTATGGACTCCCCTAGTGATGGTGCATAACTGTGTCAATATTCCTGACTTATCCGGAATTCTGGATTTATGTATCCTAAAAGAGCTATAATTTCTGACCAAAATAAAAGTTATTTGATAAAAATATCTCAAGAAATGGCATTATGGGCAATTACATCTGCCATGAAGGCTTTTCTTTAATAAAGAGTTATATATATATGGAAACAATGAGATTGAAGGCCTCTTGTATTGCAAAAATGGTTGGCTGCATATGATTTTCAGGATTTTAAATTTGGCCTTATTGACACCCTTGTATGTTAGAGATGTTTGTAAAACATGTATGCCTCCATCACAGTGACCTTCACTTTTGACCTACTGATCTCAAAGTCAATAGGGGTAATCTACTGTTGTTGGCCAACCTCCATGTAAAGTTTGAAGATCCTAGAGCGGTCTTGAGTTATTGAATGGAAACCATTTGGTCGACCAACCTACCGACCAACAGACATGTGCGAAGCAATATACCTCCTCATCAAAGATGGGGCATAACTAGCTTTGTAGGGTATCCTTTGGTGGTCTTATTAAAGGGGATATACATGTCTTGTTGTACTTACCTCTAGACAGATGGCTAGCTCAGCAAACAGACAGTTCCTCAGTGTGACAGCATGCAGCAACAATGACTTCCACGGACATTTAGATGCTTGAGCCGCAAATATAACACCAAACACATCTCCTGGTGAACTCTCACTTGTAACTAGGGCAACTGAAATATCAACAAATATAACACCAAACACATCTCCTGGTGAACTCTCACTTGTAACTAGGGCAACTGAAATTTCAACAAATATAACACCAAACACATCTCCAGGTGAACTCTCACTGGCAACTAGGCAAACTGAAATTTCAACAAATATAACACCAAACACATCTCCAGGTGAACTCTCACTGGTAACTAGGGCAACTGAAATTTCAACATATATAACACCAAACACATCTTCTGGTGAACTCTCACTGGTAACTAGGGCAACTGAAATATCAACATATATAACACCAAACACATCTCCAGGTGAACTCTCACTTGTAACTAGGGCAACTGAAATATCAACATATATAACACCAAACACATCTCCAGGTGAACTCTCACTTGTAACTAGGGCAACTGAAATATCAACAAATATAACACCAAACACCTCTCCTGGTGAACTCTCACTGGTAACTAGGGCAACTGAAATATCAACAAATTTGAAACCAAAAACATCTCCCCATGAACTCTCACTGGTAACTAGGGCAACTGAAATATCAACAAAGGGCCAATCACACACTCAGGACTGTCTCAGTGAAACAAAAACAAACAACTGAGAGGACACACCTTACAACAGAAAATTTATTTTCAATAGTTTGTTACAATTTTAGGATTTTGAGTGAAAAAATTAAACCCCCTTGACCATGCAGGCTTTCTGATGCCTCATGTTATCAACACCAGAGAATGTACAGTATAATAATAATGACTTAATTTATTGTGGGCTACATATTTGACAGTATAATACACTAGTATGATTGTGCTAACCTGATTCCTCCTCATCTGTATCATTGTCTGGTATGTTTAATCTTCCCAAACTCTCATCCTCTTCAGAACAACTCGAGGCATCTGTAACATAACTTACTTTTTAGTACCTTTTGATAACTAAAACTAGGTCTTTTTAGCCCTTTTTACAGCTGAAACTAGGTCATTCAACCTATTTCATAGCTTAAATTTTTTTCCAGCTGTTTGACATTCAATTGTCTGTGTTGTTTTTATGTTTTCTGTGCTCAGCTAATTCAGTGCTGCCTTCCCTGTTTGATTCTTTATTGTCTTAATAAATGTAAATGTAGGGTTTGACAAGAGAACAATCATTACACAGGACTGAGTCGTAAAACTAACAATACTAAGGCATGCACTTGGTTTATGACAATCTGGGAATGAACCTAAGACCTTCCATTGCTTAGGCGTAACTACTAGATCACATGATAACCTGTTTGTTGGTAATTAAATGACATAAAAATAAAATACACCATTGACAACATTAAAATTATACAGTAACCAGGGCTCGACACTAACACTGGTCCACTGGTCTGAGACCAGTGAAAATCCAGAAGGACCAGTGAAAATTCTGGAGGACCAGTAACTGTCCTATTTACAAATTGGGCGCTTTTGCCCTGTCGGACCAGTGGCCAAAATAGTTAAGTGTCTAGGCCTGGTAACGAGAACTAAATAAATACCATTAAATACAAATTTGGTCATTCAGTAGTTTAGGAGATAAATTCAAAGAAAATATTGACCAACAACCGTCCTAAACCAAAATACAAAACCATCTCCAACAATAAAATACCCCTCCTTTTGTACAGTACATGTATACAATACAGCCTCTCCAAAAGAGCCTTCTGTAGAGCAATAATCTTCAAAAATTTCCTAAGCTGTTACTTACAATAAATCTTACTTCTGTAGAGCAACAAACTCACAACAACGTCCAATATTTGGAGCTCCCAAAGGGTGTTGCTTTACTGAACATCAATTGTACATTGTTTACTGTATATCAACAATTTCTCCCACTGTATGTTTATACGAGGGATGTCCGGAAAGTTTTGGGACTGCATTCATATAAATGAAACCACTGAGAGGATATATTTGAAATTTTACCAGCTGATAGATCAATCTCCAATAGACAAATCCTGAAAGTTTTATTAAGATACCACGAAGGGAACACATACCGCAAACATTATAATAAGTACAGGTAACAACATACAGAGCACTTTGTAGATGCGCCACGTCATGAACGCATTTTAGAGGTTGTCATACGTATAGCCATTTCCTCCGTAGAGAACAGCCTGGAAACCAGCAAGGCTCAAACTTTTGATAAATTATGAAGGTATTTCATGATAGTATACCCAGCGGTCTGTGTTCGCATAACCGGTTCACAAACCCTTACTTTCATCCACCAATCTTGAAACATGTTCTGTTCAGATGGTAGTTTGCATTCACTAAGCACTGACAGTATTCAGTATGGCATTCAGTTGTCCAAATCTCCATGCCTGTCACTTAAAGTCTGAAGCTGGCAAAATAGCACTGTATTTTAACATGCCAAGTTTTATTTATTCTGTGTGGTTTAGGTGCCTGTAGGAGTCATAAGTGTGTACACATAGTTTTTATCTGGGTGCGCTGCTCAGTGAGTGACATCAACGTTGGGTTTTTCAGGCACATTGTCTTCTTCTGTTGACCATTACAAACTTGTTCACAATAAGACAACAGACAACATTAAAATATTTTTAGCAGCGATGCAGCATATATCCTTTTGAGGTATCGACGTTTATCTGTACATTTTGATGACAAATATTCAAATGACGAGTTACTTATTAATTGTTGAACACACCAATTTTGACGTGCTCTGTAGAGCAATACATGGGTTGTCTTGGCAATGATTCTCTTGCAAAGTATAACCTAAAATAATTTCATTTTTACACTGAAGACACATGAATAGTTAATAAAAGCAGCTGTATACTATTTAATTGTTTGTTTCTGATACTTTTTGAGGTATAGACCCAGTCTCAAAACTTTCCAGACAACCCTTGTATAAATAGAGCAATACTGAAGCATGTTATGGAATAGCGTTTCACATTGGTAAGTGCGGTGGATAAAGAATTAATTAACCCTCTAGCGACTTGAGTAATCTGGGTTTGTTACTGAGTTTGGCAGAAAGCTGATTAGGACTACTGACCACTGTACATGACTGACAACTTGCTGGCACGTCCTACATGAACTATTTATTTAGTAGCTATTTTCTATATTTATAACAAGGGATGTTTGTTAAACATGTATGCCCCAATGGCAGCCAAATAATCAGAAATGGTAAAGGTCACATTGACCTTGACCTTTGACCTACTGACTTCAAAACCAATAGGGGTCATCTACTGTTGGTGACCAACCTGAATGGAAAGTTTGAAGATCTTAGGCCATGTTATTGAGTTATTGAAAGGAAACTATTTGAATAGTCAGAAATGGTAAAGGTCACAGTGATCTTGACCTATGACCTACTGATGGGTCATCTACTGTAAATGACCAACATCCATGTAAAGTTTGAAGATCCTAGGGCAAAATGGTCGTTGAGTTATTGAATGGAAACCATTTAGTCTACCCACAGACCGACAAACCTACCGACCGACCGACCAACATGTGAAAAGCAATATACCCCATCATCAAAGATGGGGGTCATAATTATAACGTCAACCTCACACGACATGTTAGAATGCTTAATATCATATAATATTATGTGTAAAATATTCACAAATAGTATGTAATAGTTTGAATATACATTGTGTGTACATGTATATATAATATATAGGTATAATGATTAGTAAGCAATATACAGATGTGCTCTGAGTCTCATATTCACCGTAGTATTGAATTCTAACTCGTCTAGCTCGTACTTTGTGTACTTTAACGAAATATTAAGTACAATATATACATGTAACAAAATAAAAACCCTAATAACAGTTAAACAAACCATACATGATTATACGTACAATATAGATGGAATTTGAATATAAGAGAACTGGAATCATATATTTTGAGTGTGCATGGGACACAGGTGCCCCCAATATGGCATAATATATATCATTTAAATGGGGGTAGGAGAGGGGATGGCAGATTGAAGTAACATTATTATTCATTTTACTAGCCTTGTGGAGTAAAAATTAAAAATATCAAAGGTCCAAAATTCTGTGAAACACAGCAATTTATTTTCCGTTATGGTCATCGGTACATTGAGGTTATTAATCAGTGAAAATGTGTTGAAGATTCCATCTGAAAGTATGTAGTAATCAACACAGAAGCTTTTTCGTAATTTAGTATGAAGTAAAAAGTAAGAAAGGATAACGATTCTGGTAACACAATACAGCAAAATTACAACCCTTATGGTGATCTGTACATAAAAGTAGGTAATCTGTGAAAGTTTGAAGAAATTAAAGAAGAAAACCAGAATTTCTAACATGTTAGATAACTCTGATAAAACAGGGTACTAACATACGCCAATCACAGGAGCAGATAACTATGCCTTGTACCTTATGTTTCCAGACTGTATATCTTTATACATTTACAGTGGATTATATAAATAGTTGTGTCATACAAAAAAGTTCATATTTGAGAAATGTATCTATCTACCTGTGTCGACATCTTTCATTAAACCAATCCTGGAGTAGAGGTTAGATCTCATGTCCTTGGCCACACGTTCTGATCGATGTTTGGCTTGTACCTTCTTCTCCTCTGCCTGACTAGATCTGACCACAGCATTGACCAGTATATACCTCAGATGTTCCTGTACATGACTGGAGGGGAACTTGTGTAGTAGACTTAACAACTGTAAGATAACAAGAGATGTTCCTGTACATAGCTAGAGGGGAACTTGTGTAGTAGACTTAACAACTGCAACATAACAAGAGATGTTTCTGTACATAGCTAGAGGGGAACTTGTGTAGTAGACTTAACAACTGCAACATAACAAGAGATGTTTGCAAAACATGTAGGACCCCATGGCAGCCAAATAGTCATTCATGTTGAATGTCATCTTAAGTCCTTGACCTTGCCCTGCTTACCTCAAAATCAATAAGGGTCATGATCATCTGCTGATGGTGACCAATCTCCCAATAAAGTTTGAAGATCCTTGACCCACTGTTCTTGAATTATTGATAAAAGAATCATTTGGAAACCATTAAATAAGGATAGAATTGCGACAGTTTTGCAGACAACCCTCGTAATGTAAATCGAGAATTCAGTTGACCAAAGAAAGAATTTAATTTTGGTAGTAAAAATATTGGAAATATTGCTTAGTTTGCATAATCTAATGTAATAATCCAATGATAACCTTAAACAAACTACAGTAAAACCTCGGTAATACGAGCAGCGATTATTCGAGCAACCGGCCTAATTCGAGCAAATTTCAAAGTCCCGACGAATTTGCTCTATATTGTACATTAATTTATCCCTCTAACTCGAGTAAAGTTATTACGAGCGTCCGGTCTAATTCGAGCGCAGGTGTCGGTCCAATCAACAATTTTCAACGATAATTAATTACCTTATCTCGAGGCAATCATCCGAGCGAAATTTCACACCTCCGAAAAATGTCATACTAAATTTTGTTACGGTCCGTATTTTTTACACATCGTGATAATCACAGTTTATGACAATAGCGTAATCCCTAACACTTAAATTGATGTCCGTATTTTCGATCCGTTACATTAAACACGAAGTAGAAGATATTTAATTAATGAGCGTGATTTAAACTACACATACGTTTCAGAACAAGTTCAATAGGCAACACTTGGGAACATTAACTTATACGAGAACTAGAATTATTAAATGCAACATCGTTGCTTCGAACATACTGACTCGCACATACTTTTAAATTATCGTAAGATAAACCGACGTCCATGTAGAATCTTAAATATTTAGGCTCCGTTCGTTATAAAACTGCAAGTAAAAATCATTTCAAAAACTTTTCATTTCCCGTATTTCATGAAAACCTGCGAATGTAAGCTTACGTACAGTACAATTTCACGTGTCTGATACTGAATAAGTGAAGTAGATCAAGTCCGCGATTAAATCCAATTCTTATCAAACAACCCTGAAGAATAAAATATTCGTCGACTTTGTACAGTAGAAAATTAAATGTCAATTGAATCTACACTATGCGCCGATTGGCGAATTCATACCGGGGTATGGAACTCTGACTAAACACTACTCCCAACTGTACCGGCAATTTCTTTGATGTGCGGCGCGTTTGAAGTCAGTCGAAAGACCGCCGCGTTTGATGTCTCAAAATTGTCGCGCGCGTTTCAATTGGAAACCACAGGGATATAACTCATTCAGCTAAACATCATGTCCTAAATAAATTATCATAGATAATATAGTGCATGTTTTTTACTCAATGAGCCGTATCCCTGTGCTGGAAACTGGATCGACTTTGCATCCGGGTTTTATTTTATCACGTGCGATTTTTGTGCGTGGGTGTTTGTTCACACATATAGGATCTATCGTGCGCTTTGGGTAATGTTATCTTTTTGCCGATGCGAACTTTTATTACAATTTTACCGTTAAACGGAGTTTGATATTTAATGTAAAAAGATTCATTACGACTTTCATATGCAATTTGTTCAATTCGGCAAATGTCCACACGATTCAAATTGCGTATAGACTTGATAAACAATGACAGTATTCGTAGTTACAACCAAATACATGTATCATACGTGTTTTCATTATAAACACAGTTACACTTAGTCATAACAACAATTCATCATAGACTTGGGATATTTCGAGCACGTGGCTTAACTCGAGCATTTGGCTTGTCCCGATGGGTCCTCGAGATAACGAGGTTTTACTGTATTGGGCAAAGTGTCTCTACACTGGTGTCTGGTGAATTATATGAGGATAGAGAATTTGTGCACCTGTTCTGTAGTGTATTGGTGGATCTGTGCAAACCACAGGAATGGCAGCCATTGTTTTGCCTCAGCACAAGACTCTAGAAACACTGTAGAGTATGGGAGATGTAGTAAATGACAGAACAATACAGCTATTGTCCATCTCTGACCAGCATCAAATCTGCAATAGATAATATAATATCGACCTGATTAAATCTGAGACCTCATTGATTTAACATATGTTTTAAAATTGAAACTCAGACTTGGCTTTTAAAATAGAAAAAATAAATTTACTTGCATTTCTTTTCAATTGGATTAAAGCCAATGAACTTGTGTCTGAATAATGGTTGTTAGTCACTGTACACTTATGCCAAGTTACATTAAAATTGATACATTTATAACAATATGGTAGTGAAAAGAATATTTAACAATTTTAAGTTGAAGCCTTTAAGATATTTGTGAATACCAGTAAGGTCCTGGAATTGTTGATTTACCGGTATTGCCCATAAATATGTAACATCAATAAGAATACTCATAAAGAAGTACATCCACAGTACATAAATACAGAAGTGTTTTATAGTGTGTCTTAGCTTCTCAAAAATAGTACATTTTTACAAATAAATGTCCACCGCTATGCATAAGTAAAATACTGCTACTAAAGTTTTTTCATTTAATTTTTTTTTATGAAAATGGTAACATTGTATCGACCTCTAGAACTGAGTTTACTAGTATACGTTTTTATGAAATGACAACTCTACAATAAAACGGTAATCAAACTAGATGTCTCTGATCAACAGGAATGCCCCCGCTGGCATGAAAGTAACTACACGTGACAACTGTAAGATAGAAGAAAACATTATAGTGATACTTACACTGAAAGTCTTTCCCTGGTTACAGCAGCTAAGATGGCAGCTTCAAGTGCATTCAGCAACGTCTGGGCAGCAGATTTACCTGTCTGTACACACTGCAGTAACAACTCAACTAAAATACATAGAACATACACACTGCAGTAACAACTCAACTAAAATACATAGAACATACACACTGCAGTAACAACTCAACTAAAATACATAGAACATACACACTGCAGTAACAACTCAACTAAAATACATAGAACATACACATTGCAGTAACAACTCAACTAAAATACATAGAACATACACACTGCAGTAACAACTCAACTAAAATACATAGAACATACACACTGCAGTAACAACTCAACTAAAATACATAGAACATACACACTGCAGTAACAGCTCAACTAAAATACATAGAACACAGTGTAAACATACATGTATTGTAACAAGTTTATATCTGCAATAATTACAACTGTGTGCATTTTTACATAAACTTTGTATTCTGATTGCATAGACCGCTCATGTGACCTGTCTTTCATATCCAGATGAACCCATTCTGTATGACAATGTGATACAGATGATTTTCTAATGCTATGTCACATCCACTGATACCTAGCTTATCACCCAGGACAATGAATTCTTAAACCACTAAAAACAAAATAAATAGAATAGTTGTGTTCTCGAAGTTTGAATTACAGTTTTACAACAGTTACTTTGGATCCAATTTTAAGAAAATGGAAAGCTATTTGGAATAAGGCATGACTTTCTTAATTTCTTAACAGTTCATACACCGATATATAAGACCATATCTTAGTTTTAGTCAATGCTTTGAATTTTTTTTATCAAACAATTTTATTTTATGCAGAAAAGGTCATATGGTGCCAAATAGGTCATATGGTGTCGAATAGGTCATATGGTGTCCAATAGGTCATATGTTATTGTCATATGGTGTCAAATAGGTTATATGGTAGTCATATGGTGTCGAATAGGTCATATGGTGCCAAATATGGTAGTCATATGGGGTCAAATAGGTCATTTGGTGTCGAATAGGTCATATGGTGTCAAATAGGTAATATGGTGTCGAATAGGCCATGTGGTGTCAAATATGTAATATGGTGTCAAATAGGTCATATGGTGTCAAATAGGTCATATTGTAGTCATATGTCGAATAGGTCATATGGTGTCAAATAGGTCATATGGTAGTCATATGGTGTCAAATAGGTCATATGGTGTAAAATAGGTAATATTGTGTCAAATAGATCATATGGTGTCAAAAAGGTCATATGATAGTCATATGTCAAATAGGACATATGGTTTCGAATAGGTCATATGGTGTCAAATAGGTCATTTGGTAGATATATGTCAAATGTGTCATATGGTGTCGAATAGGTCATATGGTGTTGAATAGATCATATGTTGTAAAATAGGTCATATGGTGTCAAGGGTGCGAACTTGCTTACCAACATCATGCTCGTTATTCCTCATTTGTTCACGTCGTTTATCCATTGTACCAGTCACAGCATTATTTCTGTATGACAGAATTTCTGAGCCAACCTGAAAAAAATATTCGTAATGTGTCCACTAACAAATCATATCCAGTTAGACCAACCAGATTATTCAGTGAGGAACAGTTGGTATTATAGCTCTGTTAAATATTGTTTCAGACCCTTCAATATCACATCTCAATAAATGGACTTCCCTGCATAGAGCCAATTTATTCGTCCGCAATTTAAATTTCTGAGCAACTAGAAACTATTCTGGGCTACCAGCAACATTTGAAATTTATCGGACACTGAAGGTCCATATTTTTGAGTTATTGATCGGAAGCTGTTTGGTCTACCAACTGACAGTCTGACCCACATGTGCAAAGCTTTGATGGAGGGACACAACTATTACTATTTGTCAAGGAATGGTTTTTATTGAATTATATGGATGAAATTGACCATGAAATCAAATCAACATTCAAAATAAGGTACAAGGACTTTCCTTTCCAGAGCATGACAAAACAAAATTGCATTTTTATCTAAACCACAAACAACTTATTTTCCACAAAACAGTAGCCCATCAACATACTAATGTGACTTAAATTCTTACATGACCTATGGCGTTACCTATATAGTCAAAGAACAATTATAGCATTGTTAGACATTTGGTATACACACGGTGGTGACACCACATCATGCAGGTATTCTATTAATGACATTGTAGGGGTAAACACAAGTAGCATACTCTAACAAAGTAACACTTGCTTAAATTTAATTAAAATACAATTGCACAATGAAGTCATATTAGAATTGAAATGAAATATTTTAAAGCCTTGGTATGCCTTGCATTTAACAACTATTTGTCGTACTGATGCAATGTCATTAGCCACTCTGTCCTCTATTGTCAGAACTCCAAGCAGTTGTTAAAAGGTGATAAACCATGGTTTTCGTGATTCATTTATTTACTATAAAGTAAGATTACCTGTATATAAGTCCTTAATAATAAACTATTGTGTCCTAACATTTCTTGGAAGACCACACAAGCAGAGGCAATCTGTGTGTTATAGAAACGCTTTACTCCCAGCCATAATGAGGTTCCTATGGCAACAGATAGCCTGCAATACCAAATACAATATTTAAAATAACTAGATGTATTAAAGGAGCTATTTAATACTCCAGCAATAATGATTTGTCAGACATACTGTAAATCTTAGAAATACAAGATGGCCACCAGTCAGCCTTCTTAAATGTAATCATATTTTAGATTACACATTGCATCATGTAGATTACCCAGAATGTTTATAATTATGAAATTTCATGACCAACTGCTCAAATTGTAAAGTTAGCATTTTTCAATATGTCTTTGCTGTACAAGCAGTGGACAGAATGACTCCAGTATCCCAGCTTTCAAGCTTTGTTTTGAGTACAATTATCTGTGGATGAGTAATTCACTATGCATATCAATATTGATGAAATACATGTCCTTAAACCAGGAGTCTGTTGCCTACTTATAGCGCTACTGAGCGCTCGATAGCGCCATGTTGGGGAAAGGCTGGCTTCAAAAGCATTTTGTAGCGAAGAATTTATATGCTACCATCACATGCTCGCGGAGAATAGACCGTGGAGCACTATGGAGCGCTACCCAAGGTGAGATAGGGTAAGTTCTTAGCAAGCGCTGCTCTCTGATAGTAGGAAAGCACTTGATAGCCCTATTTGGTAGTGGATTGGTTACCAGGCGCCAGGACACATCCATAAAACATTCTAGGAATAGCTACACACCTGTCACTGTCCAGATATGATACATAGGACAGTGGACAGACATAGATACAATGGCAACCCTCTTAACCTAAAGCATACACACGAGACCTGAAATCATATATAAACCTGCCAAGACCTTTGTTCAGAAGACTAGCTTACCTTTTAGATGGGATAGTTGGACCTCCATTTTTTAACTCCTCTGCTAGAAAGGTAACAAATGCAAAACTTGGTCTTGCTTGTTTTAGATAGTAGTTGTATCTCAGTTGTTCCACATGTCCATATAGTGTCATCAAACCTGACTGTGAGAAATAAGGCATGTCCCTACCACACTCTGAAAGTACAATTAAACCTGTGTTAGAGGTCCATTAAATAAATCAATCACATGTCATTAAATCGCTGGCTTAGAATGAGAAGGTCTTAAGACTTATGCATATTTGAAATCTGCATCACAAGGCACTTTGTATGAGCCTATTTTCATGAAAATCAGAACTGGTCATGTTGACCAAACAGAAGATAAAAAAGATAGTTTTTTCATAGGTAAAGAGAAGTTTTCCGACAGTTTTTTTCTTA
Source organism: Spisula solida (assembly GCA_947247005.1). Taxonomy (NCBI): domain Eukaryota; kingdom Metazoa; phylum Mollusca; class Bivalvia; order Venerida; family Mactridae; genus Spisula; species Spisula solida. The sequence goes on from OX365951.1 coordinate 38,418,323, forward strand.
TTTTCTCAAAATAACGATTTTGTACTTACAACCTTCTCATTTAAAGCCAGCAGTATATATAACAGTCAATACTATGAATTCCCAATTAGTTTATACTGATTAATTTTAGGCTGATTGTGACTCTCAACACCTCATTCATGATGGTTCCATCGCCACACGAGTATAAGAGATGAGAAGACAGTTTTCTGAGCTGCAAGAAACACTACAACCATATCATTGAAGAGGTAAATCTCCCAATTGGTTCAATATACGATTTCATGATAATACACATCTTATAATCAATCATCCATGACACCATGTAGGGAGCAGTGGCCTAGATGTAGGGGGATTAAGAGGTCCCAGATTCGATCCCTGTCCTCGCCACTGCTTAATTTCTCTGAGTAAGAATAACCCACAATACTCAACTTGACCAAGATTGGAACTGGTACCAGTGAGAGCGGTGGATGTACATGTTCAATATTCATGGGCACCACATCTCAATGTTGGCTGCAAACAAACCAGGAGGGACTTGAACGCAGGTTTCCTTAGGTAGCCCAATTACAAGGGGAAGTTAAATGTCAAAGGGTAGCAGAATGGCAGAATTGCTGAAAGCGGCCCAGGATAAATGGTAACTTAAGTTTTTTTGTGGTACATACCTTCTCCTGCACATGTATTAGTAGACTGCCATCCAAACAGTTTGACTGGATCAAATGGAGCATTCCCTATCAACAGTTGATATACAGAAATGTCAGTTTGTGGTGATTCCATCACACTAGCAGGGAACAATGTCACATGTAACTTAGGATAACCTTGTATAGCTTGTTCTACAACCTCTGATGATAAACCATCAAACGCTTCAAGTTGTTGTGTTACAAATGTTACCTGTGGAGACATGGTACATAGTTATACAGTTCAACCTCTTCTCTGTAGAGCAATAACCTCTATATAACAACACCTTAAAAATTTCTATAAGCTCATATTTACAATACATCTAACCACTGTAGAGCAACAACCTCAATACAATGGCAAATAGTTTCAGCTCCCAAATGGTTTTGCTCTATAGAGGTTGTACTGTACTTCCATTACAGAGTATGTAGGCATATTTCAAGATCCTGTTTTGGGAAACATATTTTTCAGGTTTTTGAATGTAGTAAATTGTGTTAGTTCTCCAATGGCATTTTCTATAACAGTGATTGATTCTACAAAAGAGTGAGACACCTCATACTAAAAGACTTGGGCTGGTATTCACAAAGCATCTTAAGGTAATACTTAAATATTTTGACTTAAGTTAAAAAATTGAGCTGCTCATTATTCCCAAGAAACGAAGAATAACCCATGTTTTCTTTGTGATTATTGTAGCTCGTTACATAATGCTTCTAAACTATGTAAAATATTGATAATCTCAATTTTCCTGTTTAGCTGATACACTTAAGGAAATTTTAACATTTTAAGAAAGTTTTCCCTAAGATGGTTTGTGAATACCAACCCTGCTTCCTGTGTTGTTATTACCAGAACTTAAGACTACGTCAGAGATCGTGAATTTTGTGCATATTAGGAGCCAAACCCTAAACCTTGGTATCAATAGCCTAAGGCTTTCCCAAATGTAACATACACCTGATATCTTGATTAGACTTTTACATTTAGTTACAAATATAACTTGAAACCTACTACTACAAAGCTAACTAACATAATGTCAGTTGTCGATCAAGTCAGGCCTCGATACAACGACGCTCTTTGTTCCCCAGCAGAATGTCGCTATAACTAAAATGTCAGAATACTGGAGACAAAGAGCTAAAATTATGTCAGTATATCAGGTGTCGTTGTATTGACACCTGACTGCACTTTAATAGTATAAAAAATATAACAGCAGATTGTAGCAGATTGTAGCACATGGTCCAATGAATTCACTTGAAACCTTCTGCCAAGCAACCTTAGACAAACATGAAGGCCGAGCTATCTCTTCTCTGGCGCAATGTCAAATTTGATAAAAAAAAAACAAATGTGAATTTTTGGTTAAAATAGGTGGATTTCAGAGAAAATGTGTGTTATGTGTTAACCTGTGTAAGTTTATGTTGGGAATACATGAGTGTTGCCAAGGCAGCGAGGGTGTGGCCGGCCTGAAGTAGCTGTCCTATACTCGCTGTATCTTCATTCCATACTGTAACAGCATTCTGTAGACTGCCATAATACATGTACTCTCGAACTACAAATATAAACAGTACTCAATCATAACAAATCCTTCTCTGTATTGCACTAGAAATAGCATCAAAAACAGAGAAATAATTTGGTACCAATTTCATTCCCCTGATAACATGTGCTGCAATCTGTTGGTTGGTAACTGCGTAGGTAATATGTCATTACTATGGTCATACTAGTGTTAAGTTATAGAAAGAGAACACAAATGCGAGGTTGTCTTATTTTGTCGAGGGCTATGCCTCGACAAAATAAACAACCAAGCGTTAAGTTTTTCTTTCTGACTTATATCATTGGCTGTCACTTTGTAAGCAAAAGGCGTGTCCAAATTGTTACAATGCTGACCGATTAACATGTCCAATGAAAATCAATAGCACGGTGTTGTGATTTTAAAGTTGTGGACTCCAATACAACTCGACCACGAAAATCGATAGAGGTCACGTTGACCGAAGTAAAGTACAATGAAGTTGCATGTATACAGTGCAGGATAATATTATCCTGCACTGTAGTAATTGCACTCATTCCTTTGAAAATTAAGACGCACCCCATCAATTATCATCGGATTTAGCCACACCGCCTCAGTTAACATCAATGTAAATTGCCGTAGCCATGATATAACTATCTAATTTACACCGCTGAACTTTAACTTTAGCCTAAAATCACTTTAGTAGGGATTTTTTCAATAAATGGTCATTTTTTGCACTTGGGAAGAAGTATGTATTAATGTTTGTTGATGCCTATATGGCATATATTACATGGCATATCAGGACTTGTGTTGGAAGCAAATAAGGTGAACAACATTTTTACAGTATACATGTACAAGAAAAAGCACATGTCAAAGTCATACCATTTTGATTGTGTGTAACTCCAATGAACTTATAGAAGAGTGGTAACCATGGTTGCTCCTCTGTACCGCCCTCTAACACAGATAGTGAACTCACATCAATCCTGTAGATATATCCATGTTATATGTACATTGTACAGCGTATCAACTTAATATATTTTATTTACAACAAAGTAAAGAATGTCCAGGGTCAGAAATATACAAATAAAGTTCATTGAACTAAATTTTACTGGACACGTCTTCAACTAGGTTTATTAAACTTTCTTTGGATTCCCTACTAACCACGAGGAATACAACATTACAGGTGAATAAAGGATACATGGTTCATAGAGAAAAAAATTCAAGTAATTTTCAAGTACATTTTCCCAAATTTCAAGGACTAAAATATTGTCATAAGTGTATTAAAATCCAATGAAACAATGGTTGAAGCTTGAGTAATAAGATACAAATAGTATGCTCAAATAAGTGGGACAAAAGCATCTCTGTAAAATATTGTTAATGATGCATTTATTAGCAAAATAATATAATGTTAGTATGTATTTGAATATGTTATCGATCTTGTTCATGAATGAAAAATAAACGAAAGGAGCCTCAAATGAAAAAAAAGATAGTGTCACCATGGTCATTTCTAGTTGTATCTGTTCAGAAGAAAGATGAGCCAATAAGGAATGGCATAGAGTTTAGTCAATCCTTTGTCATTTTTCATCATCTTATATCTACTTTGTTATTGTTGTCTGTTTTCTAATAGCAGCAAATTTATTATTGGCCAATTTACCAAAGATTAGGCTTTATTTTCAAAATTCAAGAATTTTTCAAGGCCTGTGTGAACATTGGGATATGTGATATGAAAAGCAAACAATGAGAGAGAAATAAGCTAAGTAATTACCCAAAATAAGTGCAATATGTCCATAGAAAGTATGGTAGGTTATGTTGAATACAATATTGAGCCATTTGTGTATGGAACTCATCCACACTGACCATCTGTGAATCTTGATGTGGGTGGGGTAACTGTAAAGGTCCTCCAACTTTGCCTAGCTGGTTCAATAATGCCTGAAAGTCTGAGAGACAGTCATTGCTATAAACTCCATGTCTGAAACACAAACAAATCATCAAACATCATACATTTAGCATACATAGACGTTTCATTCTAAAGATTTATAATTTTTCAAAAATAAAAGTTCAATGGATTCAAATTAGTAATTAATAAGTTAACCAAGGGATGTTAACATACTTTCTATTGGTCAAAACATTTAAAAAAACATTTAAAAAAACATCAATCATTGGTTAATCCCCTCTAAATGTTTACATTTTCAAGGAAAAATCAGAAAATAATTGAGAAGAAATGTAGAAAATCTTCAAAATTCCACACATTAGGGGAGACCGGGTTAAGTTTGAAGATGGGGTAAGTCGGGACAAGGGCTATAACTCTTGTAAATATTTATTTTCACACTAGGGTATTATGTATGAGAACTTAAAAATGATGGGATGAGGTAAATGCATACTTTGCGGAGGAATGTTGAATTTTAAACTATCCAGAAGCATAGTGCCTAATATTTACAACAAAAATTAGTGGATTAATTTAATAATATTTTATAGCATTTGATATATACAAAACGTTAATCACCCAAGTATAACCAACAAAACTTTCAATAAGAAATCTATGAGATACAGTATAGTCTTTCAGACAGATAGTGTGTACAATAATGATACTTACACGGCAAATGCTTTATGTATCTCATTCGTTGTATAGAAAGTACATAGTTGAATTCTGTCTACAAACTCAATAGGCACATGTCCAAGGTGTGTTGATGGCCATTTAGGTGTTACATTGCTGTGGTTACCAGGGAAACTGTTATGTATCCAAGCAACAAGAACATCACTAAGATTTCTCATTGTTAAGTAGTCCCAAACCACACCCAAGCTAAACATACTAAGGTCAGATCCTGAAACACGAAACATTACTATGTAAGGGAATATTTTAGTGGGTCTAAGTTAGGGATGCAATACTGTGTTTGACACATAAGGCATGAGGAAATAGTTTGGAGCATTATATTATTTCATGATTGTGTTGTTTGTAGGCCAAAATTTACACTAGAGGAAATTTTAGCGAATTTTTTCGCATCGCGTAATAAAGCAATACATGTATTTCAATGTTGCTAACTTAACTGCTTAATATACAATAATAATATTTTAAATACATTGTTTCACTACATGTATACATAATGTTCAAATCTCAAACCATACAAACTAAAGAATATAATGTTATGGTAGTATGACTATTATATGTTCAGATAATTATTATGAGATTATTGAGTCACTAACCAGGTTTGTGAATCAGTACATCCAGTTTGATAAATTGTTGTGTTTCATCATCCCAGTGCTGGACCCAGTCTAACAGGACCTCATTATATGGTGTAGGTATATCTATATCATGTGTTGGTGGGTTACTCAGGTTACCACAGGTCTCTGTGTAGTCATACTGCTCTTGTTGACTGATCAAGTTCCTTAACCTTACCAATTCATGTCCGTCACTAAATATGAAAGAGAAAGTCAATTTAAATTTTTAAAATTAAATGTCTGCTTTTCTTTTAGTAATATACACATGCTGCCAACAACTAATCGTGATACTTTGTGTTTGTTACTTGAATGCCTTCAGCACTTTGATTTAATATTTTTATGCAAACAAAGTTAATCTATTGCTGGAGCACAAAAACTGTCTTTCTGTTTTGCAGCATTTGCATAGCAACTTTGTACTAATAAATACTGTGTATTCTCACTTCTGGTATCATGTTATTTTCATATGAACAAGAGCTGCTAAAATGATACATATGACATCTTGCTGCAGTCTCAGCTGATCTCAGTGACCTTGAAATTCACTAAGGTTCATCAACAGACCATGACTAACATTTACATTAAACATAAAGATTGTAGATTCAACCAGTGTTGAGTTATCAATTCGAAAATAGTTTTGATCTGAAGGTCACTCTAACCCTGGCCTATGACCTAGTGTCCTCAATATCAATAGGGATGTTTTTACAGAGCAACACACCAACTACCAACCACATGCACATACGTTTGTGTAGCAGTGACTACATTTTTGCAGGATTGGTGGTCAGTATGAATATGTGAAAATGCCAAGGTTCTATAAAATGCAAAATATTGTATCCTGGAATACAGCAGTTCCAGAATTGGTTTGGATGTTCAAGGGATGAAAGGACAAGTGTCAGTACAATTGACTGAAATCCATTGCAGGGATATTAGCCTTCTCCAGGAACATTAAGCTTCTCCCACCTGCCAAAATTAGAAAGTTAGATATATCATACAAACCTTTCTCTCATATGCTTGTGTTTATTCTTCAGTTGATCAAAGTCTCTGCATGGATAGAGTTCATTCAATTCTTTGAAGAATGTAACCATGACAATATGCTCTTTAGATAGTGAGGAGGATTGCAGCTCTTCAAAGACAGAGTTACATATAGCCAGGTCTGTAGAGGTTAGAGCTAACTTCCAGAGCTCTTCTGTTGCAGACAGACCCTGAAATTTTAATGATCTTTGTCAATATTTTCATCTAAAGTTATAACTTAACCACTCACACAGTATTGTTTAGAATCTGGAAAGTGTGCCTTGTACTGTACCAACATAATCTGTTTATGCTCTATATATCAAACAGAATGAGATATTTGAAAGCCAAAAATATCAATATCAGATACTTCAAACAAACAGACTAGTCATTAATTAATATTGCCAGAAGGACATCTTGAATGTGAGTCAGCCATCTTGAATGCAAGTCTCCCATCTTGAATGCAAGTCAGCCATCTTGAATGTGAGTTTGCCATCTTGAATGCAAGTCAGCCATCTTGAATGTGAGTTTGCCATATTGAATGTGAGTTTGCCATCTTGAATGCAAGTCAGCCATCTTGAATGCAAGCCAGCCATCTTGAATGCAAGTCAGCCATCTTGAATGTGAGTTTGCCATCTTGAATGCAAGTCAGCCATCTTGAATGTGAGTTTGCCATCTTGAATGCAAGTCAGCCATCTTGAATGCAAGTCAGCCATCTTGGATGCATGTCAGCCATATTGAATGTGAGTTTGCCATCTTGAATGCAAGTCAGCCATCTTGAATGCAAGTAAGCCATCTTGAATGCAAGTTAGCCATCTTGAATGCAAGTCAGCCATCTTGAATGTGAGTTTGCCATATTGAATAAGATGGAAAAGATAACGGTTTCAACTGGTAAACTACAAATCATCATATCATGTAGGTAAATTATTAACAAGAAGTTTCATGAAAATCCTTATTAGTTAGTTTTTTGCAACTGACAAAATAGAAGCATAACTAACCAACATACCATAACATTACCCCATAATAGCCCCAAAACTTAGTTTGCAGGGGCCTGTTCATAAACATATGTTAGCTAAGATCAGACTTTTCACTAGATTATTGAGAGCATACAAATTGAACCGACAGATTTTAGACGTGTTAATAAAGTTTTCATGATAATTCTAGTTCACATTACTTTGCTTGAAAATACTAGTTATTTTAGGTAGTACTAGAATGAGGGTACTGTTTTGTAAAAGCACTTACAAAAATCTTAAATTCAAATTCTTTAAAATTCTATAACTACTGCAAATTGGTGACAGATATGGTTTGTAGAGGTTCAGTAACTGAATCATTATAAGTATTGCAGATCCCTTTTCCACACTTCAGAATTGTAAACCAAAAATAAATAATTTAAACTTGATCGTAAGTTTACGATTTCAGTAAGTGCTTTGATAAAACAGTACCCTGGAGTGTAAAAACTTACCAGTTTGATAAATATCTCTTTAGCTTTGTCCATATTATTATAGTTGATGTAACTGATAGCAATGTCTGATCCAAATGATCTAAGTTGTGCATACTCTGCCCTTGAGTACTCTCCACGTTGGAGGAGGTAACATTGTAGTTCTGGAACAATATTCTTCATTATACCATCCTCAATGACTGTCTAAAATACAAAACATGTACATACAGTACAATACAACACTTAAATAATATCCTTGATATTTCAAAAACAGTAAAAAGTAATTTCAAAAATAACATAATTATATTCTTCCATAGAACACAAGATATTTTGGCATACAAAGTAAGATTATGAAATTGAAAAATACTGGTCTGAAATGCACAAACAAATATAATACATACGATATCAACATAACTCAATAAAAACCTACCTCAATATAATATAACTGAGTATTAACCTATCTCAATATCGAGACATCATACCTCAATGACCAGGGGGAGGTAGAGGATGGCGTAGGCCCCCTGAAATAGCCGGTGCTCAATTTTTCTAGGAACGAGAGGGTCATGTCAATAGTTATGCCCCCCCAACACCAAATCCCAAATCCACCCCTGATAACAACGTAGCAACATACCTCAATATCCATCTGATCCCATTGTGTGAAGATCTGTGATGATTCATTGGTTGGAGATGATGTTTGGACATTGTCAGCCCCATCAGTAACGTCAGACTGACTGACTTCTGATACACTTCCTAACGACATATTATCACTTCTACTTGTGGTATCATTAAACTGTTCCAGACTACGTACACACTGTCTAGTACTCTCAATATACTCCAATAGTTTCTCTGAAATTTGTATAAAAAATCGCTGGCTTAGAATGAGAAGGTCGTAAGTGCTACTTATTACCTTATAAGACTCATATACATGTACAGTATAACCTCCGTAGAGCGACATCCGGCGGAGACAGAAAAAACTGCCGCTCTGCGGAGGTGTCGCTCTGTAGAGGTCGATTGTTTTAGAATGTCGTTCATAGACTATTGAGTGTTTGTAAATACGGTAATCTTAAATTGATGTCGTTTGTTTGTGATTAAGTGCATAAAATTCCATCTATTATCTGACGATTATTTTATTAAGATCGTTGATTAGATACAAAAAGGCAACTCTCAACATTGTAAACCGAATCCATATTTTTTAAGCACATGCAATTGAATTGTTTACCTTCCAAGTGTTAAAATCTCTATTACGTCATAACGCGCACTACACAATTTGCACACGTGATTGGTAATTTGTTTACCTCTCGCGTGTAGCTTGGTCAGTGCATATGCTGAAATTGACAGTTTTAGACGACGTGATTAACCATTAACACGACGTGTACGCAAATTTTCTTTCTTAAACTGATTGATAAGCGCGTTTTGATATTTCTTTTTCAATTATTAAAAACCACTTAGTCTTTGATTTAAAAAAAATTGAGTTTAATGCATCTAATCAAATGCATGGTATGTACGGTGTTATACTGTGTCATATTGTCGAACTGATCCCAAAGACAGTAGCTAATTAACTTGCGCCCGTGGCTATCGGCTATTGTTACCTGGTGAGCGATAATTATTTTAATCCACGAAGGTGCGAAAAATAGAAAACAACATCGTATGGAGTTATGTAAAAACATGTGAATATGCAGTTGTAAAAACACACCTGTCGCTTCTCAGAGGTAAACCATACATAAGGTAAACAATTTAAACGGCCGTTTGCCGCTCTGCAGAGGTGTCGTTCTACAGAGGTCAAAATAAGAGTAAAAACGAACGGGGGGAAATAAAAGTGCCGCTTCTCGGAGGTTGCCGCTTCTCAGAGGTGCCGTTTCGGGAGGTTATACTATATATATGAAAAACGGAAGTGGTAATGTTGACTAAACTGATGTTGAAAAAGCTTGTTTTCCATACGTAAAGTGTATTTTTCATACAGTTTTTTTCATGTTTTCTCAAAATATCAATTTGGTACTTATAACCTTCTCATTCTAATCCAGCCAAATGTTGAGATTTCAGATGCGCTTTTGACACAAACATAGGAATACTACCATTACCTCATAGGTGAGTACATAATAAATGTACTTTTCTTCCTCAGGAAAAGCAAGCAGTCACAACATCATGAACATAGAACACATAAAAATGAATTTGACATACAAACAAGAGACAACTTCTCCACATAAGGAGGACAATCAACATCATTTTCAAATTTTCATGGAAGGTTATGATCTGCTGCGACAGGGAATCAAATCTAGATTGCTGGGTCACAAATTGCTGGGTAACAAATCCAGCACACTAACCACAGCCACAGCTACCAGGGAAATGAACCAATTAAATCTTACCAGTTGCGGATTGCAAATCTTTCTTTTCCTCTTCTTCATCAGGTAAACTTTCAGAAACAGAGAGTCCATCTAACAGTAGCTCATACAAGAAATCCAAGCTTATATCTAAAATCTGCTTCCCAAATATCTTAGCATGTTTATCCCCTAAAGTGTCCCTCACTGACTCCAGGAGAAGGTTTACAACGGGATTTAATTGGATAGCAGTCTCTAGATGGCTGTACTGGGGGGCACCTGAAGGGGATTTCTGCTGCTGAATAATGGAAGTGTGTGTTGATGTGAAAACTGAAATGGAACAAAATAATACAATGTAATACTTTATGAATACTAAGTGTAAAATGACACTAATTAATCGAGTTCAAATTAGCAATATTATAGGCTGAACTAAAAGTTGTTAGTTTCTGATATCAAGCCTAAAAACGGGAGGGTTGGTAGATCGGATTCCCCCCTCCCCCCAGTTTATTTACAGAGCCAACAGCAACAGTTTACTACCCTTTGAACAGTACAAAAATAGATTCTTTCCAAATGTTATAAAAACCTTTTAGATTGGAGCAACATTTGGGACCAAGGTAACAATATTGTTTATGTTAATATCTGTATTTGTTGAGGTTTCGACCCAGTTGAGAGCAAGGATTGATCAGAGGTGTCAACAACCTAAATTACAAATCTGGATATACATGTCATTGAAGTTGTGCGATAGTACATGCATAAGTACATGAACATGAGCATGTATGATTCACATTGCATGCCAGACAATGGACTGAGTAGTTGCTCCTTACACTGCAATATTTGTACACAGCATCTCTATCAATCTCAGTATTTTTGTTCAATCTGCATCTCAGGCATTCAGACAATTCTGATTTATTGGAAGGAACAAGTAAGTCAACATTTCTTGATTTAACACTAACATGATATCCCTAAAAACTAACTTAATTAAGTGGTACCTTTTTCTTTACTCTTCAAAAAGAAGGCTACTGTGTCAAATTGTCGATGCTTTAAGCCAACTTGTAGCGTGTGTAAGGGTATGGAGCAACGACCCCAGCTGTTTAAATGACCCAGAATATCTGCTAATCCTGCATCTCCGTAAGCCATCAACTGAAGTAGAAAACTGTACAGTCAAGCAAATTCAATTCTCAACATAATAGCCCCGATCATGAATATCGAATAGTAGCTGGACCTTAATAAAGCAGCAAATTTTTTTCACGTGTGCTATGAGCTAACAACTTATAACTATCTGCAATGGCAGTGGTTTCTGTCTTGGGAAGTCAAAGGTTCCTTTAGGATAGGGGTTCCTCATGCTATAGGCATTCAGTGAGCTACCATTTACTTAATATATAGTATAATGATTATAAGTATATGATGTCTGGCATTTAGATTTTGGAGGTTAAAACAATCAAAGGGTAAATGTCTATTATGTCATGTAGCCTGGTCTTTCTAAGACAGTAGCTGAATCTATTAGGACAGAGGGCTATGTTATGGGTGAATCAGGACAGGGGGCCATGTAATAATTGAATATGGTAGGACAGGGGGCTAAGTTAATCAACACTTTTCAACTACTTACATCACTAACAAACTGTTCTTGGTTCATACCAGGCCTCATCATTACACCTTCTATATGTGTTTCTGTGGCAACAATATGCGGTAATCCTGGTTCTCTGGACAGTACTGCTATATCTCCTTTCTTTAAACTGAAGGTGAAATACATGTTGTATGGTATACAATACACCAGTTATACAATACACCATTTATACAATACACCAGTTATACAATACACCAGTTATACATGTACACCAGTTATACATGTACAATACACCAGTTATACAATACACCAGTTATACATGTACAATACACCAGTTATACAATACACCAGTTATACAATACACCAGTTATACATGTACAATACACCAGTTATACAATACACCAGTTATACAATACACCAGTTATACATGTACAATACACCAGTTATACAATACACCAGTTATACAATACACCAGTTATACATGTACATTACACCAGTTATACAATACACCAGTTATACAATACACCAGTTATACATGTACAATACACCAGTTATACAATACACCAGTTATACAATAAACCAGTTATACAATACACCAGTTATACATGTACAATACACAAGTTATACAATACACCAGTTATACAATACACCAGTTATACATGTACAATACACCAGTTATACAATACACCAGTTATACAATTCACCAGTTATACAATACACCAGTTATACATGTACACCAGTTATACAATACACCAGTTATACAATACACCAGTTACACAATACACCAGTTATACAATACACCAGTTATACAATACACCAGTTATACAATACACCAGTTATACAATACACCAGTTACAATACACCAGTTATACAATACACCAGTTATACAATACACCAGTTATACAATACACCAGTTACAATACACCAGTTATACATGTACACCAGTTATACAATACACCAGTTATACAATACACCAGTTATACAATACACCAGTTACACAATACACCAGTTATACAATACACCAGTTATACATGTACAATACACCAGTCATACAATACACCAGTCATACAATACACCAGTTATACAATACACCAGTTATACAATACACCAGTTATACAATACACCAGTTACAATACACCAGTTATACATGTACACCAGTTATACAATACACCAGTTATACAATACACCAGTTATACAATACACCAGTTATACAATACACCAGTTACACAATACACCAGTTATACAATACACCAGTTATACAATACACCAGTTATACAATACACCAGTTATACAATACACCAGTTATACAATACACCAGTTATACAATACACCAGTTATACAATACACCAGTATACACCAGTATAACACTTTCATTAGCATACAAAAACAAGCAATAAAATCAACTCATTTTATAATTATTATGATACACATTATATATACTGGGAGTACAATGTAAAGATTTACTAATCAATAAAATAAAAAAAGTTAATTTGGTTGACCCACAATAATTGATATCAATTAAATCAAAAACATTTGTATCAGGTAATTTGAAATATAGTGGAACCTCGCTAATACTGTACTAATATAAATGTGTTGACTGAGTGGCTCTTAAATTAAACTTGAAATTCAATACTTTCAGTACCCGATGTTTCCAAGTATAAATTCAGCTAATTGACTCTGTTGCATAGAAAACTTAATTTCTAGACTACCCATGGTTCTGACTGTCTCTGACTGTCTCTGACTGTATGCTTATATCAGAATATACAGTACAACTTGACAGTATAAATATTAACTATTTCTTTCGGTCCCTGGATATTAATGGAAGTTACGTTATATACCTATCCAGCAGTTTGAGTTAAAATTTACCTGTGCTGCATCCAGTGTTGAGATTCTAGATTCCAACAAGTGATTACACATTGCTCATTGTACCCGTACACAATGTATATCTCATTCTTACTGATGCTCATTTCATCAATGGAGAATCCACAAACATTCTCTGGTGCATTGACAACTTGAACACAACTATCTGTGGCAGTGGAGGGACGTTTCTTTCTAGAGCTAAATCCGGTGATCTTAGCAATAGTTCTTGACTTTTTGTTGAATTTTGTTTCTTTTTGTAACAGCTGAGAATGGTTCGGCTGTCCTCTTTGATTGGAACTATGAAGGTCATGTAGCTTGCCACGCCATGCTAGGTCACCATACTGGCAGGTTTCCAAATATGTATGAGAACTAGAAGGTTTATGTTTTGATAGGATCGGTTTCGTCCATAAACACTGAGGGTATGTTTTACAGTATGATTTAATATCAAGGATGTGTATATCTCCAGAGTGAGTAGCCACCACTAAATTTGTGAAATCATCATCCATCGACCAAGCCTGAACATTGGCTACATCTAAACACGCTCGACTTATATCTACTTCCCATATTAGTTGGACTTTGTCCAAGCTGTAACATGCTTGAATGCAGTCAAGGCTAATAAATATCAGAGAAACAATGAATTCATAAAATATAACAGAAATACTGTAAAATGATTCAATTTCATGGTTTTGATGAAAAAGACGATTTCGTGGGGACATAATTTCAAGAATTTCGGATTTCATGAAAAATGACAAGCTGAAAATTTACACAAATTATCAGAAATCATTCAAAAATCAAACAGGTGTAATAATTGTTTTATTACATGTTGATATATGCAAGTAAACTTCCCAAAAACCCAGTCTTATACCTTACTGAGCTTGAAAGCAAGTATGGCAGCTGCTGTAAATTTGACATGTTTATTGGTACAATTATTCATTGGTTAAGGTTATCCACAAGATCCATGAAATTAAATCCCCACAAATATTAAAGATTTATCAGTATCATCTGACCATGAGAGTCAAATCAAGCGAATACAGTTGTGCATGTGTTACCAACACAGTTTTCCTAACATGAGTGAAGCTTTAATACTCACGGTGGGGAAACCACGTGACCAAAAGTGGTGTAGTGCACGATTTTCGACCCAAAACAGCGTCGACTCAGGTAGGTTTTTTCACTCTAATTTCTTTGATACGTCATTGTTTTCACTCATATATCGTGTATAAACCCTGCGATTGAAAGCTCTTTCATTGGCTTTATGGAACTTGGTGCAATTCAGCTTCGTTTTAACGTAATCCCTGCCCAACCGATTTCAACTTCGCCAAATGTTTAGGTAGCGTACACTTCTGTCCACAATTTAACCACCTAACACAGCCACTCAGGCAAATATTCTGCCAAATGATTGATTAAATGGAAGCCTGTAAATATTCTAAGCAGTGTGTGAAATATAAAATATGCAACTTAAGAAACTTTGGAAATATCATCATAAAAAGGGTTTGGTAACGTACACTTTGTTATTTTACAAAAGGTAGCGTGCACGTAAAATGTTTGATTTCTAATTATCGAAATGAATATCACCATTTAACTCGCCAATTGATAAATAGTTCACATAAGCCCGACTGAATACAAACAAATCATCATCATGAACATGTTGTTTATTCAAACATAAATAGTTTTGTGATAACATCGAGCCTATCAACATTATTGTAGGGAAGTTAGGATACCAATGTTTCTTGCCTGGTATGAATTGTAAAATACATTGTCACATATTTTCGTGACCTTGATAACAACCGTCTTTTTTACCGTATACAATTTTGGCAGTGTTAAGAAGCGCCATTGACAGCCACAAATTCGTTGACTCAAGTAATATAGTATTCAGTACAATGTGGCTGTTACATTATGTTGACAAAGGTTAATAATCGATTTTTTTGTACATATATATTGCAAACATTATGATTTTTTTCAGCATGAATGTCCAGCATGAAAGTGTTTCTGATTGTTATAATGTGTCCAATATGTGGGAAGTCATTCAAAACGCCTGGCATTCTAAAGGAACACGAGCAACATTGCGGGCTGTGTCCATACAGCCATACAAAGTGCTGTGGGAAAGGCTTTACTTCAAAAGCTCATTTCAAGACACCAGTAAGTTTTTTTAACTGTCAAGTATTTCTGTTTTATTGTTTTATATTTAACGAAATGACACTGGTGAACAACTTATGACTAATGACCACCATACTACCAAACTACCATCATCATGGTAAATATTACAAGTATTAGGCCTTTTTCAATCATACACTTCATCCAAGCAGTGGACAAAAGCAGATTTAGAATGTAAATGCAGATAGAATATAATTTATACAACACATAATCATGTAACACGTGATGCAACCGAAAACATAACTACACTGGACACATCATTTATATTTCAGATGCAGCACCCATGGAATGGAAAAGAAGTTTGTATGCACAAATTGTGGGAAGGCTATCCAATAAAGTCTGATATTAAACGACATGAAAGACGAGAAGGGGGAACTTAACTTCAAGGGATGCGAGCTTGAAGATGGGTCAGCAATGAGGGTCCATATGAGTTAGCACATTGACTTACAAGATGAAATATGTTTTATATTCACGATATGTGCATCTTAAAGCGTTTATGGGATAAATGACAACATTGGAGAGGTTTATGTTTTAAAACCACTTTATTGCACTTTTCATACATTGTTCTAACAGCACTAAATTGTGTGTAGCATACATTTTAAAAGGCATGTTTATATGAAGTTACATGCAGTTCTAAATACTTGTATACGATGTATTTGGCCACCATTTTATTGTTCACTGCATTCGATCACATAAATGGAGCAAATGTTGTGTTTTATTTTCATTTCTAATATACGAATGTACCTGGTACATGTACTTTTAAATTGTTAGAGGAAGATAATATTTATGTCTGATATTTTACATACCATTAATATTAAACAAGTGTACAAATCACATTTCAACATACAACCTTTAAATTGACAATTATGGTAACGATAGTTCTATGTTTAAAGGTGCCGGACTGCAGATGGTGATCTAAATGTTTAGTACAACGTATAAACAAAGATTCGTAGTAAAATATATGTACTACACTGCATTTCTATTTATAGTATTTAAAGTAGTTTAAATCTATAAAAACGCTTACTGTGACAGCTCTACCAGTAAAAGTAGAACCCTATAATAGCATATATTGACATAAAATTGTAATCAGTGTAACATTTCAAGAATGGTTGGTTCAATCATACTAGTACACTGTAGTCAGTAATTGAATCATTTAACTTTTTTATGGTTCAGCACCTTTATACATATATTGAATATGTAATTTACTTTTTAAGACATTTCTAAGCTTTGCATAATACATGTATAGTTTCCTAAGACTACTAAGCCTTTCTTAAATGTTATGTAAGACCCAGACAGGGATTGTTTACCCTATTTTTTATATAATTTCCGTGTTTATGATTCTTTGACTGTGCTTATTTATGATATCTTTAATTTGTTTATATTTAAATGATGTACAATAAACGATAATAAAGGTAAAAGAAATACTAAAACAGATACTTGTCTTTTTACACATTGAACTCGAAGCCATTTTTTTTCTTTTTTATGGAAATGTTAGAGTGAGTTGGTTAGAGCTAAGAACAAAAATATTTTCAAAAGTACAGTAACCATTTGGATATACAAACACAGAAGCGCAGTTCACGCATATAAATATAGCTTAACCTATACTCAATACATTCTTATTACTAATTCAGAGTGTGACTGAGCCTTTCAAACAAAGAATTCTGTTAATTTGGCCATTGGTTGATTGTCTTAAATACAACACATGTTCAACAACAAAACACAAATGATGACATAACTGCAATAATAATTATTAACAACATCCATACACGGATTCAATAGTACTTATGTGGCAATTGAAACGCCGGATAATAGTTTTGGAGTAGGTATAGAACAGAGAATTTGACATGATCCTGACCTTTATGCATGAATATATTACAAGTACAATGTACTTGCGTTGAATATATAAATTTCCGCGAACAAATCGTGCAATATCGGTTCTTTAGATTTGTGTTGGTATTACACATCGAGCATCTTCGTGATACTCCCCGCCTATGAAAACATACAGCCGGGATTATAAATATAGATACTCTATCAGCTGTTAAATTATGCTAATTGAAGGTCAAGAGTCGTGACAAATTCTCTGGACTATACCAACAATTCAAAATTGATTTTTTTTGAATTTCAGCATGGGTTTTGCAAACGAAGTTTAATTCTTAATTTACTTTTGTTACGACAGGCTGTCTTCAGTAGTACACAAAGACTCCATAATTGGAACTTCATTTATATCCGAATGAATTGTCTCGCATTTGTTCTTCTTAATATGGCCCTTCATTGACTGTCAAATGGATGCTGGAAGTTTTTCACACAGTTGTTGGTCATGATGGAACTTGGTCTGTTTTTAGAATGTATGATCTTGTTTCCGCTTCTTTAACAACAGATTGTACTTTGGACGACCCATTGTCTCATGGGTGAAAGTTGAGAAATATGAAAATACTGAAAAATTCGCTGGGGGCCAAGGGGCCGCAGGACCCCCGGTGGGTCCAGGGCAAAGCCTTGGCCAGGGGTCCAGGGGGCCTCCGGCCCCCGGAACCTCCGGCCCCCCGAACCTCCTTGAAAACAGCATTTTTCAAGTACTTCTGAGAGCAAATTCTGGCACTTCTAACTTGCTGTTATAAAAAAATAAAAGGCCTCCAAAAAAGCTTGTTTACATGGTGATTTTGTTTTCACTTTCAACCTAAAACCTTTGAATGACTATTTGACTTCTAGTGAGTAGAGGTTGGGGTTCTAATAGTGAACAAGTGTCTGTGCAAATTATACAAAAGTAATAGTCAAGTTAAGGTTGTACCTTGTCAAGAAGTGCAGATAATTTGGACAAAAATGCTTGATAGTTGCCTATTCTTGTCAAATAATACAATTTGTGTATGATCTTTGTTCTTGTGTAGAGGTTGGGGTCACATTAATAGTGAACAGTATCATCCAGTAAAGTATAAACCCAGGGGTATGTGATTTTGGTTGCCAATAAACAGCTTAACCCCAGCATCATGAGGTTGCCAAAAACCGACCTACTGCCATGTAAAATGTCTGATAATCTGATAATGCACTAAAAAAACAAGTTTTTGTTGTAGATTAATTAAGTAAGTACTGTATCACTAAGGGCTATATTTGGTTTAAATTGTTCTTTGTAAATATATATTTTGTAAGCAAGACAATGACTCTGCTTCAGGTAAATCACAATTTTCATTAAAACTTAAAAGTAAACATGAGATGTTTGTAAAACATGCATGCCCCATGACAGCCAAATAGTCAAAATAGTAAAGGTCAGAGACCTTGACCTTTAACCTACTGACCTCAAAATCAATAGGCAGCATCTACTATTGATGACCAACCTCTATCTAAAGTTTGAAGATCCTAGGGCAAAGCGTCCTTGGGTTATTGAACCGAAACCATTTGAATAGTCAGAAATGGTAAAGATCACAGTGACCTTGACCTTTGACCTACTGACATCAAAATCAATAGGGTTCGTCTACTGTTAATAACCAACCCCCATGTAAAGTTTGAAGATCCTAGGGCAAAGCGTTCTTCAGTTATTAAATATACCGCCGGTAAGAAAGAAAATAAAGTTTTTGTTTAATTTCTGAATTGTGCTGTGTCCCGCCGTCTTTAACCTCTTTAACTCTTCCCTGTAAATACTTGTGCGGCGCTCACACGGTCTTGTAAATATAAAGTGCAAGATTGTCCCAGATTGGGACCTGTACTGAACTGGAAGAAGAAGGTCCCTGTTCAGCAAGTAGGCCTTCTGAATCATGTTGACAAAATACAATTTTTCTCAAGATTCTAGGGATCTAAAGAGGATATTGTTTGGCATAATATTCCTCATATTGACATTAAATAAATTGGTTTCTTTGAATCATCATGACATGGAAGTATAAAATATCAAAATGTCTGTGAGTGTAGCGTTACCTCTATAGATTCAGAGTACTGACTTACTATTTATTATCATGCTTGTAACTGCTACAAATAACACTGTGTGTTCACCAACACCACACACACACACATATACAATGCTGTGTGAACTTAAAGTCCCATTTATATTGTCAAGAGGCTTTTATGGAACTTATTTGCAGCAACAAAATTACAATTTCCCGAGTTTTTGACGGAAAGAACGGCGCTGGACTTTACCTAATTTCTTTTAAATTCAACCATTCAAAGCTTTGTCATGCTCGTATCCGATTCGCCAATGTATTTCAATCGTTTCCCGATCGCCAATTGTGCCTGACATACTTTTCTCACGAGCTTAATTGCGTTTGAAAAATATGAAATTCCACTTTCGATTTGATGACAAATGTCGTACAAACAGGTACTGAATAGCCCTTTCCCGAAACTAGTTTACCTCCCTTGGTAAATCCTCGATAATGTCCCCTGTTTTCAATAATTCCACTTCCGGGGTGTCCTGATAAGATCGGTATATAGTAACGTAGAACAAATTGCAGTTATTTTAAGTATTTAGCTTACAAAAGTGTTATTTTTTGTCATGTTTTTTGGTATTATCTGTTAGAAAAATTAATTTTGTATCCCATACTGCTATATTACATTAGAATATTGCGAAATTAATTAAATCTATACGGGACAAAGTATAGATGTCTGCAATCCTTCTTTGTGTATGTTGTCTGCGTTTTCCCTCTTTATGTATTTTGTCTGCAATATCCGTCTGCGTTTTACCTAGTGTCAGAATCTACGGCGGTATAAACAAAAAAATATTTGAAATTAAAGAAAACGTTCGCTTATCATGATAATAATCTTTGAAAGTATCTGGTAAAATTAAGCAAACTGTTTTATTTTTCATTTGCTCCATAGTTTTTTAATTATTAAAAGTAAAGTAATTAAATAATTCAACGTCAATCTCTCCAGTGTTCTACTACTTTGATATATGTTAAGTTTTATATTATGGTATTTGTACATTGTCAATGTGATTGTAAGATGTTGGCATATTCGAATAAGATACCCGCGAATTTGTAAAAATAATAGTGTGATAGGGTGTTGGCATAGTACCCCCAATCCCGCCAATGAGTCACACACAATGTATGTAATGATTAATGCGCGGATCAAGAGGGTTGTGCAGACCCATTTGAATTTGGTTGTACTGTAAATATAAATACATGAGTTGTGCAGGGCTTGGATTTATATCAGGGTATCCCACTGAGATCACAAAACTGGTTTGATCCGTCTTAGCAAATGGTGGCCCGACTCGATCTTTCTTGAAAATAGATTACTAGGACCCCCCTTCTCCTGAGAAAATGTGCTGCGACTGCGCTTGTTAAAAGTTAATTTAATTTCACTGAACGAAAAAACCAACTGTCAATACTTCGAAACAAACGGGAAGTACACAACATGAATTTAAACGAACGCAACGGACCAGAAACTATGCATGTATACAAGTGCCTGCACGGACGTATATTTTCATCCAACAAAATTTAATACTTGGATTTCATAAGATCTTTGCTCCCTCATTTTAAATTACAGTCATCGGGATAAGAGCTGTTTTATTACCCTAATAATAATCTCCCGCTGATGTTACACAGATCTAACATCAGAAGGGATGCATCTATATGTCCAATTAAATAGCCACCGCGGTGACATATGTTGCATTATACAATGTGTCAGACACGTGGTTGACCAATTACATAGCAGGGGGTCTTTTCCACTGATTACTAATTCGGATTATGGGCTTTATGACACTTAATTGGTTTTGAAAATATGTTTTAATATGGGTATTTATAGGGGCACTTCAATCGAATACCGGACTGTCATTTAATTTTCTCCATATACATGAATTATTTAATGTTTTCAGAACGCAAACACAAGTGCATTCATTTTCGCTACACATTTCCCTCATTATTGCCTTTTAATTAAAATACTTATTATTTAAATCTAACATAATTAGTTTGATATTATTTTTTGTATTTAATACCACGAACACTATTGTGAATAAGCATGCCATGATATGTCTGCGTGGTGGTGGATTTATTTAGCACTTATAAGTGCAAGTTTATGTCTACGTGTGTTATGGATGATTGTCAAAATAATTTAATTGGTGAGTATCTTCATAAAAATATTGGAGATTAATTTGTATTTTATAAAGTAATCAAAAATAATATTTGAACGAATATTTAATAATATTGCTGTATATTCATACTTCAACTTATAAATATTGAAAGCGCTCGTGAATAAGGTATTTTACTGAGAAATATATTTAAATTTAATGAAATTTCATTATCCCAATAAGAAATTTAGGCCATGTAATCACTTCCCTACATGTTCGTTCAACTGACGACAAAAGAAAAGCAAAACCATCGTCATCAAAGTACTTTTATCTCAATTATAACGGATCGCTAATGCTAGGAGTAATGGCTGAATAACGATTGAATCGATATACGGACACCCCGGAAGTTGAGATATTAATCTGGCGCATGCGCATATGCGTCAAGGGAAGATAATTTCCAAGGGAGGTAACCTAGTTTCGGGAAAGGCCTATACCCGAATAGCGTAAAGATCGAGTGCCGTGATTGGTTCAAAGAATTAACAGGATACATGTTGAGGTAACTTCATCGGCCAATCAGAACAGTCGTTTCATTTGTGCACTGAAAAACCAATACGGTCTAAAACAATTACGAATACCGCGGTCGCGCTAGCAAAAGTCGGCATACCCCCCCCCCCCTCAAATTTTTACGACGGATTTACGCGATTTGGAAAAACCGTCTTGGGACATGTCTAAAATACGGAAATCCGTCATAAAACGGAAAACTTTCACCCATGTTGTCTGCAAATAAAACAAGCACCGACAATGAATGTGATGAATATGCCCCGATATTTCCTGATACAGTTATACTAGTATTACTTCAGTGTCTTGTGAAGAGTCAATGGTGACAGCGACAGAGCAGAGCAATAGTGCAGACAAATACTAACATATTGAATTAATACAATTACTAAATTATTTGAATATCGGGCCATCGATATGCACAACTAAGTTTGACACTAATTGTGAACTTTTGTCATAATGAGTCCAGTGGCTGACGGAACAACCGATAGAAAACACGATCATAAACAATCTGACAGGGAAGGCAACACTTAACCGTAAACGACACTAGTATGGCCCTCATATACTTCATATCAAATCCCTTGGTAATATATAGCAGGAGCTTTATTTGTATGTTTACATTACACATGTAACTAATGTGGCTGGTGGTTGTTCGATTATGTTTTAAACAAGATGATTGGTTGATCAACAAGTTGCCATTTTTCATCTCAGACTATTTACGCAGGTAGGAAATACTGTTTGAAACTATTGTCATCGAAAGCATCATGTAATGACCAGAGCCAAATCTAATATATTGGCTTTTGTTAAACCGATATAGCAATGGTTTAGAAGTAAGTAAAAAACTGAAAGAAACGTGTGATATTAAATGTCAATGAAAAGCAATGCTGAAGAAGAGAGTAAACATTTCTGATACTACAGTCTTCATAGACGTCGCCGGCAAATACAATTGAGATGACTCTAAATAGGGTTTCACAATAAATTATACTTAAAACTATTTGTTTCGATCATAAGAAAAAAGAATTTGTAAGTGCACGTTACCTTCTGAAATATTGCATGCACGCTACCTTCAGAAAAATAACAAAGTGTCCGTTACCAAACCCTTTTTATGATGATATTTCCAAAGTTTCTTAAGATGCATATTTTATATTTCACACACTACTTAGAATATTTACAGGCTTCCATTTAATCCATCATTTGGCAGCATATTTGTCTGGGTAGCTGTGCTAGATGCATAAATTGCGAACAGAAGTGTACGCTACCTAAACATTTCGCGATGTTGGAATAGGTTGGGCAAGGATTACAATAAAACGAAGTAGAATTACACCAAATTCCATAAAGCCAATGAAAGAGCTTTCAATCGCGGGGTTTATGCACGATATATGAGTGAAAACAATGGCGTATCAAAGAAGTTAGAGTGAAAAAACCTACCTGAGTCGACGCTGTTTTGGGTCGAAAATCGTGCACTGCACCACTTTTGGTCACGTGGTTTCCCCACCGTGAATACTGTAATATTTTATTTTACAAGTGCACACAGGAAAATATATACACGTATAGCGGATATTTAATTAGTGTTGGTTTATCATTTAATTTATGCAACAAGTTGAATAAAATGATATGAAGCAAGCCTTGACTAACTTCATATTAGTTTTTTAAAGAGTTTCATAAATTCAATAAAAAATCAACACAAATTAAAAATATTCTATGAATTACACACCCTACAAAAATAAGGCAGATAAGATAGTTTTGAAACTTGATTTTGCCTACATATAGTCCTATATATTAATGTACGTAAGGTTCATGACTTCAACATATTACACAAAGAACATCAAATGACGTCATTTGCATATTTAATGCACACATTTATGGCACTGTAGAAGTGCAAGGGTGTGTGATAAATATATTTATTTAACGTAGCTTACCTTTGGGGCAAACCATAGATTGATAAAGTACATGAAATAATTAATCGAAAGGATACATATCTTACTTTTGAAGTCAATATTTACAAATGTAGAGTTCAACAGTTTAGTGTTTGGCGATCCATCATTGCTTTGTGATACGTCCATCTTAGAAACCAGGTTTAAATTATTATCTTTTATCACAAAATGAGTAAGAAGAGACTTGTTAACTTGTATTGTGATGCTATCCCTGGAATACTGTACAATATTCACACACTGTAGATCATCCAACATGCAGCCTATAAAATAAATCATTATTCACAAGTTTCATAGAATTGAAGGAATATAAAACAACAGGAGCTAAAACACAAATATGAAACGTTAGTGATCACAGTATTAAATCGACAAAAAAGCATAAACAACATGATGCAGTCGAATTTGTTAGAATAGCTTGCACTTTTGCAATTGTTTTAAGGCATGTGATTTTGTAGTGATGTGGTGCAAAGTAAAAACATCAACCACCAGTCAGTGTATCAAGTTCTTTTTAAAAATAACTTGCTTTATTGCACTATCAGTGTTTATCCTGAAACAGTTCAAAAGAATTTCTAATTCATTAACTTTTTAGAATACATGTATTAGCCTTATAAGGGCAATATGAATATAAATATATTCTATCATTTTTTCAAAGAATTTTTTAAAAAATATTTACCTTTATTTATAACAGTCTGGAGGTCAATATCGGCATTAGTTGTAAACTGTCCATCTGTCTTTGAGAGAAGCAGTAAATGAAGAGATTCCAAAATGACAGCAACATGAACTCTTCCCGAATCTTGGTATGTGTCTGATTTGTCAGAATCCACAGAAAAGCTTAAAATATAATAGTCCAATATTAGCTGTAGATAAAGCTATTTCCACTTGTGTTTTAGGAATACAACTATAGCTACATGTATTAAGTTAATTATAAATTAAGTCTGGAAATCCGAATTATTGAATGAATCAAAGTGATTTTCCCTCTTGGTAGAACCCTTTGACATTGATACTTAAAGCAAGATTTGGTGCCTGAGTCACACTAAAAGAAAGATATCAGAGGGGTGTGGAATTCCAATGTCTGACTTGCCCGACTTGGGCTTTTTAGCCTGCGGGCAAGTAGATTTTTCCATCCGACTTGCCCACGGACAAGTGCAAAAAATTATCATCAGAAAATAATATTAAGTGCCATGTTTTACCTTAACAAAGACAAATCCCTAAATTACCAATGCTTTAAATAACAAACATTGAATTAAAACTAGTACTCTAATCTTTGACAAGATAAATACATGAATGAAATCAAAATTTTGTTGCTTTTTGTGTTTTCCTGGGCAAGTAGATTTAGTTTTTGGGCAAGTGGATTTTTCAGTCCAGCTTGCCCATGCGCAAGTGAAAAATTTGAGAATTTCCACACCCCTGTTATCATACAGAATTATAGGCAATTAGGATTGTGTGGTGTGCCTTATGAAGTTAGGTTGAGTGAAAACCCACTGAAAACCCACAACTTCCTTGAGTGAAACCCCACTGAAAACCCACAACTTAATTGACCTTTCTGCCGACGCTTCGTAGCCACACCCCTATAGTTACGGGTATTCGTTGTTGCTACGCAAGACAAGCTTGCATTAAAATGGCGTCTAATACGGAGATGTCGTGTGATGCTCTTGATACAATTCCGTTAAATATTTCGCTTTTAGTCAATGTTTTGAAAAAATTTGTGAAATATAATTATGTGCCTACTTAAAACTTGCAAATCGATGGTTTTTAATCGAAGAATTTTACGTAAACAGTTACTAAATCAGAGTCAAGCAGTGTCCGAATAAGCAGACACTCACAAGCTTAATTTTGCCGCTCAATCAGAATGTTTCTTTTTATCTAAATAGCTATTTATGTATAGTTATTGCGCCAATCGGGAATGACCTGGCTTGAAAGATGTACCCTTTCTTGTAACAAAGAAATCATAAAGGGTTAATACATATATTAAAGGTTAATACATATATTTACATATACACGGTATAATGGAATCTTCCATACACTATAGCATTTCATCTTCCGTATACGTTCGTATGATCGTGTGTTTAATAAATAATCGAATTCAAATGTGCGTAAAAAATTATTTAAGTAAAGTTACAAGACCTCTGCAAGATTTTCTGCGTGGGGTTTTTATTGATGGCTTCCGTGTGATCTACCGCTTATAGCGGGGACATACATTTTGCTGATTACTTACGACTGAGGCTGTATTTGATTGCAACTTCCGCAAAAAAATAGCACTTCGTTAACATAGATGAATGTGAATCTTTCAAATCCCACATCGCTACGTAATACATGGTTTGTCATTGACAGTCAGCATATCAACAAAAAATGTACAATCACGCGTTATCAAGTAAAAAAAATATCGTTTTCTAACATAACGTTAAAACTGTCGAGTCAAGTGCAATAATGTGGGCTACACATATTTCATATGCACCATTATACAAGACATAAATAAGCCCAAGATTATAAGTTAGTTAAAATTCCAATCTATTATATACTTTGATGATCTCGTTTAGATTCGTATCTCGGACATCAGTCGGGGACCAGTGATATACCGCGGTGTCTTGTTAATTGTCAATAATCAATGTGACACATAGCGGTTTCCGCCAGGACAGGGGAACAGTATGGGGTCAGTTAGTTTTATACTATAAATGTTTTGTAGTAAGGTGTATACAGTATCCGACAGGTCTCTGACCTATAGATACTTTGAAATAAACTTGTACATGTATATATCTATCATGATTTACAATAGCTGTCCGGACCATACAGTACATATATTAAAAAAAATAATTTTTATAAGCTTTGGAGATTGAATGCATTTAGCACCACAAGGGTATCAACTGAAAAGCGCTTTAACTATTACATAGACCAAAACAACATAATGTTCAATATTATTAAAACACTTCACAATCATCTTTGATGGGAAATACACACATTCTCGTTATTTGGGGGTTATGTGTCCTCATTATACACAACACGCATGTTAACATGCGTGATATCAAATAATAAAATAATTTCACGAGTCTATGGTTTAAAGTATATATTTTTAACAACATTCATATCAAATTAAAGACGAAGCTTTCTAGTTTTACAACATGTAATTATTTCGAATTATATTAATGTACATATCAATGATATAACTTTTAAATCAGACTATATTTGAGACAAGCTATACATTTATAGCTACTACTTCCGAGGCATTATGGATTTAATAAATTAATTCACTTTCATGACATTGCTACCAAATTAAAGTTGAAGTTCTCTAGTTTTTAATCATACCAGAATTTTAAAAATGTGGTCAATATTAATGAAATAAGGCTTAATTGAATATTGCACAATTTACATTGATTTTAGCTTGTCTAATGTCCAGGTTGTCTAACAAGATGGCGGCGATAAATCGTTGCCCAAATGCTGCAATCTGATTGGCTAACGCCACCTGTCAATCAAAATCGGCAGAAAGGTCAATTCCTAACTGGTTGACTTCTGATCGAGAGGTCCCTGGTTCGATCCTTGGCCTGGCACTTGGTCATTTCTGCAACGCTTTTCAGTGTTTCCCACCAAACTAGAGACAAACTGGTTGGAAACCCAGAGGAAGTCTTTTGCATGTATCAGTGCTGTACACCGGGCACATTTAAAATTAAAGAACCAAGGAATCTATTCCAAAAGAGTTAGAGTAACACACCCAGATCAAAATTCAAATATGACTTGAATTCACAAATTTTTCCACACCATCCATTTTTGTATGCAGGTTACAATGGGATATACATTCAAACTTCTGTCCTTCAATTGATTTTATGTCTGCCCTTGTCAGACATCTACCAATAAAATCGGAAAAGCTGACAGTAAAAAGTTGAAGTTCACTACTGTAGAGTACAACATTCTACTCACACTAACCAGATTACTGTCTTTACTCTTATCCATCTGTAGTATACACTGCTATGACACACATCAGTTCAAACACAACTGCCACCGTTTAAGTATCAATCAACAACTAACCTAACAAAGGAATTGTGTGTAAGTTCGTTGACAAACAGACAACAACATAGAAACGGAAACTAACCTTATCACGGAACTGTCACTGGAATAGTCGACATTTTTCTCTTCTCTTAGCAGACTTCTAACTGACAGTTGTCCAGAATGAGAGAGAATCACTGCACATCGCCTCCGCAAACAAACATTTAATTGCTTTACGTCTATCTTCGTTTGTATGTTTGTTGAAAATTTGTGTAGGATAAATCGAAAAGACGACTGTACGTCCGCCATTTTGTCCAAGTCACATGATATCCTGAACCGATTCGTACTGGGAATATTCGCCTTGATAGATTCGTATCATAATAAATATTAGTAATGGTGCAATATAATTCTTAATAGTGACATTATTTCATGGTAAGATGTTAAACACAAATATATAGTGAATATCACAACATCAATTCACTGAATTAACCGAATCAAAAATGTTCATTTTCATATTAATTTCAAATTTTAACGCGCGTAAATAACTAAATAGATCTACGATTTCAATTTGGACTGAAGCATAACTTCTTTTGTCATTTTTTGAAAATATTACCATGGCTACCAAATAAAACAAAATTTATTATGTGCATGTTTCCATTATAATGACCATTCTGTGAACACATACATATGTGCATAATTATGTTCAGTAATTTTGAAAAAAAATAGACTTTATTCAACATTTTGGGGGAAAGTGTTTGTTGCCTTGGTAACAATTTCAAGAAAGAAAACACTATGAATGTTGTTGTTTTTGTAAACTAATTATTTTTATAAATGAGAAACATTTTTAAAAAATGCGCTTTGAAACAAACTAGACTTTGCATATCCTCTAAGAAGTTATTCTAACGTTGCTAGGCAACACAACTTCACAAGTGTTCTTCACAATTTAATTGTTTGTTGGCTCACGCATGTTATTAACATGTGTGGTGGGCTCAATTGATTATAAGCAGTATTACATCAGAAAATACCACAATATTGTGTAGAATGAAGTGAATTTATTTTAAAAATATACATATTAGAGTTGGAAATAGTAACTTCATGATATTGTTTCCATGACGACACGTGTTAGTATATGTGATTCATTTTCTAATTTAATTATTTTGTAAAGCTAATAAAGAGGTTCAAGCACCAATTTATTGTCTTTTACCTAAAGCATGACGTTCTTGGATAGTTATTACAACTTCGGACACAACATGCATGCATAGTAGTGTAAGTTGTGGAGTTTTGGCATGGTTTCCCTGATCACCTTCCATATTTCAGCAGTGTTTTATTCCAAAACTAGACTGTGAAGTTTTCAATTTATTTATATATATGTTTGCCAAAATAGTGTACATGATTTTAATGTAATAATTACCTAAATAGCCCCTAGAAAGAATCACATAATTAACTTAAAGCATGAGGACACTTATATTATTTTTCAGAAAAACAGCATTTTAGGGGGGGGGGGGGGGGTTAGAAATATTTTCGCAATTATTTTTTGTTTGTTTCGTAGAAATACCACAAACATACCATTTGTGTTTAATATAATGTCTGTTCAATTGTTTTAATCAACAAATAAATTGAAAATGAAAAATATCATATGTATTTGTTTCTTTTCCAAAGCTTGGTATGGTAAACCTAAAGGCCTACTCTGGTCGGATTCCCAACAATACAAAATCGTTAATATTTTCCTTAACTGACGGTGAAATATCTTCAAATTTTGAAAACAAGTGTCAAATATGATGTATAATAAAATGGGATAATGATTGAATACATTTTCGAAAGTGTTCATTAGTGTGAAATCCTTAAGTTCAAATTTGAAATAAACGAAGCATAATGATAATGAATACATCAATTCCATTTGCCTTCCACACATGAGCTGTAGGTACAGCTTAAACGAATTTCTAATTGGCTACCCCATGAATATAATAGGCTAAATAATTATGCAATATATAGAAGTACTACGGTAGGCCTATTCAACCAATAGGCCTAAATCTAAAGTTGTGTTATTTTTTATGTTCCAGGCACTTATCTATCCATTTCCAGAAAGAAATCACGTTTTTATGTACAAAATCATCCACGCGGAACGTATGGTGTGAATTGACTTATGTGCACGTGGTTTTCATGGAAGGCATGTTATATTTTCATACTTGGTAGGAATGTATTCTCCACGGACTGTCTTTTATGAACAACATTTAAGTTTGCGAGAATGAGCAATGCGGAAGACGCTCTTGAAATCCGTCAAATATATGCATACACTTAAAAGAATTTCTGAAGGGCCATGTGTTTTTAAAAAATATATTCTAGGAAAGGTGTTTGTAGAAGAATACATATAGATCTATTCGAAAACCCGGCAATATCCACTTATATTGTTAGGAAAACTTCAAGTTACTTGTTTCTCGCAGTATTTTGCGCTAAAGCACAGCCGGGTTGCTCGAACTGGAAAGCGACGAAGCACATAGAAATGCATCCTTGATAGATTTTAATGAAATCATCTTTTGATCCCCTCGAAGTTTCAGTCGCACAATCTATCTTAAAATGCGATTGTATTACCATTCCTAACGGGTACACTGTGCTTACACTGGAGAAGAGCAAACACAAGATCTTAACGTGAGTGCTATTTTTTGGACAATGTATTTTTAGAATCTAGGAAACAGTCAGAAGGTACAATGTCTTGCAAAAAAAGAGGGATTTTATATCAATGCACACGTATGTGTAGTTGTATTAGCACAAACTAGTTTGCGATTCCAATAAAAAAGACGAAAAATGTTGAGTTGCGGATTTTTTGACGCTCAGTATAGCATTTAAAAACACAATGCTACCGATTTACTTGCAGCTGTGGATACGCCTACAGATAGCATTCAGAACTCAGGACGCATAAACAAAGTTGTCCGGAAGGTTATGCGGTAAAGCTTGACAAGCTCGGTCATTATACTCATGGGCTAGTAGTACATAGGGGTTACTAAGTTACATTAAATCAAATTGTTTTTTTATTGCCAATAGCCAGCATGTGAACTATCGTACGTGAATTAGGTCACAACTGTCGCAGATAACGTAACCGCGAGAAATGAGACCTTGAACGTTAGGGCGAATTTCTGTTTAAACGCCTGTGTTTAGGTTTTGCATTACAAGCATTCATAACTTTATCACAGGAACATAAAACTGTGAATGAATTGGCAATTTATGTCGGTCATCTTTGCGGCCATCTTGGAAAATGCTCAAGGGTGACAAAGTGTCATACAAAAGATTCTGAGTGAGAACATCCCCCCAAACATTTTGGTACCAAAACATTTTGTGCATACTCCAAAGTTAGATTCATCATACGAGCATAAACATGACTGGCTGGCATCTGGATTATTACGATTATCCGTGTAGCCGTGTAGTGTAAGTAAAAAGGGGCGGGTGAAATACCATACGTAAACCAACTCCCATGATCCCCACACTCGATTGAACAGAACGGACAGGTATTTCGAAAGACATAATTTATTTGTACAACGGACATGCATATCATAATCTAGTCATCAATATTATGAGGCCTCATACATGTAGCTGTTTCTCTTGTGCTTCTCTTGATGTTGCCTTCCCTGTCCGATTATTGTCGTCGT
Organism: Spisula solida; assembly: GCA_947247005.1. Classification (NCBI taxonomy): domain Eukaryota; kingdom Metazoa; phylum Mollusca; class Bivalvia; order Venerida; family Mactridae; genus Spisula; species Spisula solida. The sequence continues at coordinate 38,450,088 of OX365951.1, forward strand.
TTTAACATCATCTTAACAGAACGTCATGTTTCTGACTGTCGTCTGGCAACTTTTACACACTTAATACATCCGTAAAAACGCCTCGTTAAATCAATCAAAGAATAAAGTACTTAACGTGATTTTTAACTTTTTGTTGACCTATTTTACTCGAGTTCTTAGTAAAAAATACGTCAAATAACACATGGTATGTTCACACTGTACATGTATGGCTTGCATTAAAAATTTTCTTATCGCATGTCCTGTTTAAATAATAATGTATGTCCACAGTGTACATACATGGCTTGCATTTCTTCTCACGTGTCCTGTTAAATAATAAGGTACATGTATATCCACACTGTACATGCATGGCTTGCATTTCTTATCGCGTGTCCTGTTTAAATAATAAGACAATAGGTTTTCTCTGAAATCGTAAATTGAACCAGATTACAGTTTTAATTTGAAATAAAAACATACGCATACACTGTACGTTGTCCTCAAGGTCTCGTCCCCCGGTAAATTAAAACAAAAACCTACCACATATAGCAGCGACAGTTGTGACATGAGTTCATAAGCTTGCTTTCGGCAATTAAAACCAAATAATCATATACAGTAAACACGTAGTAAAACTCACTAATCATATGTCATGAAACAGCTTTTAAAAAAACATTTCATAAAACATTTAATACTGAGCAGTAAAACGTCAGATACAATTGTTAACTCTGTAGGAGAAGATACATATACAAGCATGTAGCAGACGATACATACTAGATTCATACTAAAATCATACTTAATACTAAACAAGAGATGTTTGTAAAACACGTATGGCCCCATGGCAGCCCAATAGTCAGAAATGGTAAAGGTCACATTGACCGTGACCTTAGATATAGTTACCTCAAAACCATTAAGGACTATCTATGATCAACCTCCATGTAAAGTTTGATAATCCTAGGGCAATGCGTTCTTGGGTTATTGAACTGGGCTGGTATTCACAAAGCATCTTAGTTGAAAACTTAGTATTGCATATATCGTGCACAAATTGAAGATTAACCCATGTTTTCTTAGAGATTATAGTAGCTCTTTACATAATGATTTAAACATATGCAAAAAGACAATAATCTTGATCGTCATGTAAGGCTGACATACATTAGACATTTTCGTGTTTTTAAGAAAAATCTAAGTTTTCTACTAAGATGCTTTGTGAATACCAGCCCAGAAACCATTTTGTATACTGACCGACCGACATGTGCAAACGCAACCCGTTATCAAAGATGGGGACGTAGTAAAAATATTGCACACCCATCTGTTGTTTTAGTTGGGTTGCCTTCCCGACCTATTTTTAATTTATATTAATACCGATGAAGATATTTTTAATATATGCAATGTTGTATTACGGCAAACAAATTTCCTCTCTGGTTCTTGTAACAGGTTCTTGTTTACGTCACAAACGATTTCCATGAAACTATAACTTACTTATTACTCGAAATGTGTATACATAATTGTTACTTTTTATTTATTTATTTATTGTTGCCTTGATTCATCACCGTCATACATCAGTGGTTAGTCAAGTTCCCAGACTACATGTTACAGGTGAAGATTAATCTTGTGAACGCGAATGCGATTCATTTACATACATAAAACATTCAACATAATTATCAAACACCTTTAACAATCTACATAATCACTTTAATGCATTTACAACAGACAGCAAGCATAAACATATCCCTTAAACTAAACTATTATTATTAAAAAGTGCAGTGCTTTTATTCATGACCAACATGCATATACAAATTTATAATTAGACATAAGAACAGTCAACTGATTGTGATATTTGTATCAAAAGGTAGCTAAATCGCTGGCTTATAATGAGAAGGTCGTAAGGTCAAAATCGATATTGTGTGAAAACAAGAAAAATCTGTCTGAAAACTACTCTTTACTTGTGGAAAAACAAGCTTTTCCAACTTCTGTGTGGTCAACATAACCAGTTCCGGTTTTCATGAAAATAGGCTCATATGAAGCTCCTTTTGATGCAGATTTCAGATATGTAAGAGTATTATGCACTTACGACCTTCTCATTCTAAACTAGCGAAATGTTGTACTGATTTAAAAAATTGAAATATGTTAATGAGACAAATGTTACGCGCTAAGACGGTGTTTATGGTGGGCTGTTGTTTAATGTAGCCAAACGTTAGCGTCACGGTTGTTAATTAGAATCCGTAAAAAACATCAACACCATTCAGGTGCTTACAGTAGTTCTACCGACACCATTACTTTTTGTTAGTTATACTTGTATTCATGGAACAGATACCACAATATGTCATTAAAATAAATTGTCATCAACAAATGTTGCATAATTAATGAAAAATAGTAAAAAGTAATGACGTTTTAGACACCAGCTTGCTAGGAAACCAGGATACAAAATGGTATAAAAGGAACCAACGCGTCCAGTTCGATTGTCGATTTCACTGCAACTGGGAATATTCACTATTTTCATTGCTTACGAAAAATTGCTGATTTCAACAATAACGATGATGATGAAGACTATGCTGGTATCCGCCATCTTGTTGGCGTTCGTGTCATCGAGCTTGGGTAAGTCGATGTTTTTGAACATTACACTATTTTAGTTAAACAGTATTTATTTCATTAGAAACATAATTACAAAGATACCTGCGTTAGCAATTATTGCTCGGTCTAAACAACGGTGTAAAAACGCGACATTTAAACTCATCACATGCTGATCATGCTGTATTGTGTTTTATGTAGGCACAATTTGATTATCGGAAGAGACAGTTTTTCGGGCTAACACACGGCTAATATAACTACATTAAAAGAACAATGTCGACTACATCCAAATTATTTGTCTGACTACATTAGAATGAGACTCCGAGTCTGATGAGTCTCATTCTAAATGTGGTTTACTAATACACCTTTGTAGTGTTATGTTACTTACTGTCATGTGTCTTTATATTTACAGCTTACAGCTATGTAGGATGTTTTAAGGACAAGCAGTCAAGAATTCTAGAAGGAAAGTTTAGTAATGGACCAAATATGACCGTGCAATATTGTGTACAGATATGTGAACAGGAGGGAGACTATTTTGCAGGTTTAGAAGTAAGTTAAACTCATTTGTTCCATTTTGGTTATTTTAGCTTACAAATTGCTGCTATATATACGTGCACATAAACTTTGTCATGTTAAGAGTGTATGCATATTAGATACGGGCTTTGGCACCAACCGTCCTTCTGGACAATTTAGATGATCTACTATTAGCTGCAACCCTATTTATGTATACTAGAGGGTTCGGACCATGATACAAACACACTGAGCCTCTACGATACAATATTATTATAGATTAACATTATTTAATATATTACTTAATTTACTTTAGCTTAATAATTAAACATTCAATAAAAACGGTTGGAAAAGGAATAGAACCAAATTAAAATATACAGCATTGTATCATGTTTACATAAAAATGCATATATTTCATACCTTTCCAGTATGGCGGCCAGTGTTTCTGTGGCAAAACGCTTGAACAATATGACCAACTGAGTGAGTCAGAATGTTCAACACCATGCACTGGTGATCCAACCCAGAAATGTGGAGCAACATGGAAAATATCGGTCTACACAACAAGTTGTAAGTTATGAGCAAACTGCGGGGTTATACCATTAGTAGTGATTCTTAAACGTTATGGAACTTTCCTGATAGCTGCAATTAGGACTTGTATCTTTTTAGTTCCATTTGTTTCTTATTCTTGTACTCTATCATCCCTATTCGTTTACTTAGTTTTTTCTAACTGTTGACTAGACCTATTATCAAAACTCTTGTGTATGGTTGAGAGGTTGTGCCATTTGCAGTGACGCGTACACTTTTTGGGATTTTTAACAGATGCAACTAGGACTTGCATTTTCGGGTTCAAGACATTGTGCCGTGTGCTTGTTTTTTTGTGTTATTTGTGTTTCGTGTGTACGGCTGTTGAGTGCTGCCTTGCCTGTCCGATTATCCATATAACGCACACAATGAAGACGAATTATTAATGACTTTCGATATTTTATGCTGTTTTGTCAGTTAAAATCTATTTATATACATACTGTGTTAAAATGCAATTCTAAAACAAACAGGCTCTAGTTCAGCAAACCTCATGCATTCAGTTTCGAAAATAATGCGTATTAACAAAGTTATAAACCTTTTCGCGATATATATTAATCATCCCTCGTATTTGCCACATAGTTATACAATTACGTATTTTAATGATGTCTAAATGTGTAATATTTTATTATGACTATGTCACAACGACGAAATTGATCTTTTTCAGTCAGCCATACATACCTTGGTTGCTATGAGGACAAATCATCCAGAATATTAGAAGGCAACGTGATAGTGAGCGAATCCATGACATCGGCTATGTGTATAGAAGCATGCCAGAAAACAGGCAAGCGTTTTGCTTTAACCGAGGTAAGAAATGTACCGACTTTTTACATGGCCATACTTGTATCATAGTTATATGTGTCATAAGGGAACGTCCAAATGTTGTTTCTGTGATACGCTTGCGCAAACCGTGACTGTAAAAACATTCACTGAATTATTTTCTCTAGAGATAGCTAAGTTTCTAGTCTAGTTGATTACTACCATCGAAAGTCGGGAAAAGTGACCATTTTCACTAAATTTCATTTGATGACCCTTTCTAGATGCATTCTCTACATTAACACGTTGCCAAAAATTATTAATATTTTATGGTATGGTAGTTCTTTTGTATCAGGACTACTATCTGTCTGCTTTCAGTCCATTTGTTCTAACCTCGAAGCGAAAGCACACGAGATACGCTTGGTTTACATTTATTGTGTCAATTGACGGAATTTGTGTATACAAATACATGTAATACTATGAAACAATACCTATATTTACCCCCCCCCCTCTCCCTTTAAAACGCGACGCTTTTTAAAAACGACATTTGGACGTTCACTTTTGGCACAGCACTGTTTTTCACTCATTGATTGTTCAACCTAAAATATTCCAATAGCTGTTAATATAATCAACGTTTGTCTATAGTGTAGTAGTATAAATGATATTTTAAATATTTTCAACATCAGAACATGATGCCAGAGTTGTTATTTCATGGATCTGGCTTACACAACGCAGTTAATATTAGAAGCTTAAATCTCTTATTTATCAGCCAACCATGGTTTCACTCTGGGGCGTCTATCTTTATTGTATATATTCAACCGCTCACTCAATAAAGGTTACATTCGGACATCGGTTATAAATTGAATAAATTCGGTGCTCCCATTGTAATGTTAAAAGTGGGTAATCTTTATATCTGATTCTAAAGGTTTTTGGGTGGAATCCCGCCAAGGGTAAAAAATGAACATGACCCTAACTTAAGATCATCTGTCCAATATAAGCTTCAGGTTTCAAGACCTAGGATTAAATTTTCAATACAATCACTTTCATACTCGTGTGCAACAATGTGGAACAATATCCCACATTCAGTGCAGACGGCTACCACTCTTTCCCAGTTTAAAAGTAGATATATCAAGTGGAAATGTAATGGTGTTTCTTGATGGCCATGTCTAAATAACTATCTACAGTAAAACATCGTTATCTCGAGGACCCATCGGGACAAGCCAATATGCTCGAGATAAGCCAGGTGCTCGACATATCAGAAGTCTATTAATATACAACATAGAGCAAATTCGCCAGGACTTTGCTCGACATAGGCCGGATGCTCGTGATAACGATGCTCGTCTTATCCAGGTTTTACTTAATTAATATGAGGCTAAACTATTGTTATTTTGTAAATATTGTATATGTGTATGTTTGTGTTGTTACATTAATATGGACAATAACGAAAATTGGTCAACCGAAAATAAAGTCGTTATTATTATTATTAATAGCATTGAGCTTAACAAATCCAAATAATAACACGGATATACACAGAATCTAATGTATTTCCGTGATAATAAGCATAATTACTGGACCGTTACTCAGGAAGTATAATTTATATCCACTTAAACATGTTGATATGTCATTTTGTTGACATACGGAATAATATCAATATAGGTTTTGTATGTACATATATATTGGAACATTTCAGTACGCCAAGCAATGCTTCTGTGGAAACCATCTTAAAAGGTATGCCAAGAAAGATGACAAAGAATGTAATTACAAATGTAAAGGGGATGCTTCAGAGATGTGTGGAGGATTTTGGCGCGGTTCACTTTATCTCCTCAACTATTAAGGTAGGTTTCATGCTGTAGAATGTTTCTAGGATATCAACCAATACTAGCGGATTACAGAGAACGTTTTAATGGGCCGATTCTATAAATATGCCCAGATGTTAAAAGGTGACTATATACCTATGTATTAAGTACAACAATAACAGCCAATACATTATGAATATGAAATACACCCTGGATATGTTAACCACTAGGCCTGTCGTAAGGGCTGTTTCGTGCAGCAGGTTATTGTAATTGTACAGTAGTAGACTGTAGTGGTACTGGTATATTGGGGACTATAACCTGCTCTACGAAAAATCTCAGTCCAAAAAGCCTGCTGTAATACGTATATAATGGTATAATGTATTTGAAACTGGTAAACTAGTTTTTATTTCACTATAATCAGATGGAAACCCGTGAGATTATTTCTCTGTGACAGTTATCTTCCGTTTAAAGGTAGATATAATCGAAATTTATATAAATATGAAATATATATTCGTTTCAGGTTAATCGAACTGTCGTAGAATTGGAGACCATTCCGTAGAAAGATTGACAGCAGTGCAATATCACTAACTTGTAGTTTATGTTTAAAGTGGCGTATCATGCAGTTGTTGTTTTCTGTTTAGTTTACTGTTGTTTCAAATATTTGTGTTGTCTTATATTCGTACGTATATCAAAACGAAATATTAGATTTCGGTTTTCTGTCTATGACCCGGCAATGTAATTGCATTCTTTTCATTCATGTTTATGCTTATAACTAATATGATTTAGTTAATTATTAAAATTACCATTATTCAAACAACTTCATATTGAACTTGGTTTTAAGTTTTGTGGATTCATTTGATTAATAACGTTATGTTTTTGCGAAGTGTTTGTGTTTTTGTGTTATTTGTTGTCAGTTCTACGTGTATGTGTTTTACGATTTCATTAAATAATTAAAGAAAACTCAAGCAATATTACGTGTGTTATACTTTTTATAGATGTCCCACCTGATCTGGGTTAAACTTGTGGTAAGACGATCGTCTGAAGACTGATTTGATTTAGATGTATAACGTATGTCCGTATGTAGTTGCTACAATGTTTAAGGTAGATAAATAAGTCAGTCGGGTATATACTAACTACTGTAGCGGACAATCCTAGGCCACACAGAAACGGCGTCAGCGCCTCGCCACACACACATGAGTCACTCATAAAACAAACCTTCCATATGTAATTCAGCTTTTTGACAGATGAGACTAAAATCATTTTCTTGTTTAGTTATGTGTTGGGAATCGTGTAGTGTTCTGCCTTCTCTGTCCAATTGTCTGTTATCTTTTTTCCATATTATTCACAAAAGGATACGAGGGTTTTTTAAATTGGAATGCAAGTGATGCTCTATCTTTTTTGTATCAATGTTTTTTTTACAAATAATGAACTGATATCAATGATCATTGTATTAGTTTTAAATTGATACCTGATAATATAGCATTAAAATCACTAGACTCTTTTTAAACTGCCTGTGAATATTTGAGCAAAAATTGAGCAAAATATAATATCAAATTACAAAGTTACAGTCGTTTAAAACCAACCACTCCCGCATATAATTAGCAATTGGTTACATATACGATGTTATGATCAAAGGGACATAGTCTAAGATGACAAAGTGCTAAACATTAATTCGTGTTATTCCTCTTGGAAGAAAGTCACTTGAACCAATTAAAGCACCAGACACAGCTTAGAATTAAGACAAAGCACAATAAAAGCACACATGAAGCAAAATAAAGCTAAGCAAAAGCACACATCAAGCCAGCAGAAATATAAATAACTTAGACTAACATACAAGCACATATACATGTACATTAAACACACATGAGAGATAAATAATAAAACTAGGTGAAAAAAAGTATAGAAAAAATATGTTGAGAAAGTAAGCAGCACATGCAAGCACATGCTGAAATAAAATGGATATGGACACACAAGCAGACAACAGTGACATGTTCATGAACATAGTACGGATCAGCCCACGGAACTCCTTGTAATATGTAGTTCGCATGAACTCGTCGACAGACTGTTCCATACCCTGACTGGCTCGAAGCGGAAGGAATTCTTTCCATATGTTGTTGTTCTGACATGTGGTATACCAGGGTGTTTTCATACCTGAAATCATATTTAGCAGTCTTCAGCTTAACAAGGTCTCGGGCAAATATAGGTGGAATTCCATGCATACATTTGAAAATCAAATTACTATAGCAATACAATGTTCTTTGAAATCTGCTAAGGTGTAACGTAGCCATGTTGACACGTTTTAACAAGTCATCATATGAAGTATTGAAATCCTTGTTGAACTCGTCCTCATCAACGTTTTTGTAACTTCAGAAAATAGCCTTTTTCCTGTTAGTAGGTTCACATTGCTCATGGATCGAAGTGGCAGTCACTTAGTCCACAATTAAAGTTTATGGTGTCACATACAAGGCGTTTGGAATTAGTAAGTACATGTATTATATCAGTAAGTGTAGGTTTATGATTTTTCATATTACATGTTGGTTTCTTAATTTTCGAGATTAAAATGTTCATATACATTCAATAGTGGTTTACACTTCTCCTTTCATAGTTCACATCTCCAATGCAAATGAGATTTTAAAAGTTAATAAGTTCAAATCAAATGAAACTGAATATCTGATTGGTAGTTGGAGCTTTTATTTATGACATAGTTTTGTGTGTTAAGTCTGACCCACTGCTTTACAGTTATATACAAACTACATAGTCTGGTCATTCTGACAGAGGTCCAAACAGTTCTGTAGACTGGAACTACAGTCAAATGTTGAGCGCTAAGCAAAAGACGCTCTACAAGAAGTCGAGAACCAATGACTTTGGTTTGCCGTGGCCTTGGATCGAACTGACATTACTTCCCCTGGTCACGAGGTGGACTCTCTTACTATCACCAACACATGCGAAACCGATCTCCAGAATGGCACTCCATGACAACCTCGTTAATATCACAGATAAGGTATATGGAGGTGTAGTTAACACCACATACAATAGGATGCGTTTATAGCGTGTAACTGTCACTCTCTCTGTGTACCGGTCAGTAACCCAAGCAGCAACAACCGAGAGTGATTAATGTAATTACAGTTTTAATACGTTGGTGTAAAAGTTTAAAAAACAACATTGTTCCAAACTTAAGGCAGCTTGAATTGAATATCTATCTCTGTTGCTCCATTTATTTAAGAGACTGTCACAATTTCCCATCCTAACAAGGCTCGACTAGATAAATAATTCTGGACTGGCAGTCTACGCTCACAGTTTGATTTTCGAATAAGATGTTCATTAAAATAGGAATCCTGTTACAAGTCACAATTCAGTATGGATAAAATCTTCAATTACCGAACTTTGTGTAGTACACCATGCCGCTGTCATCTAAATCAGTCAGCCACAGATATCCCACAACGCCAAGCTGTCGAAAAACGGGATTTCATCTCACACTGAAAGCGATGAAATTGATGGGGCAAGATTTCTGTTGAATTCTATTATTAGACACTGTGGCGCATGAAACTAAATTGGTTGTTGATTGAAGAGTAGCCATTGCAGTGCTGAGGTTATTGATAATTGCATGTTCCGTTCTTGTGTCTGGTTAAACAAGCATGGAACCCCAGTGTCATGTGATAATTGCTGGAAAAACTAATTAACTTTAAAATTGCTTATTAAAAAAATGCGGCCTCCTGTATCTATCACAACACAAATGTCATACCGTGATTTGGAAACACATTTTCTATGCTTTTAATATTTACCAGCACATACACAGTATTGGCAGTGGAAATTGTCAAAAAACCTGTTTCGTTTCACAGTATTACATACGTCGTAATTGAGCAATTGTTCAGTCATATACGTCTACTAGTTGAACTCATCCGTGTTCTTGTAATGAAACAACCTGCTCTATCATGAGAAGCTGATCTAATATTCTCAAATACACAGAAGAAACATACATAGTCCAATAAGTGAGATGATTATATCTATAATGCTAGCTCTACTGATGGTAACTTTCTTACAGAGACACATTTACTTATGTACTACCTGGTGCACTAATAAGAAAATATATCGCAAATACCCACCGCATGTCAAAAAAGCGCACCCTGAAATCTCCACGGAGCATACACTACAATACAATACAAAATATTTACTGCATCAAAAATAAATACATATGCTTTTAGCAAACAATGTTATAAACAGACAGTAAGCAGAAGAGAAAAATGTTTCTGAAGAGCAAATACAACAAGACTTGTGATTGAAATAAATACATACATGGAATATTATTTGTTTCTTTTGACACTTGCATAGTACGTATATGAATTTAGAAAGATTTATTACAGTTAATTTTAATGTTCATGTTAATAAATTTATAAACTTTTGTATCGTGGACCATGTATAATAATAGCGTTTTAAATATTTACGTCGTAATTTGGTGTATTTCGGACATATTATTAAGAAATGGTACTCATTTTCTACAACTTGATAATTGAAATTATTACATGTTCTTTCATTTCATGGTTGATTGGTATAGCGTCCTGGTTCAAAATTTAATTTATGGGATTATATTCTAAATTGTGTTCAAGCAATCCTAAATTTACGTTCCTTGATAACAGAAACAAAACTATGCAAACCGTAATGGACACTATAAAACATGAATACCATACATATGCAGCATTTGTATTTCTCAAACTACAACTTTGTAGATCTAACATGTTTCGGAGATTTTAGCATATTTCGATCATTCTGAGCAAGTCAGAGTTTTTGCACTTCTGTGCATGATTAAAGTGCGAATTATTATAACATGGAGCTAATAGGGATGCTGTTTGCTCTCCACGGCAGTAAATATCCAGGTTATTACACTATCTTATTTCTTAAGTGTTCCGACTTTCACTAAAAACAAGAAATCAATATGTTCAGATTCCTCAGTTAACCCCCCATTCTGATCACCTCGGCCTTTATGCATTGCAATAGACCTCTGACATAACAAGGCGCCATATTGAAACTATTTTCAGTCACATGATTAGAAAATGGCAGCCCCCAGCCTTCAGTACACATTATGTCAATACATGTTCACATAAATATATAGATCTATATAGATATATTATACCAGTAAATACGCGATACAAAATTCCACGGAACGATTAATCACATGTGTGCCAGGCGATAAGTTAACTCGAAATGGTCCGAAAGTCAAGTAGTATATTTTATAAACAAACCCGCTTAAATATGGGTCATGTTTGTTGATGTTTTCGACACGTGCTTGGGAAATATAAATTATGAATAATATTTAAAGATATGGGTTATTTCTTTTATGATATGTCTTCGTATGATCATAAAAATAAGAAAACTGTTCGGGAAAGATAAAATAACCATCTTATTGACTGATACATAATTTATACTTTTACGCGTAGGTAGCGACTTTTAACTCACGACCTGTTGGCTTTGGTGTATTACTACAGTTAGACACGAGGTTATTTACCGGAGATAAACGGAAATGGCCGAGCTTTCACGATTGTTAACCCCCAGCATAACAACTGATCATGTCGTTATATTATATAAATCTGATGTATTACAATTTAATGACATGCCATTCTAAATTAAGATATCAATTGAGTATGAATATCCTATTGTATTAGAATCTGAAGTACAAGTCGTCAACTTTGTGATACGATTATATGGAACGCCATAGCTGTCTTTTGTTGATGCTTGTCATGTTAAATTGTTATAATATCATTTGAACATGTCTATACGACATGTTAAATTGTTACAACAATGTCTTAAATTGTCGATAGGGCATGTGAACTTCTCAGTGCAACATTATTATATGTCAAGTCACACTGTTAAACTGTCCAAGTATCTTGTGAACATGTCTATATGCCATGTTAAATTGTTAAAATAGCTTCTTATCATGTTCATTCGGCATGTGAACTTCTCAACAGAACGTGTAATACTCTTAAACGACCGTGATTAATTGTTAATAATCACTTGAAGATGTCTATAGGCCATGTTAAATTGTCAAAATAGCTTCTTATCATGTCCAATAACCATGTGAACTTCTCAACAGAACGTGTTATATTGTTAAACAACAGTGGTAAATTGTTAAAATATCATTTGAAGATGTCCATATGACATGTTAAATTGTTAAAATAGCTTCTTATCATGTCCAATAACCATGTGAACTTCTTTATAGAACGTGTTATATTGTTTAACAACAGTGGTAAATTGTTAAAATATCATTTGAAAATGTCTACATGCCATGCTATAGTGTTAAAACGATATTTTAACTTGTCAACGAGGCATGTTAACTTCTTAATAGACAGTGTTGTTGTTGTTCAAATTTGTATGACGTCATCAATAACGTAAGTTCCTCCAGCGTGCATATTGAACAAAGATGGCAGAAATTGTTCAATATACACGCGGGAGGAACTTACGTTATTTACAAATTTGAACAACAACAACACTGTCTATTAAGAAGTTAACATGCCTCGTTGACAAGTTAAAATATCGTTTTAACTTTTAACACTTTAACATGTCGTATAGACATCTTCAAATGATAGTTTAACAATTTACCACTGTTGTTTAACAATATAACACGTTCTATTAATCTATTAATATATAAAGAGTTCGGCTTGTATTGTTCTACTGACTGCGGTCATGTGCCCCACATGTGAAGGGGTTGTCAATTGCTTGTGGAAGATCATAACAGTAGATAAGTAATTCCTGTAGAGTGGATAAGATTACTTCTCACCGTATGTAACATACAGAACATTGTAGAAGAAGACATATGCATATGATAAAGCCAGACGGATATGTAACCACATTTTGAAAACCGATTAAAACAAAGCGTTTAAAGCCTGTCTATCTATATTGAAATTATAACAGAAAATTCCGTACTACATGTTGGTTCAGATAGTTTATACATATCATTTATATTCATTTGGCAAAACAATTGTGAATTTTGGAAATGACAAATTTGCCAGGATGTAAATGTGAGACTTGCAATAGAAAATACAAAAAAACTAGAATTATCCCTGTCGTGACCAGGGCCCCCAGTGGTAGCATGTCAGAAGAGAAGAGGGTTGGGAGAAAAGTATAGAAGTATAGTGGGGTTGCATAATTATCAGTGCTATTACATGTAGTTGCAATTTTCTGTACTATATTTATAATTATAAAGTCAAATCTATACATGTACTGATGCCTGAAATAAAGTAATTCACTTCCTTCTAAAACAACAAGCAAAGATTTAATTTCCAAAATAGAAACCATGATGAACTTTGAATTTTATAAACATGCACTTATTGTAGTAGTCAGTACCAGAGTAAGTTGCATTTGAATATCTTGTACGGTTTTTTAAGTATGACCAATGTTAAAGTTTTTGAAGCTGAAAAAGAGGCGTAAGTCAACATTTATCAAAGCTAGAGTTGTTGCGCTTTACTTCAAATATGTGTATTATCAGTTATAATAAAAACAAAATCAATAACAAGCAGAAGATGCGATTTAAGATAGTTATGTTTATATATATTACCAACATAGTTGTAAAATTTCGTGAGTTTTTTTCATTCTACAAAATATATAATGACTAAATTCCTAAATAAAACTCCAATCAATGGGCATATATCACTATTAATTACCCAAACATTTTCTTTATACATGTACTGTTATGCACATACTTAATAAAATACAGGTTCACCTTCAAATTATCAAGATATAACATTTTGTATGACCCCATCCACCATATGTCATGCTTTAACGATGTATAAATTCCTATAATGTAATATTTTTCACCACATAACAGTATAAATGCATGATTTAAATACAAAATATTACATAAACGGACGGAAGGACGGACGCATACTATTACTACATCCCTTCGCCTTCGGCGGGGAATAATAAAAACATACGCATACACTTTACGTTTACGTTGGCCCCAAGGTCTCGTCCCCCGGTAAATTAAAGCACAAACCTACCACATATAACAGTGACAGTTGTGACATTATTGAATTACATTTGATAATTAGTGTACTTAAGTTCATAGGATTGCTTTCGGCAATTAAAACTAATTAATCATTAAACACGTAGTAAAACTGACTTATCATACATCATGAAACAGCTATTAAATAAACACATTTCATAAAACATTTAATACTAAGTAGTAAAACATCAGATATAATTGTTAACCCTGTAGCAGACGATACATATACAACCATGTAGCAGACGATACATACTAGATTCATACTAACATCATACTTAATACTAAACGAGAGATCTTTGTAAAACACGTATGCCCCCATGGTAGCCCACTAGTCAGAAATGGTAAAAGTCACTGTGACCTTGACCTTAGATAAATTTACCTGAAACCCATTACGGGCTATCTATGATAAACTGCCATGTAAAGTTTGATGATCCTAGGGCAACGCGTTATAGGGTTATTGAACAGAAACCATTTTGTCTACTGACCGACCGACATGTGCAAGACAACCCGTTATCAAAGATGGGGACGTAGTAAAAATATTGCACCTCCCTCTGCTGTTTTAGTTGGGTTCGGCCTTCTATGACCTATGTTTAATTTATATTAATACTGATGAAGATATTTTAATATATGCAATGTTGTTTTACGGCAAACAAATTTCCTCTCTGGTTCTTGTAATATGTTATTGTTTACGTCACGAACGATTTCCATGAAACTGTAACTTACTTATTACTTGAAATTTGTATACGTAATTGTTTCTATTTATTTATTGTCGCCTCGATTCATCATCCTCTTACATCAGCGGTAATTCAAGTTCCAAAACTACATGTCACAGGGGAAGAATATTCTTGTGAACGAGAAGAATGCGATTCATGTATAAAAACAAACATTCAACATACTTATCAAACACCTTTAACAATGTACTTACTCACTTTAATGCATTTATAACAGACAGCATGTTAGCATAAACATATCCCTTAAATAAAACTACATATATCAGTAATAAAAAGAACAGTGCCATCATTTATGACAAAAATTTATAATTAAACATTAGTACAGTTATCTTATTGTGCTATTTGTATCAAAAAGTATTAATTGCTAGGTTATATTGAGAAGGTCGTAAGTTCAAAATCGATATTTTGAGAAAACAAGAAAAAAACTGTCTGAAAACTACTCTTTACTTATTTCTGTTTGGTCAACATGACCAGTTTCGGTTTTCATGAATATAGGCTTATAAGAAGCTCCTTTTGATGCAGATTTCAATTATGTAAGAGTCTTATGCACTTACGACCTTCTCATTCTAAACAAGCGAAATGTTGTACTGATTTAAAAAGTTGAAATATGTAAATGAGACACATGTAACGCGCTAAACAGCCAGATTCAAATAATCGACCCAATTTGAAAATTAAAAGTTGAAAAAATAACATCAAGACTTGTCCACAACAATATAAGATCTGGAAGCTTTAGCATGTCGACAGTAATATTCCATAATATGGCTCACAACATTTGTATGGTTAACCGACAATCTTCCCTTGATTTTAAGCAGTCGAATCGTGGTTACGGAAGAAAACTACGTGGGTCTGGGCATATTGTTATATCTTAGAAGTAAAATACAAACATTATTTTCTCTAATTTACGTTATACACACTTCTGCATAGGCATAACATTAAGGCTGTGCAAAAATTATGTCTTTAGGCACAAAATCGATTTGAAAAATGACATGATAAAAACCTTTTTGAAAATTGTGATTTGATAAGTTTTTAAACCAATAGACTACGTTTTTAATTTCAAACAAATTACCCATCTTAAAGAAGTGAAACAATAAAAATGATAAAGAGAATTATTCTGTTCCACTTATAGTACCATAGTTATTTGTTGAATGCCATATCTGATTACACTATCAAAGATATGCGTTTCCCTCCATTTGGTTACGGAGGAAACCTAAGTTATCTATGTTTTTATTCTTTTTATGTTGTTTCTTTAAGACTGTGTATTTTTACATTTTCATCATTGTTTGTGCTTCTAGTGACGTTACCCAATTCTACACATAAGAAGAAAAATATGCGAAATATCACTTTTCTTTTTATGTAGCTCATTAACATTTTTATAAAGAAATACTGTTTAACTTCGTACTGCCTAAGGTAACGACTCCGTAACCATTTGTATCTGGCTCAATTCTGGCAACATATCAAATAATGAATATATTATATAGGTACTTATTCTTCAGGAATGTTTAAATATAACATTCCTGCATTTTAACAGTGAACGCTTACTACAACTACAACACAGATGACCATGGAATGATTAAGTTGATGAAATCAAAGTACCAAAAAGGAATTATTCTTCCATAGGATCAAGATACGTAGCTTTTACAATTAAGTTTGCATATAGGTGGACAAAGTATTTTCAACTTAATTAAAAAAATCTGTTTAAAGGCATCGTGTTAATTATGCAATCTAGAAAAAAACTATTTCATCAATTTTATTTTCCTCCGTACTTTCCTCCGTCGCCGATTTTTATACACATGTACAATGCATGTAAAACTGTTCCATAAGTGAAAATTCATTGGCTATAACTTTGATTCATCATGAACTAACAGTAAACAGAAATTGCAATTAAAACATTTTCTTTTTGAACACATAATTAAAGTTTTAAAAAAATGATGAATTTTAATAGAAGTTGGTGTGTCGATTAAAACTGGATTTTTTAAAACTTTGAGGTATCAACCGACCTTCATCAGGGGCTTGTGCTAAGCAGAAAAGTATATTGCAGAGATACCAATACATTAAACAATGTTTTATGAGGGCTTATATGCGATATAACGTTACATATTACGAACACTAAATTTGGTTACGGAGGAAATAGTTACGGAGGGTAAAATTTGCATGTTTAATGCGATATATTCAATGAGTATTTCATTAAAAGTGTGGTTTAAAAGACTTTTTGGACGTAACTATGTCTTGTTAATGTAGAACCAAAGCCAATTTTATCTACAATGGTTGATTATGTATAAAAAGATGGTTACGGAGGCAAGTGAAAATAATTGGACAAACGAAACCATGATTTACAAATCTGATATATGTAATATAAGTGTATGTGAGTGAAATATATATTCAATATTTGCTGATTGGGTGTCATTGCTACAATTTCATAAATATAAATCACAATTTAAGCTACTCATTTGTAAAATGAAGACCTTATCAAAATAGTTACGGTAGGAAACACGAAATCAAGCGACAGGGCATAATGTGAACGGAAAGTTGGAAAATGCAAGTTATTCATCAAAGCCTTTCAGGTTTTGATACCATGCCATACCGAGTATGTGATTAAACGGCATTTTTACGTATTGAATATACATAATGTACACTTTTCGTCAATAAATGTCAACAAGTCAGCCAAGCGACATTCGAAAACGCTATACCCTCTCCATTTACTAGCCATCAAAAATTAGTTTCCTCGAGGCGTACATTGCTAAAAATCTGGGAAAATAGTAAAAATATTTATGCATAACCCTTACATCAGAAGTTATAAACAGGCAAAGTCGAGCGACAGCTATTTTTCAAAATTGGGTCTATTATTTGAATTTGGCTGTAAAACGGTGTATATGGGGTGCTGTAGTTTAATGTAGCCAAACGATAGTGTCACGGTCGTTAATTAGAATCCGTAAAAAACATCAACACCATTCAGGTGCTAACAGTAGTTCTACCGACAACATTAATTTGTTGTTATACTTCTATTCGTGGAATAGATACCGCAATACGTCATTAAAATAAATTGTCATCAACAAATGTTGCATAATAAATGACAAATAGTAAAAAATAATGACGTTTTTAGACACCAGCTTGCTAGGAAACCAGGGTACAAAATGGTATAAAAGGAACCAACGCGTCCAGTTCGATTGTCAATTTCACTGCAACTGGGAATATTCACTATTTTCATTGCTAACGAAAACTGCTGATTTCAACAATAACGATGATGATGAAGACTAGTCTGGTATCCGCCATCTTGTTGGCGTTCGTGTCATCGAGCTTGGGTAAGTCGATGTTACATTACACTAATTTCGTTAAACAGTATTTATTTCATTAGAAACATAATACAAAGATACCTGCGTTAGCAATTATTGCTCGGTCTAAACAACGGTGTAAAACGCGACATTTACTAATTAGGGTATGCTGCTTTTTATCAGGAAACATAATTGTTGCTTGTATCATAATATCATCGATGAATTTACTGTCGTAATTTTGGTAACTTTGATAATAGTATACATATTTTTCATATTTTTTCCGTTTTCTTACAAACAAAGATTTAAACTCATCACATGCTGATCATGCTGTATTGTGTTTTATGTAGACAAAATTTGTTTATCGGAAGAGACAGTTTTACGTGATAACACACGGCTAATATAACTACATGTACATTAAAAGAACATGTCACCTACATCCAAAATATTTGTCTGACCACATTTAAATGAGAACATAAGTTCGTTCAAGTCTAACGAGTCTCAGTTGAATGTTTAATTTTCTTGGTCGGTAGTGTGTTGGGCACTTCTTCGTTTTAAGTTTTCTGACAGCTAAAACTAGGCATTATAGTCCTTTTGCTGTGAAAACTGGGTCATTCAGCTAGTTATAATTTATTTTACTTTTCGACAGCTTTGACTTGGGCGGATCTGCGCTTGTTTAGTTGGGCATTGGGTCTTTGTGTTTTATGTTTCCAGTGCTCGGTTGGTTCAGTTGGGCACTGTGTTTTGTGTGTTTTTAATGTTTTCTGTGCTCGGCTGGTTAAGTTGAGTGCTGCCTTCCCTGTCTGACTTAATATGATCTTTCTACTATTACACCTTTGCAGCGGCATGTTATTGTTATGGGTCTTTATACTTCAGCTTACAGCTATGTAGGGTGTTTTAAGGACAAGCCGTCAAGAATTCTAGAAGGAAAGTTTAGTAATGGACCAAA
Source organism: Spisula solida (assembly GCA_947247005.1). Taxonomy (NCBI): domain Eukaryota; kingdom Metazoa; phylum Mollusca; class Bivalvia; order Venerida; family Mactridae; genus Spisula; species Spisula solida. The sequence continues at coordinate 38,469,206 of OX365951.1, forward strand.
TATGACCGTGCAATATTGTGTACAAATATGTGAACAGGAAGGAGACTATTTTGCAGGTGTAGAAGTAAGTATCTTTCAGCTGTTTCAATTTTGGTAATTCTATATTACAAACTGCTCCGTTGCACATATATACGTGTACTTACACTTTGTCATGTTAAGCGTGAATGCATACGTATTATTGACGGGCTTTGGCACCAACCGTCCCTCTGGACCATTTAGATGTTCTACCACGAACAACCATGCTTTAACCATATATTAGTGCTTCTAATACATAATCATACTCTTGTCAGTTCGGACCATAATACAAACCCACAGAGACTCTATGATACAAAAGTATTACATTTTAACATTATTTAATATATTACTTAATTAATTTACTTTAGCTTAATACTTAATGAACTTAACATAAATGAAAATGGTTATAAAAGGAAAAGCACCCAATTACAATACAAACAATTACATAAAATACATAATCTTCATACCTTTCCAGTATGGCGGCCAGTGTTTCTGTGGCAAAACACTTGAACAATATGACCAACTGAGTGAGTCAGAATGTTCAACACCATGCACTGGTGATCCAACCCAGAAATGTGGAGCAACATGGAAAATATCAGTCTACACAACAAGTTGTAAGTTATGAGCAAACCATTTGCAGCGACTCTTAGACGTTATATTACTTTCATGATAGCTGCAATTAGGACTTGTATCTTTTTTTTAGATTCATTTGTTTCTTATTCTTGCACTCTATCACCCCCTATTCGTTTTCTTAGTATTTTCTAATGGTTGACAAGATCTACTATCAAAACTATTGTGTACGGTTGAGAGGTTGTGCCATTTACAGTGACTCGTAAACGTTTTGGGATTTTTGACAGCTGCAACTAGGACTTGCATTTTCACGTTCAATGCATTGTGCAGTGTGCTTGTTTTTTGTGTCATTTGTGTTTTGTGTGTACGGCTGTTGAGTGCTGCCTTGCCTGTCCGATTATCCATATGACGCACACAATGAAGACGAATTATTAATGACTTTCGATATTTTATGCGGTTTTGTCAGTTAAAATCTATTTATATACATACTGTGATAAAATGCAATTCTAAAACAAACAGCCTCTAGATCAGCAAACCTCATATATTCATTTTAGAAAATAATGCGTATTAACAAAGTTATTAACCTTTTCACGATATATATTAATCATCCCTCGTATTTGCCACAGAGTTATACAATTACGTATTTTAATGATGTCTTAATGTGTAATATTTTATTATGACTATGTCACAATGACGAAATTGATCTTTTTCAGTCAGCCATACCTACCTTGGTTGCTATGAGGACAAATCATCCAGAATATTAGAAGGCACAGTGATATCGAGCAATTCCATGACAACGGCTATGTGTATAAAAGCATGCCGGAAAACAGGCAAACGTTTTGCTTTAACCGAGGTAAGAAATGTACCGACTTTTTACATGGCCATGCTTGTATCATAGTTACACGTGTCATACGGGAACGTCCAAATGTCGTTTTTGTGATACGTGTGCGCAAACCGTGTCTGTGAAACGTTTACTGAACTATTTTCTCTGAAAAGTACGTCTAGAGATAACTGAGTTTTTACTCCGGTTGATTACTACTATCGAAAGTCGGCGAAAGAGACCATTTTTACTAAATTCCATTGGTTGACCCTTTCTAGGCGCATTCTCTACCTCAACACGTTGCCAACAATATCAATATTTTATGGTATTGTAGTTCTAAGAATGTCTGTCCTGCGTGATATGTCTTTGTCTGGTTCTTTAGTGGTCAAGTGATACGGAGGCTTCTTTTGTATCAGGACTATCATTCTGCCTCCAGGCCATGTATATTTACCTCGAAGCGAAAACACCCGACATACGGTTGTTTGACCTTCATTGCGTCTAGATATGACGATATTGATACACACATAATATTATGAAACATTTATTAAAGGTCAGAACGGTATCTTATTACCCCTTGTCCCTTAAAAACACTACGCCATTCCATAACGACGTTTGGACGTTCACTTTTGGTACGGCACTGTATTTCACTCTTCGATTGCTCAACCTAAAATATTTCAATAGCAGTTTTAAATAATCAACGTTTGTCTATATTGAAGGAGTATAAAAACATTAAAGGTATTCAAAATCAGAACATGATGCCAGAGTGGTTATTTCATGGATCTGGATGATTAGAAGCTTCATTCTCTTATTTATCAGCTAACGATAGTTTATAATATTCCAGATTTATACCAGATTTCTATAGCGCCCTTTAGTTTGACTCGGGGGAGTCTACCTTCATTGGATACATCAAACTGCTAATTCAATGAAGGTTACATTCGGACATCGGTTATAAATGGAATAAATTGGGAGCTCCAATTTTAATGTTAAAAATTGGAAATCTTTATATCTGATCCGAATTTTGTTGAGTGGAAACCCGCCAAGGGTAAAGATGAACATGATCTTAACTTAATATCATCTGTCCAAAATAAGCTTTATGTTCCAAGACCTAGGCTTCAATTTTCATCACAATCACTTTCATTCTAGGGGGGTACACTGTAGAATATCCCACATTCAGTGCAGACTGCCACCATTCTTTCCCAGTTTAAAAGTAGATATATCAAGTCGACTTTTATTGGCGTTTCTTGATGGACATGCACCAGGCTGTGTGTTTTATTGTTACATGTATCACTAACTATCTATCTCAGTATAAGGCTCAATTATTGTAATTTTGTAAATATTGTATATAATTTATGTATATTTTTGTTTTTGTGTTGTGACATTAATACTTATTATTATTATACCATATTGATATAGCCATTTGTTCATGTATATACAGGTTCAAAAGTGCTGTTTAAGACACGGTTAAAACGATATACATAAATTATACAACTATGAACTCATTTATAAATTAACATATCCATCCCTCATTTATGCAAATAGGTAGATTACAAAATATAGAATGTTCAGTCAATCTAAGATTTTAGTGGACAATAATGAAAATTTGTCAGCCAATTATGTCATCCACAGACAATAAGTCGTTTTTATTATTATTATTACATGTATTAACATTGGGCTTAACAAACCCAAGTAATAAGCAAAGTTACTGGGCGTTACTCAGGAAGTATAATTTAGAGTGATTAATACAAGTTATATTAGCTTGTTTCGCAATTGATTTTAAAAATGAATTAGTATCAACAAAACATGTTGACATGCCATTTTGTTGACATGGAGAATTACACCAATATTGGTTTTGTATGTACATGTATATCAAAACATTTCAGTACGCATCACAATGCTTCTGTGGAAACCATCGCAAAACGTATCCCAAGAAAGATGAGAAAGATTGTAGCTACAAATGTAAAGGGGATGCATCAGAGATGTGTGGAGGATTTTGGCGCGGTTCACTTTATCTCCTCAACTATTAGGGTAGGTTGCTTGCTTTATGATGTGTCTGGCATATCAACCAATACTATAGGATATCACTATAATGTCATTATTCTATAAGTATCTCTTGGTGTTAAATACGTGAAAAATATGCTTTTTAGTACAACAGCCAATACAGTATGCATATGAAATACACCCTCGATATGTAAACCAGATAGTTGCAGTGAGATTATTTTAATATGAAATACATATTCGTTTCAGGTTAATCGATTTATCGTTAAATTGGAGACCATCCAGTAGAAAGATTGACAGCAGTGCAATATCACTAACTTGTAGTTTATGTTTAAAGTGGCTTATCATGCAGTTGTTGTTTTCTGTTTAGTTTTCTTTTGTTTCTAATAATTATTTGTGTTGTCTTATATTCATACGTATATCAAAACGAAGGACCAGATTTCGATTTTCTGTCTAAGACCCGGGAATGTCATTGCATTCTTTCCATTCATGTTTATGTTAATTTTGCATTTTTCTTATAGCCATTATTATTTAGTTATAGATGATTAAAATCACCATTGTTCAAACAACTTCATATTGAACTTGGTTTTAAGTCTTTTGGCTTTCATTTGATTAATAACATTATGTTTTTTGCGAAGAACTATATATGTTTTTGTGTTATTTGTCGTCAACTCTATATATGTATGTGTTTTACGATTTCATTAAAGATAACTCAGTAGCAATATTACGTTTGTTATATTATATATAGATATCCCAACTGGTCTAAGTTAATCTTGTGATAAGACGATCGTCGGAAGAGCGATTTGCTTTAGATGTTTAACGTATTCACGTATGTAGCTGCTACAGTGTTTAAGGAAGATAAATAAGTCAGTCGGGTATATACTAACTACTGTAGCGGACAGACAATCCTAAACCACACAGAAACGGCGGCAGTGTCTCGCCACGCACGCACGCACGCACGCACGCACGCACGCACGCACGCACGCAGGCACGCAGGCACGCAGGCACGCAGGCACGCACGCACGCAGGCACGCACGCACGCAGGCACGCACGCAGGCAGGCACGCACGCAGGCACGCACGCAGGCACGCAGGCACGCAGGCACGCAGGCACGCACGCACGCACACACGCACGCACGCACGCACGCACGCACGCACGCACGCACGCACGCACGCACGCACGCACGCACGCACGCACGCACGCACACACACACACACACACACACACACACACACACAAGAGTCATATCTAATTCAGGTTTTGACAGATGGGACTAAAATTTATTTTCTTGTTTAGTTATGTTGGGAATTGTGTGGTGTTCTGCCTTCTCTGTCCGAGTGTCTAGTATCTTTTCCCATATTCTTTACAAAAGGATACGCGGAATGCAAAGTGATGCTATATCTGTTTTGTATCAATGTTTTTTTTACAAATAATGAACCGTATATCAAAGATCATTGTGTTAGTTTTAAATTGATACCTGATAATATAGCATTAAAATGACTAGACCTTTTTTAAACTGCCTGAGAAAATTTGAGCAATTATTGAGCAAAATATAATATCAAGTTACAAAGTTACAGTCGTTTAAAACCAACCACTCCCGCATATAATTAGCAATTGGTTACATATACGATGTTATGATCAAAGGGACATAATCTAAGATGACAAAGTGCTAACAATTAATTCGTGTTTTTCCTCTTGGAAGAAAGTAACTTAAACCAATTAAAGCACCAGACACAACTTAGAATTAAGACAAAGCACAATAAAAGCACACATGAAGCAAAATAAAGCTAAGCAAAAGCACACATCAAGCCAGCAGAAATATAAATAACTTAGACTAATATACAAGCACATATACATGTACATTAAACACACATGAGAGATAAATAATAAAACCAGGTAAAAACATGTATAGACAAATTATGTTGAGCTACAGAAAGCAAGAAGCACATGCAGCACATGCTGAAATAAAATGAATATGGACACACAAGCAAACAACAGTGAGATTTACATGAACATAACACTTACTCCGCGGGCCAGTCCACGTACGGATCAGCCTACGGAACTCCTTGTAATATGTAGTTCGCCTGAACTCGTCGACAGACTGTTCCATACCCTGACTGCCTCGAAGCGTTGTTGTTCTGACATGTGGTATACCAGGGTGTTTTCATATCTGAAATCATATTTAGCAGTCTTCAGCTCAACAAGGTCTCGGACATATATTGGTGGAATTACATGCATAAAATTGAAAATTAAATTACTATAGCTATACAACGTTCTTTGAAATCTGCTAAGGTGTAACGTAGCCATGTTGATATGTTTTAACAAGTCATCATATGAAGTATTGAAATCCTTGTTGAACTCGTCCTCATCAACGTTTTTGTAACTTCGGAAAATAGCCTTTTTCCTGTTAGTAGGTTCACATTGCTCACGGATCGAAGTGGCAGTCACTTAGTCCACAATAAAAGTTTATAGTGTCACATACAAGGCGTTTGGAATTAGTAAGTACATGTATTATATCAGTAAGTGTAGGTTTATGATTTTTCATATTACATGTTGGTTCCTTCATGTTTTTGAGATTAAAATGTTCATATACATTCAATAGTGGTTTACACTTCTCCTTTCATAGTTCACATCTCCAATACAAATGAGATTTTAAAAGTTAGTAAGTTCAAATCAAATGAAACTGAATATCTGATTGGTAGTTGGATCTTTTATTTATGACATATAGTTTTGTGTGTTAAGTCTGACCCACTGCTTTACAGTCATTTACACACTACACAGTCTGATCATTCTGACACAGACTCAAACAGTTCTGCAAACTATACCCTCACATGTTGAGCGCCAAGCAAAAGAAGCTCTACAAGAATTCAAGAACCAATGACTTTGTTAGGTCGTGGCGTGGATCGAACTGACATTACTTCCCTTGGTCACGAGGTGGACACTCTTACTATTAGGTATTGTCACCAACACATGCGACACCGATCTCCAGAATGTCACTCCATGACAATCTCGTTGATATCAAAGTTAAAGCATAGGGAGGTGTAGTGAACACGCACCGAATACAACAGGATGCGTTCTGTGTATACCGGTCAGTAACCCAAAGAGCAACAACCGAGATTGAATAATGTGATTACGGTTTCAATACGTTGGTGTAAAAGTTTAAAAAAAATTAAAATAAATTATTGTTCCAAGCTTAAGGTAATTCCCAACTCTTAATTTTTTCTGTACAAGAGGTATCAAACACCTGACTTTTATGAAGAACACACTCATGATAGTGATTGCGCAAACCCATAACAGTTTTGCTCGGCTAGTTTTCAAGATATTATTAGATTTTGGGGAACCCCCTAAAAACTGATATTTGCATTTCACCGAAACAGTTTGACATTTAATTACGTGAACTTGGCATGCACGAAATTTCGTATATACGGAATAACACATTAACGTTTGTTTTAGACTATGCACGTTATATGTATTTTTAAATGATATTTTAAAATATGTGATTTATCATTTTTAAGTTCTACGAAAAAAAATAGTTGAACAACATACTGTTTTCGTACATGCAACCAGTAGAGTAATTATTATAGAAGTTTTATCCCAAATTTCATGGCAGTTGCTCGGCTAGATTTTTTAAATTGACATTTAAGTGATTTCGGAAATGTCGAAAACAAGGAGAGTTTACAAAATACATTAACGTTTTGAATACGTTGTATCCAGTTTTCGCGATAATTTGTTTTTGAAAAAAGGTGTATATTTAAAGATGAGCCCATGCTCTTTTGCATTAGCTAGTCTGTATTCTTACGAAATACATACAAACGAACATTCCTCTAAAGTAGTCGGGAAGCTTGCTAAACAAATATTAAAACTTGGATAAAAATTTGTGTGGGCGCATTATATTACGTTTCACATACGTTGTAGCTAGTATTCGCGAGTGTTGGTGTTTCAAAGTTTGTAATAAATGGCACATACAATTTCAGCTATAGCTTTATTCTGCAAGCTTATTATAGTATAATATAATAATAACGTTACAGTAAATTTGCGATTTTAAGACATGAGAACATGCTAACACATCAATTTTAAGTTTTTCGTACTATTTCATCATGGTAGTCAGACGCCTTCAATACGTCTTATTTACACCGATTTCTAAACTTCCGCTCAACTGAAGAGTTAGGAATCACCTTAAGACAGCTTCAATTGAATATCTATCTCTGTTGCTCCATTTATTTAAGAGCCTGTCACAATTTCCCATCCTAACAAGGCTCGACTAGATAAATAATCCTGGACTGGCAGTCTACGCTCACAGTTTGATTTTCGAATAAGATGTTCATTAAAATAGGAATCCTGTTACAAGTCACAATTCAGTATGGATAAAATCTTCAATTACCGAACTTTGTGTAGTACACCATCCCTCTGTCATCTAAATCAGTCAGCCATAGATATCCCACAACGCAAAGCTGTCGAAAAACGGGATTTCATCTCACACTGAAAGCGAGGAAATCGGTGGAGCAAGATTTCTGTTGAATTCTATTATTAGACACTGTGGCGCATGAAACTAAATTGGTTGTTGATTGAAGAGTAGCCATTGCAGTGCTGAGGTTATCGATAATTGCATGTTCCGTTCTTGTGTCTGGTTAAACAAGCATGGAACCTCAGTGTCATGTGATAATTCCTGGAAAAACTAATTAACTTTAAAATTACATATTAGAAAAATGCGCCCTCCTGTATCTATCACAACACAAATGTCATACGGTGATTTGCAAACACACTTTCTACTTTATATTGACAAGCACATACATAACATTGGCAGTGGAAATTGTCAAAAAACCGGTTTCGTTTCACGGTATTACGCCATAATTTACGATTGTTAAGTCATATACAGCTACTAGTTGAAATCACCCGTGTTCTTGTTATGAAACAACCTGCTCTATCATGAGTAGCTGATCTAATGTTCTCAAATACACAGAAGAAACATACATAGTCCAATAAGTAAGATGATTACATCTAAAATGCTAGCTCAACTGATGCTAACTTTCTTACAGAGACACATTTACTTATGTATTACCTGATGCACTAATAACAAAAGATATCGCAAATACCCACCACATGTCAACAAAGCGCACCCTGAAATCTCCACGGAGCATACAATAAAATACAATACAAAATATTTACTGCATAAAAATAAATACATATGCTTTTAGCAAACAATATTATAAACAGACAGTAAGCAGAAGAGAAAAATGTTTCTGAAGAGCAAATGAAACAAGACTTGTGATTGAAATAAATACATACATGGAATATTATTGGTTTCTATTGACATTTGCATAGTACGTATATGAATTTAGAAAGATTTATTACAGTTAATTTTAACGTTCTTGTTAATAAATTTATAAACTTTTGTATCGTGGACCATGTATAATAATAGCGTTTTAAATATTCACGTCGTAATTTGGTGTATTTCGGACATATTTTTAAGAAATGGTACTCATTTTCTACAACTTGATAACTGCAATTATTACATGTTCTTTCATTTCATGGTTGATTGGTATAGCGTCCTTGTTCAAAATTTAATTTATGGGATGATATTCTAAATTGTGTTAAAGCAATCCTAAATTTACATTCCTTGATAACAGAAACAAAACTATGCAAACTGTAATGGACACTATAAAACATGAATACCATTCATATGCAGCATCTGTATTTCTCAAACTACACTTTGTAGATCTAACATGTTTCGTAGATTTTAGCATATTTCGATCATTCTGAGCAAGTCAGAGTTTTTTGCACTTCTGTGCATGATTAAAAGGCGAATTATTATAACATGGAGCTAATAGGTATGCTGTTTGCTCGCCATGGCAGTAAATATCCAGGTTATTACACTATCTTATTTCTCTAGTGTTCCGACTTTCACTAAAAACAAGAAATCAATACATGTATGTTCAGATTCCTCAGTCAACCCCCAGCATAGCAACTGATCTCCTGTCGTTATATTATATAAATCCGCTATATTACAATTTAATGACAAAATAATGACATGCCATTTTATAATTAAGATATAAATTGAGTATGAATATCCTATTGTATTAGAATCTGAAGTACAAGTAGTCACATTTGTGTTACGATTATCTGGTAGTTATTGTTGTTCAAAGCATTTAATACGAGTACATGTCCAAAAGTATATTTGTAAATCCGGATTTGGGTTCGATTAAGAGTTCGGCTGGTAATGTTCTACTGACTGCGGCCATGTACCCCACATGTGAAGAGGTTGTCTATTGCTTGTGGAAGATCATAACAGTAGATAAGTAATTCCTGTAGAGTGGATTAGGTTACTTCTCATCGTATGTGACATACAGAACATTATAGAAGAAGACATATGCATATGATAAAACCAGACGGATATGTAACCACATTTTGAAAACCGATTAAAACAAAGCGTTTAAAGCCTGTCTATCTTTTTGAAATTATAACAGAAAATTCCGTACTACATGTTGGTTCAGATAGTTCATACATATCATTTATATTCATTTGGCAAAACAATGGTGAATTATGGAAAAAACAAATTTGCCAGGATGTAAATGTGAAACTTGCAATAGAAAATACGAAAATAATTAGGTTTAGTGCATGCACGAAATCCATGACTCGGATAATTTTTAGTACTCACTATAATGTACAATGTTGAAATACAGTGCAATAGAATGATGATCTATGTGCTGAATTAGCTATCCTACTTTCATTTACATATAATGTTACATGTGGCAGCAACGATTGTTGTTGGCTGAAGTATGTTCTGAAGTTTCTAACACAACACAACATATTTACGACATTGACTAAACATAAACACATCACGAGATAGACATCAGTTGACCAAATACGTAAATATATAGAAAGATAGAAATATATCGTATATATAATTTTATCTATATATAATTATCATTTGTGACACTCTGTTTAACGATACGAAATATGGTGTAAAAGGTTGCAACTATCATACTGTAATAATGTCTACCTCGCGTCTCGCGAATACAAAAATGTAGTAAATTTGATTTACATACACAATACAATTTCAGGATGCACGATATGTTGGCCAGTCTTCTCTGTCTGGGGGTTACGATAGCTAGTACAATACCTTGATATTATCTAAGGAGAATGACACAGAAGTGGGCATGGAAAAGTGGCGTCCTAGGACACCTGTGCATGTACATTCGTCGAAAGACAAATCATCGAATATGACAATTCGCCGAAAAAGACATTTCTTGTACTGCGACCATTTGTCGAAGTCTTTAATGCTCATGGTCGAATTGAATAATGTATACTGCGACACTTGGTCGACATGTGAATTTATCAAAGCCAATTGTCGCACTCAGTAATTGTTAATGTACGGTTAGGATACAGGCTATTACACCGACGGTAGGCATGCTTTGAGTAGCAGCCTAGGACACAGTGCATATCAACCAAGAACCCGTTTGTTTAATTATTCTTGACAAGCCAAAGAACATATTATAATGATATTACAAGCATAATTATGTAATTGTTAATGAGATGACTAGTAGCTAGACTCATACAGCACAGAACGTGTAGTTAGTACATGTAGTAAGTGTAATAATCTTTGCACTGAATTATGTAAAAAAAACGCAACGTACTATGAGAGAACACGGGTATTCTAATCGATAGACGCTAATACACGGACATAAGAAGTCAATCACGTGACACAATTCCGTGATAGCTTGAACATCCCACACCGGTATTGCAGAATCATTTGAAATGCTGGCCATTCTAATGTCTGGAACTGTTTTCATGTCATAACTTATTGAGTCAACACCGAACCATATTTTGTATTCATAGGTTTGACGTGGAAACTGTGAAACTCATTTCAGCTTGACTATAAAACTTCCAATGTGTGATAGTTAATAGATGTTAATATTGTAATGTCTGTTAGTTGCTTCCTATACACCCTTGTTACCCTGATAAAACAACATGATTGGATATTCCCAACATGATTGAAAAATGGCGGATATATGTTTACATATTCATCGCATTTTCGGCCAATTCTTCAAAATCTACGGGTTTAACCACCTTCTGATGCTGTATGAAGATAAACTTGTACATTCCTTCCATGAAACTAAAACTATTTATCCGTATGTTTGTGAATTTGATACACAATACGATAAAAAGTTAGAAAAATCTGTGTTGGATTTATTTGACAGTCTATAAAACATATATATTGTTGTTTATTTTGGGTTAAGATCTTTTGTTTATACAGATCATTCATTTCACTATCAGACTTAGTTTAGAGTAAGTTATTTACATTTGCCGTTTCTACGTGATAACTATTTAAAGTAACCCATGTGTGAAAAATGGATAAAAACCAACATGATTTGAGGATAAAGATCAACATGATTTATCTTTTAAAGTGGATACTGACCAACATTGAATTTTCATTGATGCACTGCAGTGCGAATTTAATATATAGCTTCACTATTGGAAGAATAGTGGGATGACCCCAACACGTACGTAGGAGTAGATAACTCTATGAAGTATTTATCGGAAAATATGTCCCTTTTTTCAACTTCGTGCAAATTTGTAAGTTTACGTTCAAGGTATTAAGCTATAATATCTAAGTGCATGTTCATATTGCTGTGATACTTTGCATACTTGTCAACCGTCTTGAACACAACTTCTGCACTCTATCAAGCATGTTGTTGAATGTTATGCCCCATTTGGACTGATGTACTTAGTTGCTGCCCTACATGCCAGAGGGCATAACGGGCAGTAAGTAAGTACTTAGAAATACAAAAGTTTACAGTTTATGTACACAATTTTAACCTCTTTGATACTTTGCTCACCATCATGACGCCATGACCTCTACATGAATAGGCAACTCTATCAAATATATGTTGAAATTGTGTCCCCTTTTTTAAATTAGAAATGCAATTTGGCACCATTCAATACATGCTCACAGCGTTTAGCCTGGTCCCCATAATTCACTGTTCCTATTCCCGGTGAATTTTGCACATTTAGATACATGTGTTAAATTTACCTGTCTTGACTTATTATGAATTTTACCAACATATAGCAGAAAAAAGGATTTAACTAGAAATATGTCCACAGGACACGGATGCCCCCGCTAAAAGCTGTCATCAGACACCTAAGTATAAAGCTATGCAAATGGAATAACTTGAAACAAGTTTGTAATTGCTTAAATGTGACATTTAACAGCAGACAAGAGCTGTGTCTGTAATGCACCTATCAATGTTTTCCCCAAGGGGGGAGCGGCGGGCATACACGGGACTTTGGACAGAAGGCTGTTCCCGATAGGTGGGAATTTGACAGACAGAATGGTGCCGAGTCCAGGGAAATTTTGACACTGGTTGAAATTTTGATCCCGGGGGGTATGTAAAGCATCTCCCAGTGAGGGGATTTTGACAAATTGCCCTTGCTCTAGGGCGGGAATTTAGACTTTGAAACAGTAAAAATGTCAAATTCCCCTGGGTCAACCCGCCGCCCCCCTCCTGGGGGAAAACATTGATAGGTGCATAAGTGTGACCTTTACATTTGAGTCAGGGTGTAAATGCGAATGTTACCAAGTAATTTTAAAATCCAGAACGAAATAACAAAAAAACAAAGCAGAAGCATACTTGTGCCTTTTAACTTTAAATCTCTAAGTATGACCTTGACCTTTGCGTTAGGGACCTGGGTTTTGCGCATGTCACCTCGTCTTGATGATGTGAACATTTGTGGCAAGTAATATAAATACAAGTCAAATAGTTTTCCTCGGCCAGACCAGTATTTACGACAGTAACTTTACTTAAGAAATAATGAATGTGTACATGTGTTTTATCGTAGAATAAAGCGCAGTCACTAGTTTGGATGCGCACCTGAACAAGCTTTATTATAGATAAAACACAGGTACATGTTTATTAATTCGATTCTAATATAGCCAATATTCCGCATTGGATATTAAAAAAAGACGTTGTAACAATAGCACTACGTTCTTCATCGAACGGCTTATTACAGTTGTCAGTCGTTGCTGTATTTTATCGATAATTCGTGCACACCATGATTTCCTCTATGTGTATATGGCTGAAACCGTTTGTTGGTTAGAATACCGGTAATCCTACATAATCAACGTGGAAACACTCCATAAATTCTTTTGGCCTAACAATTTTCAACCATTCTACATCAATAGTAACAAAGCAGACCCCCTGTCGTGATTCAAACATTGAGACCATTTACAGCAGAGAATTGGCGAATTCGTGAAGATGTGTCTAGTCGGTACATCTCCAAAACTGTGTGGTAGAAGTATACTACATGTAACTACACAGTACATTTTTAAACCAAAATGTACTGTCTAGACTCACCTAAAGTCAGACTGACACATTAGCCAATCAGGCATTGACATGTGGTCACGTGCTCCTCCATAGTCAATTTTATTTTGGCATTCCAATATACCCTCGGCCTCTAGGCCGAGGATAATAAAACTTCGTGCCCTCGGGCAAATTATGTCGAGCCTCGGCGCACGTTGAAAAATGGCTACAACTTAAATTAGCCTTCAATTTGACCTTTGACCTCCAACTGTGACCTTGACCTTTGAGATAGGAACCTGGGGGTTGGGCATGACACTCCGCCTCATGGAGGTTAACATTCATGCCAAATATAAGAAAGATTGGTCAATGTATGACAAAGGTAAGGTCCGGACAAGCTTCAATTTGACTTTTGACCTCCAACTGTGACCTTGACCTTTGAGATAGGAACCTAGGGGGTTGGGCATGACACTCCTCCTCATGGAGGTGAAGATTCATGCCAAACATAAGCAACATTGGTCAAAGCATGACAAAGTTATGGTCCGGACAAAATCGGATGGACGCATTGACGCACGCACGCACGAACGCACATACACCAAAAGTGGCGACTAAGTCTCGCTCACCGCAAGCGGGCTCGACAATAAGAAATGACATAGTTACAGATCTGACATGAATCATATGCCTATTTTAGAATTTTAACTTTTGATCTCTAAGTGTGACCTTGACCTTTGAGTTAGGGACCTGGGTCTTGCGCATGACACCTCGTCTTGGTGATGTGAACATTTGTGGCAAGTAATATTAATATAAAATAAGAAATGACATAGTTACAGAGCTGACATGAATCACATGCCTATTTGAGCCTTTTTACCTTCGATCTCTAAGTGTGACCTTTACCTTTGAGCAAGGGACCTAGGTCTTGCGCATAACACGCCGTTTCGATGTGGTGAACATTTGTACCAAGTGTTAAAAATATCCAATAAGAAATGACATAGTTACAGAGCGGACATGAATCACATGCCTATTTGAGAATTTTAACTTTTGATCTCTAAGTGTGACCTTGCCCTTTAAGTATGGGACCTGGGTCTTGCACATGGCACATCACCTTAATGTGGTGAACATATGTACCAAATATTATAAATATCCAATAGGAGATGACAAAATTACAGAGCGGACACGAATCACATGCCTATTTGAGCCTTTTAACCTTTGACCTCTAAGTGTGACCTTGACCTTTAAGCTAGGGACCTGGGTTTTGTGCATGGCACATCGTCTTGATGTGGTGAACATTTGTACCCATTTTTTAAAAGGCGTAAGCCTCTCTATACTACCATTGCCCATTTCTTAATGCAACCTGGACCGCCTTTAGGCTGCTATGTGAATCCGCATTCAAGTAGTTCCAGAAACTGTCAACATTCCCAGTACTGCAACATATGTTTCTTAAATTTTTTAAACTTATTTAATTCAATCAGCAACACTTGTTTATTCTACAATCAACAATTATTGTGAAGTTGTTCGTTGAATCGATATTTTTGCAGATAATCACTCAGCCGGGGAGAATATGAAAATGACGTGTTCATCAAATGTCCCAGCCGTATAGCTATTTTTAGAAACTTCAGACCAGGGCCACGTGATGGTTTTATCAATGAATCGTATATCGTCATGTTATGCCATCATATGGTGTGGCTATACTAGCCGCTTTCTATAGATGTCTCACGCTGTGATGGAAGTGATTACAAGACGGTACTGTAGAATTTGATAAATAGGCACGTAGTATTATTTTAAAGCCACTTTTGATATGCGCATTCAATACACGTATGACATATACATCAATATGCCCCTTTTTACAATTATACAGATACCCAACATGCCTATATTGTCACATATGCCTATTTAGACATTCAAGACAAGATCGGCAGTAAGAAAACGAACATTAAACGTGTAAAGTCGTTTAAGCTTTAGTAGCAGCAACCAGATCGCCTCCCATCAGCACTCTTAGTGCTTTGATTATTAAATGTCCTAAAAGCATGTGCTATAGACTAGGTGTGAAATCCCTTACATCGGGTATGCTCATAAACCTGCTACCACAATTCATGAGCACACTTCTTTAATGTACAATTATTTGTACCTTGAGAATCCCATTGGCAAGATTTCAATTGGTAATGTTGGCTTTTATCCACAATCATGTTGGCCAATATCCTAATAAATTTAACAATCACGTCGGTCAGTATCCAAAAAATACTATACATGTTTGAATTATTGTTGGTGAGCGTTAGTTTATCTAAGATTTTAAAAAATTGAAACGTCCAAATCATAGTTTATACAACTGCCAATACTTCCCAAATGATATTCATTACATAGAGTGAAATAAATGAGTTTTACAACGTTTTAAAGTACAAAACTCATTCTCAAATGCAAAATCCACACATTCTTTAAGGCTTTACATAGTGAAAAATATTACCAATGTGCAAATTGTTTAGTGCAAATAGTATATTTTCTTCATATGTTGATTATGTAATATTGAAAAAAACAATCTGGATAGTTTATATGGAAAATATTGCAAAAACAATGCACTTATCACATTTTTCATGTCGGCCATTTTTTAATCATGTTGGGAATATCCAATCATGTTGTTTTATCAGGGTAACAAGGGTGCTATAGGAAACTATCCGAGTAGAAAATAGATGTTCACAGTTAATGTCAGATTGTAGGAATGTTATCATAATTTCCAATCCTGGGTGTTTAAAACTCGATAGAAATGCATAAGTTATTGTACCGCCAGATTATTCTGTTGAATGTCTTGAATAAATATGCAGCCTATTGCGCACCGTTATTGCTAATGGATTGAAATAGAACGCCCCTCTAGTATCGTTACAGGTTCAGACACTTTGATAAATGTATGATCTATACAAAAATGCAATACATAATTACAAATTATGATTCATGCTTGTGTCCGTCATTGTTGTATCAGGGATATCCACCACCACGAAACATTTCGGGTAGAAACAATTCATAGCGGACACCTAAGCTATATATATAATTATATGTGTGTGTAACTTATAAATGTTTACGACAAAAATACTGCTACGGCTTTTACGTATAACCTTATTATATTTATTAATATTTTATATCAAACATATAAATATTACATTAACACCTAATTAGTGTCCATGGTTCATACGATAGGTATGCGTTCGGATGGACCATGTTCATTTAAGAGATGCAGTGAAACTTCAATATGATAATAAAAACACATTTGTGACCATCAAAACTGGTCTCCGCCTTTTATGGGTCTTGATATTGAGCGTAAAGTGAAACACAATGGTAAAAAGGGATTTGGAATTTCTTTGCTCAAGCGTCAAAATCTTCTATAGACGTTGTAAGTAATATCCTAGCTACCTATACTACAAACACGAGGTAATAAGCTAATCAATGATCAATGATGCACAAAACGAAACCCAAAACGTATATTATTTCATTTATTGTTATTTAAAGATGAAGTTATGTACGAAACTAATGAAATACTACAATGACCCGTGTGTTTGTGATTGATGATACAATTTACCAACGTGACTGAGTAATTGCTGATCATTTTGCGCGGAAAAATAGGTCAGACTTGATATTGAATTGCTCTATTTACAGAGGGAAACGGAAACGCCACCTTCTCAAAGACTTATACAGATAAGTAAGAGGTGTGCCCAAAAGGCTAGCAGACACATACAATACAAACAAAACAATATTTCAATGTAAACTATTCATGCAAATTTCAGTAAAGCTTTAACGTCAATGGTGTAATATTCTACGGATTTTTTTCCACCTACTAATATATTAACGACACCTTCACTGTCGTCAGAGATTGTACATCATCCTCATCCAAGAATCCGACTCTTTGCAAATTGACATCATCGCGCTTCCAAAAATCCCCAATATTTAAGTGTCATGTCATTTAGTATTGTGACTTTTGTATGTAATGAACCTCTTTGCCACAATTATGACAGCAACATAATACCGGACCAACATTCTTCTGACAAAATTAAAACGTGTGTAGTTTACACCAATTAAACACATCGGGTTAGGTATACATGAGTGTTCTATGTTTTGCTTTCAAAGCGTTTCAATGGCGACAAAAGTTAGAACTGCGGATGGAATAGTTGACACAGGTTACGTCAAAGGTTGAACTTCATTTGTATCATTCGGCGTACCCCGGTTGCCATCTGTTATTGATCAGAGCATGTCATCACTTGTCGGGGTTAAATTGAAATAAACGGGGTATGTAACGCCAACGCATATGAAATTACACAAATAAATTGAGGTTTCTTTTTGCATACCAAGTCAGTAACATAGTTAAGTAGTTTACGGTGTAGAGATCGTCATTTCATTTTTGTGTGAACATTCTCATATCATATAAAATGCTATATGCCGTTCCAAACACAGCATTAAGTTTCTCATCCTAAAACATTAATACCAAGTCGTACACTTACCTAATTAGATATACAATATCTTTTTAATGGTAGAGTGAATGTGTTTTTATATAAAATATAATATGTATGTCTTATATATGTATAATAGTAACCAGTACGAGGACTAATCTAGTGTCGTACCACATAGTCCCCGACGAACGTAGGTATGAGGACGTCATATAATAATAATAATACAATATGTTATTATTTATCCACCTTATAGTATAATTTTCCAGGAGCAACAAATGACATAAATAATAAGTTGATAATAAGTGGAATTTAAATTGTCAATTATTCGCCGGGCTGTATTAATCTATCCAGTATGGAAGATGTTTGGAGCCACTGGCATGCCACGTGACTTGACGTCGGCTTGGCATATACAGACCCTCAACACTTCCAGTCTGCTCACCTAGAATTAACCAGAATGAAAATCAATCGATGACGATTTCACATAATTGAAATTAATTTAGTCTTAAGCGGATATACTTATTGAACTTCTAGCTCCCGGTCAGAAAAGCCAGTTTAGCTCCTGAGTATGTGATAATTTTGACGTTTTTCACCAAGACTAGATCACTTCGAAGCCTGGACAGATTATGTGCTCTTTGATCACTCGCTGCCAAACAACACCGATAACTGTGTTTGTTATTCGAAAATGTGAATCATGCTTGGGAATTTCGTTCCGATCATCTAACACTTTCGTACAAAAAACTGACATCGACGTCACATTACGCCCATTTTGCGTTTTATCATTAGCTCCAATCAATATTTGAATATGTTATCATGTACAATAATCGAAGCTTTTGACATACTATTAGCATGATCAAGGAATGATTACTGAATCTCACGCACAATTTCATTATAACTTGGTTTCATCAAAACTAGTTAAAGTATTGATAATCTTTTGTCGTCCGTCATTTTTGCTATCTCGGAAAGATAACACGTGCGTGACATAACACATGGCAACATAACCCATGCATAACGTCACCGTCAGTTCGTCGACCCTAGTTACCAATTTTCATCACATTACTATTGCTTCCAAGAAAACTGAAGGGGTTTTATTTAGCGTGAAAACTGTAAACACATGTTATTGCATTTTCCGCTACGAGTCAATAACATAGTTCGGTGATTGTGTAAATAATGTAACATGATTCATTCCGAGTTTGTTCAAATATGGAGATTTCTTGTTAGAAATTGTGATTTGTCTTAAGCCGACGATACGATAAGATTACATATAGTTTTATGTTTAATAATGGCCGAGTTAAGATGGAAACTATCAGTTTATACAGCATACGTCTGTCCGGTCATTGTAGCCTGTTTACCTCGTACTTATGTCATGTCGGAAGTGAGGGTATCTTGCTATTAATAAACATTATGAGTTCAGCATGCTCAAAAGAGTTTTATCTTAATTCTAAATCAAGCTATTTCAGAACATATGCCCTGTTAATTTTATTTAATATTGCTATACTGTATAAGTGGTTATTTTCGCGTGTCGAAAAGTTCGCGAATCCATCATTCCAGGCATTTCGCGTACATAAATCTTCGCGAAAATACGATTTTCTAAATAGCGTAATAATTACACGTCGTGAAAATCGCTAAGAAATGCTATTTCCCGGTATTACCGTACCGGACAGATTTAGAGATTAATGTCATTTAATAAAAAAATACCTTCATTAACGAGGGGATAATTTTTGGTTTTACCTCGTATTTTATGCATTTGTGTGTATTTAACATGATATGTGTTCAGATACGCTCACAAGCGATAATCTTTATGTATGAAATTAATATTACTGTTACTCATTGATATTGACTCAACTGAATATAACTGAATAAATCGTAAAAAACTTGTCACGTCTTTGTTTTGTGTTGGTGATTTCATTGTATATAAAATTTGTTCACACCTAGAACAATAGGCCCCCTTTAACAGTTTATGATAAACTGCCATAGATCAATGTAGACTCGTGTGTATACACACGTCTTTCACCCGTCGTTTGTACATGTGTGATCAACCAGCGTTTGGCATATTTGATGTTTTCAAGGCAGATCGCTAATGAAAGCACGCCAGAAACTCGATGTAATCCGAAATGCATTTGTGCAGTGTTAACGAAGGGAGATAAATAGGACTGAATTAATCAATCATAATAAAGAATGTTTACACCGGTGACTCACCCGTGTGCGTATGTAAAATAGTCGTGACGGTTGAAATGTCAATACAATATTTATCTCACTGTAATTTTCCAAAGAATTCGTCATTTTACAGCTATGTTTTCTTTATTTTCATATCACACTCCATTAACATTTCATATATTAGTTTGTATAATACGAACAAGCATCGTAAGTGGTGAAATCATAGTTGATCGTACATAAACACCGTTTTATGATGGCAAATATTTACGCGGGCGGAAAACTTCGCGAAAATGTGCCATTCGCGAAAAACGCGAAGATTTCCACGACGCGAACTTAACCACTTATACAGTATTGACTCCTTATGCTACTCATGTTGTTCACTATCACTATACACGGTATTATGTATCTAAGGGACATCATATGTCTAAACATATCAAATCAGATAAACTACAAACCCGGTATACTCTATTGGAACTGTTCGCCTTTTGTTTTGCACTACCCAAGTTTGGCAGATTGTCGTTGAGTCAATGTGTTTTGATGTTGCAAATGCATTAGGGCTTAGGCTGACAAGTGTTTCTCACTAATACTGCTCCGTATGTAGCTATTAGATCGGCGATATCCAGAATATGAGCATTCAACCCCCACGAACTCACATGTAGCGTGCAACACACGATGTGTGTACAAAAGGGTTTGTGGATGGTAAGGTTAATGTTTTACAAATCTATTATTTACCTCGAACTGGAAAACCTTTGGATAATTATCCAGTTTTGGATAACTTATCGAAGTAAATATATAGTTTAATAGAAATCGTTAAGTTATAAAACCTGGTTAACCAACGTTTATACAATTGGGTGTTGGATAACATATTCATCTGGTAATTATGTGCGTATCTAGATGATTGACGAGCTTCATTCATTTTCCACTGACTATCTTTGTTCTAATAATTTCAAAGAACGCTTCTGTATTTTTGAGCATGTCTTGTTCACTATTTGTTTGGAGGTTAAACAACTGAATGGTCGTCCTTCTAAAATCTGTTTGTTCAGCTTTTGTGATAATTACCTAAAAATGGAATAGCGACTGCAAGTTTGTAGAACAATGTATTCAAATGGGTTTGAGCTAATTGTTCTCTTTGATCGTATACCGCACGTTTGTTACTTCTCTTTGATCGTATACCGCACGTTTGTTACTTCTCTTTGATCGTATACCGCACGTTTGTTACTTCAATTTGATCGTATACCGCACGTTTGTTACTTCTCTTTGAGCGTATATCACACGTTTGTTACTTCTCTTTGATCGTATATCGCACGTTTGTTACTTCTCTTTGATCGTATATCGCACGTTTGTGACTTCTCTTTGAGCGTATATCGCACGTTTGTTACTTCTCTTTGAGCGTATATCGCACGTTTGTTACTTCCCTTTGATCGTATATCGCATGTTTGTTACTTCTCTTTGATCGTATACCGCACGTTTGTTACTTCTCTTTTATCGTATACCGCACGTTTGTTACTTCTCTTTGATCGTATACCGCACGTTTGTTACTTCTCTTTTATCGTATACCGCACGTTTGTTACTTCTATTTGATCGTATACCGCACGTTTGTTACTTCTATTTGATCGTATACCGCACGTTTGTTACTTCTCTTTGAGCGTATATCGCACGTTTGTTACTTCTCTTTGATCGTATATCGCACGTTTGTTACTTCTCTTTGATCGTATATCGCACGTTTGTTACTTCTCTTTGAGCGTATATCGCACGTTTGTTACTTCTCTTTGAGCGTATATCGCACGTTTGTTACTTCTCTTTGATCGTATACCACACGTTTGTTATTTCTCTTTGGTCGTATACCGCACGTTTGTTACTTCTCTTTATCGTATATCGCACGTTTGTTACTTCTATTTGAAGCTCTTTGCGAACTGTTTACTATCTGTTTACAATGCTTTATCCTCAGGTCAGCATCATAACGTAATGATATGCTACGTACATGTTCAAATGATGTTTCTGATGCTTTAGCAACATAACCTGTCTCCAGTATATCTTATGCAAATGCATGACCAAATAGTCTGTCGTGTCCTTAACTTGTTGCCTCATCATTCCGTAATTTATCATCGTGTATGTTTTTGTCAGTGTAGAATCTTATATGGATCCTTAAACCTAGGTAAATCCCCTAGATTCGCATCACCACATATATAACTAGATAATAGTGATGTATTTGAATTTAACTAAAAACCCGTATGACAACCAACATAACAATACAGTTTGACTTTCATCTAAATGTCGTATTAAAGTATTACTGCTTCATTTATATTACCAAACTGTCCAAAAAAGTTTATTCTTTTGTCAGCAATAGGCTTTGTCCAGAAAGACAATATTCTTAGGAGTTTCCTGACCAAAAATATTATTATAATCATATTTTAATGAAAAGTATTTTGTATATTAGAAATCGTTCCGTTTGTTGGAGAGCTGAGCTGAGCTGAACCTGGCAAGTCCCATTTAATACATTCCCCAAATCACTTAGTGATGGTCTTTTTTACGTTTTTATGTGGTACTATGTTTGTGTGAAATAAAATTCGATCTTACACCAAAATCAACAAATATTCTCTATATATTCAGGCATTATATAATAATATGTTTTCAATTGTCAATGAATTAAATTGTTAATATTGTGGAGGTTCTGTATACTAAATATTATAAGTACATTTACGTAACTAGCATTTAAAGCTCTTCGATATATTATATATAACTTTGTATACTAATGCGCATACACATGTATATAAAAATCATATTTATTTATTTATATATATGTCCTAATTCAGAAATTGTAAGGTGTGTACTGGAATGCTCTGGACCCAGGCACACCTATTGACGAGGATAATAATAAATCACTCCAGCTAAAAAAATGCCAGTAATGTGGAATATCAGATAAATTAGAAGAAAACAACAACAACATTGTCAGGTCGAACATCCTTCCATCGATTGCTTCATGTACAAGAAACATATTCTCGTACCGAATACCTTTTATGCTCATGTTGATGTTGTGCAACATTTATACCAGTAATTTGTACAAAGGAGAAGACAGTGTGAATCAAGGGACTCCTTGCTGACCAGAATTACATAAATTTATTGCTTGTAATTGTCCTGACAATATTGTTAGCAGAACGGAATAGACAGATGCGACCAATAGGTCACATTACATGGTTATGTGGTATCCTCGCCATGTAACACATGTTTTATTTCTGGTCTTAACGAAGACCACGTGACGTAAATCAAAGACGAACTTTGCTTTGCTTTGAAAACAAAAATAACCGCAACTATTTTATATCTTAATCGATTTCGATAAAACAAAAATTTTATGCTTTTCACGAATCAATATAGGACCGTTTTAGCAATGCGGCCTTAATTTCCAGCAGCCTGTGAAACTTTTGGAGTGGTTGTATGTGATCGGACTACATTTTCAAGCCGTTATAATTTCCAAGGTTTCACAGGATGCTGGAAAAAGAACTGCCCGTCAGTTGATAGGGATACTACAATTCGTTTATTGCAAAGCCACGTAGTATTGCTACACAGGAGTTGATCCACTTTGAAATCAAGTCGTACGGACAAATATGCTCCGCATTTTGCTCATGAATACAACGTATTATTGCTTCCCGAAAACGTCAGAAAGTAATGCATAAATAAAACACCAGAAAGCGCATAAGTTTGGTGATACAAAACGGATTATATCAAATTCGGAAAAGGAATCAAAAGGAAGTTGAATGTGTGAACGTGTTAGTGGGGTAATCTTTTATTGCTGACATGTTTTTATGTGGAAAGTCTTACCGACGACATTACAGTCATACAGAGACTACATCGTCTGATCATTCTGACACAGGCTCTAACAGTTCTGCAGACTGGAACTACCCTCACATGTTGAGCGCCAAGCAGAAGACGCTCTACAAGAAGTCAATAACCAATGACTTTGGTTTGTAGTGGCGTTGGATCAAACTGACATTAATTCCCCTGGTCACGAGGTCCACTCTTACTATTAGGTATTGTCACCAACACATGCGACACCGATCTCCAGAATGTCATTCCATGACAACCTCGTTGATATCAAAGTTGAAGCCTAGGGAGGTTAAGTTAGCACCACTTATAACAGGATGTGTTTATAGTATGCATCTTTCACTATTTGTGTGTATCGGTCAAGGTCAAGCAGCAGCAACCGTAAATGATTAATGTAATAACTGGTTCTTCACATTCACGTAAAAGTTTAAATAAACTTTTATTATTGTTCCAAACTTAAGAAAGCTTAAATTGAATCTATATCTCTGTCGCTCCATTTATTTAAGAGACTGTCACAATTTTCCATCCTAACAAGACTCGACTAGATAAATAATCCTGGACTGGCAGTCTACGCTCACAGCTTGATTTTCGAATGAGATGTTCATTAAAATAGGAATCCTGTTACAAGTCACAATTCAGTATGGATAAAATCTTCAATTACCAAACTTTGTGTAGTACACCATGTCTGCTGTCATCTAAATCAGTCAAACACAGATATCCCACAACGCCAAGCTGTCGAAAAACGGGATTTCATCTCACACTGAAAGCGAAGAAATTGATACAGAAAGATTTTTGTTGAATTCTATTATTAGACACTGTGGCGCATGAAACTAAATTGGTTGTTGACTGAAGACTAGCCATTGCAGTGCTAAGGTTATCGATAATTGCATGTCACATTCTTGTGTCTGGTAAAACAAATATAGAACCCAAGTGATAATTGCTGAATAAACTAACTAACTTTAAAATTACTAAATGCGGCCTCCTGTATCACAACACAAATGTCATACCGTGATTTGGAAACACACTTTCTACGCTTTCAATATTGACCAGCACATACACAATATTGGCAGTGGAAATGGTCAAAAAACCTGTTACGTTTTACGGTATTACATACGTCGTAATTGAGCAATTGCTCAGTCATATACGTCTACTAGTTGAACTCATCCGTGTTCTTGTAATGAAACAACCTGCTCTATCATGAGTAGCTGATCTAATGTTCTCAAATACACAGAAGAAACATGCATTGTCCTATAAGTGAGTTGATTACATCTATAATGCTAGCTCTACTGATGGTTACATTGCTACAGAGGCAGCATACATCTACAACCATATTACCCCTAAAACATATTTACCTCTGTACTGAATGAGGCAGTGTTTAGAAAATATATCGCAAAATACACCACGTGTCAACAAAGCTCACCCTGAAATCTCAACGGAGGATACAGAAACAAAACCATGCAAGCATTAAAGTACACTTTAAAACATTAATACCATTCACAGTATAAATATATGCAGCATCTATTTCTCAGAAATTATGACTTGGTAGATTTAAGATGTTTCGGAGAATTTTGCATACATGTATTTTGATTATTCAGAGCATGCCAGTTAGAGGTTTTTACACTTCTGTGCATGATTAAAGTGCGAATTATTATAACATGGAGCTAATAGGGATGCTGTTTGCTCTCCGTGGCAGTAAATATCCAGGTTATTACACTATCTTATTTCTCAAGTGTTCCGACTTTCACAAAACAACAAGCAATCAATATGTTTAGATTCCTCAGTCAAACCCCCAGCATAGCAAATGATCCTGTCGTTATATTATATAAATCCGATATATTACAATTTAATGATAAAATAATGACATGCCATTCTTAATTAAGATATAATTGAGTATGAATATCCTATTGTATTAGCATCAGTAGTAGAAGTAGTCAACTTTGTGTTACGATTATCTGGTAGTTATTGTTGTTCAAAGCATTTAATACGAGTACATGTCCTAATGCATATTTGTAAATCCGGATCTGCGTTCGATCGAGGGTTCGGTTTGTAATGTTCTACTGACACCGGCCATTTACTCCACATGTGGAGAAGTTGTCAGGGCATTAGAGTAGATAATTGATACATTGAGAGTGGTTTAGATTTCCTCTCGCCGTATCTAATATGACAGAAAATTGTTGAAGAAAACATGATAAAATCAGACTGATATTTAATCGAATTTTGAAAACCGATTAAAACAAATGGTTTAAAGCCTTGCCTACCTATTTTGTCATATCAACACAATATTCCGTACTAAAGTCCGTTTATTCACTTGTATACAAACATTGTAATATCATAATATCATTATTGTTTTAAACATGTTAAGCTTAAGGTTCATTCTAAGGGGCGAAAGTATATATTTTTCTTCAGTGAATTAAATACATTTTTGAAGAATAACCCATAAGTCTCATGTATCATTTTGTTGCTTAAAGTTAAAATAATCTATATCAACGGGTGTTTTGCTATATTCACCTGTTATTAAGATATATTAATAAAACGATAATTGCATAATAGGTATACATTTTTCAAAATGTCAGTATCATATACTTGGTAACAAAATGTTAGAAAAATTAGAAATTTTATTTGTCAAATATTTGATCAAGGTCATGCCTGCCAATTTATTTAAATAAAAACTGTCAAAATGCATTTATTTTGAACAATAAAATACATCAACATGAATTAAAATAAATCACATGTGTATGTGTGAATGACTACTTTTAATAAATTCTAAATAATTTAGGGTATGGTGGGCCTGACGGATCAGATAGCTGTTGGTTTGTCAAAATCCGATTTTATCGGGTCTATTAGACCTAAAACTCGATTATTTGGACAAGTTTTAAGTTGCCAAGGAAGAACTGAAACATGTTTATGGAAAAATAATTAAAGCTTTAGTATTTTTGTCAATAATAAACATATTTTGATAAGATTCCCTTCCACTGTATTTTATTTGTTTATATACCAAAGAAATGGCTTATTAACCGTTAGTCGTACTGGTCCCTGATAATTCTTGTTCCGTCCGTTAGCCCGTTTCTTTTGGCATGGGGAAAACTGCTATGTTTGGTCAGTTTGTGAGTTAAAAATATTTCACATTACTAAATAAACTGCTTGCAGACGATAGTATAGCATGACAGTAAACTCACACCATACGTAAACTTACCGAGCACGTTGAAACATTTGCACGGACTATCCGTGTGATTTGAAATAGTTTTGACAGCTGTGTAATGACCGATTTACACAAACTGTAGGTGATCGAGCAACGATCCAGACAATCGAATTACAAAAAGTGTTCGCAATGATTATACCAACATAATAAACATACGGATTATTTAAAAACGTATATTACTTTTGTAATTTAGCTAAAATAAAGTTTCACAGGAAGCCGAGTTACACATCTCAGATTATCAATTCGCTAACATTTGCAGAATGTGTTTGGATAAGAAAATGCTGATATTGATGTTTCATTGGGACTTAATTTAAACCGTAAGTAATAGATTGTATTCGATGTCATCCTTCGTGATGAACCACACATTATGAACACCGTATCATAATGGTTTCGTCGATAATCTGCCGCACTACTTTAATCATCTTTCGCGTATGAATATAAATTTTCTACACAGCGCGAAATTCGTAAACAAACCAGATGACAATTGTAATAAATACTTGGATTTCTATGTTATTAGTGTATGATCGTTTGTAAAGTTGATATATTATGAACGCAATAAAGTTCATTATTCGATCTGGCAATCCATTATGTTGATTACTATGTTTGAAAAACATGTTGCAGTACGTTTACTGCGATGAAAGGAGGGAACAAACATGGCGATTTCCTTGTCGAAATTACACATAGACACGAAGGTGTTTTTCTCGTAAACAAAACATCAGCATCTCATTTCAAGCCTGGCATGCCCTTGCGACAATTGATCATGACATATATCCAATGGGTTCGTATCATAAATTACAATAATGATAACGTTTGACATTTGTATTTTTCATTCGAAAATCGCCTTTATTTTAGTGTTAACATTTGAATTAGGCAACTCTTTGGCACATTTTACATCACGCGCAAGTGCTACAATGGTTTTCTATCATATATAATTAAAACAGATAACATATGGTGTTTGAAATAACTTTTTGCAATGGTGTGTTTTTCAAGTTATTTCGAGGGTTATGATGAACGTTAATTGAAGAAAAGGGCAGTGAAAACTAATACCTTACACACATACTAATACACATACTTTCTATAAAATAATATTTAGATAAAAGAAATTGCAATGTTTATGTACACAATGATATGTAAACAAATGACTGGCCTAATAACCGAGTTATGCATGTATTTTCATGTAGTATGGTAAAATCATTCATAAAAATTGAGAATTTGGGAAAAAGACAATTTGATCAAAATGTAAATATGAGAATTGCTATAGAACATATTAAGAGAATAAGGATTAGTGCATGCACGAAATCCCTGACTCAAATAATTTTTAGAATTATAATTTACAATGCTGAAAAACAGAAATAAAATGATGAGCTATGTTGCTACATATAAGTTATCCTACTCTTATTTACATGTTTTAATTGTCATGTCTGTGCAGCAAAGGTTGTTGTGGGATGATATAGATTCTGAAGTTTCTAACAAAACACAACATATTTACGATATTGACATATCACAAACACGAGACACACATCAGTTGACCAATTATATAGATATATAGATATTATATATATTTATATATAATTATCATTTGTGACACTCTGTGTCCAAAGATACACATATGCTGTTAAAGGTTGCAGCTATCTTCGAGACTATAAGAACGTCTCCCGCACGTGTTGTGAATTGTTAATTTGTTTTACGTACTGAATACAATTCAGATTGCAAAATATATTGACCAGTTTTCACGATAAGCCAATGACCTGTAGTCTGGGGCTACGATAACTTATACAATACATTGGTGTTAGCTAAGAAGACCGACACAGTATTTGATGTTGAAACGTTGTTATGAATTAAATGAGGTATATTTCGATGGTTTTCTGACTCATTTCATACCAAACGTTATTGAGATGACTATCAGCCAGACACATACAGATGCATGAAAATGCATATTTTCATGGTATTTCGTCATAAAAACAACATACAACATACGCACGGGGCTCGTACTTTGAGAGAACATGGGTATTCTAATCGATGGAAGCGAAAACACGGACCTAACAATCCATCGACATAATCTTTTCACGTAACAACTTCATCCCAAACCGGTATTACAGAATCATTTGAAATGCTGGCTATAGTAATGTCTGTAACTATTTTCATGTCATAACTTATTGAGTCAAAACACCGAACCATATTTTGTATTCATGAGTTTGATGTGGAAACTGTGAAACTCATTTCAGCTTGGCTATAAAACCTCCATTGTGTGAAAGTTAATAGATGTTAATATTGTAATGTCTGTTAGTTGCTTCCAATAGGAACACTGTCCCAGTAAAAAGGAGAGTTTCACAGTTATTGTCTGATTGTAGGAATGTTATCATAATTTCCAATCCTGGGTGTGTAAAACTTGATAGAAATGCATAAGTTATTGTACCGCCAGATTATTCTGCTGTTGAATGTTTTGAACCAATATGCAGTCTATCGCTCCTCCGTTATTGCTAGTGGATTGAAATAGAACGCACACTTCTAGTGTCGTCAAAGGGGTCAGACAATTTAATAAATTTATTATCTATACAACAATACAATACTTGATTTACCATATATGTTTATCAAATTATGTATACATGTATGATTAATGTAGGTGTCCGTCGGGGTTATATCAGGGATATCAGACATCATAATACACACAAAGCAAAGTGGTTTTTGCGCTCAAAATATTTAGTGTGGAAACAATTCATAGTGGACACCTTGGCTATATATACATGTAACTTATAAATGTTTTTTCGGACAAAAACTACTGCTACGCCTTTTAAAACGATATTATATTAATTAATATTTATGTTTATATAGTTATTATGATATATTTTATATCAAACATATAAACATTACATTAACACCTAATTAGTGTCCATAGTAAATACGGTAGGTATGCGTTTGGACTGACCATGGTCATTTAAGAGATGCAGTGAAACTTTAATATGATAATAAAAACACATTTGTGACCATCAAAACTGGTCTCGGCCTTTTATGTGTCTTGGTATTGAGGGTAAAGTGAAACAAAAGCGGGAAAAGGGATTCGGAACTTCTTTACACAAGGGACAAAATCTGCTATGAACGTTGTAAATAAATCCCTAGCTATCTATACTTCAAACACAAGATAATAAGTTAAACAATGATGCACAAAACGAAACGCGAATCGCATATTATTTCATACAATGTTAATTAAAGATGAAGTTATGAACGAAACAAATGAAATACAACAATGCTCCGTGTGCTTGTGATTGATGATACAATATGCCAACGTGACTGAGTAATTGCTGATCATTTTGCGCGGGAAAATAGGTCATTATTTATATTGAATCGCTCTATTTACAGAGGGAAACGGAAACGTCATCTTCTCCAAGACATTACTTACAGAACTAAGAGGTGATAAGATAACGTTTTTTTTCCATTTTTGGGCCCACATATGGGCATACAATTGTGACATATATACATGCTAACGCAGACTAAACATCTATCATATTAATTAACAACATAACAGTAAAACAATAAAAGATTCATTAATGATTAAAAAATGACTAGTTACATTTTATTGCAACATGAGGTATACTTTTACATTGACTAGATCATAATTATGTTAAATGATTTTAAATTGATCAAATGTTCGTTAAACTTTTTCTTTTTTGAAAGCAATCGGATACATCAATAGGTTATAATATCTTTAGTTTCATTTGACAGTAGCCAAAAAAAATCATTTTTACTACTGAGTGTAGCAAAATTGACATTTATCAATACGTTCATACAATAACTTTCTCTCGATATTATATATTTCACACGATGTAATAAAATGAATCTCGTCCTCAACTTCTTTTAATCTACACAATTCAAATATTCTGTCATGAATTTCTAATTTCTTTTTGTCCTGTTTAATGTATCTTCCAGTTTCAATTCTGAGTTTTTGTCTACTAATTCTAAGATTTGTATAACATTTTCTAATATCTCTATTTTATGACATCTAAATACTTCTCCTTTACTTAATTTGTTTTAAAGAATGCGTATGTTCTTAATTTCCCGCTTTCTTTTTTATAACCGTTTAACATTTTATTGGTAAAAAGTTTTTATACATTTCTAGGAGCCTATTTTAACAATACTATATAAACACTTCTTATACTCATCCGCAGGGCGAACTAATTTCATGATGCTTTAATAGAAATTCCATGCTGGACAACCATCCGGTTTTATTCGATCCGTACAAAGTATTGCTTTGCGTAAAAGCGATCTGAATCTAAGGTTATCAATCTGTCAAAATATTTAACACTACTAGTAATAACACTACTAGTAATAACATTAATGAGTATAGGTAATCTACCGAGTTCGCCTTAAATAGCATCATTGGTGGCTTTTCTATTAACTCCAATGACATATTTCAAATAATTTAACTGTAACTTTTCGTATACGAGATCTACATCAAACACATTATAATTTTTGTTTTGACAGATTTGGTGTTAATTGTACCCCATTTTCGCAAGCATATAATGACACAGGTTTTACTGTATGGTCAAACAAACGTAACAAAGTTGTACCATCAGGTGTAACTTCTCCAAAGCTTTTGGTTAACTTAAATTTAGCTTTCAGGGCCCTTTTATAATGATCATTTTGACAATACCTAAAAGAGCCAGCGGGTGAAAATAACATGCCTAGGTATTTGTAGCTTTGAACTTGTTCTATTTCATTTTTTGATATCAATATTTATAAGATGAAAATCTTCCAGATTTACAAAAAGTAATGATATTAGTTTTCTTAATACTAACTATCAATTCCATTTTTCTCGCTATGCTCAGCTAAAATATTAAGACAGTTTTGCAAACCTCTCTCACTGGATGAAAGTATAACAAGATCATCTGCATACAATAAGCAGCTAAACTTGAAATTACCTAGTTCTTATTGGTCATTTTCTTCAGAAAAGATGTCTGGGAAATCGATTACAAACAGCTTAAACATATTTGGACTTAAGTTATCACACTATCTTATCCCTAGCTTTGGTACAAAGGGTTTATGATTGCTAATATTCATATCTTTGATAATTCGGTAAGAATGGACTTGATATTCCGACATCGCATGATTTATTAAAAAGTATTGGATGTGTTATTTTATTGAAATCTATAAACAAGCAAAATGTTCTTATTATCAGCAAAATACTTCTTTGTCAATGTTCTCAATACAATCATATGATCTGAGGTCCTTGCCTTTGGTTGAAATACAGTCTGTGCCTTATTTATTACATTTTTTTAATCAGA
Source organism: Spisula solida (assembly GCA_947247005.1). Classification (NCBI taxonomy): domain Eukaryota; kingdom Metazoa; phylum Mollusca; class Bivalvia; order Venerida; family Mactridae; genus Spisula; species Spisula solida. Next base: position 38,501,778 of record OX365951.1, read on the forward strand.
TTATTTTTGAAGGCGTTTATTTAATACACTATTAAAAACTTTCAACAAACATGGCATTATACTAATGCCCCGATAATAAGATGGGTCACTTGGGTCCCACCTTTTAAAAGAGGTTTGATATATCCTTTTTCCATTCATTTCGGTATTTTTAAAGTTCCATTAACGAAAATACAGTTGAATAAGTTTGCCAGACAAGGAACAAAAATATTTTTACCTCATATAATTATCTCATTTGATATACCATCTAGCCCAGAGAATGTTCCCATGTTTCTTAAGAGCAGTTTCTATTTCTTTATTGGTGATCTGATAGTCTAACTCATTAAGTGTAGATAACTTTTCTTTTGTTTGTAGAATGTTGTCAAAGTATGTATTTTGATTTTCAAACTTTTTCACACTAAACAAGTTGTTAAAGTGTTTTGTCCAAGTATCAGGTGAAATCTTCTCCGCATGATCTGTTTGAGTTTCATTTTCATCTTTCATATCTTTGACCAATGCCAACTGCTCAGTATTTACATGGATCATCGTCATATACTTCATTTAGCTTTTGAATGATGATGTTGTTATAGTCTCTTTTCGTTTTCTTGCACACTTTACCGTAAAACTCTCTAAACATGTAGTATGATCCTCTTACAATTGGGTCGGATGGGTCGTTAGCATAGTTAATACGTTTTAGTGTTTTCTAAGTGTTTTTCCAAGTAATACACTTCGCTATCATACCACCTGTTCCGTTTGATTCGTTTTCTCCTTTCTTTGTGTGGGATTTATCTTCTTCAGCGAGTGTCCAAAAGGTTCTTAGACACATACAATACAAACAAAACAATATTTCATTGTAAACAACAAAAAGCATTGCACTGACAAACAATTCAGCAAATATCAGTTAAATCTTCTTCAATTTCCATTAATATATTAACGGCACCCTCTCTGTCGTTAGTGGTTATACAGTATCCTCATCCAAGAATCCGACTCATTACAAATGGACACAACTCCCTCAATCAATTTCTAATACGTATACCAGGGAATATATAAGTCTCATGTTATTAGGAGTCTTGGCTTTTCTACATGCATGCAATGAACATTTTCACTTTACACTAATCAAACCGAACAGGTAAATGGTATCTTAGGGTGTTCTATGTTTTGCCTTCAAAGCATTGTCCCCTAATGTAGGCAACTTCTCTTTCAAAAAGTTAGAACTGCGGATGATATAGTTGACATTAGTTACGTCAAGTTGAACTTCATTTGTATCATTCGGTGTACCCCGGTTGCCTATCTGTTATTGATCAGAGCATGTGATCACTTGTCAGGGTTGAGGTGAAATAATGTGGTATGTAACGCCAACGCATATGAAATTGCACACACTAATTTAACTGGGGTTTCTGTTTGCAAACCAAGTCAGTAACATAGTTCACGGTTTGGAGATGTTTTTTTGTGTGTTAACATTGTCATATCACAATAATGCTTTATGCCACTTTAAGTACATTTAAAAATAACATTAAGTCGCCCATCCTCAAACGTAGACTCCAATTCATACACTTACCTAATTAGTAATAAAATATCTGTTTAATGGCAGAATAAATGTGTTTTTAAGTCAGTAACATACGAGGGGTGTTCCATATGTATTGTCACTTGGGTCACAAATGAAAAAAATTCGTTGATATCTTTAAATCTTCTTTCTAGAACCATCAAGATTTCCGCGATATTTCGTGAAAAAAATCAATAAAATTTAATTACCGGAATGTTGTTTCTTTTGTCTTTTCAAATGACTAGTAATAGACACTGCGACTTTGTTCGAATAACTGTCGATTAAAACTTCCTTTCGGGAAATATTCTTATTCCACAACTATCATACCGTAAATATTGTAAATTCTTTCGATAAAAACATGATTAGCTGTACTTGATTGCCATTTTTAACAAAATAAGTGCATTTCAAAGTCGCGAAAATAAGTGTCAAAATTAGTCAAAAAAGCATGCTACTTTTCAATGAAAATTTTCGATTAGTTTAATTGATTGGAATTTGACATATCATACAGGTATGTAAGCCATTGACCATCAACATTGATTTTTGGGAAGAATTTGCGATCAAAGTACAATTGATATGAAGTTATCGGTGCGTGAAACAACAAGCATCATTTGGTATAAATTAGAGTGATCTCCCTTGTTTTGACCGTCTTACTCGTAGACAACAAATAATTTCATTTTGATTTAAAGTTCTAATGGAAGTATAAGGGTCCAATTATCGTATCTTATGTTGCAGTTTAAAGAATACTGACATTTACTTTTCTAAACAACTACTGCAAAGATGACACAAATTTAGCTTAAAATTAACATAAGGCCAGTGTACTCGAGCATACCCTCTTCTAAGTTCAATAAATTACTTAATTGTTGACGAAAGGCTATGTAATTTTCCAGATATAGAATAGAAACATGCACCTTTTAGACAGTTATCGTAGAATCCTTCTAAATATTGTCATAGTAAATTGCAAAGGACAGTGACAATACATATGGAACACCCCTCGTAGTTCACGGTCTCGAGATGAGTATTTGTATTTTGTGTGAACATTCTCGCATCACATTAATGCTTTATGCCGTTCCAAGTACACAAATTCATACAATTACATAATAAGTAATAAAATATCTGTTTAATGGCAGAGTGAATGTGATTTTATGTTATATATATATGGTTTTATATACGAATAAAAGATACAACAACCAGTACGAGGATAACATACTGATCTAGTTTCGTACCACATAGTTCCCAACGAAATTATGTATGGGGACGTGATACATAATAATAATACAAAATGTAAATATATATCCACCTTATTTTGAGTTTATTATCCAGGAGCAACAACTGGCTTATTTAATACCGTGCATTCTACCGCGTCTCTAGAGGGATACCGAATGGCAATAGCTAGGGGTGCGTATTTGACGCTGATAATAAGTGGAATTAAAATTGTCGAATCTATCCAGTATGGAAGATGCTTGGTGTCACATGATGTCGACTTTGCATATGCAGACCCTCAACACTTCTCGCAACCGTAAAGAAAATCAATCAATGAATGACGATTGCACATCTTAAGTGGATACGTACCTATTGACCGTCTAGCTCCCAGTCAGAAAGCCAGTTTTGCTTATGAGTATGTGAACATTTCGACTTATTTCACCACGATAAGGTCACTTCGAAGCCTAGACAGATTTTCTGCACTTTGATAACTCGCTGCCAAAGACACGGACAATTGTGTGTGCTATTGTGCAAGTCACATGGAAGAATAATCTGTTGTGTGACAAACAAGAACAGGTGGGTGGTACTCGGGTGTACTATGTCTTTAACAAGAACAGACATTCACTGTTAACCCACTTCTTATCGTAGCCAATATTGTGTTAAACAGTTTGATCAAAACATTGCTGTCGGACCAACAGTCAACGACCATTAACATTTAGACCCTATCGTTAACATGGTATTTTATATTTCAACGATTTGAAGAACTTAAAATTGTTAACTATACTATCAAAATGATGTACCTTACATATCTGACTGAGTAATACATGGAGGCAAATTGTCTTCAAAACTGACGACGAACCGCCAAGTCTCTGGTGCAGCACATTTTTACGATGCCTCATTTCGCGGATATGATTCGACCAATGTTATTACTTAGGATTATGGTACACTGTAAGCACACGTAATTGCATTTTACCGCTACAAGTCAATAACCTAGTTCGGTGATTGTGTAAATAATGTAACATGATTCATTCCGAGTTTGTTCAAATATGGAGATTTCTCGTAAGAAATTATGCTACATTTGTTCTAGGCCGACGATAGGATAAGATTACTTGTAGTTATCTGTTTAATAATGGCCGAGTTAAGATGGAAAGTATCAGCTTGTACAGCATTTTTCTGTCCAGTCTTTGTAGTCTGGCGTCTTTTACTTCGTTCTTATGTCATGTTGGAAGTGACGGTATCTTGCTACTGACAAACAGTATGAGATAGCCTGATCAGAAATGTTTTATCTTTATTCTCTTAATTCTAAATCAAGTTATTTCAGAACACATGCCCTGCAAGTTTGATTTAATATTGCTATATTGACTCCTTAGGCAACTCCTTTTGTTCTATATCACTATACGTTGTAAACAAGATTCGACGCTCTACAGTTATTATTTATCTAAGGGACATCGGATGTCCAAACAAATCAAATCATATAAACTACATAATTATACTCTATTGGAACATAAGTCATTTGTTTTGCACTTCCCAAGTTTGGCAGATTGTCGTTGTTTCAATGTGTTTAGAATTAACAAATGCATTAGCGCTTAGACTGACAATTGTTCCTAATTAATACTACTTTAACCTCAGGTCAGCACCATAACGTAATGATATGTTACGTACACTTCCAAACTGTGTTTCTGAAGCTTATCAACAGATGCTTAACTATATACAGAATAGCTCTTTTGCACATTAGTGTCAAAATGGTCCACCCTGTCCAATTTTAGTCTTATCTTTCCATAATCAACAATCGTGGATGTTTTTGTCAATGTAGGATATAATGTGTATTCAACAACCTAGGTAAACACTGCCGACTGCTGCCTTTTTTCTAACCCTTTAGATTCGCATCACCACATAAATTACTCAAAAAATGGTGCAGTATCTGAATTTAAACTCCAAACACTTAAAACAACAATGATAATAATACAATGGGGCTTTCATTTAACATCGTATCAGAGTACGACTGGTTTTTATGCCCCCCTATCGATAAATGGGGAGGCATATAGTGATTCACCTGTCCGTTCGTTCGTTCGTTCGTTCGTTCGTTCGTTCGTTCGTTCGTTCGTTCGTTCGTTCGTTCGTTCGTTCGTTCGTTCGTTCGTTCGTTCGTCCGTCCGTCCGTTCGTCCGTTCGTCCGTTCGTCCGTCCTGGTTAATCCAAATTGACAGTTTCTTCTAGCATTATTATGGCTTGCTACAAAGCTTCCATACTTGCACGGATGTTGTATATGAACACTCTCCACACGCCTGTATCACCTGACCTCATTTTGACCTTCACCTTGACCTAATTTTGGACTTAGACTTATTGAAGGGTCAAATTACTGGTTAACCCAAATTGACCGTTTCTTCTAGCATTTTTATGGCTTGCTACAAAGCTTCCATACTTGCATGGATGTTGTATATAAACACTCTCCACACACATGTTTCATTTAACACCTTATCGACCTTCACCTTGACCTAATTTGGACTTAGACTTATTGGAGGGCCAAACTATTGGTTAACCCAAATTGACCGTTTCTTCTAGCATTAATATGGCTTGCTACAAAGCTTTCATAATTGCATGGTTGTTGTATTTGAACATTCTCTACACACCTGTATCACCTAACCTCATTTTGACCGTCACATTGACCTAATTTTGGACTTAGACTTATTAAGCGTCTAATTCTTGGTTAAACCAAATTGACACTTTCGTTTTACATCATGTCCATCATGGCGTTGCCTTAAAACTTGGCATACTTGTTTACCATCATAAGCCCCTTACATTATCAAAGCCATGTAACACTATCCAACATTATTACAGAATTATGGCCCCTGATTAATTTAGCTTTTTATGGGCAAGGCTTCCATGGGGGCATAAGCGTTTATTGAACGCAGTCTTGTTTATTGTCTGGAAAATAGTTTCTGCTTTTTGTAAGCAATAGGCTGTGTTTGGAAGGGCAACATTCTTGATCAGGACATTTTATATATTTGGAATCGTTTCCGTTCACTAGTGAGCAGACCGTGGCAAGTCCCATGCAAGATAAACCCAAATCACATAATGATGGTCATTTTTATGTAATTGTTTTGTGGTCTGTTGAATTGGCATCATGAATGTCTGCATTTTTTGGCATTGTCCTCGGCATGCTCGTGATTCACATTAAAAGTATTAAACTTGTCTGCTTTTTCGAAGGGGGTTGCCAACATACTGCTATATCATTGACTTGAGTAATGTGAACTAATTTGTTTTCAAACGGACATTGGTATATATTTCCTTCCAAATTAATTCCAACCTCATTATCAGCTTGGAAATTAACATTATTAATTTATTTTGGTCTGTAAAAATTCTGGAGTAATTTTTGAAAACATTTATGATTTTTCAACACTATGTACTACATTGCTTCATAATCGTATGAGAGAACAGTCAATTGCGCTGATGAAGAAACATTTGGTGGTGAAAATACTAAGTTTCAGGCATGCACCTATTCTAATGTCGTTTTTACTACTAATAAAATGAGTATATACAAAATGTAATTGGACCTGTAGCGGCGGATGTGAAACACTGACATCTGTTCTGGATAATATTTTTGTCAGACTTGACACTATCATCTATAAACAGATAATATGTATTTCTATGAGAAAACATTGTGCACCACTATCGCAGATCTGTTTTAATATTGTTACGATTTCATGCTGAAATTGTCTCCCAAAAATCAATCGGATGAAATTGTAGCGTTTTATAGTACTTCCCGATTACTTGATGACATTTTGAATATTGATAGTCCTTATTTTTCGGATATGATCAAGGCAATTTATCTTGACGAACTAACACAAAATAAAGCTAATTCATCAGATACACACGCATCTTTCTTAGATCTTGATCTTTTAATTGAAACAGGTCCATATGTGAGTAAGATTTGCCACAAAAGAGATGCAGTAAATCGCCAACACCTGGATTGTGATGTTCCCCGAGCAACTTCATACGGCAAACGCATCTCAATTAAGCCGTTGTTCTCGGTTGGAAGACTTTAACACTCGAAATCTTTGTATAAATGATAAATTACAAGCACCGCACCAAGGCTTTCATAAACTTCGTAAAACATTTGCAAAATTTATTCGGCGATATAACCATACTGAATTTATTTCTAAATATAGTATTAATTTAACTTATAAATAACAACATCAAATAGTTTGTTATTAATTTGAAGACTTTTCTACCCAGGGTATGTATCAACCTGAATTTTAATGGTGATGTGCTTTACAAAATTCGAAATCATTTTGTCTTCATCAAGACGATACACACATTGTCTGAGTAGAGAACATGCTCCTTTTGGAACGGGCGACATGCTTAGTTGTGTGTCTATTTACAGTTCACCATTATGCTTCTTTTTCATTGTGCGATGAAAGTATAAGATTCAGAATCTATGATCTATGAATATTCCTAACCTTAAGGTGTTGTTCTTTTCTGCTACATTGTCGTGTCATACCCTTACATGTTTGCTCTGTTGGTTCTCTTTGTTTTGTTATTATAACGTTTCGCGTTTTACAAGCTTTTTTCCTGTCACTGACATTTTGGGTAGGGAGCATTACATGGCGGGAAACTATTATTTGCACTGTCCTGTTTCATAAGGTTGTCTGTGGAGTAAGTGTGAGGTTTGGTGCACTGCAAAACATTTCGTGTGTCCAAGTGAGATGTGTCACTGTCCGTACCAAGAGCCCATTAGTTAACCTTCCTTTATGTATGTATTGTTCACTTCAAAGTTAAAAAAGACTTTTGGCCGCTGTGCCTTTTTCCGTAACATCGTTTTGTGTCATCAATAACATGACAAGAAACATTATGATTCGAAAAGTAACGTAAACAGAGACGCTAGTCGAGGTTGATATTTTATTCCTTTGTTTCACGGTCAATATGATATATCCTCAAATTAGTTATACATGTATACATTTAGATAGACATGTGTATCGGGTAGAATGTTTGTGTTTTAATATGATTATGAACTAGTACACTTAACAACTGTTCTAACTATTCCATTTTAAATTAGCGTATCACAGCAACAGTTGATTATAGGATAAATGTTGCCAAAAGGTCATCAGCAGATCGGGATCGGACTGGAGAAGTAAAAAACACTATTATATCAGTCCTGCCTTACACAGCGATTTGGAGCCACTGACTGGATACAGTAGCTTTATGATTGTTATTTCTTCCAGGATGTTTATTCTATCATGATGTTCATTATGATCACGTTCAGTGATTTATTGGCTCAACTCTGATTTGTCATATATTCAAATAAATACGACAAGCGAATAGTTATCCTGTGAGCTAGCATCAACCATATATGGAAAACGTCCCTGACAAATTGGGCATAAATACTGTAATCAAGTTCTGTAGTTACAACGAGGTAATATAGCCCTGTCAGGAACGGGGCAAAGCAACATTCATAATAAAACAATGTTAGTGCTAGAGAGGAAACAGTAAATGGTTTTATTGTCAGACAAAATAAAATATATTCTTACCATCATAACGCTAAGACTATGGAAGAGTTGTGATGGGTTTGATGTTTTTAGTCTGAGAGCTTTCATACTCAAATTACTGTCTGGAAATTCTGCTACTTAAGCATATATTACAGACTTAAGTCACTATTATTTGCGTACACATTTAGTTTGTTTACACCCCCTGTGTGTAAGTTAATTACACGTATATATCAGAATACAAATGTTAATGGAAATACCATAGTACCGCAATCTCGGTTTCATTTGAGCAAAAATAACGCAACGTTCTGAGGAAAGAATGCAGCGTCACTACCGTGCCGTGCTGTGCTTGCAAATGCAGAATATATTGGCTATGTTAGAATCGAAATAATAAATATGTTACTTATTTTATTTATAATTAAGTATGGTCACTCGTTCGGATACAGGTGTCTATTTTATTTGTGTCATATGAGTAAATTTGTCGAAAATTGGTAAAATCTGGCCTCAAGATTCATGCTTAAGTTTTTTTTATACTCATTTCAACTTGAGTATGAAATTCGATCAGCTCCTAGAAAGTCCTACAATTGAATAATATATATACCAGAAAATATTCTTGAAGGCCATCTTTGTCATATAAAAGTTTCAGTATATTATGAGACATCTTACTGTTTGCAAAAAAATTGAGCACGGAATTGTGTTAAGCATGAAAAAAGTATTATGATCATAAGGCCTGCTCTTCCCTCACGAGCTTGAAAATAACCATTGTTCTCATCATTCTTCGTCACTTTAACAATTTTGAGTCTGGAACCAGAACCATCACTTTCGTACCTATTGTATTCGTTTTGGTGTACTTCGTAGCCATATGTGCAAGAGAGACTAATCTTGCGCAAATCTAACTTATTTGTGTTTCAAGTTTGGTCTAAATAATCATCCACCTTTCTCCATGGATGATAAATGTATCGTGCATCACGAATTTTTAAATCCCATCTATAGAACACTTTCGTGACGTAAGAATATGATGTAGGAACAACATCTTTCAACGTACATAGATGCTTGATGTCTATAAGAAGTTGCTTTTATTAACCGTGCGACGAAATGTTTTTATTGAAATGTCATTCAGTGTTACCTCTTCAGAGCGGACATCTTCTATTAACCACCAGATCACTCTCTATGAACAACTGTGTACATGACATTGTACAGTATCTCCGTCTACTGCAGACAATATTATATCCTCGATTCTTAGAGTCAAATTGACTCAAATCTATGTTTGTTTTAGCATAATCTGCAGTAGAGATATGACTCCGATAATGGATAATGAATATTTGTTACTATTGATTGCAAATACAATTAACTTTCCTTAGCTACTATGAAAATTGCCGTAACTCTATCTGGATTTCCAATTTTCAGAGAAGCTAAAATTATGTCTTATAATTAATCCCAAAGAACCAATTTAAAAGCATACTTTCATAATGGTATCGGATGTTCGCGTGCTTTCTCGTTGAGATTGTTGAAATCGAGATCTCAATCATCTTTCCATCAATGAGCTTTGGCGATTCTTTTCCGATGTTCGGTATATTAATTACAGACTGGTTTCTTATATTGTAAAAATTTGGTAGCTTCGATTGCTATAACTTCTGCATTGTGTCCCGTGAAAGCCATTGCAATTCCATCGATTGATGTTTAGAAAAGAGCAATATACAACAGTAGATCTAATTATAGCCCTTGTTTTGTGAAGAGTAAATTGTCCTTGGTTTTATCATTAAATATGTAAGCATGATTTAAGGTTGCTAACTTATTCACTATGAATATGTTTTGACGAGTCTAATTCAGAATCCAATGTTTAAATAACGAATACAATACTTATTGTTTTTGCCTGTAAGTGCCATAGATTCTTGGTAATTCATTTAATGTAGAAATTTGATTTACTAAAAAAGCGTTTCGTGAGAATGGAGTTCTAAACTTAAAATCTATACATTGCCTTTAGACGAGTCATAATTGGTATGTACGCTATTTAAAGTTTAGTGTTGGCAGTGTGTATATAATACCCATATAGTCACAGACGGCGGGGGGGGGGGTATTACATAAATGAAATGAAAACACGTGTGCTTTAAAAAAAACCCAGCGATTTCAACAGCCTAGACTAGTGGTAACGTAATCTCTGGCATGAGATTCGCCCCGTCTCCGCGTCGTACCAAAGACGAAATTAAAAAATGGTACCAGTGTTGTTTTGCTTGACACTCAAAGACGGACTAAATTTGGTTCCAGTATTTTCCTTGTTTGGCGCTCAGAACACCGCCTTATCTTTTCTCACATGCTCAACAGTATGTTATTGATAACTTAGAAGTTATAAAAGTTTCACAACCGACAAACGGTTGTTATTAGGCAACCAATGGAAACATTTTTTACAGTTCTTCATACGTTAGAACGATAAACTGTAAAATCAATCATTTTAGCGGGTTTTTAATTTTGCGGATTTTGGTAAAGTGGTTATTTGGTGGTTTCTTAAATTCGTGGATTTAAAAAATTTAAAGAAAACTATCTCGTTACGTATTTTTAAAGTCAATTATTCGAGGGGAGTTAATTTCGCGATCTATCTTATCCGCGAAATAAGCGAAAATCAATCAACCGCGATCATTACCAATTTTACAGACAATTTAATAAAACACCCGCTTGATGTGTGTTCGATTTAAAGTGGATGTTGTTGTATTTTTAGCTCACCTGAGCACGAAGTGCTCAAGGTGAGCTATTGTGATTACTTACCGTCTGTCGTCCGTCCGTACATTCGTCCGTCCGTCCGTCCACACTTTCAAATGACATCTCCTCTTAACCCGTTTGACCAATATTGATGAAATTTTGCCTGGATGTTCCTGACATAGGGGACATTGCTAAAAAAAGTTGATCCATCTAGAACTCTGGTTGCCATGGCAACCAGGTAACAAAACCTTTAAAAATCTTCTTCTAAGAAACCACAAGGCATAGAGCTTAGATATTTAGCATGAAGCATTGCGTAGTGGACCTTTACCAAGATTGCTCAAATCATGACCCCAGGGTCAATATTGGTCCCGTCCCGGGGGTCCCTTAATTTTGTATAAGAGATATAAGAAAAAAATTCTACTCTGGAACCACAAGGCATAGAGCTTAGATATTTAGCATGTAGCATTGTCTAATGTCTAGTGGACCTCTACTAAGATTGCTCAAATTGTGACCCCCGGGTCAATATTGGTCCCACCCCAGACATCTCATAATTTTATAGAAGAAATATACAGAGCAACTTAAAAAAATATCCTTCTCTGGAACCACAAGGCGTAGACCTTAGATATTTTGCTTGTAGCATTGTCTGGTGGACCTTTACCGAGACTGCTCAAATCATGACCCCTGGGTCAATATTGGCCCCAACCCGTGCCACCCTTAATTTTACATAAGAGATTTATTTAAGAGATAATAGATTTTTTTAAAAAAGACTTCTCCTCTTGAACCACTTGATGGATCTCAATAACGTTTGGTCTGTAGCATCCTAATAAGGCCCTTTCTCAAATTTAGGGCCCTTGTCTTCTTTAAGAGGCTGCAGTATCATATATAAAAATATCATGAGCAAGGTGATTCATGTGAGCGATTCAGGGCCATCATGGCCCTCTTGTTTACTAATATCAGAATCGAGATTTATATTTATACCAATTACTAGTTTATATTCTTCTAAAATAATGCTGAAGAACCTTACCCTAAAAATATACGGATCATTTAATTACAGATGCTTTAAAGGTGCTGCCTCACGTATTGGTGTATTGCAAAATTAAAATAGAATTGTCAAATATATTCGCGTAATTGTGATCTAGTTGTCCATATATCCCATAAACAACCACACTGACATTTAAAATAACCTGCGAAACATCGGCATTTTGTAGTTATTTAGTATTTTTAAATCCAAAATGCTTCAGGGTATTTTAAAATACATGTAGAATTAACACTACTATCACTTAAATTGCCTGGCCTTTGTTCGCATCCGATGAAAACGAATTGCTAAACGAACCTAATACCTCAATGATGTTTACCCAGCAGTTTGTTGATGTTACAGTTCGATCATGTGTGATTACATAATTCACAAAGCATGTTGGAAGGAAATTCTGCGCTATTTTTGAAAGGAAAAATACCTAGTTCGCGATATCAAGAGTGGTTTAAATTGCTTATTTGCCATAAATCTTTCATAAAACAAACATCAGTGGCTTTCTATTACATAAATACTTGAATACTTGGTTAGGTAGGGAAATTATGTCATACAAAAATTTTAGCCCGATCTGTGAGTCAGCACCTTTAAAACAATATTTATATATATGTTGTTCTGCATTTAATAATGAGAATATTAACTACATGTAGTAATTTTATACGAGTATAATTATAAAAGTAAATGAAAATATACGAGAACACGCTATTTCACGACTAACAATATTAAGGTGATTGACAACTCTTAATTTTTTCTGTACAAGAGGTATCAAACACCTGCTTTTTATGAAGAACACACTCATGATAGTAATTGTGCAAACCCATAACAGTTTTGCTCGGCTACTTTTTAAGTTATTTTAAGATTTTGGGGAAACCCCCAAAATACTGATATTTGCATTTTACCGAAAAAGTTTGACATTTAATTACATAAACTTGGCATGCGCGAAATTTCTTACATACGGAATCACACGATAATGTATGTTTTACAATATGTATGTTTTATGTGTTTTTGAATGATGTTTAAAATATGTGATTTTTCATTTTTAAGTTATACGAAAAAAATAGTTGAACAACATATTTTTTCGTACATGCAACCAGTAGAGTAACTATTATAGAAGTGTTATTCCAAATTTCATGGCAGTTGCTCGGTTAGATTTTTTTCGCGATAATTTTATTTTAAAAAATTTGTATATTTAAAGATGAGCCCAGTTTTAGCTATGTGCTCTTTTGCATTAGCTAGTCTATATTCTTACGAAATAAATGCAAAAGAACGTTTCTCTAAAGTGGTCGGGATGCTTGCTAAACAAATATTTAAACTTGGATAAAGTTTTGGGTGGGCACTTTATAATACGTTGTAACTAGTTTTCGCGAGTGTTGGTGTTTCAATTATTTTGAATAAATGACACATACAATTTAAACTATAGCCTTTTTCTGCAAGTTTATTATAGTATAATATAGTATTAACTAACAGTAAATTCGCGATTTTAATGAATGGAACATACTGACACATCAATTTTAAGTTTTAAGAACTATTTCATCATGGTAGTCAGACGCTTTCAATACGTCTTATTTACACCAATTTCAAAACTTCCGCTCAACTAAAGAGTTTGCAATCACTTTCTAAAATGCCAGATTATTCTGCTGTCACTGTTCCCTCCATATCTTGTCTAAGTGTTCTATAACCCGAATGACTACGCCTCCCATAGTCCGCTTTCTCGCTGCTCGGCATTCCAGCGAGTAGAGAATAGTTCTATAATTGCATTGAATATTGACAAATTACTATTTAAAGAAATTTATTTAAACTATCTTCAATAAATCATGCTAGTGGCTATGAAAATGTCTAAACTGCGCTGTTTGTTCTCGCATTACCATAGCAATATTGTCTCCAATACTACTACTTGTAAACGGTGATAAACTAAAGGACTTTAACGTCAATCAATAAACACATAACCACTATTATCAGCTGATGATAATAAAATCATCATTTGTATAATTATGCGATATTGTTTATAAATACACATTTTAAAGCTAATTATCCGTTTACATAAATCACACGACCGCAAAAACGGGAAATCAATTAATTTGATTGCCTTCGAGTCGATAACCCCATCTGGCAGTGATGTTAGTGTGTCATATGGGGTTATTTGGGGCTATTCAACATTTGCCATAATTTCGCGGAATTTATAAATCATCTTAACATTCGGACAGCCTCAGTCAATATAATCAACGAGCGCGCCCAAGATATTCCGAAATGATGAATCATAACATTGACGAGCAATGACGAGCTTAAACTGGTAATAATCATGTAAAATCATCCGCAAGTGGTTATTAGAATCACCAGATTCCATAACCAAGATAAAATTAAAATGAAAGAACGAGTATTTGAGAGGAATTTTGTCAGGCCTGGACCGAAGATTCCACTAGTCACTTTCAAATGGTCTTCAATACGCTATTTAGTTTTTTTATCTCTATTGTGTCAAAGCATTTTGCCTTTAATTAGGAAACAATGTCAATAGCGTTTTCCCTTTTTTATAAATCCTTATTTTTGTAGCATTAGAAATTCAACGTCAGTCCACTGTTCTGAGTAGAAAATATTATTACTTACATTGGTAACATTAACATTTATACTAAATGTGTGTAATATAATAAGTATCATGTTTCTAAATAGTTAAGTTTCATGTACATGTATATAATATCGTTAACACATAGAACTTTACTGAATGATACATTTTTAAATTTTAGCGATATAGTACACTAATAACATGGTCCCGCCGAATCTAACGGGTGTGTATATTGACTATATTCAAACTAATGCATCCAACTCAGTCATAGAATACTTCCTCACAAATCATACTCGATCACTCTCTACAATTGCTTCCTATGTGACTATAATCCACTGCTCGCGTTTAATTATGGAAAAGTTCAAATGGTTTTCTATTTCACACCCTCTGATCACTTTGGCTCGGTGACCACTACACTCCCCTGACCACACTGTCTCTCTGGCCACACTTCTCTTATTATTTTGCTTTTTGACCACTCCCCCTCCCTGACCTAACACTACATCCCTGACCTAACACTGCTCCCTGACCTTACAATACCTCACTGACCCAATACTGCTCCCTGACCTAACACTACCTCCCTGACCTAACAATGCCTCCCTGACCTAACACTACCTCCCTGACCTAACACTGCCTCCCTGACCTAACACTGCCTCCCTAACCTAACACTACCTCCCTGACCTTACACTATCTCCCTGACTTAACACTGCCTCCCGACCTAACACTACCTTTCTGACCTAACACTGCTCCCTGACCTAACACTGCTCCCTGGCCT
Source organism: Spisula solida (assembly GCA_947247005.1). Taxonomy (NCBI): domain Eukaryota; kingdom Metazoa; phylum Mollusca; class Bivalvia; order Venerida; family Mactridae; genus Spisula; species Spisula solida. Next base: position 38,517,030 of record OX365951.1, read on the forward strand.
AACACTACCTCCCTGACCTAACACTGCCTCCCTGACCTAACACTACCTTTCTGACCTAACACTGCCTCCCTGACTTAACACTATCTCCCTGACTTAACACTATCTCGCCGACTTAATACTACCTCCCTGACCTAACACTACCTCCCTGACCTAACACTGCTCCCTGACCTAACACTACCTCCCTGACTTAACCCTGCCTCCCTGACCTAACACTACCTTTCTGACCTAACACTGCTCCCTGACCTAACACTATCTCCCTGACATAACACTACCTCTCTGACCTAACACTACCTCCCTGACCTAACACTGCTCCCTGACCTAACACTACCTCCCTGACCTAACACTGCTCCCTGACCTAACTCTACCTTCCTGACCTAACACTACCTCACTTACCTAACACTGCTCCCTGACATAACACTACCTCTCTGACCTAACACTACCTCCCTGACCTAACACTACCTTCCTGACCTAACACTACCTCACTTACCTAACACTGCTCCCTGACATAACACTACCTCTCTGACCTAACACTACCTCCCTGACCTAACACTGCTCCCTGACCTAACACTACCTCCCTGACCTAACACTGCTCCCTGACCTAACACTGCCTTCCTGACCTAACACTACCTCACTTACCTAACACTGCTCCCTGACATAACACTACATCTCTGACCTAACACTACCTCCCTGACCTAACTCTGCTCCCTGACCTCACACTACCTCACTGACCTAACACTGCTCCCTGACCGTACACTGCTCCCTGACCACTCAGCTTCTTTGACCACTTTAACCCCTTACCACTCAGCTTCTTTGACCACTTTACCCCCTTACCACTCAACTTCTCTGACCACTTTACCCCTGACCACTCCGCTTCTCTCACCACTTTACCCTGACCACTCAGCTTCTCTCACCACTTTACTCCTGACCACTCAGCTTCTCTCACCACTTTCCCTGACCACTCAGCTTCTCTCACCACTTAACCTCTGATCACCCCACCTACCCTGACCACTTTACCCCTGACCACTCAGCTTCTCTCACTACTTTACCCCCTGACCACTTTACCTCTTTCACCACTTTACCCCTGGCCAATCACTTCTCTCATCACTTAATCCCTGACCAATCACTTCTCTCACCACTTTATCTCTGATCAATCACTTCTCTCACCACTTTACCCCCTGACCACTTAGCTTCTCTGACCAATTTACCCCCCTTACAACTCAGCTTCTCTCAACACTTTACCCCTGACCACTCAACTTCTCTGATCACTTTACCCCTGACCACTCAACTTCTCTGACCACTTTACCCCCTTACCACCCAGCTTCGCCTCAACCCCTTCCTCACCACTTTGTTCCATGGCCAATCTGTATGACTAAATAAGACTGTTAAGAAACTTTTATATCATTAAATGTTAATCAGTTACTTTGTTACAACCAAAGTAACAAACATTTAAATTTCAATAAAAACAACATTTGTGATGACTGAAATGTCATTAGAAATTTTAAAATTGTTTATATTTACAACTTTGGAACGCACGTGTTAATGCGTGATATTTGGTGTTCCGCGAATAGTACTTGATGCGATTGATCAAGGAGCCAGGATGCTGTGTATCGGTGCTATACACCGGTCACATTAAAGAACTACGCTGTCTATTCAAAAAAGGGATAGGCAAACTTCTGCAGCGCCGGACACATCTAGTATCTAACGTCTCTCACTCTCCCTTAAGGGGTTTTCTCTCAGTCTGTCCCTCTGGTCAGATCATGCGGTATCTGTCCTGGTAGAGGATGCACCTGCGCCCATGTGACTGCAACACTCTATGTAAAGTGCCTTTGAACGTGTGTTCGCATGAAAAAGGCGCTATACGAGTTATGAGCACTGATGCAAGTGACATAATTTTTGGAACACCCCTCGTATACATGTAAATCTTGTATATGTACTTTATTTATTTAATTCAAGCTACGGATCTTTAAAAGAGAACTTATTATCAAGATACGGGCATTTAACAATTCTGTTTGATGAAATTAAATTCTAAAGTTAGCTTTGTAAAAAGGCCATTCTTCAACTTCGCCAAAGTTGATTGAAAACAATTTATTACCAACTAGACTATCGGAGAAATTTATTGTTTTTGCTCAAGTAGCAATTTTATAGAAGGGAACGTAGAGTTCCTCCATGAAATAAATATCTTAACGACAATTACCAGATTGCTCCGAGTGGACGATAGTGACATAATCTTGATAAAGACATCATTAAGACGCGGCTTTGAGGGATCTTTTCATCAAGAAAATTAAACTATTATGAACTACTTAAGTATCAGTTTCACTAAAAGGTTGAGGAAATAATGACAAAGTGAATCCTATCTTTTAATTCAATTAGTTAAGTATTTGCTTATATTTTCGCAAGGTCATAAATTGACCCATCAAAAACTGGTAGTACATTTGATGTTTGGAGTCCGATACAGAACATCGATTTTTTGTAACACTACATCTGATTGGTCGAAATGTTCCGCTAAAGAAAAGACGACTACAGCGCTGTATTTCGGCTGGTTAAACGGTTTGGCGCTAAATTAAATAATTGCCACTTTTTCCAATGGAATTAAATATGTATGAATTAACATGCGGTCACTGTTTGCATTATTGAACAAGAGATGTAAGCTTTGATAGTGAAAGGAGAGTTACGAATAAAGTTAAACAATCGTGTTTTTATTCCCTAGAAATACGGTGTTTTGCTTAACTTGAGTGATGATAGAAATTTTGTACGCATGAAAAGTACAGTAAAGTAACAAACGCGTACAAAGTTGATCGTATTCAGTGTAAATTTCGCAATCAGAATGGGCTCATGGATGGATTGTATTGAAATTATTCTGTGTTTATTTTTCTTCCTTCAGACCGGGACTTCAGTCGTTTGTAAGTATCTTTTATCCATTAAACAATTTGTGTCAGAACCACTTAAGCTACTCTATATTAACACAGAAATTGATGCACGCACGTGTTTAAAGTGTGCGTAGCGTTGTATTAGAACGCTATAATGATGCGTGATTTATGTAATGAGGGTATAATACTATGATTAAGGTACACGTATAATGGATGCGATTTCTATAAAATGACAACTTAGAAAAACTAGTAGTATTAACGTTGGTATTGACTCACCGTCGTACAGATAATTAACAATTCCTGAATTGAGAATTGATACAATAGCCCATAAACTAGAAATGGTATGTCTTTGGTAGCGTACTGGTACTGGTGCAATATGTAATATGTAATTTCCTAAAGTAATAATGACGTGTAATAGTTGCCTACATTGTACAAATTAAGACTGTATTTAGAATTATAATTTACAGTTTTAAGTAAACTCTATTAAGAATATACAATTTACAGTTTTAAGAAAACTGTATTAAGAATATACAATTTACAGTTTTAAAAAAACTGTATTAAGAATATACAATTTACAGTTTTAAGAAAACTCTATTAAGAATATACAATTTACAGTTTTAAGAAAACTGTATTAAGAATATACAAGTTACAGTTTTAAGTAAACTGTATTAAGAATATACAAGTTACAGTTTTAAGTAATCTGTATTAAGAATATATATAATATGTCTAGAATATACGTTGCAATGATTAATTACCTAGAATGAAGATATCTATAAATATAATACACCGGAAAACCACGAGGATTGTAAATATAAGTGGAGATAAACACAAACATGTTAAAATCCCCCGCTAAACTATGAGTATGTCTAAATTTATAATTGACTACCACAGAACATAGCGGAACAGAGCTTTAATAATTCTAGAATTGTAATACATTGTACACTTAAAATTGAATGTTTTGTTTTACTGACGTGAAGATTAAGACTTACTACTTTATGCTATCACCTCACCATAACATAATTATAAACACCAAATATAATATAATAGTTATAACAATTAAGAATATGAACGAACATCTGTCACCAGTTTTGCATTGCTTTGTTTGTTTAATACCAATGCGTGTCTACATATTTAACCTGTTGGCCATAATTTTATCGCTAATGATAATTTACTTCTATCATTCTTTTTCAGTTTTAGTGCCATACTTTTAAAAAAATGTATAATCAGTGTAAGGCTCCGTGATAGAAAATAAATAAGTTGACGTATAAGCTAAAATAGCAGTTTATCAGGGTGTGGTCATTGTGGTACTTTCTTATCATTGCTTTAATTCATGTTTAATGTAAACCATTTACGACCAATGTGCATGCAACCTATTAATATTAGACCGACTGGCCTCTCAGCAATGTAAGTAAACAGAATAGACATTTCTACATATAACATTGCGAAGCACTTTCTAAGCACCAAACATACAATCCTATAACCGTAGTGTACATGAATACCTATATAAATATATTGTAATTAACACATGACCTTAAGATTAGATTTTCATATTTGTTTTACGCAAAATAATTCAAATTCATTTTTTTCTTCATCAAAATGTTAAATAATTTTTTTATGCGTTGGACTGAGACATTCATAGTGCGTGGCCATTCGATTTTATACCTGCCTAATTGGCCAATGACCTCCGGTTTCGAGGGGATGTTTTATAGTAAATGATGTCATTATACATTAATATGTTTACATGTTATCATATACATGCATATGTATGGTAATACCCCAGACAACAGTGCAAATAAGGCATATATCTGTTCAGATGAACGTGCCATTTATTTTGAAAAACTTCATAGAAAACAACTATGAGAACTTGTGAATGAAATTATTCGAACTATACCAGATACATAATGTTTCCATGCACGGTTTTTATGTTTTGTTTGAACAGTTTCTTTGAGTGAAATCATGAAACGTGTCTCTATAACAATGGTAGTTTCATAAATGACGCTTGAAATGACAGTTCTGTGAATCAAACATATTCTGTTACTGTAATTTAAACACTTCTCTACTCAACCTCAACAAATATAAAGTTGACAGTGACAAATACTCTAATATAATATTTCAATAGACTTAATTTATTGTGTAAAGGAAATGAATAACGGATGCTTTTAAAACTGTCAAAATTAATGTTGAAATACGTGTAAATGTCAGAGGTATCATTGTTATATTTCAGCAGTTATTTCTACATTATCTCGACCAGTCTTCTAGCTTTCATTCATCACATGCTTATACACCGGAAAATTCTCTGCGCTTTAAAACCCGACTTAATACATTTAAGTGCGTCGGAGTGTTGCTTTTATCTGGACTAGGATACATGATTGTTTATTTGACGACATGTATATCATTTCACTTTCATGGCTGGTGACCATATGTTTATATTGTTTATAAACTACAGTTCAGCATCTATCAAAAACCCATCCTTTGTGACACGTGTATTTAGGTATTGGTTGCAAGGCGTTGTACTTTATATGAAAATATATAGTGTTCAAAATCCAAGATAACTGAGTGTGTTTAAGAGAGGTTGATGGTTTTGAAATTTTGTCTTGAAATGGTGGCTTTGTTCATTGACGATACATTTTTGTTGTTCTTTTCTGCGTAATACCGTTGACATGATTTAAGTCAATGACCCATGGATCACATAATATTATATAATTACAAACACAGCCTATCAAACTATATGCACATACTACATAGTGCAAATGGTGTTGTATAATGTATACTTATTTATGTGTTATAAGCACTAGTAAGTTTTGGCAATGTGGAAGCAACCCTCTTTAAACTGAAAATGTAAACAAATGTATGGTTCAAAATATCTACCACACGATTGAACGGCACTTCGTTAATATATCTTTCTAAAATAACTTAAAAATACAAGCTAAACCACACATTATGGACCGACTACATGGTTTGAAATTATTCGTGTTTTTTATGTTATAAACAATCTTTCTATCAAATACAGGTTTCGCTTCTGTGTTATGTATAATCGATTATAGTGACAGTCTATAAGCATGCGTGTGCTGAAGCCAATGCCATATTTTCTGTTTCGTACTTTTCTATTCGGTCATGGCGTCTAGACTCTTGTCGTTCCGTTCCGTTTCATTCCAATCCGTTCTATTCCGATTCGCGCATTTTCTCTTGCTCAAGTTTTCATAATACATTGTAATTTAAGATTGGTTTGGCAATTTGTGATCTTACGGGTTTTGTATGTAAAAAGATACGTATTTATCCACTTTGAACTATTACTCTCATGTATCTATATATTTAGAACAAACTTTATATATTTGCGAAAGTATCGTTTACCATTTTACCTAATGTTAGACTACACACAAAGTTACCCATATATCACAGGAACAAATGTGGGCAAAAACGTCACGATTAATAAAATATGATAAAAAACAAGCAAAAAATATCATTCAAAGAAAAGAGACAGCCAATTTCAATTCGTGTAAAAACGCATAGAAACACCAACCTTCAGTGTTCAATTAAACTAAATATAAATTAGTAAAACATCCAAGATCAAATAATGCCTCTGTCAGTTGTTTGCCTTTAGCGACGATATGTCGCTGCTTACTAACGATTTACGCTTTAAAAGTGTTTAAAGGTACTTTGTCGTAGAATATTCTAAAAATTGAAGAACGAACCATCATAAAAGTACATCGATGCCTCGAACTACATTCGCACTTGAAAAATAGTTCAAAGCTGGCATTCATAAAGCATTTTTTGTGGACCACTTTAATATTTTCACTTAAGTCAAATATTTACGATGAGCATAATTTCCACAAATTAAAGAATAATTCATTTTTCTCAGTGATTATAATAGCCTTTTATATAATGCATAAAACTATTTAAGCAATTGATTATATTACTTAGCTGATACGCTTAAATTTTTTAAAGATTTTAAGATAATTCTTAGTTTTCTACTAAGATGCTTTATAAATACTGAACCAGGCCATCACAGTAAGTATTCGAGGCATCTACTGTATACGGTTACATCATGACACTGATGGGGGTCGAAGAACCTGCTCGATGTTACTCGGATGTTCGAGGCAAAACTGTTCGAGGCAAAACTGTTCGAGGCATCGACTTTCTACTTAATTAAGTAATGTGAGATATTTATCATAGTACATATTTGTGGCAATTATAATCGTACATTTTTGCTGTTATATGTGTACTTGTATTTGATACAGACATTCGACCTGATAAGCGTATGCGAGTAGATAAACATTTGATTTTTAATTTGGAGGTCGTAAGTACGAATCCATGTTGGGACGAGTGGAGTTCACGAGCACTTGGTTAGAAATAATTATGATTATTTGTTATCCTCCTGTGATATATGAATGCATAAAATTCATCAAATGCGTAAACAGTAGAAGATCGGATACATACATACTGTTTGGAACACATAAACAACCAAATTTAAAAAATGTTCTCGTTGTTACGAACACACAATGGGACGAATTATATCCATGAAAAATGATTAATTTTAAACAATTATTTGTTACACTCCTTGTGTTAACATCAAATTCATGTAGGCGAACGGATATATAGTGGTTGGTAGACCACCCAATACAATGTATAACAGAAGTACTTTCGACAAGCCGACGTAAATCTCTAAAACAAGACGTCAAAACATACGGCGACAGACGCTCTAGGGAAATATGTATGTCTGCATGATTTGTGAGCAGTTGATTCAAGGTAAATACTGAATACATTCACAATAAGGAATATCATGTAATTTTGTAAATATATTTTGCTTTTTCTTCCAATGGCGAGGGACACCAAACACTTTGTTTCAAAATCGACTTAAGGAGGCCCGAGCTACACTGTGCGCATGCGCAAAATGTCAAAATCGTATTAGGCTAGAACAAACATGAATTTTAGTTACAATGATCGCACATAAATGTTAATTAATGACAATAAACATAATAACAGTGCACAAAATAGATATGTTTGCATATTTAAAAAGTGGGTGGGGAATGGCACAATTGCATAGTATTTTGGTGTACAAAAAGTCACTAAAATTGATCAAATGCATATCTTTATATAAAAGATGTAATGCATGATAAAGTTATATGAAGTTGCTAAACTTTAAAATATTTTTCGTAAATTTTATTTCATTCCAATATGCAAATTAGGTTAGTATATGCAAATTTATTCAAAATTCGAACTTTTCGGCGAATAGCTCTCAAAAAAGGCTGGTTGTTTGACTTAACTGATGTTCGATATGATTGTCAATTTATATCCAATTTTAAATTATTTTCGATCATTTGATATTTTTGACATTCATTTTAAAATCACACTTTTTGACAAGTGGGTGGGGTAACTATTTATCATGTAAAAATACCAAATTTGTTCACCAAGCAGCCGAAATTGTGACTAATGTCAATAGGAATGACCACTGAACACACACAATATCATGCATTGTTCAAAAGTGGTTTAATATAATAAAATTTTTAAAATGAACTTGATGGTGTCATATATGCAAGAAATAGATATAATGAACAAAATTCAATGGTAGATCATTAGAAAGCCATGTATTTCAAAAACGAGCCTTGTGACATATGATTTTTATAATTTCAATGTCGTTTTAGATAATTTTTCTGGCATTTTAAGATGTTTGGGAAAACATTCGATCGTAAGATAAAAGACGCGCGTACCACCTTAAGGTGACTTGCACTCTTTTCGGTGAAAGATATAGTCTTTTCGGTGAAAGAGATATGTACTGGTCAATAAATTGTTGAATAAAATAAGGATATGGGAATTGTTAACTTATCTAAAAATATTGTACTGATAAATTGAATGAAATAAGGGCATGGGATAAATAAACTTATCTAATAATTAGTCTACTGGTAAATTGAATGAACTAAGAACATGGTGTTAATAAATGGCCTATCTAAAATTACTGTACTGGTAAATTGAATGAAGTAAGGACATTGGATTAATAAACTTATCTTAAAATACTGTTCTGGTAAATTGAATGAAATAAGGGCATTTGATAAATAAACTTATCTAATAATTAGTCTACTGGTAAATTGAATGAAATAAGGACATGGGATAAATAAACTTATCTAATAATTAGTCTACTGGTAAATTGAATGAAATAAGGGCATGGGATAAATAAACTTATCTAATAATAAGTCTACTGGTAAATTGAATGAAATAAGGACATGGGATTCAAAAACGTATCTAAAAACTACTGTACTAGCAAACTGAATAAAAAAAGGACATAATTATTAATTGTTACTATCAAACAAATATGACTATACAATTATATAACTTATTTTGTACCATATTTGATAGTGTCGTCGGCTATAAAGTGTTTAAATACCAAAGTGTGTTTCCCAGCCAAATCATTGCCATTGGTAACATTGTAAACTATTCTATACTCACAGACAACATATTGTAAGTAGAATTGTACTAAAACGCAATTTTGCATGGTCGTAAGGTCATGTATCTTGGATATTTCATGGTAAAATAAATGTAGAAATAGTATACGTTAATCGTATGCTTTATGACATATGTTTATATGTGTGCACGTGTTTGTTTTATTCATGTCAAATGTGGACACTTTTCCCAAATAGGAGATTTTTTAAATCTTGTATTTTGTATATTAGAACTTGAAAAATGATACATAACGTAATCATAGGTCACTGTGGAATTATCAGCCCTTGGATATACACATTTGGAGAAAAACACCAGTTTGAAGGGCAAATGTCACTAATAAAACAGTTCGGTGACCTACTAGTATTCTTATGCTTGCATTTCATTCTGTTTTTACCATGATACTGTGTCCCTACACAAAGTTTGAACAATTCTGTTATAAGGATGGTTTGCCCATATCTCATACAAGATACTACAGCGAACGCCTTTAAAATAACATAAAAAGACATTACTATGATCGTCAATCTGGTAACTAAAGGCTGGGTAACATAGTGTCTGCAGTCAGTACTGTACATACAAATATACAAATACACGCCCGGAATGATCGGGAACAATTTACTATGACAGTATTGTCATGAACTCCCCATTTCATTAGTCAGTAAATATTTCATGAATAAAGAAATAATAGAGGCATTCTCTTACTAGCTGCGATGAGATCGCTTTTAACAGACTGGCAAGATTTATGGTTTTTGCAAGCCATTAGTATGTTGACTCTGAAAATGTGGTGTTCGCATGTCAGTTAAGAACCGATTTTATCTTACTAAAATCTCGACGATGTTTTACAACTGTAATCGTCAATAATATACTAAAGAAGGCTTTGTGTGATAGTAACATAACATTCCAATACATGTACGAGTATATAATATACGTGTATATGTCTACTAGTATGTGTGTGTTCATATAATGAACATGTATATGTCTACTTGTATATGTGTGTTCATATAATATACATGTATATCTCTACTAGTACGTGTGTGTTCATATAATATACATGTATATGTCTAATAGTATGTGTGTGTTCATATACTATACATGTATATGTCTACTAGTATGTGTGTGTTCATATACTACATGTATATGTCTACTAGTATATGTGTGTACATATAGTGTACATGTATATGTCTACTAGTATGTGTGTGTACATATACTATACATGTATATGTCTACTAGTATGTGTTTGTACATATACTATACATGTATATGTCTACTAGTATGTGTGTGTACATATAGTGTACATGTATATGTCTACTAGTATGTGTGTGTACATATACTATACATGTATATGTCTACTAGTATGTGTGTGTACATATACTATACATGTATATGTCTACTAGTATGTGTATGTTCATATAATATACATGTATATGTCTACTAGTATGTGTTTGTTCATATAATGTACATGTATATGTCTACTAGTATGTGTGTGTAATTATAATGTACATGTCTATTCGTATAAAGGCTGTGTGATATCATGTACGAGTATATATAATATACGTATATGTCTACTAGTATGTGCCGGTATAAGCATACAATTACATTGTATATAGCAGAACAGAACAGAACAGAACAGAACAGAACAGAACAGAACAGAACAGAACAGAACAGAACAGAACAGAACAGAACAGAACAGAACAGAACAGAACAGAACAGAACAGAACAGAACAGAACAGAACAGAACATCTTTTATTTAGACTTGTACGACGTTCGTACCTGTACTATTATGTTCAAATAATCACGTGCTCAAGAATTATGTACAAAGACAATACCTGGGCGATAGGGAAGATCACCTATTCATATGCAACAGGGCCGTATCCAGGAATTGTTTCCTGGGGGGCAAGCGGGGTGGGTTTAAAAGATTTTTAAAATCTTGTTATTGTAACGGTGCATTTTCCTGCACTTTTAGCTTTAAAAATCAGACTTAAAAATAACTAACGTAGTGCTACTAATTAGTGTTCCCTCTCCAAGCGAAGATTTTTTTCGGGTTTTGCTTAAAAATGATGCAATTTCCTGCACTTTTAGTTTGAAATCAGACATTAAAATAATTAAAGCAGTGCTACTAAAGAGATCTACTAATTTTTAAAAACTTAATAATCTGATCATTCATGTTTTACCATTTTAACAATAAGTATTAAGAAATCCAAATTTATACGAACATGATTTTTTTAATGTAATGTGATTTTCTGCACTATACAATTATATAAATTATGAACTTTTATATTCGGATATAAAATTGGACTACTACATTTGATTTATGAATCAAATTTCAATGAAATGGATGCATATTTAAAAATATTTCAAGAATGTGACCATTACTTTCCACTCAAACATTAAATACTATATATAGGAATCCTAATTAATCACCCCATCAAACAATTAAATAATATACCTATTTTCTCACTGTAATGATTACATGTAAGTTAGTAACTTACATTTAAACTATCAATTCTTCAAGTCAAACTTTAATCTTTAATCATCATGCCCTAATTTAATGGGATTAAATGGTGATAACCATTGACATCATTATGTAAAATCTGACTGACCTTCTTTAATCAACCTAAACACACTTAATTTCTTATCAGTTTCAAAAATCACACCTTCACCATCAGTTGGTCCTGTTGAGTGCTCGATTAGTCATGCCTGGGGGCTATACAATATATACACAGGATGTCATCTAGAATGTCCAATATACAGGTCACTATATACCAGTATGATAGATCATAAGATGCTGAAAGATTTAGTCAGTCCCAAATAGATCAGTGGTGTATTAAATCAATAGTTGTAGGGGCCGAAAAAGTCGATATACGATAAAAACGTAGCTAGCCAGCTAGCTGGGCCCCCTGGCCCCCTACCTGAATACGTGCCTGTGCAAATTGGCCACCGGCAGTCTTATTGGATGAACGAAAAATAAAAAACCTTATTTACAAATAGATAGCTGGTGGGCACATTTGCATATGAATACCGTTGTTTTCAAACCTGGTCTCTCCTATAATATATATCATATTGCAAATTTGTAATACTTGGAAATATTTGGAGTACACTGGCATTCGTTACTGTTGTTCACCCGATATGTTGAACTTTCTAAGAAACATTGATTTTTATCCATTTCAATAATTGTTAAATCCTAATATACAGAAAAAGACGGAGTGACTGAGTGTTTATGAATAGAACATTGTGTCTTGAATCTATCTTTGAATCCGGTAAAATACGGTTGTCCTTGCGGCTTGAAACTGTTGTCTGTGCTTTTCTGTACCTTTCGTTTCTTGCTGTTCATGTTGAGTGCTGCTTTCCTTTCACAATACTTAGTTTTGATTATCAGCAAAAATTACTAGAACCTAGTGCTAGATCTGCTATTAGCTTTAAAACAAACACACAATGAAATAATTATCAAACTTTTAAAAATAGTCAATCGAAAGTATAAGTTAAGTTTTCGTCACTCTGACCGGGGCAGAACAGAACTAGCAATTTGTTTATATACTGTTCTTTTTGTAAATTTCGTGACCATTCCTCTCCTGTTTAATTTGTTATTGTTTTTGTTCACCATCATTAAAAATCATGTCCGAATCTGCAAGGTTGAACAATTTCAGTATTGTGGCACTGTTATGCACTTCCAGTTAGCTTTCGTATGCAAATGTACATAAATATAAACACATTCGTACCAGTACGCATGTGCGCCTTAGTCATGCACTTCCGGTTACCGCAACTCTCTTTTCGATATTTCAGACTCCGTTTTAATATCAGATATTCTTGTTAATGTCTATATCGCTGGCTTAAAATTAGAAGGTCGTAAGTAGTAAGAATGTCTTAAGTACTACTTACGACCTTATTAGACTCATGCACATTTAATTAAAATCTGCGTCTCAAGGCGCTTCTTATGAGCCTATTTTCATAAAAATCGGATGTAGTCATATTGACCAAACTGAAGTTTAAAAGCTTGTTTTTCCATATGTAAAGAGAAGTTTTCAGACAGTTCTTTCTTGTTTTCTCAAAATATTGATTTTGTACTTACGACCTTCTAATTCTAAGCCAGCGATATATCGATACACATGTTTAGTACAGCCACAATGAGTAATAGTTTCATCTAAAAGGATAAACGAACATCTGAGAATATCAGATTATTAACAAACAAAAACTTTGTACAATTGAAATATTAAAACGAGGTGTTCGAATAATTGGTCCGCTCAAAGCATTGGTCTCTAGTCGGTACTCCCAGTGAAAAAAAACATGACATTGGTTCCTTTAAGGTGTTGGCTCATTTCTTCTGATAACAAACGTTTCCTTAAAATCAAAAACGTGTATGAAGTAATTCCACGTTATGACACCCAGCTGGAATAATATCTCATTATTTTAAATAGTACCAATATGTTGTAATTTGATTTTTCAAAGGCGTAGTTAGATTTAATAGCAATTTGTTCTGACTAAACTCAGGCTTAATTATACGGTGAAATACTAAAAGTGAGCCAGACGCGGAAGAATAAAATATCCCCTCTCGTTTTAGAACGAGCACACACCAATTGATACAGGCTTAATTGGTCGCGTTAAGGATACATATAGTGAAAACTTGTTAACGCTTGAGATGTCAGATCCCATAGGGTCATATAAAACTAATGACATTCCGTTGTTAATGTCACCAGACCAGTAACATTAACAGTATGTCGTTTATTTAAGATATTACTTGGCTTTGTACACTGAGAGGAAATACGTCGCATGACCTTAAATGGCGAGGCAGGGATGGTAAATTACCGACTTTTGTATCCGGCTGAGTATTTATTGTGACTTCCAAATGGTATATATCTCTTAAAATCGGGCCCAATCCACTAAAGGCACGTCTGTAACGTCTACCATTCGTGGTACTCGTTCTATAGTTCTAGAAATGCTTAATGAGAGTTACAAAACATACGTATATATGTATAACATAAGATTAGTGGACGATGTGTAGTTCTGTACAGTGGATGTAGAAATGACTTCTTGTAGCTAGTTAATCTTAAAAAGTAAGCGGTTAATCCGACTTAGAGTATAAAAGAAGAAAATAACAAAGAATACTAGTAACTGACTAGCTGTTTATTTTGCCGTCATTTCTACACCCTTGACTCAGTATGCCATGCACAGGGTCTTTAAAATTGTGGACTTATTGACTCTATGCAGTATGAAAGAACAGCTAAAGTCCGGTAATTATTATGAAATCATGAAGATCTTTGCAAATTTAAAGTATTAAATTTTGAACATAAATATGAGATTCGCTATCAAGACCTGCCTTCTGATTGATCTTATTTCAAGGGCTTTACTGCATCTGTACGTAATGAATTGTTAATTTGCATCACCGCGGCAATTTATGAGCTTAAACTTAATCATGGGCGTAGGAGCGTCTTCAACATTGGGGGGGGGGGGGGCAAATATTAGGGAAGGGGGGGGGGTGCAAACAATTTATTTTTGAGATATGTCGGGGTCACATTAAGTGTTAATAAGCTACGGTGTAAGATTGTGTTTATATTCACTAAGGTGAGGTATATCCACCAAGTCATTTGGTTGTCAAAATACCAGGTAAAAAATTGAACCCTACAATAACCTAGTATTGTAAGTAGGGGGGTTGGGGGGCATGCTCCCCCGGGAAATTTTTTAAAACATTAGATCATTTTGGTGCGTTCTGAGATAATTCTTTGGTAAGATCGATCAAAATTAAGTCCTTATTTTGTAAATATTTTACTAATTATTGAACAGATGCCCGAATTCTGAGAGTTTTAGTGGTTTAGTAAGGGAATATAGCAATGACAAAGTTTAAAAGCAATACAGGAACTAGTGCAAACTTACAATGTATTTCTGTAGTCCTTTTCAACAGTTACGTGATCAGGTGATAACATATTTCATAGATTAAAATAATTTTGCGAGCGTAGCGAGCACGAAAATTCACATTTTATACTTTTTAACCAAGGATAAAAGGCAAATTGCCTATTACAAAACTATTTAAGACGGAAAATTATGAATAAGGTCTGAAATATTGGGGGGGGGGGGGGATATGTTGCCCCCCCTGTCCTAACATTTGGGGGGGGGGTGACCCCCTGACACTCTTTCAAACTGCCAAAAAGCTGAAATACCTAGTTTTAACCAACTTTCAAAAATATGAAATTCCATGTTTCAGCTTTCAAAAATGAAGTACATCTCTAAAATAAATCTCTATATTAAGATTTCCTTGTTTGTACGATCCTGTTACATGTACTAGTTAAAGTTGTCGTTTCCTATATAAACAATCTCGCCGAGAGGGCAACCACACACTTTCGGTATTGGGGGAGATATGACAAACGTTTGTATCTTTGTAAGTATCCATGCTGCCATGCATGATATGTTTCACGGGGTCCCATTGTTGACACATGGTATTATGAGGATTCTAATGCACATAAGTCTCATGTGACGGATATAGGAGATGGACGTCATGGATTGGTCAGTCACCAGCAAGTTTATAATTTGTCACCTTGTGTTTATCTCTCTGTAGCCTGATATTAAAAGTTAATATAATAATACTCATCTATTTAATTATACGTGTACTAATTTATTTAAGGTCGATTGTCAAACATGTGTGCTTCTAACCGTAAGTTATATTAATCACCCCCGACAACTCATTCCTGATGTTTTCCATCGCCACGAGGTTATGAGAGTTGAGAAGTCTGTTTCCCTTTTATGCCGAACATCTAGCAAGGGAATTTCTGGTACAATTTTTATGTCGTTTTTGGTATGACACGACCTGGAATGGAAACCGGGGCCTCCCGACGCTTTATCTCTAGACCATCGAGGTGACGTAATTAAAGGATACACATGTTCTCAAAATACGGGTGTCTCAAACGTCTAATATACTAGTTAGTTGGCACTGCAATTGAAGGGAATAACATTATACAAGTGTAAACACGACTTCAAAAACGTAAACACAAATTTTTGCGCAGTCCCTCAGGTCGATGTCTTACAATGATAGCATTAATTAATCGCTTATTAAGCACGTCTAATTATATCCTTATACTGCTTAACGTTTAATGTGATTTGTTTATAGTCTTAAAATAAGATACTGACAAAAATGTAGAGACTATTTAGAAAGAACAATACCATGGAAAAACTGTCTATCGTTTAAAGAATGAATTGATGACTGAAATTTCCTCAAGATTTACCAAATAATATTTAATATCAATAAACATGTCGCTGATGTAGAATTAGAAGGCTGTAAGTGCTACTTACAACCTTATAAGACACATGCATATTTAAAATCTGCATCACAAGGCGCTTCTTATGAGTCTATTTTCATGAAAATCGGAACAGCATGAGTTTAAAAAGCTTGTTTTCCAGAAGTGAATAGTAGTAGTTTTCAGACAGTTTTTTCTTGTTTTCTCAAAATATTGATTTTGTACTTATAGTCCGTTAACGACTATGCTGGACTCCCATAAACCTTAAATATATGAATGACCTTTACCAATTCTGTTTAAAAAAATTTACAGACTCATTAATATTTCCACATTGGATCTTATGTATTAATTTTGATGTTTAAATCAACAAATGGACAGGGAGAAAATAATCCATTATGGTCATGCGGTTAGACTACGGCTATTGTATTTGTAATAACTACATTTGACTGGTCATCAATGTGTGCAAAGTTAAGGCACACCTTCTGAATGTAATGATCATTTGTATAAACAAAATGTTGAGTCTTGAGGTGAGCTTAAACATAAAACACATACACTTTGATGTATGGGCCTCATTGTATACTTGCAATCGTCACTGATGTGTTACTTAACGTACAGTTTGCTGTCCTTTGCTGTTACAACAATATTTGCAGCATTTACTTCAAACTCCAACATGTAGATGTGCATAAAGGAAAGAATTTGCGCTGCGACGATTTTTGACAGAATTATTGCCCTTTGTACTTTTATGCACTATTCAATATACATGTATAGTGAACAGTTCATGTGGACGCAACTTCTCCTACAGTGTTTGCAGCGTTTGCTTCAAACTTTAACAGATGGTCAACTCCAACTTGTAGATGTACATAAAGGAAAGAATTTGCGCTGCGGCGAATTTTGACAGAATTATGGTCCTTTGTACTTTTATGCACTATACAATATATAGTGAACAGTTCTTGTGGACGCAACTTCTCTTACAGTGTTTGCAGCGTTTGCTTCAAACTTTAACAGATGGTCAACTCCAACTTGTAGATGTACATAAAGGAAAGAATTTGCGCTGCGACGATTTTTGACAGAATTATGGCCCTTTGTACGTGTTTGCACTATACAATATACAGTGAACAGTTCTTGTAGACGCAACTTCTCTTACAGTTTTTGCAGCATTTGCTTCAAACTTTAACAGATGGTCAACTCCAACTTGTAGATGTACATAAAGTAAAGAATTTGCGCTGCGACGATTTTTAACAGAATAATGGCCCTTTGTTCTTTTATGGACGATACAATATATAGTAAACAGTTTTTGCAAAGAGTTTTGCCACGCGGGGGATATATTAGTCTGTCGAATGGCGACAGTTTTAGTTCAATTTCGATGTTGAATTCGACCACGAAATCCAATCCCCGCGAGCGATTAATCGAACTCTCTAATAAAGAACATTAAGATTTTCTCTTCCATGTTTCGTGAAGTTAGGAGTCCACGAGACTGCATTTAACCAGAAATCCATGAAATTTATTGCGCACAAAAATAAATGCTCTCATAGCCTCGTGGTGGTGGATAACATCAGGAATGAGGTGTCGCGAGTGATTGATATAAGTTGAAAAAACTTGTTTCTCAATCGATCTAAAATAAATTGGTATAAACAAAACTAATGATATTAACATGTTACATAGTGAAAACCCGCTTCACTATTCCCAATTGAAATATGTGTACGCTATAAAAAAATAAAAGAAACAACCACATGGGGCCATCCTAAAAATGACTGTTCGCCAAAGTTGTAGACACGTTGATCAGTTGTTTTTTTAATTAGCCACTTTATAGGCAATCCAAGTTTTATTTATCCGTATACAATATGCATACAAAAATCTTACACTGTTTTGATTAGGGGCAAAGACCTATACACCTTTTTTTCAGTGGCCATTTTCAGAAGTAGTCAGGGTTTAAAAAATGTTTTCTTCATTGACCCGGTACGGTCATGCAGTTTTTTGCATAGACTTACTTACTTACTTACTTAGTCCTTTTCACACTCTTCGGTGCATAAGGCTTCCACAGCTGCTCTTGACCTACATCTTTTTTGGGCCTTCCTCTCTGTTGTAGTCCAGGTTGTTCCCATTATTTTTATCTCTGACTCTACGGTTCTTCTCCATGTTCATTTCGATCTCCCTCTTTCTTCTTCTGCTTCTTCTTCTTCTTCTTGCATGTACAGTTATCATAACATCTTGAAAAAGCGTTTCATTTTCCATGTACGCTCTGAGTCTTTGTGATAACATTATATGAATGGTACTCAACATCGACTGATGTGTAACTGCTTACTTGAAGTGCTCTCAGAATCATGAGAGGTTTGTTAATATCTGGGATAATAACGTGAGTATAAATTCATAATGGAGTCCTGTCCAAACACTGCTTATATCACCGCACGATGCCTCTGCTTTATGACGAGTTCCCGGCATTTATTTCACTTCTTAATGTAGTTAAACATCCTTTACAGGGAATAACATAGCAGCGCGCGATTTTATTTTATTAATATGGATTTTTCCGACATCATTATGCTCATAAAGAAACATTTCTGTCCGAAAATCTTTTTATCACAATATCCGATTTGTATGGGTTAATTTGATTTTCAGTCGTAATGCAGAGTTATTTGAGAGTTCCATGTCTAGAAACGATATTTAAAAGTGTCAAGATTAAAGCTGTCTATCTGTGATGAGCGCAAATAAACATGGCGGTTGTCACGTGACTTAATCCATTTATTTAACACGTCGTGATGAACGGAATTATGGAGATTAATATACGTTTTTTTGTCCTCTTGTGCCTTTGATATTTCCATATACGTACTTTATATTTATCGGAAATGTTCGACAATTTCAGATGTCATTTAATCTTCATATCAATCTTTTAAATTGCTGTCATTTCTGTCAAAACATACGCATCTCTTGGTAACATATCGGTTTGAAGCAATATATTTTATATATTTCAATTCGACAAATTTCATTCTGAAATTTAGAGAAATTTTAGATGTTGAACTAAAGCAATGGTGTATTTGCCGAACAAACAACAGCCATTCTGGTGTTTCATCGTAAATACTGTATCAGTATACCACGCTCTGGGGGTAGGTATGCCGATTTGTTACAATCGTGTCTTCAATGAAGTTGGTCTCTGTCATGGTTCTGACAACAGCCGAACCTTTTCGGAAAGTTGCATTATTCCTTTACTGACTTTACCAAGGCGCTTGAATTAATCCGGCTATGTTACAGAGTCAGTACAAGACAAAGATGAGACTTTGTCCAGAAAAACAAGCTTTATATTCCTGTTTGAAGATTGTCCTTACTCATGGGTTCAGAATGCCCAAACATTTATACACCTATTCATTGATTAGAATGAAGTTACCACACCCAACCTTGTTTTGATTGAAATATAATACGTATTGATTCTAGAATAATAAATATATATAAATACATCTTTTATGTAAGTAAGTACTAAGTTTATTTTCAAAGTATCTATAGGACAAAGGCCTGTCAGATATGTATACACACATTATACTACAACACATATTTAGCAAACATGAAAACACATGTTTAAGTACATTGTAATTGCTAAAAACAATACATTATGTCGAACTGACATGTCACAGTAATGACGTGTTCCTGTAATCGTACCAATGGCGCCAAATGAGAACAACTCAAATTAACATTCATATTTCGTGTTAGATCTGTTCTGGTTGCTCATTTCTTTTAAATATAAATGCATGGGGTACTTACACTTTTTAAAAAATTTTTTTTGACACGAACTGAATACGACAATAATTCAAACCTAAAAGTAATCACTTATTGTTGTGAATTGTGTGTCAGTTTCTCATTCATATAGAAATCTTGTCGCTGTCACACGGCCGTAATCATACAGTAGGGAGGTTGCAAAAGGTGTGTGTAACGTATAAGAATACATGAATACTTTTGTAGTGTTTTTTCGACCTGTCAAAAATACATAATTACACAATAGCTGCTTACTATAGTTTAGTCTTCTCCAGACAGTGTACCAGAAATTGTGGACTAGCTGCACAAGGTCCGATTAGCTCCGACAGTAGACTCATGTAAAGCGAGAGGTCCCGTGTTTGAATCCCAGCCTAGCTGTAGAAGGTCTGGTTAGCCCCGACAGTAGATTTGTGTAAAGCGAGAGGTCCCGTTTTTGAACCCCGTGCTAGCGGTACAAGGTCCGGTTAGCTCAGACAGTACAGCCAAGTTAAGCAATATGTCCCGTGTTTGAACCCCGTGCTAGCGGTACAAGGCCCGGTTAGCTCAGACAGTAGAGTCATGTAAAGCAATATGTCCCTTGTTTGAACCCTGGCTGGTTGTACAAGGCCTGGTTAGCTCAGACAGTAGAGTCGTGTAAAGCAAGAGGCCCCATGTTTGAACCCCGTGCTAGATGTGCCAGGCCCGGTAAGCCCCGACAGTAGAGTCATGTAAAGCAATATGTCCCGTGTTTGAGCCCCACGCTAACTGCACAAGGCTCGGTTAGATCGGACAGTACAGTCATGACTACTCCGTATATAACAATGTTAAGTGTGGAATGCCTGCAACACATATTACGCTCGCGTGTTCCATCAGTCAAAGCCTCAAAGTGACTGTCTATGGTAATGATTGCGGCTCTGAAATAAATAAATACTTTTATTTGGATTTGAGAAAGCCCTTTTAACAACAATGAGGTTTTATAATAAACAATCGTTCATTTACTATATGGCTACTACAAGCATTCTTTGCACGTCTGATATAATTATACATGTAATATGAACGCGTTGATAGTGATATTAGTTAATTAACTAGGCTAATTGAGAAAACCCACGATCTAATATATATAACCGAGCAGGACTGTGTATAGAATTAATTCATTAAGTTTCTAATTAACGCCATTAGTAAGTATTAAATAGAGGACCATTTTCCTTTAATTTATTCAAAAGACAATTAAACGTTGAACAAAGTGTTGCTAATAGACTAATAGTGGGTGTGACGCGTTGTTGCGTTCAGTGGGTGTGACGCGGCGCCAGATTTTCGTTGTTGTGTTCTGTTTTTGTGACGCGGCGCAAGATTGACGTTGATACGTTCTGTTTTTGTGACGCGGCGCAAGATTGACGTTGATGCGTTCTGTTTTTGTGACGCGGCGCAAGATTGTCGTTGATGTGTTCTGTTTTTGTGACGCGGCGCAAGATTGTCGTTGATGTGTTCTGTTTTTGTGACGCGGCGCAAGATTGACGTTGATGTGTTTTGTTTTTGTGACGCGGCGCAAGATTGTCGTTAATGTGTTCTGTTTGTCGACGCGGCGCCAGATTAGCGTCGTTGTGTTCTGTTTTTTTGTGACGCGGTGTCATATAGGCATTAGGCATTCTGTGTTTGTGGAGAAGGCGGAATATTGGCTTTGATGTGTTCCGTTGGTTGAAACAGGCTACCATACATTTTGCCGAATTACACTGTCCGGTCATTTCACTGTTCTTTTGCGATATAATCCTATATATAATAAAGTTGTTGCCTTGGAAACGTTCGTACAAACGATAGGAACATGTAAATACTCTCCCCAAATCGGTATAAAATGTCATAGCCACTCTAGGGAGAACAGTAAAATACATAACGGCGATAAATGTTCGGACTTTGCCCCTTTGTATAATTGGTCGATGTGTAAAGATGATGTATGAATGAATGGGGTGTCTGACACAATGAGACGTCAACGGGAATTATAATTCTTAGGGTTAACATCTTGTTAATTGGAGAATGCATTGATAGAGTGACAATATGCAGCCATGTAGATACTGATTCTTCTTTTTTAGATTAAGTTAGAAAAAGTAGCATGTTTCTTTGAATTTGGCAACGGTCGTGCTCTCACATATTGAGGAGTAACTGATCGTGATAACTGGTTAAGTCAACTGATGACCTTATAAAGATTGTCAGTATTTAACACCAGTGTAAAGCCCACATACAAATAAACATATAGACGTTACGCATAATGTTGCGACAAATGTGAGAATTGAAGAAGATTATAGTTATATAATCGCACTCAACCTTAACAACCGAGCATAGAAAACATAAAAACATCACATACAGTAACTTTATAACATTAAGGTACAGGAAATACCCAACACAGCCACACAACCACGACATCCAACACCGAAAGTCTGCCGCCTCATTCACAAGACAGTCTGCCGCCTCATTCAGAAGCCAGTCTGTCGCCTCATTCAGAAGCCAGTCTGCCGCCTCATTCAGAAGACAAATGCACACGCATAACACCTAGTAGCTCTTTTACTATAACATAATATTATATAAAATACATAAGGTAATTGCAATATGAATATTATATTTCACAGTAGTAACATCATTACCAAGCGGTTAATTCAATTAGACTGATATCTACTTAGTATTTGAATTGGGACACTTATTTGCAAAGTGCAATTCATGTGCAAAATCTAATGTACAACGCGTTGACGAGTCTATTTACACAATGCATTTAAATGCATGTAAATTCCAATGAAATGCAGGATACATATTGCACAAAGGTCAATTAATATTGCGTTAAACTAGTATGTTTATGCGAGTCGACAAACCGAGTGTGCATTTTTAAATATCGTACTGAGTAATATATCAGGAAAGTTATGTAAGTTATAGACTTATGCTTACAATTGTTAAAAAAAATTCATTCTTAACCAGTCTTTCTCTACCGCTCAATTCTGAGTTAAATCGGCTCTGTTTTAAAACAAAGTCACTCAGGACGGAACCAGCACATCGACTCCGTTAAATATTCATTAAAGACGGGAACCAGCATAACCCGGTGCCATGTTTATGGAATTTTTGAATATCAAAGAATTCTTTATTTACATAATTACTGTGGAATTAGTGAAATATTTTCTTAAATATAGCAATTTGTCATCGATTAGCTACGGGTTGAACAGATGTCTCATGTTTGTTCTTCCTGTCCTAGCCCAGTCATTACTGTACGATTATCCAATGTTTATAGTGAAGTGTAGGCTCTCCAAACATGGAAGTCGTAGCTTTCATCTGCACTAGAATGATTTACCATCATTTAATATTCGTCTCTTCTCAGTGTACTCATCAGGGCGAACAATCAGAACATCAGAGATACAATGTACTAGTAGACGCTTGTAAAGTCATTATCGATGTCGTGCAATTAATGTGAGAGCGCACGTGCTTGCGTACGCTGATTCTTCCGACGTTCAAGAAAAAACTGGGCCCTTATGGCGTATAGAATACCATTTTGGGAAAATCAATTGCTCTTCAAGTGCTCGATTAATAAGAGGTTAACGGATGTTTCGTTAGAGTTAAAGCAATAGGGTTCAGGGAAAGGTTTTACGTAGCTGAGAATAATGAGAGAACACACATGTTGAACGTTTAAGACAATTCATCAGTTAGGCCGATTCTACTTTTCATTGATGTATAACACAGTAAAGATTTTTGAAAGATAAATTGATTACCCTATATTCTTAGTACAATGTACGATATAAGTAATATCAAACGGAAACGAAAAGACTGGTCGCCTAACAATAAAATATAACCATTTACGGATTGGAAGAGTTAAAGCCTATGTCCATCTGAGGAATTCCACTTCGGCGATGTTTTTTACCGATTTCTTCCGATACCACCCGATTCATCACAATTCCTTCCGATATCACAAACTGTCTCATGACTTCAACGAAGCTTCCTCTAGACCACGAGGAACCTATTTCCGATGTCATTTAAATCAGGAGTACATCGCCGAGACAAAAAATGCTCAGCGGGACCTAGGCTTAAACGACGCTCATGAAATTATAATGCGAGTTGGAAGGTTCATTTGTAATAAAAAGTAGTTTGCACACACAGTGTAATGGTTGTAATTTAGATGGTTATGTTATTTGTTTGATCAAGATCAAATTATAACTAAATATCAAAATAAGAAAAGTGTCACAACAAAGATGACATTTTTCCAGACTGCTTGTGTCACGACAGGGTGGCGTAGAAAACTTCATGTAAATGCAAAATTATCGACTAGCGACATACACGTTGATATATACTGAAAAATATCACTGAATTGGACATGTCTCAAAATGGCTGATTATGGTAAAATACGTCATTCATTGTGAAGTATATTGTTATGATTTCTATTAAATATAACTTAATCAACAACGTCAATTTATCTTCATAAACGTACAAAAAATCGTTAGAAAATAAGTGGATGTCTGTCTGAGTTTGTTTGTTCTATGTACAAATGGAGTGGTTTTGGCTTGAAGGAAATATGTAAATATGCATGTAAAGGGGAATATATTTACTTATTTTAAAATGCTTCACTCTTATAAACTGGAAAGTAAACCAATTGTTCCATGTTAAAAGCTTTTGAACATTCGTTTAACATGTTCAACGGTTACGTTGTTCTCTATGCATTCTGGATCAGCCATGTTAAGACACAAAGAGAAGTTTTGGATTTGCCGTCAGTTTTCCTGTGACGTATATTCATGTTGTTTGTTTAATTTGCACAATAAAACCTGATAATTGTGAGGTTGAATGCTGATTATTTCATGGTTGAACACCTGCAGTTTGGTTCACTCACGTACAATGGTTTTTAGTCGTTTGTGAAACAAGTCCTTGCACTTCTATTATTCACTCTTGAGCACTCATTGGTGACATTAATTGCCACGTGGGAATGGGTCAGGAGAAGCTAGATCAGTTATTTAATGTTGCGTATGACGTTAAATGTAAGTATTGGTATATTCGTAATACGCGGTCAAGCCCCAAATCACCGACCTCCGTCACTATCATGTTTTCGCACACAACCCTTGTACGAAAGTGCTATTGATGATGCACCCGTCGTTATAGTACTTAGTGTTTTGTGTGCACTGTTAAAAACTCGTTTGGTATATGTATTTTATTGTTAGATAAAATGTTTTATGTTTTTAATACATCTTTTCATTAATTACACTAAAGTTCCGCTCTTTTCAATTACCCAAAACACATCACATGACCGGTCTAATATTTTACAACCGGTCACCGGCTCGCGTAAGCCAATTTGAAAAACAATCTGCTACTGAATAATTATATTTAATGTATGACATAACATCATACGGATCTTTCGTAGTCATTTTATAACGACAGTCCAGGAACTTACATAAACAAACATCGTATTTGCCTTGTTATGCGACAAAGTCTCCTAGTGTCTGTTTGAGTGGTTGCCATGTGCAAGTTATTCACTTAAAAAATATTTCATTACCAAAAAATTAATTTGATTAAACATGGTCAAATATTCGTTATAATTTGATTATAATGATTTAATGTTAACTTCAATCAGAAAGCCAGCGATTGAAAATACCCTACTATTTAAAATCAAGATCAGATCACTTCTTAAGAAATACATGGACACAATGTGCGAAGTTGTATTTTATTTCCTGTCTCTTGACGCTGATTGATTTTAACAGAAATTAACTTTTGATTAAACCAAACAATTCATGTTGTATGTTTTTGTTAATTCAGCATTCTCGATGCAACTCTATCAAATACTGATTATAACACTTCTTTTCTGGAGTTCATTGGAAAAACCCTCCAAGTTATACCTTGGTCACATTTAACATTTGGATTTAAATTTAGCACACTGGTACGGTGTCCGTACGGACATCGTTGACACGCACCGTACGGATTTTGTTAACTCGAAGACATCTCGGTGAGATTGTTTCACTGAACTCCCGAGTTTTCTATCACGAGGTCAGGAGCAACTCACACGACTCCCGTACGGACACCAACCAGATATGAGGAGCTCGTATAAGCCTCATAAGATGACATTGTGTGTCTATGCCGTATGACTTTCGCAGCGGAGTAGATTTGACGCCATGCGGTCCCTGAGCGGACACCACATCAGTGCCCTGCTAGACCCATACGAACCCTCGCTAGCTGTGTAAGCGCGGCCCTGGCGACCGATTCAGCCATGACCAGGCTCTACGGTTGTACTGGGGCTTATTTTTAAACAATAAACATATAAAACTATTCATATTGGGAAGTCGTTCTGAACATTCCTAAAAGTACCATGCGTCGACAGTCGGCAGTAATACGGTAAATGAACCTATAATTTTATCACAGTTCATGGCAGAGTCGCACATTACTATCCCCTTTGTTTTTCATGGATTAGAAGCAAAATGTCTGTTATTACTACCCTCAAAGCAACTATTAATGTGCTAAGTAAATTAAGTTGCTTTCTGTAAATATTTATACGAGACCGTACGGTACTGTTTAATCTAATTGGGTGCTAATTTAAACTAATTTTGGGCCGTATGCTTGTAAATTATTGATAGTGTTTTGTACATTGTAAGCTTACGCGTCTTATGAATAATAAATGTACGTTTCATTTTCCACAATAGTCTAACTGATTTCTTTGCATAATTACACACAGATATGTCTAGTTTCGTTAAGATTATCGGTAAATAGTCTAAGATTGATTCTTTGTGTATTAAGAAATGTACAATACAAAATGTGAACAGGATAACATGATCTGTGATTGTTATCAGTGCTCTATTGTATGTGGCGGGGGTCTGCTGTATTTGTTCTGTGGGTTTTTCGCGTTGATTGCTCAGCAACATTTCCGCTATTTAAGGCGACCACTTGGTCTAACTAGCAAACCAGGTTTTTATAACCAAATTTAATTAACATATTAAATTACTCCACAAAAATATCCATGTCGTAGGATAAAATAATTATGTTCTAACACGAATCAGAGGGGGCAGGTGCAATGTGAGTGTAGGTTGAGCCATATTGTGGTAGAGTACATACGTACTGATATTGACTCGAACCAATGTCACCCGATATGAGATGCTTTCCTAAGGGGCCAGGTGGGCTTCCGTGTGGATAGCAAACTTCGTATGTAACGATCGTAGTAGACAGTGCCTTCAAAATATACCTGTTTCACGACTGATCCATGTGATTGGTAGGGAACTCTCTGGATAGGAGAAACCATACAGAGGTAGTCATATGCATATAAGCCCACCAGTTAGCTATTGGACAATGTCAAATTCTTATTGTTCCTTCATCCAATAGATTGCTGGTGGATAATTTGCATATGACTATGTAATCTCCCCTATGCATTTAAAACCATTATTATTCAAGGCATAAGAATAAAAAAATCATTTCGTTTACTGGTTTACCTTTTGAACAGCGTATATCGAAGAAAATATCATTAAGTCAAATTTCAGAGTAAGACGTTTGCCGGCATCCCAGACTGCTCTCGGTGGACCTCAGTGTAACTCAAAAGATGCATACATCTATGTTCTCGGTGGACCTCAGTGTAACTCAAAATATGCATACATCTATGTTCACGGTGGACCTCAGTATAACCCAAAATATGCATACATCTTTGTTCACGGTGGACCTCAGTGTAACCCAAAAGATGCATACATCTATGTTCTCGGTAGACCAGAGTGTAACCCAAAACAGGCGATCTCCCATTTACATTGATACCCCGATGTTTAAATAAGCTAGCACTGAAGCTATGTATCCACTGTAGACAGTTCTATAGGATCGGTGCGAGTTTTATGAGTTTTGTTTCAAAATGATGAGTTGGTAGTTAAAGATAATTATCTAATTTCATTTCGTGTATAAAAACGTGTGAATGAATAAAAACGGAAACTGTGAATGTATATTATACCATAGCCGGAATATTACGATACTATACAAGAATAAAACATAAAAAGACGGGTCCCACTCACCACAGTTCGACGGGTAATTTGTTTCACATGGAAGGTTTGGTTATGTTAGGGAGGGTAAAACACGGAGATTATCACGTCATAAAATACATAGGGTCTCTAGTGTCCTGTTATACTGACAGAATGCTGTAAAGTAATATTTATTATCAATATTAGCGGTTTTCACTCTGGGACGGTGGAAATAGAATACCGCATGGTTAATAGAAGTAACACTTCATTCTCCAGACTGTATTGTGTTCTCCATATTATGATAGCTATTAAAATATAACACTAACTCAATACACTCTATCAGTCTAGGACACGGAGAATACAATCTTACTCGCAGACAACAACATGGTATAGATGAAAACCCCAATTTTTGTAAGTTGTGGATATTCTTTTAGTAAAAACATACCTATGGCACTTGGAGTTTAAATGACTTGTATAAATTTTTCTTGTGAACGGTTTCTTACTTTCACAAAGTGTGTGCAAATTAGTTAGCGTTTTGCGAAGTCCTTTAATGGTGTTTATTTACTAAACTGAATTATTTTGTGCAAGTACATGTACACAATCTTTGCTTTAAGAACTTCTATAACCCGATTATTAAACTATTTAATGCAAAACAATGTTTATCTTCGTAAACTACAATCATTCACAAGCTGACCCAGTAATTCTAGTGGTTACAACCTTTACCCCGGTACCAGACCGAGAGGAGGATTCTATCTCAGACAAAGTAACATGTTACACATTGTTCTGGTATAACTCATTTTGTTAAACAATCACAATAGATGAAACGCCCATGACTGACCTGTTAAGTTTCAGGATAATGTTATAGCTCACTTGTCAGGCCCTCACCTTGATAGGGTAGTTCCTTGACCGACTTGTCCGGGGTCAGGATAATGTGACTGGTATAGCTCACTTGTCAGGCCCTCAGCATGATAGGGTAGTTCCTTGACCGACTTGTCCGGGGTCAGGATAATGTGACTGGTATAGCTCACTTGTCAGGCACTCAGTATGATAGGGTAGTTCCTTGACTGACTTGTTAAGTTTCAGGATAATGTGACTGTTATAGCTCACTTGTCAGGCCCTCAGCATGATAGGGTAGTTCCTTGACCGACTTGTCCAGGGTCAGGATAATGTGACTGGTATAGCTCACTTGTCAGGCACTCAGTATGATAGGGTAGTTCCTTGACTGACTTGTCCAGGGTCAGGATAATGTGACTGGTATAGCTCACTTGTCAGGCACTCAGCATGATTGGGTAGTTCCTTGACTAACTTGTCCAGGGTCAGGATAATGTGACTAGTATAGCTCACTTGTCAGGCACTCAGCATGATAGGGTAGTTCCTTGACCGACTTGTCCGGGGTCAGGATAATGTGACTGGTATAGCTCACTTGTCAGGCACTCAGTATGATAGGGTAGTTCCTTGACTGACTTGTTAAGTTTCAGGATAATGTGACTGTTATAGCTCACTTGTCAGGCCCTCAGCATGATAGGGTAGTTCCTTGACCGACTTGTCCGGGGTCAGGATAATGTGACTGTTATAGCTCACTTGTCAGGCACTCAGTATGATAGGGTAGTTCCTTGACCGACTTGTCCAGGGTCAGGATAATGTGACTGGTATAGCTCACTTGTCAGGCACTCAGTATGATAGGGTAGTTCCTTGACTGACTTGTCCAGGGTCAGGATAATGTGACTGGTATAGCTCACTTGTCAGGCACTCAGCATGATTGGGTAGTTCCTTGACTAACTTGTCCAGGGTCAGGATAATGTGACTAGTATAGCTCACTTGTCAGGTCCTCAGCATGATTGGGTAGTTCCTTGACTAACTTGTCCAGGGTCAGGATAACGTGACTGATATAGCTCACTTGTCAGGCCCTCAGCTGGTATAGCTCACTTGTCGGGTCCAAGTATGTGCGAGTAGTTCCATGATTTCAGGATAACTTAATTCGGTTGTCTACACATTACTGAAATACTGTCTGTGGGATGCTCCAAGTTACATGTTTTTGCCGAGGTACAGTTTACAGTCACCAATATGATTCCAAGTATAACTCTGGTATTACAGACCTGACTGAGAGAGAGCAAATACTATTCAAATTTTGTTAGGAAATTACAGTTATTTTGAGGAATTTACATAATTGAGCGATGAAAAGTAGACACAAAGTTGCGAAAATAATCATGAATATTTTTATAGAAACCAACCAGATCGCAACATTAGAATATGTCGAATTATGCAACAAGAGTGCATGTGCTTTAGCAATAATTACCTTTGCGATATAAGGATTAATCATGCCAACCGTGTCTTATCACGCATTGTTTGTGACTACACTCACAAGATAGACGAATAAAAAACAAATGTTATGTAGTACGTTGCAGTTATTCAATTACGAACTTCATATTTATTATTAATTTTAATTGTGAAATATAATAGCAATCAACGGCTTCAATTCTAACAAAGAAAGTTCAAGTAAATGAGTTTGTTCTTAAGTTAAAGTTGACATGCAAAGGGACTGTTACTGGTTCAGGTCAAATAATTCACCCGCGGTACATGGAACATCATTTACAAAAGCAATTAAGTTCTGGGTCCGTTGAGAAATCTTGGTATGCATTAAAGTAGAATTTAACGGCTGGGAGAGAGATGTTTAAATCAGATCTGATTTGACCAAAGCCCCAGCACTTCCATCGAGCATGGCTTAAGGAGTTTGTAAACTTGTTTAAACAAACACTCGGCTAGATCTGATAGAGTCTGATATGTGTAACTGAATATTTCCTGCGTAATTGTTTGAACTGGGTTCTACTGTAAACAAGTAGCGTGTTTTATTAATTATTTCAATGTAACTTGCTAACGAAAATGATTTTTCCAATCCGAAGTGGAGAAGATCAAATAGATAAATGAATTACGTGCGAAGCGCGTGTTTATTTGCTGGAAAATTATGCAGAGAAGAAAGAAGTCCCTGTTGCCTTTGATTCGCGGATGAATCAATCATGCCGAACTTAAAAAAGAAAATAGTGCATTATGGATCCGGAAGTGCAATTAGGACACTACTTATATATCATAGACAATATAGTTCATGCATCCTCGTTTTAACCTTACAGTGAGATAGTTAAGTGAATGCATTGTTTAAAAAACACCATGTCATTTGCATTTCGGTAAACTTTGATTTAAAATACACCAGAACTGTTCATAATACAAAATACAGACACGTTGGGCGACTAGACACATGTTTTACTCCATTGTTCATATATTAACACGATGCTCATTATTGTAAAGTATCTTTTTGCACCACATAATTAAGTCGCAAAAAACCGTAAGTATACACCTATCCAGTTTCTATTGTTTGAACAACAACTATAGAAAACACTGTACTCATCAATCTCTATAAACTGAATTTTATCAACATGACATTATGCGAACATTATACATAACAACACATTACCATCATTCTAAAGTGATAGTAAGGTCGAAACCTGAACAAGAAGTTCTGTATATAAAGGATATTTGAACTGTTTTTTCCTTAATTAGATTTCGATGATTGCTGGGGAATATAGCTAGTTTTGTGCGTTTAACCCCCTGGTTGGGCCAACTAGTAGTATCCGCGTTACATACCGAAGCTACCACCGATAACAACATGATAGTATTGATGGTACTTTATTCATTCAGACAAATCAACATTTGCACAAAATAATTACGATGCAAGTGAGTACTTGTGACTCATATAGAACTCATACAGACGGTAAATATTTGCTTGAACACAGAGAAACAAACAACTCTAAGACAGGGCAACATTTTGAACAGTACTGGGGAATTGACGTCTGACTTGATATCATAAAAAGAGAATAAATAAAAGACATAATAATTGACTTAGCCAAATGTCAACGGCTCTCACTGAGTATTTGCATTTGTAACCGATTAGGCGACCCTCATAAAACAACAATTTACGGTATTGGCAGAAGAATTATTTTTCCTTTGATCTCTGCTAATAGCCTGAAATACCTGCTGATTGGAGAGACTTAAGCTAAATAAACAATTAATCTGCCATTTATTCAGATTTTTCTGTCCGATATTAACTTTAATGAGAATGCAGTTTATATGAACATTATGTTCAATCATTTTATTATTACAACGCTCGGAAATACTTGCCTATTCATTATAATTAACAAGGCCGACTTCTTTTTTTGTGTCATGTGAAACTCATTGACTGGAATTTGATTTCTACGGATGTATAACGACATAATTGAACTACGTCAGTCAAGACCTGTTTTTTTATCTGAAATGTCTGATCGACCGAACAACTCTAATAAGTAGAAATGCTTTATTTGATTTTAAGTTCGCCCTTTGATATAGATTTACAATGTGTATTTTTTTTCTTTTATTGTAAAACAAAATAGTATACAACCAGTCAGTTACTTATTCTTAATAATTCTAAAAGTATCAATATCAGCGGGGAAGAACTCAACTCAACCACATAAACTAGTCCCCATGTTTAAATTAACTCCAACATGTACACATTGGACATTAATGTATCCATTTTGACTTTAAATAATGAAATGATCCAACTAATTGCACGCTAGTGAGAGGGGTCATGGCCCTTATCACTCTATATGTGGATCACTTTTTCTCCATAGTATAGTGATTGAGCGTCCGCTTCGAATGCGAGAGGTCCTGGATTCAATCACAGGTCGTGTCATACCAATGACGTAATAAAAAAGGTTACCAGTAATTCCCTAGCTAGAATGAAACCGATTTCTCTTGTCTCATACCCTCGAGGCGATGGATAACATCAGGAATGAGGTGTCGAGAGTGACAAGTGTGAACATATTTTTAAATCCACCTTAAATAAACTAGTATATAAACTAAGGTTTTCCAAGAAAGAACTTCAAACTAGTGTGAATGTTACAATTAGTTATCTGCAACGTCTACAGTTATAATTTTATATAGTGTGGATAATTTGACGCGATTCTCGACCTTCTATTAGCATAACTTAACAGCTGATATATAATATATATTTATAATTCCGGTTGTAGGTTTTCATAAGCGGTATTTGTAATACCAACACAAATCTAAAAGACCGATATTGAACGATTTTGATCGCGGATTTCAATGCAAGAACCGGGTAATATATTCATTCATAAAGGTCAGGATCAAATCGAATTCTCCGAGCTATTATTGTTTGATATTTAACACCCTGTACACTATTTCAGCAGATGGACAGATGCCGAACTTTGATGTGCCTATATGGAACGTTACTGCTGTATCTGGAAACACGGCTGTGTTACCGTGTACTGTGACCGGCATCACTGATGATAGTTATAAGGTATCACATTGATTACACTATTACATTGTTTTCTATTGATTACACCATTTTATAACTTGATTTCGATGGATTATGGAGATTTTTCAGTGAAAATAACAGTGAAAATAACAGTGAAATTATCACTTTGTTTTTTCACTGTTTTAGAAGCTGGTTTCCAGTATCATGCATAAAAAGAAACTTAACGTCAACGGCGCCGGGCTTTAATACAGAAAATTAGTTGAATTTTGGTGTAAAAAGAGTATATTAAGTCAGACAGAGAAGGCAGCACTCAACTTAACCAGCCGAGCACAGAAAACATTAAAAACACACAAAGCACAATGCCCAACTAAACAAGCGCAGATCCGCCCAAGTCCAAGCTGTCGAAAAGTATAATAAATTAT
The DNA here is from genome assembly GCA_947247005.1 of Spisula solida. Taxonomy (NCBI): domain Eukaryota; kingdom Metazoa; phylum Mollusca; class Bivalvia; order Venerida; family Mactridae; genus Spisula; species Spisula solida. The sequence goes on from OX365951.1 coordinate 38,550,921, forward strand.
AACTAGCTGAATGACCCAGTAGAAAAGATACAGCAACCAAAAGGCGGAATGCCTACGCTGAATGACCTAGTAACAACAGTAAAACTGCTGAACTACATAGTTATAGCAGCCTTTAGTCTAAAAAGTTAAATAACAGTATTAAAACGTTGAAAGGCCCGTATAGTCGGATGACCTACTAACTAGCTGAATGACCCAGTTTCCACAGCAAAAGGACTATATTGCCCCGCTTTAGCTGTAAGAAATCTTAAAACGAAGAAGTGCCCAACACACTACCGACCAATTAAACGCCCCTAGTCTCATTGTTAAAAACTGAATAGAAAAGATTCAGCAAACAAAAGGCAGAACGCCGGGCACGCTGAATGACCTAGTAACAACAGTAACACTGCTGAACTACATAGTTTTAGCAGCCTACAGTATAAAAGTTAAGTAACAGTATTAAAACGTTGAAAGGCCCGATTTCAGCTACAAAAATCTGAAAACCTTAAAACGAGTGACCCAGTTTCATTAAGTAAAATGACGTAATTGAACAAATCGAGATATGACGTACTGAATTGCAAGCAATACAGAAGTCCCCTACCGGTTTAAAGCTATTGTCAATATGTCTGTTGCCATATCAAACACAATTTCCGTCAGAACCAAAACTGACGGACAGATGGCACAAGTGATGACACAAGTGATCATACAAAAATTAAATTTTCACTCGTGGCTACGCCACTCTTGAAAATATTGGTTTTCTCTGATCACTCGGTGAAATAAAATTGAATTTTGATCTTACACCAAAATCAACAAAAAACCTCTATATATTGTTTTCCATTGAGTACACAATAATTATTTTATATAGTAACTTGGAAGTCGTTTGATAATGTATCCACCTTTTAGCATTATTTACTTAACATGATATTGTGTATGCTGTGTATAAAACAGTATATTTCATAATTATATACATTTGAATTTTTGTGAAGTATTTATATCATATAAACCTGCATTTACACATCAAAAGTATTCCACTAAATTAGCTTTTTATGCCCCCATCTTTGATGGGGGCTGTATATTGCTTTGTACATGTCTGTCGGTCGGTAGACCAAATACTAGCTGTTTCCTTTCAATAACGCAAGAACGCATTGTCCTAGGATCTTTAAACTTTACATGTACGTTGGTATTTAAAATTAAATGACCCCTATTGATTTCGAGGTTAGTAGGTCAAAGGTCAAGGTCACTGTGACCTTTACTATTTCTGATTACTCAAATGGTTTCCGTTCAATATATCAAAAACGCTTTGCTCTAGGATATTTAATTTTTATATGCAGGTTGTACATCAACAGTAGATGACCCTTTTCGATTTTAAGGTCAGTAGGTCAATGGAAAAGGTTAATGTGACCTTTACCATTTCTGACTATCTAAATGGTTTCCGTTCAATTACTCAAGAAAGCTTTGCAATAGGATCTTCAAACTCTATATGGAGGTTGGTCATCAACAGTAGATGACCATCCGTTTTAACTTTTAACATGTATGAAAGGATGAATGCAGTCATCACCACTTAGAAGAAAAAAGGAAAATAAATCACCGATGCCATGACAATGACCATAACCAATGTTTCATGTTCCAGCCTTTTCCGTTTCTTCTTTACATACCTTAAATTTTGAAGATACTTCTGGCAATGTTCAGTTCTAGCTTTCCAGCAGGTGAACTAGATTCATCTAGTATGAACTTACTTACCTTTCCTCTCTGTGACCGCTGGTAAATACGACTGTTTCCAGGTCTCTCCATCGAATCGGATGTTTATCGTACACCAATCTGTTTTTTTCCCCGCCTATGGCCTTTCTCATAGTGTTAATGTCACCGTTGATTGTCCATGGCCATGTCTCGTTTGTCCTTTCTCTGTCTTTTGTCGCATCTATTACAATGACAATTATAACTATGATACCCTGTATAACTACGATGAGCTTGAGATAATAAAACAGTTATTTCATCTTTGTTTTGGGAACGTAACGTTCAAAACTATTGTCACTTGGTATCAGGACAAACTGTTCCCTTTGTTGGTATATTAGTACATATAAACACACTTCGTGATGCACTGGTGTTCTTGAAACACACATATAACAACTGTATGCTGGTGAAACAGTGTTGATGTATCATTTCTGTATCATTTCTGTATCATTTCCCTTACACACAACGGAAGCAGTTTTGCGTACGCGTGTAACTCTTCAGTTTTATTTTTGTATTCTTCCTTCTCATAAATGTGTGATATGTTTCGTGTGTTCGTATTGTGTATTTCGTGTCTTGCTCCTTTCGATGAGAACTGCTTACGAAATTTTCAAATAATCTTGTGTGACATCATTAAGGGCCAAACTATCATTATTTTCTTTCCAGTTCATGTCTTGAGGATCTTATAGAAGATTGTCATAATATTGTTAAATAAGTTTCATTATTATGTCATCAAATTTCAGTGTTCGTCATGTTCTTAGATGCCACTTTATTCACAGATACAAGTAGCAATTTGTTCACTGCTCTTTTCTTACATTCCTTCTGTTTAAGTTTAGTGTTCCCTCCCTTGTGTTTAAGAATTATCCGAAGCCACAGTGTGTCCTTCGTTTCGGAATGAGTATATAGGCTTGCTTGAAATATCCATTTTTTTGGTGATATGGATGGTTCGTTCTATGTCTGACTCTTGCGTGGATGGCTAGGTGCTGCCGTCGTTTCTGCGTGGCCTTGAGTTGTCTGGGCGCTACAGTATTTGTTATTATCTTTTTCAATTTACGAGTACCATTGTACGTTTGGCATAAATACATAACGTTGGCAACAGGAGAGAACTAAACAATGAATCATCATACAATACTGCACTTCCTTCATATATTCCATTAACCGAAATGACTATAACACATCAGGAAAACAAGGCAGACGAAATGGTTTTAATATTGTCTTGAAATCTATTTTCTGTACATGCGAAATTCATTGTAATCTTAGTCAACAATTCCATCAGAGTACAGACAACATTGCTGGGGAAATGTTGAACGTTAGCCAAAATATTTGCCTTCTCCAAATTGAAACAGTCATCACTCCTTTGGTCAATGCCAACGTTTGATGGGTGCCTAACAGGAAAATACACAATATTTCAAAAGAAGACATCAAGCAAGTGGACTTAATGTACGAAATTGATATAAATGGTCATCAAAGAATATTCGGCCTTTTGTCGACTCCTTGTCTTGTTAATTACATGTATGTATTTTTAACAGCATGGCTCATCTGCAACATTTGCACAAACGACGAAATTTGTTTCACCAATGAATAGTATGTTCATTCAGTTGTATTTCCACCTATACTGTTATAATAATCATGGCGGATATTACAATTTCAGCATCTGGAACACATTTTGATCTAACAATCTTGCAACTTCTGAAAGCAAAGGTTTTCGAGAAATGTGTTTCAGAAGAGTTTTTGGAACAGTGAACTATTTAGTGACCTGCCGCCTCATTCCATAATGAGACCACATTAGATAGGCCGGGTTTACAAAAGTATACACATTATAACTAATTGTTTTCCACCGTTTTGTTCTCTGTTAAAAAAATGAGCAGTTTGTTGGTTCAAATTTTTGTAGCACTACAAGGTTCATACGAGTCGAACGATAGGTTTGCTCAAGTGTTTTTGAAACACTTTCAAAACATTCAATTTGATTATATCACTAGTCCTGTGCGCGTTTTCTGTTCTCTAAATGTGTGTGTTACTATAATTGAGCAACACCGTAAATACAAAAGTTTGTACTAATTTGCCTGTAATGCGCTGAAAATCGATTCAAATGTACTCATTTCAACACATTAAATAAGTATTTAGTTGATGAATTTTGTTAATTGTATCTACGTTCTTGTGACTCATGATATAAAAGTTGCTCGAACGTTTAATTTACACAGTAAGTTAATTATCGCGTTAAATCGTTGAAATTAACGGAACAATTAAAACGTATGTTGTGTTATTGTCTGGTGTAGTTCCAGGTTCAGGAGATGTTTGTGAAGATGTTGCCAATATCTTTTGTTTCAGTAATTTGGTCCTTGTGTTATTTTTGTATCGCCTATTGCATTTGCACTGCGATATTAATTTCTCCGCGTATGTTATTCACTTTTGTGTGAACAGCATTCACTTTTTTACGTAAAGTTGAAATATAAAAAATACAAGTGACCCTGCATGTTACTTACTATACTGTCGAAGTTCAGGATATGTTCCAAATGTATAGATTTTGTTATTTATCAATGATATAGGTACATGTGCGCTAATTGATAGGGCTTCTTTATATGGTTAATTGTTTGTACGCCGTCACAGACATGCGACCTATCGCTTCTTGGTGTAATAATGCAGACTTCAAATTTAACATTTTCTTTCGTCGTTGGTACTTTTAATGGCTGCATTTGATAATTATCTTCAACAACATAACATAAATGTAAATAGAAATCAAATAATATTTCCAATTTCGACACATTTGAACATGACATATCACATTCTCCCGCTTATTGTTCCTATACAGAATTCCCTTGGAGTAAGTACCAAACATCTGACACATCGGTTTGTTTTAATATTTCTTTCTTGACAATTTCTTTGAGTAATTTACGCCATGCGAACTTTGTCTCCTATTGTTTTAACTGCGCGCTGTTTGATTCTATGATGCTAGTGCCTTCCTTCACCACAGCTGTGTGAGAGAGTTATTTCATTAACTTAGAACCTATCAAATATTTGTCTATAGGAAGCGAGTTTCCAGGAATGGCATTTAATTAATCAAGGAGTCAATCTTTCTAATATAAGCCGACCAAAAGACAAATTGTTAAGTAATTAAATAAACCACGGAATGCAACCGAATAGACACGTGATATCCGTGATAGCAATCAGAAAATCGTGTTTTTCCCTCCTGCTCAGTATCTCATGTTTTTTCACATGATGTTGAATCAGGGATCAACCGGTGGAATGGAGCAATATCTCCATGATTGATTGTGATTCCATTGTTTTCTTGTGAACAAAATCGAAATGTTAATTTTAACGTTTTTCCTTATTAAGCTAATTTGAAGTTAGAGGGTAGACTCAGACTGAAGGATAATTAAGTGTCCAAATGTAGCAGAGCCTTTCTCATTGGTGCTCTTTGTGAGAATACACTAGACTGTCACACAGGTGATCTGAGTTTGTTGCACAAGTTGAGACATGTTTTACTTTATGACTTACTGCAAGGTCTATCATATCTGATTGATGTTGACTCCATGTAACAGCCGATGATTATATATCTCGCTTATGTGACTTTAACGCTCTTACTTTGTTCTTTGTTAGTCATTTCATCCAATAACGAAGAAGTTATCATCTTGTGGTCATATGCTACTGGGAAACGGTTTAAGACAACATGTAAGCCACAACCTAACACAGTTGATAAGGGACATGCCAAATTTGTACATGCGTTTCATAGTTTAGTTTAATAATATTTTATTGTGACCAAGGAATTGGGCACAAGTTATTTCAACATTATTGAAGCCCTCTCCCAGAATACGAGGGATGATCAACAAGTACGCGGAAAAGTACCGTCACTTCTTTATTTGTCACTGTAAGTCGTTGAAACCTGTTAAACATGAAGATAAATTTATTTTAAATTGATTCATCGCTGACCATCAATATTAACCAAAGTCAGAACGAACGCGGTTTCCTATGACAACGTCACTCGACGTCATGCGGCCCAAATTTTCATATTTTCCAACGTTGCACGTAGCAAACGATGACGTATCATTCGTGCGTTTGTAATATTATAATTTTCTAAAGGGAGGGTTATGAATATGCAATGATAGAACATTGCATTCATTATTTTTCAAAAAATGTTTTAACGTCAAAATTCCGTTTAAGAGCTATTTTCTTCGAAGTCTTGGTCTGAAAATGAGTGTGATACTATAATCGGCGTCGAAAATTCGTGTTGCGATTGAAATGTCATAAAATACCAATGACACTATTGTAAAATACAACAAATATGTAATAGCATACACAACATGTGTCTTTTTTGCATATTCTCTCACATGTAGCCATGTGGAATCAACGCCGACATGCGATTGGGCTGTACGACGTCAATAAAATCAAATTACGTCATAAATATGAATGTTCTCCCGCAGCTAATTCTTCTAATTGACATGCAAGTTGCAAAGAAAAATCAACGATTTTCGGTTGACAGGTCTATAAAGTGTATCTGGTTGAACAGCTACTTTTTGAGAATCATTCAGTGCGTTATACATTATGAATTGTGCCTCGAATGAGTATGGATAATGATGTATGTAACGACGTCGCGATGACGTTGGGCCGGTGTAGCCATAGTGACGTTACGGTTTCTATGTTTTTTTCACCAAATATTTGCTTGTGCTCAATGTTTTTATTGTTATGTATTTGTAACACTCAAATCTATTACCAGACGGAATTTCTTCAATATTGATGCCGTAACAAAGATTTTAGAGCATTTTTCAGCGTATTTGTTGATCACCCCTCGTATTTACAACTCAAGCTATGGAAGTTGTTCCAGGACTGTTCGGCTCGATGATAAGTTATCGTAGCTGAGTATTATATCCATGTGTTGACGGGAATAGAAACACATTAACCAATCTAACATTTGTTTGACGATTTGTGGTTATGTCTTTTCCTCACAAACACTTGCTGTTTAATAGATATGACTGTTAAAGTGTGAATATAAAACATCAATACTAAATACTAAGAGTGACACCTGTTTAAATATGCCCAATGTGGCTGTTATTTAGACAAAACTGCTCCGGTGGAGTTATATAATTATATTATTTACAGGTCAATAGAAAATTTTGTTTTGGCTACTTTTCTACGTGTTTGATAACCAATATTTGTTTCTTAATAAACAAAGAAAATAACGTTTCATGTAAGAACATTTCGTATGCATTGATTTCAAAACTTCCCAGAATCGCGTGATTTGTATTAATACGTGAAGTCGAAAGCCCCCATCTACAAACACAGAAGGCATGTGCATATTTATCTAAACATGCTGATGAAATAATTAATTGTCCATGGTAAATCGATGATATAGCAGTATTAAAACTGCGAAGAAGAATTATATTTCAAATAGTGTGTCTATCTGAAAGTTGTATGCTCGATATTTCATCAAGTATTGAATGTATGTCTGAAGCGACGATCTACCCAACGACACTAAGTAAACTATGAACTTGCGAACTGTATAATACATGCTACATCAACTCTCATACGTAATGTGAAACCTCGATCAGAGCATCAAAGCTCGCGGTGTACATGCACAGGTCACCAACAATTATAGACCCGGAACCATCTGTTTTCACATATGACCATAGCATGAATTATTGAATCTATTAAGTTGTAGTTAAATTGGACGTTCATATGCGTTATACCAGTTGAGGTTTCCAGTAAACTTAAATAATAAAATCGGACACTCAGGGACATCAGCTCTCAAGGTAACTGTCTATCACAAGGAAGCATAAAACGAACAGTTGGATGAAAACACGTCTCGCACTTCGACAACCCGCTGTGTGTGTCAGTCAAACATAGCCGGAGTATTAACGAATCAAGAGGACAACCAAACATCAGGCAGCCCGCAAAAATAACAGGGAAAAATGGTATTGCAATTTATTCTTTTAAACACGGACCATGCATACGTAAAAAGAATATTTAAATCCTACTTGCTGTTCAGTTTAATACTCGTCCCAGTTCGAGTCCTTCAATATCACCACCCCCTTGTAATAGTTGGAACCATACACTGCAATGTTTCTAGGGCTAGAGGTAACCCCTGAGGTTTCTGCTTCCATTGACTATTAACAGACAAATACATGTGAGCCAGTCTCCATGAAAACCTGCTATTTTTACACTATAATATTACTATCATGTTCCAAGGTTTCGAAAGAAAACTCTTAAAGTAAGAAAAATGACATATCTATTGATTCAATTTTAAGTCATTTACCCATATAGTACTTTATCTAAGCTTTAAAATTCTCATGAGTTATGTCGAAATCACTTACTTTGTTACTATGATAACCAGTTTGGGAAAAGTACTCCAATTGAGAAAAACGAGGAGTTTGTTGTTCAAAACAATAGTTGCCTTTCTCTGAATGCGAACATCTAAAATTTTGATATTACATTTCAAAAATTAAAACATTATTCTAAAACGTGATACTATTTCAACATCAAGAATTTTTCAAATGCTGTATTTATGAAATGCTTGTTACGTCAAATAACGTTTTATAAAGGTGACCACAAACACAAACATAGTTGCACTGAAACACATGTCACATACTGGTAACACTCCTGTCAAATTACAACATCCCACGGCCCACACACGTCTAGCAGTTTCATTAGTGCATTAGAGTTGCACAGTAGTTGTTCTTATTGACAAAGGTCTTAATTATTTTCAAGATTATGTGATTGAGCTTACAGGGAATTCAATTACTTATCATGCTCGTGTTAAAAGTGATTTAATGTTGTTGGGCAAGACAAGCAAATGATAACATGTGATTGGTTTAAAAAAACTCACAATACCTAAATAACATGTGCAAACCTTTGCTGCATATGTGCGTTCACAATTAAATTGGTTTACCACTAAATGACGGAAACTGAAGAGCGGAAACCTGCAACTGATTTATTCGTACATGCAGATAATTATCCTTTATGACACTTTTAAAGAGGGAACAACAATTGGATCGGATGGTTATGTTGATATATTCTTCACGGACTGGTGATCCGTTATGGTGGTAAATAAGGTTTTCTTTCAGGGTTGTGGTTAGGTCATCAATCCCTACATCTAATGTTTTAATATACATATTACCGGGCAATGTGACAGAATGGTCAGAATTCGAAGATTAGGACTATTTTGTGGTTTTGACCCAACGAGATATAACACACCATCAATATACCGAGAAATGTCTTCAAACCTGTTTCAAGGGACGTAACATTCTGTCTACATTGTTCGTATCTCGTAAATGAGTCATACATCATATTACCCGTTATTGAAGGAAGTACAACAGTTATCAACATCATTATTATAATTTTTGTTTGACGTTTTCATTGTTCGTGCAAGCAGCGTAACCCTCGGACCAATGCCTGTATCATTCATTGTTCCATGTTGGCATGTACGAGCAGCGTACCGTCGGACCAATGCCTGTATCATTCATTGTTCCATGTTGACCCGCGGGAGCAGCGTAACCCTCGGACCAATGCCTGTATCATTCATTGTTCCATGTTGACCAGTGCGAGCAGCGTAACCCTCGGACCAATGCCTGTATCATTCATTGTTCCATGTTGACCAGTGCGAGCAGCGTACCGTCGGACCAATGCCTGTATCATTAATTGTTCCATGTTGACCTGTACGAGCACCGTACCGTCGGACCAATGCCTGTATCATTCATTGTTCCATGTTGACCTGTGCGAGAAGCGTTACCCTCGGACCAATACATGTATTATTCATTGTTCCATGTTGACCTGTGGGAGCAGCCGTGTTATATCGTGTAAGTGTATACGTCCTGTTTCCCTTCCTTGTTATATCTTGTAAGTGCGTCACACGGTTTGTGATTAAATATTTATATTTCCTTGCTCATCTTTGTGTTCGTCTACGCACTTGTGAGAAGAGTTTTGCAATTGTGCCCATTAATCAGAAGGAAACTGCAAAACAATTTTATTGTCAGTCAATCGTATAATTTATAAGTTGTTTGCTTGCTTGTATTTACATTTTATAACAGTCGATGGTTAGTCACTTATAATGATGCGTATAACTTGATCAATGTTGGTATTCGAACTTGCCAGACTGCGGTCATGTATGGTGTTAGAGATGTACAGGAACCTAATCTATTTGTCTACGATCCTAAAAATGTTTGCATTGGTGTTCAGTAGACCCGGGGATATGGTGGGACTGAATGACAATGGGGGATTTATCCGCGTAAACACACTCGACAAAAGGTTCGTCAAACTCTATTGAATAATATCATTTTACGTCAGACATTATATACCGAGTGGATTCTTTGATGTTCTAAAAGATAAAATGATTTGACCCGTTACATGCGAGGTGTCTACTTCGTAGAACATCGTTTTCCAGTTTGGGTATTGTCAATGTGATAAAGTAGGCTTATCAATTTCCCTGTGAGTGTTTCAGCTCCCTTTGCAATCAATACATAAGCGCAGTGATAGTTAAACGGAGAGGGTACGGACGGTAGTTTACTGTATCCACAGTACAGACACTTTGTTTGATTGATTTTCATCTGAAATGATTAATTCCAGCGGAGACATACTTATTGTTTACACTTGTCAAACTACACATCTAATACATTTTGATAAATGACATTGTTCGACAGTTGTTGGCCTTCCAACTATCCATTTGCTTTATTACTGTATTTGGAGTAATTATTTCGTTACAGATAATTAGGATGCGTTGTAGTTCGTTGAAGCGTGTTAATTATAGCAATGTAGCGGTAAATTTATGGGCATTGAGTAAGGAAGCATTGCAGTAGGTCCGAAATATTGTCTGTGGCATTGTGAATTATTCCATTCCTTATTTGTGAAATAAAGGCGTCGGAAGCTGTTCTATTTGCGTTGTACAAATGTGTTGTAAAGTTACTTTAGAACACGCTGTATTCTGTGTTCATGACTTTGCCTTCGGCAGGTTTAGTCCTATTTGTGAACACGGTTTTATTGATGGACGGTTGAACTTCTTAAATAAATAACAAAAAATCACAAACTTGAACTATTAAAAGAGTTGTAAACGGATCGAATAATGTACATCAGTGTTAAACTGTCTTTACGTTTAATACAATGGTAAACGGAATTACATGTATAATAAAATTTATTCGCTCATCTATAAAACGAAGCTTTTAGAAACCTTTATAAGGACGATAAAGATAGTAATTTAAAGTATTTCAGTCGTTAAGAATAAGTACATAATTGGTTTTCATTAAATCAGATTAGATTGCCAGCATTGGTAAATTGGAAATATTCTTGCAAGCGTTGCTGCTGTTTAGATTGTAATGTATTTCGTGTCCAATTAATGAGAAATTAATCCTTGGAAAATCCCATTGTCTGATATGCTTTTACCATTTACGTCAAACGAAACTAACTATTGTCCTGGTAGTTGTTTCCGTTTGTAGTAGATAGGCTTCGAAATTGAGGACATATTCCCTAGCATGTAAAGGAGCATAACGTTTAAAACTTAAAGTTCGGCGTGTGTATATTTTCTTTTGTGTGCGTTCTTGTACATTTCGTTCCCTGCTGTTTCTGTTGTGTCCTGCACCTAATTTCGTATATGTACGCAAATTACAGTGAAGTTCCGCTAATAAGACGAGTCAAAACGGTGGTCTTAATAGCGAATCGGTCTTATTAGCGGACCTTTTTTGTTCTAAATTTAACACTTTGGGACCTAAAACTGGCAAACATCTGCATGATTTCAAAATAATCAAAGTGGTCTTATTAGCGGAACTTTAGTGTAATAGAAAATGATTCTAGATATGATTTTAACCTGCAAATCGTAAACAATAATGTTTTTCAAACTTGAATAATCAATAAAATATCACCAAATATCATTATTTGTCATTGTCTAAAGGGAGCTCTTTCATGCAGACAATGTCAGCTATCTGTTCTTATAATATTCTTGTTTGTGCCTTGCGTGCTCACACATCCCCTGTCCGATCTGTTATTATATTTTTCATTGACAACCAGTAAAAATCATGTATGAAACTACAGGACTATATACAATTTACCCATTTGTTTAAATGTAGTGTTCCGACACTCACTTATACTTGTATTGGGCTAAAGCGATACATGCAAAAAGGATTTTGTAGTTGTTAACTTCCATTTTTTTCACTTTTGTGTTTGTCATTATGACGTGCGTTAATTCTTGTGGTATGTGATTGTTCTTTTGTGGGTTTTCCTTTTTTGTGCCTTTTCTCTGTTGTTTCTGTTGTCCAAGTTTCAGCTGTCAAAAAGCTGTATGTCCAAGTTCTAGATTTAAAAAGTCGAAAGTCTAAGTTTCAGCTGTCAAAAGCCCGAAAGTCCAAATTTCAAGATTCAAAAAGCCGAAGAACCTAGTTTCAGCTGTCAAAAGGCCGAAAGTCCAAATTTCAAGATTCAAAAAGCCGAAGAACCTAGTTTCAGCTGTCAAAAGCCCGAAAGTCCAAATTTCAAGATTCAAAAAGCCGAAGAACCTAGTTTAAGCTGTCAAAGGCCCGAAAGTCCAAGTTTCAAGATTCAAAAAGCCGAAGAACCTAGTTTAAGCTGTCAAAGGCCCGAAAGTCCAAGTTTCAAGATTCAAAAAGCCGAAGAACCTAGTTTAAGCTGTCAAAGGCCCGAAAGTCCAAGTTTCAAGATTCAAAAAGCCGAAGAACCTAGCTTAAGCTGTCAAAGGCCCGAAAGTCCAAGTTTCAAGATTCAAAAAGCCGAAGAACCTAGTTTCAGCTGTCAAAAGCCATAAAGTCCAAGTTTCAAGATTTAAAAAGCCGAAGAACCTAGTTTAAGCTGTCAAAAGCCATAAAGTCCAAGTTTCAAGATTCAAAAAGACGAAGATCCTAGTTTAAGCTGTCAAAACCCCGAAAGTCCAAGTTTCAAGATTCAAAAAGACGAAGAACCTTGTTTAAGCTGTCAAAAGCCCGAAAGTCCAAGTTTCAAGATTCAAAAAGACGAAGAACCTAGTTTCAGCTGTCAAAAGCATCTAAAACAAGTCTACTGATCTATTAGAAAATACAAATACAAGTCAAAAACACATCTACGACCGATACCTTTAAAATATGTTTAAATGAGTAAATAACTTTAAACGTATAGATCTACAGGTTGATTCATCTGAAACATGTCCACAAGTTAACATGTCTATAAGTCGCCAAGAAAATCTCGTTTCAAACAATTCAGACACATTCAGACAATTAAAGCGGAATGCGGCGTACAGCTTTGTTAAAGACGGACGAGGTACTAAATAGGTTCACCAATTACCTTAACCATTACCTCACAGTGGGTACGCTTAGTATTTACAAATGATTCTATAATTACTATTCGTACCGTATAACATTCTCACTGAGCTTTAATTATTCTACCAGTATATCTTCAATGGAGTAAATAGAAGTTAAATAACTTTTATCTGAATCTTTGTTGTTATCCAATGACTCCAGGACAATATATTGACGTTAGAGAAGTTGCGAAATTTAACGTGTAACGTTACGTCTTCGTGAATACTATTTTGGGGTATTTCGTCATCCAGACAAGTGTAGTTTCTACAAGTAACGAACGTGTGACAGACAAAAAAATGTTGATATTAACACTCATTGGCCATTTGCGAAGAAATCATGTTTTAACTTTCACATGAACTTACACGCACACGTTGTGTTTCGCAAGCCAATAGAGACATTTCGAAAGTCAAAATGTAACATATACGTCTACGTGAATACTTTTTTTTTCGTCATCTAGATATGTGTAGTTTTTACAAGAAACGGACGTGTAACAGTCGAAAAAATCATGAATACTATAAAACACAGGAATGCGTATGCACGGGGAACTCAATATATCATCTTACGACAACCAAGAATACTGCCTACGACAACCAACAATACTACCTACGACAACCAACAATACTGCCTACGACAACCAACAATACTGCCTACGACAACCAAGAATACTGCCTACGACAACCAACAATACTGCCTACGACAACCAAGAATACTGCCTACGACAACCAAGAATACTACCTACGACAACCAACAATACTGCCTACGACAACCAACAATACTGCCTACGACAACCAACAATACTGCCTACGACAACCAACAATACTGCCTACGACAACCAACAATACTGCCTACGACAACCAACAATACTACCTACGACAACCAACAATATTGCCTACGACAACCAACAATACTGCCTACGACAACCAATAATACTGCCTACGACAACCAAGAATACTGCCTACGACAACCAACAATACTGCCTACGACAACCAACAATACTACCTACGACAACCAACAATACTGCCTACGACAACCAACAATACTGCCTACGACAACCAAGAATACTGCCTACGACAACCAACAATACTGCCTACGACAACCAACAATACTGCCTACGACAACCAACAATACTACCTACGACAACCAACAATACTGCCTACGACAACCAAGAATACTGCCTACGACAACCAAGAATACTGCCTACGACAACCAACAATACTGCCTGCGACAACCAATAAGACATCCTATGACAACCAACAATACATCCTATGACAACCAACAATAAAGCCTACGACAATCAACAATAATGCCTACGACAACCAACAATACATCCTACGACAACCAACAATACTGCCTACGACAACCAACAATACTGCCTACGACAACCAACAAAACTGCCCACGACAACAAAAATACATCCTATGACAACCAACAATACATCCTATGACAACCAACAGTACTGCCTACGACAACCAACAATACCGCCTACGACAACCAACAAAACTGCCCACGACAACAAAAATACACCCTATGACAACCAACAATACATCCTATGACAACCAACAATACTGCCTACGACAACCAACAATACTGCCTACGACAACCAACAAAACTGCCCACGACAACAAAAATACATCCTATGACAACCAACAATACATCCTATGACAACCAACAGTACTGCCTACGACAACCAACAATACCGCCTACGACAACCAACAAAACTGCCCACGACAACAAAAATACATCCTATGACAACCAACAATACATCCTATGACAACCAACATACTGCCTACGACAACCAACAATACAACCTATGACAACCAACAATACAACCTTTTTTCTTATTCTTTGTTACTTTGAAATACATTCATGCACATATATAACAGTTATGACAAAAATGCACTCAAAGTGTTTTTGAGGTTTTCTTTCTCATACTCTCATTCTCTTTCACATTCTCATGCATTCCAGACAATCATACACAGTTACTTTCTATACAAATACTTACATTTAACTATTATTATTAAACAATACATTTACAGACAGTACAAAATTATACTTACTCATATTTATAACTAAGATATTCAAAATTGCTCATATTTGTTTTGTGTATACTTTTAGCTCAGTATTTCCCAGTTTGGCATCTTATTTGTTTACTCGAAAAGTTATTGATTTTGAATATGAAAAATTATTGAATTGATTCAATAGATGTTGAACAACATGGCATTCCCAGAATAAATGTTCTATGGATTCTATATGACAATTATAGAAATCACACAAGTTAGAGTCAACAATTTTGCATATATAAAGATGTTTATTTGTAGGAATTATTCTTGTATTTATCTTAAACTGAAAATCCTTCAACCAACCATACCTCATACAAAACCAACAATAAAGCCTGCGACAACCAACAATACTGCCTACGACAACCAACAATACTGCCTACGACAACCAACAATACTGCCTACGACAACCAACAATACTGCCCACGACAACAAAAATACATCCTATGACAACCAACAATACATCCTATGACAACCAACAATACTGCCTACGACAACCAACAATACAACCTATGACAACCAACAATACAACCTTTTTTCTTATTCTTTGTTACTTTGAAATACATTCATGCACATATATAACAGTTATGACAAAAAATGTACTCAAAGTGTTTTTAAGGTTTTCTTTCTCATACTCTCATTCTCTTTCACATTCTCATGCATTCCGGACAGTCATACACAGTTACTTTCTATACAAATACTTACATTTAACTATTATTATTAAACAATACATTTACAGACAGTACAAAATTATGCATACTCATATTTATAACTAAGATATTCAAAAATAGGAAACATAGAGTTTTTGATTTTTTTTAGTTTATTTTTGCATTAATGTTAATTTTCTGTACCATAATGACAGTATATGATTATGTAATTGACAATGTGTTCCATTTGTGACAGTAGGACTCATATGTGTTATTGTTTAGTGCAATTTCGGCCTCAATTTTTAATTTACATGAAAGATAATTCTTAAATACGGAAAACCTTGAAATAAGCTTCCTGCACTTCATTCTGTATATAAAATTGCTTATATTTGTTATGTGTATACTTTTAGCTCAGTATTTCCCAGTATCGCATCTAATTTGTTTACTCGAAAAGTTATTGATTTTGAATATGAATTGATTCAATAGATATTGAACAAAATGGCATTCCCAGAATAAATGTTCTATGGATTCTATATGACAAATACCGAAACCCACAAGTTATAGTCAACAATTTTGCATATATAAAGATGTTTATTTGTAGGAATTATTCTTGTATTTATCTTAAACTGAAAATCCTTCAACCAACCATACCTCATACAAAAACCAACAATTAAGCCTTCGACAACCAACAATACTGCCTACGACAACCAATGATACATCCTACGACAACCAAAAATACAGCCTACGACAATGAACAATACAGCCTACGACAATGAACAACACAGCCTACGACAATGACTAACACAGCCTACGACAACAAACAATACAACCTATGACAACAAACAATACAACCTACGATAACCAACAATACAACCTACGATAACCAACAATTCGACCTACAACAAACAAGAAACAGCCTGTGACTAACAAAAAACAACATAAAAATACCAACAATACAAACACCATAGTTTATAACAGCACCAATGTGATTTAGATATCAAATACGTGGAGATTTACGTAAATAGTTATCCGTTCTGACAAGGAGCAGTTTACTACAATTATCCTTAAACTTGTCTTCTTACATGCCAAATAACATATTTACATTCCTTCCAGACCTATTTGGCAATCAGAAAATATGAATTGATTGTTGATTATCTCATACAGTCAATAAAATGTAGTAACTTGTCTGCTTCCAGGTTTTTCTATGATGGGATGTTTTATATTATGTAACAAATAGGCACCCGCTCATTGCCTTAATGGTACCAATCTCCACTTATATGTGGAATCTGGGGAATATGAATTTGGATTTTTGTTGCGTCATGTTTGTCCAACAGCTTTGTTTGGGTGCAGAATTGGGTGCTCACCATCGAAGCTGATCGCCAAACGAACACCGTTAATAATTTGTATTTCACATTCTTTTTGACGTGACTGCTGTATGTCAATAGGTAGATCCAAGAAATCTGTATATACTACATATAGTGGTATAGTTGAGCCGTTGTAATCAAACGTTGAGGTTAGCAGTGAATCAAACTTGTATTTCATTCGATTAATAAATGAAGGTTATTTGAATCATTTTGAATTGATTCACATTTTTAACTGCAATGTATAGTAGAATTTAAACTGAAACATTCTAGTAACCAAGTGACTTCTGTTACTGAGTTTTTTGTAGAGATTATTAACAGATTGTGGTATTTCTCTAGAATACTGAACAAGACAAAACCAAGCATTTCAATAAAATGAAACAAAAATTCAGCAATCCAGTTATTTCTTAGTATTCACCATTTTTGTTTTTGGAAATGATATAATACGAAACTTCGGTCAATGTTTCCGTTATGATGTGTAAAAACTGATAACCTAGAAATAAAATACGATTTTAAGAAGATTTAACTGATCTTGTCCCGCTCTAGGCTTTAATACATGTTTTGGAAACAACATTTACCACACAGCGAAAGCGAATGACTTGTGATTTTGAAGCATCAACGTTTAAATGTGAGAATTCTAGTCAAGATGCTGACAAATGTTTTGTCAAAAGTACAGTTTAGATCAATCACACCACAGCTAGCATGCAGGAGTACAACTAAACATGGCAACACGTGGCCGTAACCATGTAAATATTGCTTCGGCAATCTTCGTACGCCGATCATTTACATCTAAATTTGTCCTCGGAATGGAATAATTTGCCCTAGGCTGCACTAAGGATTAGTCTTAAATGGGAAATTGTCCTACGGGGACCAACTACCGCGGATCGGTTATCGGAGACCATTAGTTTGGTAACACGCTATAGCCATAGAATACCGTGTCTAACAGCATGTAGCATGATACACAAAGCACATCTATACATGAAATACGATTGCATCCTCGATGAATCATTTGATGCTATTTTTAACTCTGATATTCGCTTAATTGGGAACTAAATGGTGCACTAACTCGCATCGTTCCTAATCGTCCTGTTGAAAATCATGCACCATTACAATTTTATTAGTACCTAATTATGTCTTAAAAGCCCATTCATCTATCCATGCCACTTAATATTTTCGTGCTTAAGTTTTTGCTCCAACCGACGAATAAACCACGCGCAATACTTCCTTTAACTATAACTCAAGTGTGACGAATTGCAAAACAAAAAAGCCTAAACTTTTCTGGATTAAAATCAAGGATCGGAATATCTATTCATGTGGGCTTCAAACAAAAATCACTATGTACAAAGTCGGTACGCTCATGAATATTTCGAAACGATAAACATTTACAATGTGTTTGTTTTTGTATTGCAAGTATCGTGCAAGAATTATAGGCCCAATTTAAAGAAGCAATTGTCATTGCGGTGGTAGCTTGTGAGTTACAGCTATAATTAGAGTTTTACAATAAAATACTGTTTGTTTTATCTGCGACAGGGAAATCTCTTATATTTTATACCACAGCGGGGACATTTCTACTTTGACACTAAACGTTTTGTCAACATTATCAATGTCCGTGTACTAAAAAGTCCTCCCCTCTCTCTCTTGTTTACGCAACGTCTCTAAAAACCACTCAAAAGAAATGGAGATTAAGGACATTTTACATTGCCTCGGACAATCACAACGATGCAGATGTTTGCAGTAGCTTTGATCTGACCTGAAATGTACACCTTCAATCTTGTTACTGGTGTTTCAAGCCATGTTTCTATAAGAACATTGGATTCTGGGAACGCATGTTACTATTCGAACTATATTTAAACGAACATAACACATTATAGTTAAAAGATAATAACAATTCTGACAGACAATGCAGTACTCAACAGAAAAAGCAGAGCACGAAACGCACAAAAGGGCATATACAAAAACATCACAGACCACAAGCACACGCCAAAATGACCACCACAGTACATGTACTAGTATTGAAAAAGAAAGAAAACCTTAAACTTAATGGTTACAAAATACAACTTTCATGAGCTAATTTGGCCCAACAAAAGTGTAAGCAACACCGTAAACTGTATGACCCTGCGGCTTCATATTGTTATTAATATATGCCAACACATAGCTAGCTCTGCATGGATGTGACCACGGTCAAAATGACAAATAGTGATATTTGACTTTTGATTGATAATTTAAGTTTGAAAACTATCACTGTTGACGGTTAAGGGGCGTACTGTTAGACCTATCACCATTTTCCAGTAATATATTGACATACGAAACTACGCGCAGCATCCATAAAAAGCCATGCAACATCGTCTACTATGGCTCCTTTGCAAAAACATCATCCTGAGAATGGACTAGGTCGAAGGTTGGAACCTTGGAGAGGAACCATTCTGATCAGGCCGGTTGATGACCGCCAATAAGTCTGCAATAATGAATAGGTGTCGGGAAGTAAATGTACTCAATAACTCAATAAGTCAAATTGGAAGGCCCTTTAAAGAGGGATGACACTATAATAAACAAACACTTCACGTACTTTATTTCTACTATTCATTCAACCCGTACATGTTTCCAAGAGACTTGTAAATCTCTAAACATCTTAACCCTAGGAGTATCTTTTCAGGAGAATACATCGCTGAATGCATATATTTCAATTACATAGCAAAAATGATAGATCTAAGTGAATATATATGTTGATACTTTGATATCATATTATGAAAACACGCTACGTTTTCTCCACAGTTATGAATATAATCAGACCGATCAGACCGATGCATCTATTGTGAATGATGTAAACCAGCGAATGATCCAGATATAGACTTTCTTTGTCATCGTTACATTTTTGGATCATATGACTAATTACACTAGCCGGTATGTCCGGATTTAGACAGAGTTTGTGTTCCTGCCAATTATAAGAAGATAATAATCCGACTTGGAGGCTGCTCTCAACAGAAACAGTCGAACATGAAAGGCACAAAAAAGAACAGTGTACAATTTGCTAGATCTGCATGAAAGTGACCCAGGTCAAAATGACAAATAAATAGATTTAATGACTTTTGATTGACTATTTAAGTTTGTAAATTATTGTTGTTGATTGGTTTGGAGTTTAAATCAGATCTAATACGATGCCGTGCTTTTGTAGTTGCTAGATGTTTACGTTTGACATTGTCTGTCCCGCTTATATGTTTTCTGTGCTCGGCTGGTTAAGCTGAGTGCTGCCTTCCCTGTCTGACTTAATATTATCCTTTTCTAGTAATTTATGTAGAAATGGGAAACTATGATGAGATTAGAAAGAGAAGCATCATTCCAAAGAAACAGCAGGGCACGAAATGCAACAAAAAGAACACACAAACAAGGAAAAGGACATACTAGTATTAAAAGTAAATAAAGTCATAAGGAAACAATGAAACAGCTATGAGAACACGGCCACTTACTTGACGTTATGTCGCTAAAGTCAGTCAAACACAACCGGAATAAAAGCCAATAACGAATTACATGGACTTTACACACAACATAAACAATCCAGAAAACATTATCTTATAGAAACATGCCTCTTTTAAAGAAAAGAAGCGGCCTTATGCTGGGTTTCAAAGTTACAAAGGAACACAAATGTCATACAAAAACACAGTTAACAAAAATGTCCTGTGATAAAACTTCGCTACAAACAAGACAAGAGACGTTGGTTCATAGTTCAGTCAGTGAAAGGTATAAGTAAGTTATGCTGGTGTAGTGATTGGACTCAAACGAAATACAAATAGAGTCGTTCAGGTTTTCATTGTTGGTTTGCATGAAATGTATAATATCTTGGAAAGATTAAACGCTGATTGATTGAATTTGATTGCTTTGAAGTTTGACGTCTTTTACCAGCGGAATCCCAGTAACGTACACCAGTACCTTGGTCTAACCAATGTTATAGGTTTCCTGCTACATACTTCAAACTGGCAGTGGATTGTTCAGCAAGTGTATCGCATGGTGGAACAACCCAAAATTCTAATAATAATATCATATAAGTACAATAGCATGTGTACTTTTCATAAAGCTGTCGATACACAATACAACCAAATAATTAAATCTAAAATGAACAGTTACACAGGTACACATAGTTTGGGTTCCTTAAACTAGTCTCCTAAACATATTGTTTTTGACATTATGGTAGTTTGATAATGGGAAAACAGGGAAATTGCACTTACTAAGGTATTGTTTATGTGGTATTTCATGTCATAATGTTGTATATATGTTTGTTTCATTTTGGTGTATAAAGGCCACACAACATGGCTGAATCATTACTTTATGATACTTGTAGGCTAGAAGCCAAATTTGGCTTAGAAGCTGAATAAATACTG
Source organism: Spisula solida (assembly GCA_947247005.1). NCBI lineage: Eukaryota > Metazoa > Mollusca > Bivalvia > Venerida > Mactridae > Spisula > Spisula solida. The sequence continues at coordinate 38,572,324 of OX365951.1, forward strand.
CTGTTGTTGTTGTAAAGCGATGTTTTGATGTGCATTACTAGTATATTGCCTATATAATTTCAGGTAGCATGGTCGGCACGTAAGAAGTTACTGACTGTTGCTGAGAAGAGGATCATTACAGATACACGTATGAGTGTTGAGCGACCATTCACTAAGTCCTGGAATCTACACATACGTCATGTTAGACTGAACGACAGTGGACAGTATCTGTGCTCGCTGAATACATCTCCACCCAAACATATGAAAGTTCTTCTTACAGTACATGGTAAGGGCATACCAACTTATTACATTTTAAATCATCCTTTATTTGTTTTTTTTTAAATTGTGGAATTAAATGGACATGTACTGAACCGATACGCCATGCGTGTCAAAAGTTTAAGGTTCATGACCGTTTACAATACATTGATGCTGCGGGACCACTATAACAAAGTTGGTATGTTAGCAAATGCATTCTAAATAAACTGTATTTTTATTTTTAACAATTTTCCAGATATACGATTACATCGAGGTCATATGACCTAAGTTTACTGTTACTGGAATCACCAAACAGAAAGAACGTGTTCTAGGACAAATATAGCTCTGTCATCTGTGCTAGCAAGACATGTTTTTCAATGACTTGCCGTCGACGTCGGTTTGAGCACTATCGGTACTATTTGACTGTAATAAAATATTTTAGAAAACATAAGCCCGTCTACAAACCACATACCCTTCATAATGTACATGTATACATTTTTTTTATTTAAAGAATTCTAAAATTGGAGTACATGTATATATTACAGAACCGCCATCTATCATAGACAATGCTGGAGATCAAGTGGTCAAGGAAGGCGCTACGGTTGAACTATGGTGTAAAGTCAAAGGTACTCCGTATCCTTCAGTCACGTGGTATAGACATTATATATATGACCAGCAATCGCGTCGAGAAGGTATGACATGTTGGGTTTTCAAGTACAAATAACATGTATTCAATCAGCCATTAAGTCAAATCTCTAATTATATCTTCCTCTCAACAGGAACCGCCTATCCTTGACAATATATATGCAATGTACATGTACTCTTACATGTTCACATATTAAGCAACATTCTAACTTGTTAGAACTTGAACATCTACCACTTTCGGCGTAAGTTGTTCAATTTTGATTTTGACCTGAAATCTTTGTAAACACGTATAACTACACTTAATAAATTACCAAATAGCATTGCTTAAATATAGTATACGTTTCAGTAAAGGTTGCGTACCATTTAAAACGTGTATTGCATTTCTCTTATTAATTACAGTTATCGGCGAGGAAGGAGAGGCGTTAAAGATACACAACATATCAAGGCATTGTGAGGACGTGTATGAATGTGTAGCTAACAATAATGTGGAACCTAATGCCAGGCAGAGCATGAACGTCACTGTACAATGTAAGTGTGTTAACTATGGGGTCCTGACTTCTGGCATGTATTGTAAAGTCATTATTAGCTCATCTGTCACATAGTGACAAGGTAACCTTTTGGGATCGGTCTTCGTTTGTCGTCAATCGTCCGCATTGAGTTCGAACCTGCTACAACGTTTTTCAATTTGAAATCATCACTTCATCTGATAAGCCTCTTTGATTGAGTTGTATCATTTTTGATATGTTGGTCATTTATAAATTTATGTTTTTCTGATAACGTATATTATGCTTATTGTACGAATCTGCTTGTTATCTTTATTGTCTATAGCTCTGTGTGAAAGGCGAAACAATATGGAATCAACCTGTTTACTATCATTATGTCTGTATTTACTCGCGACACATTGTGACATTAACTTACTCCGCATGTTAGACATTCGACCCTGGTATGGCAGTGGCAGTTTACAGTTTCATTATGAAATGACTTCATATTGTGTAAACATTTGTTCCCACGAAATACGGTTTCGATTTCCTCTCGGGTCTTCTCATAATTCACAGTTTTAGTTGGACTGTTTACCTATAAAACCCTTCAATTCTGGGACCAATGCTTCATAAAGCTTTTATAGACACTTAAAGTAGCATGATTTTTCCTTTTCTAGAAGTTTTTACTCATATCACACGTTATTTAATATTATACATTAAACAGTATAAATGACAGCCTGCGTCATTCATCAATATAGCATGCGTGTGTTTTCGTTATGTTTGATTCTATCACACGGAATCAATAGCATGCAAGACGATTTACCACCATTATAATCGTTAGGTGGATCTAAGTTGTCGGTGTGTAAATTGTCTGACTTCAACCAGTACCAAAGTTTTTAATATATGCGTAGGCATGTGCGTGCAGATTGCTGCCAGGTTGCAGTTGCCGATCAGACTGTTTTATGAAAGGTGTAGTTGGCAGTAACTGTTGCCTTGTGAAGTCAGTTGGCATTTCTCAGTTGCAGTTCGATTGCATGTACAAAATGCAAGATCGAATTGACAGTAATTATTATGTGAAGTTAGTTGCTAGTTCGTCTATGTTGTATCCAACTTCTTAGTCAACGCATACTAGTAATGTGCATTAAAAGGTTTTTTATAAATATGACAGGTCACATTTTAGGCTAAGCCCAAACCTTCTAATTGTGTACATGAAAGACATAAGAAACACCAACTTACGGAATATCTTAAAAAAAGCAATCGTTGTGTCAGTATCATTCATGATCGTATTTTCATGTTTTGTTGAAATATTTTGCTTTGGACGCATATCCAATTTATCTGTCTGGAGTACTATATATATATATCTTCAAACTAATTCCTCATTCTGGGTACATTCTGAACTTCCATATCGTGTATATACAAACCATGAGATTGGAACACGCTTCTGACGGATGAGGAAGAAACATGATTGCAGTTCTATGATTATTGTATGCATTTAGATAGCCGTTAAAGAATGTACCACCGATTCGGACATGACATACCTACACTGTAACTCGATGTCACAGTGTACGTACACAAAACGGTTTAAGAGGGCTTTATACTGTATATCATTCTAGGATAGAGTATCTAAATACCGCGTTATCTTTTCTTTAGAAACGAGTTGTTTTAGTTTAAATAGTATTAATTTTTTTTCAGTAAAATGCATGCTTTCATATTAATTAAGCGAGTTTTTTTAGTGGCAACACTATATCTGCTCTTAGCGACTCATTCCGAAACATGAATAATAAACAATCGAATTTTCCGTACGCTTAAATTTTACTTGAAAATATATCAGATGTCATCCAATTGCAAACATAAAATCCAAAATACAACAGTATTTGAGTTTGTTGTTGTTGTTATTTTCAGTTGCGCCGGAAGTGGAGTTATATTCGCACAAGATGGGACAGGTTCAAGGCAAGGAGACCATGTTAGCATGTCGTATTACAGCCAACCCATTCGGATATATTGTGTGGAAAAGGAAAGGCAAAGAGATAAACAATTCACATAAATATGGAATAAGCGTCTTTAATGACGGACGCCATACAAAAACAATGAATTTACGTATTGGCCATATAAACGAGCATGATTATGGGAAGTATAGATGTTACGCTCAAAATAATAACGGGGATGATGCCGAGGAGATGACGCTATATGGTAAGAATACATACATGTACACTGAAACAGTGAAACTGATTTTTAAAATTACTAGTAAATAAAACGTACACCGTTTGACGTTTTTGTGTATTACTGCACCACATATGTGACCATGTGACAGATAGTGTGAAGCGGTGGCCTATAGGTAAGGTGCGCGCTTCGGGATCGAGAGGTCCCGGGTTCAATCCCAGTCGGGACCACTGTTCTCTGAACAAGAAAAACCCCACATGCTCCTCTTGAACAAGGTGTGAATTGATACCTGTGAGGGCGGTGTCTATACAAGTTCGATATTCTTGGGCGCTGCATATCTATGTTGTCTGCACACGAACCAGGAGAGAAATAGTATACCCAGAGGAAGTTAAAATGTCAATGGATGGTTGAACGGCTGAACTGCTGAAAGCAGCCCTCAAAAATTGGTAACTTACCTTTAGCGTTAACAGTTGGACTATGCCTGTTTTGAGAACCCTATATTGATACATGCTTGCCATGAATATAATATGAACTAAGGCACAGCCTATTTTAGCGAATTACATTTTAAATATTAAAGTGTTCCTTTTCATAATTTTGATCAATTCTCATAACTACATGTCAGTATTAGACACTTGTCAGATGTCGTTTATTATTAGTTACATGATCATCCAGTACAGAATTATTGCTGGTCATATGATTAATAAATGTACAGTCAGTAGAACATTTGTGACATTTTTGGGTACGAAGTAACGAAGGACGATACGAACCTGCTTTCGTTTTTAAGTTCACTGTATCACTACATTGATTATGTGTGTAATAATACGACTTTCCTTGTTTAAAACAAGTACTTTCATGGCGTAATCAGTTGATCAATAACTGATTATATGCACACTGTCACGTTCTGTGTTTTCTCTATGTTTTACAAGCGTTCCAAGATGGTGGTCGATCAAAGTGCTATACGAAACAACAGAGTATTTATCTCCCTAATTAATGTGTTCTAGATAGCACTACTAGAGTTTTTGGAATATTTTTAAACATCATTAAAATATAAAAGAAAATTTATGAGCTACATAATAACGCATTTTTGGTAACTTTTATTATTCTATTGGCGGCCATTTTTCAGTATCATTCTGTGACTGCGAGACTGTAACACAAATTTTCAGATCTATTAGTGTATTTAAACTCTGCCTAACCACGTGACACGTTGACTTAATGCGAAATTTATTCGCTATTATTATATTATATGGACTTCGTTTCCAACTTTCACAGGAACGAGGGCCATCAAATAAATTAAAATATGTTGCTTAAAATTTTAAAACGTTTCCATTTTCATTTCATAGAACAGCTAACACGAACTACAAAAACTGATGCATTGGACGTAGTGGTTTGTTCATTATGTCATGCACACAACAATTAGCGTCGACTTTGCTGTCAACGGGAGACAACCAGTACACCATTTCATCTTAAACAATGTTTACAAACTATACGGGAGTTGCCTGCAAGACCGTAGTAACAGCTTACTTTATTATTTAAGAAGACAATAGTACAATCTTGCAGGCAACTAAATGTTATAGGGGAATTAACCTGTCACAAACTGAAATCGAACTAACGCCAATCAAATGTACACAAGCTTAATTAAGACGATCGGTGATGGAATTGGAATATCAATACATTGTAAAGTACGGACAGATTGATGTGACTCTCGACCCTCTAATAGCATAATTGAACTGCTAATATATTGTCTATATTTAACATTCCGACTGTATGTTTTCATTGTATTTTGTCACGAAGACGCTCGAAATGTAATACCAACCAAAATCTAAAGGACCGATATTGCACGGTTAATATATTCAACGCAAGAACTTTGTAATATATTCATGCATAAAAGTCAGGATCAGGTAAAATTCTCCGTGCTACATGTATAAATATGTGCATTTTTTTATTTCAGAATTGAGAGAACGTAATGTGTCCCCGATACCAACATCGGATCCTTTCCTGATTGACACTAAAACCTTGAAGTATCCACCCCGGACAGACATATACTATAACCTTGGTGGACACATGGACAGATACCCCACTCAGCCCTGGAATACACCCGTATATGTGCAAGGTTTGTCTTCTAGATCATATAATTGATTCAAATTTATTTCAGTTTCCGTAAACTGTTAAATAATTAATTTCACTGATATTATTTTATTACTCGATATGAAGACAACACCATTCCAGTAATATTCGATTTAATCACACACTAACATGGTTTCTAAATAATTCAACGTATAATATAAATGTGGATAAGTTAGGCCGCTCAAGACAATACCGGGTATCCGTGTATGTCTGTAAATCCCGTCGACCGAAAGGAAAACGGATTCGTTATACGTAATTTGATTATGCTCCCACTGATTATTCTACTACCCTTGAGATGTACTACGACTTCCACAGTGCGAGCCACAAGCCGTGGCTGTACGTAAGACCCCAACCAAGCTGTAAATCAACCGACAGTCAGATCGCGATCCCCCCACCATCGGGTTCCCGGAAAATGGAAGGGACCGCAACCCGTGCCAATCCAATGTACAGCCCGGATGCAACAACACTGTGAGACACACAAGCCGTGGTCGTATCATGCCAACTTACTGAGCCACAAGCCGTGGCACTGTATACACAACCAACTTACTGAGCCACAAGCCGTGGCACTGTATACACAACCAACTTACTGAGCCACAAGCCGTGGCAGTGAGTACACAACCAACTTACTGTGCCACAAGCCGTGGCAGTGAATACACAACCAACTTACTGGGCCACAAGCCGTGACCGTGTGTACACAATATCAACAACCTAGGAATTACCATTAGAGGAGGGCAAAACCTAATACTACGCAACAGACACACTCACTGATCAACCGTATGATACCTTTCCGTAGTACATCGTTAAGTCTCAACCAATTTAGATTCCCTATCAGAGGCACCTCATTCCCAGTCGGGTCCCCGGAACGAGAAGAGGAGCCCTGATCGGTCAAACACGTTTAAAGTACATAAACTATTTAATATTGTACGAAATACCTAGGTAACATCCGTATTCCTCTCGGTCGACCGAATTTTTCCGCCACAATAAATTATAAAATTTATACCCCAAAAATTCTGAAAAACGCAACTCAGTTCCTTAAGATCATATCCCAAATATAATTTAAATAAAACCTAAACCTACATCATTAAGGTGAATTCAATCCAACGGACAACCCCCAGTATTTGCAACGATATCCGGTGTGGATATATCAAATTGTCCAATCGTCTAAATTGAAGGCCGACTCTTATTAACTCGTTGAACTGCAAATCCTGAAACTATACTGTATAACATGAATTTACATTCCGAACATGTGTTAGCTTCCAAGAAAATGTTGACACTTTAAAGTGAACTTGTAAGTATCTTACTCGGGGCACAGCGTTTGTTTTCTCATCAACAACGTCTGGCTCGAATGCCTATATGTCGCCATATTTATATGGCGTTGCTGGGCTGCCTAAACTTGAATGTAAAGTAAACAATCTGACCATCGACAGCACACGATACTTCTCATAAGAAACCTAGCAAGTTGAATGGCTCTATAATCTCATATACAGTACAGAGACAATTACCCGGCCCCGACACAAGCACGAATACAATACAAGTTCCTGTATTGATAATATCAACGTTCGAGCTAATCGTCAATATCGGTCCCTTAGCTCTGTTTTTGTACCACACATCGAGCGCCCTCGTGATACTCTCCGCTCATGAAAATATACCACAAGAACAAAAATATACACTTGTAACAAGATAGCTGTTGAATTATGTTCAAGAAGGTCGAGGATCATGCCACCCTCTCCGAACCTTACGTTTCTCTGATACAAACAACGTATTCATCTGCAAAAACGCAAACCAAACCAACAATTGTACCGTAAAATGACTGACGGTCACATATATACTAATAACTTAGACAGCTTCGTAGTAACAGAGTGGTGTAAAAACAAGTACATCACAAATTGTACTATGCGTATGTATTAATTATACTTAACTTAGACTGCAGCTTGATCGGATGCCCTGTTAAAGGCAGTGACTACACAACAAAGTCGAGTCAAAACCAAAGCCTTCTCGTTGACGTCGATCCGTGTCCTAGCTGCGACAGCATCCTGGTTTCTCTTTAATAATATTACCACTACAATATACATAAATATGTGTAATAAGCAATGACTGCACTAACTTCTCAAACAAACCCTCATAGTAAAGTAGGCCTAGGACCACGAGCTCCTAGAGTCTAATTGAATACAGGCCACTGTTAATTTAATGCTATTATGTGTTATTTGAATACTAGGATAGACCCCCATGCATGTACATAGGTCAGTAAATTTCTTACTCGTATCCTAGATCGAGAAAATGAGAAAATGTACATTCCACTCGGACCAGCACGTAACGACATCCTATACCCTGCTGATAAAACGCTTGACTCATCGACAAGCCTGGCTTACTGCACCATGAGTATGACTTGAGGCAGCTATAGTTCGGAGAAATTTACCTGATCCCGACACCCACGCCCGAACACAACACAAGGTTATTGCGCTTATCATGCAAGTTTTTGCCATATCGGTCTACTAGATTTGTATTGATATTTCACATAGAGCGTCTTCGTGACATTTCCCCCCTCATGAAAACATACCAACTACCAACATAGACCAAGTATCAACTGTTAAATAAGCCTAATAACAGTTCGATATGCGCGTCAATCTCTCCGGACTATACCTGATTTGTAGACGCTATAGCCTAGTCTCACAAAAGCAGTGATCAGTCATCCACAACTACATGTAAAAAGTAAGAAAAAGTAAGAAAACCGTGCAGTTGATTGACATAAAGTACCAGTTACAATCTCGTGATCAAGTTTGAATACACAACTGCCCATGGTATGTGACTTATAAAAACTTCGGCGGCTGTTTTAGCCATAAACATGAATGACACACTAGCCAATTAAATTATATTCTAAAGTACACCAGAAATGCACGTGAATACCATGGTACTGACCGAGTGCTGTATACACTTCGCACGAGTGTATCAGTATAAACCTTATAAAAAGTACCCCCGACAAAAAGTTATCTTCACAAACCAAGCGTCTAATCAGCCGAACTCTACATAGTGGCAAACTATAAAAGAAATGTTCAGTCAAAACAAGTCCGTTAATTTAAACCACGTGCCTGGTAATATACGCCAGTTACCCCTGAACGGTCTGAAACAAAATATATAATTCGTCCCATAAACAAAATAAAATTTCAACACGTGGCCTTACCGTGTGTTATTTAGCATAGCAAAGGACATTTGGCCTGTCGCTAATAATTACTCGTGTGTTTTCTCTACCGTACTTTAAGCACGTGGCGGTTAAATTAGTAAAGTGAGGTGACAAAGATGTAATACCCGCTTCACTATTCAACCAATACATTATTATACTAATAATCAATACACATCAATATTCAATACAGACATGTTGAAATAACGGTACTACGAGTCAACACAATCCCAGTGTCGACTCGACCGTTTCCGACTAATCCGACTTATAAGTTTCTATAAATTTACCAAACCGTGTACATAAACCTGTTCCACTAATCACAGTAAGAACTACAAAACAAAAACGCATTACTTATCTTTTTAACCCTCTTCTACCTCACATCAGAAGTGTTCAAATTCGCCGTTTCTCCAGATTTGTTGACCTTGAAACCACACCGAAAAATGAAAATATTACTAACGAACTGTCTGGATGTAACTGAACAAGTGCGCGGTGCACGAGATTTACTGAATATATACCCTCTGATGGTACCCTATTACGACGCTGTCATACAGCGATAAAACAGGACCCAGCCAAAATCGACCAGGTATGACTAATGCCTTTCGGACAAAGCTGGTGCGTAGCCAACACGTTTAGTGGGGATCTCGAAAAAATAAATATAATTATTTTAATTTCTAAAATAATTTTGCATTATTTTTTGCGGACTTTGGTAAAATAATAATTTGGTTGTTTTTTAAATTCTTGGATTGAAACATTGAAATATAAATCTCTTGTTACGTATTTTTAAGGTTTTTTAAGGTAAATACTTAGTGGGAATTTAATTACGGGATCTAGTTAATTAGTCACTGTTTTATTTTGATTGGTTGAAAACATCTTAATTTTTCTAACAATCATACCCTTTGTTTATGTTCAATAATTGAACTCGAGGTAACGACCCAGACCAACCATACAAGAATATAACCTACATTTTGAGCCAATCACAGCACCAACATGTACTGGAAAATTATTGAGAATTATGCTTATAAAGTCAAGCATGACGTAATGCGTTGGTACCATATTCTTACGGCCAATCAAAATACAGGAGGTTATATTCTGGTGAATTCTAAATGGTCTAAATGATTTATACGCTAATCATACAGGATTCATTTTTAAATTATTAATTGTTCTCTTTGACCACTATAATATTTTGATTGCAGGTAATGCGCATGCGTCCAGAGGAGGAAGTGATCGTCCATACCAACACCACGTGACGACCTACGTCATAATGTGTAGCTTTATCATACAACTTGTTCTTACAATCATCCACAGTTAATATTTCTATCTTCTGATAAATGCCAACGCATGAACATGTTTGAATAAGACGCTCTGGACTATAGGTACTTATTTCATGATCCGTTGAAGTAATACTATTTGAAAGAGAATGGTGATGTGGTAAATCAATATATGACGTCAGTGATGACGTGGCATGTGTCTGAAGTGTCGCGAGATTTTATTTCCACCACGTGACATGTATTAGAAGCGTGAGATATTGTGTGCTGATGACGATGGAAATCACGAACGAATTCAGTCTGTTTGACTCTAAACATACAACGTTTCAAGACGTTCATTCCAATAGATACGTGTTGGCAGGTTTACCCATTGTGCACAGTGTCGATGTAACATGTATGGCAGTCGTTGAAGATCGGAGAGGATAGGCCGATTGTATAGAACGACTATGCTTTCTGAACAATTTCGTGTGTTTTATGGGTTTTTTTTGCAATGCGTCTACAGTAATTATCGTGATACGCTTAAAATCAAACGTGTTACAAGAGCAGTTCATGAAACAAATACTCAACAGCCACGCCTTTTACGTATACAACAATGCATTTACCCGATTCCATCGCTATTAAGTTATGGTTGGGCATCGTCAGGTATTTTCAAAATACTGGATATAGATAAATATCAGATTAATGCACGGTATAAAAAGTCTATGGAGCATTTATAACCGATTGAATTTCATAAAGTACATAATATCATGGCCAATAAAACGCTTCAAAGCTATTAATTTTAAACAATAATTAATAGTAAACAATCCAGCGCGTTTTTTAGTTTAAGTATGGTACCAGATTTGTTCTAGAAAATACACGTTTATAAGGTAATCTGAACACGAAGGCAATAGCTAGCACAATACTTCAACCATACAATAAAAAACACAACAAGAACAGCCAGACAACTACAACAACAGTAACAACAACAAAAGCAAAAGCAAAAACAAAATCCCGATCACATTGAAGACCAATCAGACATGATTCCATTAATGCCAAAAATCATTGGTTCAAGGAGCTTTAAACTGTCATGTTGCCAAACAATAATTACACTTGAAGCCATTAATATCACAATATGTTTCTCCTAATCTTGTCAGCCGTAATTTGTTCTCTTCCATAATAATAATAACATTATAGATCTATATACAATTTGAACCGGCACTTGTGTTTGTTTAGGAGACTTTAAACAATACAGACACTTTTATTTAATAATCGCATTGTTAGGCATGTTCTTTATAAAGCCTAGGTCCCATTCAGTAATTTTTGCCTCGGCGATGTACTCTTGGTAAAATTAATTAGCTATCAGGACATCGGGAACATGTTCCTCGTGGTCAAGGGGAAGCTTCGAGGAAGTCATGAGAAGGAAGGAATTTTGATGAATCGAGTGGTATCGGAAGAAATCGGGAGAACAACGCCGAGGTGGAATTCCTCAGTAGGACGTAGGCTTAATATAGACACACAAACATTGATTTTTAAAATGACATTGTCACTGATTTCAAATATATGTATACATTGTATATAAGTCGACTCAATAAAACCAAGAAAAGTCCAACGCACTGTGAATTGGAAAATGCCAACGTCTGTTGTTAGAGGTGATTAACCGAGGGGGTAATTTGGTAGGGATTAGGGAGGTTGCGAAACTGACGTGTACGATACCTGTACGTGTATAGTCCAGTTAGGGTAAGAATAGAGTGACGCAGCGGTCCGGTTCAATATTACCGTGTAAAACCAATTATAAAGGCTTATACAGACAGCTATAATTCCAATGCTTAACTAGCATACTATGTTCGCTCTACCTGTTCAGACAATGACTGAAATATTTTGTGAACACATAAACGACAACGTCACTCTCACAATATCCCCACAGGACTGTAAGTTCCCATACATGTATGTGTACAATTGTAATTCAGATTGGGGTGCGAAACAAAACGTGTGTATTATATCATGTGACATTTCAACGTGACTTCCTTTAAATCAACATGAAAGTATACGTACAATCTTGGGATGTTTCGTCTACACAGACACAAATGACAAAATGCACAAAAAGCCTCGTTTTCGTTCACGCACACTTTGCGATTTGCAACCTCTCTGTTAATTACTAGTTGTTACCACGGATAAAGTGTTGCTCAATGGAGTGACGCCCTAGAATGTTAGATGGTCACACGTTTCTTTCAAATTCATTCGTCATTAAATGTTGTATTGTTTAAAATATCAAATTTATCACCTCAACAATTGGAAACTAAGTTATAATACTTTGATCCATGATTGTTCTCGTTATTTCGCGTTGCCGTTGTATTAAATTAGGGTACAAGCATGGCTTTTATTGTGACTTTTCACTAAATTCGTGATTTCTTTTACACACATGGTAGCAACGTGTTTTAAGATAATTCGAATGTTGGTTTATATGAATGTTGACATTGAAAACTCGAATATGACTGTCATTTCTTGCTGCTGTCTTATTGAATTGTTTCATAAAATGTATGTATTTTCTAGATGTTATATTGTTGAATGAGTTGTGTGCGGTAAGAATCGTACTGAATCTGCATACTGTTGTTTACTGTATATACATGTATTAATGTATTATCAACATTTTTGACGTTGTTTTATTGATGAGTTAAAGTCATGTTGAAAATAAACCATGTTATTATATATTTGCATAATTGGGTATGAGCAGTATACGTTTTATATATTTGTAGCAAACTTTCATTTTATCTAGCTTAGTCTGTCAGGCTGTCCCATTTGTCTAAGTAGTGCATGGTGAATATAATATTATGTGACAAAATTGTAAAACTTGAAGAATCAAATTGGGACATACCTTAACAGTTTCATTAGTTATAGTATAAACGTCTGACAATGTAAATTTTCCTTTATTATAGATTGCGGTAATTTTTTACGGAAATCTTAAACTTACTAACAAAATTCTATTGTTTGTAAATCGTTAACATTTACAAACTGTGGTAAAGGGAACTATAATTTTTACAATGAGTCAGTTGATAAATTTCTACAAACCAAGTATATCCCTTATTTGTAAAAACGTTACAAGGAATCGGGACGTAAGTTTATGATTCCGTAAGTGCTTTGATAAAACAATACCCATATGCTTATGTAAATGTTTTATCATTTTTATTATATTATTACCATCCTTTTTAACAGCGTAATAACTTATATATGTACTATTGGACGATATTTATGTACTGGATAGTTTGTCAAGGTTACAGTATATGGTATGTTATCAGCTTGAATGTCGAATATTTGTATACTAGGTACAAACGCGGAGCATTCGCTGTAGAAGTTCTTATATAGTGATGCCACAATCGTTGTCCTTTGGGTTATATAACACAGTATTCTATTGGCTGGTTTCCAATAGCCAATCAGATATAATGTGTTGACCAATCAATGACTGCTTCTGTCTCAGCGCCTTCGTTACCTTCATTTCGTTGATGCGTGTTATTGTTGATCTTATTTGTTTTATATTGTATAACAGTTATTCGTATTTTTTGTGTGACATCGTAAATACTTGCCATCTTCCGACGATAGCCGAGTATCCACCGATCATAGCCGAATATCCTCCGATCATAGCCGAGTATCTTCGGTTGCGTTCATATTTATATTCCCATATGTTGCTCTGCTGTATCTGGTCTATAACACTAGTCACATTAACGGAAACCATTGAAGCTCGAATTCCTGGACCATAGTTTTTACTAATTTATTTAAGGTCGATTGTAAAACAAGTTTTGTCCAACTTATATTAATCACTTTCGGCACCACATTCCTGATGTTATCCATCGCCACGAGGGTATGAGAAAAGAGAAGCCAGTTACCATTGTATGCTGATGCGTCTAGAAAGGGAATTTCTGGTACCATTTTATCTTGTCTTCGGTATGACGCGACCTGTGATCGAACCCGGGACCTCCCAGATTCGAAGCCGACGCTCTACCACTAGGCTATCCAGGAGGCGGTCCATTCTGACCAACTATAACATCATGTGTTGATATACTTGTTTATATTATTTGTTTTGCTACCTCTTATATTATGTGTCTGTCAAAAATTATAATCATCACCATTTACCATCATCAATGTTACTGTCATCAGTATCAGCATCAGCAACATATACTAGTAATATGGACCATTGTTGTTTTATGTTTCTAGTATTATTTTAACATTCCATATGCATTTCTGTGTTGCATGCAGTGCTCATACAGCCGTTTATTCATGTCTGTCTCTCTATATATACAAACATTGCAATATCATTACATTGTATTATTTATTGTTTTGAACATTTTAATTAGACATAAAGGGCAGTGGAATACAATAAGCTACATACTAATACACATACTATGATTATATCAAAATAAGAGTTATACATACATATTATTTAGACATTAGGTCTTAGTTTTTATTTTTAGGTTTACGGGATCTATCTTTATGCTGCTTTAGGGATTTCCATTCCTTTCACCGAAACCACAATTTTCCAAAAAATCCCGCAAACCTAAAAATAAAAAATGACATGACAAGAATGTTTGCCGTTACTACTAAGTACATGTGTTGTACTTGTCCAACAACTCCTAGTTTAATGGGTTTCAACAATGCCCCAAAACTTTCAATTAACACGAGCATTGTAGGCTCCAATAAATAAAAAAAACAAGGATTATTCCAGTGGAAACTTACTTACAAAACCCATTTTCAAACAAATTTTTTTATTGACATGAAGGAAATTCTAAACTTTGCTATGCTCCTGATCAGCATAATTAAATGGAACATAAATTATGCATTTTTGGGAATGTCCTACACATGCTTTGTGACATGTTTGGTCGGTAATAAAGTGTTTTCATCCATCTCCTAATTATGTCATATTAGCTGCGGTAATTGTTCTTCTTCACATGTTGAGAAGTTAGTTAGTTGTTTGAACGTTAGTAACGTTATATAAATAACACATAGCTTCGAGGGTGACAGTAAAAATGCCAGCCTGAGGAAATTAAGTACTGTTACCCAAGGCCGAAGTACTTTCCTCAGGCTGACATTTTTACTGTCACCCTCGAAGCTATGTGTTATTTATTTTATTACCCCAAACCTTTTTCAGCGATTATCTACTATAAACACAGAAATTATTTTATGCAATTTAATTTAGCAGAGCTCACATGTGGAAGAATTTGAAGAAATGATAAGTAGCCGCCATAGAGTTCAAAACATAAATAATTTATGGACATCGGGGGACATATTGGTTTTAGAAAGAAAATGTACGTGACAAAAAAGTACTGTCAAAAAAGTACTATCACCCTGCTGTCAGTAAAAAAATGTTCAGTCACGTGGTATATTGATCCGCTTAATCGTAATAGTAAGAATACTACCTGTTTGTCTATGAGAAATTAACATTACGAAAAAAGTGTGGGGTAATAATACTGATTGATGGTTAATAAAAAAATATTCCTTATCACATGAACTTATGATAGTGTTATAATATATATGTACTAATTATGAAGTATATTTAAAGTAGTCCATGTACATGTATGTTGGGGTGTGTGGTACCGTATATATCGAGTGGATGTCAAAATGCACGTTCATGCTTCATTCAGTATGTTTTATTATGTATGAGTCATTATGCAATGTAAATATATGTCATTGTTAATACTGCACAAATAAACACACTTGTTCTATGTATATACGGTACATCGTATGAGTTTCTTATTTATTACATATTATTATTAAGATTCTATTATTACATATTGCAAGTTTTCCGGACACCATCAGTTTATGCTCTGGGGAAGGCTAAGATAGTTGTAAACACTATGACGCCCATGTCTACGCGGGGTGAGTATAGGTTTGCTTGAAATATCCATTTTTTTGGGATATGGATAGTTCGTTCTATATCTGACTATTCCGTGGATGACTAGGCGCTGTCGTCGTTTCTGTGTGGCTTTGGATTGTCTGTGCGCTACAGTATTGATATGAAAAGGATTGCCACATTGCCGTTATTCGAGACATGCACCAGTTATATTGTTAGACTGCATGCATTTACATATTTAGTTTACATACAGTGAAATCTTATTAAAACAGTCGTAGTTTGAGTATCCTCCTTTATAAATGTGTGCTCCAAACGGGTCTCTATGACGATAAGCGGACCATTCCTGTTCTAAATCTAAGATGGTAGTCCTTTACCATTGCAAATATTCGCATAGTGTTAGCAGTTACCTTATTGGCGGAACTGTATGTCTATGTAGAGCACCAACCTTTAACCACGGACGGACAGCGCGTCTTACTTTGAGTGATGCTATTGAGAAGCTTCTCGCTGTGGGTGTTGAATGGAGAGGTGTCTCGCTATCAGTGTTGCTATGGGGAGGCGTCTCGCTATGGATGTTGCTATGAAAAGGCGTCTTGCTATAAGAGTTGCTATTGAGAGGCGTCTCGCTATAAGTATTGCTATTGAGAGGTGTCTCGCTATCAGTGTTGCTATGAAGAGGCGTCTCGCTATTAGTGTTGCTATGAAAAGGTGTCTCGCTATAGGTGTTGCTATTGAGAGATGTCTCGCTATCAGTGTTGGTATGGAGAGGCGTCTCGCTATTAGTGTTGGTATGGAGAGGCGTCTCGCTATTAGTGTTGGTATGGAGAGGCGTCTCGCTATCAGTGTTGATATGGAGAGGCGTCTCGCTATGAGTGTTGGTATGGAGATGCGTCTCGCTATAGGTGTTGCTATGGAGAGGCGTCTCGCTATTAGTGTTGGTATGGAGAGGCGTCTCGCTATTAGTGTTGGTATGGAGAGGCGTCTCGCTATCAGTGTTGGTATGGAGAGGCGTCTCGCTATCAGTGTTGCTATGGAGAGGCGTCTCGCTATCAGTGTTGCTATGGAGAGGCGTCTCGCTATCAGTGTTGCTATGGAGAGGCGTCTCGCTATTAGTGTTGGTATGGAGAGACGTCTCGCTATCAGTGTTGCTATGGAGAGGCGTCTCGCTATTAGTGTTGGTATTGAGAGGCGTCTCGCTATTAGTGTTAGTATGGAGAGGCGTCTCGCTATTAGTGTTGGTATGGAGAGGTGTCTCGCTATCAGTGTTGCTATGGAGAGGCGTCTCGCTATTAGTGTTGGTATGGAGAGGCGTCTCGCTATTAGTGTTGGTATGGAGAGGCGTCTCGCTATAAGTGTTGGTATGGAGAGGCGTCTCGCTATTAGTGTTGGTATGGAGAGGCGTCTCGCTATTAGTGTTGCTATGGAGAGGCGTCTCGCTATTAGTGTTGGTATGGAGAGGTGTCCTGCTATATGTATTGCTATGGAGAGGCGTCTCGCTATCAGTGTTGCTATGGAGAGGCGTCTCGCTATTAGTGTTGGTATGGAGAGGCGTCTCGCTATTAGTGTTGGTATGGAGAGGCGTCTCGCTATCAGTGTTGCTATGGAGAGGCGTCTCGCAATTAGTGTTGCCATTGAGAGGTGTCTATGGAGAGATGTTTGGCTATATGTATTGCTATGGAGAGGTGTCCTGCTATATGTATTGCTACGGAGAGGTGTCTCGCTATCAGTGTCGCTAAGGAGAGGCGTCTCGCTATAAATGTTGCCATTGAGAGGCGTCTCGCAATTAGTGTTGCCATTGAGAGGTGTCTCGCTAGAAGTGTTGTTATGGAGAGGTGTTTCGCTATAAGTGATGATATGGCGAGGCGTCTAGCAATCCGTGTTGCTGTGGGAAGGCTGCTTTGTGAACCGTTTGTGAAATTGTGATAAAAAGTGTAATAGTAAGATCATGGTGAAGTGGTGGTTTATGAATTGAGCGCCTCGGACCTTCTCTGGTGGTATTACAATTCGATACCGATCCAGATGTTATTGTACCACTAACTATACACTTCCAGACGAGTCTGCATTGGTGAGTAACGATGTTTGATATAACCGCACACTCAGAGTACACACGTGCATGTGAAACCAATGTCTGACACTTGCATTGTGTCATAAAAGTCTTCAACATTGTCTTATAGATGATACAATGTGAGGGTCGTTTTACTCCTGCTTATTGTTTTCAAGACTGTCAGCAAACGTTCGATTAACAATCGATTGAAATCTCAAGGTTTTAAGATCTTAGTGCTGATAAGATAGAATTGTACTCAGTGACAGTTCGACTAAACTGACATATCATATGTCTTCAAGCTCATAGCAATGTTCCTAGATCAGAAACATCTACGGGACACAACTCTGTTAAATTAATATAAATGTTGTGTTTGAGTTGTGTGCCCTTAAACATTAGTCGTTAATTTGTTTTATTATGCTTGTAATTTATTCGAAGCAAAGGATATTTTAACAATTATTCTGTATGTGAACTCTGGACTGACGTCTGTATGCATGCCTAGTAATGAGAGCAGGGCCTCTGTAACATGTAGGAGCGATGAGCGCTTTATGTTTGAAATAAGTTCGGCAAAATACTGACATATCACGTGGCAGGGTAACGCATCGGTCATACATTGTTAGATGGTCTGTTGTAGGACTATTAGATACGTGCTCAGTTGTTCTATCACGTGGCAACTTGGCATTAAACATGGCATGCCGGAACCCCTGTGAGTATTTATGGACTCTACCGTTGATAATGCGGATTATACTTACTACTGTGGCTAATTCCACCCGAGCCAGTATTGAACCACGTTGCCATATTATGCACTGTGCGTGAGAGACACAAGCATTAAATGCTCATCCACATAAATGTAGCTATAGCGCTAGTTCCAATGATAGGGGAATTAACATATAACATACACATGCGGTCACACATACAATAATACATTTGTTTATTATTCACATCTTTACTATGGCACATTTAACCAGCATTATTTCGTTTCAAATATGCGTCAGTAAGGCAGCATATTTAGCTCAATCTCTGCTGCAATTGATAAAACATACATTAGGGCCATCAATAGTACATTGACCTTCAATATTATATGTGTACAATTTAAAAACGATACAAACACAAAACATTTGTACCAGTGTTAAGTGTAAATTAGGATAAAATATTTTAAATATTGTTTTAAGTTCCAAGGTCAACAGTTTTGCACTGGTATGTAGACTAACCAGTGCCATGCGAACCAGTAGTTATCAGGACCTGACGCCATGTGAACCAGTAGTTATCAGGACCTGACGCCATGTGAACAAGTAGTTATCAGGACATGACGCCATGTGAACCAGTAGTTATCAGGACTTGACGCCATGTGAACCAGTATTTATCAGGACCTGACGCCGCGGCCACGTGAACCAGCAGTTATCAGGACCTGACGCCATGTGAACCAACAGTTATCAGGACCTGACGTCATGTGAACCAGCAGTTATCAGGGCCTAACGCCATGCGAACCAGTATTTATCAGGACCTGACGCCATGTGAACCAGCAGTTATCGTGAGAGCGTGAGGCAAGGGAATCATGCCAATTTGAAAGATGGCGGTTATATGAAACTGCATTATTTTTTAATATAAAAATGTTCACAGTGTTCTAAAAACGCACAAAAGAAATTAATGAATAGACTGTTGAATTATTGAACATTTCCGTATTATTCTGTTATATATCGAATAATTTTTCAAAATCATGTAACTGTTTGTCCATAATTCACGAGCTTGCCAAAAAAGACATGTTTAGCTATTCGAATTTTCCCCAAGATATGTTATTTATTATTATGTATTACCGTAACATAACGATAACATAAAAAAACACCTTTTACAGCAACATTAGATCGGTCAATTAAAGACAACAAGCAATGAGTAGGTAGGATTATACACTATTAACATAAACAGTCATTAGTAGTGTAACACTGCCGACATGGATACGGAAATAAATGGAACCAACACAAACTAGAAACACTGATACAAAATAATAATGATATCATTATGTCACAGAGGTGCAAGGTTTACTTGAAATTCGTACCAGAAATAAACCAAATAGAGCCGGATCAGCCTTTGTCGAACAGAGTATTATTCCAAACAATACCAATTAATTGACGTTTTCAATGCTTAAAACGTATCTTTGCTATTTTAGTCAATCGAATGTTCATGTTAATGACGTACCCAACTATACTTCAAAGGAGTACCGACCTTGTCGTTGTGATGTTTGTCGTACTAGGAACATTATTGTGTTGCTGGAGCAATGACTAATATTCCAACAGTTGACGACACTGTAGCAATAAAGAAAATGAAAAATAAAATTCTGTCAACGCATTGAGCTACACGGCGCCATTCTTGAATTGTTTCATAGTCCCTGTCCTCCTTCTCATGTTTCTCTAGAATTCTCTTCAAAGAGTTCAGTATTTCTTCGTTCGTTTTACTCAAACTCGAATTATTAGATCTTCGTTTAGCTTTACCGGAACTACTTTCACGTTTGTATTGTGGTGATGATTGTGACGATACAAACTGGCCTGTACTACTAACACATTCACGAGTACGTGGGTTATAATGCTGATAAGATGGAAACCTTGGCGGTTGCAATGCATTCGATGCATTTGTGTTTGTGTGTGTATGTTTAGTTTGAGATGCATGCACTGGCGAATGAATACACCAAGGCTGCTCACGATGCGGACTATTTTCAATGTCATTTTGTCGAGTAGGTTCGTTTTTGTTCTCGTTTAGTTTTGATATGTCAACAGGTTGATCGTTATGTCCTGATGAAATGTGATTTGATGAAACGCTCGTGACGTTTGGTATATTCTCCGTTTGTTCATTGCCAATGTTTGTAACTCCAATACATCCTTTCTGTTGATTGGTATCTATGGTTTCCGTACCGCTACTAACTTGCTTACGCGTGTCAGTATTGTGTCTTTCGCCGACATCGTTATCTTTCGATTCTTCAGGTAATTCAACGCGAGTGTCGTTTTCATGTATAGTCTCATGGCGCAGTGGTGATGCATTCGTCCATATTTTCTGGCTTCCATCATTTCGAGTTTCATGTTCTAGAACAGTTTCGTTTTGAAGTGCCTGTTGTATATTATCTAAAGTTATTTTTAACGACATATCTTTAATGAATCTTTCTTCCATTCTGTTGATGTAATGGCCCATGTCTTTATCTTGTTTTAAACAAAGGAAAGGGGACATTTTATCAACAAGGAGTTCCTTTACGAACCGTGGAACTGTTCGCTTGTTTGGACCTCGATGGTGAAGGTTCAGAACAAACACTGTCATGATGACAGACATGGACGTTAGTGCCATCACTATGGTTAGGTAGATACCTGAAATCAGAGATAACGTGGCTTTTTAAAAAACTTTGCATAATAATAATGTGTAACTTCAAATACAGTTCGGTGATTAAATTATGTATAACCAGACAATTTTAAACATAATGATATGCTATAAGTATTTAAAGGAGGAGGGCAACAACATACAATAGTACACAGTCTGATTTATTTCTACCGAATATACAGTATGTATCAAACAGGATAAAATTACTTATAGCAAGCTATATGCTGTCAATGAGACAAATGTAGCATATATGGGGTCTTTCTAAAATGGAACAATACATGAACTGATAAATGAATGCATAAAGCAATGTCTGAACGGTGTATAAACTCAATCATTATATGAATATTTAGTATTGAGTGTGCGAGGTCCTGGGTTTAATAAGTAAATGTATCATACGAAGGACGAAATAAAGATAGTTCCAGTAACTTGCCTTAAGCTTATAGAAAAGGGAATTAAAACATACATTTGGAAGTTCATTGGGTTTCAGCATTATATCTCACTTCCAACATAATTTAAATTGTACAAAGGTATAAAATACGTAAAATGTGATGTACTTACTGATCAATGGAACGAATTCTGATGTTTCGGGAAGATTTTCTGCCACAGCTAACATGAAGACAGAAAAAGCAAGCAGCACGGTGATACCTACAAACAAAACAACACATTTGTTATTCACTCTTAATCTTATAATTCATTTTGTTAGTTTCATCTAAGTAAATTCTTTCAATCACTTGATGGATAGACTGCTTTGGTTATTGGATGTTCTTGAAATTGAAACCAAGTTTGATCATACTTGAAATTTGTATTGAAAATAAATTTGGTTAAAGTATTGCGTGTCTGACATACGTGTATACAATACTAGTAATTACAAAATCTGATACATAAGCTTGTTATCGATGAAATATTTGTATCACCTCACTTAAAACTATGAAACGGCTTACTTATTGATATTGTATTCGTACTTAAAAGTGTGCAATATTTTTTGCAATACGCGGGAATGTGTTGTTTGACTACAGATATGTGGAACAACATAGTTTATGGCTGCTGATCTAGACAGGTCAAGGACGGTAGATAATTCTTAAGGTGGAACCACACTATAAACAAAGTTCCTAACCAATATACAAGTTTGGTATCAGAGTAAACTTTGATTTATTCCTATTTCAATGTCGCGTCTTATATATCCGTGCGCGTTCCCATGACGTTACTATGACGTCGTGAAGTTACCATGGAAAACGTGTTTTGACGTCGTTCCGTGGAAGGTGCAGGAAGCAAGAAATAGCTCATACAGAGCTTCATAATTACACGATAGGTAATTAGTTGGTATCATTCGACGCATTTTGTAATTGCGAATCTGGTCACGTAAATATATTTACACTTAATCTAATAACGTGCTAACAAAGTGGGGAAAACGTCGTGCCTGGCATTTTGGCGTTTTAAAAAATATCTGACGTTTCGACTAATTGCCAAAATTCCGTACTTGGTTCCTTTGAGTCGGTAAGCTGATATTCGAAACATATCCTAATCATTTAAGACGCGCATTTGTTTGCAATGATAAGTAGTGGATATGGAACGTCAACTATATTGAGCTGTGCAGTTTTGTTTTGGTTGACTCGTTTGCATTGAACACGTTCAAATCAGATTGCTTAATAATTTGGTGAGTTTTTCTATAGAAGCTTGACAACACTTGATCTCAGTCCTCACCAACGTTATGTGTTAACAATTACGAGGTTGTTTCTAATACTCATACAAAAGGTCACCCAGCGAGTATTGATTTTTGATTGTTTCCCACTAGTATTTATGAATTTATGACAAATAAATAGTAAACCATAATGTCCCAGCAATGGTTTCGTATTATGTACACTACTCGAGCAATAGTGGATGTCTGATTAGACAATTAGTCCCACTGAACAATAACAAGAAACTATAATCATTTTCTCACAATGTACCTAATGCAATTTTCTCTCCTGAATCTGGAGGCAAACAGAAGACGAGCAAAGTTAGTGCAGACATCATGATGCAGGGGAAGATGACATTGTACATGTAATATAAAATGCGTCTCCGAATCCTGATAGTAAACGTCACATCCGGGAACGGGTCGTCACAGCAACCGTACGTAACAACGTTCCGGACAATGTTGATACTAAGTAGTTCCCATTCACCATTGTTGACATAGTTGCTAAGATCAACTTCGCTAGTTCTGTTGGTAATGTCAACCTGCAAATTAAACACGATATCTAATACATTAATAATTGTGAAACTGCTAAGAATAGACATTCGACCAGTCCCTCATAATACATTTAGTAACGTAACATAAACACCGACAGTAGGTATATCAATTATTTGGGCAAATTAGTTACACATTGCTTTTATGTAACAGTTGATATTTGTGATGACCAGTTGATACATGAGTATATCGTATTGTTTTGAAGAATGCCACTGCCTGGTTTGACAGTGCTTTATTGAGATGCATCAAATTATCAACCACCGTAAGAGACCATGCGAGCATTCCATATGACGACTATTTAAATAAATAGGTCTTATCATTCCAGCTATTTGGATAGACATGTTTTTTTGCGCAATTTGTTCATGATGTAATTAAATTTTAATTCAATATTTAGTTATGTGGCATGATAGATGTACTGCATTGGTGTACTAACAAAAGATTGAAGAATGTATTGAATAAGATATTATTGTATATATACTGGAAGCACTATAGATGCTTCACGTCAAATTAACGCCGCAACTAATGTTATAAATTTTATAAAGCTTACATCAGACAAAATCACAGTCAATGATAATCTGATTTTCTCGTTGCCATGGTTTTGTAATGAATGAAATAAAGCAACATTGAAGAGCTTCATCAAAAACACTCCCTCTAGTTTGAAGAAACACTTTCTTGTTTAATTCAGTAACGTTTCCAGCCGGTTTTTCTGTCGCTACATAACCCGAAGCAGATGTGACAAAAGGAACTTAACAGTATACGTCTGCTGGTTTTAATTATTACTATATTACAACCATTATCTTACAATATATTAAACGCTCCATGTGGCAACATCATCAACCATTTCCGCTAGACAAAGTCCTTAATTATTGCATATATTCAGTAACAACCCGAGGGTTAAAACGATGTATGTGTTGTAAATTCTCTCGAAGTTCTGATATTACCGCCGGGGTTGCATTTTATTTTAACACAAGTAAGCCTTTTCATATGTTCAGTTCTTACTCGCGATGAATGTTTCGGGTTTGTTTAATATAAGAATCTATATGATCCGTTTAATCAATTAAAATGTGATCATTGATTTATGTTATATCGAGTCAATGTATGAAGCTAACGACATAGTATATTTTGTACGTAGAGTTAAACGCAACTTTGCGTCACATGTCGCCAATTACAAGCTCTCTTCCGTAACGATAATAACCACGCGCGACGTAATCCAATTCAATCGTTTTATTTTTCTTCCCTCAACGATTTACGTCAACGTACGTTCTTACACAAACGAATTTTCGCTACACTGTAAAAAAGGTGTTTAGGGCCTAAACATTTTTCATTACGCGTTAGCTGTTTCTTTTTTTACGCGTTTAGATAGCTAAACATGTAACTCAGCTAAACATGTAATGAATTGTGTTTAGGTGCTAAACATGTAACTCAGTTAAACATGTAATGAATTGTGTTTAGGTGCTGAACATGTTTAGACCATAAACAAGTGTCTTTCCTAAACATGTAACCGAATAAAGTGTTCAGGCATTAAACACGTGTTCGTGCTCAACATGTAAAAGACAAACATGTTTAGCTGGTAAAAAGATGAATATAAACATGTAATGCAACATCAAAAGTATTGGTGCATATTTCATAATAATGGGCGGCTTATATACCACATCTTAATTTATATTTTGAAATTTATGTAACATTTTATAATCTAACACTTTTTCCCCCACCATATATATATTACTTTGATAGACATACTGTTGGATAAAAAATAATATTTTCACCAATTGAATGTTTGTATATAATAATTTTATATATTTTTATTACCTCCCTTTAAACGGACGCCCGACGTTGATACTGCGTTTTAACGCTGTTTATCTTTTTAAAAGATATTTCTTGTTTTAACTGTCATTTCTATCAAAATCATAGGATATTTCAACTATGACAGGAAGATGATGACAAAGTAGCCTAACTAAATAGCAAACATACATTCATTTCTTGCCAAAACAATGTCTCGCGACATCATGTTACAATAGTCATAAACATACGCAAAACGTCTAAATCATATAAATATTGTGGTATTACTTTAAACTAACGAAAACAAAACAGATCTTATGACCTTTAATATGGTCTTATACTGATTTCTCTGTTTATGTATGTTCGAACTTCAAGGCGTGCACGCGGTTTGGTTTAATCTGATACGTTTACATTCTGTACGCGTATCACATATAAACATCGTCCAGGTATCCGTTTAGCCATTACACACCAAGCTAAACGGGTTTAGGTATAAACACGTCTCTCAGCTAAACACCGTTTTTACAGTGTAGAAAGTACCTTCTAATTGGTATACTAGTATCTGCAAACATTCGAACACAAACAGCAATACATATCAGTTCAAATGGTTTGTTTGTTGTTTGTTTGCGTACACATGAGATGGTCGTAATTGCCTCTAGGGTCATTCGGTTTCGTCCCAATCCACTGACATCCCCACTTCGAGAGAAGAGACAGAGTCAATTAAATGTGATGTGATACTAGGAATCCGGGTGTCACCGTTGCCGAACATACTCATTGGTTATTTTATGGACCATGTATAGAGTACCAGTATACGTGAGACTATATATGTATGGACTATCAACCAGTTAATCTCTAGTCAGGTTTCAGAAATGACCATGTTTTCAGGCAGCGAATTAAATCAGAGACCTCTCGATCTGTAGCTAAGAGGGTTATTCACTTAGCACTGCCCACCGTGTTACCACGATCAATTCATATAAAACTTTATATTTCTATATAAAAATGTGATTCGTTCTTGATTTATAAATTCATATAACGCGCCTTTTGATTTTATCATTCTTAGCTCTATAGTATTTAATATTTTTATATATGTAATTGTTTACGAAATGCCAGCTTACGTTGTACAACGCCATTGAATATTTATTCATGTATAAAAAAGGCGTTTTATCAAATAAAACAAACTTAAACTTACATCAGTGCCTTTTTGGGCGAACACTTCCAAACTAAATAATTGCTGGTATCACCAAAAGTGTGGTATGACGAACGACAAATATTAGAGGTTTCACGACACTACGTCATCAGTACAACCTCAGCATTAATTCAAATAACCAGACAGATCTATCAATACCCTTGTTTTCTTTTCCCTATGTCCACAGCCGTGTGAAATTTCTATGCAAGAAGACAATTCCCGTTGTTTAAAATAACCGAGGTGATATATCATGGTAGACTCTGGAGATGACTTGTCGTTACATTTTACACTTCACTTAACTTCGCAAACACTCTTAAGAAGATTCAACCAATTACCAATCAATATAATGTACATTGTACGGTCTGTGTTGTTGTCTAACCATCACGCGTTTCAAACCAATCAGATTTGTACCAGCTAGTTGGATGTGGACTGCGTATACAAATAGTTTCAATGCGTGTGCAGTAGTTTTTGTACACCATCATTAATATAAAGTTACATCGTTCTTGCGAATGAAGATACCGCACATGCAGACTTACGATCTGATTAACATTTTGGCGCATGGAGATGATAAACAAACGTCGAAGAGCACATAGACAAACAAGGTTATTTACCATTGCAGGTTTCGTAATTAATTGCAGTGGATTTAATCTAGCGACTCGTATTTGCCGCATGTTGTCGATATATTTGTCTTTAATCAGAAGACGACATGTTGCATATCAAACAGTAAATGTACGCCCGTACATGTATTCTGCTAGTCTATCTTATAATTATTCATCGATTATTCAGTCGCCATATTGATCGGTCCTTGCCGCAAAACCCCTAAACTAGCGCATTGCCGTGATATGGGTAGTCCTTATCAAGGGTCCTTTTCTGATATTCGTATCCGAACAACAGAAAGAAACGTTAAACACGTACAAGTGTGTTTTACTAAAATATTTTGTAGTATACGCATTTTCGTAGTTTTGTGATATTATCCAATATTCCCTATCCTTATTAAAATACGAATAAGCTAACACAGAGTTAGTAAAATAGTAGCATGGTGATGAACGAAATACACCATGATGGTTTAAATTGGGTTTTATTGAACATACTTGTGCCATTGCTTTGTTAGATTGATTTTACCCGACTATGGTTTATCTACTCCCTTGTCCCACTCAAACAAAGTCACTGGCGATGTTGAAATTCACATATTTTCTCCAGATGCCTTCCCGATATCTCAAGATTCCTTTCGATGTCACGAAATGCCTCATGTAAAGATGCTGTCGTTATAGGTATATGACCTTCTGGATTTTGAAGTAAACTACTTATTACTTATATATTATATAGCTTAAAACTTACCTGATATCCGTCATATGTCCAAGAACCAAATTTCATTTTACAAGTTTGTTGATCAAATGGAAAATATGTCACGTCCACTTTACAAGAACTCTGAAGTTTCGTCGGAATCGGCCAAAATATATTACCATCATGTCGAATCATCACGTTAGCCGGCATGAGACCATCTGTGTATTCGTCGGCACTGTGAATATAATCCGTCATGGTTAGCACTTTAACTGATACCTCGATATCAAAGTAGTAGAAAGCCAATTTAGAGTGCGAGAAGTCCGGGGTTCGTTTCCAGACTGTGATATACCAAAGGCGAACTAATTAACTAATCAACAGTTGAATCACGTTATTATCCATCGCCACAAGGGTATGCGAAAAAGAGAAGCCAGCTAACTTTTATATGCTGAGCGTCTAGCAAGAGAATTACTGGTATCATTTTTATTTCTGTTTGGTATGACGTGGTCTGGGATCAGGACCTCCCGTACTCGAACCGTGGCTCTTACACTGGGTGCTTCTTAAAACATGTACCATGTATTGGTTACAAAATGTCATGTAATACTTCACTGGTATTTATATTGCACGGTGGTATTGAGGGGACATAGGATATATTTTATTTATCTCGTGCGCACGTGTTACTACTACGTGCGCACTTTATAGCTAACACGTGCGCACTTTATAGCTAACACGTGCGCACTTTATATCTAACACGTGCGCACTTTATATCTAACACGTGCGCACTTTATAGCTAACACGTGCGCACTTTATAGCTAACACGTGCGCACTTTATATCTAACACGTGCGCACTTTATAGCTAACACGTGCGCACTTTATAGCTAACACGTGCGCACTTTATAGCTAACACGTGCGCACTTTATATCTAACACGTGCGCACTTTATAGCTAACACGTGCGCACGTGATAGAACATATTTCCTGAGTCCCTCTATGTCACTATATTATTGACAGAAGTTCAGGTGATCACTGACTCATGTCCATGTGTTGTTTATCTAAAGATTGAGACTTTCTTTCAATATTAATTAATATGTTGGTTTTACCTTACAAGTGGTCGATTATGCATGCTTGTGTTTTATTGTTATCAAATTACCCTAATGTGGATAAGCCTTTGGCTTATTGGGCAATTCATCTATAAATATAGTGATTGTTATAATTACTGAATGCTGGAGATTGAATTAATCTTTGTTTAAGTGCCGGTCTACCTTGCATTTCTAACTTGGGCATCCCGGCTATAACACAAAGCTAATAGTAAATAGGACAGGGAAGGCAGCACTCTAAGCACTGAGCTTTACATACTGAATTTTAACAAATATTTCAATCGACATGATTTCAAAATTCAAACCCATCGTTACAGTGGTATATGTATTGCTTAAGATGACTAAGGTTCCTTACTTGTTGTACAGGACGATGTCTGGCAACCAAAGCTTTCCACAGGGGACCCTTAATACTGAAATATTAGCGAACTCTATAGGATCCCATTTCATAAATTCATCCATCCATTCCTACAAATGAAAGAAGACACTGCAAAGAAGACATGTACAACATGCGCGTATACGTATGCATATCAATTATCAATAGGTCAGCAATGCAGCCTTGGTGTCATTGTTGTATATGGGGTTTATTCTCGATGATTTCGATGGTGAACTCAACCACGAGATTAAATTACTACGAATGAATCAATCATGTACGTTACAAACGATTTTTTAGTATACGAAAATTCCCTTTTACAATAAATCACCAAATAAGAACTGTCCAGTTAGGATACACATAGAGCGAGGTAGTGTTCGAGTCCACTATTACAGTGTAAAACCAATTATAAAGGCTTATCCAGACATCTATAATGTCAATACTAAATTGCAATACCTTATCTGATCAGATAATTGTTGTAATTTTTTGAGTGCACATAAAATAAAACGTAACAGCCCATTATCCTAACTGGACAGAAGCATACCCACTAACATTTGTTTTAAAGTACACACAGCACACTTAGTGTGTCACTACATGAAACAAATGAACGCTAAAGGATTAAAGTGTTTAGCAATTTACTTTTACATAGTGCTATTTTACTTCATTACACCCAAGTCATGTCCAATCCCCGGGGTTTAACATGAACAAGCAGTCGATCAATGAGATCACTAATTAAAAACAATGTATCGACATTGACTGAAAAAGAATGTAACAAAAAACTACACCAGTATTACTTAACTGGCTGTGTACGTGTACCAACGTCATGTATGAATTTTGTAAAGAATAAGTGGAAAAGCATTAGAATAGAAATGTCGATAATGTAGTTTCTAATTGAAATGTCCCGTCCGAAATAATATCGTCATATATTTGTCAGTTTCGCAATAAATGCCCCAGTCACACTAGAACTGGAATGAGCCAGATTGTCGTCGCAAAAACAACTGATGGTATACCCTTGTATGTACATTCTATCTCATTCTCTTCTACATATATGCTGACCACTCTGCATATGCTCTAAACATTTGTGTATTAAACTTTTATTTCGAAGACTCCACAAATTCAACCAGAATGAAAAGTTGGTGAATGTATATTCCTAGATAATTGAAGCATTCTAAATGTTCTGCCTGCAATGTAGTCAGAGAGCACTTCGTGTATTTCTCTCCATTATTTACGTCATTTCGTATGGTGTGATCATGTTCAAAACATCTGGAGTGGCTACTACAATGGACTCGACTATTTGTAATGCCATCGGAATGCCGGCAGAAGTTGTAGACTGCACTTTGAACATCCAGGATTATATTCCACATTTTCACTCTGACAGCATTCGCATGATTCTGGCTCATTCAGCCTCTTATCTTTGCGTGCATTGGGATATATACACTGAATGTGCAAGAATTGTTCGAGTCCGTGTTGAAACACTTTCTAAACATTCGAACTACAATTCTTCAAAGCTGTAAAAAATTGCCAATTCGAGTAATATGACAAATGACCACACCCCTTACCTGATCAAGCCAAACATTGGTCACCAGAACCTGGTCCTTTTCATCCTGTAATAACAATAAATCATTTTTATTAAAACATAATTTATACGACATTCACTTTCATTTCCGGGTTCATTTTGGTGTTTGGCATTGTGATGTACGTCTGTGGTCTGTGCATTTTCTTTTACGTGTTTTTTGTTGTGCCTATCGTGCGCGTTTGTTTCTGCTGAGTGCTGTCTTTGCTGTTCCTTTCTTCAATATTTTTATTAAAATTATTAAATACAACTATACTACTAGTATGTAACACTTTCTACAATCATTTCGTTGTACAAGTATTTGTCAAGGTCTTTGGCTGGGTACTCACTGTGTTCATGCAGTGTTCTTTCATTGGCAGCTTATAACTTTATTGATTTGTCCAAACCATTGGAATTTAAGAGAAACCCATTTCAAAACATATTTTGTAGCTTCCAGCTATGCATCAAGTAGCATGTCTCATGTCCACAATCTCAAATTGTACAATTTTGCAAACTGCTTAACAAAATTTATCTAATTACAGAGATATTTCCAGTTGTATTCACATCACAATTGTTCGCTCTAGCACAGGAACTTGCATAATTTATAAAAAAAAATGAAAAAAAAAATATTTTTTGGAAACATTTTACAGTACTATATTTTAATACAGGCTCTACAGAAGTGAAAAACAATTCCAAATTTTTTTTTTCAATTATGCAAGTTCCTGTGGTTCTAGTTACAATAAAATCATCCTACTGATCGTAAAAAGGGATTTGACACATTTAAGAAAAACATTTTAGACGGGCATAGTATAGCTTTCATAATGCAGAGAAAGTTGAAACTTTACAGTCGTATAATGTGCGATATTTCTACGCGTTATCTTTTCTCGATTCATCAAAATACAGACAGAAACGCTGATTCATACATTGGTAACCAAACAACACTATTTCTCAAGTACAAACATATTGTTCTCACAAAACATCAAATTCTGTATGTCTCACACCGATGTATTGGTGTTACATAATGTATAATGGTACATTTTCCCATACTTTATTCATGTTTTGATATTCGAGTTTATATCTGACACAGTGTTTATATCTGAATAATTTGGCAACAAGGTTTCGATTAAATTTCCATCAAAGAGAATCTATGTGTATGCAGAGTATTGCAGACTATAAACTTGCATAATGAAAAAAAACATTTGTATATTCGGTTTCATGTACAATGGGTTTGCTAATAGTCAGTTCAGTGCCCAAGCACGTCATGTAATTGTGAAGCGCAATAGAATAATAATATGTTTAAAAAATGTATGCGCTATATAAATGACATATATTTGTATAATATTGTTGGAGTATATTACATCATTATACTCGAATCTAGAAATTTACTAATAATGCTGCCGTAAGATTAAATATAGAAAGTTTCTTTTTCAACTACATTGCATAAACTACTGAAAATGTTTGCAATAAATATCGGAGTATTTGCAATACTGAATACATGTACCTGCAATACAAATAAAGAATCTAAAATGCTCATACGGAAGCGAATAATTCAAATTATCATACACACTCAGCTGTTGAAATTGTGGGGAGAACTGTTAGTCTCAAATACGAGTAAGTATGATTTTGACTTTCAAACATTACGATTTAAAATAATACAATATGGTCGCGATCGGACATAGCCCAGTTTTAGTAATTCAAGGGCAATATATAATTAAATAAAAAAGCCTCGGCTAATTGGGCTTATAATTAACTTAGCCTAGATGATATGCTAATAAACATTGTCCCCATGTTTGAATATGTTTGAATTAGAGTACAGACAATGCCATTTTTACATTTTGTGATAAATAAAGGCCCACAATCCGAGAAAGCATGGTTCGAATTAGATATAAGTTGAGAATCATATAGTACATCCATTTGGTTAAATAAAAAATAGGATTCACCATCCTTTTTAGGGATATATTCACCAAAAAGTACTAATTTTGAATAAATTTGCATAAATAAACCTAATTTGCATATTGGAATGAGATCAAATTTTATGAAAAATATTCAAAGTTTAGCTAAAGTTCATATAACTTAATCATGCACTACATATTTTATATAAGAATATGTATTTGAACAATTGTTGTGACTTATTGTACACCCATATACTTTACAACTGTGCCGTTCCCCACCCACTTTTTATACATGCAAAAATCAAAAGTTAAATAAAATATCTATTTAGTAAACATGTATTATGTTTACTTTCATTAATAAACATTTATATGCGATCATTGGAACTAAATTTCATGTTTGTTCCCGCCAAATACGATTTTGAAATTTCGCGCATGCGCACAGGCAGCTCGGGACTCCTTAAATCGACACGACACGACACATTTCCAAGGATTTAAAACATGTCACACATAAACACGTCATACAAATATTACAATAATAGATGTAAAAAGATAGTTCAAAGAATATCACACAATATGCATCATACTACGCATTATTCTGATTTATACACTGTACATGAATGGCCAAAGTAAATGTATACCATTCTCTAAGAATAAGTGCTATACTATTTTGTTATTTTTGCACGTACAGCGAGTGTATAATGAATAGAATATACATATATAGAATAATTTGAAGGTCAGTCTTGCAATGACGCATATACTAATGAAGGGATGGCCAGTCTTGCAACAGAGCCAACACTAATGAAGGGAAGAACGAGACGTGATGGGTCAGACAACGTTGTATCAATCAAAGATATATCTCTCACTAGCCGTTCTGCAAATAAGATGACAACAATATTCAGTCAAACTGTCCAATTAATCACAATTATTTGCACTGCTAAGTAATTTGATGCACTATCGGTAAACTGCGGTACGTCAATGTTTGATGCGCCTAAACGCGGCTTGTTTCCTTATTATTCAGTCATGGGCAATGAGCAAATTAATTTTTTGTCGTTAACCGCAATTTAAAAGATACCTAAAACCCCAATGACATATTATGACATTTAAACCTCCTAGCTAATGACGACCATTTATATAATGACAGCTACATTTTTTTGTAAAACCAAAATATTTGTCTAATCATCAACCGCAGTCGACGAAGGTTTGATATTTTATAAAAAATAGTAAACAGTGAATGAAAACAAACGATGTTTTGTATTACCATCTTCTGTAAATTTGTACATACACTCTCGTGTGAAATGTTTGATTGTATATATTTATAGTATTGTTATTGTTTGTTCAACAAAAGTATCTATCTATCTGTTGGTGGGAAGTCGAGCTCATTCAATCAAATTGACGGAATATGAAACCAAACCTTAAGTGATTGTATCAAATTAATATATGATGTATGATGGTTATTTGAAAAAAAGTTAAGATGTGTTTAAAATACCTAAGATGTGTTAACATTTCTA
Organism: Spisula solida; assembly: GCA_947247005.1. Taxonomy (NCBI): domain Eukaryota; kingdom Metazoa; phylum Mollusca; class Bivalvia; order Venerida; family Mactridae; genus Spisula; species Spisula solida. Next base: position 38,606,503 of record OX365951.1, read on the forward strand.
GCGTGTGCCTATGCCTTAAGCATGTTGTACTCGTAGGTGGGTGCTTTAAAATCTGCTGATAGCGCCAACGTCTCTAAGCTGCTAGGCTTGCTACATAACACGTAATAGTGCTTAATGTTGCCATTCTAGTAGCGTGAAATCATTTCCCGAAAGTTTGCCATTTCAAACCCATCTAGGGTCTAACATACGAACCAAGCCAGCCTTCTCAGATTACTGACTGGCAACTACATGTAGATATTTGATTCATGCAACTACACGACAATATTTCTTTCAAATTACAAAAAAAAACGATTTAATATCTTAGTCTATAGAAAGGTTACACAAACTAGATGACAGATATATATATACTGTAACTGTATAACGCATCTCAAACGTGATTCTCCTTGACAACATGGTCACTTTTGCTTAAACAATGGTCTCTTGTAACAGTAGTATAGCACGGAGAATTTGACATGATCCCGACCTTTATGCATGAATAAATTACAAGGTTCTTGCGTTGAAAATCGTGCAACATCGGTCCTTTAAATTTGTGTTGGTGTTACTCCTCGAGCGTCTTCGTGATACTTTCCGCTCATGAAAAATACAACCGGGATTATAAATATAGACAATAAATCCGCTATTAAATTATGCTAATAGAAGTTCGAGAGTCGTGTCAAATTCTCTGGACTATATATCATGTAGTAACAATACAATTAATACATTTACCACATAGGCACTTCTATTGGCCAAAATACTGGTTATCTCAAACCGCAGTATCAATTATAATTAAAACCACTATGTCATTATGACACTAATACGTACATTTATAAATGTCAGATACACTGTGTTATTAAAAGTAAATATTTATTAATCAATCACAGTGGACGAAGGGAAATACTATATGTAATATATTAATTAATCAACAACAAACAACAAACTATAAACAAACAGTAGTTTGTCAAATACCACAAGGATTTAATGAACCACCATAAAGTACTCGTGCAGTTGGCAACTTAGCAGCAAGGCATGAACGGATTATCAAACACAAGATAGGTAAAGCAGCAGTCAGCAGAAACATCGGAACCCAAAACGCACTAAACGAACAATGTACGATATGCTAGTCGCCCAAGTCAACATGATGAATAAAGCGATTTAATAACTATTGGTTGAATCTTTAAGTTAGAAAATTATTACTATTGACAATTTTAGTAATTTATGTTTAAAAAAAAAAAAAAAAAAATACGCAAGCCGAAACGTAAATTATAATATAAAAATACGGAACACGTGTTGTTGTTATTCCCAACTAGTAATTTATGTTGAAATTCAAACAATAATTAAAAGAACTACTAGGAGATTATAAAGGGTTGCAGCTCTCTGCAGAAACAGCAGGGCATGAAAGGCACCAAAAAGAACAACAATTAAAATATTGCTATTTCCAACCCGTTCTAGTACGAGGTACAGCACTTTGACAAACGAATATATTTACATGTTACGCAAGCGTCTAGCAGCCTAGCAGCGTGAGGTTTGCAGAAATGCAGTCTTAACTATTCTACTTACGCCGGAAACCCGTTTAAGGGTCAAACATACAAACTTAAGCAGTTTCTTGACCGTTGTTTAATTGCGATATTTCCTATCATCCAACAGAAAAAACTAACCTAGAAAACGAAGTACAGAGAAACAGAGTACAGAAACAGCAGAACACGACAGCTACTGAACAACACACGGACAAGGGAGATCACTGACGACGAGCACAAGTCACAAGGCCAACTACGCATAGTACACACTTTATGTAGAACTTGGAGATAAGAACTATCGCCATAAAACGTCTTTTACTGCAAATATCTGAAAACATGGTTTGGCTTTTTTACTCCTAGATACGTTTGTAAGCAGTAAATGTTCGTGTGATGGATTATTTGTAAATGATTGGCGCTAAGATTCTACTTTTACGCTGACGGGCTGATATACTTATATAACTTTTCTTCCAAAAAAAGCAGGCTTAATGATTTCTTATTACTAAATATTATGAACTGTTAAAATACAAGTATAGTTCGATTTCGAGCATTGAGCCGTGACTGCACTTTTAAGGTCTAAACCAATAATCGATATAGGTTGATATAGGTTTGACAAGTACGATAAGTAATACAATTAAGGCCAACTATTTCAAGTGTCTGGTTGGTCGTGACGGTAAAGCGCTTCATCATACATTGTAAAATAACTTTTGTCCGATCAGGGCGAGTTCGAATCCCACTAAAATAATTTTTCTTTTTTATTATATTTTTTTAAATGCACACAATTTGTAAAATCCATGTAATACTAGTATATGTATATTGTAGAATGTTATGAAGGATAATCAACCGAATATAGGATGTCAGCAAGCTCGAAAGACACCAACGATCGAAATGAGTGAAAATAATAAATATATTGAATCGACACCTTTCAATGGATCAATTAAAAATATAAACAAAATCTTTAACATACAGTCTCTTCAAATAACATAAAACAACTAATACAAAAATGAGCGAATAAGGGAATCGAACCACCGACTTCTGAGTTTGAAATTCTGAACGTTGCCGACTGCACTAAACTGTAAACTGATTATATAGAGAATATTTGTTGATTTTGGTGTAAGATCGTATTTTATTTCATCGAGTGATCACAGAAAATCAATATTTTCACGAGTGGCGTAGCCACGAGTGAAAATATAATTTTATGTGATCACGAGTGAAATAAAATTGATCTTTCAACAAAAATCAACAAATTTTCTGTTTATTATATGCTTTAATTTCTCTTAAAAGTGTACCGGAATTGGCTTAATTGGAAAAATCACGTCGAATTCGGAACGTCACGACGTGACAATTGTGACGTCATGATGACGTAACGTTACGTTTCTTTTTCTGAACGATACTGGAACCAGCTTCTAAAACAGTGAAAATAACAAAGTGGTAATTTCACTGTTATTTTCACTGTTATTTTCACTGAAAAATCTCCGTAATCCATTGAAAGCAAATAATAAAAACAGATATTTGTAAGAATCATATCATTAAAAACTGCGCTCCGGGCGTAATACATGATAGTCTACCTGCAAAAATGGACTTGTCGGATAGGTCATGGCTCAGAGTTCAAAATTGAACTATACATAATTATGTTACTAACAGGGCAACATTACAAAAACGACTCAGCCTTCGAATACCAGCAATCTGGCTTCAGCAAAAGCAACATTTCACATGCGGTTAAACTATACAATAACTGTTATCTCTGTAATTACCGCCACGCCAACACAATAATCAACATATGTACTTTACAAATAGGGGAAAAACTCCGTAATCATATCACTTTTACTGTTAACTTAGATTGACCAAGTCTTGGAAGAAGAACAAGGCTTAGTTTGACTGACTTAGGCGGCAGACTTTCGGGACGGGATGCCGTGTTTTAGTTGGGTAATGTGCTTTGTTTGTTTTAAATGTTTTCTGTGCTCGGCTGGTTAAGTTGAGTGCTGCCTTCCCCGTCTGACTTAATATAATCTGTTTGGTAAATGTACCGGTATATGTTCCTGTGGAGACAAACATACCATACTAAAACCATGCAGTATGTTACGAAGGGTTAAGCTAATAATACGGCGTTCTACATATTCAACTGTTTTCTATTGTGTATGTTGGTACATTAAACTCATTTAACCCACGAGCATAAATTTTGTCCGTAAGAACATATAACGTAGTTTATTCCCACAATTTGATATATCGATATGTTTTTTCAACCACAGTAAAACCTCATTGACAAACCACCTAGTAATTGATTAACCACACTATTTATAAAAAAAAACAAATTTCCAGGGACTTCAAGTGGCTTGTTAGTTTTTACTTTGTGTAATAGTTAACTGTATAGTTATTTAACAGTATTATTCACTCTAAAATGTAGAATATTGATGTCATATTGACCCTTTAACAACAATTGAAAGTGAAACACGTTATTACGCCATTAAGACTGTACGCCTAATAAAATCTTTTAAAACAAGCTTGTAGTCCTTATATAATATACATGGTATTTGTTTGCGCAGTTCATAGCCCTAAAGAAGAACAATTCATTCCGTCAAGTATATGTTATTGTAAATATGCTGTATACAATTGAAGTTCGGTGTCCTACCGCAAAGAAACATTTACTCTTTCGTAAAACAAATAAACAACACCACAACTACAATCAAAGGTATTTCACGCAAATTTAACATATTATACGTAAATCATGTATACTGTGTAGATGACAATCGAACGTCAACAAAAGTTTAAAGTTGTATAAATTACTATTCCGTTCGTTGATTAATGACTTTACGTCATACCGCGTACAACGCAGTTTGATTATTCGACCAATGGAGAGACAGTATAGATATTGAAACGTCAGATAATGTCTTACCGCAATAGCGTTACCATAAGTTATTATTTATCTACTATAATCCTTTACCTATAAAAGCCCGTCGATTTTCTTGCAACTGCAGATTGAAAACTTGAGCAGACGAGGAAGAAGAAGAAAAGCAAGATAAATAAAAATTAAAACAACGAAATAATAAAATAAAGTAGTAGAAAGTTAGCACAAGAATCGACTGAAAAAATAACTAGAAGGAAAAAAGAAAACGTAAGTACAACTGTTTATATTAGATTTTAGGTAATGAAATATTAACTTCACTGTAGTTGTTAAGAAACTAAATAGCGAATTTGAACATTTCATTTTCTTTAGTTGCACGTGCTTGAGCAAAGCAATATAAATAATTAATAAAGCAATTCAATTAGTCAGAGCGCAACCAATGTATTACGTTTGAAATAGAATTCTATGAAACAGAGAATGGCAGTGAAAGTGTCCTAAATGACAGACTAAAACTATTGCAACTCTTGACTTCAATCATTCATAGCATTAATCGGTGCATTTATATTTCATTGATATAACCGTATTAGTTTATTTATAAGAAATATATATTCTTTGAATAAATCTACATGTACTACGATTGGACGTCGATCATTGCAATATATAAAATACCTGCTATTAAATTAATTAATGGGTATCATCACACATTGACATGCCATCAGATATTCGATCATCAAGTCATTAAACATTATTATATATATTTTACAGATTAGAGAAGGTATCAACATGAAGTACTTCCTCACAGTAGCATTATGTTTCGTTTTCGTCGGCCTAGTAGCTGGACAAGGTACTTTTTAAAATTAATTCAAGGTGTTTTAAATTTACCTTCATTTGGTATACATATCACACCCTTGTTGTAAACAGGACTTACTTTGACAAAACCATACTCGTTATTAACAATCATAAACAAATTTTATGAGTTCATGTATTATGTTAGCGTTACTTAGATTCAAAGGAATGTTAAAAAAACGTTATATTTGACAAAATACTCTATTTGCGCATTTTGGAAATTGTGAATTAGAGTGATTTATTTAAAAAATTTCTTAATGCAAAATTATTTCATGTTATGGTGTCATTAATCATTTAAAACATTTGTTTTTGTATAACAGAACAGATAGTTTAGTTTATCAAAGACGAAGCATATAAAAACATTGTAATTACATGATTATAATGTATATGCTATTTGTTTTTTCATTATAGGTTATGGTAGACAAAGAACGCCAATAAAAAAAAACATGGTTCATCCAAAACCACACATTCCAAAAAATCCATTCATCCACCCAAAACCAGTCGTGCATCCGAAACCAGTGGTGCCACATAAGCCCGCTGTTCACCCAAAACCAGTTATTGAGGATCCATGGACAATAGGAAATCCGGGTGGTCCATTCAATGGCGGTGTCATGCCTAAAGAAATTGCTGATATTATTGGCACTACATTTAATGGCCAAGACTTCATCGGAGGTGTTTCAGAGGGATTTCCATTGCTCGGAGGAGCTGGACAGGATGCCATAGACGGACTAAGAAACGGCTGGGGAGCTGATCCTAATGCACCACATATTCCTAGTGTTTCGAACTGGGAAGATCCATGGAATAATGCTGCTTTTCCCGCTGACTTCCGGGGTGAACAGCTCGTGTTTGATCCAGCTAGAAACCAATTCAACCGACAACACCAACAAGCTAAGGAAACACAGCACATGCGAGTTAAAAACGGTGGTTTAGTTCCAGTAAGACCTTTAGGCCAAACATCCATTCAAGCTGAACACAACATTGTAAAAGAAGCTAATCACGTGGCTAGAAAAACAATCGGAGGTATCAGCCCAGTGGTAGGACCCGTTGTTAGCCCAGTCGGACACCATGTTGAGAAGCAAATTGTTGGACAACAAATGCACAATGTTGCAAAGTCATCTGGCATGATAACCGCTGGCAAACCATCGTACCTTCGCAGAGGACCAATGAATGCTGGAAGAATAAGCCACCATAACCACGCTGACAATGGTTTCATTCACTCTAATGGTCACGTTGCTCAACAAGTGAACCATAACATCGCTAAATCATCCGGCCAATCTACTGGTATTGGTTTCCATAACCACAATGCACAACAGGTGAGACATAATATTGCTAAATCAACGGGTGGATCCATGCTGGGTAAACCAATCGGTGGCGGATATGTTGGCTTGTCACAAATCAATACAGGAATCGTCCATCGTCACCAGGCAGAAAAGGTTAAACACAACATCGTCAAATCCTCGATGGGAGGAGCTGGTGCAATTGGTGGAGCACATCATGGTCACAACAGCGTAAAGGCGTCTATGGGAGGAGTTGGACAAATTGACGGAGCCCAGCACGGGCACAATATCGTTAAATCGACAATGGGAGGAGTTGGACCAATTGGGGGAGCCCATAACGGACATAACATCGTCAAATCCTCAATGGGAGGAGCTGGAGCAATTGGTGGAGCCCATCACGGACACAATGTCGTTAAATCGACAATGGGAGGAGTTGGACCAATGGGGGGAGCCCATAATGGACACAACATTGTTAAGACCTCAATGAGAGGAAGTGGCGCAATTGGCGGAGCCCATCACGGACACAGTGTCGTTAAATCGACAATGGGAGGAGTTGGACCAATAGGGGGAGCCCATAACGGACATAACATGGTCAAATCTTCAATGGGAGGAGCTGGAGCAATTGGTGGAGCCCATCACGGACACAATTTCGTTAAATCGACAATGGGAGGAGTTGGACCAATGGGGGGAGCCCATAACGGACACAACATTGTTAAATCCTCAATGGGAGGAGCTGGAGCAATTGGTGGAGCACATCATGGTCACAACATCGTAAAGGCGTCTATTGGAGGAGTTGGACAAATTGGGGGAGCCCAGCACGGACACAATATCGTTAAATCGACAATGGGAAGAGTTGGACCAATTGGGGGAGCCCATAACGGACATAACATCGTTAAATCGACAATGGGAGGAGTTGGACCAATAGGGGGAGCCCATAACGGACACAACATCGTCAAATCCTCAATGGGAGGAGCCGGAGCAATTGGTGGCAACGGACAGTTTGTTGCATTTCAAGAACACCCAGTTGACAGCGTTCATAATGTTATCAAAACTGGAATCGCTGCCCAAGGGCATGATGAGTTAGCTAGTAATATTGGTGGACATGTAGCAAAAAAAATTATTAAAGATTCTGCTAATGCTGTAAACATAGGATCTAACGGTGGAGTGTCGCGTGGTAATCCAGTCGCTATCGCAGCAACTCACGGTCTTGCAAATGAAGCAATTCATGTCGCTGGAAAAACATTGAACTTTGCTTCACAAAGTAACCCAATTCGTCCAAATGGTCCAATTGCAGTGGGCAATAATGTATTTGGAAGTATCCACCCACAACCGATCCATCCTAAACCAGTTGTCAAGAAACCACGACGAAAGGTCTCCACTGGTGGCTATGGAAGAAGGAGATATTAAACGTAAGTATCTTTATTTATGCCCCTAATTGCTTGTTTTGTAAACATATACTAGTATTGTATTTTAGTATTTAATAACTAATTTATACAGAGCATATTCCTTTGAGAAACATTTGATAGATTGCTATTAACTGTTCATCGGTTTGGGAAAAATGACAATAGTGTTCTTCCTGTGTATGATGTATTCTGTTAGCTTCTTTACACTTCGTTTTAAATAATGCATTTCTGAAGTGATAGATAATTTCAAAATGACTGCATGTCTAATGTTCCAAACGATTTTCTTTGTGATTAAATGTTCGAATACTACTCAACAAGTGTATTAAAGGAGTATTGTCATTTCAGTATAGTTATCAATTACCTCCCTATATGGTAATATGCAAATTTAGGGAAGTGTTATACAATATGAGAGGCAGTACATAATCCATTACTTGGGGATGTGAATGGTACATTCTGTGCTTCTCTCTTGTGTGGGTGGCTATGTTATGCCGCGGTTTCTGTATAGGATCGAGTTGTCTGTGCAGGTACAGTATATAATAATATATAAAGGGTCTCATAGGTTTCGTCTAAAGAAAGTGTAGCAGAACATTACAATATTGTCTTAAATGAATGTAACTATTATTGTGTTTTTTTCTTTAGGATACCTCGCTTCTTTGTGACTTTTTTGTATCCGATTTCCATGGAATTCCGACGATCAGACGCAACTCCAATGATTCGTTTTATTGACATTGATTGTGATACTATTATTTGTAAATAATATTTATTATTTATATGTTATTCTGTGATTTCTATGCAAACTACAAATAAAAGTAGCAAATCTTTATTAATTAGTACTTTTGTTTTCACTGGTTTACTTAGGTTACCAGTATACACATTCTGTCGACAGTATTCTTTCTTATAGTTATATTGATGACTTCCATTAAAGTTATATGTAAGCACACACATTAGCAAGTTCACATCGTGGTCGACGTCTTGCCCTAGAGATGTGGTATGTTTAGAGAGGATGTTTCTCTTTAGGCATAGCGCAGGAAGTAAAACCTTACAAAAACAAGACAATGAATCATGTCGTTGAAAAGAGAATCTACCTCAAGAGAGACACCCGTTCTGGAAAAATGACAACAAACACACATATCAAATTTACCCAAAACTATGACTAGAAACTTGCAGATAAACGTTTTAAGTAGTATCGAGAAACTTACAGAATAGAACCTATTTTATTTCGACGTGTACATTGTACATCATCTATATTATGTTCACATAATCAACTGGTCACAATTACTTATCGGTCAGTTCATATTTTATTGTATTTTATATATATCAACATAATATACGCCACGCTAAGGGGAAACTTATTTGCTTTCCATGAAATATAAAATCTTGAAACCTTTGAACTGTATGTTTCACAGGGTAATGGAAAAATCGGTAAAACTGCTGAAAAAGATCTTATATTTCATGGCAAGAAAATAAGGTTCCCTTACCTTGGCGTATATCGAACACGTTTGACTGTTTTATTTTCCAATTTTTACAAAGGTCTTCTTGTAACTGTAGCCAAAAGTCTTTTTATCTTTTATTCCTCCAATTCTGAAGAGCATAATACCTAATATACAACAATATAATATAATGCAACAAAGTTACGTTCAAGATATATATACATATGTATGACAGACATGATAAATCAACCATGAAAGAAAGATATAATGTTCAGTTATATAGAGATGTATAGGCTAGTAGCCATACTATTACGGTCATATCAGATATGTATTGGTATCAAGAAAGTCAAACATCATATCAAATACATAGCACATATCAAATACTGACAAACACACAAATAACACAATAAATAATAATATAGTAACTAGTTATACCACTGGATGTCCAGCCTTTCCAAAATCGAAATACAAGGAAGGATTAATGGTAACTATGGGGATATGTGACACATCAAATATAAACAGCATTAATTAAATCAATGCTGTTTATAACATGTCGCAGACTAGCTTAAGCGAGTTGAAATTGCAGAAATATTTGTTTTCTGCAGTGTCCACAGCACGATAGACCAGCCGCCTACTCATTTCAAAGGTGGGTAGATGTATGAATTCAAAATAGTCATTCATTCCTATAACTTTCAAATGTTCAATAATCAGTTTTCCCCTTTTCTCCTCAGAATGTTCACAAAACCACAACACATGGTCAACAAGGCATTCAGTAAAACGCTCACATTTCATACATTAAGTAACAAACTGTCTAGAAACTATCCAGCTGAGCAGTCTCATAACCTTCTTACAAAGCACTGATAGTGATGGAGTTGATCTCGCAATCGTAAGTAGGACGAGATGCTGATCATTCGGCAATACATTTTGTAAATCACATTTTATTCGTGCACGCACACTTTCTCTCCGTTTACGTCTGTTCGTTACTTTAACATTTGTCTTAATTGTTCTTTTCCAACACAGTTTACCGGGAAATATACCATTAGATATGTACGAGTGAATAATTGGTAATAAATCATACTTCTGTACGAGTCTATATATATCGGGAACAAACCCAAGCATAGTTATTGTCATAACTCGCAAAAAAGCGCACAAGCCTATGGATGAACATTTACTATGCTAAAAAGTGTTCAGGAAGCCTGCACAGCTGGCCAAAAAATTGCATTTTTTATAGTCTATTAGCTCTTCCACGGATTCGATATTTAAACACGCCAATGAAACGTTTGTATTGGTACATCTACTGACCCGAAGTATCTGTTTCACACAACGTCTGTGTGAAATTTCAAGTTGTTTCAAATCGCCTTGAGAGTAATTTGACCATAATGACGAACCATAGAGGGCCTCGGGCAAGACAATATTCTTATACATTTTAAGAGTTGTTATTGGATTAAGATCGGTCGGACTATAAAATCCACTATTTATAATTGAATTGAGAGTTCCTCTTAACTTCGACGAGGCGTCACACATGAGTGTTCCGGTGGACATGTAATTGTCACATCGTAATCTAAGATGTGTGTATGAAGTAGCTTCCTGTATAAGTTCTGGTCCAAGTGACCAAGTACGGTTCAATTCAGTACCTCGCTGTTAATTAAACACGATCACAGCACATTTAGATGAATTATAATCGAAACGCCATTTACATGAGTAGTTATAACATATTTGCAACATTCCTTCTAACGCTTTCCGAGAATATGCAACGAGTACCATATCGTCAGCTACTGTTAGACTATTTATGTTTAGTTCATACATACAAAATCCGAGCCCCGATTGTTTTAATTCACATATTAGTTCATTTATATACACTAGATAACAGTTCGGGGAGCTCTTTCCCCCTTGACGTACCGGAAACCACCTGGATGTATGACCTCGATTCCTAACACATCTTGTCATGTTCGAATACAATTCCATAAAAGCCAGAAGTGATGTTGAGTCTATACTAGCGCTTAGTTTGTAAAAAAGTCCGTGATGCCAGACTCTGTCAAAGGCTTGCTTACCATCACGGAAACACACATATAGTTTCGAGCCATGTTCTCTCGCAAAGTAAACACTTTCCCGCAGCATAAACGATGTCATAAGACAACCTAATCCTTCTTGGAAACCGCATTGTTGCATGTTAAGGTCTGTCATCATAGCCGTTCTACATCGTTGTAACAACACTGCTTCAAACAGCTTCAACACAACATAAGTCAACGTTATCGCTCTGTACCTGTTAGGATTGTCCTTACTTTTTGATCCGCCTTTATACAATGTTATTATTATTCCGCGCTTGGGAGCATCCGGTATGTAAGTTATGCGTAACATACATATAAACAGTTCTGACAACTTCGAAGACAAAACACTTGCCACACACTTTCATGAACACTCATGACACAAATGATGAAATTCCTACCTGTAAAACACATATCATGGCGAGATGGACATAAGAAGAACGCCACAGAGCTGCTAAAATATTACAACAAACAGTTACTTTGAACAATGAATTGTGTTAGATTTCGTCAAAATAGTTGTGATGGTTGATGATCGCCTACAAAAAGTTATTGTCAATTAAAATGAAATAAAACATGAAAGTAACAATAGCAGTTCATTTGGATCTAAAACACACTCCAGCTAATTCAAATACAAAATGTATTGGATATATTAACAATTATTATTTACTCAGATATGGGTTTTCTCCACAATACCCACATTTTATCCTACATGTATGTCAGATAACGCGATGTTTGACTTCAAAAATATAATATTAAGTCAGACAGGGAATTATGCAGCACTCAACCTGCCGAGCACAGAAAATATTAAAAACATACAAGGCACAATGCCCAACTGAACCATCCGAGCACAGAAAACATATAACACATACAAGACACAATGCCCAACTAAACAAGTAAAGATCCTCCCAAGTCCAAGCTGTAGAAAAGTAGAATGATTTTTTAAGTAAGATGTGTCAACATACCACCATACTTGCTCGTATCTATATAACTACACGCAGACATTTTGTGCCATTTTATAAACACGTTTTTTACTTAATATTCTAATTAGGTTCCAAGTACATGTATACCACATAAATGAAAATTGATGACAATAATGATAATAACAATGCACAGTATTCACATTATTATTTATGTTTTTGTTTTGCACGTATACAATTTTGATGTTGAACGGTACCATTTAAAATTATATAAATAAATGTAGACTAAGTCACTAGAATTGTTCAAACACCTATGATTATGTAAGATATGCAGTGCATACTTTTATCTATGGGTACTTTTTTATCAAATCACGGATATCCTAACCTTACTTTCAAATTTTTGTTTATATAATTTTTTAACAATTACAAATTATAGTTTAGGGATCTGCACTATTACCAATGATCTGTCAATGAACACCAACAACACCATACGTGTCACCAAATTTTAGTTGTAAAAGCCATATAAGGAATTTAAATTTGAGCGTAACTTGGAGATTTTTAAAAATATATACTAGTATATTTCTTTCCAATAGGCAAATTATGATTATTTTTACAAAATGTGGTGTTGGTCCACAAGACGCTCCAAGTACATGCGGAGCATCACAACGCGGGTAGGAGAATACTAGTAAATACTTCTTTGTCCATAAATAAAAAATGCTTTGTTTGTAAATGTTTTTTTTTTGTATTTGGATTATATCCATGGCTGGTTTCAGTGGTGCTTCTGTTTATTTGTCATACAAACTAGTTTTATGTCTCGTATTAGATATTCATATAGTTTTATTATAACATCGTAATAACAATGATTATCTAGTTACAACTATAAAACAATAATAAGAGTATGTTTTGCCCTTTTTGTATTATTATTACTATCATATAATGTAGCATAATCTAATTAGAATGGTCATATTTTCCTCCCATCTTAAGTCTTTTCAGTTATTGTGCATTTGGTCACTAGTATATGCTATTTTTGGATGCAAGTTTAATTGTTATTAATACATACGTTGTCTTTATTTGTCATTATGTTTACCAGTACATGGTATTTTGTTTTAGTAGTTGTTTTAGCCTTTATTTTGTTATGCCTTATTTTATACACTTGCATGTGTACATTTATATGTGATTGTATACCAGCAATGATCCATAATTGGACAAATAAAAGTATTCACTGCTATTCTATGGTGTTCACGCTGCACGAGTTATCCATTTTGCAAAAACGGAGCCATTCAATCGACCTTCATTTATGCATGTATTGTCCGCTTTACAGGTAAAATTTAAAATTACAAAAACATGTTTGGTCATCGTGTCTATTGGTGAAACTGTGTTAATTTCTATGTGTCTTGCAATTTCGTTGTCCAGCATAAGGCTACTTTGTATCTTTCAAAACTGCATGCATCTGTTTTGGGCTGTCCTTGTGGTGTGTTGCCGTACCGTGACTCTTGTTCCGGATTTGTTTGACTGGATGAAGCGGCAAGCTTTCGGAGTGAGATATCGTGCTTTTGTAGTTGTTATGTTTAGCATTGGGCAATGTTTGGCCAGTTTGATACCTTTCGTGTCCTAATGTTTCTGTTGGGTTCTTTCTTTAAAGAGACCTTAAATTAATATCATGTTTAGAAATAGCATACCAGTATGTACGAGGGGTTATCCAGAATTAACCGGACTGATGCTATTCATTTGTCATGTTCATAATATTGGACTGAAACATTGCATGGATAAACATCAAAAGGCATCTGATTTGTATGTACACGTATACTTTTGTAAGATATTTTAAACATCTCTATTTTGTTACTATAACAACCCACTAACGCGAAAGCGGGGCTGAACTAATTTTCATAAATGTACTACGTTAGATATTTGCTCGACTTTACATGTTGATTCAGTGGTGTTTTAGCGTTAACATGCAACGTCTCATCGACTTGCTTTGATACAAAACAAATCATAGAACACAACTAGCCATGTAGCCAACAGATTCAAAACAAACTAACAGTTACAAATTTGGTTACCAACTCGATTATATTTTGTACTCAACAAGCTTCATCAGAGATCACACTGCCTCAGATGTGTATGTCAGTATAACCAGAAGTTTCTAAAAGGTTGTGAGACAGTGCAAGAAGCTTCAGGACAATGCCGAATGACTTCATTGGTTTCTACGTCGATCGAGTCGGTCGGAGACGCTTTGCTGCAGGCGTTAAAAATGAAAACATTTTATATGCCAAGTGCGAAACTGCACATACGATATTGACTACACAACTTCACCTTGGTATAAAGACATATTTTTATGCCATAACCAATTGATTTTAAGGTACATGTATATGAAAAATATCGGATTTTAAATGAAAAAGAGTCGACATTGTGAAGTATTAACATTTTGCAATCGACGTTACACGACGTCATTTTTGTGACTCCACTCAGCCTTTACATACAGTGCACCTTAATAGTGTCATTATTACTTGAGCAAATCACCTGGAATTGTCAGAAAATATCAAGCATACGATGTATATTGTGCTGTGTTGTTTTTATGCTTTGCTAAAATAGTAATGTAGTAATCGACACAGTCCGGTTAGTTCTGGATATCCCCCTCGTATTTCACCGATACAATGTAGCAACAGTTTAGTGAAACCGTAACCTTGTTGGAGTCATTTATTAGTAATACAACTATTTCCAGTGTTAAAATATACCACAAAAGTTGAATATCATCTCAGCCTCGTTCCAATATGTTTATTTATGTTTCGACTGTTTATTTACGCAAATAAACTCACTAAAATAAAAAATTCATCCGGGACAAATTCAGATTACCATTCCGTAGAAGCATATATAAAAAGCTATACAACAGTATTAATTTTGGTTTTAACCATATTGCAAACAAAATAATCAATCGGAGTATAAATGTTACCTGACAAATTATAATAAAACGGTTCAAAATAGAC
Source organism: Spisula solida (assembly GCA_947247005.1). Classification (NCBI taxonomy): domain Eukaryota; kingdom Metazoa; phylum Mollusca; class Bivalvia; order Venerida; family Mactridae; genus Spisula; species Spisula solida. Next base: position 38,621,734 of record OX365951.1, read on the forward strand.
ATTGCATTTATCGAATTTTCGGAATCGTTTTCGAATGACAGGTATTTGTTATAATTATACCTCAGATGACCTCTCAATGTTTTTCCCCTTAGACCTTCCGTGTGATATTTTGTTCGATCACTATGTGATATTTTGTTCGATCACTATGTGATACTTTGTTCGATCGCTACTAGTAAAAACGAGGCCGGGATATTTATAGAAATTTGTACTATTTGAGTCCAGAAAACACACTGCTAGAGAGTATCCGTGTGCTATTTATACATTTGTGTATATTTTACATACTCTTTTAAGTAAATCTTGTCAATTTCAACAGTTGAAATTGACAAGATTTACTAAAAATAGCATCACATCATTAGACACTGATGCGGACTGAGATTGTTCATTTAAAATTATCATAACTGCAATCTAAGTTTTGCTTACAGTTGTTGATATTTTATTTCACAAAATAGTTGTAAAGTTTTTCGGTATAAGAAAATAAATAACACATAGCTGCTCGGGTGACAGTAAATAAAACCAACCCTTGAAAAGTCATATCACCCTCGGCTTCGCCTCGGGTGATATAACTATTCTCGGGTTGGTATATTTTACTATCACCCTCGCAGCCATGTGTTATTTATATATTCGAACATTCCTAACACGTTGCTGCAATGATTTTCTCTTCTCTGAAACAAGTATGGTGAATTAGATTACACAAAATACATCTCGATTAGAACTACGAGATTTAAGCGATCAAACTGAATTATAGTTATAGAATAAAACATGGCTGAACAGTGCCCTTGTGTGATTATCGCACAGATAGGCAATTATGGTCTTGGTGTTCCCTTTCTAAGTTAGAAAATTTGCTTTATGATGGTTTATATTTGGATGCAAAATTCGGACAAAAAAGTTGTGTATCTCATTTTTGGAAGAAGATAAACAACCTGAATCTCGTCTAGAAAACTTTTTAAACAAGGATTTAAGGTCTAGTAAATAGATGTAGATCTGGGCTGGTATTCACAAAGCATCTTAAGTAAAAACTTAAATATTTTGACTTAAGTCAATAATTTGTGCAGCTCATATGTCCCGCAATTTAAAAAATAATCTATGTTTTCTTAGTGATTATAGTAGCTGTTTACCTAATACTTCAAACCTATGTAAAATATTCAGCATCTTGATTTTCTTGCTTAGCTGATACACTTAAGAAAAAATCAAATGTTTAAGAAATTCCTTAGTTTTCTGCTAAGAAGCTTTGTGAATACCAGCCCTGGATGTACCGTTTTGAGGATTAATACAAGTTTGAAATGTGCTATCATGCTCGTCCAAATTCATAAATCAAGTACGTCCGGCGGCGGCCTCTTTCGAATTACTTGCGATTGACGTTGCGCGTGAAAGCCTTCCAAGGGATATTTTCTAGTAATAGCCCTGCGCGAGGCTGGCAAATAGATCTAGTTAATAATCCTTATCAAGAATAAATCATTGTTTACATAAAAAAAAATGATTACTATATGTAGTAACATATGCACTATTGACTGGGACAACTCATATATAAAATTATCATTTACGTCATGGATTGAAGTGTCATTACATGGTTACATATCACAAAAAAAATCCGGATTATACCGGTTAACCTCATAATTATGGCGAATTACATTGCATAGCCAAACTAATGTTATCGATGTATACGTATACAACATAGATTGTCTATATTTTCTACAGCTTGAAGTTACGCATTAAATGTACGTAACACATATCGGCTGCGATGATGACAATCAAACGTCATTTAAAGTTTAAATTTGTTGTAATTATTCCGTACGTTGATTAATTATTTTACGTCATATCGCGTGTAACGTAGTTTGATCACCGACCAATGTGGATACAGTAAAGCTCACAATACCTTGGATAATTGCTTACCGCAATCGAGTTACAATAGTTGTTAATTAAGCGTGAAAGGTTTATCTGCGGTAGGCGACCATAATACTTTACTTATAAAAGGCCGACAATTACCTTGCAACTACAGATTGAAAACTGGAACGGACGAGAAAGTAGAAGGAAATCAAGAAACGTATAAAAAACTAAAAAAAGATTAATAAAACAAAACAGAAGAAAAACAGAACAAATATCGACTGAAGAAAACTAGAAGGAAGAGAAAAAACGTTAGTAACCACTTACATTATATTTTGGATAATTTAAAAATATTCATTAGCAGTAAATAATGAAATGAAATAACGAGCTTTAAAATTACATTGCTTTAGCTACCCGTATTTATGCAAAGCTTTTTCATATAAGTTCAAATTTTACATACATATACTAACATACATTATTAAATTAAATATATTTTATGTTTATTCAATTACAAATGTAAACATAGCTTACTGGGATATTTAATACAATTAACTGCTGAAGACACTTAATTAATGAATTCAAGTGACATTTAAACTTTTATAAGATAGAAAATAGTTTTATCCAACAGAGAATGACAATTGAAACGTTTTTCTTAAGTGTACACTGAACGGCGATGAAATCGCAACAACATTAAAGCTCTTTGTTTTGCTCTGTTTCCATGACAAGCACGGACACTTTTTTGGAGGACTGAGGCTAAGTTTTTAAATTGTCACAACTATAAGGAATGATGTCAAAAAAAAAAAGTTCACATCTGCATAAATAATCTCAAAAACGCAGAAGGACGCATGACATCAAATATGCTCTTGTTTATATCATCATTTGTTTATTGTGATTGTGAAGGGTATAATTAGATTGTACAGAAATGAATTTGATTGTCGAGCCGCACATCTTAGCCACAAATGTTCGAACAATTTTAGCAAATTCAAACACATATTGGCCTAGCTATGGGTAAATACATACATGCACACATATAAGCTATATATGTGTAAATGTAGCGTTTTCAATGTCATTTAATGTAGCAAGCATCAGCAACGCCAATTAGTGAAGCGAGTTTATCACTTGATAGTATTAGATATTCATCAAATTAAAGGAATTAATCTAATTATTGGTACAGTTATCATTTATATAATTTATTAGTAAAATTATTTGAAAGTAATGTACTACAATATCGAGTATAGTAAAATATAACCTGCCTGTCACTTAAGGAATGGTCGAAAATTAAAACAATACACGTATCAATTTAATGGAATTATTCTAATCATTCATACAAAATAATTTATATCATTTATTTGTAAAACAATATGATTTGCATACTCCAACGTCGAGTATAGTAAAATGTTAACTGCCTGCCATTTATTTTGAAGGATGGTATAAAATTAAAACGCGGTCAATTTAAAGGATTGAATATAATAAATCATGAAATATATTGTTTATTAGTAAAACTATATTCTTTGCTTAGTACAACGTCGAGTACAGTAATGTAAAAAATGTCTGTCATTTAATTAAATAATGGTCGAAATTAAAACGCGAGGAAAACAACTTGCAAATTCTTATTCGATATAGAGTGACATTTAATTGTACACTATTGAATATGTTGTCATAATAGTTAAACGGTATTCTTTATATTTTACAGATTACAGAAGGAACTAAGATGAAGTACTTTCTTACAGTAGCATTATGTTTAGTGTTCACAAGCCTCGTAGCAGGACAAGGTACGTAGAGCTATGAATGTTGTCCTTAAATGAAAGTTAAATTGTTTTGCATTTCACAAACACCTTGCCAACGCAATTTAATGTGACGTCACCATAATCTTAACACAATACAATGTTTATAATGACATATGAATATCGTAGTTGTCTGTCTCATTTCGTTGACGTTAGTTCATTTACTTCAAAGCAAATGTTACAGTCGATATTTGGGGTACAAAACACATTAATAAACAAATACTGTATTAGCGTATTGCGATTATAGTTAATGTGGAAATGTGCTCATTTTTACATTTCATTCATATTAAATTACTTCATGCCAACATACAGCAGTGTCATTAATTAATTAAAATGGTAACATAAACAGATTTCTAAATACACGGTAATGATGTATGTTCCTATATTATTAACAGGTTATGGTAGGCGAAGAACGCCAATAAAAAAACCCATGTTTCATCCAAAACCACACATTCCAAAAAATCCATTTATCCACCCAAAACCAGTCGCGCATCCGAAACCAGCTGTTCATCAAATGCCAGTCGTGCATCCGAAACCAGTGGTGCAACATAAGCCAGCTGTTCACCCGAAACCAGTTATTGAGGATCCATGGACAATAGGAAATCCAGGTGGTCCATTCAATGGCGGTGTCTTGCCTAAAGAAATTGCTGATATTATTGGCACTACATTTAATGGCGAAGAATTCATCGGAGGTGTTTCAGAGGGATTTCCATTGCTCGGAGGAGCTGGACAGGATGCCATAGACGGACTAAGAAACGGCTGGGGAGCTGATCCTAATGCACCACATATTCCTGTTGTTTCTAACTGGGAAGATCCATGGAATAATGCTGCTTTTCCCGCTGGCTTCCGAGGTGAACAGCTCGTGTTTGATCCCGTTGGAAACCAATTTAACAGGCAACACCAACACTCTAAGGAAACACAGCACATGCGAGTCAAAAACGGTGGTTTAGTTCCAGTAAGACCTTTAGGCCAAACATCCATTCAAGCTCAACACAACATTGTAAAAGAAGCTAATCACGTGGGCAGAAAAACAAGCGGAGGTATCAGTTCAGTGGTAGGACCCGTTGTTAACCCAGTGGGACACCATGTTGAGAAGCAAATGGTTGGACAACAAATGCACAATGTTGCAAAGTCGTCTGGAATAATAACAGCTGGCAAACCATCGTACCTTCGCAGGGGACCAATAAATGCTGGAAGAATAAGCCACCATAACCACGCTGACAATGCTTTCATTAACTCTAATGGTCACGTTGCTCAACAAGTGAACCATAACATCGCTAAATCATCCGGCCAATCTTCTGGTATTGGTTTCCATAACCACAATACACAAAAGGTACAACATAGTATTGTTAAATCAACGGGTGGATCCATGCCGGGTAAACCAATCGGTGGCGGATATGTTGGCTTGTCACAAATTAATACCGGAATCGTCCATCGTCACCAGGCAGACAAGGTTAAACACAACATCGTCAAATCCTCAATTGGAGGTATACGTCCAATTAGTGGAGCCCATGACGGTCACAATATCGTCAAATCCTCATTGGGAAGAGCTGGAGCAATTGTTCAGGTCCATCATGGTCACAATATCGTTAAAACGCCAATGGGAGGAGTTAGACCAATGGGTGGAGCCCACAACGGACATAACATCGTTAAAGCGTCAATGGGACGAGCTGGAGCAATTGGTGGAGCCCATAACGGACATAACATCGTTAAAGCGTCAATGGGAAGAGTCGGCGCAATTGGTGGAGCCCATCATGGACACAATATCGTTAAAACATCAATGGCAGGAGTAGGTTCAATGGGTGGTGCTCACAACAGACATAACATCGTTAAATCGACAATAGGAGGAGGTGGCGCAATTGGTGGAGCCCATCATGGACACGATATCGTTAAAACATCAATGGCAGGAGTAGGTTCAATGGGTGGTGCTCACAACAGACATAACATCGTTAAATCGACAATGGGAGGAGGTGGCGCAATGGGTGGAGCCCATCACAGACACAATATCGTTAAATCGACAATGGGTGGAGTTGGACCAATTAGTGGAGCCCATAACGGACATAACATTGTTAAATCGACAATGGGAGGAGTTGGACCAATTAGTAGAGCCCATAACGGACATAACATTTTTAAATCGTCAATGGCAGGATCTAGAACATTTGGAGGCAACAGACAGTTTGGTGCATTCCAAGAACACCCAGTTGACAGCGTTCATAATGTTATCAAAACTGGAATCGCTGCCCAAGGTCATGATGAGTTAGCTAGTAATATTGGTGAACAGGTGGCAAAAAGAATTATTGAAGATTCTGCTAATGCTGTAGACATAGGATCTAATGGTGGAGTGTCACGTGGTAACCCAGTCGCTATCGCAGCCACTCACGGTCTTGCAAAGGAATCACTTCACGTTGTTGGAAAAACACTGAACATTGCTTCACAAAGTAACCCAATTCGTCCAAATGGTCCAATTGCAGTAGGAAATAATGTATTTGGAAGTATCCACCCACAACCTATCCATCCTAAACCAGTTGTCAAGAAACCACGACGAAAGGTCTCCACTGGTGGATATGGAAGAAGGAGATATTAAACGTAAGTATTTTTATGCTGTTATTTGATGCCACTTAACATTTGTGCATTAGTAAATAGTATATAGAACACCATCATTTGCGAAACGTGACTTTATGTTTAGTATTTTGGGTCAACTGCAAAGAATGTTCTTCCTTGATAAGATGCCTTGTTATGATCATTTTTGTTAATAGTCTTTATTCTGCCCCCCCCCTGTAAAATGTGCGTATCTAGACTGGTAAATTATTTGGTAGAGAATATTTGAATTGTTTCACACAATTTGTTTCAAAATTGATATGCACAGAAATACTTAAATTTTACTTAGTCTGTGTAAAGGATGACTTAGTTGGATCATCATAATATATAATCTTTTAAGCGGATAGAGCTGAAGATTAAAATATTTCCTTATACGTAAATAACCACAATATTTCTTTCTTTCAGGATACCTTGTGACTGTTTTGTATCCAGTTTTCATGGAATTCCTGGGATCAGACGCAACTCCAATGTTTTGTTTTATTTAAATAATATGTGATATTATAATTATGTACATGTATCTAATATTTATTTGTTATTTTTTCTACGATTTATATGTAAAATACAAATAAAAATAGAAAACGAGAATTGAAAAAATACTTTTTGTTTTCACTTGTTTAGATAGGTTGTCAATGTTACGTATCTGTTAGCACACTCAAGTTCACATTGTGGTCGTGGTTGGTTGGTGCTCTAGCGAGTTTTTGTCTGGAAGGACTGTTTCTAATGGCGTAGTATACATATGAAGGAAGAATATGAAAACATAATAATGTCGCTAAAAAGGATTTGTGTCAAAAGGCGACCGCTTCAGAGAGGTGGCATTTGTTTTTGGACACATACATACCATAGGGTCTAGTAACTTAGCATATAAACGTCTAAACATAGTACGCAAAACTAGTATGGAATATAATTATTATCGTGTTGGGTGTTAAATTGTGCCACTGTATCTTATGGCATGTCATAGTATTTAGCACACATAATAGTTAAAAAAATACAGGTACAAATGTGTATTCGTAACATTCTACATCCCATTATGTTTATAAAAAAAATCGATTTCTTTGAAGTTTGAATGAAGAAGACAATGTTGAAATGGAAACACCAACATTAAATAACAGAATGATTAGACATCTGAGCAATCATATGAACTATATGCGTTAACAGTCGTAAACATTATGGAATAGTTAAAGCCTAGGTCCCACTGAGGAATTCCACATATGCAATGTTCTCCCGATTTCTTCAGATACCACCCGATTCATCACAATGTCTTCCCCTAGACCATGAGGAACATGTGCCCGATATCCTGATATCTTATTAATTTCAATCGGGAATACGCTACCAAGGCAAAATCACTAGTGTGTCTTTCAAAACTAAAATCGGTTTTAATATTAGTTAAAGCCAGCCCTAACACCTGTTTAAAAATAAAGTCAATTTCATTTATTTAGTTATGATTCATACGGGCATTTAATAACATTTCAAACTGACGTTCATACACACCATTTGTTTTCAGTTTCAACTCAAACTTTTACAGACTGATAAAGGACTGAAAATCTCTATTTTTCAACAGTTTTTATGATATACTCAACTTTTATACACTCATGCATGATACAATTAAATATTTGGCGGTTAATTCATATCTTTCCTGTTTGATTCGCTGTGTTTCTGACGAAGGATCAAGGTTTCAAGTACGAATGCACGTAAAAGTCCAAGTCAATTTAATTCGTCTGTGATAGATGATAAAAACCTTAAGTTCTAAATTCTAACGATACGAGTCTCGTGCACTTAACGTTTTAATATTTATTTTCGTTCGTAAGACATTTATGAGTTTCGGGACGGGATGTCGTGTTTTCAGTTGGGTATTGTGCTTTGTGTGTTTTTAATGTTTTCTGTGCTCGGCTGGGTTGCTGCCTTTCCTGTCCGACTTAATATACTCTTTTTCAAATTAATGGAAATCACTGTTTTCAGTATTATTGCCTAGTTATTATGTACACACTCTGAATTAGGTCACCTGGAAGCGGATGTTTTGCTTATACCAATATTGATATTGAATTGCTTATAACAAATTATGCAACATAATAGAAATAAACTTAAAAAGAATAATTTTATGTAAGTGTCTATATTGATATTTCAGAAATAGACAGAATGTACACGAGACTTCATTGGAAAATTGGAGAGTTCATTGGAGAATCGTTAATCTCACAAACAAACTCCGTCGGATAACATGTTTTGATCATTTAAGAAAATATTTCTACCATATCAATTTGTCTCGGTAAAAGTCGATCGTTAGGTAATAGACACTCACGCCCCTTTAAAACACCAGAACAAAATCGTATTACCCATGTCATTTCTTCGCCATCGAAAATCCTCCATAGGCATTAGTTGTTGCCGCTTCGTGGTAAAATATGTGCTTTGTTTCATTGCAGAGTGATTTAATTTCATCAATTTCACTGAAATTCGGCAACCAAGCCGTGAAATGTGTTCTGTATTTAAATGAAATTTATTTCATGTTAAAACGCTCCAGTAGTTTGAATGATATATTTTGCTATATCGCTGTCCCAGTGGATAGCCCATTGGAAAATTTAATGCGACTACACATTTATCAATTTGCTCGCATCATTGCTCAGTTAAACTAGCCAAATTTCAACTCAAAAATGAGATCTTCATACATAAAAATGATCTACGTTCAGGACATGTTGGCCTATGTTGTATTAGGTGTCTGAGAAATTTCTCAAGGGATTCATAATTTGCAGTGATTTGTCATTGACTAATTATCTCAAATCTAATGAAATGTCATATAAACCACATGGGATTTGCTCGATTTATCTCTATTCAGCTTGATTATATTCCTTCACGGAACTAAACTCCTGATTGTCTTACCCCGTATGAGCACCAGAACTTTTACGGTTATTTTTCAGGAATAGAATCAACACGACGCATGCAAATGAAGTCATCTCTAGTATGAACTTGAGAGTTGTTGGTTACGAGAGTAGTGCTAGACTTTGATTGGAATTGCTGGTACTATGACGATAATTACTGGAAGCCAGAATATTGTGAGATTGACCAATTGTCAATGTTGAGACGATTTGCAATATACCTAGTCAGAGTCAAGTAGCTACTTTTTTCAGCTAGTAAAGTAGACAAAGACCCAATAGTCAACGACCTACGATCACCTCTGACCGATTGTACGCATATTACAGAGTTAAAAAATGCTGGTCGTCCGATTCAGTTGCGGGATATAATATGAACTAAGGCACAGCCTATTTTAGCGAATAATATCTTAAATTTTAAAGAATAGCTCAAATTTACAGTCATTAGAACATTTGTGACATTTTTGGGTACGAAGTAACGAAGGACGAAGTCGATACGAACCTGTTTTCGCTTTGAAGTTCACTGTATAACTACGCTGATTATGTGTTTAATAATACGACTTTCCTTGTTTAAAACAAGTACTTTCATGGCGTAATCAGTTGATCAATAACTGATTATATGCAGGCTGTCACGTTATGTGTTTCCTCTTTGTTTTCCCAGCGTTCCAAGATGGCGGTCGATCAAAGTGCTATACAAAGCAACATGGTATTTATCTCCCTTATTTATAACGTGTTCTAGATAGGCCTTTTTGGAATATTTTTAAACATCATTTAAATATAAAAGAAAATGCATGAGCTACCGAATAACGCATTTGGGTAACTTGTTACTTGTTATTCTATTGGCGGCCATTTTTCAGTATCATTCTGTGACTCCGAGACTATAACACAAATTTTCAGATTTATTAGTGAATTCAAACACTGACCAAACCACGTGACACATTGACTTATTGCGAAATTTATTCGGGGGCTTCGCGCCCGATTTATTCGCTATAAAGGACAATACAATGTCAAACGGACTAGGTGGTCCCATTACTGAAAAGTAATTAACATTACACACTCTTATTACTTGTTAACGTACACATTTAACAGTATGGTATATTATACATAAACATTATTGATTCACTCACGGTAATTTTAATAGAGTTTTGGTATGCTCTTCATTATTAGAGAAAACAAGAGCCGTCACAGCTAGACGGGTGATGCTCCCCATGGGTGTTTGTCACTAACAAATACTCTAATTATATGAAAGACAGTTATGCTTCTTTGACACTGTACTATAACTTAATGAGATTCATTTAACTATAATGAAGTTTCAAATTGATGTATCAAATAATATATGAGTAATGGCATGGACATGAATTAAGTATGAAAAAGTACCTAGGGAAGTAACTCCAAAAATATTCAATAAAGAGTTGTGGTTCTTGGGCATTACCAGTGCAATTTCAAATTGGTATCCTTCATACTGTTTGAGTAATGTCCTGCACAAGAATTAAGTATGAAAAATTACAAAGGGGAATAACTCCAAAAATATGCAATAAATAATTATGGTTATTGGGCACTGCACATTTCTTAACCTATGAAGTTTCAAAATGATATATTTAATACTATTTGAGTATAGGCCCGGACAAGAATTAAGTATGAAAAATTACAAAGGGGAATAACTCGAAAAGTATGCAACGGAAAGCTATGATTCTTGTGCACTGCACTTCCCCTCAATGAGATATGTTTACGTATGAAGTTTCAAATTGATATATCTAATATTGTATGAGTTATGGTCCGGACAAGAATTAAGTATGAAAAATACAAAGGGGAATGACTCCAAAATTATGCAAGGAGAGTTATAGTTCTTCTGCACTGAACTGCTACTATCCACCTATGAAGTTTCATGATGATACCTCACATACGTTTTGAGTTAGGCTCCGGACTAAAAGCTACTAGTAAGTATGAAAAAAACAATGGGCAATAACTCCAAAAATAGCTTATGGTTTTCGGGGAGCATAATAATGATATACAGAAACACAATAATGAAACATCGGATAGGGAAGGAAGCACCGAACAGAAGCATCCGAACACAAAAAACACAGAATGGAACACGCACAACAGAAATAACACATATCACTGGTACACATCACATTGCCAATCATAAGACTGAACAAGAAACTAAACTAAACCGCTACATGTCCGTATGTCAGCAGCTCAAAGAGTCTTATAAAGTTTTAGAATCCCGGTAATGGAATAACCATACACAATTGAGTTCTGATTTAAACCTCATTGAACGACCACGGAACTATCTGTTTTCCAATTTTAAGGATCCTAACGTTCAAGTTCATGTTCATCCTCTACATTTAGCTCTATATTTAACCAACACAATAAGATGACCAGTTTAAGGCTCCCGGAAACCAACATAATCAGATGACCAGTTGAAGGCTCCCAGAAACCAACACAACCAGATGACCAGTTTAAGGCTCCCGGAAACCAACACAATCAGATGACCAGTTTAAGGCTCCCGTAAACGGTCTTATAATTGTTGTGTTACGGTGTACAATGTAGTTAAAGAGTATCCGATTGTTCAAATAAAACGTCAATTGTAATAAGTTTAAAATATAACGAAAGTACTTTAAACGATTTTATATTATATCCAACTTTCAAAATATAGAGAGTATATTGTATATTTTAATTGCTGATGTATTTGTTCATTGTTCGATGCATTTTATCATTGTATTTTCCCCTAATGACAATAATAGCAATGCAGTTGAGTAATAAGTCAACATGTGATACCCTAAAATAACGTTGACATACAGATATACAGTAAAAGAAGAGCAATTACTATCCAATCACCTCCCACAATAATTGCATACATATTATTCCACAACATCAATTTAGAAACAACAAATCGTTATTAAGATAGTTCAAAATAATCAGCTGTATCAAGCTTAGAAAAAGTGTTTGGTATCAGAAATTTAATCAGGAATACAGACATGCTTTAATTAATTCGCAATGTTTTGCAAAGGAATGATTAAATACTCTAGAAATGTAATGGGAGTGATCGATGCTTAATGATATTAGTGATTGCATAGCAATATTTCATTGACATCGAATACTTGCCAAGCAGGAAATGCAATTTGTTGCACGAGTACCATATTTACTCGCCTGAGTAGCAATGCATCGGTATGCATTCAGCGGAAAATTTACTCGCCTGAGTAGCATTGCATCGGCGTGCATTTATTAGATGATGAAACTATTAAGAGCAGTTCTCTGAGAAAACCAAATTTTTAAAGAAGGGCTGCGGCACGCATAGTCACCGATTTTCCTGAAACTTTCAGGACTTAGTCGTATCCATGCACGTACAAAGTATTGATGCTCATTTTATTTCTAACACTTCCGGTTACCATGGTAACAGATGTTGAAGTTTTTGGTCAAAATCAGGTTAATTGTGGTAGAAAATTTTCCATAAAACACCAGTTTTGTACTAACCCTGATGGAAAACTGAAGATATACAGAAAAAATTAGTCTGCATTATTGAATAAAGATATTATCAGGTAAACATAATGAACTATAGTCAAAATTTTACATTGACTAAATACTATTCAATGGTTGTTACAAAAGTAGGCATTTTCGCAGAATTTCATTTTTTTGAAAACTGTTAAAAACGGCAATTTTTAAAGTAATATAATTTTATAACGCAGCAAAACTAGACACAGTGGTGCATATTTTCTGAAAGACCTAACCTTGGTTTATCATATAATGAAATAAAATCGCTGGGCACTCCAGAAACTTTTTTTTAAGAAAACACCAAATATGACCCAAAATCTGTACTGTGTAAATTCTTGATTATCCCTCTTTCTAAGGCAAGATGCTATTATTTTTTAAATGTTATATAAACATGCATTTTCACATGATAAAAACATTCTATGTTCGTAGCTTTTCATTTTAATTTCAATTTAATTGCAAAAAATGACATTCACAGTTGTTGCCATGGCAACCATTTAGAAAAAATATAAAAAAAATGTTTGTTTATTGGCTCAGAGTTGTCAAATATGCTGGAAAACATTCTAGTACCATTACTTATTCTTCTTTATTGCAAAATACTACATATTCTTATTGATTTGTACCCTTTATTAGGTTCATAAGTTCTTCATAGAATATATATACGCTTTATTAGGCCCCTACCTTCTGTCAGTCAATCTGTCAAAAATCTGGATCCTGACATAACTCGAACAGTTTCCAAGCTAGGTTTATGAAACTTGGTATGTAGGTGAGGGCCAATAAGGAGATTATGCACATCTAATTGATTTTTATTTTGCTGCTAATTCTGGTTGCTATGGATACGAAAACAGTGAAAACACTTCAAAATCTGGGATCCTGCCATAACGCAAACAGTTTCCAAGCTAGGTTTATGAAACTTGGTATATGGCAAGGAGTCTATAAGAATATCATGTACACATAAATATTTTTTATTCTGACTAAAAATGTGGTTGCTATGGATACTGAAATAGTTACAGGACTATCTTTGTATAATCCAAAAATTATCAATGCTAGGGTGACAATTTATGGTGACTGTGTGCATTATGTGTGGTCAATGTTGAGATGGCGCCTATTAATTAATATTTGTTACCTCCTTTTAAGGTACTAGATGTCCTTATGGTTAGAATTTACTGAATAAACAAGAGATTCATCACAATCTAATATAATTGCCTTTATTAAGCATCATTCTAATGTTTACTGTTAGTGCCAAATACATAATTCACAGCAGTTACCATGGCAACCATTTGTGAAAAATGCCAAACATGATTGTGTAGTTGTATCTATCTGAAAGCAATTTTAGCTGCATAATTACTATCATGATCATAATTATGCAGTCAAATGGTTTAAATGTAGTGGATTCCCATTTTCATAGATGAAAAATTTCCCCATGGTCCACATTAGCTATATTCATTTAGCTTTATCCGTTCAGCTTCTCAAGGAGATGCATTATCATTATATAACCCTAATGCTACTACATGTATTACTGATAAATGGTATATTAAAGAAATAAAATAGTCATAATATAAAAATACAACAGAAACAGAATTTTTATTTATTAGAATAATTTCATCCAGTACACCTACATGAAATAATAAATGCGAAATTAGCAATGCCACACATGAGACGGTGACAAATTATACCCCAACAGCACCGCCTTGTTACAGAACCACATTTTCATGAAGGCTTAACAACTAAGTACAACTGGAACCATGGTGCTTAATCATCACATAAACCACTGTCACCACTTTTGAACTTGAGCAGCATATTCACATAAGCTACAGTGGCCTATACGGCAAGTTTCATCACAATATCTCATTCCTAACTGAAGTTATTGTCTAGAAAAAGATTTTCTGATTTAAGTATGTGACCTTGACAGTGACCTTGACCCCACCATCCCCACTTTCCAACTTGAGCGGCATATTTATGTAAACTACCAATACAGCAAGTTTCATCAAAATATCTCATTCTTAACTTAAGCAGTCATCTGGAAACTAAAAAGGGACCGACCGGCAGACAAGACAGACAAGTTTGAACACTTGTACTCCCAAACTTTGTTGGGTAGGGGTATAATTATTTGTCAATGGAAGTCATTCAATGGTGAAGTTGTTTAATAGGATATACAATTTAAATGTATAAACTGAACTGTAAAATATGGCATCTGAGCATAAGGGTATAGCTGGAACAAATTAACATGGTCCTCAACCTTAATTCATGAATATATTTAAAAGCTTATTGCACAGAATATACATATATCAATGTCTGCAGGGATTTAGATTAGTGATTATAGTAGGCATTCATAATGTTCTTTGCACATTAATTAACAGACAAAATTAAATTGTAGACAAGAAATCAACTAATAAATCATGCTGAAAGAGGGGTTGAGGACTAAATCAGTTTGTTTGTACTATAGTTCATTAAAATGGTCTAAATAAAACCTTTGTTTAAACCAAACTTATTAATAGTCATTACGTGACAGTTTTGAACCAATTCTGTTTCTCAAACAAACTATCAAAATCCAGCTGAGACTGGTGCTTAAAAAGTTAAGTCAGTTTGAATCATCTTATTAAAAGTTTCACTCAGATATAAACTTTTCATTAAGGTAATTGTAAACACTATGTAAAATAACAGATGAACTTTTTCTGGTGAAATTCAGTCACTAGTTCTTGAATAGATATGTAGTATGCACTAGAATGGTGATCAAGTGTCCATGATCCATGTAGCCAAGAAGATATATCAAACTGAAAATCCGTTTTCGTGTATGATTTGGAAGCCTTTAATCTGGAAAACAAAAATAAAAGGAAATTAAAACCTTGATAAAATAGAAACATACAATTCAAACTTACCTTTCCAAACAATGATTAATTAAAAGTCATTGTTTTTTCAGGGAGGTCATAATTATAGCCATCACAGTTACTGAGTTAGACATGTATTATTTCTTATATACATCTCATTGAAATTAAGAAGTCCCGTGTTTGTCAATGAGTTTGTTCCAAAGAAGCATAGGACATCATAATTTTATGAGGTGAATTTAAAACTAAGAAGACCAACCATGTTACAGTAAAGTGAAAGGTTCAAAATGTTTGTTGAAGTAGAATGATAACAATCTTAGTCATGGATCTTTTGACAAAAGTGCTTTCCATTTCAATTTATAAATCCCAATTGAAGAAAGAAACAGATTTTATGCAGACTACTAACATGGATTCTAAACTAAGTTTAGTATTAATTAAATATTATACATATAAATGTACCTGTATTCTGTCACAGAACATTTTCAAGTGCTAGTCTAGTATCCTCAATCATAATCAGGACAGATACATGTACTTTGTAGTTCCAACTTCTGAAAATGAAAGTAAACAGACTCTGCAATGGTGTATGTTTAGATGAAATAAACAGAATAACAATAAATCATGAAAAGAACATCAGAACAGTAATAAACAGACCATAGCATAAGTGATTTTACAATATTGCAGCTGACATTACAAAATTAATGGTTGTTGGTGCTCCTTAGCAATATGTGTTCATAACTTCAGCATAATACTTGACCAATATTTATCTGTGTTGTAGTTGTTTGAACAGAACCAAACCATTCATTGAGATAGAGTGTAAATATATAGACTAGTATGTATACAGTTGAACCTCTATCAGTAGCCACTTGTATTAAACAGTCACCCACTTTGAGCAGTCATACATTATTTGAAAATATGTTTTTATCATAAACAAATAATTATGGCTGGGATGTTTTGTTTCAAATAATATTCATATACTAATGCAGATCTAGTAATAGTATGGCACATATGATTTGCATAATTATTTAAACACAACATAAAGTCATAAACAAAGGGCACTTACCAGATAGATTGATCTGTTTGATGTATTTCACATCAGCATATTTCAGCACACAGGTTGGGAACTATAAACTGAAAGAAAGGAAACTTCATTGTATTTGCAATGGTAAAAGCATGCTTGTATTCCTGATAATATTCATGGATCCAATGTTGCAAACAAATGAAGCAAACACTTAATGCACAGCATACTTTTAAAGTAAATATTATACATACTAGCTTATTAATAGTGAAGCCGGGTACGTGTAAACAGAGCTTTCCACAAGCCCCGGCGGTCAGCGATTTCAATGACTCCTCAGAGATTCACCACCGGCTCTTTTTCTCAAACTGAACCTGACTTTGACAAGTTCAATTTTTAAAATAAGAAGAAATTAATGATGGAATGACATGTAAACAAACAAACAAATATTCATATGAAGTTTGATGACAATAGCACAATTACTTTTTAAGTTGCGGATGGCATTTATAAGAAAATTTTCTTCAAATTTCAAGGGCAACAACTCTGCCAATGTTATTGGTCAAATCCGAATGAAATGTATAGCTACACAACAACACATCCTAAGTAATATTGATCAATTCCTATGAAGTTCAATGACTGTAGCAATTACATTTCAAGTTACAGACAGCACAACATTTTGTGATAGAAGGACAATTAAATACATACATGACCCCACATTATTTGGTGGGGGATGGGATAAAACTTCATGCCAGGAACCCTTACAAGTATGGTATGAAAGATATTTATTGTTTAAGGGGTTTAAATGATAACAAAAACTAATAGACAAATAGAAAGATCTACCTGAAAACTTCCATTGGCAGTGCAATATCCCAACTTCCAACTGAGGCATGTCTTGAACTATCATGCCAGTTTCAGTGCAGCTGTACCAAGTAAAGCCCACCTTGTATCTCTTCTTCTATGTTCATTTTGTAGTTTAAGATGGTCAACCAAAATTTATTAACACTCTGGACCGTTACAATTAGATAAAACACGAGTTCGTTCATTTATGTCTCTGACACCTACACTGTTTTCAGTCGTCTGTCAAAAAATCCGTCCCAGAAATGGCCCTTTCTCAGTGAAAATCACAGTAATATACAATATAACATCTGCAAAAGTTATTCTCTGATGGTTCCTGTCTTAATCTTGATCAAAACACATTGCTGCCATCCTATTAATACTGTAAATCCAAAGAATAGTTTGACTTTATGAACCAACAGTCACATGTCCGCCATTTTTAATTGAAGAGTTGTTTTCGAAAGGGAGAGCACTCGGGTCATCAATTTAGGCAAGAGACCAACAAATTACAGCATTTTTTTTCAAAATTGTCAATTTTCTGGCTGGAGTTGTAGATTTGTTTTTAGAGTGCCCACAAATGTTTTTCTTTATACTTGTAGACTGACTCTATGCCCATTCACCTATATTAATGGCTATATTGAGTAATGCTGCGATTATTGTATACATGCAGGTAGAAAAGACCACAAAATCATGTTTTTTGCCTCAAAACCTCGAGTTTAACGGGCTCTAAAAAAATACTAAATTATATATTTGTTTTCTTTTGCTATCAGTTGTTAGGTAATTTATTTCAATTTATTATTATAACTTAAAATATTTGTTGTCATAGCAATTGTTGGAAAAATAATTAATATTTCGAGAACAGGTCTCTTTTTCACGTTTTTTCACATTTCCCAAACTTTAAGACCGGTTGCTATGGAAACGGAGAGGAATTTCTAGAAACGGAAAAAAATTGAAATTAAAATATGGGGTCGGTGTACACAACTAAAACATTTTTATCAAAATCTGTGAGATTGCGTGGCCAAAAAAATTTGGTGCTCTCAGAGAACTGCTCTTAAGTATTTTACTTTCCAAGAAAGAAACGCTTACGTCTTTAGAAGATGCAATACAAAAGACGTTTCACATACAAACTATTTCTGAGAACAAACAACAGTAAAACCTCAATAATAAGACCATACTTAGGAACCTTGAGCACTAGGACAAATATTGAGGTTGAATAAAATGTATGGGAAAAAATGAGATGTGTTTAGGGCAACTACGCCAAATAACAGTGAGAAAGGACCTTGCACTTTTACAGCTGAAACTGTAGGTCATTCAGCTCTTCATAGCTGTCCTTGGACAACATGTTCTAAATCAAGGACGAGGTGGAAAACACATCAAGTAACCAAAAAGACTATATTAAGTCAGACAGGGAAGGCAGCACTCAACTTAACCAACCGAGCACAGAAAACACTAAAATCACACAAAGAACTGAAAACACGGCATCCCGTCCCGAAAGTCTGCCGCCTAAGCCAGTCAAACCAAAACGGAACGAGAGCCATGTGACGAGAAAACAACAACCGGACACCACACACCACAAGGACAATCTACAACATATATATAGTGTACATGCAATTTGAAAGATCGAAGCAGCCTTGTGCTGGAAAACGAAATCGCAGAATGACACATACAAAATGAACAAAGTTCAACAAAAACTGTCACAGAGCACAATACAATACGAACATAGACATGATCATTTCTTAAGAACACCTACTAGTAAGTGTTTTGGCAAATAAAATAAAAGCTGTAATTTCATCATGTTCGTGTATATTAAATGTCGTTGATCGGGATCGTGAATACGTTGATTTAAAACGTTTGAAGAACATACATGTGTTTTGAAGGTAAATTGTTTATGGAGCTAATAATATTGAGAATATTCAACCACATAACCAACGGGTACGAAATATACCACGAATATACATGGTTATGTGGTATTTATTAATAAAAGATACATTGTATATACGTTACCATATCAAATATCTGTGTGAGCGTAAGTCCCATTCGGATGATAACTGGTGTACTGGCATTGCGTACAGGACGCACTGTGCGCTCATAACCATTGAACAAGAAACGCATGAGTCGTTGTTCGTCCGGAATACCCCGAGTAAAACTAGGAACATTCGGCTGTGACTGCAGTATTTGGTCATGTGATATCGTATACATGCCCTCCTCTTCCAGCGAGTCTGAATATTTGTCCTTAATTTGCAGCATTGTGCCAGATACGGCTGAAAAGAAATTAAAGTTAGATGTATCGGTTTCTGACTTTGATAATTACCGTCATCTATCTTACATTGCCAGCATTACTGTCCATTGGATGAATAAATTACATTAAACGACTGTATGTCACTTAGTGATTTGCATTGCAAAACATGAAGGACAAATCCGTTACATCGGACTTACATCTATAACCGCTCTGGTTTACATAAAATCCACATATATAAACACACATGTCGGTTGTTAGATCAAAGACCAATCGTTCAAACTAGAAATGACGGGAAACACTTTTGAGAAAAGAGAAATAAAGTACTGACATCAGGTTTTACAATCATCCAGTGAATCAGAATATGAAAGATGAGGGAGTTATACTTTCAATAACATTATCTGGTTTGTTTACCGCAGCTTTGACGGCTTTGAAGTTATTGTTAGTTGTTCCAAGAACGACTAGTTTTTATCAGATTAAGTGAATTGTCCGTAGAAGCTACTTTCAAAATGATATTGTGATTTGGATTGTGTACCACAAGTTGCAAATTGCTGAAAATCTGCTTAGGACATTTGACCGTAGATTTTGCAACTAATGGAAGATCTTGTTTAGAACAGTCGCCAAAATATACCACGTGAGGATGTTGAAGAGTTTACTTATACAATTGCTGTACAAAGTAACCAATACCAGGATAAACAAAGTAATTTGAATGTAATAATTAATATCTGCTGAATCTAAATACGTAAACTGCACTGCATTCTATCCAATAACATGCATGTATTTATGTTCCCATGTAAAATATTACCCTTTGATTTTACATTGTACTTGCAGCAAAAATATAATACCATATCGTGTAGGTAAGCAATTGTCATGTTCGTATATTCATCAGTATGTTGTAAATCTGAACACTAATACTACTCAAAGTTTACGCTTCAATCACTGCTCTACGTTTGGCATTTGAATAACTTTTGTGAATTGGTTCAATGTTTTAGTTACTGAGGTATTGCTGACTAAATTCCAGACCACATTTATGTCCGAACTACGTGCTAAACCATGCTCGTGTTTTGCCAACTATAATTAACCAAAAAGTAAGCACGTTATACGTAATCATTTTATTTCGCCACAATGGTCAAATGGTCTGGCCACTATGTAAGATCAGAGAGTGACGATATATGTCTATACTGTTCGTCCAATCGTCCGGTTCTGTTTAACTATGTAATAGCAGAAACTGCAGATATAGGAAATGATCGTCATATACTTGGCTTTCAGACAGGAACCCTGTTAAAATTTTACTACACTACTTTAAATACTTCGTGTGCATAATTACGGATCCTTGTTTCAGCACATAATAATAATAATTTCTTATGTGCGTTAAAGACCAAACAGTGGATTATCAGTCAAACCTGTCATGAGATCCAACGCATAGGACTCTGCTGCTTTATTGTTTTTCTTTCTCAGACTGTTTCGGTCTGGTATTTGTCTTACTGTTTATGTTTTAACTTTAGTTTTTAAGTGTTCTCGTCACATTGTTTCCCCCAATGTCTTCTCTTAAAGCTGTCTGTACGTTTGTGTGATTTATGAATGAATAATGCCCTTCTCCTTTGTCATATTTGTCTTAAGTTCTTATATGCCAGACAATATATGCTCGAGTCTTTTTCCCCACAACAATAACTATATACAGCGTACATTTATTTTATGGCAGTTGTGACATTGAGATACCATTATCAGTCTGAGATGTAGTCTCCGATATCAACGGAGTAGTATTAGCACTTTTCAAAACATACCACGTTTACCCCATATTCATATTCGATTTAAGATAGTTGTTTTGGTCGTTTGTATTATAACTGCTCTTCTCTTTGAACGCACGATTTACTGGATATAATTTCACATTCATATGCACTCACAAGGCGCTGTCATAGTCTCTTTCAATCCGTAACCACACTAAGATATGCTGTTTGTTTCAAATTTGCAACTATCGAGCTGGACTTATAGTTGAACGTTTTCTTGGTACAAACTGTCGTTTTTCTTTATTACCTTTTACGTTTAAAGCGATTCAAGTTACCATTGTCCCACTCACATAACAGTGATCTCGTTTACTTTAACATAATTACTTTGTTTAAATGTAGACGAATCTTTTACTAAAAATTCCACTTAACCTTCATATTGACCTTCAAATGTTTACGTCATTCGCCGACGTTATGGTACACGTCATGCGATTGGTTAACGTCTTTAGTGTAGAATAACGTTATCACATGCTTTCAACATTCAAACAACCACAGCAGCCACAACAACTTCTATTTCAGCATAAAGCAAATTAAGCATTCAAACAGCATTATTCAAATATAATTCCCACTAACCGACCGACAAGAACTTTTCTAATTCTAATCACTTATAACAATAAAGTACATAAATGTCCTCATTTCTTAGATTGCTTCAATCTCCATTCCTTAATGGGATAGCTATTTACAACATATGTCAATTATATGCTCTGCAAGCTTCGATAATGAGTCAAGCGCAATTATATAGATTACTCGAAAATGTGTATACGTCAATCATGCTAACCATTTGACAGTTGTTATACAGTCTACCGTACAAGGTGCGTGTCGGTAATTGGACAGAGGGCAACGCTATTTTGTAGAGTGCAAACTATGGCAATTCGTCAGGAAATGTTGATTTTAAGTACAATCTAGTGTAGGGGAATTATTGTGAAGTTACAAGTAGGAACGAAGAAGCCGAGAGAAAAATACAAGAATAAATATTACAAGAAATATGAAGTGGGGGAAATGTAAAATTACAAATATGATCGAAGAAATCGAAAAGGAAGTACCAGAAGAAATTCCAAGAAGTATGAAGTGCGGAAATTGTAAAATTACAATTATGAACGAAGAATCCTAGGAGAAAATGTCCTGTACAAATTTTAAAGCCTCGCCATAGAAGCCGTAGCAATCCATACACCCATACAGCAATACATATATATAACATAATTTTCTTTCCTGTTAAGACATTTTGACCTGGGATGAACATACTTTGCCATCTTGTCTCATTTACTGCTAAAAGCACTGTTAACAAGGCTGTTGTTTGCATTATATTTTAGTGATACGATTTGCAACCATAAGAGAGAAATTATATGGATTTTTCATTCTTGCAAATCCCAGGGGTTTCCTTTTTATGAATGCAATTTAAATGGCATACCATCGGCACATTTCCACAATTATAGAATACCGTAAGATATAATACATGGTGATTTAAAAGAAAAAATACGTTCTCCTTGGTCCTGTTTGTCGTTTTGTGAGTGATTTCGGAGAGATTCCCTTTAATATCATGCTACATGCAGTAAGTAGTACACAGTGTGGGTCTTTGTATGAAACGTTCTGTGTCGTGTCTTGTTCCTGTTTGGTCAGCACTCTAACATAACCAAAGCAAATTATAATAATTTGAAAGGTCCATCATTTATTCATCTGTTTGTCTTGTTTCCCTGTTGCTTTTGTAATTGTTTGCATATGTTTACAAAAGCTTTATCTGTCATACCTACAAATTTCATTTAGTTGCGACTATTTTGAGCATGTTACTTAATGATAAAGAAGAAGAAATAATTATTTCGAGCGATCTTCATGCTGTTTATGTAATTGTTTGTAGTTATTATAGTACATTTATTCGCGACCTATGTTTGGCGTGGCAATGAACATGTTTTATAAAGCATAATTGTCGTTCTATTATTAGTTATTTGGCATGTGGTTTATTAGCTCTGAAAGTTCCTTATTGTACCAGTTAAACACATACAAGATGTTTGGTTTATTAATTGAGAACCTCTGTGGTGTCGTTCAGTAAGCATGGCCTGCACTATCGAAATTAGTCTTTTAAGTATTTATCAGAATAAACCTATGAGAGTTGCATGCATACCCCGTTTTGCGGATAACACTTGCTGGCAACTAAACATATGCATTTTTTCTAAAAACTTCCATGTACCGACGTTGTAGCCTAATCATTGTATATGTATATAGATTATTTTATATAGATTATTAGGATTGACAAAACACATACAGCATTA
This sequence comes from Spisula solida, assembly GCA_947247005.1. Taxonomy (NCBI): domain Eukaryota; kingdom Metazoa; phylum Mollusca; class Bivalvia; order Venerida; family Mactridae; genus Spisula; species Spisula solida. Next base: position 38,645,239 of record OX365951.1, read on the forward strand.
TGGTCATAAAAGTTAACAGTTTCATTATCAATAGAATACCGCATTTCTTGTCATTTGCAATATCTGCCCCCGCTTGGCTAGTAACAGAAACACTGATAAGGTCAACCAACGACCGATATTAACTTAGTACGTATGGTTATTATACTTGACACAGTCCTTTTAACCTGTGTCTTACTTATAAGTTGTAATTGTCTGTGACGTAATGACTATCACAGTAATGGACTATTTGTCAGTAAGGCTTCACGAATGCTAAATTCAGTCATAAAAAACGAATGTTGAGTCCTTGAACACACTCGTAATAGATTTACATTTTGTAGATAATTAAAATGCAAGACCACAATGGTAGGAGGAATATAAGGATAATATATATAGGATCCGCCATGATTTGTCTTTGGAGACAATTCTTAAACGAGTCTACAAACCACAGGTTATTAATTGAGTCTTTCGTGAGGAGTTTATGAAAGGTTGATGTCAAAGGCAACGAGTGAACGATTTTTGTCATATTACTAAGGTTACTGGGTCACAAACGCTAGAAATAACGAATTTAAGCAGGCGGCGTTACGGTTTCGCGCCAAAAAGCTGGTGACGTTGTTTCATTTATTTGTTCTCACATGGCACATCACGGTATTTAAGTGATAGAAAGAATAAACAGTATCTTCCCTGAAATTATCTTCACGATATAACATGTACGTAGTGTGACGACTAAACTAAAAGTCGGGTAGGGAAGGCAGCACTCGGCAGAAATGGCAGAGCACGAAAACGCAACAATTAATAAACAAACAAAAGAGAAAACAATCACAAACAATACGTATACGCGAAATAACTACGAGAGGTGTCCCACTTATATTTGAACACCTTTGAATATCCGATATTTTCATGTTGACCCGATATAAACGAAATAACTATTTTGAACCGCGTAAAATAATGTGTCAGGTAACATGTGCATTCACTGTTTGGTTTGTTTGTAGTATGATTCTAGCCAAAATCAGCAATTTTGTAGAGGATGTGGCGTTTGGCTTTTTGAAGGGCGAATGCTCCTTAAGAAGCACCAAGAAGGTGTTAATAGATCATGGATATACCGTTTCTGTGAAGACTTTCAGTAATTTCGTCCCTAGAAGGGTGCTTTACGTTATGTTGCTTTAACATTTGAAATGACACAAAATATTAAGAAATGCCAAAAAGTGACGAGTCCTTCAAACATCGTACCCATTGGTTATTTGATAACTAGGATAACTCCAATAATCAAAATTGGGATTGCAATGACGATAGGAGTATCCTTCTAAACTATTAATTAAGAAATTAAAAAATGGCGAATGCCTAACTTTGAAAAACGGTCGGTGTTCACCAGCGATTTTACCAAAATAATCCAAGGGAGACAATCGTCTTAAACCCCCGTACATGCTACAACGGAACGGTAATTTCGATAACCGTGTCATCTCTGTTGAGATAATGCTTTATCATTGAGATATTTACGGTAACAGAACTGATTGCTATTTAAGAAATGTCTACGAGTCTACCAAAAAGTTAACATTCGCTAAGCAACGTGAGTTCCTACCTGGCTGCATGACTTGTGCTGTTGTTTGTTAAAACTAATAAAATAGAACTCATATTTATTCTACAAAGGGAAAAATAAGCGCACAGTACTATGCTCCTAACATTTACAATAGTTTTTGGACAAAATGTTTGCCACATCTCGTTCCTGGCGAGTATGCCTGGAACATGGTGTTTTGGTCAAGACTCAGCTTCATACCCCACCAAATCACGCTATTCGATACCTTAAAAAACGAATTCCAAGTATATTACACCAGAATAGTGAATGACGAAGTCTTACAATTCTGTATTCATAACGTTTGGAATCTTAACGATAAAGCAGCATTGATTGTACTCGATCAATGTTTACACCATCAATTGGGGTTTTCTGTCTTAAAAAAGCTCATTTGGATGTCCCTACCAAATTGTTGATTTGGGGTCTAAATAAACTGCAAAAAAACCAGTGAGTGCATATGTTAGTCGACACATTAATACATATGGCTGTATAGAGACATTTCGATTATAGCGTGTCAGCGTGAAAATATCGGATGTTCAATGTTGTTCAAATATAAGTGGGGCACCTCTCGTAAGGCTTTAACACAAAACTGAACAAGAAAACTGCAACTAAACAGAGCTCTACAAAGTCCTAATGTCATGTGTCATCTTGCTGCATTCCCTGTGATATTAATCATAATCGTTCTGGTCTTACACAAGTGTAATTTACATAATTATATACCCCTTCAGCTGCGCACTTTATTTCTTAACAGCTACAAGGCCTTGTTCATGTATCACATTGTCCCAATAAAGCATGGATACCATTGGGCATGATGTATCGCCAGTGATCATTTTACAATTGAAGTAAAATAAATTAGTCGGTGTTTTAAACTTTCAATTTGTCTTGAAAAAAATATTGTGCTTAACGGGGTTAATGTACGCAATGTAGTTCTACGATTTATACCAAGATTTTTCTTGATAATGATTTGTTTAAGAAGCTGAAACACTCCTATACAGTGTAATTGTTCAGAAATCTTTGCGATAATATATTTGATTTTAAGCAATTTTCATCGTTGTTCTCGGATATGCTATTAATTACCATTTGGTTCTTTATGCAGTTCACTGAAGTTGGGTGAGTCATAGAAAGTCGTTTTTAAAATGTATCGACAGTGTTGTTTCAAATGCGGTTCGAGAAATGTATGGATATAGTTTAACATAACAGAGCACAACAAACATTGTTACACCCGAAACTAGTTCTTGTCCCCCTGTTTATACGTTGCAATATTGTGTACTTGATACATTTGTTGTACCGAATACCAACCACAGTATATCGATGTTGACGACATATGATCCTTTTATCATACACCGGACACATTAAAGAACCAGACTGTCTATTCGAAATAAGAGCTAGGCGCATTTCTGAACGCCGGACATGCCTGTATCTAATGCCTCGCTCTCCCTTCAGAACCTTTCTCTCGATATGTCCCTCTGGTCAGATCATGCTGTATCCGCACTAGTAGGGGATGCACCTGCGCCCTTGTGGCTGCAAAACTATACGTAAAGCGCCTTTTAACGTATGTTTGCATGAAAAGGGCGCTATATGAATTTGAAATATTTATTTATAACTTATATTGGACTATTACTTTGATATAGAATACCATAACAATTACAATGATTATCATTTTGAAACATGAGCTACTACAATGGCAGTTAAAATTATCTTATTGGACTGACAATAAATGTAAGAAACTTTCGAGTACAAGAATTCAAAGCTGACCAAGTAATTGAATAACTGTGGTTCATACGTACTGGTTTACAAATAATTATGTCCATTCATACACCCAGTCCTTCATGCCGGTCAATGCTGTGTTATAAATAGTCTTATATAGTTCACGAAAGTCTACAACTGTTCCCAATGGACAACTGGGTAGGACAGTGGTAACAATAGCACATTACAAGATAAGACATACCATTTACCACAGCTACTAGACAACGTGTTATTATTAATGCAACACTGTTAGCAGAACATGTTATCATGTTGTTAATTTATGTTTTTAGAAGATTAAGAACTTACTCGTATCATTATGCAATTCCTAAGAAGTTCGATTCATGCATTGGTGATTGTTTCTTCAGCATGTTTGATCGGGACGGTCGACTCTTTGGCCAGTACTGTTGTATACTTTTTTTCGAACATTTAGCTTCAAATATGCTTATTTAAAATCGTTATAGAGATAAAATTAGATAATTTATTGGCATGTGTATTAAGCTTGAATGTGTTATTAGAAGGAATTTTGGTGTAGATTGATCGAATGAATTTTATTTCGTGGCTGAGTATATCTTACATAATATCATGGTTGTGGAATTCAGTGTTGAGAAAAATATTATTTGACGCAAACGTTCGTGTCCCTCACACTATGTAAGCCATACTATAAGGGGTCTAAACACATAACACATTTGTTTTATAATAGTGTCAGCAATGCTACGTGAATGTTTCATAGTTTATTAGCAGGGATATTAATTAGTTTATTCAAGTTTTCGTATTGTTAATTGATACAGTGTTTGTCCCTAGTGAGTGATATTTTCGAGGCTTTTGTTCTTTGAAACACAATGTTGTGACACCAAATATTATTTATTTGATTAAAACAATTCAATTATAGTGGTGTACATTTGGTCGTAAACCTTCGACTGACAGGGATTCTTTTAAACATAGCTTTGGTAATATTTATTTTTCGTAGCATTGGGTAGTATTACATTACGTCTCGGACAATGAACATACGCTTAATCAGTTTTAAATATTCAAACACATTGGTATATTTTTAAAAACAATTACACGTACTATTGTTGATGCTTTCTGATTTAATACAGTATTTGGTTAACTAATTGGGATGCGTTCGTAGTTCATATATTATTCATTACACAATGTATAAACCTATGTTTTAACGGATAAGCTATAAATCTGAATGTGACAGTCGTTATAAATATGTTTGAAATTAATATAACAGTACATTTAACTAATTCGATATTGATACAGTTACGAGTATTTTATGGATCGTACTAACTAACTAGCACTATTTCACTAATTATAGTTTGCATTGTCGTGGATGTAAATGTTCTACGTGAGAGTTTGACATACACTCGGAAGCTAGTGTTCACTACATTAGGCATCTAGCAACACACTGTCAAATATAACTATTAATGTTGATTTATTTTTTTAAAATTTCTACTTTGAAAATATTTAACTAGTAGTTTGTGAATGAATGACTACTTTTCAAATGCTATTTGTGATAAGTAAGCTAACACATATTAGCAAATATATAATATATTGAGTCGGGCAGGGAAGGCAGCATCCAACTTAATTAGCCGAGCATAGAAAACATAAAAACATACAATACAAAATGCCCAACACAAAAGCGAACTAGAAAATGATCTGCTGAAGTCTCAGCTGTCAAAAGGTTGAATGAACTGGTTTCAACAGTCAACTAGTAATTTAATAATAATATCTTATCCATAAGTCTGAAATACTTTTGGTTGATTTTTAATCGTTTTATTCGACTTTTGATCGGTAATTTGTGTACGGTATATTACGGCATTTGACCTATTACAGAACGCCACCTGGAGCGTCACGAGTTGTAAATACAGAATTCGTGACATAGTTTTGCATTAATAGGAAGTACCAACCCTATTCTAATCATTTATCATTATAATTTTCCAATTTTTAAGTGAAAAATGGTTGAAAACGGCGGTCCTGTAATAATCGTTGAAAAAGCGTAAAAAGTGCCCCTGTTTTGGCCCCTAAATTTGGATATTCTGGTGACGTCATTGATTGGGAATTCTATTTTTACAAAGGCCATGACACCAGGTATGTGTCAACAAAAACAATTCTGACTAAAATTGATTTTGAACTTCACAGGAAGCTTTTTGTGCCATTTCTGTCCGGTAATACTCGCCTAAAATACCTAAAATGCCGACTTTGCGCAAGTTATTTTTAATGTCAGTGTGGTTGTTAATGGCATATACAGGCATCTATACCAATCTTAAGCGAATATATGACACTTTTATTTAATTTTTGCAATACATCAACACGTGAGGCAGCACCTTTAAAAACAAATTTCAAAAAGATAAAAACAAACGGAACAGAGAAGGCAGCACATAATAAAAACATCAGAGCAAACAAGAAACAAAACAGAACATTGTACATATTGCTAGCTCTGTATGAAACTAGCCCAGATCAAAATGACTACATTTAATAATAGGATTTGATGACTTTAAATTATGTTTGAGTATTCAACTTCAAAAGTTTTAAATCTTGACGGTCCCTATATATACGAATGTATTAAAACCATATGATGTTGCTTAGATCAAGCGCTTTACATTGCGTTATTACCTCCCAAAGACATATAGACACAACGCTGGACGCCTCCAATATGAATGTGCATCCAATGTCTAACCTTACAAAATAATTTGCGACAATGACTATTCGTGCCTGATTCTCAAATAAATCCCATTACAGCATATATTAAGCGAACACTGTCCATAATTCTTCCACAAATCATGTCCTGGACTGCAAAATCAAGAATGTGACCATTAATTTCATTATCTTGGTGACAAATGTATCCGGCCATGCCAACTCGTGATATATTGGGCAATTTGGCGATAATTGGTTCTCGACGTTGGCGGAATAGAAAGCATAATTAAGGCATGATCGGTGAGTGTGTTCCTCTTGTTTTATACTTGGAATACGATGTAGCAGTTACATTTCCTTTCATCAGATACGTGTCGTTTTTCACAATGGTTTTAATAGTTACCGAATGACTAAATTTGAGTTTGCAGGAATTAACTATCAGTTAGTGATAATTAACGTAGTTTTCTACAAAGACTTGACAACTTCTGAACATGTAGGGGACATTTAACGAGAATCAGTATAGGAATATTATCTGACCAAATGGTGCATCGAAAATAATTCTACCTGGGACCTTTTTCGCACTCATATAATAATGAAACTTAACACGTAGACTTATATTTTAAACTTGCATTTTTACAATTTACTGGCATTTCGTTTCCACTGAACCTAACCAAATGCAATTTCGACTGTAACCTCTATTTTTTGTTTTATCCATCGTACACTAGGGCGAGCACAGGCATAGTTTGATTATATTACTTTGGAGTGGAAAAACATGTGCTCATTTCAGTATTAAAACGTGGCTGAATAAAACCCCTGGTACCAGTCTGGTGCTATACACACACAGGGTTCCCACGCAACCGGGAAAACCGGGAAAGTCCGGGAATTTTATTTCACCCATTCCCGGCCGTGAAAACACCGGGAATTTCGCGAAAAACGGTACGGTACGGGAAATGTGCGGGAATTTGTACGAAATGGTTTGGGTACGAATATGCGTGTGTATACGTTATCAAATCTTGTACCGTAATGGCCGCCAAGTCATTCGTTTATACTTCCTGGTTGAAAATGTTGATATCTTGAAACAGTGGAACTGTAGGAATTTTACTCGTACATTTAAACACAAGACTAACTGAAGCACACAGGATAGTACACTGAGCGGCTGTGAAAACGCAACACTAATAAAAATCAAGATAACTTTTTTATTTAATAATATTTCTCTACGAAATTTTGTGTGCCTGTTATTGGCTACCCAATGCTTGTAACCCGATGTTCTTTCCACATAAATTCACTACAATGGTGCATTGAACCATGAAACGTAGGTGGATTGATATTAATTGTTTTTATGTAGTACGGTAAATTGAAATAGACTGTAAAACACTCCGCAACGTAGTGGTCTTTAAGTTTTAAAAACGCTTAGTAGCAATGTTTCAGGTTTACCGAAAAGTACGACGATTTTTACAGTCAAGGGGAAATAATTCTTGATAGAGATTGAGTGAATAAAATTCAACCTGTCTTAATCTAAATTGAGCTTTATCTTTGTTTCGCTTTTTTCTGTCTCCATGATAAGCCTGGACACGTGTATACGAACTTTATATAGGTACACATCAGCATTAACAAACCGAATAACGCAGAAGGACCCACGGAACCAAACTTGTTTTTGCTTATGCCATCATTGTTTTGTTGTGGCTGTTAAGGGTTTGATCTGATTGTAATGAGATGAATTGGATTGTCATCCCACATATCTTAGCTACAACTGTTGAAAATGTCAGCAAAATTGAACGAATATTGGCCGAGCTATGGGTAAATACATATCTGCATACATATAAACTATACAAGTGTAAATGTTGCGTTTTCAAAGTCGCTCAGTGTACATGTATCATTGTCTGACAGATGACACGTCCGTGAATTAGGTTTTGGGACGAGTAAAATATATCACTGTTTGCTAATGTCAGAATGATTTTTACACTCGCCATTGATTTCGTTTTCCGCTTGCCGTTACTGATGGAATGTCTAGAAGCGACCATTGAGGCAATATAATTGATAGAAAGGACATAAGGTGGTACTGATTATCCAAGACCTTTCTACATCAGGATTTAATTGGGAAGTCACAGCGAACACAGGATGATCTATAATAAACTTATCTCAATCTGACTAAAGTACATGACATTCCTAAAAGTACTAATGTAAACGATATTCTTCAAAATAACATCTGTTGACGGCATACTGAAAAATCTGTGTTCGTCAATATGAAACGTTGTATTTTAGCTTAGTCAACGAGAGCTCGAATTGTAAAAAAAACACTTGATAAGCTGTAATCATGATTTAAAGCGTATGGAAGTTAAGTTGAAAAAAGAAGAAAATCAGAAAACTAAATAAACATCGAAATGTTTTAACTTTTCTGCTATCACAATATCTATATGAAAGTGTGTTTTTGCTTGGTAAGTAGGAAAGGTCACTGAAAGTAACTGCTAATGGTCGTCGTCAGATGCTCCGGCGAAGCTTTTATTGCGGTGATGACTTTAATTATTTAATCAGATTGAAACTTGTCTGTTACCAAATTATTATATCAAATTGTTATGGCATACCATTCGCAAATGATGGGTATATCTTCAAAAGTAGTAAGCGGGACCTAAATTTTGACCTAACTATGGAAGTGAAAGGAGAGTAGGGGTTAACCGGTCTGTGATCAATCCGCGCGATAGCGAAAATGTTTTCTCTATCTTTGATGAGCAAAATTGTTCTTAAAAGATACATGACCCCCCCTTTTTATTGTATTATCTTTAAGCTTAAACATAGTTCTTGAAGATTGTATATGTGTGTCGGGTGGCCATAGACTAAAACCTTTTGACATTTGAGGCCGGCCATTGTCACTTTACATTGAACTAAAGAACATATCTATTTGGTAGTTCCTAACCTACAGTAAAAGCAAAATACATCGGAACAAAATACACCAAACAAACTCGCCCACGTATTTAGTATGCTTTCTATTCACCGAACATATTGAAATTGAAATGCATATATTGCCTTGCTATCATCAGTACATGTGACACCGATGTTATAACATGGGAATGTATCATGATTGAATCAAGTTCATTATTGTAAAATCGATCAAATCCCATCTTCAAAATGTCACGTATTGTATAGATATGCGTACACAGCAACAACTGGAATATCTATGAGTGAATTATATACGCATATTACACACGCGTATTGAGTTGATTTGATAGCAATGTTTTCCCCCCTAAAATAAAATACTATCCAATATATAGATTCGTTCTAATAGGAAACAGTTAACTTCAATATTTATTCATCGTTTGGGATAAAGTTGTAAAGAACAAAAACTGAAACTGAACGGTTATGGACATTCGGCAGCTCACTTTGATAGTCTGTCGCCCTAGTCAGGTCAAAAATAACGGAAGTAAGTATGAACAGACAGTAACGAATCAAAAGAACAACCAATCACCACAAGGGCAACACTCAAATTAGCACCCAAAAGAAACAGTACATAATTATACCACTTTTAAATGAACGAAAAAGTCCATGTTGAAAAGGACACTTACATTTAACGAAAAGACACAACGACAAAACTTCTTTTAAAACTATGAAGACAGCACATACATGAAACACATAAAGCAGCGGATCTGGTAGACGTTTTGCCTTATTCCAATTACTGACAATATCGCTGGTAATCGCGGAGGACACTACAAATACACGTCAGAATGGGGACAGTGTTTAAGTCTTGTCAATACGAGGGGCATTCTTAAAGTTCTGATTATGCCTCTGTAAATTGTTTGAATGCTCAGTAAATTTATATAAAAGGGCACATTTTCTGAAAGATATACAACTTTCCTCCACTGAAAACATATCATGACGTTAAAATTAGATTTAATATTCACCTAAATGCCATTGTAGGTATAAAACACAAGGAATTGTCGACAAAATGAGTCATATTAGCCCTTAGAAGGGATAACATTATTGTTAATAATTTCTATAAAATCAATCCGATTTGTTTGCAATTTACACATATTTTGTATTATATACCTGTGCATAAATGAAAATTAACATTAAAATGACAAATGAAAATTATTGTTATGACAGTACAATTGACTTAAGATGGATTAGGAAAAGACCACGTCCCAAAATGCTCTTGAAAATAGCCATTTTATCAGAAATACGTAATTTACTTGTTATTGCATTGTACTGCTGAACGTGTTACATCATGATATAAAACGTATGACCGTTATGTGCATGCATATGCAATTTTCATTCCCACTAAATACGAATTCTGAAATATTTATAATTTCAACTATACAACAGCTTAAGCTTATGGCCACGTGGCCAACAACACGTTGTTTAGATTTAAAAAATAATTGAATATTTCCTTAATTTGAAGTAAATAAAATCAATGATAAAATACATTTATAACGTTCCCCTAATGAAAATACACATTCAGATCTAGACAATTTGACTTGTTTAGAGTAGCTTATAGTCCATAAAGTTTAACGTATTATATGCCTATAATTAAGTAGGGGATTTGTGTTGTAAAATGGTCTACTAATTAGGTTGTATATATTGCTGTTATTTCATTAATAACTCAAACTTTGTTTCAATAACTTAATTTTATTCGAAAGTCGAGTTACGCATGTTTCAAAAAATATCATATTTATTTCAATAAGCATGAATGATTCTTCAGCAGTGTGCACTGAAATATACAGGGGACAAATACAACCCAATTGCCTCGCGCATTCAAGAGATAGTTCAGTCGTGTCCCAAAACCCATGTAGTGTTTGAATACCATTAAAATAGACATTCTCAGAGTTAAAATAATAAATTTGCTCTGAATATATCGCTGAAAAATTGATCGTTCAGAAAATGTTCACTTTTAGATATTCTGACCAACCAATGTAAAATTATCACTCAGTTATCAGAACTTTCAGAATGCCCCTCGTATGTTATTGTTAATTTTAATGGTGCTAAATATACTACAACAAACTGGACTAGGAAGAGGCAGCATTCAAATCTCTGTCTGCCGTCTGTAATGTCAGCTATTTGATTCCTTTGTGCTATGCGTACATAGTACATGTAACATTCACATTCATTTTATGTTATTCTTGTCATATAACGTTAGTATAGGAATGAACTTTTTTGCATTTTTCTCTCTTGCATGAGTTCTAGCAATTTAACCAGTAGTCAACAACGGTATAAAGAACATTTGTCTTGATGATTTACAAAGACATTTTCGTTTCTTAGTAGTGGCTGAGGCTTTATAGAACATTTCATTAAACATGTCAATTTGTTTCGTGAAGACAAAACATATTAACCTCAATGTTTTCTCTGAAGAATACTTTCTTTTATGAATGCGAGAGAACGTCGAGTTATTGGACGATTCTGATTGGTGTGATGATTAAGGTAAGCGGACCTTTTTGTTTTGCATTATGATTGCTTAATGTGAATAGGAAATATTTGGAATTCTTTGGTTAAAACAGTGAAGGTGACAATTTGATAATTTAACTGTTATGTTATTTGTACCAGGGTAGAAGTCGTTAATTATTTGAAAGATCAATTGGAATGTATTTGCAAAGATATTTCTGCCTTGAAATTACTTCGTTGAAAAGAAATATATTCCGTCACCAAAAGCAACAATTAACAGTACCTTCTATTTGTTTTAAAAATTAATTGCACGAGAAGTCGATGGTATTATTCATAGTTGCATTTAACAGTGATTTATGGCACATTTACACACAACATGCGAACTATGAATCTGCCTTACCGAAAGTATTAAATGATGACAAGTATTAATGCTTAATATTACAGTTCTTAGTCGTGCTTATAAATAAACTGCTCTCTTGTTGATTTGACTTCTAATAAGGTCATTGGGTACTTCCTATGATATACAGTGGGTTTGGTTAATATAATGTTCCACGCTTTACATTATGTCATAACCTGTCATTGCGGCCCTTTTGACTAACTTATTTTTCTAACCAAAATCAACAATCTTGTAGAGGGCATATTGTGTTTGGGGTTTTTAAGACAAATTGATCTTATAGAAGCATAAAAAAGTGTTGGTATATTATGAATTACCTATTTCAGTGAAGACAACCAGTAATATTTGTCATATGAAGGGCGATATACGTTCACCTGCTTGTTTTGGCGAAATGACACCAAATATTAAAAAATCCACAAAAAATGGTCGAAACCTGCAATACATTGGTTCTGTGATATCTTAGACAAATCCAATAACCTTAAGATTGATGACAGCGAAGTTGTAAGTATCAGTAACAACGTTCAATCGAATTACTTTACTGTTAGATGCAGAGTTTCAGAAAAATGCGGTGTTCATCAGCTCAATGCCAAGCAACACAAAGAGCGCAGACAAAGGTCTTGGAGGCTGTTTATGCGACTACGGAACCTGATTAGAATAAATGTGTCGTTCCTGGGGCGTTAATGTTTTATCTTAGAAGAAATTATTACATAAACAAAGTCTCCTATTTTAGAAAGGGTCATGATGATAGACATAAGTTGGAGTTAGTTAAGCTTGGTGTATTCACGACCGCTTTCAAGACATGGTCTTGTTTGATATTTTGGAAAAGCGGAACTCAAAATGATCGAAAAGGGGACAAAAGTGAACGAATATTTCATTTATGCAAAAGGTTTAAAAGTTTTTTGTGACAAAAGTGTCACGCGTCCTTGCCAAATACTGAATTTCTTGTCACCCTACAAAATATGTCATTAAGTACCTTATCAATTAGACCGGGAAGTATATTATACCCAAACAGTGGATACCGAAGTCTCCTGATGAAGTATCAATAAAATTGAAATCTGGAGAATATTGAAACATCGATTAGAGAAGCGAAGTGTAAGCATCAGCACTTGGAGGTTTTTGACCTTACAAAATGCAAAATCAACACACTCGATACAATAGTTGATTCTGTTCTAAGCATATTACATATACATTCTACAATGGTTGTTTATATTTCTTGATACATTATTATACCCTTTTGAATAGACACAATTCCATTTCTATGAGAAAGTTATGAAAATACTGGATGATCAATTTTGTTCAATTATAAGTTGAACACCTCTCGTAACTGTTTAGTTTCATTTGTCATATACGTACATTTTGAGACTGTTCTTGTGACTTGTAATTTGTGCCTATCATGTCATCCTTTTTGTACACTTCGTGTCATGCAGTTTCTAATGAGATCCGTCCCCAGTGCTGTATTTCAACTTGAATTACTAGAAATTGCGCTAGATCTGATGTTAAGATCCAAACCCGTTAGCAATAATAATTGTCGAGGTTAAATAATATTGTAATTATCCCTTTTCATTGTACAGTAGAACAGGTGTTAGTAGCATTTACTGTTGATTCTCAATCAGTTAATTATGCATAATTCTGCGATAAAATTATTTCCCAAATAAACTGAGGCAGTACATACGTATGACGCTTAAAACACGAAATAATCCCGCTTAAAATGGATTAATAAAACTATAAAAATGATTAAAGACATAATGCCCAACTGAACCTACCGAGCACAGGGAACGTAAAACACATTCAAGGCACAATGCCCAACTAAACAAGCAAAAATCCGCACAAGTCCAAGCTGTCGAAAAGTATAATGAATTATTAGTTTCAGCAATTAAAAGAATGCCCTAGCTGAATGACCCAGTTTTCACAGCAAAACGACTATAATGCGTAGTTTTATTTGTCAGAAATCCTAAAAGAAGAAGTGTCCAACAGACTGTCAACCAAGAAAATTTATCAAACCTAGTCCCAGCTGTTAAGAGGCTGAGTTGAATAGTTTCAGCAAACCAAAGGCGAATGCCTAAGCTGAATGACCTAGTTACAACACTAACAAAGTGCTGAAAAAACATAGTTTCAGCTGCCTAAAGCAACAAAAGTTAAGTAACAGAATTAAAACGCTAATAGGCAAGGTTTAAGCTGAATGACCTAGTTTCAGCAATAAAAAAGTTGAAAGGCAGGATGACCTAGTTTCAATACTAAATATATTTCAGCTGAATGCACCAGCCAAAACAAGTCGAGATAAACCTAAGTGAACAATCCCACCACATGACCATAGTGGACACTCCAGCCGGATGACCTAGTTTAAATAAGTAAACTATTTTAGTAGAATAAGTAAATGACGTAGTGAACAAACACGCTGACGGTAGGGCACAAGGAACTAAAAAACAAGCAACAGAAAACTACATCCATAACTTCACAGCTGTACATCAACCCCTGAACGAACCAGTTATGATCCGAATCGCGCGAACGAACTAGTTCGGGGACAACCAGCAAATGCGAATAAATAACTCCTAGCTCCACAGAACTTTTGGGCCCGGCAGAAAAATGAATACTTAGAAATCATGACATATTATTGACTACTTTAGATTATAAAAAAATCAACTATTAACGGAATTGGAGTTCAAATCCAGGTACAAGCCATATTAATAATAATTAAACAAAATACAAAACTACCGGAAGTAGCAACGTCAAACAGAAACAGCGGGACACGAGAGGACACACGAGAATAAAAAGACATACAATATACGAGTACAACAAAACTCAAACAGGCGAAGATCATGCCCAACAAAAAGAACTAACACAGGAACCTGTAATTCAAAACCGGGCACCCCAATCCGAAAGTCTGCTGCTTCAGGCAGTCAAACTGGTAAATGTATATGCAATTTTGAAAGATACGATGCAGCCTTGTGCCGGACAACGAATTTGCAGAATGGCACATACAAAATAATAAAGTTTCACAAAAAGACACAGTAGAAAATTATTTTTGTATGTTTTCTAAATGACCACAAACCAAAACGAAGTATACATACTTCGTGCATATCTCATGTAACGGAATAATTATAACAATAGGATCACATCAGTATATAATCAGTATATTATGAGACTAAACACACGTTAAAATTATGGAGACTACAAACCACGGAAAGGAACATGTTGCAAGGACTTGGAAGATAAATGCGTTTTTGAAGGAGCAATATCTTGTATGATCCTTTGTGTGTCTGGATAAATAGAACGTCAATTATTGAAATATTTTGTGTAAACCACCAGACATGTTATACCGGATTTGAATAACAAAGCATTTAACATGCGTATTAGCTTGTCAGTATTAGGTGGAAATCCTCACAGGAAGCTACGATCTGTACGTTGTACATTCAAGTCGAACTTTTATATTTAAATGGGATAACATCGTGTTAGCACGAACAGAAATATGTTCGAATTGTAATATATGTCCCATTCAAGTGATACATAATAGTAAAAAAACCGGTGTGTTCTTAAATCGTGTACATGAGCAGTTAGTCTGCTGCTTGTAAATTGATGATTTGCATTTCAGTCACATCAGGCATTTTTTGGTGGTGTACATGCAGCTTTATAGCATGGCACCTCCCAAGGGATATTTTCTCCAAATTGAATTGTGGAATTGGTCCATTGATGGCTAATACGTATTTATGAATATGTCACATTTTTTCTTTCCGTTTCAATATCAGTCATATATAGAAGCGAGATAGAATTTCTTATTTTATTCTAACAAAATAATGACGACGGATGACGATACTTTACAGCAGACTACATGTACGTCGAACTTAAAAATGTAATGCAAATTGTAAATAATAGGAAACTTACAGCATTACAAAGAAATTAAATAGCTTTTAAAAAGGTATAGATGAAAACCGTCGCCATTACGTATGGATGACATGAGTACTGGCATCACAGTAGTAAAACACACTCATAAAACAATTGCTATAAAACTAAAGTTTGTGTTATTGTGCTAAAACGTTTCAAGGTATGATACAGACGAATACATAATGAACTCAATTACTTCTGCTAGACTTCCAATTATCCATTTTACAGGATTGTCCACTATGCAAAATAGTCAAGCAATCAAATGTCATTGGCTTAAACCTTAAGATGGAACTTCATCCGCCCGGGTGTAACCACACATGAAGATAACAGTCAACGGTCAGTAAAATGATGAAAATTCTTGTTGTAAAAAGTATTAAAAACACAGTAGTATTAACTTATATGCGTACTGCGAAGCACTCTAAATGGTAATCCACAGGTCAATGTTTCGATATTGACACATTTCAACTCCTGGAACGTGTAGTATTAGTCGCTGTCATAGCATCACTGACAAGTAAAGGCAATTGAGAATAGAGGTTGTCTTGCGATGAACCATGAACCACATGAAGACAATCTACACTTCAGTCCACGTGCTTGTTTCTGAATTGTAAACCTTACAGCTTACTATATCTGTTCACCACCAACGGGGCTTCGATACTTGCCCTTTTTGATGAAATCGGGTCAGTAGGACCCACTTTCCCGAACGGCCCAGTATAACTGTACAAGTCATTACTCGAAGCACGATATTTTGTAATTACTAAGGCAGACGGAGAAAAAAGGTCGAATTCGACACATCAAATACATAATAATATAAATATTGTATATAAGTTTACTGGTATACACTCCAAGAAGATGGTAGATAATAGGACAGGGAAGGCAGCACTTAACTCAAAAGCCGAGCACAGAAAACACAAAAAAAATCACATATCACAAATTCAAGGTACAAAAAGACGACTTTATTATAAAATAGCACAAACAATGCCTTACGCAACTATACAATCACGACATCCGGTTCCCGATAGATAATGAACACTGTTTCTTACAATCCCGCTTAAAAGTTATGGGTAAAACTATACAAGCAAGCCAAAACGAAATCTCTGTTGTTCTTACATATGGTACAAATGTATAAAGACAGTATCATAACTTATCAGTATTTGGCTTAAAATTTTAATGAGACTAAGCGCACGTTAAAATTACGGAGACTACTTTTAAAACCACGCAAAGGAACATGTTGCGAGAACTTGGTAGATAAATGAGCTTTTAAGGGAGCAATATATTGTATGATTATTTGTGTCCCTGGAGGAATAGAACGTCAATTATTGAAATATTTTGTGTAAATCACCAGACATTTTATACCGGATTTGAATAACAAAGCATTTAACATGCGTATTAGACTGTCAGTATTGGGTGAAAATCCTAACAAGAAGCTACGGTCTAAATGTTGTACTCTCAAATCTGAATCTAATATTAGAATGGAATAATTCTGTGGTTGCACGAACCATTATATGATCATTTTGGGATATACATGTATGTCCCATTTATATAATACATAAGAGACAACCCGCAGTTAAATCGTATCCATGAGTAGTTATTTCGCTATTTTTAAGCACATGTTTTGCATTTCAGTTCTGGAGGGCATTTGTTTTTATCGTTTACATGCAGCTATTTACAGGGAGGATTACATATCATATCTCAAAGTATGTTTCTGTCAAATTCATTCGGCACATTGGTATAATTATGTGGTAAATGTGTCATACTAGTTTTTCACTTTTCGTTTATACAAACGAAATATAATTCCTCAACTAATTTAAATAGAAAACTAGATTATATTTAGTTCAAAATGTGCAACTGGTTTCGCGCGAACATTTAATTTAAACAAAACGATGACGATGGATGACGACACCTGATGCACACCGTTCTGCAAACTACCCATAACGTATCATTCTGGGTAATGTGCTCATTTATAATGACGTGAAGTGTGGCATTCATTGTGATAGGCGGTATTCATGTGTATAGGCTTACTTGAATTATCTCCTTTTTTGGGATACGGATGGCACGTGTTGTGTCCATCTCTTGCGTGGGTAAGTACACCGCCGTTTCTGTATCGATCATGTTGTATGTGCATTTTAAATAATAATAATATTATGTTATCGAAATTCAACATTTTTTATTTTCTTAGAACAATTCCTATTGTCACCATAACTACTGGTAGGAGAAGACATGAGTATTGGCATCACAGTACTTAACACAATAAAAAACAATAGCAATAAAACAAAACATCAGTTTGTGTTACTGTGCTATAAACTCTTCAAAGTCTGATACAGACGAATAAATAATGAACTCAATTACTTCTGCGAGACTTCCAATTATCCATTTTAGAGGATAGTCCACCTTGCAAAATATTGATGCGATTAAACGTCTTTGCTTTACGGGTTTAAGATGGAACTACTTCTGCCAAGATATAACCATGTCAGCGGTCTGTATACTGAGGAATACAACGTGGCTGTACCAATTTAGTAACAATACACTGGTATTAACTCAGATGCGTACATGTATGATTCATGAACGTTCCTAGTTACCATATAAGTTCACCATGAACATGACTTCTTAAGTTTAATTCCCTACGAGTTCTTCCTGAATCTCCAGTTGTAGTTCCTTTTGTAGAATACTTTTCAAAACTTTTAATATATTTCAATCCTTCGGATTAATGACCATAAATATAAATACAAATTAATACATAACATTATAGCAACCAACGAAAAACTCCACATATGGAAGATCCTAAATTCACCTAATTGTCAATATTGTGGAATACCAGATACATTAGAACATTTCTTCGTTGAATGTAACTACCTAAACAACTTCTGGGCTACCATATTAAACACACTTAACACGTGTGGTATCGCCAAACCGCTCAATAAGTTAAAATATATAATTATAGGATACAAAATAAATTTCGCTGAATATCATTTTGTAAACATACTTCTCTCATATATTGGCTTCTCTATATATAAAGCCCATTTTTGCAGTGACAAGAGAACTAAACAATGTGAAATAATTAAGATATTACAAGAGGAACTAAATCTTTTAACTGGGGTATATGCAAAACGCAAAATACCATACGCATTTTTAAAACAATTCCTTAAGCAACTTAACTCATGTATGCATGCAAACACCAACAACTAACTACTGTGTATTGTTTGTGGTATATATATACATGCATCGTATTCTTTATATCTGTAATATATATGCTGTTATTGTTCATGTTAACTGAAAAATAAACGGGCTGGCGTAGGTCAGTTCCAAAAAAAAAAAAATGACCATCAATGAATGCATCGTAGGTTCCTTTTCCGTAATCAATCGACAACCCCCTACCCCTGTATACATAAGTTTGTATGTTCGACTGTAGACAATGACACGGTAGAACTTAACTTGCCCAACCAGGGAATCGAACAACCGGGATATTTCGGGTAGACTACCCATTGTTAAACCAAGTAACAAGCGCACTAGTCTGTTATCTTTTCAATTAATGTATATGTGTCAGGTACTAAGGAATATATTATCCATGCAGTGTAATTACCAGCACACCATGCAACTAATCCGGGCGCTCAGGGTTCAATTAACACTACACTTATCTGTCATTCACAAGCAGTAATAAGACAATTATTTGTTGGATTTTATGTAAAAAAGACATCGCTTATCTTCTTATGCAGGCGCAGATATCGTAGATCAATATTGGGTTACCATATTACTGGCATTGTCAGAGATTTTATACTTCATAAACACTTCTAAATCATCAAAGGGCACACTATGTTTAGATTGATGTGTTTCTAACTAGACGATGAACAACATGTCCTTAAGGACTTGTATAGCAATATGTCAAAACATCATGTCTGCTCGTTGCTTTCATTTAATGATTGGCCTTTGACGTTCACTTCAACGGGCTTCACGAAGAAGAACTGTCTACTTGCAAATGCGCAGTGGCTTCAATTTACTTCATGGTGCAAAAGCACTATTTGAAATATAGAACGTTCTTCGGTGTTTAGACAACGGGCAGCAAGCCCGTTGAGTGGTCGAAAAAGTCGATCAAACTCTTACCCTATTTAACGGGCAAGACATATGATCAGAAAACATTGACGTCCTACATCTATCCTTTATTGACAAGCATCAGGTAGGCATGCGTCGCACAAACGGTCATTTTATGACCAGCACAATCGATATTCTAACCGTGAGATGTGGGTGGATGCATTGTATGTATTCTAGTAATGTCTTATCAGGTGCAATTTAATTACATTCTCTGACAAGGAACGAACAACAAAAGATGTATTTGCATACATATTCACCGTATAGTTAATGTATTAACTTAAAACTTGTACCAGAATGTTGTGGAACTTGAAATCTAATATAATATAACGGTATAAATGTCACAAGGAATATAATTCAATGACTTGTGTATGTTATTTGTCAATGGTAAGCAATACGTGTATACATTATTGCTGTCGTTATAAAATACATATATTATATATTTATACACATGTTCGTAATGATAATGTTTTGATAACAAACTTTTGATTCTCTACAGGATGGCTGACAATTTGTGTATGTGGTGCCTTGTTGTCGATATTTGTGGGCAACTGAGTAGAACCTTCGACACTCCTAAAACAAACTGAATACTCATGTACAAGTACCCACATCACTGAAGAACGTATGTTTGATGTTTGTGACCATACCCATTGGCCACGGATACAATGCAGTTCCAATATTCACATAAAGCCTTTTAAGAGAATAAAAAGTGCAATCTGCCACGTACCGACCACAACAATTATAGCACAAAGAAATATGGAACATTATCATAGCTAAAACACACAAACTATTTAGTCACCATTATTATTTTTTTTATTGAATTACAATAGCGATGTTGAGTTATTACTTTCTGCAATGGAAATAAAAGCGACTCCTAAGTCCATTACACATGACTTTCAAACAAGTAAATGGAAGAAGTACAGTTTAATCAAGCGGTTTCTGGCGCGACAAAACGATCAGTAAGATTGTTAAAGATGAACACAGACTAAATGCTTGGATTAAGACATTCATAGAATATATTCTCAAGAACACTCGCTTTTTTATCTATTCAAATACTGTCACATGCAGTACCAGATATTTATAGCGCCTAGGCTTGAGATAATTATATTTGAGAAAGTTTGCTTTTTTTAACAGCAGCATGCAACAAATCGATGACCATGTTTGAAGTTTAAAATGCACTAGGAACAGGTCGTTGATAGAGTACTAGACTTCAATATGATAGAACTTAGTTCAGTAAGTGAGCTGGGCACATTTATCTGTCATACGGTTTTATCATGCAACTGCCATGGTAACTGCCTGATAACAGATGACCTGAGAACACTTAACCCGATATTAAGTGTTCTCAGGTCAATAGGCTGCTAGTAGCCTGAGAACACTTTTTGGCTACGCCCACAAATCACGGACTATTTTCCCATTTCTCATTCCTTCTGAAATATATTAGATATTATTGAAAACTACAAAAATATACTTTTGATAGCTAATATTTATTCGAAGTTTAGATTTACAACCAACATCAGCCATTATTTCTTCGCCAGGTAGGGCTACGCCAGTGTAATTGTTCTTGAATTCATACGGGTCATCCACGGATCAATCGTTTGGGCAAGGCCCTGAAAAAAACAATACACACACATAAATCCACAGGCATAGTATCATCAAAGATAAATAAACATAGAAGGTATGCATAGCCAACGGTACTACATCAAATACACAGGACAAAATGCAAATTTGAACTCATTTGCAGATTCGATACGATGCGCATACAAAATCGTTGAAAATGAAAAAATCCGAAATTTTTGGCGAATCTTAAGACTAAGTGTGACAGTTAAATCATTGTAAGAATTCAGTGTACATACGGTTTATACATAGGTAAAACAAAAAAATATAATAGGCTCTTCAACAAGATAATGTCTTACCATATTCTTTCCATCTGTTTCCCAAGCATTGTCATTGAGGTCTCCCTACTGCCATTCTCCACCCACTAACTTGACTAAGACGTGTAAGCGTGTATAAGCTGTTCATTCTTGAGGTTATTCCCCCGTCCGGAATTCAATTTTGCACTGACAGTTTCCGCAAACAACCTAGTGTATCACATTGTCAATGTTTATATTTATTCCAAGGCATTGTTAAGAATAACAGACGAATTTATGGCGTAGTAACGACCTTGTTCACACACGTACGTCATTGATGATTCATCCAGAAAACTTCAAAAATTCATGAGCGAAATTTTATTCTACTTTAATGACAGGATGTAGTTATTTGGTAATACTATTTACTAAGATTCCCCGTTCTGAATATATAATTCAAATATTTTATTTTTTAATATTTTTTTTGTTAAGCAACGTAGAATTGAGAACTATTTTTGCGAGAAGAAGCACATTTAGTTGTGTTATTCGGCGAGATTACTGGATCTACTAAAACCCGCATCTCGGTTGTAACTTTAAAAATTGAGGATTTACGTCCCTTACTTGTTCCGTGATGCTGGTTGCATGATAAATAGAAACTCGGGTCACTGTCCGGTGAGAACAATGTTATCAGACTCGGCGATATCGTCCGGAGTGACTCGCCAAAGGCTCGCCACCCGGACGATATCACCTCGCCTGATAACATTGTTCTCACCGGACAGTAACCCGAGTTTCTCTATTTATCAGTTACGTTGTTGCTATTTTCATGTTTAGTATTAGCTCTTGCTTGCGTATAATCAAATTAACATTGTAAATTTCAAAAAATCACTGAGGTCATTAAGTTAACTATCATAGATGACCAAATATTTGTTAAAAGCTACGTTAGGAAAAAGCGAATGGGACATAGCTAATTATCTGGTACTGTTAAGGCAATAATTTACATTGTTGATTAGTACAGCGCATGCGTGAAATCTGGTCTGGCTTCCATATTGGATGTGTGAATCTCTTACAGGGAATACTACATTATCTTTTATTGTATTAGTCAATTTCAAAGAAAGAATAATAACATTGAACTCATTGAACCAATTTTAAGCGTAACCCCTTCCCATAAAGATATTGTTGTCAGATGCAACGTCATGGAGTGGCGGTTATAGAATTGCACAGGAATTCACATTTATATTATTTGTGACAGTGTTAAACTGTTTTCTTCATTGATGAAGTGAAATAATTTGTAACTTTTCAACTAGGAAGTAATTGTTTTTAGAAATAATTTCATCTTGTTTTGACGGTTTCACAGCTCAATTTGAAAATATCTAGGTTCAAATTTCGAGTTTTCGTTGTAATTATTCAGTTTTAAAATCGCCCCCTTGCGTTTTCAATGTCATTCGCATTGTATAGCATGCAAGTTGCGTTTACATTCTTGCGGTGTTAAGAGCTTTTGTGTAGAGGATCACGCTATCTGCCATTTAATAAAATGCTCAAATTTCAGAATTGGAGAGAAAACTGTATTTTATTGAACTAGACATTTTGTTACCTAGCAACCTCTTGGAAGAACATTCGAATGTAAACAGTAAGTAACATTAGATATTAAAGGCGTGTTTTTTATTGTTATATGTGTTCTCGTCTAAACAAACGGACACTTTAAAAGTCAGTAACCTGCAATCAGACTGCTATTTTATACTTTTCATACCGAAACGTAATTAGTATGTACCATATGAAACGTCCATGCTGTGACGTAAATTGTTTTATCACATAACCTACAGTCAAAGAGTGCCGTAAAGCCGTGCCGTAAATATCGTTCGGCACTCCCAGACTGGCAAAGTCTCGTGTCATATCGTTTTGTCCACTCGTTTAATAAAACTCGTATGTAATTAGCACTCATGCAAGATCCTCTATGTGTTGCGGTTTAATGTTGTTATTCCACAGGACTGTTTCATTTAGTGTCACGCTCAACGACCCAGCGCACTGTAGTACTTAACTATGTAAGGTATAAAGTAAACAGGAGTAGTAGTGAAGTAGTACGAGTGAAGCCAAATAAAGTCTTCTGTCAGACATTCCTACACAATC
The DNA here is from genome assembly GCA_947247005.1 of Spisula solida. Lineage (NCBI taxonomy): Eukaryota > Metazoa > Mollusca > Bivalvia > Venerida > Mactridae > Spisula > Spisula solida. The sequence continues at coordinate 38,668,853 of OX365951.1, forward strand.
TGCGGATTGTTCCATATACGCATAGAGCAAACCAGGGCATGTATTATTAGCGCAATGAAATATACCAGTCAAATTGGCTGTTTTTACGCCCCGTATTACATGACATATTTATGAATGAATGAACGTAAGCTTTATAGTAAAAACTTAAACGAGTCGTACACAAGTCAAGGTGCACGAGTATCCAGTGTTACAGCTATGACGCATCTATTTTTAGAAACTCCAATATACACCCTCGAAACTAAGTTTCATAAAAACTTCTGATAATCAATTCATTTATATTTTTCATTTTATACTCGTGTTTCAATGTTCAAAATGTGTTATTCCTTCAGAAAATTACGAAGGTCGTTTTCATTAACGAGGGAGGTAATGGGTGCAAATGGATTGCGCGCAGTTAAATAGTACGGCATATTATCGTATTTTGAATCGAAATGAAAACTCTGTTATTGTATTTTGTCGGTGAATAAAGCACTGGCACTCGTTCGGATGCGGAAAATTAAATTAAATTTTTGCGCATCAGACATCCTGTTCGTGTTTTATTCACCGACAAAATACGAGAACAGATTGTTATTTCTCAACGCAACCAAGTTATAACAGAAAATTAATTTATTGTATACAATCATGCAGTTTATGTTGACACTGACCGTCACGACATATAGTCCAAAGAATTGGACTCGACACTCGACCTTCAATTAGGGTAATTTAACAGCTGATATATTGTCTATATTTATAGCCCCTGGCGTATGTTTTCATAAGTGGAGAGAGTCACGAAGAGGCTCGAGGTGTAATACACAAACCTCAAAGACCGATAGTGCACTATTTGCTCGCGGAAATTTATGTATGCAAGTCAAGAACCTTGTAATATATTCATGCATAAAAGTCAGGATCATGTCAAATTCTCTGTGCTATAACATTAATCAGGAAATAATTATGATATGTAATTGTAAGATAATTTTTCTTTTTTGTCCGTTTCCATGTGAGCCGTTCGTGCTCTGTTGTTTCTGCTCCCTGTCCGATTGGCCATTACATGTTTTGTATAATTAAATAATATACTTCAATGTGGATGCGTAGTAATAAAATGACGACTTAATTTAATGTTCTTATCTGAACGAGTGCCTATATATTATCAAACAACAAAACATAGTCACACGTTTATATATCGAAGATCGAAATATTTTTATATGTATTTTATATTTCGTATTCAAACAATTGAAGCATCAGCATGCTGTTTAAAGTTACCCCCTGCGTATTGACTAAATGTATTGAATTTTATACGATGCCGTTATATGTTTCTATTTCGTAGCATTGGAATTGCATTAGCAACATAAAACAGAATCAGTAAAAAATTAGTAAACGTGTACAAGTGTTTATGAAAGAAATGAGGCAGCCTTATGTTTCACTTCCAAGTTGCAAAGGGGCACAAAAAGAACACCGAGTTTAACTGTAAATACACAGCGACATAAGTCTATACATGATTTTCTTGATTAATTTTCAAAACAATAAAGCATACAATACATAGTATTACAGAAGTAACGCAATCGATATATATCGATATGAACTAACTAAGTATTATAAATAGCGTATCAAATCCGTGGATTCAAAAAACAGATGGACAGACGGACAGAATATTGAAATATGAAATGATACCTATCCACATTAATCATGTGATTCATTTCATTCCTTACTATTGAATGTTTGTGTCGCACACTTCCATGTACAGTTTTCATTTTAAGGCAACAATAAATGTCACCGATATGATGTTATGCACCTTATATCTTAGAAGGTAATCCAATTTACGCGCACTGGAGAATGTAGAACACTCAACACAATGTAATTGAAGTACTTTAGAGACGGGCGTTACTTGTCAATTTCGTAAAGCTACTATTTAATTGAATGTAACATACTTCCCACTTGTTTACATGTCTACTTAGTGTTCAATGATATGAACCATATCCCCTCGATTCAAATTAGATTGATTGCGAAGTAGAACATTGTAACGTCACATCATGTCGTATGCTTAAATGGGGGGGGGGGGGGGCGATTCATATAGCGCGAGTAATATAACTTGGGTTGCAATAACCTATTCCAATAAAGTTCACCACACAAGTGTTTGTTTTATTATTAAGGTTGATATGTGTCCATGTTTAAATAAATTTGAAAGAAGTTCAGGCGCAAAAGTATTCGCTTTTGTTTTCAACACTATGTACAATATGCTGGCGATGTTCCGTGTAATTGTGGTCTGTGAAGTTTATTCAAACAAAGTTCGCTAAACTTTATTTCAGGAATCGATGACTTAGAGTTTGCCCTAGTTGTTATTTAAGAAATGTGAACTCAATCTGACAACAAGACTTAGTGTCAACAATATATACTATTATGGGAATTCCCTCACCTCTTTATATGTAAATTGTGTAATTCAAAGCTTGTACATGTATGTGATAGTTATATCTTCCACCGTGCGATCAAATTTCAAAACTTGTCAGAAAATGCTACATACTTGTGCGTGAAGTGGAGCCATCGGATACTGTATATGCTTTGTCATATAGTCTTCTGTTGTTTATTGTCTCAAATTATTTATTATTCTAATATTATGATAGACTCAACTCGAATGATGGCTAATTAGCGATAAATGACATGGTCACCAGAGTATGTTGTTGAGGTCACAGTGTGGTAATATTGATTCATTTTACGAGTACGTATTGCTATACATTGCCTCATGCAATTAATGCATATGTGGCTAATTTATTTTTATTCTATTTCAAATATTTAGTTCGTACCACAAGCGATAAAATCATAGTGCAATATACTTGAATGTTTCTATGTAACTAGGAAAATGAAGGCTATAGTTTGCTAAATCTTTCAGAAACTGCTCTAGATAGTCTTGTCTTCCTTATGCTATAAAAATCATGATTTTCATAATTTTGTCACTTAGCCCAGTTTTGTTCGAGAACGGCTCATATATAGAGGATCTTACATGAGTGTCTTTCCATATTGAAATTATTAAACGTGTTGAATAAAATGATAAAATGCGAGGATCTGCCGAGCATTTTATCATTTTTATTCAACGAGTTTAATAAATTCAATATGGAATGACACGAATGTAAGATTTTTTATCACATAAACTAATGCCAGATTTTTCGTTACTCGGGCCCTCCTGCCCTATTTTTTGGCATTTTCAAAAAAAAAATTGGAAATCTAAATTTGTACTAATGTACAAATTCTTTCAAATATTTTGATTACTATACACCTTGTTTTATTATGTATTTCAATATTTTACTAATGATAAGTAGGTAAAATGCTCTCATTTACCACTGTGCAATAGGCATCATTGAAAAAATATCTAACTGAAATTTATTTTTAAATAAAATGTACATGTAATTAAATTTCTGTAGATTTTTTAAAATTCTTTATCAATGAGACAAATACATGTGCACTGTATTTTTTATAAGATAAATTTTCTGTTAGAACTAACATTGTTGCTTTCAATAATGGACCATCATTTACTACAATCCACCATCAACAACATGGTAACTACATTTTGGGAGTTTTTATCATTATTTTTTTCCCTCCTCCTGTGGACTTTTTTCTAAAAAATGTCCGAGTAACTAAAAATTAAAAAACTTTGGCCTAAATACACAGTAAAAGTGTGTCAATAATGCACACACTTCCCCTTTAGGAAACAAACTCGATAGGAGTAAAGCGGTTCCTTGAATGAGCTAAGAAAACAGTGCAACAATGCACACCCTAATACGTTTACTTAATTTGTCTGCTTTTGAAAATAATATTTTTAGGATATCTAAAATTCTGCAGATCTAAAATTACGCTTTACAAAATAAATGAATAAATAAATATAGTTCCGGAAAGATAGCTTATTCTGTCCGTTCCGTTCCGTGTTCCGTTCTGGGTTTTAGAAACAACAAAGGAACAGGGAAGTAACCGCGTGATTTTATTCGTCTGAAAAGTCGAAATCAGTTTTAAAAAATACCTGATTGCAACACGATGCAAGTACTTGGTAAGCAAGGAAAATCGTCTTTACTACTCGAAATTAACGTATTTATACAAGGAAATCAACATCCGATGCCGTATGTGTGTAGTTGTCAGAGGTTTCGTAAGTACATTTTGTCCCGATCTTATTCGTACTCGTGGACAACGAACCCACCGTTATGTTTTTACGGTTTTATCTCTTGTATGTTTTTATATCCTTGTACACCTGTTATTGTGTGATTACATGTCCGAGAGGGCTCATAATTGGATATAACATTTATTCTATTTAAACATTTATGCTATTTTTTAAATATTTTGACAACGTGTATCACGGATATACACTAGAATGGATAGGTATGTCTAAAAAAGCCGAATTATGACTTGAATACACATAATGCATTGCGCGCGTTTCGGTGATTATCAGCCGTGACCGTTTTATCAAAGGTTTAACCGCGCTTGGTTAACTCCGTCTCTTTCCGTCATTATAGTTTTACCGTAGTAGTGTATCGAAAAGAAATCGTGTTTTTGAGTTAAAACCCCAAAACGAATTGATTTCATCATTTACAACAGATAGAGAACACCCCAAAGATTACAAAAAATAATAATTTATAAGAACAACAGCCGTAAATAAGTTTCCTTAGGGATCGCACAATTAAATTTTGGAAGCAATCCGAAACCCGTCGATTGAAAAATCATCGACCCGGAAAGGTCACAGAAAAATAGGTTTATTTCACAATTTATGGATGAATTATCCAAATTATTTATACAACAACATTCCAAACACATAATTGGCGAAATAAAAACCCCTCTTCGCTATATTTGATCATAGGTTGCTTTAAATTAATCCAAATATCTCGCCGGTTTAAACACATTAAATATTCAAGATGGCGGCCGCTATAGCGGAACGGTCCGTTCGGCATTTATCGCTACTGACGTACGCCGATCGTCTATGCCTTTTATAACGGGCGGCTCCTATAGGAAATTTAGCTAAGTGTCAGTTCCATTCTCAAGTATTTGTTGCGTGTATGAATACATAAATAAAGTGACTCGCCCTTGTATATACTTCATTTGCATGTTTATTACACTAGTGTAATACGGGTTTTATGTAATGGGTTTATTAAACTCCCAGAGCGTGTTCTATGTGATAAATGAGTATACTGGTATTTGTACAATCCAAGAAGATACTTAATAATCGGACAGGGAAGGCAGCACTCAACGCCAACAGCCGCGCAAAGAAAACACAAAAACATCAGATACCACAATTTCACGGCACAAAAAGACGACTTTATTACAAAACTATAGTCATTCCGTTGCTTGGCGCTCAGCTTGAAAAAAGGGAAATAGCATTCTACATTCATATCATCAAGGAAATGGATACCATCCGATTCCAGATAGATAATGAATACTGTTTCACAATCCAGCTTAAAAGTAATGAGAAAAACTATACAACTGTACGAAATCTCTGTTGTTCTTACACATGGCACTAATGTATAACGACAGTATCATTATTTATCAGTATTTGGCTTATCATTTTAATTAGACTAAGTACATGTTAAAACTACGGATACTACATTTCAAACCACGAACACGAACATCTTTTAAGGCATTGGTAGATAAATGAGCTTTTAAGGGAGCAATATTTTGTATGATCCTTTTTGTCTCCGGAGAAATAAACGTCAATTATTGAAATATTTTGTGTAAATCATCAGACATTTTATACCGGATTTGAACAACAAAGCATTTAACATGCGTATTAGCCTGTCAATATTGGGTGAAAATCCTAATTGGAAGCTACGGTCTGTACGTTGTACTCTCAAATCGGAATCTAATATTGAAATTGAATGATACTGTGGTTGCACGAACCATTATATGTTCATTTTGGGATATTTGTCCCATTTAAATAATACATAAGAGAAGACACCCGCAGTATCCATAAATCGTAGCCATGAGTAGTTATTCTGCTATTTTAAGCGCATGTTTTGCATTTCAGTTCCTGAGGACCTTTGTTCTTATTGTTTATATGCAGCTATATACAGGAACGATATGTTTCTGTCAAATTGAATCGGAAATGGTACATTCATATGTATTTAATAAATGTGTCATACTAGTATTTCACTTTTCGTTTCTACAAACGAAATAGAATTTATCAACTATCTCAATGAGCTTATGATTAGTTAAAAATGTATAACTGGTTTGGCGCGAACATTTATCTCAAACAAAACGATGACGATGGATGACGACACCTGCTTCACACCGTTCTGCAAACTACACAAACGTATCATTCAGGGTAATGTGCTCATTTATAAAGCCGTGAAGTGTGGCATTCATTGTGAGAGGCGGTATTCATGTTTATAACTTTATAGGCTTACTTGAATTATATCCTTTTCGATGATACGGATGACACGTGCCGTGTCCGTCTCTTGCATAGGTGGCTTGACGATGCCGCCGTTTCTGCATCGATTTATGTACACTATTCAGTACATTAAATAATAATAATATTATGTTATCGACGAAATTCGATACTTTTTATTTCCCTAGAACTATTCCTATGGTCACCATAACTACTAGCAGGAGAAGTCATGCGTATTGGCATCACAGTACTAAACACGATCATAATACAATAGCAATAAAACAACAGTTTGTGTTATTGTGCTATAAACATTTCCATGTCTGATTCAGACGAATACATAATGAACTCTATTACTTCTGCCAGACTTCCAATTATCCATTTTGCAGGATTGTCCACTATGCAAAATATTCATGCGATTTAACGTCTTTGCTTTATGGTTTTAAGATGTAACCACTCATGAAGATAACAGTCAGTGGTCAGTATAATGTGGAAAACAACGAAGTTCTTCCAGTTTTAGTAAAACTCAGAGGCGTACATGTATAGTACACCTTCCAGGTTACCCTAAGTTCACCATGAACATGGCTTCTTAAGCTTAATTCACTAAGAGTTCGTTATGATTCTCCAATTGTTGTTCTTTTTGTAGAATACTTTTAAAAGCATTTTAAATATTTTTCAGTTCTTTGGATTAATGACCAACAATGAATGCATCGTATGTGTTTTTTCTGTAAGAAATCGACAAAGCCCCCCCTCCCTATATGCGTAATTGTGTATGTTTGACTGTAGAAATGAAACGGTAGAACACAACTTGCCTAACCATGGAATCAAAACGGGACATTTCGGGTTGACCATTAATTGTTCAATCAAGTACCAAGCACACTAGTCGCTTAGCTTAGATTCTATTATTTTATATTCTACAGGTACTAAAAAACCTATATCTATGCAGTTGCATTACCCGCACACCATGTGCTCAAACGCAAATTCTTACTAACTAAATGACAGTGCAGTTCTCAGCTCGGTCTGCTTTCATTTTCAAGATGGTTTAGTTCATTGCGACTTTTTCGTGGAAATTAACACTGTAACTAATCCGGCGGGCTCTCAGGCTTCTATCAACTCCACACTTATCTGCCATGCACAAGCAGTAATAAGACAATTAGGTGTTGGATTTTATGTAAAAAAGACATCGCTTATCACCTCATGCAGGCGCAGATATCGTAGATCAATATTGGGTTACCATATTACTGGCATTGTCAGAGATTTTATACTACATAAACACTTCTAAATCATCACAGGGTACAATATGTTCAGATGGATGTGTTTCTAACTAGACGATGAACAACATGTCCTTAAGGATTACTATAGCAATATGTTAAAACATCATGTCTGATCGTTGCTTTCCTTTAATGATTAGCAATTGACGTTCACTTCCACGGGCTTTACGACGAAGCACTGTCTACTTGCAAATGCACAGTGGCTTCAATTTACTTCATGGTACAAAAGCACAATTTTAAAATATAGAACGTTCTCCGGTGTTTATACAACGGACACCAAGCCCGTTGATTGGTCGAAAAAGTCTATCAAACACTTACCCTTTTAACGGGCAAGCCAATTGGACAAATGATCAGAAAACATTGACGTCTTACATCAATTCTTTATTGTCACGCATCAGGTAGGCAAGCGTCGCACAAACGGTCATTTTATAATCATTACAATCAATATTCTAACCGTCGGATGAGGGTGGATGGTTTTTGTATTCTATTAATGTCTTATCGGGTGCAATTTAATTACATTCTCTGATAAGGAACGAACAACAAAATATGTATTTGCATACATATTCACCGTATAATTAATGTATTAACTTAAACCGTGTTCCAGAATGTTGTGGAACTTGCAGCGAATATAATATAACGGTATACATGTCACAAGGAATATAATTCAATGACTTGTGTATGCTATTTGTCAATGGTAAGCAATACATGTATACATTATTGCTGTCTTTAAAAAATACATATATTAAATATTTATAAACATGTTCATAATGTTTTGATAAAAAACTTTTGATTCTCTACAGGATGGCTGGTAGTTTGTGAATGTGGTGCCTTGTTGTCGATATTTGTGGACAACTGAGTAGAACTTTCGACACTCCTTTTACAAACTGAATACTCAAGTACAAGTACACACAGCACTGAAGAACGTATGTTTAATGTTTGTGACCATACCCATTGGTCATGGATACAATGCAGTTCCAGTATTCACATAGAGCTTTTTAAGAGGATAAAAAAGTGTAATCTGCCACGTAACGATCACTACAATTATAGCACAAAGATGTGTTGAACATTATTATAGCTAAAACCTACAATCTATTTAGTCAACATTAAATTGTTTTTATTAAATAACAATAGCAATGTTGAGTTATTACTTTCTACAAAGGGAATAAAAGCGACTCCTATGTTCATTACACATGACTGCCACACAAGGAAATGAAACAAGTACAGTTTAATCAATCGGTTTCTGGCGCGACAAAACAATCAGTAAGATTGTTAAAGATGGACACAACCATATTTCACGCTGTTATCTCACAGACTAAATGCTTGGATTAAGACATTCATAGAATATATTCTCAAAAACCCTCGCTTTTCTTTGATCTATTCAAATACTGTCACATGCAGTACCAGATGTTTAGCATGTAGACTTGAAATAATTATATTTGAGAAAGTTTGCTGTTTTGAACAAAAGCATGCAACAAATCGATGACCAAGTTTGAATTTTTAAATGCACTAGGAACAAGTCGTTGATAGAGTACTAGCCTACCACATGATAGAACTTAGTTCAGTAAGTGGGCTGGGCACATTTATCTGTCATACTGTTTTATCAGTTACGTTGTTGCTATTCTCATGTTTAGTATTAGCTCTTGCTTGCGTATAATCAAATTAACATTGTAAATTTCAGAAAATGACTTAGGTCATTAAGTTAACTATCATAGATGACCGAATATGTGTTAAAAACTACGTTAGGAAAAAGCAAATGGGACATAGCTAATTATCTGGTATTGTTAAGGCAATATTTTACATTGTTGATTAGTACAGCGCATGCGTGAAATCCATATTGGATATGTGAATCTCTTACAGGGAATACTACATTATTTTGTATCGTATTATCTAATTCAAAGAAAGAATAATAACATTGAAATCACTGAACCAATTTTAAGTGTAACCCCTTCCCATAAAGATATTGTTGTCAGATGCAACGTCATGGAGTGGCCTGGGCGGTTACAGAATTGCACAGGAATTCACATTTATATCATTTCTGACAGTGTTAAACTGTTTTCTTCATTGATGAAGTGAAATAATTTGTAGCTTTTCAACTAGGAAGTAATTTTTTTTAGAAATAATTTCATCTTGTTTTGACAGTTTCACAGCTCAATTTAGAAAATATCTAGGTTCAAATTTCGAGTTTTCGTTGTAATTATTCAATTTTAAAATCGCTTCCTTGTGTTTTCAATGTCATTCGCCTTGTATAGCATGGAAGTTGCGTTTATATTCTTGCGGTGTTAAGAGCTTTTGTGTAGAGGATCACGCTATCTGCCATTTAATAAAATGCTCAAATTTCAGAAATGGAGAGAAAATTGTATTTTATTGAACTACACATTTTGTTACCTCGCAATCTCTTGGAAGAACATTCGAATGTCAACAGTAAGTAACATTAAATATTAAAGGCGCGTTTTTATTGTTATATTTATTATGTGTTATCGTCTATACAAACGGTCTTCTTACGGTGATTTAACGTCCTTAGTCAAACACAATGGAGACGTATCCGAGCCAATTCACATTCGGAAATCAGTCCGGCAAGGCGGGGTTTTATCCACATTCTATTATCTACTCTACGTCGATCAACTGTTACGGAACCTACAGAATAGCAACAAAGGGTGCACAGTACTGAACACCAAGGCTGGTAACCCTGCATACGCAGACGACATAATTTTAATAGCCCTATCGCCTCTAAATCTACAAATAATGATGGACATTGTGTACCGATACTGTAAACAGTGGAAAATAGACATAAACGCAACAAAATCTGAAATTATTGTATTCACTACGAAAAAAGATATACCAAACGTAGCAATTATGTACGGACATAACATCATTACACAGACTAATAGTGCAATTCACTTGGGGATCCGACAAGATTCGAACTTAAAGTGTAATCGGAGAATAGAGGAACGGTGTCAAAAGGGAAAAAATGCATTATTTGCAATGACTGCACAAGGTGTCCACCCATATGGCTTAAACCCACTAATCTCATGTGAACTATATATTAAGATAATTATGCCAATAATTCTATATGCCTGTGAATTGTGGAATAACATGACACAATCTAATATCAATACTGTGAACAGAACACAACACTTTATTGTAAAAAAGATTCAGGGTTTACATGTTCGTACTAGATCCGATATGTGTGAAGCTATGTTAGGATTAAATAAGCTATATTCGCACGTCATAATCAGAAAATTGCTATTTTTGCACCAAATTCTAAGTCTTAACACAAAATGCGTTACTAGAAATATATTCTTACGCAGATATTTTCAGTTTATACATGATAGAAAGGTTAAGATGGGATTTATCCCCGATATCTGCAATATATTGTGCTCTCTCGACTTAAGACATTTTGTCAATGATTACTTGTTACGCCCAGAGTCTCTTCCATCCGGGACGCAATGGAAAGCTACTGTTAAACAACTGGTACTGTCACGTGAAACTTCATTATGGTCTGAAAGAATAATGGCTGATGAAGACTTTGCTTACTTTAGAAAAATTCATCCATCTATTTCGAAATCTATTGTGTACAAAGTGTTAGATAAGAACTCATTTAAACACATGAGGTTACTAATATTTAAGCTGTGGTGCAAAATACCAAATATCAATATTCAACAATGCAATAAATGTACCTTAGTTACTAACAATCTGAATATTCATTGTGTTTATGACTGTATTGTACATCAAAGAGAACGACAGGATTTCTTCTGTGACGTTACTAATATGAATATCAGTCTTGCCAACGAACTGTTTAATATGGCTCCTGAACACTTTTATCTCTCACTCCTAGGAGCAGAGATAATCTCATCGGAAGATTATAAGTCAGTGCGAGATGTGTTTCTAAAACGTGCATACACATATATCTATCTGTGCCTAAAGACTGTTTATTAGTTATTTTGCCGTGCTTTGATAATGTTAAGATACACTAGCATTCCATAATGCACCTACATCTATGAATTTGAACTTGTTGTATATTGTTGATATTATACATCAGGTTTGACAACTGTCGTATGTATATAATGATGTAATGCTTCTTGTACATATTTACATGTGTATATATATATAACATATCATCATATATGGTGGAAATAAAGATATTGAATTGAATTGAATTAAAAGTCAGTAACCTGCAATCAGGCTGCTATTTTATACTTTTCATACCGAAACGTAGTATGTACCATATGAAACGTCCATGCTGTGACGTAAATTGTTGTGTAGTGGTTTAATGTTGTTATTCCACAGGACTGTTTCGTTTAGTGTCACGGTCAACGACCCAGCGCACTGTAGTACTTAACTATGTAAGGTATAAAGTAAACAGGAGTAGTAGTGAAGTAGTACGAGTGAAGCCAAGGGACAACCAAATAAAGTCTTCTATCAGACATTCTAACACGATCTGCGGATTGTTCCATATACACATAGAGCAAACCAGGTCATGTATTATTACCGCAATAAAAATACCAGTCAAATTTGCTGTTTCTATTTACGCCCCGTATTACATGACATATTTATGAACGAATGAACGTAAGCTTTATAGTAAAAACTTCACCGAGTCGCGAACAAGTCAAGGTGCACGAGTATCCAGTGTTACAGCTATGACGCATCTAATTTTAGAAACTCCAATATATACTCTCGAAACTAAGTTTCATAAAAACTTTTGATAATCAATACATTTTTTTTTTAAATTTATGAAATATATACCTAATACTCGTAACATTGTTTCAATGTTCAGAATGTGTTATTTCCTTCAGAAAATTACGAAGGTTGTTTTCATTAACGAGGCAGGTAATTGTACCAGCTAATAAGCCACTCAATTTCAGCGTGGAATTATGTTCAATGTCAAAGGGGAAAAATGGAATGCGCGCAGTTATTATCGTATTTAGAATCGAAATAAAAACTCTGTTCTTGTAATTTGTCGGTGAATAAAACACAAGCACTCGTTCGGATGCGGAAAATTAAAACCCTCTTGCTACGCACTCGTGATGTAATTTTTTCGCATCCGAACTCCTGCTCCAGATTTATTCACCGACAAAAAACGAGGACAGATATTTATTTCTTAGTTTAACAACGCTACCAAATTATTTCTGAGAATTAATTTATTGTATATAATCATGCAGTTTATGTTGACACTGACCATCACTACATATAGTCCTGAGAGTTGGACACGACTCTTGACATTCAATTAGCGTAATTTAACAGCTGATATATTGTCTATATTTATAGCCCCTGTTGTATGTTTTCATAGGCGGATAGAATCATGAAGACGGTCAAGATGTAATACCAACACAAACCTCAAAGACCGATAGTGCACTATTTGCCTGCGGAAATGTATGTATGCAACTCAAGAACCTTGTAATATATTTATGCATAAAGGTCAGGATCATTTCAAATTATCTATGCTATAACATTATTCAGGAATAAATATGATATGTAATAGTAAGATAATTTTTCTTTTTTGTCCGTTCCCTTGTATGCCGTTCGTGCTCTGTTGTTTCTGTTCCCTGTCCGAGTGGCCATTACATGTTTTGTATAATTAAATAATATACTTCAGTGTGGATGCGTAGTAGTAGAATGACGACTTAATTTAATGTTCGCATCTGAACGAGTGTCAATATATTATTAAACAACAAAACATAGTCATACGTTTGTTATATCAAAGATCGAAATATTTTTATATCTCTTTTATATTTCGTATTCAACCAATTAAAGCATCAACATGTTGTTTAAAATTACTCCCTGCGTATTGACTAAATCAATGAATTTTATACGATGACGTTCTATGTTTCTATTTCGTATCATTAAAATCGCATTAGCAACACAAAACAGAATCAGTAAAAAGTTAGTAAACATGTACAAGTGTTTATGAAAGAATTGGGGCAGCCTTATGTTTCACTTTCAAGTTGCAAAGGGGCACATATAGAACACCGAGTTTAACCGAAATACACATCGACATAAGTCTATATATTATTTCTTGATTAATTTCCCAAACAATAAAGGATACAATACATAGTATTACATAAATAACGCTACCGATATATATCGACATGAACTTACTAACTATTATAAATAACGTATTCAATCTGTGGATACAAAAAACAGATGGACAGACGGACAGAATATTGAAATATGAAATGATACCTATCCACATTAAGCATGTGATTCATTTCATTCCTTACCATTGAATGTTTGTGTCGCACACTTCCATGTACCGTTTTCATTTTAAGGCAACATAAAATGTCACTGATATGATGTAATGCACCTCATATCTTAGAAGCTTATTCAATTTACGTGCACTGAAGAATGTACTACGCTCAACACAATGTAATTTAAGTACTTTAGTGACGGGCGTTACTTGTCAGTTTCGTTGTCCAAAGATACTATTTAATTGATTATAACATACACCACATTTGTTCAATGATATGATTCATATCCCTCCGATTTAAATTAGGTTAATTGCGACGTAGGACATTGTAACTTACACCATGTCATATGCTTAATTTGGCGTGGGGGCGATTCATATGGCTCGAGTAATATAACTTGTAATGCAATAACTTATTCCATCAAAGATCATCACACAAAGTGTTTGTTTTATTATTAAGGTTGATATATGTAATGTTTAAATGAATTTGAAAGCAGTTTAGGCGCAAAAGTATTCACTTTTGTTTTCAACACTATGTACAATATGTTGGCGATGGCCGTGTAATTGTGTTAGTGTTTTTTAAAAAAAGTTCTGTGTTTCGCCGTTTCAGTTTTCCCTGTATAGTATTATCTTTTGTATATGATTTTACCAATGGATTAATCAATTTTTCTATTGGTATTCATGTAATCAAATAATATTGACCAAGTTTTGTTAACTTATTCAGGAATCGATGACTTAGAGTTTGCTATTGTTATTTAAGAAATGTGAACTCAATCTGACAACAAGTGTCAACAATATATACTATAATGGGAATTCCCTCACCTCTTTATATGTAAATTGTGTAATTCAAAGCTTGTAGGGGATAGATATAGCTTCACCGTGCGATCAAATTTCATGACATGTAAAAAAATGCTACATACTGATGCGTGTAGTGTAGCCATCGGATACCGTATATAGTCTGTTATAGTTCTGTTATATATTGTCTCAAATTATATAAGATTCTTATATCATAATAGCCCTTACTCGAATGATGGCTAATTGGCGATAAATGACATGGACACCAGGGTATATTGTTAAGGTCACAGTGTGGTAATATTGATTCATTTTACGAGTATGTATTGTTATACATTGTCCAGTGCAGTTTATACATATTTATCTAATTTATTTCTTTTCTATATCAAATATTGAGTTCGTATCACAATCGATAATTACATCGTGCATTATACTTGTTTGTATAGAACTTGGAAAGGGGGTGTTATTGCTAAAAAACTGTTCAAAAGAGGCATGTCTTCCTGGAGAACGGCTCATATAAACATCGAATATGAGTATACTGGTATTAGTAAAATCCTACAAGATTATATATAATCGGACATGAAGCCAGCACTCAATTCAAACAGCCTAGCACAGAAAACACAAAAACATCACATACCACAATTTCACAGAATAAAAAATCGACTTTATTACAAAATGGCGCATACTGTGCCAAACTCATCTACAAAATCGCGACATCCCAATACTCAAATACCAACAACGAAATAAAACTATACCGTTATAGTAATTCCGTTGGCACCCAGCTGAAGAAAAACGGGAAAAAGCCTCTCTTCATTCAAATCGCCATGGTAAAAGATACCATCCGGCTCCAGATAGATAATGAATACTGTTTTTTTGTACAATCCAGCTTAAAAGTAATTATATGCAAGGAAGCCAAAACGATGATACAAATGTACAACGACAGTATCATAACTTATCAGTATTTGGCTTATCTTTTTAATGAGACCAAGCAATCGTTAAAATTACGGAGACTACATTTCAAAACACACAAAGGGACATCTTACAAGGAATTGGTTGATAAATGAGCTTTTAAGGGAGCAATTTCTTGTATAATCCTTTGTGTCTCCGGAGAAATAGAACGTCAATTATTGAAATATTTTGTGTAGATCACCAGATCTGTTATACCGGATTTGAATAACAAAGCATTTAACATGGGTATTAGCCTGTTAATATTGGGTGAAAATCCGAACAGGAAGCTACGGTATGTTCGTTGTACTCTTAAATCAAAATGTAATATTGAAATTGAGTAATAATGTGGTTGCACGAACCATAATATGTTAATTTTGGGATATTTGTTCCATTTAAATAATACATAAGAGAAGACACCAGCAGTATCCATAAATCGTATCCATGAGTAGTTATTCTGCTATTTATAAGCACATGTTTTGCATTTCAGTTCCGGAGGACCTTTGTTCTTATTGTTTACATGCAGCTTTATACAGTGACGATAACATATCTCAAGGTATGTTTCTGTCAAATTGAATCGGAAATGATACATTGATATGTATTTAATAAATGTGTCATACTAGTATTTCATGATCAACTCTTTCAAAAAGATTGTGTTTAGTTCAAAATGTCAACGTGTTTGGCTCGAACATTTATTTTGAACAAAACGATGACGACGGATGTCGACACATTATGCACACCGTCATGCAAACTACACAAACGTATCATTTAGGGTAATTTGATCATTTAAAAAGTCGTGAAGTGTGTCATTCATTGTGAGAGGCGGTATTAATGTTTATAGGCTTACTTGAATTGTATCCCGTTTGATGATACGGATGGCACGTGCCGTGTCCGTCTCTTGTATGGGTGGCTAGACGATGCCGCCGTTTCTGTATCGATTCATGTTGTACACTGTATGTGCATGTACACTATTCAGTATTTTAAATAATAATGATATTATGTTATCAAAATTCAATACTTTTATTTCCCTAGAACTATTCCTATGGTCACCATAACTACTGGTAGGAGAAGACATGCGTATTGGCATCACAGTACTAAACACAATCATAAAACAATAGCAATAAAACAACAGTTTGGGTTATTGTGCTATAAACATTTCCATGTCTGATACAGACGAATACGTAATGAACTCAATTACTTCTGCCAGACTTCCAATTATCCATGTTGCAGGATAGTCCACTATGCAAAATACTCATGCGAGTAAACCTCTTTGCTTGATGGTTTTAAGATGTAACCACTCATGAAGATAACAGTCAGCGGTCAGTATAATGAGGACAACAACGAAGTTCTTCCACTTTAGTAAAACTCAGATGCGTACATGTATAGTACACCATGAATATGGCTTCTTAAGTTTATTTCCCTACAAGTTATTTCTGATTTTTCAGTTGTTGTTCTTTTTGTAGAATACTTTTAAAAGCATTTTAAATATGTTTCAGTTCTTTGGATAAATGACCAACAATGAATGCATCGTATGTGCTTTTTCTGTTAGAAAACGACAAAGCCCCCCCTTCCTTTATGCGTAATTGTGTATTGACTTTAGAGATGACACGGTAGAGCATTACTTGCAAAACCATGGAATCAAAACGGGACATTTCGGGTAGTCCATTAATTGTTCAATCAAGTACCAAGCACACTAGTCGGTTAGCTTACATTCTATCATTGTATATTCGACCATTCTCGTTCACCAGAGTATTCTTCACCTGTGATATCATACTCTTTTTAAAACCACGCTTTTCCAGCGCGACGAACGAAATATCAACCAATCAAATCCATTTCGTTGATTTCTGTTTATAACAATGACTAATATTTGTTACGGGTGTTTTCCTGTCATCGTCCAATCAAAATCGAGCTTTAACATACAAAATATTCAAATTTATCGTTCGGAAAATCAATCTTCAAAAAAATGTTTGCAATGTTTTTGCATCGATTTTGAGATAGTATTCAGAACAAAACGTGAAAATAATTTTTTTCTTCAAAGACGAATAAGTTAATTCCAAGCGCACCTGTCGGCAAAACTGACGAATGTTTACGAATGTGTTTACTTGCGTTCGAGGCGTTCATGTACACACAGTCTTAGTTCCCTTTTATTTATAATCATTCAATTATATTTAATGTCTACGGCTTGCCGATAGCATTTCTGCAAAGCTTGAGATCCGTTTCGAATCACGACTTCACGTCCGAGACTCCGGACACTCATCGTCAAAGACTGATTTCATATCACGATATATCTACCTCTTCGTACATTACTCTCTCTAATTATTAACGGCTGCTTTATAAACTATATTTAATTAGATAATTATGTATTTCATCCAATTAAGTTCGTAAATATTTAAATTCCATAACTCGATCCATGTTTACATTTTCTCGCGAGATTGTTTATAAAATACCCCGCGTAGCGTACCGAGGGTTCTGATTGGACGATAGACGGAATCACCAGATGTCCTCGAAATGAGCTATTTTTAGGTTTGCGCTCGGAATGAAGGGAATTCAATCAGGGTGTAGTCTGGGAAATTGACTAACTACTGATGTATGAGGATGATATTCGACAGGTATAAAGAAATCTACACCTATACAGTTTGATTACTAGTACAAGCACACCATATGGTCATTCGCAAAATCTTACATGCTAAATGTACAGTGCAGCTCTCAGCGCGGTCTGCTTTCATTTTCAAGATGGTTTAGTTCATTGCGACATTTTCGTGGAAATTAACTCTGTAACTAATCCCGGCGCTTAAATGTTCTATCAACAGCACACTTATCTGTCATTCACGAGCAGTAATAAGACAATTATGTGTTGGATTTTATGTAAAAAAACATCGCTTATCTTCTCATGCAGGCACAGATATCGTAGATCAATATTGGGTTACCATATTACTGGCATTGTCAGAGATTTTATACTTCATAAACACTTCTAAATCATCACAGGTCACAATATGTTTAGATGGATGTGTTTCTAACTAGACGACGAACAACATGTCCTTAAGGACTTGTAGAGCAATATGTCAAAACATCATGTCTGATCGTTGCTTTCATTTATTGATTGGCCTTTGACGTTCACTTCCACGGGCTTCACAAAGAGACACTGCCTTCTTGCAAATGCACATTTGCGATTATTCACTTCATTGTGAAAAAGCACAATTTTGAAATATCGAACTTTCTTCGGTAACTAGACAACGGACATCAAGTACTCTGATTGGTCGAGAAAGTCGATCAAACACTTACACTATTTAACGGCAAGCCGATTTGACAAATGGTCAGAAAACATTGACGTCATACAGCTATTCTTTATTGGCAAGTATCAGGTAGGCAAGCGTCGCACAAACGGTCATTTTAAAATCAGCACAATCGATATTCTAACTGTCGGATGTTGATGGATGGTGTGTGTATTCTTATAATGCCGTGTATTGTGCTATTCAAGTTAATTATTGTGTATTGTGTATACTCAGTCTGATTGTTAAAGATGGACACAGCTATATTTCACGCTGTTATCTCACAGACTAAATGCTTAGATTAAGACATTCATAAATATACTCTCAAGAACACTCGTTTTTCTTTGATCTATTCAAACACTGTCACAAGCAGTACCAGATGTTTAGCATCGAGGCTTGAGATAATTATATTTGAGAACGTTTGCTGTTTTTAAGGCACAGCTCGTTAATATAGTACTAGACTACCACATTGTAGAATTTAGTTCAATTAGTGGGTTGGGCACATTAATCTGTGTCATTCGGTTAAGTTCGGTATTATCGGTACGTCCTTGCTGTTCTCATGTTAAGTATTAGCTTTTGCTTGCGTATAATCAAAGAAACAAACATTGTAAATTTCAGAAAATGTCTTTATAATATTCCCGATGGTGTTAAACTATTTTCTTCATTGCTGTTACTGCTACAAATAGTGAAATAATTTGTAACTTTTCAACAGGAAGTGTTTTTGTATTCTAGAAATAAATTCATGTTGTTTTGACAGTTTCACAGCTCATTTTAGAAAATATCTAAGTTCAAATCGAATTTTCCTTGTAATTATTCAGTTTCAAAATCGCTCCCTTGCGTTTTCTATGTCATTCGCATCGTTCAGCATGCAAGTTGCGCTTACATTCTTGCTATGTTAAGAGCTATTGTGTTGAGGATCACGCTATCTGCCGTTTAATAAAATGCTTAAATTTCAGAAATGGAGAGAAAATTGTATTTTATTGAACTAGAACAAAAATGTTTAATTCTTTTACCTAGCAACTTCTTGGAAGATAATTCGAATGTAAATAGTTAGTAACATTAAATATTAAAGGCGTGTTATTTATTGTTATATGTGTTATCGTCTATAAAGTCTCACACTTTATTAGACAGTAACCAGCAATCAGACTGATATTTTATACTTGGCTTTTCTATACCGAAACGCAATTAGTATGTATATGAAACATCCATGCTGTGACGTAAATTGTTGTGTTTTGGTTTAATGTTGTTATTCCACATCAATTATGTGCCACGGTCAACGACCCAAGCAAGCACTCAGTAGTACCTAATTATGTAAGGTAGGTAGGAAATAGCAGTAGAAGTGAAACAGTACGAGAAGAGCTAAAGGACAACCAAATAAAGTCTTCTCTTAGACATTAACAAACGCAACCAAGTTATTTAAAAAGATTTATATAGTGCATACTATCATGTAGTTTATGTTGACACTGAGCATCATGACATAATATTAATCAGGAAATACATACGGTATGTTATTGTGTTGTGAATATTTGTGTCTGTTTCATATTGGGCCTTTCCTGCTCTGTTGTTTCTGTTGAGTTCTACCTTGCCTATCCGATTGGTCATCACGTGTTTTGTATAATTAAATATTACACTTCAATGTGGACGCGTAGTTATAAAATGACGACTTAATTAAATGTATGTTTCTGAACGAGTGCCTGTACATATAATTAAACAACGAAACAACGTCACGCTTTATCATGTCGAAGCTAAATATTTATATATCTATCTTATATTTCGTTTTCAACCACTCAACCAATTGAAGCATCAGAATGCTTTTTAAATTACTCCCCGCCTATTGACTTAATTTATTGAATTTTATACGATGTCGTTCAATGTTTCTATGTCGTAGCATAAGAACCCCCTAACCAACACAAAACAGAATCAGTAAAAAATCAATAAGCATGTACATGCGTTTCTGAAAGAAATGAGGCAGTCTTAAGATACACTTCAAAGTCGCAAAGGGCACACATAAAGCACACAGTTTAACAAAAATGCTCAGCGACATAAGTCTATATATAATTTTCTTGATTCTTCTTCATACTACATGTATAAAGCGTACAACACATACATAAATAATGTTATCGATATATATCGATAAGAACTTGCTAAATTTTATAAAGACCGTATCAAATCCGCAGATACAAAAACAGATGAACAGACGGACAGACGGACATAATATTGAAATATGAAATGATATCATAATGGAAGACATTTCATTCTTTACTATTAAATGTTTGCTTCGCACACGTATATGTATTGTTTCATTTTAATGGTGCTGCCTCACGTATCGTTGTATAGCAAAAATAAACGTGATATAATTGTAAAATATTATAATTTTAAAATATGTAATTGCAACAAACTGTTTATAAGCAACCGTCAGTGGCATTCTATTACATATACATACTTGGTTGGGTAGGAATATTACGTCATACCAACAATTTAGCTCGATTTATGAGTCAGCACCTTTAAGGCAACATAAAATGTCAACGAATTGATTTAATGCACGTTATATTTTTACGTGCACTGGAGAATGTACTACACACAACACAATGTAATTGAAGAACCTAAGAGACGAACTTGTCAGATTCGTTATCCAAAGCTATTATTTAATTGATTATAGCATAGTTACGTTAATGGCAAAGTGGAACATTGTAACGTCACACCATGTCCTATGCTTGACAAGAGGAGATTGGGAGCTTTCATTTAGAGAAAGATATATATAACTTGTATTGTTATAACTTATTCCATTAAAGATTATCACACAAAGTGTTTGTTTTACTATGTACATGTACAGTGGGACGGAGATAATACTAGCTTTTATTTACAAATAGAAAGGACAATTAAATGCATTTCCGGTGTTCATTTGTATTCAATCCTGTGCATATTCACTGTTATATAGTCTTTAACTCTATACTTAAAGGGACTGCCTCACATATTGGTGTATTGCAAAAATAAAATAAAGTTGTCAAATATTCGCGTAATGTTAGTATAGTTGCCTGTATATCCCATAAACAACCACACTGACATCTAAAATAACTTTAGAAACTTCGTCATTTTGTAGTTATTTAGTATTTTACATCAAAATTCTATAGGGTAATCATACCCTATAGAATAAAACTACTTTTGCCTGAAATTTGTTCGCATTTGACGAAAACGAATCGAAAAACGAACCAAATACCTCACTCATGTTTACGCTGTAGTTTGTTGATGTTACAGTTCGATCACTTGTGAAATACATAATTCACGAAGCATGTTGAAAGGAAACTTAGTCCTTTTTTTTCAAGTATAGAATATTCAGTGGGCGATATCGAGAGTGGTTAAAATTGCTTATTTGCTACAAATATTTCATAAAGCAATCGTCAGTGGCTTTATATTACATCAATACTTGGTTAGGTTGGAAAATCAAGATATACAACAATTTTAGCCCAATCTGTGAGGCAGCAACATTAAAACAAGCGGTCAGTGCATTGTGTATATTATGCATGTTTGTTTATCCATCAGTCTAGAATTATCTGCGGCGAACTACAGGTTGATATTTCCCACTGTTTATAGACAGTCCCTTTAAAAGAATTTTAAAGACATTCAGGCGAAAGAGTATTCCCTTTTATTTTTATGACTATGTACAATGCGTTGAGCGCTGCGTCGTGTAATTGTGGTCTGTGTTGTTTTTATTCTTTCAGTGCTCGTTTGTTCAGTTGAATGCTGCCTTCCCTGTCCGATTGTTTGTTATCAGTTGTATGTGCTCTTGCCAAAGTATTAACCAGACAATTGTAATGGTACTCATGTTAACTTATTATGTTAACTTCTTCCGAAAAGGTTCGTTGAACTTTATTTCAGTAATCGATGGCTTAGAGTTTGTCCTAGTTGTGATTAAGGAAATGTGAACTCAAACTGTCAAGTGTCAGAACAATTTGTTCTATTATGGGACTTCCCTCACCACTTTATATGTAAATTGTGTAATTCAAAAATTGTAGATGATAGATATAGCTTCTACCGTGCGATCAAACATCATGACATGTCAGAAAATGCTTCATACTTATGCGTGTGGTGGAACCATCGAATACTGTATATGCTTGATAATATATTCTTCTGGGCTAGTATTCACAAAGCATCTTAAGTGAACACTATTCTGACATATAAATGTGTGCAGCTCATAGCTCCCGCAATTTGAAAAATAAACCATATTTCATTAGTGATTATAGTAGCTGTTTACATAATGCTTCGAAACTACGTAAACTATTTATCATTTTGATTTTCTTGCTTAGATGATACATTTAAGACAATTTTAAGATTTTAAGAAATTTCTAAGGTTTCTGAATACCAGCCCTGTTAATTATTGTCACAATCTATTTAACATTCTTATAGTCCCACTAAACCATTACATACTAGAATAATGGCTAATTGGCGATAAATGACATGGTCACCAGGGTATGTTGTTAAGGTCACAGTGTGGTTATATTGATTCATTTAACAGTATATATTGCTATACATTGTATCATGCAATTAATGCATATTTGGCTATTTTATTTCTATTCTATATCAAATATTCAGTTTGTATCACCAGCGATAATTCCATCGTCCATTATACTTTTATATACTATTTCAGAATCTTTAACAATGTGGCTTTAACTCAGTTTCGTAATGTTCTACATTAAGCAATACCTTCAAAGCAAAAAATATTTCTGCCGCTTTCTTACCGAAAAATTAACATAACATAACACACGAAAATATTTGCGAGTTCGTGCTAGACTAAGAGCTGTAATTCCCTATGACTACGACTCGAGTATAAGTTCGTAAGTGAATGCTTCCTTAGTACCATAACATTCGAAAACGATTATGTCAAAGGTGGCATTTAGAGATTTCACATGGAAATGTTTAACTCTCTAAATGGTAATGTTTTTCAAATACAAAAAGTGTGATTCGGTAGACTTGTTTTCAGTCCTATGACTACGACTCGAGTATAAGTTCGTAAGTGAATGCTTCCTTAGAACAATAACATTCGAAAACGATTATGCCAAAGGTGGCATTCAGAGATTTCACATGGCAATGTTTAACTCTCTAAATGTGGTAACGTTTTTCAAATACAAAAAGTGTGATTCGGTAGTCTTTATTTCAGTACTGCAAGTGGTAACGTTTTTCAAATACAAAAATTGTGATTCGGTAGACTTTTTGTCAGTACTGCAAGTATGCTTACCAACGTTTACAATGTATGCGGTGTTAAAACTGACATTAAGAAAGTTGTATGAAGGGTAAGTATGATGCTTAGTGTACAGTTAAATGTTGAAGATCTCCTAAAAATTTGCCATTATTTTGTCAGAATATCTTGTCAGAATGCCAGCCGTACAATGGACCTTTTTTATTTGTATGCGAGGATTGAAAAGTTAAATAAACAGTTACAAACAATATTTTGGTCACTGTGGTTTTCGTTTAAGAGTTTTCCTTCTTATGTGTGGATATCATTGTGATCGGTTGTTGTGTGTTGAGTTTTATTCCAGCTATGTCTGACTGAATATGGCAGGCTGTCGGGATATCGAGCCTTGATTTAGGGACTGTACAACCTGACTGAATATGGCAGGCTGTCGGAATATCGAGCCCTGATTTAGGGACTGTACAACCTGACTGAATATGGCAGGCTGTCGGAATATCGAGCCCTGATTTAGGGACTGTACAACCTGACTGAATATGGCAGGCTGTCGGGATATAGAGCCCTGATTTAGGGACTGTACAACCTGACTGAATATGGCAGGCTGTCGGAATATCGAGCCCTGATTTAGGGACTGTACAACCTGACTGAATATGGCAGGCTGTCGGAATATCGAGCCCTGATTTAGGGACTGTACAACCTGACTGAATATGGCAGGCTGTCGGGATATAGAGCCCTGATTTAGGGACTGTACAACCTGACTGAATATGACAGGCTGTCAGAATATCGAGCCCTGATTTAGGGACTGTACAACTGATAATTTGTTCACTTTCCTGTGCTCTGTTTCTGGTGTGTGCTGTCGTGCATGGACGATTTATTATCTACACACTTGCTCTATATTTAGGCCAATCCATATGGTCAGTGTATTGTTAATCAACTGTTTCTCTTCTCGTGACGAAACATTATATGTACATCAATAATTAATAACAATATCTTCAAATCTCGCCAGCGTTTTTATGCTTCATAAACCACATCGAATAGCGACACAGGATTGTATGCAAATGATATTGCTACGCGTTCTATGACTTCCCGTCTGGTAAATGAGTTTGTGACAGGTTTATAAATACACTATATAAAGCCCAGCATTGAGAACTGTAATCCATAGGTTCTATAGGGGATATAGATGACAACATTATGTATTTTTGTCTTTCCGAATGATTGTTTTATGTCTTCGTTATAGAGTGATATCACCTGACTATGGTTTGCTGCAGTAAATCATAGGTTGGTCGATAATTCTGATATGCGATCTGATGAAGAGGTTTGTTTAATCTGGCTAGCCAGTTTCTAATCGTATTTCAAGTAATTAAGGTGTTTAGATCATACTTAGATAGAATCCCTTTGGGATTGCACGAATTCAAACACGGTAATTAAAAATGGGGAAAGGAACTTATTGTACATTCAGTCTAAAGTGAAACGTCTTTATGTTAATTAATGGACCGAACTCCTTCGTACAACAAGTTTAGTCAATGTTATATATATTTTAACAAAATATACATTAGGTAGCTATTTTCCTGTGTCGACTTTCTTTGTAATTAACCAGTCTTGATATGTTCGCCAACGAGCCGCTGATGACCAACATGACTTATGTGACACACAAGCTATATACGTCTTCTATCGAATGGTCAGAAACGTGCCTTATCCCGTATTCTATCATACGAGCAGTACATTGACAGTCAAGTTATCTAGGTTTATTATTAGTGTATAATATCACCAAACATTGATAGGACATAACAATGTTTCCCATTGTTATACACACCAGCAAAGTACGTTCATTTTTTGTAAAATGAACAAATTAGTACTTGCTCAATGCTAGATATTACACATTAGCACAAGTACTGTCAGATTCAAAACAGATTTTAGTCTTTTGCAAACATTTTAGCGTCATAAATGTTATATGGAGCCCGAATTCTGTCAAAAATGCTTGTTGGCGATACAATGTCATTGGCAACTACACTGGATTTTATGTTTTATGATGTACAGAATTCTTAAAGTTATGTTTCATATGATGTAAAATAGGTGTACCTAAATAAATATCAGCAATTAATCGATAGAAACTTGGATTTTATGTCCTGCTCATTGAGTGAGACTTTTCGGCGATTTTGGCAACAGATACGTTACGCTGCTAATAAGTCAAACTATTAGATGGATAAAAACGTAGTTTTCATCATTTAATGGGCATTTTGACTAATTGGATAACGTAAGATGGCATTGCTGGTAAAGAATTGTACAGAGAAAGCAGTATATTTCTAAGAAACGACGATTTGAACATTGAACTGACATGTTTTCAAAATTTTAAAACAGATACGTTACGTGCGTTTTGTGAATTTATTCAATAAGCACACGGAGCTGTTGCACAAATAAATGATTTTCACTTTGAATATCATCGAAGGATTGTAATTATGAAGTAATAATCAAACAAATACCCTATAATCTTAATTTTTTAAGTGCTTAAACTTTTTTTTGACAGATACGTTACACTGAACAGATACGTTACGGCATATTTGTATATCTGCTAAAATACGTGCATCTTAAGCACTTTACTCTTGTCAGTGTTCATAAATGGCATTGTTAAATGACCCTCTATGAAAAGATTACTTCAAGAGATCACCCGTCGTCATATTGAATGCACTTACGTGCATATTCGGATGGTGCTTTTTGGAGAATCAGAGGGTGACCTTAAAACGCGAGTTAATTCTCGTCAATCATGGCTAAATTTCAATATTATCATATAGAAAACAAACACTCTATAATTGTTTGTTAATATAAAGAAACTAATTTCGAAATTATAGAACTTAATTCAAATAAAAAGCTTCATAACATCTTGTAACGTATCTGTTTAGCTACGTAACGTATCTCTTTTTCGCTTTTATGTACAAATCCTTACATAAATATTGACTAAATATAATGATTTATGAAATTTAAGTGACTTAGGTCCTATTTGTTCAAGCTGCGTCTGCGCCAGTCCCATCTAGACTGTACATGATGTTCCCAGTTTACTTCCTCTAAGATAGTGGGGACTATTTAACACGCCGGCTTTTGGTGCAATAACTTTTCATTACTACCAATGTTCATTTGCTAAATTTGGTCTTTATTCAATCTTAATTGAGAAAGGGTGTTTGTAAGTTAAGTTCTTTTATTCATTTTCTGTTGTGTGCTGAACACATACACTGCTTATATTTAGAGATCCTTCCACAATTTAGATGCAGATAAGGTGCATACTCCACGCCTGTTTGACAAGTACTATTTTGTTTATAATACATGTGAACAGTGGTTTCCTTATTGTTACGTTGCAGTCTGCTAATTACATTTTACGTGTTTTGAAACATGTGTCATACTTAGCTGGAACGTTATGTTGAGTTACCAATAATTTAACAGCTTTACGTTGCAACAGATACGTTACGCCATTATAAAGATGATGCAATTGGAGATTCATAACGCTATTTTTTGTGCTCAAACTTGAATAAACGTGTCATCACACCCATGCATTGTTGTTTTGTTTGAACTGAACATATCATGTTGTTTTAGAACATTTTTAATAGACAGATACGTTACAAGATGACACACATACGTTTCCATACCCGAAGAAACTATAAATTTAAACGTTCATCTGTGAAATCCTGACAACATTGTGTTTACAGCTTGAAGATTAGTATTTCTTCTTTAAAACTTTTTTACGACGAAGAATCCATGTTGCAGAGAACGTTATAATTTTATGAACCAAAAATTACTGATAAACCACTCAAAATGAATCAATAAGCTGAAATTTTATTCATTTTAACATGATCTGCCATCATGTTTGTTATGGAATATAATACAAAATACCACTGATTTTACAGGTACAAAACGTTTGATAACTATTAATATCCCTTAGTCAAATAATCTAGTCTTTAATGCAACGTAACGTATCTGTCGGCTATTGATTGGTCGCATACTAAAACTATGTGCAATATCAATATCGTTCAATACTTAACTCTGAAATTCTACACAACACTCTGAAAACATAGAACAACATAGTGAACCATCGAAATTAGTATTTTGAGACTATGCATGTCGGTTCAAATTTTCATCTCAAGTTGTTCAGTTATCTGTAGAATGAACGAGTATGATTTAACTGAGTTCGTTCGTGTCTGATTGCAAGCTCCCTTAACGGCAATATGCGAGAGGTATTATGCAATGTAAAATTCGTTGTGAGAGGTAGCATATTTTCCCGTTCGGTTATGTGTTGGACATTGTGCCTTGTATGTCCGACTTAATATTATCTTTTTTTCGAATTGTCTGTGCAAGTACAGTAAGTAATGGATGCATGTACTAGTTTTTTGTTACGAGGATTGTTCAAATTGGATTGCAACTAAGCCCATAAAAATATCCTTATTAGATTCTAATGAAACAAGCCTTAGATCCCATTGCAGTATTTATCTCCGATATACATGCGAAGTTTCATTCATTTATTCCTTTTCTTCAATGCGATTTTGTTATCATTCCGATTGTTGGAGTATTTCTTCAATGTCTGAAGGAATTTACATTTGTTAAGCTTGGCATTTACCCATTATCCATTTTATACATCACATTTAATGGTAGGGAACTTGGTTTATATGGAAAAATGTGTACATTTCTACTGGCGTCCATGGTACGTTTTGCAATGCATACTTTTGTTCCGTCTTTGCTGGCCCATATTTGTTGATGGATCTGTCGCATGGATGACAAAATGAACCCGTGTCACGTTTGTGGTCATTCCATTAGCAAACGGTCGACTTTTTTTATCTAGAAGCTGGTTTTAACTATTTTTGGACAGTTTGCAAGGGCATAATGTGCTGGCGTCTCAAAGCAGATAGGGGTACCGAAACTATACTTATCGTCCTAGATTTTGTAACATGCTTGATAATTGTACGAATAGCTCCCAACGATGTGCCAACACATTGAGCTACTTGCCTAACTGTAAATACTCAACCAGTTTCCAAAAAATATTTGATTATCTCAACCCTTTTCTAGTATGTTGCGGTATTTGGATGGCGTGCATGGGGTTCATTTCCAAATAAAATTACACTACTTTTAAATTTCTTAAACTATCAGATAGGTGATGAATAAGACATTGCATGACACCATTTCACCAAACAAGTTTTTTAAATATTGTATTTGCTCCGCATTAAGAAAACACGATTCTTAAATGGGAACGAATTCGGTCAGAAAAAAGTGACATTTTCCCAATCATTTAAGCATTAGTATACACGAGTAGACAGTGTTAATCGACGTACTGTTACAGCTACACTGAACGGATTTTAAACTGTGAGGTATCAAATTAAAGCTAATATAGTCCCACAACGATAATGTGATTCCCGCGCAAATGTCTGGGCGCATCCATGTTTTGATAACGGGTTACATGTCATATTTAATTGACTTGACAGTTATAAAACGTTTTATTTTTCTCCAACCGATCAGATGCCCCGATAGCTCACTGCGCTAAGCAGAATGTACCTGACATTCAACTTTAGTCCACTTCGTAGGTTCTGAGTTCGAATACCATTAGCAATAAGTTTTTAAAATAAAATTTTGTTTTTATAGAAATATATTTATGAAAATATACCTTTTATTTTGGTAAGCTTTTATCATTTAAATTAAGTGATTGTTTTAATGAATGGTTTTATTTTATTGTCCATCTCAATATTTTCTATTCCCCATGTAATATTACATTTTTATACTCAGTTTAGTGCCCATACAATCATATAATGCACATATTTAATAATATATTCAATTGAACAATAAAATGCCATCGGCTTTATCATGTTTAATAATTAGTTTACTTATAATTTATAAATAATTTATCATAAAATAGACAAAAGAGACGCCGCGATTGGGGGTCGAACGCACAAAGGACAAAAATTCAAATATGAGTCATTAAATGCCGTGTGTCTTACCACTGAGCCACCACAGAAGCATACTTTATTTATGTAGATATAATGTCTTATTCATTTAGTGGTCCCTAAGTTTTGATTTGGAATGATCTTTTGCTATAAATAGACATGTTTGAAAATACCACATTATCGTTGTGGGACTATACAATGATCTTTGATATACAGCTCACTATTTGTAAACATTCATTGATACAAGATATAGCATCACTTGCATTCCAATTTAAACAACCCTCGTAGTTATTGCACTTGTGATTGTGGTCTTTATTATGTCTGTTTTCTGTGCTCGCTCGACTGTTTCAGTTGAGTGCTGCCTTCCTAGTCCGACTTTTCATTATCCCTTGGATAAAAGTAGCTTCGTGGTTTGATTTATTACACATATTGCAATAACAGTTGCAGTGTACTCCTAATTCACTTTGCTTTGACAGTTCATTTGTGGTAATGATGTACGTAACACAAAGCTGCATCTTGTTAGTCGTATACAAAAATATATTTGGTTATCAGATCTTTGCAGAAAACCTAAAGGAATGTTGATCTGTATATATATTTCTTCCAAGAATAATTTTGAGTTTTATATTTAAATTTGAAACCTTTCGAAATCATATACGGACAATTATCCAAGAACGGAACTCGGAAAACAATGCATTCCAACCTGACGCTCAAAGCCAAATAAAGGTACACCTTGACTTATATTATGGCGCGTACAGTCGATATATTTTACATAACATAACATAAGCTCGGACGTTGGCACCTAAAATATAACATTAAGTCAGACAGGGAAGGCAGCACTCGTAACCAGCCAAGCACAGAAACATACAAAAACACGAGGCACAATGCCCACCTGGACCAGCCGAGCACAGAAAACATAAACAACATACAAGGCACAATGTCCAACTAAACAAGTTATAATCCTCCCATGTCCAAGCTGTTGAAATTCTAAATGAACTAAACATCTTGTGGTATATAATCTTAGAATATAACCTATATTATGAGCCAATGAAAACGCCGATTTTTGGCGGTTAAATGAAAATGTAATCATTAAAATTTTCTCTTCACAGACCTTGGCGTCATGCGTTGGCGCTACTTTCTATCGGCCAATCAGAATGTAGAATGTTATATTCTAAGTTAGTTAGAACATATTAAGTAAAGTTTAATGACAAAAAAGGGCTCGCTTCGCTTCGCTCGCTCCACCCTTTTTAATAATTAAAATTTACTAAATATGTTCTAACTATAACTTAATACATACAACAAACGTAAAAATAAAAGTAAAACAATTATGATTTCATAGAAAAGCATCGGTAAGAGCATAATAACACGAACTTTCTTGAATATGAATTAATTTTTATCATCAATTACAAATAAGAAATGGCTAGCATCTTATAGTCAATCATTCAATCAGTGAGCATTTATATATTCAAAGCAGTAAAAGTATTGCGAAATTGGACCTAACATACTTGACCCAAGAAAATATTTAGAATCGTACTTACCATTTGGAAACTGTATCCACAAATACACTAAATAAAAATATATCATTTTTGTCTCTATAATAAGTCCATTAACCCATATGGCAAATATATGGCAAATCAATTACATTATATTGTATAACGGCAATGAATTCGCGTCCTCCAGAATTAAATATTCTTATCTATTGCCAATGGCTTGGTTCTTTACGAATGAATCAAACTATCAGAGTGTTACCCTCGTCAACAGATGGATTGATATTGAACATCATATTTATCTGCAGGTTTTCTAACACCACATAACAATTGCCTAGTTGGTTAGCATGCTACTGAAAGTGTTCTAGCAACGTTAGGAATATAACAATCTGTATTTAAATATTCCAGAGTATTTCCGCCTTCGTCTTTTGTCATCTCGTTATTGATTGTCAGGGATTGATACTGAATCGACTCTTACTTGACAGTTCGGATAAGTACGGACTAGTTACACTTCTTACAGCCTCACAGTGCTTCTGTTTGTCCAATTATACATTGATAATGATATAAGGTACGCTTCGATGGAATATTCGCTTCAAGGGTGGTATGTCATTTCTGGTGTTCTGTCACACATACATCACACGTATCTCTAAGGGTTTGAACAAAGTAACTCAATTATAAAACAAGACTAAAATATGCATAACCCAAGTCGCCGTGAATCGTGTGACCTGTTTTTTGGATATTACTTTCTTTGTCAGAAGTTGGGGATTTCATAATATAAAAAATGATAGAGTTATTGAAAGGTTCCTAGACCAATTTCATATATTCAGTACACACGTACTCATAACAGCGAATATATTTATGAATAAATATCAGGAGCATGATGGTGTACACAAATTAAAAATGATCCACAGTAATGGTGTTTCACATGCGTTTTTTGTACCATACTTTTCATAAGTTGGGATAACTTTGTCAACAACAAACATACATACACACATGTAAAGTATGCAATAAAACATTTGTTTCTTATGCTCCCTTTTAGTACTTTCCATCATATCAATAATGCATATTTTATGCATTTTCTATCGTACAATCTACGGTATACTCCTATCTGTCATATTGGTTAAATAACGTATATTTTCTGCATTGCATCTCCATTGTATAGTTACAAATGTAATTGTTCAATTACGAACAGAGATATATGATAACAGGGATATCAGAACTCAGTAGCAAAAGCACGGAAGACGAAACAGAACAATGTACCAACCGAAAGCTCTACTACACCTTAAAGATGATAACGAATAATGAGATTTGACACCTGAATTGATTATTTATGTTTTTATTCAATTATTAGTGTATAGTTACATGTCCTTTTGTAAGTAACGAAGCGGTATTGTGCCCAATTGTACCTTGTGTGGTGTTTATGTTTTCTGTGCTCGGCTGGTTAATCTGAGTGCTGACTTCCCTGTCTAACTTAATATTTTCTTTTTTGTTATCTTTTGCCTGACCCCGAAATTGCAAAAAGGCTCATACAAAATGAACAGTGTAACAAAAAGTGCACAATTCAAACATCATTTTAAACTATACAGTTGACAAAACATACACGAAGAATATTAACTGTAGGGCTTCCGCCTTGGTAGGGAAATTGACAAATGTCTCGGGGGGGGGGGGCTTAAACTGTTACGGTGTTCTAATTACTGAGACTGAGCCCACATACCACCTTGTGGAGCAGGACCATGTAAGTACAAGTTCCAATCATGCAATCTACCCTAACCAAAACGTCACAGTGACAGATTATAAAATAACGTAAAACATTATATTGACAGAACCTATCAAGTGGCAGAGAAAGTACCCGATTGTCAATCAGAAACAAGAGAATAATACATTTAGTTCACGGCCGGACAGTGAAATAGCCAAGTTTCAACATCTGCCACTACGAAAGGCTTTAGGCTTGGCATATTCGTACAGTTTACAAATCTCACAATCAAGAAAAAGGAAGCATTATGGCGAACTGTAAATGGACCAATCACTAGACATTGTAGTTCGCTGAAAAACTGCATGATTACAATCCTGTCGAAGAAGTGTCTTTAGATTGAAACAATTTCTAGCAATAATCGGTATTTAGAAATTTAGAGAAAGGTTTTAGAAAGTTTATGGAAGCGGAAAGCCTATTGGAGTAACTTATAATACAAACATTTTGAGCGTTTTTTCCACCGGAGAACAAGCTTTCAAAAGGAAATTGAGAAGCGCAAGCGCTACAAGATGTTACGCGGGGATCGTCACCATCCAAGTCTGGGTGATTGAAAGTTTCGAAATGATAATCATCTTTTTTGTGTCAATTCCTTTTAACAAAATGGCCTGTTTCAATTGTTTCAATCTAGATTCAGGAAAGATGCGTGTGTCTAAAATGTTCTAATAAATGTATTGCTGGTCAATTTTCATTTTGGCATATTTTGCGTTATTACGAACATTGTTAAATTTTTTAATTTTTTTGTTGCATAGACTAATATGCCCCTTAGGGCATAAGTACATGTTAACCAATAAATAAGCAGAGCTATCGCTGACTTGTTAGAACAAAGCATATAACCTTTGCATTATTTATAATTTACCCACTGGAAAAACACATTTATTCTACTAAACTCCACTTAGGTTTAACAAAAACAAAATAACAACAAGCGCGCATTATGGATTTATTGACTTTCATAACTTACTTAATGTTGCATTAAATTTCTTGAAACAACCTTTGCTGTCATAATAAAAAACAAAACTAACAAAAATGAAAATGTTCGGTTTCTGTAATTTTCTTTTTAAATGTGAAAGTAATAAAACGAATGCACTTTTGTACGATTTTTGTACGACATATATCGTATTACGCGTTATATACAATATGGCATGTCAAGCGAAACTAACATTGATACAATTCATTTAGTTTCTACTATTCAACAAATCGGGATAACGATAAGAAAGAAAGGACCTTGATTAATAGTGTTGGTTGTTGATTTAGTTTTGTTTAAGCGAAAGTTTTGGAAAGCGTTGAAATGTAGATTACAACGATAACCGTATAGAATGCGTGTTTACATTATACCCCTTGTTAGCAGTGTGACTGGTTGTAAATTTCAGGTTTTCTATGTACGGTCCCTACTGGCTTAAAATGTGTCTATATTAAATTATATTTTAATTACAAAGTTGATGGATTACTAGAGTAGTTCTAAATAACGTTGGAGTGAGTGTTGACAAGATGTATTTTATTCATATCGGAAACAGGCCCATGCAGGGAGAGTCCGTATGTGGTTGAATAAAACATTCGACAGATTTATCTCTGAGTAGCAACCCAAATGCATGTAAAGACATTGTAGAAACAAATCGCCAAGGGCTTTTTAAGTGATTAACATCAGAAAGAATCGATTGCTTAATTGATTTGAAAGGATTTGTTTATTAATTAAAAAGAAACACTCTGTGTTTTAAAGTGGGTACATATTGTTGGACTGTGTTATGTAGTATGAAAGCAGTGTATATTGTAATTGTGTCTGTTAGTGTGCAGGGCTGATACTCACCTGTCAACTATGGTTCGGGAAACAAAGAAGCAGATGCGGTTCCTGCACATGTTGGCAAACATGGACGCTTATCAGGCGTGGTTGTCAGAAACAGATCCCAAAAACCAGAACCAAAGAACTACATCTGTGACACCTACCGTAAGATTCGCCAGCACTCCAGCCGTTGACTGTAAGTAATCAATCTTATACGGATTTTACTAACAAACAGCGCGGTGTATTCTGGCAATCCAATTAACACGTAAATAATACGTTAATTCTCCTGTTTAAAGACAGTCGTATATGTATTTTAAAATAAACCGTCTAATTTCTAGTATAAACGACATCGCTCGTGTTGCAAGTTAAAATGTTCCGTCAATAAGTGAATTTTTTGTGTTTGTTTCATATATGCCGTAGTGTTGAAAGAATGTAAGAACGTTCAAAATAACTTAGTATGCAGGATACGCGGATACTATCTAGTGTCCCATCAAAGGCGCATAGCAGATATGAGAATTAATTGTATCATCATTTCATAAAAGTGATAGGTCATATGACAATGGAAATAGATTGATGAGTAAAACGCCATACTTCTGATAGCTTTAATACATATTGTGATGAAGTGGGTATCATGAAAGTGCTGTTTTAGGCATAATTTATTATACTTCGTAATTAATTAATGTTCTTCTTGTTAAACGTGTTCTTGGTGCAGTGTCATTGTATAATCATTTACAATATTTACCAGTTTTGACTATGTTTCAAAACCGCCGGAGATTTTTCAATATGGACTCATTGCTGTGCATTTAAAAATACGAAAATAAAATTTAATAAGATGACCAGGTGTACGTGCGATTTTATTCAAAACTTCCCGAATACAATATTTTAATATCTCCACCAAAGGTTCATAGCATTAAGTATGTAGTATTACAGTTTTATTTGAACTTAACCTAATGATACAAAGAAATTTATCCTTATTAAACTGCACAAAGCCGCTTGTCTGATAACAGTAAGTATTCATACAATTGCTGGTTATATTCAATGTTTGTATATTTATTGGAGGATCATACAAGGTGTGCGATAAACCGATGTGTCACATCATTCCATAGCCTCCATTTTATTACAAATATCCTTACAGTTTATGAAATATTACGTAGAAAACAAACTGACACACATCTTGTATTGCATTCCATTCTTATAAACTGGAATAATTAATTAGTACAAGTATTTATCACTACAAAGGGAGAGCACTCGTATATAAATTGTTGATATCTAATTTTATTGATTATCGTTCTTGGATAATAACATCGTGTTACATAATTATGGTACATATTTCAGAAATATAATTGATCCAATATCCTATTTCCAAATACGCGAACTTTCGGGTAACTTTCAGTGGTTGACCCAGAGAACGGGGCCAGGGAGCGCGTGTCCTCTGTCTGTGGCTGTGGAATTGTAGCGGCGATAGCTCAGTGGTAACACACCGGGACTTTCAATCCAGAGTCGCATCATTTTGTATAATCTACCACAGAATACAACCAGTCGTCATAAAATACTGTTATTTTTAAAGAACAGTATATAGTCAATGGAATTATGCTATGCTTACGATTCTCTGTGAACCACATATCACTATAATTATAAAAAAACATGTTAGCATAAGATACATGCAGTTAGGGTTGTTGCGAGAGCCGAGTGGTCTAGTATATTCCGGCCCCAAACCCAAAATACCTTGCATTGGAGTATAAAGTTTTTTTCTTTGCTGATTTCAGTAGACAATACCTTTCGAATGGAATTTCTAACGGGTGACATTGTGTCACCCTTGAGCATTTTGAGAAAATTGGGATAAAAGTTCCAAAATATAAACGAAACTGCGAATTTTCGGAATCGGTGTACTACATTGTTATTTATAATCATATTTTACAATAAATCACATGTATATGTAGTTATTAAGTTGCAGTTGAAGACTGCAATATTTTAGTGCCGTGCATTTATGCAAAAGGAGGTATTTTTGGGGTAAAACGTTAAAAAGTGCGTGAAAAAGTGCGAATTTTCGGAATCGGTGGACTATAACGTCATAAGCCATTATATTTGGTAAATAATCGTTGTGATTGTTTAAAAGTGACTTGCGATGACGATATTAAACACCTTAAGCTAGTTTTAATTTTGGGGGTAAACACTAAAGAATATAACGGAAAGTGCGAATTTTCGGAACTGATGACTTCAATGTCATGGATCATTTTATTTGGTAATTTCTATAATATGATCTATAGTAATGTGTTATTAATGATAACAATAATCTTTAATCATGGTATGGTGCAAAATATCTAATTTTAGGATAGAACATACACAATTGTCACGAAAAGTATGATTTTTGGGAATATGTTTACTACGTACGCTGTTATAATTAATTTAACTTGATAGTAAATCACTGTGAGTGGTACATATCAATATGCAGTTCAAGTTATCTATCATCTAATGCCACGCTTTAAGCTAAATGCGATGTATTTGGGTAAAACATCACTAAAATTGTATGAACATTTTTAATCTACGAACAAGTCAGATTTTATAACATAATGCCATTTCCGGCCTTATTATTATTTATATACTCATCAACACCAAGCCCACCATTATTGAACATACGAGGTACCCATTAGAACCAGATAAATGCATCACTAGCCGAGCCCTATAGAGTACCTACCATCACTGAGTACAAGCTTGCCAGGCCGAGTAGGGTATTAAAACCAACAGTGAGTCCACCATTCAATGTCCTATGAGTACAAACAATCTAAGACCTACT
The DNA here is from genome assembly GCA_947247005.1 of Spisula solida. Classification (NCBI taxonomy): domain Eukaryota; kingdom Metazoa; phylum Mollusca; class Bivalvia; order Venerida; family Mactridae; genus Spisula; species Spisula solida. The sequence goes on from OX365951.1 coordinate 38,706,538, forward strand.
GTAGACCCCTTACCACCATTTAATAAAGCCATGCCAGTAAAAACGTTAACCTATACATAATCATTTGTCGAGTGGCATTGTAGGTTATTCTTGCTCAGAAAAATAAAGCAAAAAATGGTGCAGAGTGGGATCGAACCCGGAACCTCTCGATCCCAAAGCGTGCACCCTACCTCTAGGCTATTCCTTGCTTAATTCGGATACATACATGACCTGAAACAGCCATTCCTTGCTTTAATTGGTACCCAACACAGTTTACAACTGCTCTTTGTTGCACTGTGGGGTACTAATTATATAACATACACTTTATTAACTTTATAGTGTACCACTGATTGCCATTGTGATGTATGACCCACTGACCAGAAACTTTTAGATTATGAGGTAAGGCCATATATAGAGTTTTTTGTCTGGTCGAGTGCCAGTCATATGATCGTATGGATTAGTAACCTTAATTGTACTGCTGTGAACAGCCATTCCTTGATCTATTTGGGATGTTCTAACTCTACATGGCACAGTTTCGACTTGTTTTGTGATGTCTAAAACTTTCATTCCAGACTTTATATGGCATTGAACACTGCACAGAATAGCCATACTATGCTATTATGATACCTTACACTGCTGTGAACAGGTATTCCTGGTTCTATGAGGATGACAAAACACTGCCTGGTATACCAGTATAGTCATTCCTAGCGGGATATCATATCAACTACTGCGCCTGACGCTGCTATTGGTTTGATTACTGTTTCGGGTACTCAGCACTATAGAGAATTCATTACTGGCTCTATTAAAATCTATATTTGCCTTGCGCAGCATCATCTCCTAGTCTATATGCGATAACACATACTAATTAATTGCTGGTAATAGTTATTTGTGTAACTTACACACAGCTAGCATAGTCATTTCTATGACCCGAATACATATCATATAAAATTATAAATATCTATAATAAAGTCTACGGATTCCAAAAATCACTGTTTTCGTTTATATTTATAGCATTGTTTTCCCAATATATCATATTCATCTCAATAACATTACACATGTATAGGTTTGATATCTTAAACTCTACATGTTAATAACTACATGTTGCATGGATTTACGATGAAATAAAACGATAAAAGACTGTGTAGTCTACCACCTCGAAAAATTCGCCCTTTTTCTTTATATTTTGAAGTTACAATGTATACCCCAAATTATCACATTTGCACAATAGCCCAACTAAGGATGTTTAGGAACGTGATATCAAAACTGTAAGGTTATTAACACCATTCATGTTGATTAATTACACAGAAAAGATACATGACCTTGTACCTGGTCTACCTATTCAAAAAAAAAAATCCTCCATACATGTTACGATGTACTATTTAATGTTTTACCCCAAAAATACCACATTTTGTATCATAGGTTAGCTTAAAATGTTTGATATCTTAATGACAAGTCACTATAAAATTACCACAGCTATTATTTACAAAATAATATTATAATGGCCAGTGACGTTAAATTCACCGATTCCGAAAATTCGCATTTTTAAATGCACTTTTTAACGTTTTACCTCCAAAATACAACATTTTGTACCATAGCCTAGCTTACGGTGTTTAATATCTTCATCGCCAGTCACTATAAAACTATCACAGCGATTATTTACCAAATATAATGGCTAATGACGTTAACGTCCACCGATTCCGAAAATTTGTACTTTTCCATGCACATGTTTACGTTTTACCCCAAAAATACCTCCTTTTGCATAAATGCACGGCAATAAAATTTTGCAGTCTTCAACTGCAACTTAATAACGACATATAAATGTGATTAATTATAAAATATGATGATAAATAACAATGTAGTTCACCAATTCCAAATATTCGCAGTTTAGTTAATTTTTTGGAACTTTTACCCCAATTTTCTCAAAATGCTCAAGGGTGACACAATGTCACCCGTCAGAAATTCCATTCGAAAGGTTTTGTCTACTGAAATCAGCAAAGAAAAAAACTTTATACTCCAATGCAAGGTTCATTCAAATTTCGGGGATTTCGGGCCGGACTAGTACGTCTGACTTTCTATACAACTTTTCTATGCGATAGTGCGAAACCATATAGGTACGAATCCCACTATAGATGAAAACTATAACAAGTATACCGAAACATTTCATTCAAGGAGAGTTTCGATCGACATAAAGTATGAATGACTTTATCAAAGTAGTTGGTTGGTCTTTTAAACTCTTCTTGTTTACTGTAACACAACACCAGCTTTATACATTGTTAGATCAACATTGAAACTTTATCATTAAATACACACATCGTGGAAGTATACGCCATGTTCTTTATAGGTAATACCAAATTTAATTTAGTCAATTGAAAACATTGTATATGAATAACACGGTCCATTATAAAAAACCCTATATATCAATCATAAGTCAATTAAATTTAGATTAACGTCCCTATTTCTGTACGTGACATGAAATATTTTTCTTCATTAATTTCTATGTCAATTCACCATTTTCTAAGTAAATATTTACGTAGATATGTTAATTTGAAATTCAAATACGGACATGTATATAAGTTCTATTTATTACAATAATTGATATATATAATAGTTAATGTGGTTAAAGTGTAATGTCAATATCACCACTAACATTACATTGACTCTATATATTATTATACATTACCTTAATATACACCCAAATGAATACAAAACTGCGCTGAAACGGTCAAAGTTTAAATACTTCATTTTATCGTAAAGATGTGTGTTTGAAGGGTTTCCATTGTAAGAAGGAGTATATACATTATGTAACTGCATTATTTTTAATTTTTTAACCAAATGAAAATAAAAATACATTTGGTTGACTCAATGTCATTTTACTGGACAACTTTTGTAGGAATAATCTACTGAAGGCAGGCCCGGTTCCACCGGGGGCACATGGGTCCGTGCCCCTCTCTGCAGTTGGCCTCGAGCCACTTGGTCACTTATATATATCGCCGACTTGAGATGAGATGGTCGTAAGTACAAAATCGAAAGATCGTAAGAAGTGCCCCTTGAAAAAGATTATATTAAGTCAGACAGGGAAGGCAGCACTCAACTGAACCAAACGAGCACAGGAAACATAAAACACATAAAGACACATGCCCAACTAAACAAGCGCAGATCCGCCCAAGTCCAAGCTGTCGAAAAATACAATAAATTATAACTAGCTGAATGACCCAGTTTCCACAGCAATAGGACTATAATGCCTAGTTTTAGCTGTCAGAAAACTTTAAACGAAGAAGTGCCCAACACACTACCGACCAAGAAAATTAAACATCCCCTGTCCCACTGTTTAAGTCAGAGATCTAACTGCCCCAAGCAGTCCTTCGATGCTTTACTTATATCACCGTACTCGATGAAATTTGATTAAACTACCTCGACCAACTTCTATTATATGTGTTAATATTTGCCCACACTCGGTATACTATACCTCTGTACCAGTGGGTAGCTATGTTCGGTTGAACGAAATATTTAGTATTTAATTGATTTAATATACAACACTTACACTGTTTGAAGTTTACTATTAACGAATGATAAGGTAAATCTCAAGTCCTTGTTACTTGAATCACAGGGTCAAAAGTTGGGGGATAAATTACTGAGATACGTGACTTTTAAATAGTTTACAATTACCTCGACTATATTTATCACAATATCATATATCTAAACTTTTTAACTTGAAATTCAATTTCAATATTTGCTAATGAGATATATTGAATAGTCCGACAAGGCACATATCTAATATAGCTGCTTAAGGCCACAGGTAACTGTATCTTTGATAAAGAATTTTTAAAAATGTTGGCAAAATTAATATGTCTTTCTTAAATATATTTATCAATCGCTGCATTTTTTTATCAATGATAAAGCTACGTCTTCATATATAATAAGGCAACTAACTGTTTATCACCCGCACAATGCCAAATAGACTTGCACTATAGCTTCTCTTCAAAACACGAGTATTTTGCCTTGTATAATGTATATGTTAAGTACATTGCAAGTGTCACCCTGTAAGAGGTTATCCTGAACCTGTGATGATGCGACTTACAAGACTCATGCTCATTCAAAATCTGCATCACAAGGCGCTTCTAATGAACATATTTTCATGAAAATCGGAGCAGGTCATGCTGACCAAACTGAAAGTAAAAATACTTGTTTTTCCCTAAGTAAAGAGAAGTTTTCAGACAGTTTTTTCTTGTTTTTTTGTCTTCAAAATTCCGATTTTGTACTTACGACCTTCTCATTCGAAGCAAGCAAATTGTATATGCCTTGTTATCATGAATTGACAATTACTGTATCATTTATTCACGATTGATACTTTTAAGATAAAATATGAAATGCAAGGCTCAGATAGCTCTCACATATTAACATTTGTATGCTAATACACACATAAATATTTCTGTACTTAATAAATTTTGATAAATTTTGATTAATGGTTCCACGGTTTAACTTTGATATTACGTTGTTCCAATTTTATCTTAACCGGATTATATTCGAAATCTGCATGTAAACCATAACCACAAATTCCATCATTGATAATGCATACATTTAACTATCAGTTGAATCGTTTGAACTATTCATATATATACATGTATATAAATTTCTGATCATAACATATTGATGGAGTCGGTTGTTTTAACTTCCCTCACTCCTCACGTCTTCACCTTACCGCTATCTCGCTGGCTTAGAATGAGAAGGTAGTAAGTGCTACTTACAACATTTTTAGACTCTTACACATTTAAAATCTGATTCACAAAGCGCTTCTTTTGAGCCTATTTTCATAAAAATTGGAACTTGTGATGTTGACCAAACTGAAGTTGAAAAAGCTTGTTTTCCATAAGTAAAATGTAGTTTTCAGACTGTTTCTTCTTGTGTTCTCAAAATAGCGCTTTTGTACTTACGACCTTCTCATTCTAAGCCAGCGATCTACATCTCACACACCTTTACTCTCGCCGTTCACCTCTCCATCTTTTCTTCTCCCCCATTCTCTAAAGTCTCTATATCAAAGAATGTCTGATGCAAGATACAATGTATATCTTTCCGTGTCCCTTCCTCCTCGTCTGTTACATTCTCTTCCACACTCCCTTGTTCTCCCACTCGCTCATGTTTAAGTGAAATGTTTGATTTTCAAAGCTTTTCATAATCCATTTCTCTGTAAACCAATAAGAATATTGATCATGTTTAAAGCTCGCCGCATGTAAATGTACAATATTAACTAAAGTGTCTTTTCGTTTACCGTTTTAAGTTAACATTCTTTACTGACGCTTTGTACTTAACTTTTGTATCTTAAACAACCTATACACTTAAATTTGCATTTGTATATTTTCTACTGTGAATCTCTTCATTTAAGGTTGACAATAAAGGATCTATATAACCTGTATTAGGATTATTGGATAAGGTGGCAATCAGTGGAGTGTCGCATAGCGGTATACAATATATAGAAGGTGTTCATTTATAGCATTGGGAATTTTATTGAGGGATAAAAATAAAACTATTCTGTGATTTCGCTGAACGGAGTCTAGTGATTAATTGTTTGATGTTAACAAAAAGAAAATATTTTTTTAAGAATTATTATTTTTAGTGTAGTGTAAAATGTAAAATTGTGTTACAAAACATTGGTGTTAAGTGTACAAGGTGATACTGATACAATATAAGAGAGTTGGACCGACTGTAAACATGAAAGAGAATCGACTATCTAGACCCAAGTCGGCGCTTGTTAGAAGACCAGTGTCCGATAGACCGGCTACCTCGTTCAGTAAGTACCACCACGTACATCTAAACTTATAAGACCCAGACATTATGTAGATGTTATAGAGAACACTTGTTAGCATGTTATACATCAAATATGGATGCTTATTGCATATTCCTCCTCCGGTTATTTAAGGTCCCCGGTGCACTGCATCGGTACATTGAAGACTACAAACGTACCTCTTGGTTACCTCAACCAGTTCGTCTCTAGTTAGGTGTTAGTAGTCTACAATTGAACCAGTGGTTTGTAATAAATGTGGCTCCTTATGAAAGGTGGTTGATTAATTCAGATGCTAGGATACAACTTTTAGTCACACATTACGACGATGGTTTATCGAGGTTTTACTGTCAGTGCAAAATAACCCATTAAGAATTAGCTTTACACCTTATGTAATTAAGATTTTTGAAATTGAATCAATTCTGCCAATACGTTAACAATTTTATTCAATTTGTTATCATAAAATACACGTGTGCATTCAACTGTACATATGCTTCTTTTGTTTGAAGGTCCTGACCTAATTGCAAAACATAGTCTTGATTAATGTTAATTGAATGAGATTATTATTTTTGTTTTGTTAATGATTTAAAATATTTTAAACCATTTCCAATCAAAATACCCCTGACATTAAGACCAACTAGTTAATATGCAATGTTACTCCTGTTTTAACAGTTGCGTAATGACTTAACCCTTCCTCATTATCAGTGATTAGAGTACGCTGTTAATTGACGAAGATAATTTTATTGCACGTTTATTAAATAAAAACTGTGTTTCCTAAGTGGTAGATTTCATTAGTCATTAACCTGTCTTAACTTGTCATTTTATTACATACTAACCATGTCTGTCCGCAATTAACTTCATTGTAGTTAGCTTTAACATTTACCTCTAGTTATGGCAATATGCGAATTTCACTAACCGGCTTTGGAGATCTTTGTCTGTCTCTAGCTAAGGTGGATAGACGCTGTTGTCGTTTCTGTATAGCTTTGTATTGTCTGTGCATTACATTATTAAATGTATAATATAAAACACTAGTCATCAACTAAAGTGACTTGCATCTTTTGTCTAGCTTATATTTGAGGTTTACTGTATATGACATTGGTAGGCAAGCAGGCAGTTAAAATGTGTTATCGTTATTTATCAAAATATGCACTGAACTAATAATGTTAGAAACTGTACAAAGTAATATTTGTCCTTACGTTGACGGGTATAATTATCTTACAAGGACGTGGTTTATTTTATAAATTTTCCTATCAATAAGTAAACACTATTCGCCTTACATCTACACAAATACATTTATACATTTTCTTTCATATCATTAAGTATACTTTTCAACAATCCGTCTTAACTTCTCTACATTGCAAACATTATCAAATAGCTTATCAAAATAATGCGGTTTAAAGCCAATGTAAATAATAGTAATCCATAGGTGTAACTATGTCTAAAAAAATGATCGTTTTCGATACCAAACTATTGTCATATTGTTGTTATTCATGTAATAAGATTTGTGCAATGTATTCCGTAAATATACTTTATAACCCGTTGTGTTGAGCTTGTAATGGTCTATGAAAGAAAGTAAAAAAAACCCACATGTATTCTGACACTTTATAATGATCACTTATCACACTACATGTATAACGATTTTAACTTTATACATTATACTGATCTATATAAAGAAGCCTTAAAAATCATCTTCATGTACTATGATCATAGAAATAATATTGTCTCTTTGTTACAAGTGTGTATTTAAAGTAGAAGTTTACTATTAAATTTATATTAAACTATAAGAAAGAGATAATATTAAGTCGGACAGGGATGGCAGCACACAACTTAACCAATCGAGCACAGAAAACATAAAAATGTACAGGGCACAGTGCCCGAAACACTGCCAAACGAGAACATTACTTTCCTATTGAGAGTCTAGAACTAAGTATTTATGAGTTTGAGAAAAGATTAATAGATTCAATGGACAGTTTTCCGCTAATTAAAAATTAGATTTACTCTAATTTTATTGGGCTATGGTATAATTGCTATAATACGGTTTCTGTCTATAGAGATATTGAATGACGTCAGATTTTCAGTTATAGCTATTTCCAACAATGCTGAATACCACCGACGGAACTATACATACACATATTAATCAATATATAAATCGTTTGGTTAATTGACCGACAGTTCAGTTCAAGATTTAATTTCCCTTATTTCCGTTTCACACTGTATGTTTGTAAGGAGTTCATGTAAATATTTAACCTGCCCCCAATCTTCACACAGACCCGCACTATAGATACATCGAAGCCATTGTAGTTACATGAACGAATTTGCGTAAATATCACAATACCTTAACATCGTCTGTAAACACCGCGACCTCTTGTACTAGCTCAAGTATACTTAATTAATAATTATTGGAAAGTGTACCAGGAAAATCAAATACTTAACATCGTCAACACATATAAAGTTGTTAGGCTTATTGGAACTAAAACAGGTTTCCAATAAGTAGGCTGAAAACAAAACCGTTCTAGCTTTGACTTTATGTATTTTACACTTAGAATTATGTGGCTTGTAGCAGACTATTGTAAAGCTGTTTCAATTTCCACAGAATTAGCAATCGTTGTCCGAACGTACATGTTTGTACATCTCGATAGTAATATATAGGACTTTGTATTTGTTTACGGTATTGAACATACATGTGAAGGTTGTTCAATTATGTAATTCATTCTTATGCGTGGTGGAACATAACCAACATAACAAGGCTCTCGTATTTGCGGATTGAACCTTTCGGCAGGGGCCCGTTCTTGTAAAAGCGGGTGGTGGGCCTTAAATATTGATCTTGCTTTCCTGTATGGTTTATGACATTGAATGCGTAGGAATTGGGGAAACATTGCATTCATAAAGTCAGTGTCTCATGCATACACTGACTCAGTGTCCACACTATACTCAAATCACTTTTATAAAATTCAAAGTGTTTGTTTCATAGGACTATTCACCAATGATGTAGAAAACGAAAGAACTGGCAGGCTATCACACGAGTTATTTTTTTAGATACATACATTATCAGTTCGACTTCTGTGTAATAATGTGAATGTAGGTTTACATGAAATAAAAGCTTTTAGACATGTACATTGTATAAGCGTCGATATAGCTGCATTTGAAGTACCTTACTTTCTAGCCAAACATTCTACTTAATTCCTTTAACTTGTAGCCCAAGATAAACCACTAGACCACTTTACTAGTACACAAAAGAGTTGTTATTATCAGAATGTATACTAACATGTCGTTTGAAAACAACTTACCAATGTTTAAAAGTGGCTTACATGATCTTGTCAAGGGAGCACATATCCTACCCGATCTGGGAATCGAACCGGTGTCTGGCAGTAAACGCTGTACCAACGTAGCTAGCCGATACGTATTTCGGTACTTGGTCTAATACAGTACTTAAAGATAACGCCATGGTTGTCATCACTTCATTGTGATTCCGGGCATAGTCTTGATTGCCAGTCAGCTTTCTGCTTAAATATTGCAGGCATATGTGTGCCTCCACCCGTATTTGAACCCGTGTCGCCCGATTAGACGGCAAGCGCGCTAACCATTGAGCTACGGATGTATGCTCCGACTGAAATATTACTTCGATCTGTTCATCTTCGTACGTTCAGTTCGCCTTGACATCTTAGTGGACTTGTAGTGTTAGAGCGGCGACCGCTTTGAGTGCCGAAACTCTCGGGTTCAATCCCAGCCCTCGACATAACAAAGTCGTTATATTAGTACTAGTATATACCCCTTGCTTGACGCTCAGCATAGATAATGTCAAGTACATGTAACTGCTGGTCGACCCGGTGTCTGGAAAATGCGACCGCGCGTAGTCTCCATATAATAAGACTACCAACACCATTCTTCCCAAATTTTAACTAAGAAACAATTAATATGAAAAAGACTGCATTTTGTCTTTATTGTAAATATCAAAATACTTATTCGGTAGGTGTTATAATTAATCATGAACTAAACACTGTTTAAACCAACAATGAACATCGTGCCAGAACGGGATGAGGGCTTAACCTAATGGCCTGTAATAACCCGGTAGTTTAGTCATTAATTGGTATTCATAGCCCACTAATCACCTATCAGGAATAATACTATAAGCGCTTTAAGCAACAATTAAGGCAGGGGAAGTTGGAAGTCAACCTTGGATTACCACTCCTTGCGTAACTAGGTGTTTTCTCTATATTCACCTGTTTAATACAATTATGACGGCCATTGCATATAGGAGGATTGAACAATGAATAGCACATTGGATCATGTTTTTTTGAATGAAGTCTTTGAATTAGGAATTTGGATTTCAGCAAGGGTTTTGTAATGTTGAACGTTTGGGGTAAGAGTTTCTTCATTACAGTATTTCGTTTCTGTGTCTGTTAGTTGACCTGACTAGCGCTCCATGTGCACATAAAACGTGCATATCGTTTCACTAGTGATAAATACCATCGAAAAGCGATCCAATATTGCAATAATCAACATCAACGTGCCGCTGTCACCAAATCTAGCGTACATGTATCGCCTTTTTGTAATTGTACACATATATACTGGTCTAGTCAAATATCTGCTGTTATGTTTTTCACCACAAGTTGTAAGTGATGTAATGTCTACAGGCTCAAGTTCATGAGTTACTGATACAAAATGTACTATAGTATGAGGTAATTAACTATCAACCTATCAATATGGTTAGACCGATGTTGCCGCATGACATGTAATGTAAGAGCATAATGAATACAAGAACATTTAACTTTAGTTAGGGGCTCTAATCATGTGCCTCTTATCTGCGTCGTAAAAAATAAAACGCTGCCAGATTTTGTTCAATTTTAGAATTTTAAAAGTTTTAAATGAAAAGACCGTTAAATAAAAATGTAAATTGTAGATAAACACATGCAGCGACGGTAAATCTGTTTAAACGAATACCAAATCGTGTGATTGGTTTTAATCCCTAAAATGGTAAATAAAAATAAATCCCTGTTGATACTATCTTTACGCGATATTAACGTATACATACAGACGGATAATCCGGGTAAAGTACGCTCATATATTAATAGTTTCCCGTTCATAAAGATATAGGTTGCTTCAATAAAACAGTATAACATTTATAAAAAAGTTAAGTTACCAATTTTCGAGGTCTGCTTTCAGCAATTTAGCCGTTCAGTCACTCTTTGACATTTTAACTTTCCCTGGTCATTTGGCAACCTTAGGAAATCTGCGCTGGAGTCTCCCTGTGGAGACTATTTCTCTCCTGGTAGATGTGCTGCCAACATTGATCTACGGCACCCAGGAATATCCTGCCCTCACAGGTACCAATTCACATCTTGGTCGAGTGGAGCATGTGGGTTATTCTTGCTCAAAGAAATTAAGCAGTGACACAGAACCAGGACATCTCGATCCCCACATTTATGACATTTTCAACACAAGACTTGCACTGCGGTATACCGTTTACCATATATTGCACGTTAATTTGAGTTATATCATTCAAAGAGCATACACAAATTCTCCCTTTTTCTTGTATCATTTCGCGACATTGGACTGGAATCGAGTGTAAGTTTAGCCACGATTTTTTCGAAACGACTGATTCCTTCACGCACCCGAAATGGTTTTAAGCGTCTTTAGATATTTATATAGCCATAGAAGAAATCAAACTAAAGCAGGTAATCGTTTAAGTGCTTGAATTTCCTTGAAATGGGGGAGCTACTCACTGTCAAATGTTGATAGTGATGCTTCAAATGTGTTTGGACTGATTGTATTACCAACGTATATTTATTTTTGAATTGAGCATTCTTTTTATGATGAGCCAAAATACGTTTAGTTTAAATTTCTATGAAAATGACGAAAGTGTCAAAAAGATACTTTCTAAAACAGTTACAAATAACTGTACGGAGTAGTAATTTTACTGTACGGAGTGTTTCCGGTGGCCTCATTTTTGTACGGAGTATTGAACACCATCATGACTACAATACTCATTTACTCGCAATATCCGGTGTACCGGTATACCGCAGTGACGTCGGGTCCGGTCAATACCGCCATGAGCGAAATAAGATTCAAGGAACAAATAAGATACAAATGTACTTTTAATGCGTTTAAAACGACGTCACCACCACGTGGTTTACATGTCTTCATTCTCATTTATTGGTACTTAAGTATACTTGTTTGTCAGACAAGAATTTGCAATATTGCCTAACATAGATTTATGCATTGTATGTTTCATTGACATTCCATTAAACAATTGGTAATTTGATATAAATTTATAACATGGGTACTGTCAATGCACTATAGTTGGCAAGTATCTTGGTTTTGCTATTACAGGTTAATATCCACCAATAAATACGGTTATGTAAGTGCTAATATTAGTCACGCAGAAGGTCGTACAAGTTTACTCTAGTGTCCAAATATTATTGGATCAACATTATTTGATCAACATCTCCTGGTCTTGCTGATTCATTGTTTGGAGACGGTACCATTTATTAGTCGGGAGTCATTATATATACATGTATAATAAGGGTACAAAGGCCCTTTGCTTAGCGCTAACGTATTTAGAAATGACTGACCAAGTGTCGGGATAGTTTCTTAATCACTGACATGAATTGATGGAACTTTAACACGCGAATTCAATTTATTCAAACAAAATATTATGTTAACACTGTCAAGGGTTCATACTAAATGCCACATCCCGTACCGTTCCGTATACAGTGGCCATTGCGAATATTAAATGTCCATGTACCGGTGTAACTCAAACTGACATCTCTCAGAGTTCACCTAGGAACTATTTTTATGTATGTTTTCCGACGATCTCAAGCATTGGAGGATTAAATTATGTGACTTCTATGTTCAACATACTTCATAATATTTACATATCGTATTAACTAGATTAGTTTGTAAGTCTGTGTGCCAAATTTGACAAGCCACAAAGGAGCGTTTATTCAAATTTAGCACTTGTGATAATCCAACACTGTCGAAAAAGTGAAGTGGGTAACTCATACATCAAACCATATAAAAGATAGTGCGCTTTCTTCTTCGCCGAAAGCTCGATAATAAATATATGATGTTAACTCCTAGCCATTTACTAAACACATTTGTCCATAAATATAATTATGTTTTTGTATAATGATTATGTTATGTTATGTTAAGAGTCGGTTTGTCCTCATTATATATGTACGGGAATGTATGAAAAAGAAATCAATTCCAAGGTCTACCTAATCCTTGCAAAACGTTGCATATTTTAAGACCTTTATTGTTTAGGCCCATTCAATATACTAAGTGCAATAATTCGGCAAAAAATCCCTAATCATTTGATGTAACAATTAAGTCAATCCTATTACGAGTATCAATAATTAATTATTTACGCTTTAGGAGTAAGTCGTGGCGTTTCTTATGGAAGCCCTGGAGGGCACTTTTGACTTATGACTAATGACTTATGACTTGTGACTTGCGTAGGCCCCAGGGTGCACTTTTGACTTGTGACTTATAACTTGTAACTTGTGACTTAGGAGTTGTGATCAAACAAACTATTAATATATTTGCATGCTTTATTTTTCCCTTACGCCCAACAATAACGTGGATAAAAACGGATGATACGTGAATCGGATTTTAATATATATAGCAAGACAGGTAAGTCAGTTTTAGTTGTTTGATTAAATAACAATTGTTCACAGAATTACACTCATTCTACTACATAAGAGTTAGGTTTAAAATTCTTCTTTATCGATATGTTATTGCAAACAAAGTTAGCGTTGACGTTGCTATAATACATTTCCAACTTTAGATTATAATTTTAGCGTCACAATCGTGACGAATATTTAGGTTAAGAGGAGTGAGTAGAATGACCAGTGTAATTAAAATGTTTGTTTGGTTTTGCAGGTGGAGATAAATGAAATACCTGTCGTGGAATCCTGAAAATATCTCTTGTGGAATATTGCATAAAAGGCTGTGAACAACTTACTGTAATGGACAGAAATGCATATACTTACAATAAACCCACACAAGTTGAGCACAATAGTATTGTCTCGTTATGAACCTCCATATACTCAAATAGAAGTTATGGTTGATATAGTCGGGAGAGAAATACAAACCGATCTGGACTGACTGGCACAAAATAAGAATGTTTATGATATAGGATCTCTAAGACCCTGTACCATGATATAGTACAACACCAAAACCTTGATGATATACATGTACTCCAATTGATTTTGGGATGTTGGAAAGGCGTGTGTTTAATTCAGAAGTTCACCAATTTACAGCGTATTCCATGATTTAAAATATTTGTATAACTAATTATGGCATGTTGTTAGTCGGTATTGTTATGCTGAGCCACTTGAGCATAATTTCATGTGTATGTTGCTCTATTAATTTTGACATGCATGTCTAATGCTTCATTTAATCGTAAAGTAAAGCATGGTTATAACGTCTGTTTTATTTCTGCATTTCAATTAAGATTTTGATTTGTGACTTATGACTTATGACTTGTGACTTGTAACTTGTGACTTGTAACTTGTGACTTGTGACTTGTGACTTGTGACTTGTAACTTGTGACTTGTAACTTATGACTTGTGACTTGTGACTTGTGACTTGTGACTTATGACTTGTGACTTGAGACTTGAGACTTATGATGTGTAAAATGTGACATACACACTACCTTTGATAAAATTATAGACAGCAAAATGTATCATTATAAGTGTTATTATTATAAATATTGTAATTTAATATGAGTTTGTTATCCTTCGTTTGTTATCAGTATTCATTAAAGCCAAAATCTTGGAATGATATTTAATCATGTAATTGACAGTGTTTTTGGTCTTTGCTTTATATTGTATACAAAGTTAACTGAAATGCAGTATTATGTTGTAAAAGATGAACGGTAGACAAAAACACATTTGAAAATGACAACTTTGAGTCTGTTGCATTACAACGTTTCAAAGTTTATTCAAAATAAATTCCACATAAATCAATATAAGATTGTTTAGGTCACATGTATTTCAAAACATGACAAAATGGCGTATTATTTTTAAACATGTCTGACCGACATTACATCTATGAAATTAAACTTATGCGAATAATATAAAGCCATCTTGAAAAGCTTAGTTCGTAGGCGCCATAAATGTTAATGTATTGATATCCACAACTTGGAATTGTCCGCAAAACCTTATATGTTCTACTTCACAATTATGGTACATACATGTAACACAATCACATTCAAAATCTATTCTAGCCCGTAGTGTCACACAATTGCCAAGTTTACATTTGAGCCGGTTGCTTTGCTGGGTTTTAAGACATACAGGTAATTAGGTTTGCACCGCCACATCATTTGTCGAACCAAACGCACCGAACACACACACACAACACGGACATTCCATTTTCTTCACCTGGAAAATGTAGATGAACATATAATTATTAATACATGTACATCAACAAAACTTAAAGTCTAATTCATTATACCATGTATGATCCGAACTATCCATCGCGAATGAGACGCACAAATGATAACGAAAAGGAAGCAAACCATAATAATTATGTATGCACATGTACTCGTATAAGACACAGCTATGCCAGTGGAAATTATGCTATTACATGAAGGGTATTCTAGTTAATTGTGTTGACAATTCAGAATAACGGGTCGGGGCTTTCAACAATGATGATTTCAATCAAACAAAACTAATACCAACTTACCTGACTCACTATAGACTATTATCAGGTAATTCCGATTTAGACATCATCCTTTACCATCCACGCTGCCCAAAGAAGTGCGCGCAGATTTATTTATAAAATGTAAGTCACAAGTCGTAAGTCTCAAGTCATTAGTCACAAGTTCTAAGTCACAAGTCATAAGTTACATGTCACAACACCTAAGTCAAAAGTGCCCTCCAGGGCTTCCATAGTTTCTGGTATGGTTTTTATTATATGCCTGTGTCACAAAGCTCCTTTGGTGTCCGTACTATATTTTATACCGTAATATTATATATTAATTTAAACCAACGCTTCCAGCGTAGAATCAAATCTTCAACTAATCTATCGTCATGGAGGATATGCCCGAACCAGTGGCCTAGTAGAGAGCTAAATAAATAATAGTTTAAAGGCAGCACTCAACTTAAACAGCCGAGCACAGAAAACATAAACAGTATCACAAACCACAATTATACAGCACACTGTCCCACTGACATTTGCAAACACTTTATTTATACTGTTTAGAATTTAGAAAGTGACCTTTACAGTTATGTTACGCAGACCCGTTCACGTATTCAAAGTGTTATGTCTATAGATTGGTTTTCAAATATGTCCTTAATGTAAGGGGCAAGTATATAATGGATCTGTATAGAATATAATTCAACATACTCATATCTTACAAGTGACGTTTTGTACACCAGTTAGTGTACAACTTTCCTTCTTCGACCTCAAAAATAAACTATTTTATCTCTATGAGTGTTTACCAAGTGTTTGTATATATTATCAATATCATAAAACACAATACATAAATAAACCCTCAATATGGCGTCGTTTGAATGAAATTATTAAACACGACTGACGTGTTGTTATGTTCAAATACAAAATGTAATTCACATTGTTATAATATATAGAGGATATTTGTTTGTTTTGATTGAATATGGTTTATATCTCATCGTGTAGTGATAAAATTAAATATTTTCAAGAGCGCGTAGCGCGAGTGAAAATATTAAAATTTTATCACTACAAGATGAGATATTAACCATATTCAATCAAAACAAACAAATATTCTATTTATTTAATGCTTTTATGGTGTCAAAACTGGTACTATTTATGCCAAATTACCACTGTGGTTAGGCTTCGTATGAATATGTTATTCCATTCATATTTTTCACTTCAAAATCCGCCATCTTGGATTATGGTGAATAGGTGAAAACGAGTTTTTTGAGAATTTTGCATAAAATCATACACCAGCCTGTAGGAAATGGTCTAACTAAGAATAAAACCCCCCACATGGCATGTTTCCGTTCAGTAATAAAAAAGTTACAATCTTTTTAGTGTTGAGATTTTGGTATTAAATTAAAGTAGTCCCAATGAGTGGGCGGAGCTTATATCAGTCACATTGTAGGTGATAACCAGTGACTGATATAGGTTTTATTTCACTGATCGAACTCCATATCTCATCAGTTAGCACTAAATAAATTATGTTATACGCAGTTTCATGTTAGCACAAGTGCAAGTGATGTACATTAATAACAAAGGGATTGAGCCACATGTTATACAACTTCGTGAATGATCCGTCTCTGACAAAGTTACATTTACTATGTTCTGTGATCTGACTTGCTGTGTTCTGAAAAGTACTTCGTGATTCGCTTATGTTCTGTGTTCCAATATGTAATGTTTTATGCAATATTGGTGATATTTGCATGTTCTGTTCTATTCGTATGTTATTGAACTGATTTATCGCTGTTTTATTCTGTGGTTCTGGGCTGGTATTCACAAAGCATCTTAGCAGAAAACTTAGAAATTTCTTAAAATCTTAATTTTTTCTAAAGTGTGTCAGCTAAGCAAGAAAATCAACATGCTTAATATATTGCATAGTTTTAAAGCATTATGTAAACAGCTATTATATTCACTAAGAAAACATGGATTATTTTTCAAATTGTTGGAAATATGAGCTGCACAAAATTAATTATTGACTTAAGTCAAAATATTTAAGTTTACACTTAAGATGCTTTGTGAATACCAGCCCTGGTCGTTGCAGTTCCGTTCCGTTCTGGTGTTCCGTTTGTTCTGGTCCATTATTGTTTTGTGTTATGAACTGTTTTAGGGGTTATGTATGTGAGTCTGCTGTATGCTGAAAGTTTCATGGTTCTGTTCTGTGTTGTGTTCCGTTTTCCCAGTTGCAAGATATGATTTATCAAATTTATTCCTAAATATTGTAATAGTGTAACTACACATTGAGTGTTTGGCTAACATAAACAGACGCATCAGTAAATATTTACATATAAACATCACACTAAAACAAACGTTGTCATGCTTAATTTTATAATCTCAAGTATCGATCTTTCGTTTGTTTTAAGTATCTCTGTTGTCAATGTAGCATCGCATCTTGTATTTGATGTATAGCTAAGTCTCCTTAATGTCACATTGTGTCTGGACATTGACAGCTGCTTGTACGTAAGTTACTTTGCTTCGTTTCTATAAAGTGTATACATTTTTACTTTTCTCCTTGTCATCGCAATCTTGTAAGATCAAACTATCGAAATGGCGATATACTTGTATATTATATATATATTATACCTATAGTAGTAGTAATAATAATAACGACTTTATTTATTGTGGATTACATATTTGACATCAATATCAATTTTCAATATGGTCCACTAATAGTGTTATGTTATGATTTTAAGCCAATAACCGTAACGCACAAATAAGTTTACT
The DNA here is from genome assembly GCA_947247005.1 of Spisula solida. NCBI lineage: Eukaryota > Metazoa > Mollusca > Bivalvia > Venerida > Mactridae > Spisula > Spisula solida. The sequence continues at coordinate 38,724,695 of OX365951.1, forward strand.
ACTAATCCTTTTTAAAATACCAAATGTTACTAAATGAGCTCAGAAACATGTTATCGTGTGATCCTGTGGAACAAATGTAGCTTTAATTAATTCCGAACACGAAGTCAAATTACTGAGCATAGCTTTGTACTAGTTGCGGTGACAGAAGACTATTTAGGTTATCTAATTTAGGCGACAGTAGACTCCTCTGACCCAGTGTGAGGCAATCTAACTTTGGCAACATGAGCCTGCTTTGACCTAGCGTGAGACTGTCTAACTTTGTCGACAGTCGACTCTTCTGACCCAGGGTGAAACTATCTAACACTGGCGACAGTCGACTCCTCTGACCCAGGGTGAAGCTATCTAACACTGGTGACAGTCGACTCATCTGACCCTGAGTGAAGCTATCTAACACTGGTGACAGACGACTCCTCTGACCCTGAGTGAAGCTATCTAACACTGGTGACAGTCGATTTATCTGACCCGGGGTGAACCTATCTAACACTGGTGACAGTCGACTCATCTGACCCAGGGTGAAACTATCTAAAACTGGTGACAGTCGACTCCTCTGACCCTGAGTGAAGATATCTAACACTGGCGACAGTCGACTCCTCTGACCCAGGGTGAAACTATCTAACACTGGCGACAGTCGACTCCTCTGACCCAGGGTGAAGCTATGTTACAACCCGTTTTGTAATAAAGTTGCAAAGTGTAATAATTATTACAAAACGGGTTGAGAGCTTATTACACTTTGAAAAAATGTTTGCAACCCGTTTTGTAATAAAGTTGCAAAATGTAATAATTATTACAAAACGGGTTGAGAGCTTATTACACTTTGAAAAAATGTTTGCAACCCGTTTTGTAATAAAGTTGCAAAATGTAATAATTTTTTTAAGATCACCTCAAAAGTGAGGTATTCATTACAAAACGGATTGAGAGAGTTATTACACCTTGAAAATAACCTTGTAACCCGTTTTGTAATATATGTTCAAAATGTAATAAATTTTCAAAATGTAATAAATTTTTGAAATCACCTCAAAAGTGAGGTATTTATTACAAAACAAGCTGGGAGTGTTATTACACTTTAAAATAACTTTTCAACCCGTTTTGTAATAAATTTTCGAAATGTAATAATTTTTTGAAATCACCTCAAAAGTGAGGTATTCAATACAAAACGGGTTAAGAAGTGTTCTTTTGCTTGGAAATGACCTTGCAACCCGTTTTGTAATAATTTTTCGAAATGTAAAAATGTTTTGAAATCACCTCAAAAGTGAGGTATTCAATACAAAACGGGTTAAGAAGTGTTCTTTTGCTTGGAAATGACCTTGCAACCCGTTTTGTAATAATTTTTCGAAATGTAATAATTTTTTGAAGTCACCTCAAAAGTGAGGTATTCATTACAAAAAAAGGTTTTGATGCGCTCTTTTGCTTGGAAATGACCTTGCAACCATATTGTTATAATTTTTCGAAATGTAATATTTTTTTTAAATCACCTCAAAAGTGAGGTATTTATTACAAAACGGGTTGAGAAGTGTTATTACACTTTGAAAATAACCATGCAACTCGTTTTGTAATAATTTTTCCAAATGTAATTAATTTTTGCAATCACCTCAAAAGTGAGGTATTCATAAAAAACGGTTTGAGAGAGTTATTACACTTTGAAAATAACCATGCAACTCGTTTTGTAACAATTTTTCGAAATGTAATAAATTTTTGCAATCACCTCAAAATAAGGTATTTATTACAAAACGGGTTAAGAAAGTGTTATTACACTTTGAAAAAAACATTGCAACCCGTTGTGTAATAAAGTTGCAAAATGTAATAATTATTACAAAACGGGTTGAGAGCTTATTACACTTTGAAAACATGTTTGCAACCCGTTTTGTAATAAAGTTGCAAAATGTAATAATTTTTTTAAGATCACCTCAAAAGTGAGGTATTCATTACAAAACGGATTGAGAGAGTTCATACACCTTGAAAATGACCTTGTAACCCGTTTTGTAATATATGTTCAAAATGTAATCAATTTTCAAAATGTAATAAATTTTTGAAATCACCTCAAAAGAGAGGTATTTATTACAAAACAAGCTGGGAGTGTTATTAAACTTTAAAATAACTTTTCAACCCGTTTTGTAATAAATTTTCGAAATGTAATAATTTTTTGAAATCACCTCAAAAGTGAGGTATTCAATACCAAACGGGTTAAGAAGTGTTCTTTTGCCTGTAAATGACCTTGCAACCCGTTTTGTAATAATTTTTCGAAATGTAATTATTTTTTGAAATCACCTCAAAAGTGAGGTATTCAATACAAAACGGGTTAAGAAGTGTTCTTTTTGCTTGGAAATGACCTTGCAACCCGTTTTGTAATAATTTTTCGAAATGTAATATTTTTTGAAATCACCTCAAAAGTGAGGTATTCATTACAAAACGGGTTGAGAAGTGTTATTACACTTTGAAAAAAACATTGCAACCCGTTTTGTAATAAAGTTGCTAAATCTAATAAATGTTTTCAATCACCTTAAAAGTAAGGTATTTATTACAAAACGGGTTGAGAAGTTTATTACACTTTGAAAATAACATTGCAACCCGTTTTGTAATAAAGTTGCAAAATGTAATAAATTTTCAAAACGTATCGATTTTCGGCATTTCGTCAATGATTTGACATTTAATATATACCGGATGTCATTTAATTGAAATTTGATATTGGTAGTGTAAATATCTAGACTGACATTGAAAGAAACATTACTTTTTAAGAAAAAAATATTGCGGAAAAATTTGGAGCCTTGTCGTAAGCGAAAACAAGCCGATTTACGCACTGCAACTCTTTCGATCAAATGTTCCCTTCTGTTCATTTCACCCCACGGTAAAAAGTTGTGAATGTCAAAAATCATGAAATTGAGTATTTTTTGTGTTACCTATTTGACATAGATCTGCAATAGTGTATATTGTAATAAAGATGACTTCTAAATGTGATGTCCAAGTGCTGATAAGCTCAACCGCACTAAAATGTTTGTGCTGTGTTCATGTCTTTGTCCATTTTTGACATTTTAGGTCTTACACAGTATGAGAATATAATTCTTGTCACTTTGTTCCCTGCCAATTATGCTTATATGCCTAGTAGTCTCCTCTACAGCCTTGTGGTTAAGCGTCCGCTTTGAGTGCAGAAGGTCCCGGGTTCGATCCTAGCCCGCGGGGACAGGACAGTTGGACAGGGAAGGCAGAATTTATGAAATGTTGATAGAACGAGACATTCTCTTGCTTCTTCTGCGTCAATGTAGTTAGGCTACTACTTTCATTTTTCAAGACACTTAGCCAATGAGAAATATTTTTGTGATTTTACCTTCCGTTACAATGACACGATTTCCACTGACAAATTATTATTACTATTAGTAGTAGTTTTTGTTTCCTCCATGACTGTGTAGCATGAAATGACATAATGACAATGAATATAAATAAGAACGATAAGAACATCATTATAGCACTGAGAATTTGACGTGATCCTGACCTTATATGCATTAATACAATGTATTTTAGAAGGTTATTGCGTTTAATATAAAAAACCTCGAGAAAATCGTGCAATATCGGTCGTTTAAATTTGTATTGGTATTACGCCTCGAGTTTTTTTTTCATATTTCCCGCTAATGAAAACAAACAGCCGGGATTACAAATATAGACAATATATCAGCTCCTAATTATGCTAATAGAAGGTCGATACTCGTGTCGAATTCTCCGTACTATACCATAAAACATTATAGTTCGATTTCGAGCATTGAATCATAACTGTACTTTTGAGGTTTTTCTAGTTGGTATGTGAATATGCGTGAAGTAAGCAGCTAGCTGTCAGTTGCCAGTAGCCGATTCAACTACACAATCCTGCTGCCGATTCGATTTTCGCTAGCGTGTCGGCAACTGCGAACTGGGTCCGGGGGATAGCAGCCAATTCGATTTATAGTAAAGGGTCGAATAGGCAACTGCGAACTGCCAACGTCGGCATTGTACGGAACAGTATGTCGTAACCCGTAGTGCATTGTCTCAGTGGGGTCCTGTCATCCAACCTGGTCGTAGATCATTTTTAACTAACTACAGACAAATAATGAGTTCAAACTTTGTTCATCACTACGCTCGATGTACTACGAACAACTACATTCATCAACAGTTTTCCCTGACTTCGGTTTACTACCAGCAGACTCAGGACCCTCCTTGTACAGGATGTTCATCCACAACCGTCTGACCACGACATTAACACACGTCGTTGAACACTATAAGTTTGAAACTTGATGTATCAAGTATCTCCTCTGGAGTTTAGATGTACTGTTATTTGAAATAGTTCATGTGGTATTCTGAATACAGGTTAAAGGAATTTCTGTAGAACGTCTCATTCTCAAGCCTCAGTTCCTGGATGGTAACTGGCTCATACCGTTTCTATGCCTGTCTCCATCGGTACGAAACGGGGCTTTGCCGTTCTTTACCGGCCAGTGTTCACCGTGGTGTGCGTCATACCGGTATGACATTTAGAAGGACGGTAGAGCAACGGATCTTATTCGAAAAGTCCCGGAAATCCCTGCATATAATTGGGTCCGTCGCGCTGAATATATCAATTTTCGCGAACAAATCGTGCAATATTGGTCCTTAAAATTTGTGTTGGTAGTATACACCGAGCGTCTTCGGGTTTTTTCACGCTTATGAAAACATACCACCGGAGTTATAAATATAGTCATTTTATCAGCTGTTCAATTGAGAATCACGTCAAATTTTCCGTACTTTACATTACACACCGTACAACCCGCTGTGTGTTTGACATTCACAACGTTTTACCGTGGGGTGAAATGAACAGAAGGGAACATTTGATCGAAAGAGTTGCACTGCGTAAATCGGCTTGTTTTCGCTTACGACAAGGCCCCAACGTTTTCCGCTATATTTTTTTCTTAAAAAGTAATGTTTCTTCCAATGTCAATCTAGATGTTTAGAATACCAATATCAAATTTCAATTCAATGAAATCCGGTAATTGTTAAATGTCAAATCATGGACGAAGAGCAGAAAATATGTTACATTTTGAAAATTTAACACATTTCAAAAAATTATTACATTTTGCAACTTTATTAAAAAGTGTAATAACACTTCTCAACCCGTTTTGTAATAAATACCTCACCTTTAAGGTGATTTCTAAAATTTATTACATTTTGCAACTTTATTACAAAACGGGTTGCAAACATTTTTTCAAAGTGTAATAAGCTCTCAACCCGTTTTGTAATAATTATAACATTTTGCAACTTGATTACAAAACGGGTTGCAATGATTTTTTCAAAGTGTAATAACACTTCTCAACCCGTTTTGTAATAAATACCTCACTTTTGAGGTGATTTCAAAAATTTATTAGATTTCGAAAAATTATAATAAAAGGGTTGCAAGGTCATTTCCAAGCAAAAGAACACCTCAAAATCCTTTTTTGTAATGAATACCTCACTTTTGAGGTGATTTCAAAAATTTATTCAATTCCAAAAAATTATTACAAAACGGGTTGCAATGTCATATCCAAGCAAAAGAACACCTCAAAACCCTTTTTTGTGATTTCAAAAAATAATTACATTTCGAAAAATTATTACAAAACGGGTTGCAAGGTCATTTACAGGCAAAAGAACACTTCTTAACCCGTTTGGTATTGAATACCTCACTTTTGAGGTGATTTCAAAAAATTATTACATTTCGAAAATTTATTACAAAACGGGTTGAAAAGTTATTTTAAAGTGTAATAACACTCCCAGCTTGTTTTGTAATAAATACCTCACTTTTGAGGTGATTTCAAAAATTTATTACATTTTGAAAATTTATTACATTTTGAACATATATTACAAAACGGGTTACAAGGTTATTTTCAAGGTGTAATAACTCTCTCAATCCGTTTTGTAATGAATACCTCACTTTTGAGGTGATCTTAAAAAAATTATTACATTTTGCAACTTTATTACAAAACGGGTTGCAAACATTTTTTCAAAGTGTAATAAGCTCTCAACCCGTTTTGTAATAATTATTACATTTTGCAACTTTATTACATAACGGGTTGCAATGTTTTTTTCAAAGTGTAATAACACTTTCTTAACCCGTTTTGTAATAAATACCTTATTTTGAGGTGATTGCAAAAATTTATTACATTTCGAAAAATTATTACAAAACGAGTTGCATGGTTATTTTCAAAGTGTAATAACTCTCTCAAACCGTTTTTTTATGAATACCTCACTTTTGAGGTGATTGCAAAAATTAATTACATTTGGAAAAATTATTACAAAACGAGTTGCATGGTTATTTTCAAAGTGTAATAACACTTCTCAACCCGTTTTGTAATAAATACCTCACTTTTGAGGTGATTTAAAAAAATTATTACATTTCGAAAAATTATAACAATATGGTTGCAAGGTCATTTCCAAGCAAAAGAGCGCATCAAAACCTTTTTTTGTAATGAATACCTCACTTTTGAGGTGACTTCAAAAAATTATTACATTTCGAAAAATTATTACAAAACGGGTTGCAAGGTCATTTCCAAGCAAAAGAACACTTCTTAACCCGTTTTGTATTGAATACCTCACTTTTGAGGTGATTTCAAAACATTTTTACATTTCGAAAAATTATTACAAAACGGGTTGCAAGGTCATTTCCAAGCAAAAGAACACTTCTTAACCCGTTTTGTATTGAATACCTCACTTTTGAGGTGATTTCAAAAAATTATTACATTTCGAAAATTTATTACAAAACGGGTTGAAGTTATTTTAAAGTGTAATAACACTCCCAGCTTGTTTTGTAATAAATACCTCACTTTTGAGGTGATTTCAAAAATTTATTACATTTTGAAAATTTATTACATTTTGAACATATATTACAAAACGGGTTACAAGGTTATTTTCAAGGTGTAATAACTCTCTCAATCCGTTTTGTAATGAATACCTCACTTTTGAGGTGATCTTAAAAAAATTATTACATTTTGCAACTTTATTACAAAACGGGTTGCAAACATTTTTTCAAAGTGTAATAAGCTCTCAACCCGTTTTGTAATAATTATTACATTTTGCAACTTTATTACAAAACGGGTTGCAAACATTTTTTCAAAGTGTAATAAGCTCTCAACCCGTTTTGTAATAATTATTACATTTTGCAACTTTATTACACAACGGGTTGCAATGTTTTTTTCAAAGTGTAATAACACTTTCTTAACCCGTTTTGTAATAAATACCTTATTTTGAGGTGATTGCAAAAATTTATTACATTTCGAAAAATTATTACAAAACGAGTTGCATGGTTATTTTCAAAGTGTAATAACTCTCTCAAACCGTTTTTTATGAATACCTCACTTTTGAGGTGATTGCAAAAATTAATTACATTTGGAAAAATTATTACAAAACGAGTTGCATGGTTATTTTCAAAGTGTAATAACACTTCTCAACCCGTTTTGTAATAAATACCTCACTTTTAAGGTGATTTAAAAAAAATATTACATTTCGAAAAATTATAACAATATGGTTGCAAGGTCATTTCCAAGCAAAAGAGCGCATCAAAACCTTTTTTTGTAATGAATACCTCACTTTTGAGGTGACTTCAAAAAATTATTACATTTCGAAAAATTATTACAAAACGGGTTGCAAGGTCATTTCCAAGCAAAAGAACACTTCTTAACCCGTTTTGTATTGAATACCTCACTTTTGAGGTGATTTCAAAACATTTTTACATTTCGAAAAATTATTACAAAACGGGTTGCAAGGTCATTTCCAAGCAAAAGAACACTTCTTAACCCGTTTTGTATTGAATACCTCACTTTTGAGGTGATTTCAAAAAATTATTACATTTCGAAAATTTATTACAAAACGGGTTGAAGTTATTTTAAAGTGTAATAACACTCCCAGCTTGTTTTGTAATAAATACCTCACTTTTGAGGTGATTTCAAAAATTTATTACATTTTGAAAATTTATTACATTTTGAACATATATTACAAAACGGGTTACAAGGTTATTTTCAAGGTGTAATAACTCTCTCAATCCGTTTTGTAATGAATACCTCACTTTTGAGGTGATCTTTAAAAAATTATTACATTTTGCAACTTTATTACAAAACGGGTTGCAAACATTTTTTCAAAGTGTAATAAGCTCTCAACCCGTTTTGTAATAATTATTACACTTTGCAACTTTATTACAAAACGGGTTGTAACAAAGCTATCTAACACTGGTGACAGTCGACTCATCTGACCCTGAGTGAAGCTATCTAACACTGGTGACAGACGACTCTTCTGACCCTGAGTGAAGCTATCTAACACTGGTGACAGTCGACTTATCTGACCCGGGGTGAACCTATCTAACACTGGTGACAGTCGACTCATCTGACCCAGGGTGAAACTATCTAAAACTGGTGACAGTCGACTCCTCTGACCCTGAGTGAAGATATCTAACACTGGCGACAGTCGACTCCTCTGACCCTGAGTGAAGATATCTAACACTGGCGACAGTCGACTCCTCTGACCCTGAGTGAAGCTGTCTAACACTGGCGACATTCGACTCCTCTGATACAGGATGGAACTTTCTAACACCGGTGACAGTCGACTTCTCTGATCCAGGGTGAAACTTTCTAACTTTGACGGCAGTAAACTCCTCTGGCCCCGTGTGAGGCTATCTAACTAGGGTGACAGTAGACTCCTCTGACCCCGTGTGAGGTTGTCTTACTATGGCAATAGTAGATTTCTATGGCTTAGTGTGAGGTTATCTAACTTTGGCAACAGAAGGCTTCTTCCGGCTCATGATGAGGCGTTTTAGTTTACGTGACAATTTGTTTGAAAATAACCTATCCGGTATTTTGTTAAACACTATTTTAGTGCGGAAGTAACCTTGATAAAATCTGAATGCACTAAAGTTGGCAAGCATCTTGTTATTGCTAAAAGACGAATCGGTATAGTTTGCAAACTTAAATAATCAATCGGGGGTCATCTAATTTCATTATTCGTCGTTTAGACCGAGGCCACTTTCATGCATAACTAGCAATTTGTTCGTACAATGCTCTGTTTGTGCCTTTAGATATGACTACTTTCCTCGTTATGTTATTATTTTTTCTTGACAACCATTAAAAATGTGTTTTAGCGCACCCTGTGATATTGTTTGGCCAAGTTGATACGTGAAAGTGTGACATTCTGGCTGTTGAAATTCGTATATTCCTGTGCACGTTTGTGTTATTCATTACGACGTGTGTCGGCTGCCTGTGTTTTGTTTATTATTTTTGTGTGCGTTACTTTTCGTGCCGTTCATAATCTGCCGTTGTTTGTTGAGTGTTACCTTCCCTATCAGATTTGTTATTATCTTATTGTGCATGTCCAAGAATGAAGAAAAATACAAAACATGGTAAAACCATCGCAGTTATTCCATTTTCTTCTACAGACAATCTTTATTTCAAAATCGTTCGTCCATTTACTGTACCAACCGTCTTTAAAACTCGAGCTCATTAAAAGGTTTATCGATTTGTTTAAAACCAGGCATTTAATTATTCATTAATTGATAGCCCTGAAATGTAATTGTTTTACTTAATCACACTAGTTCAATGAATGTTATCATGGTAAAGAATCGGATAGCATGTTACTGGATCGGCCGTCATACATAAATATACCAATAACAAACCTCCTTCTTTCATGGTCGGTTACTTACAAATACACACTTTAAGAGCTTCTATTTACGAACATTAGGTTAGATGTTCAATGATCGCAATGATAAAGTCTATCAAACTAAAATAATAAATGTAAATCATTATAGAAAATATTTTAATTGCGTTTAATATAACGTAAATACGAAGTGTATGTTACTCAGGTAGAATGAAAGACATCTTGTGTTACAGGCACTTGAGCGGTGTAGATATTTGAGTATAATAATAACACTTCAATAAAGTACCGTCATATTTCACTGCATTGAACTTCTCCGACGGAACTGAATTTGAATATTTTTGTACTATTACATACAAAATGGATTTTGAACGGAGAGCATCTAAGATCAGTTTTGATGTTAATTCTAAAAGTAAGTAAAGTTTTCATGCATTTGGTTAGCTAATATTTATAGGTTTAAATTCTGATGATATCGTGCATTTGTTAAAATTTTACTGCAAATGCGTTAAGTTAGGACATCGCATCATCACTGCGAAGTTATGGCTTTGAGCGTGTACGAATAAGCCATAACTTTGCCAAAAATGCATACTCAAAAAGATTGACAATTATAAAATATACCTGATATAAGTAATAATATCTAGATCGATTATCATATTATATTTCTATGATTAAAAATTATTTTTCACATGAAGGCATCAAAAAGAACACACACTCGCTACTTAAACCTTCATTATTCATTCAACATCGAATCAAAGCCTTCATATATTACATATAGTGATCAATTCTTTGGTGTTAATTTAAATGATTGATTGATTTTAATTACATTTTCCTCATTAATGATCGAACATGATTCGTATTTCGCCGTGACTTTTTATTGCATGTGTGTTTAGAACAAATCCAAAGACGGTCTTGATACGCAAATCACTAACGGTTTTTATGACGTTCCAAAAGCTAAATGATGTGAATTTAATGTTTGGTCACGGGCATGTTATGTTAGTTTTATTTAAATGTTAAGTCTAGAGGTAATAAATTCAGACACATAGAATGAAATTGTTCTCATAATTTTAAGATGTTGTCGAGTGTTTATTTGAACCTGCGGACCCAGTAACGTAAACTACACGACTTCAAAAATATGATACGAAAAATAAACAAGTGTCAATAATAGGGAGTATGCTTTACGCACTGTAAGTTCTTTATCGTATATTTGTTTTTATTTTTGATTTACTGATTTGTTCCGTAAGTGTGCTATATCGCCACATGCATCGTAATACGACGTATTCAAAGATCATACAAACCATTTCTTGTCGTATTCTGTGACGCATTGTAAAGGGATAATAAATTTCAAAATGATCACGTAAATCCGATGTCACAATAAACAATAAGAATTTAATCAAATAGTTGCGTAGATAATGCAAACTTTCTAATACTAACACTAACACACAATAATTTACCATTTACATTATAATTAAACCTAACAGACATTAAATTATGCGACTAACCGCATGAGTAAAGGAATGTACAATATACATTGAAAATCATCTGACCATGTACTGTATATAAAATTTATGTTGGTCATTGCATGATCACCTCAAATTCTCTTACATACAAGTATAATCGTTATCAAATAGATAAAAATGGATGCAACATAAAACAGTGATGGTAACGTAAAATACCGATCTTACCCGGATTCTGGCGAATCTATTATCAACATGAACTAATTCCCATCCGTGTGTTTTCAAAACTTAGTTACTGGTAATTCATTTTTCTGTCTTCAGGTTTTCGACCTAGCAGTGTGAAGAGTGTGCAAGAATCGGAATGTCATGTGACTGAACTACGACCGAAGTCGGGGAAGAGTTTGACGTTTCAACTCGGCAGTGACCGGTTAACTCCGGTAATATCATTGTCGTCTGCCGGATACTCACAATTCAAGCGTGAAGTGAAAACGCCAATATCAGCACGACGAGTTTCCAAGTAAATGATTGTCTTAGATTAAAAACTACCATATGTATGTATTCTTTAAAGTGAGGTTATTACAGTGCGGTAGTTGAAAATCAATTTTAGTTTGGTTTTGCGTCGCGTTTTTCAAACCGTTATTTTAATTATATTACCCTTAGTAGTTTTCCTTGAATTATGTATCATCCAGTACTTACTTGCTCTCCATGTAGTAGTTGACCATTTCTCAACATATTGAAGATATGAATATCACAGGTGTCTATAACCTCTCAAGTCTCGGAATCGCACTCGCGGAACGTCTGTATAACAGTCGGGCTCTCTCTCGAACGTTCTATGCATATCTTTTTGTACACCATTCTAGGAGTTATAGTTTACGTTTGTTTGTAACCCCGTAATTGCTTTCTTAAATACATTGTCAGTAACCTAATAACAATAGACAACCAAAACTCATAAATCAATTTTAGTTGTAAAGTAATACAGTGAAGTTCCGCTAATAAGACCAGTCAAAAAGTGGTCTTATAAGCGAATGGGTCTTAATAGCGGACCTTTTTTGTTCTTAATTTAATACTTTGGGACCACAACATTGCAAAAATCTGCATGCTTTCGAAATAATTGAAGTGGTCCTATTAGCGGAACTTCACTGTATAAGGTATTGTGTTCATATTGAGTGGAACCTTTGTTTCGTTGCGTAATATATCATTGTAAGACATTATATGGTAACGTTTATTTCTTATAACTATAGATAATGAGAATGTCGATATAATCAATGTCATCATCTTTATGAGTCTATGATATTATCGTATAGACATTCTGGTGTATGATCGATACGATTAGATGTCTGACTTAAGTTGATGTCTGCTCTCAAAGATGAATCAGTTTGTCCTTGACAATATTTTATATCTATTTTATATTACTGTATCTATTTGTGATAGGCGTTTTTGCATTGTGGACATTAACTGGACAATGTGTCTTACTTGGATTTTGCTTGCGCCTACATTCGGTATAAGAATGGTAAAGCTTGGGCCCCACTGAGTATTCCGATGTACGATCTGACTTAATAAGCATTTAGGACAAAGGGAACAAGATCCTCGTAGTCAAGGGGAAGCTTTGGAAAAAAGTCCTGAAACAGTTTGTGAAATCGGTTGGCATTGATATAATCGGTTGTTGTCGAAGAAATCGGGTTGACATCGCCGATGTGAAATTCCTCAGTTGGATCTAGGGTTCTACTCTCTCTACTTCATTACACTATCTGTGCTCGAAGTATTTCAACAAAGCATACTGTTGTTATGTATTGCTGACTTTGTAGAACTTGACGTTTGTCTGTTCCACTGTTACAAGTACAAAACTGTAGTAAACCCTCGTGGCGAATAACATCAGAAATGACGTTTTTCACAATCGACCTTAAATGAATTAGTATAAACACCGACTGTTTATTTTGTCTTCAGTGCCCGTGTTTCACAAAGTGGAAGAAGTACAGCTCTAAGCTCTATAAGAGAAGGGGCTAGGAGTCCCACACCTAATGCATTCTGTGATATGGAACCAGTGTTTCTGGATCTTCAACTGGATAGATGTGGCCTTACAATCTGGCGAATACAGGTAGGATTCAGCGTCTGGTACTTCTATACCTAGTTATTTTCCTATACATGTACACGTTATTTGCTCTGAGGACATCATTAAAGCTTGCTTCGTGCTCATTTTGAACATAAAATTTCAATTATCCCTTAATTTACAGTGCAACGATTAAACAAAGTTCAGTTGATCAGCACATGTTACTCTGGCTTTTTAGGGCAACCCATCTTATACATATAAAATTTCGGTTAAACACAAAATATAATATTACTGTTAGTTATATCGATAGATTAATTTCTACGTACATTAAAGCAATAAACTGTTAGAAACATTTGAGATTTAAGCATGGCATTGAGTGGAGCATGATGAATCTTATTTAATCAAGAGACCAGTTGTTTGTGGGGACAGTGTTATGATGCGAGCATGTTAACCCCTTTTCCAATGTGTGTTTTACTTCTTAAGGAAGAACTAAGAAGAACCGTCGGTAGAAATGTTAACACAAGTTCTATATTCATTTGATTACTGCATGTGTGCTTGGAATAAAACATGGTTTTAACAAATGAGATTATGTATTGAACTCCAATGCCTTTTTGTTCAAGGGGATATTGACCTACGAGATTTCGGTTAATACCTATTGGCACACGACATGGAACATATAATAGAATTACAGGATAGGCTTCATATATTATGTTAAATACCGGTAGTTGACACACGCGGTATTTGGAAACGTCCCCTCTGAATCATACGTTAATACTCGAGTTGAAGTACCTGACAGAAATATTGAACTTTAAACTTTTAAAAGCGTTTAAACAATGAATGACCGAATTATTTTTTAAGTAACGTATTTTAAAATACATCGTACTTTCTGTCAACGATTTTGAATGACTCTTTATTTTTAGGATAAAAGAGAGTACCTGGTAATAATTTTTATAAGCAGTGCTTCGTCCTGAAACTTAAGGCACAAATCACCCAGACACCGGACGATGTCCTTGCATCCGAGGTGCACCCGATGTTAATGTATCGTGCGGACACTGGTCGATATGTGAAAGGAGACAAAAATGATTCCGGCCCGATTAGACAATCCCGATGATCGGACGGCGTTCGGATTGCACTTTGTTTTGCCTTGGTATCAGTTTTCTTTTCAAGTATGCTTTAATGATACATTTGTTTTTATATTGTAGGGGAAGACTTTAACTCCGCTGAATGAGATTGAGTATGGATTGTTTCATGAAGGGAATGCATACATAGTCTTCAATGTAAGTTCTCTGAAGTGTGGATCCACTTAAGATATAATTAATGGACATGCGTACATTATGCAACACAATTTAATGACAATTGACTGTGTTATTGTTTCCAGATAACGGACATACTTTCCTTCATAACGTCTCATTGCGGACGGTCGCCTTTTGAGCAAAACACCTCTAAGTTTCCCTTGTACGGAGCCGAAGACTTAGTTAAGCTTGCAGACGTTTTAAGCAGCCATTAATTTTCTAGTCAGGAATTGTTAACAGGGTTTGCTTAAACGCTGTTTTAGAATTCAGTTTTGAAAGCTCTTCGATTCTAAAAAAATAGCAAAATGTTGACATATGCGGATAACATCAGTCTTTGCAATAGTTCATCAGTTACCAGACATACACTATCGATACCAATGGTTCATTACATAACCAGTCTACACACCGAAAAAGTAATAAAACCGAGAACCAATGTACTGAAACTGTCATTCACTCTGTGGCTGGTAATGGTAACTGTCTATCCTCAGAAACAATTAACCAAACCTTCTTCTTACAGCGCTATCACCGCTTTTATTTTGTTTTACACCAATATTACACAGCTACAGTTTTCATTTTCTGGATGTTTAAGATATACTTGTATTAGACTGTATACATTAATATTCGATAATAGTAATGTTGCATTTACGTTTCAGGTTTCATCATGCTACGAGAGATCATTACATTACTGGAGTGGCCAACACTGTGCGGAGGTACAATATTTTCATATCTGTTACGTCATTATTTGTAGGAGTTGTTTTCTGGAATATACGGTTATCCTCCAAATTACGAGAATTTACGAGAATTCTATGCTATATATGATTGAATTGAGAAATCGAATATTCACCCGTATGAGATTTACATTATCTGACTCGAATCTTCACCACATATAAACCTAATCACTGTACGACTTATTGGAATACTATACAATTTAACTTGTATGACTTATTGTGATTGAAACATCTGGTGATTTCCTACCACTTCACGACTTATTGCAAGCCAATGCAATCCAACGTGTACTCCTTATTGCGATAACCGGAAGTTGACTCGTTTATACACTGTAATCTTGCACCAGCATAAACCGATTCCATAATCAACATTTCTAGAACCCATTTGATGTTGGTCATGTTTGCCAAGGTTCATGAATCCCTTATGTCATAGGTACCATTAATATAGTCATGTTAGTGTCATGATGGTAGAAGTGATTAAATACTCGTAATAAACATCCTGTAAACTTATCAACACATTTACTGTCGCAAATAAACAAGACGTACGTATAAACAGTCCAGATCAATTTACGTTGATATGATACACATCTATACGACACACTTTTTGTACCTTTAAATTGTTATTTAAACAAAAAATTAATCGTAACATTAAATGACTCATATTCCAAGATGGACATCACGCAGAGGTATTTACTCCTTCATAGATATGGTTAAGTTACATCCACTGAGTGAAGTAGTTAGCTGATAAGCCAGTATATATAAACCACGGGGTAACAAAGTTGACAGTTTTATCATGACGGAACATAGTTTGTACTTGACATTGTTAGGTAGACGTGAGAATGTTAAGGGTATACGGGCAGTAAGTTATTTACTTACGGTAGTTTTGGCAGGTTTAAATGTCAAGAAGGGACGAAACTAATAAACTGTGGCATAGTGTCATCTTAAAACAATTGAGCAAAGCCTTCAATTCCCCGTTACATAATCCTGCCAACATGGGTTTCGTTTACACCATTGTACAACTTATATAATATATTATATTCTGGTATTTTTATACTAAGTAATTATTTTTCTCAAAGTTTAATAGTCTCTTAAAGTTCTTGATAGAATGCGCAATGTTTTATTGTAATGTTATGTGTATATTGTATGACAGTTGTATAAAGATGGTACGTAAATAAATAGAATAAGAGGCAAAACATTTTAGTTAACTTATGTTCGATTTGAAGGCACATTAATACATTGCATCTTATAAAGTGCATTACTGGAACTTACTACGTATTAACAACCCTTAATTATTACTATGTATTAACAACCCTTAATTATTTATAATTTTTCTTTATTTCAAGGCTGATACTAAATACGCAGAAGAAAAGGCACACGAACTTGACAATATTATTTCAACTGCACATATATTATCAAGAGAGGTAAATAAATAACGTATATACTATATATATTTGTATGCAATTCGATGTAAAATCGAATATTTTTCCCGAGTTAGCAGTGGATAAAAAATAACCTAATTTTACACTGAACCGTACAAATATTTATTTCATGCTTATTTTTGGAATCTAAAATGAGTTTACTCGTTAATTTAAGTTTTGCTGATTGTATTAACCACGTGATCACAAGAGTCCGTGATATAAAGGCACCATGATATATACGGTATAACCTGATATAAAGCCCATTCAAGGGATTCATCCAACATGACTGTATAACACATGTGTATGACGGATTGTGATTTAATGATATTGTGTTCCGACGACAGGTGGTTGCTTAATACAGATGGCCACTAAAATAGGTTTGAACAAAGTACTAGATTTTTTTATTATATGCTTTCTTTTTCTTTCAGTTTCAGCGACATGAATCGACTGTCTTCCAGAGGTTGTTTCCGGACGGTATTATGTACGTATATATAACTTTCCTTTCATCCTATATTCATATTTGAACAAGATGTTAGCTCTGAATACGAGTACAGAACACATTTCGATTAACTGACAATACTGTAAAGTCATTTATATTCGCGGTGGATTAATTTTTGTTTATTTTGCGGATGAACTACATCTTGAAATTAAATTCCCTCAAATAATTGACATCAAAAACATATTTTTCATTCAATATTTTAAATGCACGGATTTTAGAAAAATCTCCAAATTAATATTTTACTATAATCAGCGAAATTCAAAACCCTCGAAAATTAATGATTTTACGCAATATATAAATATTTGCGAAGCCTTGATTGATTCTTCGTATAGAAACTGGTGTTGGTAGGGCGTTGACAAGCCTAGTTTGTTTGTAAATTGCGTCATCATACGTAGAGACCCTGTACTTACATTTGATCAGTGAAACACTGGAAATCAAATTTCAAAGTATTCTCCAAAACATTAGATCATAAAATCATTTACTGATTCTGATATTTTTCTATGTAATGATACATGTATGTACTTAAAATTAGCAAAGATAAATGTCAACAAAAACACGTTTAGAAATTAATTATATAGTATATTTAACGTTTCAGCATTTTGCCTTCATCAGGAAATACATTTTTTTTTACTTAAAATTAGAAAATACACGACGAAATATTTGTGAATCGATAAGTATGTCCATACAATCAAGATGTATTTGGCTCCATAAATCATCTATCATGGATTTTTACTCAAGGGGGACAACTATTTTGGAATATTTCAGAATTATTTTCAGAGTTGTGTACCTTGTAAGATTAAATCTACTAATTCGGTATGAAAATGAGAAACATGAAGCAATTTCACATGACACTCGCTTATACTTGCCGATTATACAGTACAACCTCTGTAGAGCAACGCCCTTTAGGAGCTGCACACACCATTGTACAGAGTTTGTTGCTCTACAGAGGTTACATTTGTAGTAAATATCAGCTTGCACATGCACACACAATCGTGTATAATATATGCATACTTCAATTTAATCCAGATACATCGAAGGAAAACATAAGATCGGGGTATCCAAAGCTGCAACATACGATATGAGAATGTACATGGTGTCTGGAAGAAAGTACGCACGCGCAGAATGTGTAAGTCTTATTGTAGTGTTTTAGTTAGTATAATTATGTCAAAAGGACCCGAACATATAAACGTTACCTTACCTAACGCTCTACCCTCATCACACCGCGGTCATACTGCCCTGCATGCCCGAAAGATAATCGTAAATGTTACCTTAGCTTTTTTGGACTTTCGGGTAGCTGTAACTAGGCATTTTAGCTTTTTAACAACTGGAATCAGGACTTTCGGCCTTTTGACAGCTGAAACTAGGAGTTTCGGCTTTTTGACAGCTGAAACTAGGTCTGTCGACTTTTTGACATTTGAAACTTGGACTTTCGCCCTTTTGACAGCTGAAACTAGGTAGTTCAACTTTTTGACAGCTGAAACTAGGTATTTCACTTTTTGACAGCTGAAACTAGGTATTTCAATTTTTTGACTTATCGATCGCTGCAACTTGTACTTTTAGTGGTTTAGTTTCATTTCTCGTCAGTTGTGTGTTGGGCATTGTGCCATGTTATCGTGGTCTTTGGTTATTCTGTTTTCTGTGCTCTGCCGTGTCAGTTGAGTGATGTCTTCAATGTCCGAATTATCATTTTCTTTTTGCTATATACAGGTTCATCCTAGCAAGGAACATCTTCAATCAAATACAGTGACTATTCTGGATGGGTTTCCTCGGATATATGTTTGGATTGGTGAAAAGACGGGATACGTTCTACGCAGTAAAGTACGTATGTGATTAATTCAGTACAAGTGCATGTTCAATCGTCTGGGGGTAACCATGCATTCTTATAGATCCCCGGAATACACCGTCTGTAACATGACATTTATCTAAATAAAGCATCAATATTAAAACTTGGTGGGATTCATGAACTCTCATATTTGTCTTGAATATCCCTTCCCTAACATGCCATTAAAACAATCAATACTAAGGTAATGAGGTTTTCGTGCATGTACTCTTGGCCAGAATACCTTGTATGTACATAAATATATAGGGGGGGGGGGGGGGGGGGGGGGTAAACAAGGTTACAACATGTTCATACGAGTGACTATTCGACAAACAAACAAAATAAAAATAACTTAAATAGAAAATCTCCTTCATGAACAAGGGATATTTCATTGTTCTTTGTGTACTTTTTCAGGGTATAAGAATAGCCAGAAAGATCCAGCACCGACAGAGGGAAGGGAAATGTCATATTGTTGTGATAGGTAAGTATTTATAGATTGTGTTATTTTTTCAAAAGTGTTTATGACATACTACGTGTGGCATTGTGCGAGTACGACACGTTTATACATGAATGCAATCAAACAAGACAAACCCCAGGATTTATCGACGTTTCGACTATATTTACAAGTTTTCTTCAGGAATATAAATAAAGTAAAACAAGACAATTGCTCTCAGGAATATAAACAAATAGATAAACAAGGTCATGGGTGATGACGTCATATACTATGACGTTACAAGTGTAGATGGAAACACTCCATTACTCTTTGTGTACCGATGTACACCGGTATATGACATGGAATGCATGTTCATGTTTTAACAGTTCCGTTAAAAGATAAATACATCAACATCATTTATAGTGCTTATAGCCATAGCTGTAATTGTACTCAGCGTCAATATTCCCGTTACACTGTGTTAAAAGCCGACCACGACTATGTTTTGACCTTACTGTGTAGTCACAGCTATCCTATTTAACAATATTCAAAATTAATGCACACACTATAAAGCTTTAGTACCGATAGGTCATATTGTGTACAAAATACAGAGGTATATATAAGTGGTAACCTTTCAGTGACGCCCAGTATATAAAATGTGAACAGATACGCCTTGTCTCGACCTTGAGTCGTCATGTCATCCGTCATGTGAGATGAAGGTTATAGGTTCGGGTTGACCGGTGGTATTATATGTAGTCCGCCTATACAGACCCTGTGTTAAATTGAATGAGACAAAGATAATCAAGCCCACAATAAAATCCAGCTAAAATTGAAAATGAAGTTATGATAATCGATCGACAAAATGTGTTCGTGTAATATGCACCTGGCAGTTGTTGTATATTTTCGAGAATCTCATTTTAGATCAATTGTACACA
Source organism: Spisula solida (assembly GCA_947247005.1). NCBI lineage: Eukaryota > Metazoa > Mollusca > Bivalvia > Venerida > Mactridae > Spisula > Spisula solida. The sequence continues at coordinate 38,744,914 of OX365951.1, forward strand.
GTTTTGTTGAAGTCTGTTCATACTTTCAAAAGATATTTTTTCAAGTTGCAGTAGGAGCATACATGTATATGCTGATTGTTAAAATGCTAGTACATTGTACAATATAGTAAAATATCGGACAGCGAAGGCAGCAATCAACTGAAACAGTCGAGCACAGACAACATAAAAACATCATACACCACAAGCATACGCACACAACTGAACGAGAATATGAACTTTACCTCTGAAAATCCACGTTTCAGCTATTAGAAAGTAATAGCACAAGTCCCAACTGTCAAACAGATTAAATATCTATTTTTTAACTACACCAAAACTGTAATATAAGTATTATGTATTATCGGTAGTGTAGCTGTTAGGGTCAGTCCTGACTGAGTACGGAGAGTATGTGAACAAATCACATCAACGCTTGCTTCTTCTGGAATATTGAGAAGCAGGAATAAATACGTCAAACACAGTACATGCATTACTCATGTATTTTAACACAACTCAAACAGCAGTTTCAGAAAAGTTTACATGATTAAACCCATGGCCGCCAGTGTCAATACTGAAGTATACGCCACGCTAATGTACTTACACTGAGCGGCTTTGAAAACGCAACACTAATGAAAATCAAGATAACTTTTTTATTGATTAATATTTATCAACGAAATTTTGTGTGCGTGTTATTTGCTACCAATGGATTGTAACACTCAATGTTCTTTCCATCAAAATTCGCTACAATGGTGCATTGAACCATGAAATGGATAAAACGAAGCACGTAAGAGGAATTGATTGTACAAAAATGAACGATGCAATTATTATTTTATGTTAGGTCAATTTGAATAGCCAATCAATCAACACATTTGAAAAATCAGACCCGCAACATAGTGGTCGTGAAGTTTCAAAAACACTTGATGGCAATGTTTCAGATTTAACGAAAAATACTACCAATTTTACAGTCAAGGGAAAGTAATTATTGATAGAGATAGAGTGAATAAAATTCATTTTTTCTGAATCTAAATTGAACTTTATATTTTTATGTGTTTTACTTTATTTCTGTCTCCATGATATGCACGGACACTTGTTACCGAACTTTATACGAAGAATAGGTACACATCGGCATTAACAATCTGAAAAACGCAGAAGGACTTAGGGCATAACATTTGCTTTTGTTAGTAATGTATATAGTTATGTTGATTAATGTTTCATACATGTCTTTATGCCATTTGATAGCATAGCTTTTTATGCTTATGTTTATTTTAATATTAAATAGGTCTTTCATATTGGCCACACAACATGGATGACCTTGTCAACTCAAATATTGCATCTGTTTTGTTTTCTCCCCGGTCGGTTGTAAATGTATTTATGCTCATAAAATGTATTTCGACCGTTCAACGTCATAACTATTTTTTTCTCACAGGTATTCATTAATTGTGGCTGTAAAGGGTCTTATCATATTGTCATGGAATGAAATGGATTGTAATGCCATATATCTTAGCTACAAATGCTGAAAATGTCAGCAAAATGTATTGCATATTGGCCAAGTTATTGGTAAATACACACATACAGGGTGTCCCAAAAAAAACGGGGACCTGCCTAAAACCCTTATAACTTATTTAATTTGTAATGAATTTGACTAATTTTTTGTGAGAGAGTGTAAAAGTGATCTCTACTTCTAAAATTGGTACTTATTAATATGTTTTGCTTTGAAACAGGAAGTGACGTCACCATTTTACATATGGCGTTATTTCCTGGTTTTTTTTTGCTGACTTACGTGGAAAATTTCATCATTTGATAAGACATTGTTGTCTGAGCATTCATTTTGAGAAAAACAAGGTTTTATAGTCACAGAGGTGATGAAAATTTTATGAAAATCTAAGAACTTTGCAATGCAATAATGAAAGGGGGAGAAAATGGTGAGTTTATTTAAAAAAGGAAAGCAGGCAACCTTCAAAATATTCATTAACATTCACCAAAGAAGCAAAATATTAAGTTATTATTATTGAGAACACCCAACATGAGAGCTTAGATAGAAGCAAAAGGTAATAATGTGAACTTTTATCCAAATAAACAGTCCATATATATAGATCAGAGTCATTTACTGTGTCAGCATTACATTTATAAGAAAGCAGGAACCACTTATTACAACAAATCAGCAGCAAAAACACGATTTCCTATACATGATGAACATTAGTGCATGTATATCCATTTTCCTTGAATAAGGGACACCTGAGATGTCATTTGGGGTAGGCATGTAAATATATACAACAAATGTCTTGTCAAATGATGAAATTTTCGACGTAAGTCCGCAAAAAACAGGAAATAACACCATATGTAAAATGACGACGTCACTTCCTGTTTTAAAGCAAAACATATTAATAAGTACCTATTTTAGAAGTAGAGATCACTTTTACACACTCTCACAAAAAACTAGTCAAATTCATTAAAACTTAAAGGCAGGTCCCCGTTTTTTTGGGACACCCTGTACATACATATAAGCTATGTAAGTGTAAGTGTTGCGTTTTCAAAGCAAATGTTATGCCCTAAGCTAAGTCCTTCTGCTATTTGTTCTCACTGGTATTCATTAATGAACCTCGATATAGAATCTGAAAGACAAAAGTGAAAACATTAATTATGCTTTAAACATTAACGAACCACAGCCATTGTAAATCGTCCAGCTGAAAGAGTTAACATTTATATTCATCTTGGCTAAGGAGGAAATTGATTTTAATTGCAGCAATATCTGGACCTGTTCTATAAGTTTGTAAACTCCCTGGCAATATATAGTAAAACAGACTATTGAGTGGTCGTTGACTTTGATGTACGTATAATGAACGTAGTTTAGCGGATGTACTACAAGTCCTCCCGTCCCACAAAAGATCTAAATAAAGCAACATATGTATTTGAAATCAATCCACGTTACTAATTACCAATGTACTGTTGGTTTGAATTACTTTTACTTCTAAAATTATTACTTTCTGTACATTGTGACTTCCAACTTAAGGAAGTTAGAGCGCTTTCTCATATTCAGATGTTGTTAAATTTTTAGCACTTTGATGAAAAAAACGCTAAGTCATCGACTTGTTTTCCGAGTAATCCACCCTGGATTTAATTTATATATAAATTACACTGATTGAAATTAGTAAATTCTTATATGATGTCTGTGATCTAATTATACATTACCAAGATACAAAAAATGGTACAATTATTTTACCCCACCCACTTTAAATTTCATGTGGCAAAATAACACCCAGAAAAAATCATTATAACTTTAATTTCAACCTTAAACGTTGTTTAAATAGTTTGTAAAGTAATTGTAGTGAAGTAGTGCTAAAATTTATGCAATACAACTACATGTCACCCACATACCTTTTTCATTGTGGTTAAATGACAAAAACACGTTTAAAATAAAATTAGCATGTCAATATCATGAAAACACATACATACACAATAATTAAACATTGAAATACAAACTTATCACCAAAAAAGTCATTTGGCTTCAATTGCAATATTTTATATTTTATCCCACGCATCGTTTTGTAATGTAATACTTAGTTTCAAAAAAAAGTTTCAGAATTTAAGCGGATTAGTATTTTCTGCTTTGAATGCATAATATTTATCAAAATTGTTCAATTTGATTAAATTTACATATACAAGTATTATCTTTATAATACTTTAAATGCATACTATTTATCTAAACTGTTCAATTTGATTAAATTTAGATGATTTTGACACCTTTTTACATTCATAAGACGCATTTCATATTATGACACATGACGCATGCGCACTAAACCGATCGATCGTCCTTAATCAATGTTCATGTACTAAGAACTTTTTGTTAATGGTTCAATAACATCTTAATCACACTTCCTGCTGTGTTTATTATTCCCCTATCGTTTGCTGACCTCAAACAATATTTATGATTTTGCACTAAAAAAACACACGATATATGGGTCGATGTACCCTAATATATTTTTATTAAAAATTAACTCTCGTACGTAACAGTTTCTAATTAGTTTTATATTATAAATAGAAAGTCGACTCGTGTCCCTGTGGTGTCTTATCAGCATCGTTAACTATCGATTTTATTTTATTGATTGCAGATGAAACAGACGGTCATTTAGGTGAGGCATTCAAAAGAAAGTTTGATGAGCCGATTATAACTACGCAGACGACGGATGAGACAAGTACAACTTGCTCGACAACCTCAACGGACGATGAACTCCAAGTTATTCTACACCGGTAGGTTATGTAAACATAATATTAACCGTTATTGAATAAAAAGTAATATTTGCTCTGATACTAAATTTGAGGCAGATCTACGCAAAAATCATGGTAACAATTTCCCAAGGAATGTAATTTTCTTTATTCTGTTTGATAGCTTTATTAAACACGCTCTAACGTTTTAGCGTTTCAGGGGACAGAGTATTGTATGACATGCCGGAAGCTGCTAGCAGGCCCCTTCACCATCGATATCTCACAAAAAGGGACTGTTATCTTTTACATAGGGGTCCAAACAAACCCCTATATATGTGGATAGGGTCCCTTGCTATGGAGGACGAGGTTAATCGTGCCATTTTAAGAGCTCAGGTAAGAAGTCTGGTTTCAAAGACATATAATTCTAAATGCGCAATACCGCGCGTCACATACACGCTACAACTATATAATATATCATTGATTCAATCAGTCAGTGCTTTGCCTGTTGTCTATATAACCATGGTACATCTTTTTTCATTAGTTGATTAATCAATTAAACCTCATTATAGTGAGTTGAGATGAAAGGATAAGGCGCTGCCGACGAAACACATGAGAGGTGTTACGATGGGATATCATTACCGGGTATCCAATGTTTGCATCGATAACTTCATGTCTATATAAGCAATGATACATGTAATGCTCTTTTCATAATTTGGTAAATAAGTTAAACATCTCTATCGTATTATGAAAAGTATTAAGGAATTCATTGAATCTCTGTTGAAAGCACAGCAGAATGTTTTAAGAGGATGTTCCGTGTTTGCATCGACAACTATAATAACAATATCTATAACTACAATAATGACATCAATGGTGTTATATAAACATGCTCACTGTTGATCCTTTTCAGTCCTTTGCATCACATAATGATTTTTCCACCAAACTGTCAGCATGTAGAATACGTGAAGAACACGAACCTGCGGAATTCAAACAATGTTTCTGTGACTGGAAGGATAAATTGTCGAAAGATATGTCACTTACAAAACGATACAGTGCTGGCAATATTGGTAATTATTGGGACTTTAGGTTTTCGTTACTTTTAACAATAGGCAAATAGTTTCAGTATTTTCCAAGTCCTTATAGTTACACCTTGAAGTACCAAATACACAGAGAAGGCAGTGCAACGACCATGTTCAGCCGCAACGGTTATGACGTTAAGAATGCTATTACCCAGTTTTTCTACATTTGTCAAAGCAAACACGGATACCAGTTCCTGTGACGTTAAAGTGTGCCTATGCTTTTTACACGATGCTAGGACAAGGTGTATCTCCTGATGATGCTCGTAGGAATGCGGAACGTAGTATACTGAGATATATGCTTTTTATATTATTGAATAGTTTAGAGAATAGAAAAACTCCATCTGCTTCCAACCGTCTAGCTAATACTTCTGAAAACACTTTTATACTCGACACTTAAACGAATCACATACAGGATTGATCCTCGGGTTGGGCATGCCATTTTTGCTGACGTTCAATAATGTTAAACAATATTCTTCGGTCGCGGTCATATTGTAAGAATGTCGTTTGGTAATTAATCCTTGTTGATAGTTATACGAGGACAACAAGCCGTTGCAAATGACTCGCAAAAGTGTTGATAAAACGGTGTGAATCCACTTGCAATACAAAGCTATACGAATGCAAGTTTTAGTAATAAAAACGATCAACTAAATGGTAGCGGTGTAGCCTCCTTACTCGGCGGTCTTTATACCCCAGCATAATGTGACCTGGTTGTCTCCATATGACTGGTATAGTTTTGGAGGGATTTAAACCGAAACATAAAACATCATTTTAAACATTTGTATATATGTTTCTCTTACTTCAATATGGTACTGGATAACACATATTTATGTTAACTTCTTTTAAAACACTCTTGCTGTTATTGTTATGTGTGTTATAACGTCTTGAATGGTGATATGTGTCTTATCCCACTCAGTCGTATTGTATTTGTTTTACCGGGTGGTTTATTAGTTCTGTTACATAGTGGGGTGAGAATGAACAATTTATTGCGGTATAGAAGTAACAGGAACACCAGTCAATGACACGTTGTTCGATATATATGGTGCAATAACATCGTTAAACCGAACTAAACCTAGAATTAGACAAGCAAACATTGATATTTAAGTACAACAATAGTGTAATGATAGTTGTTAATTACCTCTCTCTCTCTGTATGTTTATATGGTATAGGTCGAGCACTGTTTTCTCGCAGTGATAAGAGAACTGTCGCCACGGTACAAGAATGCTGGTCAGAAGATTCATTAGGAGAATACAAGGGAACCACACAAGTATGTATACTATCGTATGTCATTGGTTTCGTAAATTATCAACAAATAATTGGCAGGATTGGAGCAAAAAGGTCACAAATGCTACTTACGACATTTTAAGACCCATACATAATAGAAATCTGCATCACAAGGTGCTTCTTATAAACGCATTTGCATGAAAATCTGAAGAAAACATGGTGACCAAACTGAATATGAAGAAGCTTGTTTTCCATAAGTAAAGAGTAGTTTTCAGATAGCTGTTTTCTTTTTGTTCTTCAAAATACCAACTTTGAACTTATGATCTAATAGCAAGCACATGGATGGTTAAAGGTGTTACTACACAGTACATTCTATTTCCAATCTTAATACATGTATGTAGTTTACGAACAACGTCTTATAGGCAAATACATTGATACGTATCCTTAAGTACTAAATTATGTTCAACCATGTAATGCTTAAAAGAGTGTGTTCGTGAGATGTTGAAAACTAACTCTGCAATAATTGTCATTGTTTCATAGTCCTTCACCATGTAGTGGAATAAATTATCAACAGTGTTTGTAACATTTGTCGACACTATGTAACCAAGTCTTGACACCATGCTATATACCCTATCATATATCTGTTACTCGTGTCACAGTATAAACAGGTGATCCTGTGAGAATTCACTGTTCCACAAGAATGTTAACAGATACATTTGACATCAGCCCACGTTCCCTAACTCATCACCGATCATGCTTACCAACATTACTATTGTCTGACTAAATGAAAATGATACGTGCTTTAATGTATTTAGTAACATTACGGAGGTATTAGTATCAGATTTCGAATTTGAAAGCAAGACTTAAATAAACTACATTTCCTCACATGTTTTATCATGTGCTTACATGTACATTAATACGAGTAGTTCCAGCACTATTGTGTAACGCATATAAAACGTATATCAGCAATCTACTCATACGTTTGACCACGGATATAATATCTCTAAATTTATTATCCCTGTTTTGACCAACGGTATCATTAAATTCTTATATTGTTCCTATGTCACCAATTCGATTTTAACATGTCCAATTTTTGACCACGTCCTTAACGTCTATGGAATCAAGTACTTAATCCATACTGGCGCAACTATGCTGTTCAAGTTTGACCACGACAACGCTGCGTTCATCGAGCCCTTCAATACGTAATGAATCCTTTATGGCTTTCGTGAAGTGTGTCGGGATCATAGTAATATTCGGACTTTAAGATTCAGTATCGTTGAACAAATGCCATTCATTCAATACATTTTAAAATTATTTAGATTAGCCGTTTGGTAGACGCAGACAAACTAATCTAACCTTAGAATAACGAACACCTTATGCTAATTTGTAAATGACCAAAAGTCATGATTTTTGCTGATAATTTCAATTCACTTTGAATTTGAAATTGTTTATCAGTTATTACCCTAGTCTATATATTTCTTTCTTAACATCACTCCAGGGATACCTTTAATTGAAGAACATGATTTGGCTTTCAGGTTCTCACTAGTAGGCGAGTAGGCGACACGATAACATTAGTGATAAATGAACATATCTTAGTTAGTACATGACTTCCATGTCTCACTTGATAGCCATGCTACTATCATGCTAAGAGTACAGTCAGAGACAATTAATGTGTTTCTATATCGATTATTTATAAGTGGAAAGATAGTGATACAAGGAGAATGTCCTCTGAACACGTTATTTACCTGATAAACATACTAGTATACTTGCTTTAAATTGACACATTTCAAAGACAAAGTCTAACAGAACATCAATTCCACCGACACATAGTCTATAATGCGCTGGTCGTCAATGCTCGTAGAGTTGGCTACTTTGCCTTGTATATTTATATAAAGTATTCTTATCAATCATACTTTGTTCGTTGCATAATCTCCTCAAAACATGTTGAATTGTCCATTGATCATTGTCCATTGACTAATTCAAACTTTCTGCACTCAACAACCAATCGATACAAGCTGTATGACTCTAAATGTTTTTCTCCACAGATGTTTCCTTATATACCACAAACCAACGCTTTGCAAACCGACTGATTTCCATGCTTGCCCTTTTTCAACGCGACCCTTCGAAAAAACGGCCCTCATCAAAACTTAACAAATTCTAGATTGTTCAGTGCGATAAGTCAAACTTTTTTCATACAACCTATCGCTATGAATAAATAAACATGCATTTTGTTGTATCATGCTTATATGTTATTACCGTCATCGGTTATTTGTAGATCGTCTAACACTATATCATTAGTATTATTGTTGCGTTATTTCAGATTTGGGTGCTGAACAACAACCAACTAGAACTATGGGATCATACTGGTTTGTTTACCAACAATAAGTGCTTTATAATCCTACATACAACAATAGAACGATCCCATTATCAACACATTTTATATTTCTGGATTGTAAGTTGTTATTGTATTTGAATAGTTTATCACTTTGTACTAGTATATCGTAGCGTATCGTAGCATTGACCATACATCAGTATTTTTCACATATCAGGTGGTTTGAATATGCAGACACACTGAAGCTCTATTTGTAATGGACGTATATTGTGTTAGTGGCAATGTTGTATCAAGACCCATCCGTAAAATTTGCTTCTATATTGTCTGTACTTCTTTAGTGAACGTTTCTGCTCTCCTTGATACTTTATGTATGTAAGTATTAACGTTTGTCACCGATGAGCGTTTCAGTGTCCTCAAGAAAGCTAACCAATTAAACTGATGTCACACTGCTGGTTAGAAAAAAAATACAATGAAAAACTGCATTTTTTATAAGAAAAAAAATAGTATTTTTTAGTAGACTTTTTATGTTCGTTCTTTGTCACAAAGATGCCGCATACTGCAAATGTACACGCGTATTGATTAATCGAAGTATACAGTTGCTATATTGTACAAATGTACATGTGCTATTATTTCCTTTACTGAAATAAAACTACATTTTGTTATAGCCATAATGCTGAGTTTAATTAAGCTTTTTGATTATTATTATTATATGATATATCTCACCTATTAACTAGGGCATCATACCTTTAAGCTGATTTATACGTAATTAACAATTTTGTGCTGATAACCCTATCTTTTATATTTGATTAAACCGCCAAATGTTTCCAGTGACATGTTATTGTCATATCTTGCAGAGTTTTATGTATTTAATTCATTGATCCAGTCAGTGACAGATATCACAGTCAGCATTATATCCAATTATTGGTAAATGTTTAAACGCCTTGAAAGTGTTGTTTATTGATCTATTATGCAATTTGTCACATCCGTTGAACATTCATCACAGTTAATTAAATCAACCACAGTGATCTTTCTAGCATTTATGTGTTTGTTGACTCGCAACTGAATTTTAATTACACGTAAACAAAACAATAAACGTAAACTACAGTAAAACCTCGTTATCTCGAGGACCCATCGGGACAAACCAAATGCTCGAGTTAAGCCAGGTGCTCGAAATATCCGAAGTCAATGATGAATTGTTGTTATGACTAATTGTAGCTGTGTTTATATGAAATTTGCTCGAATTAGGCCGGTTGCTCGAATAATCGCTGCTCGTATTACCGAGGTTTTACTGTATTCAGAATTGCTTAAAACAACAACTCACTCACATGCATGGCAACAGTACGATTAATGCTCAGTACCCTAGCTACATTATCGTTATCAATACAGTCAGAACTCGATACAACGACGCTGTTCGTTTCCAAGAAAAATGTCGTTGTAACGAATATGTCAGTATACTGAATTGATACAAAGAGCGTTTTAATATTTTTGTCCCCAAATAAGATGTCAGTATAATGAATTTGTTAGTATATCGGATGTCGTTATATCGAGTTCTGACTGTACCAGTGAACTAAACCAGAGATATATTAATTTAAAGCACATCAACTTATAACAACAAAATATAATCGCTGGCTTAGAACGAAAAGGTCGTAAGTGCTACGGACGACCTTATAAGTTCACACATATTTGAAATCTGCATCACAGGGCCCTTCTTACGAACCTATTTACATAAAAATCGACACAGGTCATGTTGACCAAATTGAAGTCGAAAAAATTTGGTGTTCCATATTATTAAGTCAGAGCAGTTTCCAGACAGTCTTTTCTTGTTTTCTTAAAATAGCGTTTTTGTACTCATTCATAAAATTATATGTATAAAAGCTATGCCTTCCCTGTCCGATTATCTATTATCTTCTTGTCGTTGTTATGTTTTATAGTAGTTTCTTGTTACGCTCGTGATGAGCTTCCTTGCTCTTCATTTCCTTTTTAAGAATTAGCTTTGTCAAATAGATGAACTCAATAATTTTACAATAGTAAGTAAAGATATGAAATGAATGTACTAGATGAGGAAATAATCAGAACATGTTCAGAGCTCTAGAGGGAAAGGACAACTCTAATGACTAGTTTAGATTTACGATTTGAATTAGACATCTTTTCTTATATTATCTTTTTTGAACCAACTAACACATACGCCTTTTGGTATAAATATTCTCAGCCTAGCAGATTTACGAGTGGCATATTTGTTAATTTTCAGGGTTCGAGAAGTGAGGAAAAAGATCAATTAAAACTTATGGAACTAGCCCTAGAAAAGGACACAGAGCTTGACAACAGAGCTATTTTGGTAAAATACAAGTACTAGTAAACAACATCTAAAATCAAACTATTCTAATATTTGACAACACTTTTTAATGTATACTGCGGTTTTCAACATAAAGAAGGAGTAGTGACCAAACGTTTACATGGACGTTGCAATCTTTTTAGTAATATCATATCAAAATGGCTAAGCGCATTTAAGCCTATAATGATAACACAGTCAATGAAAGTATCGCCTTGTCCAATTCTAAATGTCTCTTCTATTGTTACTTTTCTTGTTTAGATTCGAGTGCTGGATGGCAAAGAACCACAACATTTTATGACGGCTTTACAGAATTGGATGATTGTGGTAAGGGATATACTAGTATGATATTTATGCCATACTTAATATATTGATTGTATTGTCCATCGAACAGATGTTGTAGCTTTGATGAAATTACGAATTCTACATTTATACCAGACCCTGAATGTGATGAACACTATCCAATCGCTACTTAATGTATATTTGTATAGTCCTTTTCATAAAAATGAAATACAATATTCACGTTAAGCACATTGAAACGCCTTCTGAATATCGAATGTAATATAATTATTCAGCGATTAGCAACATATACAGCGATTAAAACGTGTGATATTGTCAGCTATATGGCATGTCCCTTATCTAGAAAACATGGTTTGCTTGAGAAAGTTTTGATGTAACACTTGCATACAAAAAATAAATAAAAGCTTTGAGCATTAAATCTGTAATCGAAGGTAATAATATTTCTTGTCATTACGCGTCCGTAGTACATTGTATGCATTCAAGCTAAATGATAAGGAAATTATCGTTGTGTTTTAGTATGACGGTGAGGAAAATACGAAATCCGAGAATGGTTTGAAGATGTTTTGTGTGCGAGACTTCGCCGATCGTGCAACACGGATCCAGCAGGTATTTGCTCCTAATATGACATGACAAATGCATTATTTGTATAAACCATTCAGTACCAGACTGAAATCGGTCATTCAGCTTTTTGAGAGCTGGAATTTGGGCAGTTTATTTGCTCATTCGGTTATGTGTCGTTTAATTGTGGTATATGATGTTTTTATCATTTCTGTGCTCGGCTGGTTAAGTTGAGTGCTGCCTTCCCTGTCTGATATTTTATTATCATTTGCTAGGTGTTTGGAAAGACATGTGTCGCAAACAAATTTCTCTTTAAGACGTCCACATAGTTCAATAGCACACTCTCCAGTCGTCGGTACATAATTCAAATTAATATTTTCAGTTGAATCCGATTTTTCAGTAAAATGATGAATTGAATCTTGCTCTATATGCTATGAAAGCACTCTCTTAATGAGATGGCTTAACAGTCGTTTAGATAATTTGGGTTAAGTGATCATTATAACGATATTACATGGAACAAGACTAATATGACATCTACGTTATTATGATTTTACAATTTCTGAAAACTGCTGTTTATTACATTATTAACATCCATCTTGCTTTTGAATAGTCATTTACAATATAATGAAATTGTCAGGGGATTGGTAGCTAATGGTAATGACGACGAATCACTTAACGATACAGATGATGTGCTTCGCAAGATCAGCAGAAATGCAAAGCTAACACTTTCATGTATGTTAATGCTGCATACAATGGTCATTAAGCTAGTTCATTTGTTAGATAAGAACAGAACATAGCACTTAATTTATCATTTTAATTTTCTTAAGTGGTGTTCTATTTTGTTCCATGAAGGTTGTGCCAGAATGGAAACAGTTGAACTCCTCGGCTTCGTTCGTCATATTATCAGAAGACGACGCCTATCTTTGGTATGGCAAGGTAAGGACACACTGGTGTGAACAATATACTAAAATGCTTCTCCAACTGAACAGTTTCATTTTTGGTGTTTTGATTTCTAAACTTGTGACACACCGTACCATACATATTAGACAGTTGGTGGTATAGTGATTATCTCAGTCAAATGACTATCATCAAGTCGCTCATCTGAATGGTTATTCGTTATACTATAGTATACCTATCTTTCGTCAACATTGCTAAACTCCCATTACCCCCCCCAAAAAAAAAACGACTGTTGAAGGCATTTCCAATCAATTTGCAGCGTAACCGACCGAAAAATGACTGTCAGCTCATGCGATGGACTTGACATTTTGAATGTCGCGCAAGACAAAATTGTCAACCCTCGAAACATTCTTTCCTCGGGTTGACAATATAAATGTCATATACGCTGGCATAAGATATTTATATAATATCGCGGCGGGGCTATGCATGTTATAAAACAACGATCTTTGTTCAGGTTTTTGTTGCAGGCCTACCTTTAAAACCCATGTTGTAGTTGCTTGAATGAGAGATCTGTCCTTAAATCTGCAATCTTTTCTAAAGATTTGTCGTCTGTTTCTAACATGATGCTGTAATCATAAACAAAGTTTGAACAAATGCAATGATGGGGATGTGATTTACTGCAGTTTATGCCTACATTAATTGACACATTCATTAAGTATCTAGATGATACATACGCCTATAAGCTATAAGGTTTTCTCAACAAAAATCAACATTCAATAGCATTGGTTTTCGTAATCAGCATTTTACAAGCGTGGATCGCCTTTAAATAACATATTCCGTTTTCACAATCATCCCCATGTTTAACTGTTGGCTGAATAAAAATGTGGTTTGCAGTAAGTTTAACATTATATTTTATGTTTTTGTATGCGTTTGAATGTATCTACATGATCAATTTTTTTTGTTTAAGTATTCTGGAAGCACAGAACGCGAAGCTGCGAAAGAACTAATAGGCATTCTAAGTCCAGCAAGGTAAGTCAACACTCAAAGTCTGAAGAGCATCGTCTGTAAATCATTAAATGTCGTGTACAAGTCGTATTTGTGCTCTTATAGCTGCCATGTGTATGTGTACGCATAACGTCATCATGAAGTCAAGATTTTCACTTCGTGACGTTCCATTTTCAACGTGATGTTTTCAATTAAGCCAATTACGATTCCTTTTAAGAGAATATGAAGCTTATAATAAACAGAAAATTTGTTGATTTTTGGTACAAGATCAATTTTATTTCACTCGTGATCACAGAAAATTATATCTTAATATAATTAATTTCTGTGATCATTCGGTGAAATAAAATTGGATCTTACAACCAAATCAACAAACATCCTCTATATAATAATTGACAAGAACATGCATTTTTAAGTCCGGTGCCGTTTACGTTACGTTCCTTTTTCTACATGATACTGGAACCAGCTTCTAAAACAGTGAAAATATCAAACTGATAGTTACACTGTTATTTTCACTGGTAAATCTCTCTAATCCATTCAAAGCAAATAATAAAAAAAAAATCTTGGTACTAACCACATCAATACACCGTGGGTGAATACCAGTACACTCGCCTTTTGTAAAATATGAGGAATACCGCCTACTTCGCCATGTGGTGCTCATGTATTTTTGTGAATAGAAAAGCACACATGAAAGTATTTATAATTAATACTTACGAGGAAATGTCATCCAGTTGTACAAATGCGTAATTTGCTGTAGTTGATAGGTTGTTGAATACAGAGATCTTTGTTTGTAATATATTGTAGTGTGTCAGTGGTAAACATAATATTGACGCCAGAATTATCAATAACTTAACTAAGACCTCATTTATTTACTTCTATAGTACTGGAACAATATGAATGATGGTATGAAAACTTATTTGCGGATCCGCTGTGGCACAGTATGCTAATTTTCTACGCAGCTAGACGGACATTGTATGTCACATTGCCTGTCTACCATTGTGACCACCTGCTCATTAAGTAAGACAATGGTTCGTACATCAATGACAGGAGTAGGAAAACATTCAATAACACCACAAACACTAATACTGTTTCTATTTAAGGACGTTTAACCATGAACTAGTCACTGAGAGTAAGGAACCCTCGTCTTTCAGCAATGTAATTGGTCAGAGAGAGGAATATGAAGAGAACTACAAAGATTTGGTAACACTTTGCATAATTATACTCTAACCTGTCGTAGCACCTAAAAGTCGTGTATGAACCTTATCCGGGTGATGTTTCATATAAGCCTACGCCTTTAACATGTTTATTGAATTGCTACTGTCCCAGGCTTCACAAAAGCCAAGTCAATGGTGTGTCTTTATGCCAGGCAAATAAGTATTTTTGATAATACTCGTACTTTTTGAAAAAAGCAATCAGTTGATACATCAAATGGTAATACTTAAGGTATCACAAGCATAAAATATACTGATATGATATTGCCTCTTTAAAACGTGCGACCAAATATCTACGAATTGAATTTCAAATAAAATCCTTCAAGTACACATCAAATGGTATATGATAATTTCTACTTGAGTACCTCTCTAATGTTTACTAAACCTGTTTCTGTCCGTTTTGTCGTGTTTATTGTCTGTGACTGCTGTACGTGTAATAGTAACACATCTTTCAGATCTTAAACCATTATAGTAGTGTTCGAAATTATAAGAAAGTATTACATTGTACGTATTTCAGAGTTTAGACCGACGTCCAGCGTTTCTGAAACATTATTGTGCCACTGAAAAGTCTTTCGAAAACATAGAAAATTTCTTACAAGAGGTAAACAATATGATCAGATTAATCATAACAATTTGTATCTGAACAAAATCGTCATCTTTATGGATATGTTAACACCTACCATACAACTATTTTGTAATAGTGTCATTTATGGTATTTCGGCTTAGAATTGCTGCTTACACTATTCTTGCCGTTGGGCAAATTTTACAAAAGTCAAGGTTAAATTGGCGTTTCAGATAAACTCAAATCTTACTCAGAAGGTGGGTCCCACCTTTTGAGTAAGATTTGACATATCTCTTAGACATAGGCTCTAATTGTTTCACGAGTTTGTTTTGTAAATAAAGATTTTATGTTTATGCAACAGGTTTGTAACAAATTCAGTCACATATAAATGCCGGGACTGTAGAAAGGACGTGGTCATCCGATATTTTCCTTGCAAGATTGGCCAATCAGAGAAGAAACAGTAGACAATGAGTCCTGGTACGATACCATTTATTCCGGATAAATTCTATGTTCTTAAATGTTACCAGTGTACAACAACGAACGTTGTGTGTTCTAACCAGTTCATCTCTAGCTGGATAAACCCTCAAAGGCGTTTCAGAAATGGCCAAATGGCCCGACCGAAATTCGAACCACGGACATCTCGATCGTTAGCCAAGATCATTAGCCACTTGACCATCGTGTAATCCCGACATTGTTTAAACTCGGTCGTGATGAATCAAGATAGAGTTTGTCTTGATGGTATGTGATGTGAACGTTTTTTTCTATTATTTTGTAGGATTTGTCAGAAGAAGATGTTTATATATTGGACACATACAACCAGGTTAGGAGTAGTTCTTTCAGTTTACTTTGACTTCTCTATAACACACCTGTCTTAGAATTACATTTATCATAGAGGTGTACAATGTTGATACATTTTGTACATGTATATCTAGATATGTGATATTTTCAATGTACAGTATGTACAAAAATATTATATTAAGTCAGACAGGGAAGGCAGCACTCAACTTAACCAGCCGAGCACAGAAAACATTAAAAACACACAAATCACTGAAAACACAGCCTCCCGGAACAAGAAGATACTAGTGTAACGAGGAATGTTCAATATATCGCTTAGATTAATATAAACACACATTCGACACGTACGTATGACCCTCTCCACGAACTTGTCATTTAACAACATTGGACACACTGTAAATAATTTACTAGTATGTGTCATGCTTGAACAATATATGGATGCTGCTTCATTTTTGCAAATGTACCGCGACACTTTGGAATGTTTGGAACAACTGGGGCTTAACAGGAAGTTTTGAATTCAAACTTATGAAACACTTTATTATGTCTAACTGTTGTGATTAAAATGATTTCCTCATCTAAGAGAAATATTGAACTGAAAAGGTAACCACATACGCCGTTGGTAGTAATTACGAACAGTAATAAACTAAGATAAATTGACTTGATACTCCAACATGTACATAGCATAACTCCTTGAGAAACGTACTAGTATTATAGGACACTAGTGAGCTATCCTTCTAATTTGATTCAAATGATAAATGAATGAACGTATGTATTGACGTCGAGAGAGATAAAGATAGCATCCATTCGATCACCGTTGACATTTGTCTTATCTTCAGAAAGACCTTGTGTAATCTGTAATTTATCTGTATGATCATATCAAGCTATTACTGCCATGGTAATGAATCAAAGCCGTTTCCATTAGAGAACTGCTGTATGATATGTGATAATTGGAATAAAATACATTTTACTAGTGAATGTATGTAACGTTAAATGTATCTATAAAAAATATATACATTTAACGTTGCATACATGTACTAGTAAAATGTCTGCTATTACCACTTTCTTAATATTTCATCCGTTTTACTGTTGAAACAAGGCCATTATGTATTTTTACCGCTTGAACTTGAGCATTCCACTTTCTCGTTTGGTTATGTCTTTGGCGTTGTGCCTTGTACGTTTTAATGTTCTCTGTGCTCGGCAGGTTAAATGGAGTGCTACATTTCATGTCTGACTTATAATGTTTTTCTTAGATTATGACCGTTGGCATTGAAAATACTCGTATGTCTAAATTTGTACAGAAAATAGTTGTATTATGTATTGAAAATAAATAAACCATAATGTACTATGGAACATTTCAACAAGAACACGGCCATGATTGTTGTCTATTTCAATGACATGATCCTCTCTGTCTTCGGTGTTTTCTGCTCTGTTTCTCTTGAAACTCTAGTAGTACATCGACAGGATATATAAACTAAAGTACAGTCGGTGAATAATTATTGTTTTATAATTGAATTTATGATACGACGTTCGCTGGGATCAGAGACTAACAATGTATAATTAAAACTAACAAGTCATAAAGCTGTCTGCTTGAATCATTAACACAAACTATACGACAACCTAGAGGAATAATGCGATCGCTAAGAATGCAAAGCAATAAGAAATGAACTTACAAACTTATAATTGTTTTGTGATATACAGCATACATTTTTGTAATATGAATTTACATTATACTAAACATTTTTGACACAATGTCTAATTGAGTATAGACACTAAGAAATGTTCCGTTATCACTCTATTCATGACACAAATACTTATCTCATCAATAGATTGTCGTTAATTGTGTTTGTTACTCTGATATAAATAGCTTTCAAGTACGTGTTACATTATTTCTCAAATATTTTCATTTGCATTATTTCACATATACTCACACACAAGATTTTTAAAATACGTTGTTTGTACGATGTTATATAAATACTTATGTCTTATTCCCCTTTATGCATTTTGAAACATAAGACTGGTGTCTGTTGTCTACGGTGTCTTCTGTCCCTTGTATTCATTTCTCACCCCTCTCAATTTCATTTATTGTTTTCCTTTGGTCTTCCCATCTTTTTGCTTGTCATCAAGTGTCCACTTGTGACAAAATGTGCTGGCATTATCTTGTTTAATACCTTTACTTGGTGTGTTGTTTTGTATGTGCATATCATATTCCCATTCATGTACTTGACATATAAGGTTGTCAGTTGTCTTCTATGTTTTATGTCCCTCTCAACATTCCTTTTTGTTTTGCTCCTTATTAATTAACAGTGTAATATGTGGGTTACATAATTGTTTTCCCATTACGATTTGAATGTCATTTTAGGAATACTTTCTGCTACATGTTTATGTTATGTATGCATACACATCGTACACATGCTTTTGTATTATGTGTTGCAGATATATATTTGGTGCGGGGAGAGAATACGAGCAGAATTGAGAAAACAAGTCTTCCAAATAGCAAAGGTAATCAAGCAGTTGTTATGAGAAATCTGTAGTTGTGAAATACTTGGGATATTTAATGAAACACTTTGCCCGTCTGAACATTGTTTCGAAATGATAAAGTCCTATTGATAATCACATTGTCCTAAAATAACCATAATTAGGATCACCGTGATGAAAACGCAGCAAAAATATCTCATTATTACGAGACAAAACTAGAAAAACACTTTATATTTTTAATTTGTAGATGTTTTGTCACGTGCTCTAATGCGACTCAGAGATATATATTCTATGACATTTCCATCATTACTATTATAATTATGGACTTTTTTCGTAACACTATTTTTATTTTGTTATAAGTACGATACAACCGCTAAGCAAGCCCATTCCCCGGCACCTGAAAGGCGGTCGTTCCTGTGGCGGCGTACATCCCCAGAGTACAACGCTACCAAAGAGATACTGTGTATACTTCGTTCCATTAATCAAATAAAACATATACATGTATACGCATTTCACATATCTCATACATTGTATCAATATGGTATTATTTGTTTCAGGATTATATACAGGAGGACCCTGCAGGGAGGACATATGATATTGTATATTTATGGATTGTCTCACAGAGAAGTGAACCGGTGGCATTTACTAAACATTTCAAGACGTGGAATGCTCTAGGATATTCGGTTAGTAACGTCATTCGTAGTTTTCTTCTCATTCTGATATTTGTTTGTAAAATCAAATTTGCCAATCGTCAGTATTCTAGTCATTTTGGACATTTGGAGACTACTACCCAATTACATTACTCCAACACTGGGTCTACCAGCTAGCACGTACCTCGAACTATCCTAATATAATGTCGTCATGCAATGGGGCTTTGGTTGTACGACTGTTAACGACTGAGCGCCTTCCGTTTCTAAGGTTGCCGCTCTTATCACTATAGAAGATATTATTCGAGGATTTTATATCATATTGTGCCAACAAAACCAGATGCGGAGTTTGTGAGGAGTTTTGATACATACTACATCACTCCTGGGCCAGGAATTACTTCTAATACTTACACTCAACACTCAAATATTGAAAATGTAATATAATGCGCTATGATTAGAACATTATAGAAAATGTATAAAATTATTTGAGTGTTGAAAATATGCTTTGATACATTTTCATTGCCACTGTGTACTTTTATGAGGTAAAGATGTAATTATTGAATCTGGGTGACATACTCAGCATTAAAACTTATTACAAGTACAAATACACAACATTACACTAGGAGGTGAGCCAAAAATAATTTCTAGTACGAAACTAACATTATTACATCGTTTTGCTTAAGTAAATGCCGCTATAAACCTAAAAGTATGAACTTAAATATTAAGTGCGGAGTGTAAGTATTGTTTGTAATTCTGCGCCATGTTCCCGAATGTTCGTGAAGTTAGCAGGCTAGCGGCCTAGCGGCCTAACAGCGTGAAGTTGGCGGCCTAGCAGCCTAGCGGCCTAGCAGCGTGAAGTTGGCGGCCTAGCAGCCTAGCGGCCTAGCAGCGTGAAGTTGGCGGCCTAGCAGCCTAGCGGCCTAGCAGCGTGAAGTTGGCGGCCTAGCAGCCTAGCAGCGTGAAGTTGGCGGCCTAGCAGCCTAGCAGCCTAGCAGCGTGAAGTTGGCGGCCTAGCAGCCTAGCGGCCTAGCAGCGTGAAGTTGGCGGCCTAGCGGCCTAGCGAAGTTGGCAGTCGAAAAAAAAATTGTGAAGTTGGCGGCCTAGCGGCCTAGCGGCCTAGCGTTCTAGCGGCCCAGCGGCCTAGCGGCCTAGCGATCCAGCGGCCTAACAAAGTTGGCAGTCGAAAAAAAAAAAAAAAAAAAAAAAAAATTGTGAAGTTGGCGGCCTAGCGGCCTAGCGTTCTAGCGGCCAAGCGGCCTAGCGGCCTAGCGATCCAGCGGCCTAACAAAGTTGGCAGTCGAAAAAAAAAAAAAAATAAAAAAAAATTGTGAAGTTGGCGGCCTAGCGGCCTAGCGGCCTAGCGTTCTAGCGGCCCAGCGGCCTAGCGGCCTAGCGATCCAGCGGCCTAACAAAGTTGACAGTCGAAAAAAAAAAAATAAATAAAAAATGTGAAGTTGGCGGCCTAGCGGCCTAGCGGCCTAGCGTTCTAGCGGCCCAGCGGCCTAGCGGCCTAGCGATCCAGCGGCCTAACAAAGTTGGCAGTCGAAAAAAAAAAAAAATTGTGAAGTTGGCGGCCTAGCGGCCTAGCGGCCTAGCGTTCTAGCGGCCCAGCGGCCTAGCGGTCTAGCGATCCAGCGGCCTAACAAAGTTGGCAGTCGAAAAAAAAAAAAAAAAAAAAAAAAAATTGTGAAGTTGGCGGCCTAGCGGCCTAGCGGCCTAGCGTTCTAGCGGCCCAGCGGCCTAGCGGCCTAGCGATCCAGCGGCCTAACAAAGTTGGCAGTCGAAAAAAAAAAAAATAAAAAAAAATTGTGAAGTTGGCGGCCTAGCGGCCTAGCGTTCTAGCGGCCCAGCGGCCTAGCGGCCTAGCGATCCAGCGGCCTAACAAAGTTGGCAGTCGAAAAAAAAAAAAAAAAAAAAAATTGTGAAGTTGGCGGCCTAGCGGCCTAGCGTTCTAGCGGCCCAGCGGCCTAGCGGCCTAGCGATCCAGCGGCCTAACAAAGTTGGCAGTCGAAAAAAAAAAAAAAAAAAAAAAAAATTGTGAAGTTGGCGGCCTAGCGGCCTAGCGGCCTAGCGTTCTAGCGGCCCAGCGGCCTAGCGGCCTAGCGATCCAGCGGCCTAACAAAGTTGGCAGTCGGAAAAAAAAAAAAAAAAAATTGTGAAGTTGGCGGCCTAGCGGCCTAGCGGCCTAGCGGCCTAGCGTTCTAGCGGCCTAGCGGCCTAGCGGCCTAGCGATCCAGCGGCCTAACAAAGTTGGCAGTCGAAAAAAAAAAAAATTGTGAAGTCCATCGTGACCTTGTAATACATGTGGAATCAAGACACTGTTTAATACGACAAGTGTACATTAATGTGAGGTTCAGTGTTTGGTCAAGTCGAACTGTTATTTGCAAAGAATTCCTTAAAAGTCTGAAGACAAGTAGCTTAGATGTACTAGCACTATGCTTTCATTTGACTGTGCTAGATTTAAACCATGACACTAATATCTAAATAGACTGAACATAAAATTCGTAAGGACTAATCAAGAGCCCAATTTATCATAGGTGCCCGTCATGTAATGTAATGTAATGTAGACTTCAATAGATATATTTCTCTACGAAATTTATCACACACTTCTCTTCTAGTTTTTGAAAGCAACTTGATATGATATGAATTAAAACAACATTGTATGTAGGGTAACCCGGTTGTAGAGGGTTTTAATGCAATGAAATTTGAGAGGTTGTAGATCTACCTCCATAGTATTTTAATGCAGTTTTTTCAAAGATCTAATTGGTGGTTGCTAACTGGCAGCAAGCTGTATGGTGTAATGCAACAGTCAATTGAAACCACAGCCCGAACGCCGGGGAAGGACGGATATTTTTACGTTTGTCTTTTCAAACCCCTGGTAAAATCCGTGCCCCCAGGGTCTGACAGATAGCAAAATCCCCGCAATTGCCCCGCCTCACGGGTAGAGTCACGGCTATATTTCCCCGCTATTTTTGCGCGAAACAAAAGTCCCGCACTTGCACGGCAGTGCGGGTGCGTCGGAAATGTTAACACATGCGACAATTTCCCTCGCCACCCACCGCCCTTCACAGGGGTTGGTGGTTGTCATTCAAATCAACTGATGCATAAGTACGATTTCCCGAATTTTGGATTTAAGAATTGTTAATTTAGCCGTCACCGGATAAAAGTTGCATCGTAAATAGAATCCTGAACGAAATTGCTATGTCAGTCTGGTGCACATGGTACTAGTATGTCTTGCCGCAGCGACTAGGTCCCGAAACCGAAACCCCTGACAATATTTCTTCCATTTTTAATTCATGCAAGTGTCAGTAGTCAACTATAATAATCATGCAATTTCCTGCAGTTTAAGCTTTTGAACTGAAATAAATTTGTAATGCATCATAATCAGAAAATACTATGGATTAAAAAAATATTGAAAAATAATTTATTTTTTCATTCAATTTTCATTTGTCTTACCCTTAAATTTGAATACATCTCACTATGAACTCGTGTAATTTCGTGCACTTTTAGAATCAGATTTGTACTACTTTGGTCACCTTATGTAATCGATTTATGCTGGGTTGGCCTTGTGAACATGACTCTTGTTAAAGTTTGCAATAACACCCTCTAATGGTCAGAGATTCATGAATATTGCACTGAACCGATTGTGTCACGTGTGAAGAAAACATACTCTACACTAGTCTATCAGTCTCTAATTACTGTCTATTGCCTATTCTGCGCTTTCACACACAACCGCACTGTCCAACAGCCAAACTAGAAGAGAGCCGCCACTCAACTCACCGAATAACATGGCATTTCAGACTAGATAAAACCTGTACCCAGCTGTACTGCACACAGACCGGAATCCCAGAATCACTACACTCCCTCCGACTTTGTCTGAAAGCGCTGGGATTACAACTGAATTAAGATATTTAGTCCCAAATGCTCAAAAAACACTAAACATAGGCAATTTTAAAACTTTAATTTAGATTGTCCCATTCAAAACTTAAAACTGATTCGTTTTTAGACATTATTATTATTATTCACTGACGGGATTTTTCCAGTGTCTATCAGTCCGGCACGTTACAAAAGAGAATTGCCATGTTATTGAGGACTGAAGATTTTTTCCTTTTTCATTATTCAAACCCAAACAAATCTGGTGCCTTCAGCGCTTTGATTTTTGCTGTTGGCAGAGTCTTCAGTCTACCGGAACTTGGATACTTAATAGCAGTAAATGTTATAGTGTATACAACAATGTCATGTGTTATTACATGTACATTCGAAATAAAGATATAACAATTCTGTGTACAAATGTTGTTATGCTCGCTCAGTCTGTCAATCTTCAAAAAAAATTGTTTTCAATAATGCAATATACACCATACTCATAACAATTCGTTGTAATAAGTTTAGCAGTTAAGATAATGTTCACTATCTACATCCTAATGGCGTCCCATGCGATGCAAAACCTTGCAGATTTCCATATCCGTACGGATATCGTACGGTACTCGCACGAGTATTTCGTAGCTCGTGCGGTGTCCTCACGGGCCTCGTGAGAGATAATACAGACTTGAAAAATATCTACGAGCTCGTAGACAACTCGGGAGATCGGTTTCACCGAGTCCTCTACGAGTCACAAAAATCCGTGCGGTGCTCGTATGAGTTTCGATATCCATACGAGCTCCGTACGGACGCCGTACGAGTTCGTCAAAATCAACTCGTACTGAGCTCGTAAGGAGCTCGTAGGGCAAATGTGACCGTAGCATAAGTAGGAAAATATCACTGTATATTATAAATGATTCAAATCTATCAAGTTTCAATGAGTATCTATATAGATATTCAACATTATGCTAGGGAACATGGGTTGAGCTTATCAGCTATCCTTTATTGCTAAATCACATAAGACTGCAGGATCTGGTATATACAATCTCAGTGGCTAATGCATTATTAGTTTTATTACAATGAAAGCCATACTGAGATTTTGGCATTATGATATACGTATACTGAACAATTGTTTAAATTATATGACAGAAAATATTCTCCAAACTTGTGAAACATAAAACACTGTTAAAACATAAGCAACATATATTTCCAGGCAGAGATACTGGTAATTATCAGTCCTTAAAAAGCCTTACATGTTATCAAAGATCTTAAAATGAGATTTAACAAAAACAGGTTATATTGGATTGTCAAAAGTAAAATGACCATGGAGGGGCACGTGACATGTTCTCGATGGTTTACGATTTCAAAAACAATATCCAAAAAAGAAGCACTTTGTAAGAATGTCGTGAACCAGACTAATTCCATTATTCCATGCGGATAACATCGGTCTTTATCGCATTACAATAGTTTATTTACCAAAGAAACCATTATTCCGAAATTTAAACTGAATACGATTTATATCTCATCATGGCATTTGTTGTTAGATTAATCGGTATTGTCCGATATTACATGTATTGGAACAATTATGACAGAAACATTAATTTAAACTTACACCGGAATAAATTCGAATTGCATCCAAACTGCAAAAACCACATTCTAAACGATACAACTAAATTATAACCCACAGGAAACTATTTGACTTGTATATAATTACCTAGTAGGCCCTATTTTACACTATGGTGCTGAGGTTTTTGGGGTAAAAATATTTAAATTATACATTGCAAATGTCCTTTGAAAGATACTTTGCGTCAGAAAATCAACAAACTTGGACGTGTTACAATAACTTTTCATTCTCTGCGATTAAGAATACATTCTTGTTCATCTAGCATCATTTCAACTATAAAAATAATAATAATAATAATAAAGACTTTATTTAAAGAGGCAATCCATTCTTCCATGTGAGCCTCATTAACACATTTACAAATTATGTACAGTAATAACAGAAGATAATAGTAACAAAAGGCCTTTTCGACTGGGCTGTTTCGTGAAGCAAGTTTTATGTGGTAATATTTGACCACATCATTTGTTTTAAATTGTCAACATAATCTAACTATTTTAGCAACGCTTTTCTGAAAAGAACATTCAAAGTATTTTAATACCCAGGGGCTGTTAGGTTGTAAAACGACTATGATAGTCTAAATAATTGTCACTGAAATGTCCACTGGAGACAGGATGCACGCGATAGCATCTTAATAGATTTTTATCATACATTAAAGTCAAGGTAATGATATAATAGGTTCAATATTGGTAAACCCTTTGTTTTTTAGTAATTATGCAATAATGTTGTAGCCACGTTTTAATTGGCTAACAAAGTATATAACATGCAATTTGATTGGCTAAAAACGTTTTAAGTATTTTGTAATGTGTAATTTGATTGGTCAAAAGCTTTTAAGATTTATTTTCTATGATTTGAAAAGTAATGTATATTAAGTAAGATTTTTTTAAAAAAAGGGATGAATTAGGACGAAAACAGCCATGATGTAGGTTTTAAAAAGTTAGGAAAAGTGGAGTTCCACTACGAGTTAAGTTACTAACACTGTGTGTTAAGAAAATAAAACATATTTGTTATTGTTAAAATATTTGGAGAAACGACGGAAATAAAAATAGAAAAACTGACGGTGGATTTCTCATAACTTATTTAGTTGAGACTTTGTTATCATATTTGAAATTGTACTGAAAAAACGCACTGGACTTACTACGTTGGCAGAGCTAAACTGACAGCTCACACACAACGCACGGACCAACGGGTTGTTACATACGAGCTAATTCCCAAAACAACAGACATAACACTGTTGTTTAAACAACAAACCGGATGTTCACATTACAACAAGCACCAACAACAAGAACTAGAGATTAAAGTTCTCAGAGAGTTGAGAAATCAGAGCTCATCGACGCATTGGAAAAATTCGTTCAATTTCACACACTGTATCAACGCCCTTCGTTTACGGCATTACACAAGCTTTAGCCTGGTTCCCATCCCCACAATCACAGCACTACTATAGTAATGCAACTGTAAAATTAGAACGGGAACAGACTGTAACCTGCTCCACGACACAGCCCAGTCGAAAAGGCCTAATGTCAACTAATGCATGATTTCCGTATTAAAATTGATCCATAGATATCACAAAGGCGTCATCAACCAAAACATTACCACGTGATCAGACGTTTACGAGTAAATATTAGTGTGTAAAACGCTCGAGATCATTCATAAATCGCTACAAAAAAGAATCCTGCGACGATAATAATACTATAGGAGGGATTCAGAACTACGTCATCAATATAGTCTGCTATAGTCTACAACCATTGTCTAAACAGGTAGAGCGAAGTTTAGTATGTTAGTTTAACATTGAAATTATAGTAATATAGTTGTTTGTACAGTATAAGCCTCTATAATTGGTTTTACACCGTTATAGTGGACTCGACCGCTGCGTCACTGGATTTTTATCCTGACTGGACTATAACGGGAATTGTCTGTCATTATACAAACAATTACAGCATTTCGTTTATGAAAAGCGTATAGTCCTGTTAGGATATTGTGACAGTGACGTTCCAGTTTATGTGTACGCAAAAATTCACAACCATTGTCTAAACAGGTAGAGTGTATATATTTACAAATGTAGTTGTTTGTACAGAATTAGCATTTATAATTGGTTTTACACCGTTATAATGGGCTCGACCGCTGCATCACTGGATTTTTATCCTGACTGGACTATAGTTGTATATAAATCAATTAAAACTAATTAATTACCACTAGATTCATATAATTAACAATATGGCATAAATACCGGCGGCACGAAATACCCAAATATACCCAAATACACCCAAATATACCCAAATATACCTAAGTTTTACCCAAATACATGCATTTTATTAACAATTAAGCCTAAATAAACTAAATTACGCAGTTTAGGGAATAAAAAATGTCAAATAGTAAGTAAGACACGTCTGTAACGGGGACAAGAATACCGGCGGTACGAAATACCCAAATATACCCAAATACACCCAAATATACCCAAATATACCTTTATTAGTTCTAATTTCACCCACATTATTGCATTTTATTGTATGTTTACCGTAAATGAACTTTTTTATGCCTTTAAATGCAAAAATAAATATTATTCCCGTATAATTATGACTCGTTTCGTACAATTCGCTACGAAACGGTATCCTGTTTGGCGAATCGACGGTGTCCATAATATATTCTTGACGTGAAAATCACGGGTGCGCTTTTTAAACTTTCATATAGGTCTGTTAAGAATTATACATTCAAGATCTACATCATTACAAGATACAAGAACATTTATTTTACGTCGTATTCAATATACATAGTAACACAAGCTAACAGGTTTTTTCCGACAAACAATTGTAAATAGTATAACAAATTAAAAACAGCTATAAAAGAAAAACATGGTTATTTTAGATACAAGGAAAAACATTATGAGGCTCATATCTATCAAAGTTTAAGCATATCAATCTATTCATGTTAAGAACATGATGATAAACTAGGTGTGATATTTATGCTCGCCCATATGGGTTATCCCAGTGGCGAGGGTAAATAAATCTAAACATCCATGGAGTGACCAATTAAATTAGTTCCAGGGGCGTAGCAAGGCTTGGTTTGGTGTTATGCACACACGCCTTGAAGTTGCCGGGTATGATACGGGTATTCTACATCTTGCGACGGGAAATATCAGTGTTGATCTTCGTATTAGAGATTATTCTTGTAGATCTACATATCTACAGATGTGTTAACATTATACTATTTCTAGCATAGTTCAATGACCAGCAGTCAATGAAGGCAAACAGCAATTAATATTTAGATCTATATAATTCGTTCTACGCATTACGTAAATACCCTACTACAGCTAAAATTACAGAACATTACTATATATATGTATTCATGACACGCCTCATTCTTTCAACGTATAAGAGACCGTGTGGATCGAACTCCTAGCCGCCTGCTCAACCATCTTGTAAATAATAATTTTCAGCTGATGTGTACACGAATAGTACTGACTCATAACTGATTATCGTATACATTGCTATCGCATGTCCGCCGTAAGAATATTTCACAATATCCACAATTGTCATTAAAAATCCGAGCCAACCGTTCATACGACGGAAGCGACCGCTCCATAATTGTGAAAGAGGGTTTACAGCCCCCGATCTCCCTAAGCATCTCAATTTGAGCTTAATCTCATCTAAAATATTGGCATGTGTCTTTGAGGTAATTTCCATGAGAGTCTGGGCTCAGCACAGCACAGAAACACCATTCTGAGTTAAATTATTACAGTCAACTTTCAAGAGCTCAAACTTCAGATCTATCAAAAATTCAGACTCTGATTTGAGCAAAATCTCAATTTGTGCTGAGTTTTCTACTTGAGATGCTGCGGGAGATTGGGGGCTGGTCGTGTTAAGTTTCTTCTCAAGACTGCAGGATTTGACGCTACTTTTCATTCCTGGGGTATTTCATTTTCATGAATTTAAGGATATCGTAAAACGGGAAACGAGTAAATACAGGATTACATACACGTAGGTAGTATAGATTAGTGCAACCTATCCACATAAGCGCGCCCCAGAGCGGCCTTCCACATAGAAACAATCAGGTCCCGATCTCCTTTACATCTCAAACTGAGACAAATCTCATTTCAAATATGGTCATGTATCTTTTATATAACATCCATGGGAGGCTAGACTCAAAATTCGCATCACAAAACAGTTTATTACTGTAAAATTTAAAAATCTCGAATATTAAATTTATCTCAAATTCTGACTCTGATTTGAGCAAAATCTTAATTGAGATGAGATTTCTACTTGAGATGCTTAGGGAGACCGGGTCCACTCATATCATTATGTAAAACACTTTCTGTACATCAACCATACTTAGTGTGTTCACAAAATTAATGGTGTTGTTCTATAGAGGTAATGCAAATTGTAGGTAAAACTGATTTCCGAATTGTTGAATACATTAAAATATGCGAGCTTTTTTGCACAACTGGGCGATTTTTTATCAAACTATTGGTTACTGGTCACGGTCATATATAAATTCTTAAATATGATTTAATGCACCAAACGAATTAAACGCGCCAGAACCCAGTAATGTTAACTGTTTAATTAGTTAATACATGATTAGCTGTTTTTAATTTGCTTTACATTCACATGTATTAGATAGATACATTTATATTACCCCTTTCCAAGTTCGGTCATAATCTTATAACTTCCTGTCACATACGGACATCGTGTGATATATCAGATAATAGTGTGCGGTACTGCTAACTTATCATGTCATAAAATCAGTGATCACATACCGACATGCTTAGACAAATGGATGATAAATTTACAAATTACAGTTACGTTGTTCGATACTGTTAACCTTATATCGTATAGCACCAGGGACCGCACACTGACATCATGCTGAGAGATCAGATACACTTTCGATGTATCGGTAACTGTTATACGGTATAGCACACTTGGGCGTCATATCGCACTCTGTTTAGTTGGCTTTTATCATAAAGAGGAATTTGTATAGATTAAAAAGACGATTGTTATCTTCATGGCAGAAATTAATGTATGTAGACAATCCTTTAAACAATGATCAAATTCAATATGAAACTGTTTACTACCAAATAAGCTAGCGCGTAATTAATTAACAATAGATTAATTACTGTTTTTGTGTGTACAATATATAAATGTATATATCGCTGACTTAGAATTAGAAGGTCGTAAGTACTTCTTACGCCCTTATAAGACTTATGCATATTTGAAATCTGCACCTCGAGGCGCTTCTTATGAGCCTATTTTCATGAAAATCGGAAGTGTCATGTTGGCCAAAGTAAAATTTAAAAGGTTTGGTTTTCCAGAAGTAATGATTTGTTTACAGACAACGTTTTCCTTTTTTGTGAAAAGTTTGATTCTGTACTTGCGACCTCCTAATTCTAAACCAGCGATATTTACACATAATGGACTTCAGGGATGATCCATATATAACGAGAAAATGCTTATAACTTTGCTATTACATGTTATTTTCAAACAATATTTTATGTGTCGCGTTTGAATTATAGTGCAAGAATGTCTGCCTCATAATGTCTGCTACTGCTAGAATGTCTGCCTCATAATGTTTGCTACTGCTATAATGACTGCCTCATAATTTGTGTTGCTGCTATAATGTCTGCATCGTAGTGTCTATAACTATTATAATGTATGCCTCAAAGTGTATATTACTGTTATAATGTCTGTATCGTAGTGTCTATTACTATTATAATGTATGCCTCATATATATAGTGTCTATTACTGTTATAATGTCTGCCTCATAGTGTCTATTACTATTATAATGTATGCCTCATAGTGTCTATAACTGTTATAATGTTTGCCTCATAGTGTCTATTAATATTATAATGTATGCCTCATAGTGTCTATAACTATTATAATGTATGCCTCATAGTGTATATTACTGTTATAATGTCTGCCTTGTAGTGTCTATTACTATTATAATGTATGCCTCATAGTGTATATTACTGTTATAATGTCTGCCTCATAGTGGCTATTACTATTATAATGTATGCCTCACAGTGTCTATACCTGTTATAATATATGCCTCATAGTGTCTATTACTATTATAATGTATGCCTCATAGTGTCTCTATTGTTAATGCTATAACGTCTGCCTCATTATGTCTGCTACTGTTATAATGCCCGGTCTGCTTCATACTGTCTGTTGCTGCTATAATGTCTGTTAAATGATTACAATATATAGTACAAACAAATTTACCTGTTACTGGACCTTAATGCTAGAATATATTACTTGTGTTAGCTTCTTGAGAGGAATCATTCAAGTGCCGGAGATTTATATTAATGTGAAATTTAATTACACACAAAAACTGTTAAATTATGCTAACAAAAGGTTTGAGGATCAGGTCAATTTGATCGTATTATACCTCACCTGATCGCAGTGTGCACGAAATGTAAGATGTGTTGACCTGTAGTTAGTATCTATGTACAGTGGAACCCCGCTAATACGGACCCCTCCAATCCGGATTTCCCTCTAATCCGGGCGGATCTGTTGGTCCCGAATATTCTTATTCATGTTTTAATACGTTTTTACCCCTCGGATCCGGAACCCCTCCACTCCGGACACCGGACAAAAATACGAGGATTTATCACATATTTGCTCTAAAATTGACCCCTCGGATCCGGACAATCGATTTGAACATTGCCCATTAACTTGTGCTTGGTGAACAATGTATGTAGGGATTTACAAAGAAAATAAATCATTTATATTAACATTTGTACTTGAATTACTAGTAATATTTATTTGTTTCAATCCATCAACCCTGTTCAAACATGGTTGCCTGTTTTATGCACACAGTCAAGTTAAACATACATATATATAAACAAATTTACAACACTTTATTGAAGCTAAATTAGCTTCCCAGAACAGAACTATATCCTCACCAATAACAGCTAACTCTTCCACTGAAAGGTCTTCTCTCATTGAGGAATTATAACATTTTGTATAATTTTCAAGGACGAGTATGACCAGTCTATAGAAAAGACACTTCCTTGAAAAAAATCAAGTATAAAATACAACCAAGTGTTATGGAGCTCCAGCAAACTAACATTACCCACTAGTCCTAACATTGGGGGTTTGTTTCCTGCCCCCACCCCAGCGCATACGCCCAGCGGCCCTTAACATACACTGTTATGTATGTATTTTATTTTTTAGTCGCTACTCTTATGCACCAGTCAATATTATGCCCGCCCGGCCTTATTGACTCCGAGTCCCGGGGAATAGACTTTCATTCGGGAATTTTGATACCTCGAAAGACAACAGTGATACTTTATATTCTTGTTTTTATTAAACACCCGGATGAAAAACTATGCCCCACGGTAGGGATTTAGACAAAGAAGTTATAAACATATATACGACAATTTATTGAAGTTAAATTAGCTTTCCAGAACTAGATTTCAACCAATAACAGCTAACTATTACACCGAAAGCTCTTCTCTCATTGAGAAATTATAACATTTTGTATAATTTTTATGGACGAGTATGACCAGTCTATAGAAATGAAATATCCTTGTGGTAACGCACTGGGCTGTCAATCCAGAGGTCGTGGGTTCAATCCCTGGCATCGGAACTTGACATTTTCTGAACTATTTATAATATTTCCCGCTATATCTGGCCGTGTGGTCTGCAAAGTATCTGGAAGTGCCAGGAAACTGTGTATCGGTGCTATAACCAGGCTGTCTATTCGAAATAAGAGCTATGCGCACTTCTGCAGCGCCGGACATGTCTGTATCTAATGTCTCTCTCTCCCTTCAGGGGCTTTCTCTCAGTCTGTCCCTCTGGTCAGATTACGCTGTATCGGCACTGGTAGAGGATGCACCTGCGCCCTTGTGGCTGAAACACAATCATGTAAAGTGCCTTTGAACGTGCATTAGCATGAAAAGGGCGCTACATAAATCTTTGTCAAAGTTCGAACTTAATTCACTTTAAACTACTTCATTCTTTATCGTGTCTTTATTCTAAATTTCTGTAGAATTCGCCTTGTGATATATACTCAGACATCGAGCCGGTTATTTACGCCAGAATGTTTGTGTGACACTACCAACCTGCCATACTGTAGTTGTTACAGTAGTCTTTGACGTTAACAAACTGGTCTCAGTACAACCGCAACTAGGGATTCTCTGGTTGTTAAGTTCATTAAGAGCCATTAATGTTTTAAAGTGTCATACTTAACTTTATATATAACCTTCCATTGAAGTGCTTTCTAGAGCAAGAAGGCGATTCCACATATAGGTGTAACATCGTGAGGTTTTAATGTGTCGTCATTTTGCATAGTTTCTGGTTGGTTCATGGTTCAGGGTGCTAGACCACCGAATAAACTTTCACATAAGCAATACATCGACTTAGTTGTATAGCTACGGAACGATAGGTTTCCCGCGTTTTATGGTAACTGGTGCCGCGGTGAGGACAAAGCTGTGACTATGGCTGAATTCCAGTATATGGAGCGATCAAAGTAAAAAGCAGCTCGCCACCAACGACACTGTGGCAACGTTCCCATGCACCGATCGCATCTCGGAAAACTAGAAAAGGTCACTGTTCTAACCGTTCCTTTTTTGTGCTAATTACTACGTAGGTCTCTAGAGCTTGAAATGAGAGGTAGTTTTAGTTTTATAAGAAGGGTAAAAAATATATGCGATCTTACTAGTAGCTACAGACATATGAACATTGGTTGACAATGTTATCATACAGAAAGAACGTTGCTGCCTTGAAAAGGGACAGGCAACTACACTTCTATTAGCCGCTAATAGAAGTCTAGTTGCCTGTCCCTTTTCAAGGCAGCAACGTTCTTTCTGTATGATATCTGAGGGTTTTGTGAACATAATAAAATGGGACTCGTAAATATGTTTGGTTTATGTTTTAGCTTTATTTTGAACAGGGAAGTAGGCCTACTCTATTTACATAAGATCGTTTATTTACAAATAATGATCTTAAAAACTAAATAAAGCACCTTGAGAACGCTTCAAATGCACCAGATTACACCATTGTTTTCAAAAAATTCCGGGGAGCATGCACCCGATCACCTAAAACAATCGTAAATCCACATGATTATAGGGCTAGCTACGCGCCTGAACATGAATTAACATGATAAGTAGAAATAAGTACACACACTTAAACACTGACAAATCGAAGTCTTATGACAGGACGTCCCGAACCCCTCTGGATCCGCACATGAAGATCGTCAAAGGAGACAAAGTGATCTTCACGACGTGATAATATTATGGAAAACGCCGTTCGACAGGATACTGGTCGGATTAATTAGCGTCCTTAGCAATCAATTAAAACAATTATTATTTACATCGTATTTAATCCATTTCAAGGAATGATGTAGAAAATTATAAAAATGACAAAGATATGGGCCAGATTCATACATATCCAGCTAGATAGGGTTAGATTTATCGGATACGCATATACGCCGCATGTCGGCAGGATACGGGTTCCGTACTGTACTCAGTAGTGTTTATTTACCGAAAAAACTTACTATTTGACATTTATTTATTCCTTAAACTGCGTAGTATCGTTTATTTAAGCTAGTTTGTTATAAAATTGCAAATATTTGGGTAAGATTCTTACTAATAAAGGTATATTTGTGTGTATTTGGGTATATTTGGGTGTATTTGGGTATTTCGTGCCGCCCAATACATGTACAATACTGTATTTTAATAACTTTTTTCTTTTATTACATATTTAGTATTACCATGAAAATATATCACTAGGGATTTTGTCAACCTTACATGTATAATCATGATAATATCAATTCAAAAATGAGATAAGACGAGCGACAGCTTCACCATGTTGAGGACAATTGATTTATATTAACAGTGCCAAGTATTCAAAATTATTTACTATTATTTTCTGTTAGGTCAACAGCAGAATTATGACATCCGAAATGCATATTATGTTGAACATTGTTTCCAGTTAAGCTATTAATCCTTACATTGCTTACTTAAAAGCATGATTATGTTTCATTATACTTGATCCAACCAAAAACATATGTTACCTAAACATGTACATCATATCACAACAGTGTTAATTAACTCCTTTGAGTTTTAATTGATGCTATATTACACACCTTAGTACAAATTCTATACAAATGATACTAGGTCGGTTAACCGTTGCTGTGGTCAGTTCTTATCAGTAAATCTATTTTTAGCACACTCTCTATTTCTGAATCCCTCCTATAACCAACTACCACGTGCTCGTCACTGAACATTTTCATGAATGGGTCAGATAGGGGTCAACAGCTGCAGTCGGTTTTATCTTGTGGGTTACATAACAT
The DNA here is from genome assembly GCA_947247005.1 of Spisula solida. Taxonomy (NCBI): domain Eukaryota; kingdom Metazoa; phylum Mollusca; class Bivalvia; order Venerida; family Mactridae; genus Spisula; species Spisula solida. The sequence goes on from OX365951.1 coordinate 38,780,255, forward strand.
TGTCCATTCTCGTTCACCAGAGTATTCTTCGAGTCTGGGAACTTGACTAACCACTGATGAATGAGAATGAACATTGCCTGGTTGGTCAGTTCCACCAACACTATCAAGATTTGATTGGCTGATAAAGCTGGTTAATCGGCGTTCCTAGTAAATTGGCAGATCTGAGGCACGATGACCTATAATGGTCCTTCTATATTTCTGGCTATCATCAGGAGATCACTATCAGTGTTTATCTAGGGTCATAAAACACAGAAACTGGTCCCGGCTACTGAAAATCAATAGGGTGCTAAGTACTGTATGTACACTAGACAATATGTGTCATATTATCATTTATGTTTGTTTTAAATTGGAATATTAAGATATATTAATTTATTTCTTGTTTCTATCTAGTTTGAGTGTATAACAGCTATTTTCCCTATATGTCAATGAATTTGGCGATTTTATTATTTAAGAGTTATTTGACATAAATTTATAGATATAACATTTTGTACACACTAGAACTAGATACAAATAAAAATAAATATATCTAATAGTTTGAAGATAAATAAAAAATAATAAACTACTCATATAGATCTAGTTTATGAATTTAACTTGTCTATTCCAAACAGTTTAACCAAAGTCCTCAATATAACATTTTTGTATCGTTGATTTAAAACATGAATAATATTAAGTCACTTATCTACTCAAGTAATAAGATAAACATGTCAATGTTACTGTGTGTTAGTTCGTATTTTAGTTTTCACACTTTTTTATTCATGAGCAGGATTCCACAGTGAGCTTTTAAAAATGCTCCCCATCCACGGTGACCACCTGTTCCAAATATGGTTTCTGTAATTAAACCCGACTCATTCCATGAAATGTACATAGTTATTTGGATGCTTATACATAAATATCCGATGCCCGTATCGCACTTTGTAAAACCCCTTTCACGATTGTCGTGCGACGGACCTGCGACGGGTCTACGGTGTAAATTTGAGGACTATCGTGCGTCCGTCGCACGACGGACTTGAGAAATTTCTGCATCGTGCGACCGTCGTGCGACGGAAAACATAATCGTAGACCCTCGTTGTAGAGTTTTGGACATGTTAAAACATTCTAAGGCGGGTGACTGTCGTAGGCCCGTCGTACGATGCCCTACGTCGTCGCACGACGGACGTGCGATGGACGCACGATGGACGCACGATTTGTTTGAGATTATAAGGTCACTCTAGGCACTTAGAATCATACCACTATCGTGCGATGGACGTACGATGGACGTGCGATGATTGTGCGATTGTCGCACGACAGTCTTGTGAACATCCCCTATCCTACGACTGCCGTGAGACAATCGCACGACCTTCGTACGACAATCGCACGACCGTCGTACGACGCTCGTAAACATATAAAAATTATGTACTTTTTCAAAATGCATACCCTATAGTGCAATTCTTAGATAAATCATATTCTAAGAGAAAATGTGCACTTTGAAAACAATAAAAGCTCTCTATAGCGACACACATTGGGAAACATAACATTATGTTGTTGTATGTAGAGATTGTCTCTCCTCGAACAACATGTTTATGTTGCTGAAGAGAGGTTGTTGCTCAGTGGAGGGCTGCTCAGAGCCTCTGGAGAGGTTGCATTGTACATAGTTATCACAAATGCATTCAGCTAAAACTAAGATCTAAAAGTTGCCCGAATGTTCTCATACATGCATATCAATAGCATACTTTAATCACTTAGCAGGTTATAAAATATCAACAGTGTATGTTTTTATTATATAATTAGTTACATTAAATGTATACTTAGTAACAATATACCAGTACATCTAAAGACTCTAAACACGTTTTTTAATTCATAAATATTTCCAACATCTTGAAGAAAGCCATAATTTGAATTAGGAATTAACTGTTCTCTCATTTTATAACATGTGGACATCCAAAATATCTCGAAACAAACAGCCTAAACATTATTATTATTGATTATACATACATGTATTTCAGTTTAATACTATATTAATCATATCGAGGGGTTAGAGCAAGAACCAGTTATCGAGCCAATTTTCGGAAAATGACTTTTTCATTGAATTTGATGCCGTTACTGGAAATACATAATGTGTAAAAAAATCATTACCATAACGCAAGTACTTTTAAAGTTATTGAATTGTGACCAAACCAGTTATCGATTATCACTAATTTTGGTTCAAGCTAAAACCAGATATCACAGTATAACTTGCAAGTTTTAATTATAACACTGGTACTGTGTGGAGCTAAAACAAGTTAGGTGCCACTACTTTATTTTTGCAGAAATGTTAGTTGTTGTTCTTCGTATTACCGTTTCTGCAAAAACCATGTATCGATTTATACATGGATTTTGCAGGTACAAAAATCTAATAAATTCTATTTTTTCTACCAACAAAAACATGCTATAGAGAGATACAGAAAGCAGACGCCTAATATTGTCATCTAATGTTAGAGGTAAAACAGGCTATCAGTTGATGCAGGGTTTTACCAGACAACGTCCAGTCTGTAACTTAAGCATTTCAGATACAAAAACAATGCACCGAGTTATAATTGCTTTTACCAGAGAGTGTAATGATAACAATGTGACCTGTTGAGTGATAAAAACCATGCATTGAAGAATTCTAACACCTTTGTTGAAACTTCATTGTCATAAAACAATATTAGAGAAAGAATGTTCATGTTCAAAACTGGATTCCGATGCTAAATAGTGAACCGTAAGTATGTTTTTATTTGATTTATTTATCAATACTGTTTCTTTATATTATATTTAAAATGTATTTTCTATATAAATATCTTGAATAGTTAACAAAAAGGGTTAGCAATTCAGTATAGCCAGAAAAAATAGTTGCATTACACATACATAAAATGTATGCTAACGTCACGTAAAATGCAACAATAGCAGAATCTGTATAGTAAAGCCAAAAGAATGATAGTTTTGCAATCATCAGCAGCTTCTTCATTCTAAATAAAGCACAAATTTATGTACTAATTACTATGGTCTCCTAATGTTTTTCTGTACATATATTTTAAATAAATAACTTGCAACCATTATTGCTTAAATGACAAGCAAAACAGATGTGATTCGGAAATATTTTCTTCATTTTAGCTGTAAAGGAAAAAACAAATGACTAGTACTAAAGTAAAACATTCTGAAGATTGTATTCTTTGAAATAGTATAAATATTACATTGCTTTCGGGTAACATGAACATTGTCTATCGAATGGTTACCCATCTTATTTTACAGATATTGTCAGATACAGAAGATGAGCTTTTTCTATCCATAAATTTGAACAACCTTCTGAAGGTATCGTGAAGCACACTAAATGGAAATGAAAATGACAACACCGTGCCAAAGTCAAGTGTACAAGACAGAAATAAAACTGTCAATCTCGTGAATGAGTCGTCAAGTGTATAAGACATCAATGATACAGAAATGTCGTGAATCGGAGTCGTCAAATGTACAAGGCCTAAATAAAACTGACAATCTTGTGAATGAGGGTACGAGACCAACATGAAACTGTTAATGTCGTGAATGAGTCGTCAAGTGTACAGGACAGAAATGAAACTGACAATGTCGTGAATGAGTCGTCAAGTGTACAGGACAGAAATGCAACTGACAATGTCATGAATGAGTCGTTAAGTGTACATGACAGAAATGAAACTGACAATGTTGTGAATGAGTCGTCAAGTGTACAAGACAGAAATGAAACCGACAATGTTGTGAATGAGTCGTCAAGTGTACAGGACAGAAATGAAACTGTCAATGTCATAAATGAGTCGTCACGTGTACAGGACAGAAATAAACCTGACAATGTCGTGAATGAGTCGTTAAGTGTACAGGACAGAAATGAAACTGACAATGTCATAAATGAGTCGTCACGTGTACAGGACAGAAATAAAACTGACAATGTCGTGAATGAGTCATTAAGTGTACAGGACAGATATGAAACTGTCAATGTCATAAATGAGTCGTCAAGTGTACAGGACAGATATGAAACTGTCAATGTCATAAATGAGTCGTCACGTGTACAGGACAGAAATGAAACTGACAATGTCTTGAAAGAGTCGTCAAGTGTACAGGACAGAAATGAAACTGACAATGTCGTGAATGAGTCGTCAAGTGTACAGGACAGAAATGCAACTGACAATGTCATGAATAAGTCGTTAAGTGTACATGACAGAAATGAAACTGACAATGTTGTGAATGAGTCGTCAAGTGTACAGGACAGAAATGAAACTGTCAATGTCATAAATGAGTCGTCACGTGTACAGGACAGAAATAAACCTGACAATGTCGTGAATGAGTCGTTAAGTGTACAGGACAGAAATGAAACTGACAATGTTGTGAATGGGTCGTCAAGTGTACAAGACAGAAATGAAACTGTTAATGGTGTGAATGAGTCGTCATGTGTACAGGACAGATATGAAACTGTCAATGTCATAAATGAGTCGTCAAGTGTACAGGACAGATATGAAACTGTCAATGTCATAAATGAGTCGTCACGTGTACAGGACAGAAATGAAACTGACAATGTCTTGAAAGAGTCGTCAAGTGTACAGGACAGAAATGAAACTGACAATGTCGTGAATGAGTCGTCAAGTGTACAGGACAGAAATGAAACGGACAATGTCATGACAGAGTCGTCAAGTGTACAAGGCCAACATGAAACGGACAATGTCATGACAGAGTCGTCAAGTGTACAAGACCAACATGAAACGGACAATGTCATGACAGGGTCGTCAAGTGTACAAGAAAGAAATCGAAATGGCAATGTTGCAAATTGCTCATAAAGTGTACTATAGTCCAGTTAGGATATTGTGACAGTGACGTTGCAGTTTATGTGTACGCAAAAAAACACAACCATTGTCTCAACAGGTAGAGCGAATATAGTATGTTAGTTTAACATTGAAATTGTAGTATTTGAACAGTATAAGCCTTTATTATTGGTTTAACACTGTTAAAGTGGACTCGACCGCTGTGTCACTGGATTTTTATCCTGACTGGACTATAGATAGAAATTTGAATGACAATACATTGAATGAATTGACAAGTATACTTGATCAAAATTGAAAATTACAATGCTGTGAATGAATTGACAAGTGTACCAGATGAAAACACAATGGATGAATCGCTATTGTAGTAATAAACCAAGGTATAAACAGAAGCTTCCAATTTCAGTAGCAAAGAGAAAAGATCTCCTCTCGCTTTGCAAGAGTGGAATAATTGCGAAAGAGACTTGTGAATACTACAAACTCTGGCTTCCTTGTTGTTCTGTTGTGGACAGATTGGCACAGCCAGGTGCAGAGGAATTAACTGCGCTTCTGACGGTCAAAATGATATATTTTCAGATTCACTAACTAGTTTGTAAACAAATCAAGTACTAGTAATAGTTTCCACAAGCTATTTGAATTGATGACGTTCCCATAAAAGTAAGCAACAACACAAGTACATGTTGAAATTGTTGGAATTTCTGTATGGTAATACTGTATGACAATCACTATTTGGCATTATGTTCTTTAATTTAATGTACCTAGTTGTTTTATCTTAAGATACATAAAAATGTGAATAGTGGTTCAATATGATGACATGCCAGCAGAGCATGTATTTTAATGAAATGTTAATGTCAAAGGGAAGATATGTACAGGTTGTAAATATATTCTTAAAATCTTACTCCTTAGTTTAAAATGTTTATTTATCCTAATTTGTCCAACAGTTGTTATAATCTAAAGTATCATTTATAACATAAAGGCACATTAGAATATTGTAGTATGGTTTCAAGTTTCTTATTGCAATAATTTTCTTAAATGAAAACAAACCATAAACTTTACATTACCATATTGTGTAGCTTTTATTTGCTGTTGCTACTCCTACTAAATTTAATTATTATTATACATCAAACTTGCAAAAGACATGAATTGAAAACTGATTTCATAAAAAAACACTGTTAATGACAGATGTGGTGTATTTTGTGTTATTTTAGTATATTTTATTATCTGCAAAGACATATTATCTTAATATGACATTATTTGGCTCAAAAAGTCAAAAAGTCATATTTGTGGTTAGTTATGTTGCCTGAAATCAGTTATTATGTGTTCATAAATTGTTTTACCAGTAAAAAGATGGTGCCTTGCTTCTTGCTGTTGCAAACAAAAACAGTGTATGTTTGGCTAAAGTGTTTTTGCAGGAACATTATCAAAGTTTGAAGTTGACAATGTATGTGATTAGACCAATTATAAGCAGATAACCTTCGTTTGCAGAAATAATATTGTAAAGATTTGTTAAAACTGTTTGTGAAAAAAACCACTATTACCATGTAACTTGTTTTGGCAGGAGCAATATCATACTATTAAACTGACTAGGTTTATGGAAAAACCAACTACTTCAAGATAACCTTTATTTGCAGAAACATTATTCAAATGAAATATCAAAAACGTTTGTGAAAAAATCAGCCATCACCAGATAACCTGTTTTTGCTGTAAAGAAATTGTAGATAATCAATAAATTTTGCATGCAATAACAGAAGTTGTGTTTTTTCTCATAGAGGAAGAAAGATTTTACCTTGAAACCTTTACATTAGTTACTCCTATATAAAAGAAGTATAAATTTGTAATTATATTTAAAAAGTCCATGTAGAACCCATTTAATGACATTTAACGTTTCTCCTGAACATTTTCAAAAATCGGTGGTAACTGGTTCTTGCTCTAACCCCTCATTATTGCTACTGCAATATTAGGGATGATTGGAATGATTTATAAACCGATTTCGATAACATGGATTTCTCGGTTCAGCGCATTCAAAGCGTTTAGGGGAGCATGTTTTGTTATCGGATTAGAGCCAAAATGCATCCTTAACTGGATAAAATCAGTATAGCAACGTGTTATATACAATAGCCTCTGTGGCTAAGTGGATATGTGCGTTGACATAATTATATTTGTCGTTCGAAATCGTTGGTTTTGAGTTCAAGCCCAGCAGAAGTCATCTTTTTTACTCTGCATAATTTATTATTTTATTTTTATTCAATATAATATTATATAAATCAATATTCAAAATATAAACTTGTTCGTCTGGTACGAAGTTGAAACATTTTGCCTGCATGTATTTTACATTCTTTGTGGGAGTTTCGATTTCCTGAGTTAACTTTCTTCTTACCATGAAATTATGTTCATACATTTTATCAGCCTGGTACTATAAAACAAAACATCAAATTATAAGCAATGAATTATTTATATGCGTTTTTAAAAAAAATAGAGACAGTGTGGGGGTTGAACCTAAAACGTTATTCCATTGGTATTTGAAACTATCTGCTCTGCCAACTGCGCTATGGTTGCAATTGAAAAATGTGTGCTTTGTATAGCCTAATAAAGAGTGTGTATGCATGTTATCAAAGCTGGATCACCTGTATTATGTTTATGTTATAGCCTTCGTATATAAACAAACGGTCAGATTATCGAAATCGGTCTATAGGTATGACTTCGTAAATATTAGTTTTGTACTTTTGAATACCTGGATTATTTGTGTACTTTCTACAGGTAAAAAGATGTGGCGGACGCAATTTATTTGTTTACCGTGTCACACGATAGCACAGGGAACTTCAGATTTCCCGACAATGCAAGGATATGTCATTGTGTGATTGTACACGTAGACAATACACTGTAGAAATAAATAGGGGAGTATACTTATATATTCTGTTAAGGCAACATTTTAAAGTTTATTCACTACATGTACACTCACATAATGACGGTAGCGGATATATTCCGCACAGTAACCTTGTAATATATTCATGCTTAAAGTGGAGGAACACGTCAATTGATTCACACTGATACAGGTCTTAAATGGCACACACTATCGAACGCCGATGATAGCACTAGCATTTGTTTACAAATAAATATGAAAATTAAATGCATTTTCAACGTCTATTCTTTGTTCTATCTTGTGTATAATCACTTCTTTAGTACTCTTTCAATCTTCACTGATAACAAGCGGTCATTCGAACGTGCAGAGTTTGTATTATGCATGTTTGTTTATTGATAAGGCTAGAATTATCTCCGGCGAGCTATAATTTATATAAAAGGAATAACAAATCGGACATAAAGGTAAGCAGAGCACGAAAGACACAATCTCGCTAAAATGTTTTACGATAACCACAAGCTTACTAGCCGAAGTAAAACCATAATGAAACTCTATTGTTCTAGTCAAACACTTACCTGTAGTGTTGGGACTACGCAATATTTTTTCCTGCCATTAATTTTTGAAATGTACTAATCAATGTGTGCTATTCGGATGAGTAGAAACGACCGGCTAATTAATATACTAGGGAGCGTGTGCTGGGGAATAGTCGGGGAAAATCATCCTTCATCCTCGATTGATTCTGCATAATAAATATAACATGTCTGTAATAAACGTCATAACAATACTACTGTCGGTTCAATAAGTAATACTAATGAGGGAACTGTCCCATTCAAAAGAATATGGGAGGCTTATGTTTTATATAATAAACTAGATACCTTCAACCAATAGTATAATACTTCAAAACGTGTTTTCACGTCGTCTCGTTAGTCGAGTGGGTAAGTATGCCGCTATTATTCAAGTTATTTTGTTCAATCTTACCACTGGTTCGTCACCCATCCAAGTTACTTAAATTTTAAAGTGTTTTTTTACAAGTACCTTATTTTTTATTTGTAACTAAAACAAAAACATACACGAGTAAGGTATGGAGTACGTAGATTAATGTTTGTGTCATATTTTCATTCTTTATCAAGTCGTATTTCAATTGTTTTATTCTTATATACAGTACAACACTCATACAATCGTTTTTAATATATTCACTACAACGTGAAACTTTGATCACTATGAAGTATCGATTCATTAAAACAGCAGTATAATATAAGACTTTATAACATGGATGCATGCAATAAAAAGGTTGACCGAAGTGGGGATCGAACCTACAACTCAGAATAAAATAGAAACTTGAAGGACGTGAGGGTTTATCCACTACACTAACGCGCCTTTCGTATATGGAATGAGATTTGCACACTATTTGATATCGAACCCTTATAAAGTTTACCTTTCGGGCGAGTTAATATTTATAACTGTTCTCATTTGAACGCATTTTAGTATATTGAAAATAATTTATTATTTAATATGATGTGTTTTATTTCAATCTCTCCAAAAATGATGCAGATTTCTTTCTGTTCCGCATCTTTATCGGATGCTGTTAAACATTTACATTTAACTATATTCAAATCATGCATTGCGTGCAGTGACAGGTTATTAGACAGCATACCGCGTGTAAAAGCGAATTTTCTGGCGCGAAGCATTAAGTCAACGGGTCACGTGGTTTGGTCAAAGTTTGAATTCACTAATGGATCTGAAAATTTGTGTTATAGTTTCGCAGTTACAGAAAGATAATGAAAAATGGCCGCCAATAGAATAACAAAAGTTCCCTAAAATGCGTTATTCTGTAGCTCATAAATTTTCTTTTATATTTTAATGATGTTTAAAAATATTCCAAAAACTCGAGTAGGCCTATCTAGAACACATTTTAAAATAAGGGAGATAAATGCTCAGTTGCTTAGTATAGCACTTTGATCGACCGCCATCTTGGAGTAGGAACGCTTGGAAGAGAAAGCACTGGACGTGACAGCTTGCCAGTTCAACTGATTACACCATGAAAGTACTTGTTTTAAACGAGGAAAGTCGTATTTTTATAGACATAATCAACGTAGTTATACAGAACAATGAACTTAAAAATGAAAGCAGATTCGTACTCGTACTGTATCGTCCTTCGTTACTTCGTACCTAAAAATGTCACAAAGTTTCTACTGACTGTACATTTATGAATCATACATGTATGATCAGCAATCATTCTGTCCTGGATGATCATGTTACTTTTTCTGGCGTTTTTGAACCTCAACAACTTACTATCGTACAGTACATGTGGAGTCGGACCAGAAAGTAATGACTTCATAATAAGTTGAATTGGGATTTTAATAACTTCTAGGTTAAATCAACTTGCCTAGTGTAAATGATATATCTAAGCTGTTCTTTAATAGTTAAGATACAATTCGCTAAAATAGGCTGTGCCTTAGTTCATATTAATTCAAAGCCTACTGACTTACGTTCACATTACATGTATATGAATTTTCGAGTTTTTAACTTCAAGAAACTTATAGATCTACTTTATACAGTATATGTAAACCCACAATCAAGCGATAACTTCGAGTACAAATTCACACAATCAGCCTGCCAATAATGGCAAGGCATACAAGGGATTTACTTTGCCACAGATATTGGCAAAATAACTAAATGATCTTCCATTATGTAGTTCAACAATTACCCAGTCAGAAATAGCCGAAAACAGAGACAGTTCTCTGACGAAACTAAAAATATTGCCAAATCAAGATTTAGGTTGACGGTGTAGAATGTGAATCTGAGTATCTTCAGACTTCCGAGTCACTTGGATTGGCCTAACTGTTATATTGACTGCTTGGGGTGTGCCATGTCCGTGGTTGTGATCAGGATCGGGAATCGCCATAAAAATAAATAAATAAATCTGGATATGTATCCACCATATATGCAACAGTCACACACGGCATTAGGAAAAAACAAGTTTCCATCTACTGTTTTAATCCCAGCCTAATCAAATGTCTTGTCTTGTTTATAATTATTTTACATAAACATGCATGGTACACAATGTATGCCAATATATTCATACTAAATTGTGACTATCGTTTTTTTTGTAACAAAAACCTTCGAGATCTTGATTTAATATAATTATATAGTCCAATACTAGTATTTGCCTATAAAGACCATCCATTTGGAAACTGCAAATAGTGATATTTAATGAAAGGTATGTCCCTCTCAAGAGGTACAGGTTAATATCATTGAAAATGGTCTGATGAGAAGATGACATTATTTTTTTGAATATATTGTTATATAGTGGTTTTTGTTTGCAGGTTGTATTTAACAGCGGTTTTCTCAAATTTTGTATTATTAAGTATGCTTACCAGGATGCATAATTGCATAATGGTGCATCTGACTAGTGTACATAAATATTTTCCAAAAACTGTGCAACAATTTCATTTGGACCGAGTGACCTGTGCTATGTAAATGAAAAACTACGTAAATATAATTTTTAACATCTTTAAAGGGTTTTACTAGGTAATGCTACGGTCACATTTGCACTACGAGCTCCTAACGAGCTCCGTACGAGTTGATTTTGGCGAACTCGCACGGCGTCCGTACGGAGCCCGTACGGATATCGAAAATCGTACGAGCATCGTACGGATTTTCGTGACTCGTAGAGGACTCGGTGAAAATGTTTCACCGAGCTCCCGAGCTGTCTACGAGCCCGTTGATATTTTTCAAGTCTGTATACTCTCGCACGAGGCTCGTGCGGACACCACACGAGCTACGAAATACTCGTGCGAGTATCGTACGATATCCTTACGGATATGGAAATTTGCAAGGTTTTGCATCGCATGGGACGCCATTAAGATGTAGATAATGAACATTATCTTAACTGCTTTACTTATGACAATGAATAGTTATGAGTATGGTGTATATTGAAATATTGAAAAATTAAAATTTTGGAAGACAGACAGACTGTGCGAGTATAACAACATTTGTACACAGACTTTTAATATCTTTATTTCGAATGTACATGTAATAACGCATGACATTGTTGTACACACTATGCCATTGTTGTACACACTATAACATTCACTGCTATTATGTTGATACTGCAACTGTATCATGTATCGAAGGTCCGGTAGATAGACTCTGCCAACAGCAAAAACACAACACTGATTAATTCATGAAAACAATGTCGTATTTTTATATCATTATTATGGTATTCTCATATTATCATTATCGTCATCATAATCGCATTCTCGTAATATCATCATCGAGCTATCGTATTATCATTATCGTATTCTCGTAATTATCAGCATCGTTCTATCGCATTATCATCATCGTGTTCAGGTATTATCATTATCTTATTATTGTATAATCATCATCGTATTCTCGTATTATAAATTATCTTATCATTGTATCATCATTATCGTATTCTCGTATTATCATTATTTTATCATTGTATTATCAGTATCGTATTCTTGTATTATCATTATCTTATCATTGTATTATCATTATCATATCATTGTATTATCATTATCGTATTCTTGTATTATCGTTATCTTATCATTGTATTATCATTATCGTATTCTCGTATTATAATTATCTTATTATTGTATTATCATCATCGTATTATCGCATTATAATTATCTTATCATTGTATTATCATTATCGTATTCTCGTATTATCATTATCTTATCATTGTATTATCATTATCGTATTCTCGTATTATAATTATCTTATTATTGTATTATCATCATCGTATTATCGTATTATAATTATCTTATCATTGTACTATCATCATCGTATTCTCGTATTATAATTATCTTATTATTGTATTATCATCATCGTATTATCGTATTATAATTATCTTATCATTGTATTATCATTATCGTATTTTCGTATTATCATTATCTTATCATTGTATTATCATTATCGTATTCTCGTATTATCGTCATCATACTATCGTATTCTCGTATTATCATCATCCTATTATTGTATTATCATTATCGTATTCTACTATCATCATCATCAAACTATCGTATTCTCGTATTATCATCATCGTGTTCTCGTATTAGCATCATCGATATATCCGACCAACAACCTTTCTCCAAGTAGGGACGCACCAGACTTTGATCCATGACATATTACCGCGACCGTGGCTGGGTGATTTTGGCGTCAGTATAGGAAGCGGGAGATCGAAAGTTCAAACCCCGGAGAAAGTTAGGTTATAACTGATGTAGTCGTTTGGTAAGACGCCGGTAGGCCCAACTCTGCCAGGTACCCGGCAATACATGTATGAGAATGGATTCGTGTTATTTTGCTAGAGAGGGGTCCGACCAGCAATATTTTATCCAAGTTGGTACCCAGTAGACTCCCACCCAAGACGTACTCCTCTCATTGTATTACATGACCACAATTCACCACAATTCCAGGGTCCAGGCCCACCCCATCTGGATCCGCACACGCTCAGTGTATGATAGTTGTTATTTCCGTGATTCTCGTGCACAGAACTTATTAGTACACACCAAACCATTGTCTATGCATCTACATATATGTATATCATATTTCTACTGCATTCACTTAATTCTTTTGGTAAAAATATATATTTGGTGTGGTACACATGAGACACATACGTGTGTATACCCTTTGTACTGTTCAAAACGTTATGGCGAAATAGGCTGAATTTCAGAGTCTGTCGAGGGACAGTTATGCATTTTTTCTTACATATATAAACATGACATGAAATATCAACTAATCCAAAATCATCTTACATAATATAATAATACATAAACTGGGTGAGGACAGCTTCATTGCGAGCTTTCTACTTCAAATATCTCTACGAGCTCATAGACAACTCGGAGATCGGTGAAACATTTTCACCGAGCTCCCGAGTCCTCTACGAGTTACAAAAATCCGTATGATGCCCTTACGAGTTTACGATGTCCGTACGGACTCCGTACGAACTTGCTAAAATTTGACTCGCACGGAGCTCGTACGATCAATGTGACCAGGGTCTTAAAATAGATAATTTAAAATTCGCTGAATATATCCATTATTGTCGCACGAACACCGTACGGCCATCGTGCGATCACCGTACGGACACCATACGAGTTATCTACGAGCTCTGATTGATCTACGAGCACCGTGCGATGTACGGCCGGGCTCTTTGCGAGCCCCGTACGGTGTCCGTATGGATATTACGATGTCCGTTCGGATATCGTACGATTGCATCTCTATAAATCGTACGAGGTTCGTACGAGCTGTGACCAGACCCTACGATTGAAAAAGTACCGTTAGGATTTCAAACATTCAGGACTCGTTCGAGTTGGTAAATTCGTACGGATATCGTACGAGCTTTGTGACCGTAGCATAACAAACTAACAAACTCGCTTAAGAAAATCTTAAGGAGTGTTTTGGCTTACATTCCAGTCCTTTCACAACAAACTTTCCTATAAAATTTGTTGGAGAAAAATGCAAAAATTTGTCTACGAGTAATTTCTCAACTAAGTCTGCTATTTTTTAAATCTATTTTATGACCATAATTATAATCGTGTGCTGTAGAATTATTTCCGGCAGAAACTGTGTATTTACGACTACAGTCTCTGGTATTTATTGCTAAATTTATTATGGTAGGCGATTCTGTATGAAATGTACATCTATCATGTTATAATAGACTGACGTTTTTATTTTCTGTAAAAACATATTTATTTATTTTCTCTATCAAATACATGTAGACATGTTCATTGTCAGTCGGAGATACTGTAGGTACATACTTTAAGTACCGTCAACGATACCAATTTATACAGTGAATGCATATGCAAAGTGCTATGGCTATAGAACTATTTTCCCGGTGAATCGTGACCACTGATGTATGTCAAACACCTACATCTAAAAACAAATGCCTACCTACCTATCCTATTGTTCACCAATGTTTCCTGAACCACACATATGTTTTATTTAGCCGAAGTGAAAGTTATTCATTTCATGCCAATTTATTTTAGGTCGATTGTTTCACAATAAATACATTTTAATTGTTGTTTTTTAACTTTGCCAAAGTCTAAAATAAAAGTTCGTTTGAAGAATAAACATTAAATGCTTCGGCTTTTTGTGGACGATGCATTAAAATGACTTTCAGATGATAAAAGTCGAAATATACTTCCCGGATGCAAAATTGTCTATATATATACCTTGTTGTGAATTTTCTCGGGTTTTAAAACCGCTATAAATGTTAATATGTAATGATTGTCAAACATAGTTGGTGTGTTTCATTCTTTAGAAACAGACCTGTTAATTCATTCAGATGTCATCCAAACATAGTCACTGACAAAAAAGTTATATGTGTTACCATGTTTTGTAGATCAAAAATGCCTAATAAAATGGTTTATTTAAAACGTGATAAAATATTAATATCTCTTGTATCTTCAAATTGTTTGGTGCCTTCTTATACTGCAAAAATAGACCTTTCGCGTGAAACCACTGTCGATTAGATATATACACAAACTAAAGAGTTATAGGCGTAGCAGTGATTTCAAAACCAATGTTTCCTCTATAACCTATATCTCGACCAAGGTTTACATCGTGTAGCGGTCTAGCGATAACACGCTCTGGTTGGATCAACGAGATTAAGTGGGTGGAGTCGGCGTCTGGTCAATTGATACGAATGACCCATTATAAATGACCACCACATTTTGATTGACAGGTGACGTTAGCGGAATAGTGTATTTCTCGGCCCTATGCTATTTTAACCAAGAACAAAGGATTGATTCTACGGCGTGGAGGGGGGGGGGGGGGTAATTTTGTAATTTATTGACGAATTTTAAAATGTTGATATGAAATTAAAGATTACGCTCTGAAGTTTCTAAATATAAAAAATTGAAATTATGCCCATGCAAATATGAATTATAATGGTTCAAACACAGACTATTTTTCGAGAAAAAAATCTACACATTTTTGTGTTCGTATTCCACGGCCGTAGTAGTTTATTTTTTTATTTATTAACATATTTTCATATAAATTATATCAAAATAAAAAAGAAGCTCTCTTGTTTTAAAATATACAAACATATTGAAATAAAATAACGGCTAATTGAATATATACACAATTTTCTCGGCGTGAAATTATATTTTTAATGTGTTCGAATTCCACGGCCGTACCAGTTTTTTTATGATTCACTCCATTTCTATTGTTTTATATCGTTATGAAGCTCTTTAGTTTTTAAATATGTAACAATATTGAGAATTATCAATAACGCAAATATTAATAAAATGACAATGATTAGAAAATTGTGGTATTTCACGGCCGTGATTTTTTTGTCAATATTTGTGACGAAGATTAACACCAAACCGTATAATCATAGTAACGTACGATCATAGACATTGAAAGTGTTTCGAAAAAGAAAGGTTTATTGTTTTATTAATATGTTATACATATTTTGGAAATTTCATGGTTAGTAAAATAAGATCATTTAATTGTGAAACTATTGTTTTTCATTAACCCTTTCGTATAAACGGTCGTATTCATGAGTGTCCTCAAATATTTTATGTCGTTCGGTAGTGTCCTCAAATAATTCATCCTTTTTAAAAATACTGTGACTTTTACATTGGATGCTCATTGGTTGCAATGTGTAAATATATGTGATTGTACATAAGTTGAGTCTCTTATAATTAATTCTATATCGAATGGTTATATGCATGTTTTATTTGTGATATAATAAGTGTTATTTTGTAATAATTAGACATGGATGAGACTGAAATACAGTCTAATTTTACAGTTATTGCCTCCGAATCTATACGGAGAAATTCAACAACGCATATGTATTAGAATTTTCACAGAACAAAACGGAACTTTATTTATCACAGGCATCTATGCAACATGGGTACAGTGATATATAAATGTTACAGTATAAATACATTGGGATAAACACTATGGGCCATATTCACATCCTCTCCTCCACTCTCACTCACTGAGTTAATCCAAATTTAATTGTTTTTTCGTCCGTGCGTTTGAGTGTGAACTCGACCTAACCTGAAATTGGTATTCACAACGGTAAGTGTAGCTGGAGTTGACTCGACTGAGTGAGGAATTTTCGAGGGAGCGAAACGTCGACTTCAGCGTGACTCCAACCAAACTCAATGGAATGTTAGTGAATACCAAAGTTAGTCACTAACTAAAATGGACAATCCATTCGAGGTAGAAGAATTTAAGGATATGATTTTACCTTTTAGAAATGTCCCGGATAGAAGAAAATCCTTAGAAAGCATGGATAATGTGAATTGTTTGGCAAAGTTCCCCAGCTACACTCAAATGTGTGGTTACGTGCATACCGATTTAGCGCACGAATGTTGGACTAATAAAAGTTATTGTAGTTTCAAATTAAACTACACAACAAATTCATATGATCGTGTGGGTTGATAAATATACAACCATAAATATAATTTTATATATTATACCTCACCCAAATTTCATTCAACTGTTTCTTTGTTATTCTAATCGGTCCATATATCCAGAGATAGACTGACTGATTTGCATGTTCCAAATACAACAGCCGGTCAATATTATAAAAATATGGACCGGCAAAATAATATTGACCGGCAGCTGAAATAAACGTATTGTTTATTGCATGACGTCATGGATACTGTGACGCTACCATAGAGCGTGACGTTGCGCGAACTTTTCTTTTTGTAACGTTTTTTTGTTTAAATTAGATTTATGTCCTGCCGACAGTAATTGCATGGATCAACTCATGTGCGTTTATGATACAAAGTTCAATATAAGCTCTAAAGACGCATTAGTTTGCATAAAAATGAAAAAAAGTCGAAATTCCAGTGATGGAGATTATACTTGAAACAACTTAAAAGTTGTCCATAGATTTATTATAGCAACACGGGTTTTCACATTTCTGCGTTATTTCGGTGGATATGCAAACAGACCAAAATAGATGTAAGGTCTCCCTATAATGATATGTAGTTCTGTAGCACATAAACAACTTAAACCCAAATGTATGTAATGTGTTCTTATTAGTATCTAGATCTAGTTACAAAAGTAGGCCTATAATATCGATATTAAATGTTCGGTATAATATAAGAAATAGTTCACATCACTTCGGCCCAATGACATTATATGGACTGGCTAGTCAGCCCGCGTTGTGTATATGGACCTCAGCTTCGCTTCGGTCCATATACACAACTTGGGCTGACTAGCCAGTCCATATAATGCCATAGGGCCCTCAGTGATGTGAACTATTTCTTAATTATAATTTGTTATCTAAAAGTATATTATTTGGACAAATAAAGTTACTGTAATAAGTGTATGAAGTATCTGGAATTAAAATTTAGTCATATTACTGCGATGTTAATTAAATACATGGTATTTATATATGGAGCATAACTATTGAAATTATAACGTTATTGTTTTCATTCTTTGCCATATTATTATTTTTAATCCCACCCAGTGTTGATATGAAGATGACTAAAATATTTGAATGAATAAAAACGTGCAAACTAGCAACAAATACTGATGATGTGCATTGCAATCATTCATGTTTCAATGTGCCGCCTCGATAGCCTACTGTTAGAGCGTCCGCTTCGAGTGCGGGACGCCCAGGTTCGATCCGGGGTCACTTCATGCTAAAAACGAAATGGTATCAGTATTTCCCTTGCAAGATGTCCAGCATAATAAGCGAAAGGTGGCTTCTCTTCTCTTACGTATTGTATTATATATTGTGACGATGGATAAATTCGGGCATGATGTGTCGAGAATGGTTAATATTTGTTCAAGGTTGTACCAACTTGTTTCATAATCAACCTAAAACCAAGAAGTTCATGCATCAGCTATCTTATGTACTATTCTTTTTAAACATGTCGCACATTAAATGACATTCCAGGAATTATAGCTTTCTAGTTGTCGGGCTTCCCCGGAACGGTATGTACGATGTATGTGTTGTAATTAACAACATCATCTGACAGTGAAGCTGCTTATAAAAGTAAACTGAGTCCATTTCCTCCGACTTCTAAATTATTAACATGACATTACCTGCTTGACGGTCGGTGGAATTCATATTGACGTGATATGATATTTAATATTGAGTCCACGGCGAAAACATAAGGCATACGGTACGATTTGTCTTCTTCGATATGCGCATCCTTTATTTATTTTAAATGCGTAGGCATTGCCTTGCATAAGTGTTTTGTTGGAATATATCAATGTAAATCATTATATACATTTGTACGTTCATTCAATGTTAATTACATCGAAGTTTTATGTTAACTGATCCACTATAATCTTTGCAATAATCATACCGACCAATTCAATAATAAAGCACAGATTGTATGTACAGTGTAATATCCTACCATTTATTATAACGGTCACACACTCAGGAAAGTCGAGGACGAGTTACCCATGTGAATACCAAATCTCCACTCGACCTACACTAACTGCTAGGCCGCTAGGCCGCCAACTTCACAATTTTTTTTTTTTTTTGGACTGCCAACTTTGTTGGGCCGCTGGATCGCTAGGCCGCTAGGCCGCCAACTTCACAATTTTTTTTTTTTTTTTTTTTTTTTTTTGGACTGCCAACTTTGTTGGGCCGCTGGATCGCTAGGCCGCTAGGCCGCTGGGCCGCTAGGCCGCTAGGCTGCTAGGCCGCTAGGCCGCCAACTTCACAATTTTTTTTTTTTTTTTTTTTTTTTGGACTGCCAACTTTGTTGGGCCGCTGGATCGCTAGGCCGCTAGGCCGCTGGGCCGCTAGGCCGCTAGGCCGCTAGGCCGCTAGGCTGCTAGGCCGCTAGGCCGCCAACTTCACAATTTTTTTTTTTTTTTTTTTTTTTGGACTGCCAACTTTGTTGGGCCGCTGGATCGCTAGGCCGCTAGGCCGCTGGGCCGCTAGGCCGCTAGGCCGCTAGGCTGCTAGGCCGCTAGGCCGCCAACTTCACAATTTTTTTTTTTTTTTTTTTTTTTTTTGGACTGCCAACTTTGTTGGGCCGCTGGATCGCTAGGCCGCTAGGCCGCTGGGCCGCTAGGCCGCTAGGCTGCTAGGCCGCTAGGCCGCCAACTTCACAATTTTTTTTTTTTTTTTTTTTTTTTTTGGACTGCCAACTTTGTTGGGCCGCTGGATCGCTAGGCCGCTAGGCCGCTAGGCCGCTGGGCCGCTAGGCCGCTAGGCTGCTAGGCCGCTAGGCCGCCAACTTCACAATTTTTTTTTTTTTTTTTTTTTTTTTTTTTGGACTGCCAACTTTGTTGGGCCGCTGGATCGCTAGGCCGCTAGGCCGCTAGGCCGCTGGGCCGCTAGGCTGCTAGGCCGCCAACTTCACGCTGCTATGCCGCTAGGCTGCTAGGCCGCCAACTTCACGCTGCTAGGCCGCTAGGCTGCTAGGCCGCCAACTTCACGCTGCTAGGCTGCTAGGCCGCCAACTTCACGCTGCTAGGCCGCTAGGCTGCTAGGCCGCCAACTTCACGCTGCTAGGCCGCTAGGCTGCTAGGCCGCCAACTTCACGCTGCTAGGCCGCTAGGCCGCCAACTTCACGCTGCTAGGCCGCTAGGCTGCTAGGCCGCCAACTTCACGCTGCTAGGCCGCTAGGCTGCTAGGCCGCCAACTTCACGCTGCTAGGCCGCTAGGCCGCTAGGCCGCCAACTTCACGCTGTTAGGCCGCTAGGCCGCTAGCCTGCCAACTTCACGAACATTGTTCCCGAGGCCTGCTGGACGGAAGTATAGTCATATTATTAAATGCCTTTAAAACTGTTGCTTTATACGAGTATTTGTTAGTAACAAAGAAAGAGCCACCAAGCGTTATCAGAATACCTCGTCAGAATATATACAAGAATAAAGACAACATTTACTGTAGTATTGGTGATTGAATTAAGTCTGTATTGTAGAATATATTTATACTGCAAATTACCGGTCATTATCAACATCAAACATCGACATTTCGCAGTATTATATCATATCAATCCTGAAGTCCAATAAAACATGTTTATTACTGTCTACAAATTGAACGATTATGTGGACATTTGCTAATTTAATATGATACAGGTTTAATAAGTTCAGCCGATTCATTTTATTGATGTCTAATGACAATCAAAAAGGGTTATGTTTCGCTAAGCGTTATCATTCTGTTGATGGAATATATTGCTCCATAATTATTCTCAATATTCATCATGCACACGTTTTATTATTGAGTACTGAACAGTTTATTGATTTATAATTATACTCGTCTGGTGAAAGTGGTAACTTATAGTCAATGTCAGAAGTAGTATTCTCCATCCTATCAATTTCATCATTGACAGTTTCGTAAATGGGGAACATTGGCCTAGAGCTAGATGGCGCGCTTTGGAATCGAGAGGTAACAAGCTCGATCCCAGTCTGCGCTACTGCTTGGTATATCTAAGCTAGAATCCACATGGTTCACTTTAAACTGGTGTATGGTTCCCGAGAGGGTATCTATGTGTTGTACCTACCATTGGCACCGGCTGTCACATCAACTCAATGATAGTGGAGTTAATGTGCAGTCGATTTAACGGACACAAGTCTGAACATATACTTTAACTTTGAACATTACTTAAATTCCCCAAAAGTAGATCTGAATAACTTTCTAGATTTTCCAAGCACACATTTGTGTCAATCAATTACAATTTTTTCACATTTTATCGTTCACAGGGAAGGCACGCATACGAAGTATTACGAAAACGAATTCGACAAGATAATGCTAAAATAGACATCAACCAAAATGTAAGTACATAATTTTATATTTTTCAAATCTACCAGTCGTTCAAAGTGTCGTGTACTATAAGTTGTTGTCCGGGTGAAGTACAGCGCTGACAAATGAATATAATTAACAAGCAATGATCTTAATTTGTGTTGTGTATTCTTCGTAATATATAGCTTACTTTGCTATGCAAAATAATATCATTCGAATAGTCTCGGTGTTTGTTTTGTCTTTTTTTATTGTCATTATCATTCTTTATGACTATACCTATATCGTCTTTACAATGTTGCAGATGGTAGATACGAGCTTTCTAAACCAACCCAAATACAATTACAAAGTCTTGTTGAAAAAAGATCTACCTCAGGATGTTGACGACACAAGAAAACACGTAAGTACATGTAATTATCAGCATAGTCATACATTAAAAAATATACTATTAAGTCAGACAGGAAAGGCAGCACTCAACTTAACCAGCCGATCACAGAAAACATAACAAATTAAAAAGACATATTAGGCACAATGCCCACCTTAACAAATTTATGATCCGCCCCAGTCCAAGCTGTCGAAAAACTGAATGGACTGGTTTCAGCAATCAAAAAGTTGAATGCCCAAGCTGAATTACCCTGTTCCAACAGTAAAACGGCTGAAATACCTAGTGTTAGCTGTCAGAAATCCTAAAAGTTGTAACAGTATTAAAAAGCTGAATGTCAACTTTCAGCTGAATGACCTAGTTTCAGCAATAAAAAAAACTGAAAGCCTCAGCCGGATGACCCAGATTCAACAAGTTTAATGCCTTAGCTAGATGGCGTGGTGCGCCTTAACAGAGCCACACCTGGTTTAGTATATGACAATGTCACAGTCAACAGTTAATCATGCCTTTGTGTAGGGCATACGCTTTTGAATATTTGTATCACTTTTATTTGTTATTTTACTGAAATTGTCTCATATTTTTACACCCCATGTATCAGAAATGTTCAATAAATCATGTAAACATTTTGTTATGATATTGACGGCATTACATATTTGATGTGATACTTCACCAACTATGTTGTAACACTTCGATCTAACCGATTTATAGAAAGAAATGGAATTGACTCGGTGATCCCCATGGTTCAGTATTTCAATAACATCATATCTGACTGGTTATCGCTTTAAGTGCTACCGTTGGTACCGTGCGAACCTGACGTATCAACATACTGTTGTTTCTACAGAAATCAATAGAGGAAAATCTGACACAATGTCCAAAGGCAACACGATAATGGCTTTTAATCGTGTTTTTGTTCTTCGAAGAGAATCACTTTAAATCCGTGCCTGCCTGTGTCAGTATTGTGTTAAACTGTCTAATTATTTACGAAGCTAAGAGTACAGGTGATTGTATTCTAGTGTTGGTATTATTTAGGTCATTTAAACAAGTAGACAAGTTTCAAAGGGTATAGGCGAAATAGGAACATGTGCCTAATGATAATAATCGGAAATTGGCATGGCAAAACAAACAAATGTGGTAACATGCTGAATGCATTTTATTTCAAATGTTACAAATTGTGCAAATCACTCCGACCAAAAGTCATTTTACGAAATTATCATGCCGTCTTGCCTTGTATGTGTTTTATATTTTTGTGCTGGGTTAGTTCATTTGGCCATTGTGCCCTGTATGTTTTTAATGTTTTTTGACCCCGGCTGGTTAAGTAGAGTGCTGCATTCCCTGTCTGACTTAATATTATATTTATGTAGACGCGTAGTAAACATGACTAACGCGACAACTGTGCTTTCTTTTTACGTACACAGTGGCCAAGTATTCTTAGAATCAAAGTTCTCACTATGACAATCTTTGCATTGGTGCTCAGTTGAGATCATCGGTTGATTGGGAACTAAGATTATTAAGCGCCAAATGGACACAAATTATGAGAACCAATGTTTCGAGTGAGAACCAAGTTTTTCAATGTAAAAAGCTAGGTTCTCATAACACTTGACCATTAAGTTGTTTTGTTTTCGCTCGTCATGTAACAGTCATGCTTTTATTGGACAAACACATCTGTGAGCATTTGTTTCTTGCCATTAAATTGGTCAGAACAGTTGAAAATGCGCCATATTTCGGATGGGCATAGCATATTGTACTATTTTATCTATCAAATAACAGATTTACCTTCATTCATAATTGAATGATATAACGAGTTAAAAATATGTCTACTTTTTCAGACACATCTATCGGACAAACAGTTTCGTTTGAATTTGAAGATCAGCCGACTCGAATTTTACCGACTTCCAGTTTGGAAACAGAACCAGATTTTGAAATCTGCCAGATTACTGTATCAACCTTCTTTGACGACTCAACCGTTTCCGAATGTTCAACTAGCCGTCTAACCAAGTTGAACAGCTGTCGTCTCTAAAACAACAATATTGTGTGTTAGTTGTTCGAAAACAAAAAAGGACTATGACTGTCAGTGGAATGAAAATAATCTAGATCTTAATGATAATGTTTGAACAATCTAAAGGTCTTTGATCTGCATAGTATAACCTGACTGGTGGAAAGCATTATCCTTAAGACACTTTATATATATATATATAAACATCGCCTGTAGAGCTGCGAAAATGTCAAATTATGTTGGCCTTTGAATTGAAAGACGTCTGTTACAAACATTTGTCAAATAATGCTAATGTTGTTGACACGTATTAATGCGTGAGGTCTTTGTTGCGTAGAAACTAGGCTATCTATAGAGCTAGATGTCGTGTTCTAACACTATGAGATACAGATTGTATGTAGAAGTCTAAATGACCCAGACACTGTATTGTGTTTTATCGTATTGCCATATTGCATGTTATGTAACAACAAGAAATGTTAATGATGGAATGGGCGATAACAATCAGTAAAAGCATTGACATTATGCAATACTTGTGCAACAACGAATCAAGGTAAAACGATGAGCATGCAAACTGTACGTGAACTAAACATGACTTCCAACATTTCTTGACGTAGATATATCCGCATATTATATTCCTATTTTTTTTATTTGCGATTATTATGTACAGTTAAATTACTAGTGTAAATCATCATGCAAAAAATGCAGAAGAACTAATTCCTACAAATTCCTACGAATCTTTGGATACAAAATCATTAAAAAAGAATTGTCGCAATTTCTCGTATATAAAACGAGTTCATACAATTAAAAAACATTAAAACGTTAATTATTATAGATATGTGCATTATTTCCTATAGTGAACATTGATTTATGCATTCAAAATCTCTTGTGTCTAATGTAGAATTGAATAGTTCTATTAATTATCACTGTATAATGATTCTCTTCTACGTTGTTGTTCTCCAGTGTATGTAACTGTGTTTGTTCTCCAGTGTATGTAACTGTGTTTGTTCTCAAGTGTATGTAACTGTGTTTGTTCACCAGTGTATGTTACTGTGTTTGTTCTCCAATTTATGTAACAGTGTTTGTTCTCCAGTGTATGTAACTGTGTTTGTTCTTCAGTGTATGCTACTTTTTTGTTTCCAAGCGTATGTAACGGTGTATATTATTCATTGTGAGTAACTGTGTTATGTTCTCCAGTGCATGTACTTGTGTCTGTTCTTAAGTGTATGTAACTGGATTAGGCTCCCCAGAGTATGTACCTAGGTTATGTTCCTCAGTGTATGTAACTGTGTTTGTTATCCAGTGTATGTAGCTGGGTTATAATGTTAATTTGCTATTTATTTACACTTTATAAAACGTCGTTGTTACATTTGTTCATGTAATAAAATACGCATATTTATAAGTCGGTGTGCTTTGTTCTTATTTCGTCACGTTAATTACTGAAATCCGTAACATTTTTTCAGTCATTTTCAGAAAGTATTGCTTTAAATTGTTATTGTTTTAAATAACACAATCTATGAGGGGGTCAAACAAAGTGAATTTTTGCAAGCACATACAAACCTATATTGTTTAGCTCCATAGAAATTTCATGCAATGACAACCATCAATTATGCTACCAATTGAAAGAAAAAAATTACGTTACCGGTTCATAATATGAATTTGATGTTAAAAGTTTAATTTCAGAAAGGTATAATGAGATACGGGGTTTGTTAAATAATTTATGAGTTTAAAACTAAATAACGGGATAATGGAACTACATGAACACTGGCAGGCAGTTTTCGGGTTCTATGAAAGCTGGTCACAGAAGATACCATAAATTGTGGTTGGTGAGTTAATGAAAACCGGACTGCAAAAGCTAAAGAAATTGTCGATATCACAGGAAACCCTATATACATGTAAAATGATAAAGCGAAATAAGGTAAAGACCTTCCTAAGCAATGACAACAGTATCAAAGACAGGAGTAACGAAAACAAATCAATACGTCTACAGAAGTCATGGAAGGAACAAGGGGTGTGTATTGAAAGCACAGTCATCAGAACGAAGAAAGCAGCTGAGCAAAGAAGTACGAAAGTGTTTCTAAGCTGACTAACGAAGGGTACCAGTGAAACATATGAATTACAGGAACATTGTCACCTTAACTGCCCAGGAAGGACAGTCTGAACTGTTAAAATAGTGTTGACTACTTGCGCGGGCCTCGTATTGGCCAAAACGACTATATTGATAATGTATACATATACGGTTAGAGTTGTCACATGATATTATGATGATGATGTGTATTAAAATCTCACTTGACCAGTATACATTGTGCATGTTATATGTAGTCAGACAATTTCGCTAACTTCGGGGAGGCAACAGACAATGGCGAATGAAATCGAAAGTAGAAACTATAACTAGCATATCACTTCGTTGAGCAAATACTTATTTTATTTTGTAACATCTATATGAAAGTATTTCCATTACAAAGATGCAGTTTTAGCAGAGATTTTAGACTGCTACTGTTTAGACCATTCGGAGCCTAGTAGTAATTCAATAAAATATCACCTTTGACGGTTTTGAAGCTTAAAATCAGACCCAGCCATATTCTAGTAATTTATATAAAAATATGAAACTAGGGACAGGGACAGAACCCAACAGAAACAGCAGGTCACCAAAGCCATAAAAATATAACATAAAAACAAAACAGACACATACCACTAACACAAGAACTACCTAAAAATGCAACTGAACAGCTTTGCAACTACTAGCTATAGCTTCTAATGACAATAAATAACATAGCATGATCTTCATAATAGACAAGTATTCGCACATCATTTGAAATAACAAATAACACAAACAATAAATAAATCATGTTCAATGAACAACAAAATTTCAAATACAAAAGTATATTTCAAGAATTTGTATAAGGAAGCCATGTCAAACACATCCATACAAAGGATAACACAAAAAAGCGGAGACCTCTTATTTCCATTGTGGTCCTTGTAAACATTAGGTGTACTGACACAGAGAGACATGGACAACAATATTGCATCTACGTAAGCATGAAAGACAATTGTATATAAGTAAGATACATGTATATATAAAAAATAGTAAGTTGTCAACATATGTATACTAAAAAGTACTATATAAATAAACTTTTAAGTATGTTATAAATATACGTACATAAAAGGATGTACAGCTATAATTTAAAATTGACTGTGTATATGCATATTAAAACGGAGAATCAGTGTGCACATTTAAAGTAGATGGTCTTTAACTTTGGTTTTAAATGAAGATATATTGGTACTGTCCGTGTTACTAGAAGGAAGACTGTTCCGAAGGCTGCATCCCACGTAAAAATGTCTTCTTACCTTGACGTAATTTGACATAATAAAGTCTTCTTTCATATATTCAGGGGGTAAACCATTTTAATTTTTTAAACATGGGAAATGATTATTTGTTCAACTTCTTTGTCACCAAGAGATGTCATGCAGTGAAAACCATTAATGTTCTGACTAAGATGATCCGCCAAGAATTACATGAACCTACTTGAAGCTTTGTGAGGTAAAAATTGCGACTTTATGCCTTACTTGTTTTAATTAATTATCGATTTCAAAACGGCTATATATTGTTTTGCACATGGTGAAACTTGTGCGTTCGAAACATTGTATTTATTTAATCTATTCATTGACTGTATTTGTCTACAATTGTCATAGCAGAATAAACTGCTTCAATAGATTGATAATTAAGTGCTATGTTTCATAATACTTTGAAGTTATTTCGCAATCAGCCATATACAGTAATCGTTTGACGTAATTCTGTTCGGGCTATTCATTCTACAAACAAATTAAGCTCGAGGTGAGCTATTGTGATTGTCCTATAGTTCACCGGAGATATTGTCTGACCAGATTAAACTGAGACTCCTTGCATAATTCGGTCACGTCCGGAAAATTCCGAAGTTATAAAAACATATAATTTCATTTCTCGCTATATATATGTGGCTTAATTGGGTGACTACTAGATAACAATATGTGATGGCTCAGTGGTTAGGTATGCGGTGTGAAGACCTCAAGGTATCGGGTTCAAGGCTATCTAAATATATTTTTTATTTAACATTTTTATCTTTTTATACAGGTATGCTAGTTGTGAATTATAATCCTCCCTATATCCATTACACAAGTCATACATAAAATTAATAATGGCCAAGTCGCCGAAGCCTTTTTCATGTAATTGAAATAAAACAATTTGCAATTATTGAAAATATTACAAAAAACGAAAATAAAGACAAAATAATATAAGAACGTACGGGGAATAGTTTTAAACATAAACCCCTTGATTCAAGGATAGATAGTTGAAATAAAAATATAAATGACAAAAGCTTGCTGTAAGTATCGAACCTGCAACTACTTGCGTTAAAGGTGCAAACGTTTCCACTGCGCTACAATTCATGCTTGATTTTTCTTTCGATTTTGTTACAAATACAGAGATTACTGCACATGTAGTAAATAAACATACGAATCGAAAACAGCCGAATACAGCCGGGGGTATACGGACTTTGATCAGAGTCTCAGTTTAATCTGGTCAGACAATAACACTAGCCTTTGTTTACAAAATAAAATTGAATATTAAATACATTTTCGATATTCATTTTTGTTCAATCTTGTGCATATACACTTTTAATGATATACTCTTTAATTCTACACTGATAACTGGCGGCCAGTCGACCGTGCAGTGATTATACTTTGCTTTGCAATTGTTTGTTTATTGATAAGGCTAGAGTAATCCCCGGCGAACTATTTGTCAGTCGTCTGTTTTCAAAAATCGGACTTTTTACATTATACATATCAGATTGACAGATTAACGACATAATCGTTATGAAACCAGTCCATAATGTTTAGCAAGGTCAACAACTAGGTCATAAGTCATGATGCATCGAATTATCGTGTTAACACTCTAGAGGTCAATGTTTTGACAGAAATATAGTTCTCATCATATTGTGCTACAACTGAAATGCACTCAGTTAAGTCAAATCACCCTTGACCAAAATACACTTTTTTAGCCTTGAAACTCATTGGCGAAACGCATTTTACAAAATATACATGTATAGTTGATCAATAAAAATATACAATTTTTCCGTTTAAAAGTATTATGTGTATTCCCAACAGTAGCCTATATGTCTTACAATATATTGAACGCCCCTCTAAAACATAACCCTTGTCGTATCTGTAACATTGTATTGTTCAAATATATGGCATTAGTGCATTGTATACCAAAAAAGTTCAAAAATGCCCTTAAGACAGAAAATTATAAATATAACACAAATAGACAAACAGAATTACTTTTAATCCATATAAAAAAGACAATGCAAGTGAATAAATTCTTATATTGTCTACAAATAGAAAAAGGAACAACACCAAAAAGTGAAGTAAAATGGAACGAAAAATTTCAAAATGAGGTTGAACTAAACTGAAAAAAACTATACATGCTACCTAGGCAAAGTACTGGAGATATTACTCTTCAGGATTTCCAGTTTAAGATAAATACAAGAATAATTCCTACAAATAAACATCTTTATACATGCAAAATTGTTGACTCTAACTTGTGTGATTTCTGTAATTGTCACATAGAATCCATAGAACATTTATTCTGGGAATGCCATGTTGTTCAACATCTATGGAATCAATTCAATAATTATCTATATTCAAATTCAATAACTTTTAGAGTA
Organism: Spisula solida; assembly: GCA_947247005.1. NCBI lineage: Eukaryota > Metazoa > Mollusca > Bivalvia > Venerida > Mactridae > Spisula > Spisula solida. The sequence continues at coordinate 38,809,652 of OX365951.1, forward strand.
AACAAATTAGATGCCATACTAGGAAATACTGAGCTAAAAGTATACACAAAGCAAATAAACTATCAACTGATATTAATGAGAAATTTTATTTACAGAATGAGGTGCAGGAAGATTATTCCAAGGTTCTCAGTATTTAAAAATTATCTTTCATGTAAATTAAAAATTGAGGCTGAAATTGCACTAAATAATAACACATATGAGTCCTACTGTCACAAATGGAACACATTTTCAATTACATAATCGTAAACTGTCATTATGGTACAGTAAATAAACATTAATGCAAAGATAAACAAAAACAAGAAATAAATAATAAAAAACTCTCTGTTTCCTATTTTTAAATATCTTAGTTATGAATATGAGTATGAATGTGTTATTTTGTACTGTCTGTAAATGTATTGGTTTTTTTCCTTTTAATGATAATAGTTAAATGTAAGTATTTGTATAGAACGTAACTGTGTATGATTGTCTGGAATGCATGAGAGTGTGAAAGAGAACGAGTGAGTGAGAAAGAAAATCTTAAAATCACTTTTTGTACATTTTGTCAAAATTGTTATATATATGATTATGCATGAATGTATTAAAAGTAATAAAGAATGAGAGAAAAAAAACATTGTATTGAGGTTCGTTTTCAGTTTATTAGTTGTAAGAAATTATAGCCTCTTGGGTTTATTAGCAATATTATGCAATATTAAAAACCAAGGTAATGTATGGACAGCCGTTATATGCTTAATATATAACAACGCAACGCATCGTTAACAGGAAAACAGCAAAAGCTTGATGTATTTAATATTAGGCGGATTTGTCATATTATTACATATTAAAAAAATGAAATATAAGATGGATGTAAATAATTATATCGATCCATCCATGTTATTAAAAAATTTTTTTTTTGTTGTATTCTATAAAAATAAGTTGAATTTGTTCTCGCTTATACCGTCAGAGAACCGTTATTTCAAACCAATTTAACAGACAAAAACGCCTGGGTTTATAACGGGTTTTGTTTATCATTGAACAGACAGTAATTGTTGGCATCAACGTGCACCGAGAATAACTCCACACAAATCCAAAGAAAAGGGAAAACTGTTATGTCGAAACAAAGGAAAAGAAACGTACACGTTTTTTACATCAAATGTTCGCAATGTGTATGTAATACAGCGATGAACACAGATACAGTTAACCTATTAAAGCACACATAACAAAGACGGATTTGATAACCTAGTTACTAAAAGCAAGTCACAAAGGCAATTATCAACTGAAGGCACTAAAATGTAGTTTTCATTTCATTGGATCCAAGTACAATGTATGTAGTAGTGACATTTCTCAATCTCCGGCGTCATTAGATCTTGTTGAAACAAAGGCCATGCGGAAAATGGATCTTGACAAATAGCGATAATAATCGGAAGAAAATAACTTGTTTACAGAGAGACATTATTAAAGACATAATTAATACGTTGTCTAAGAATATATATAAGTATATGACTATCCTTCTATTACATTACAGAAATGTTTATGTTACACAATCATGTACTCGCTTCTTAGTACTCATACACGTAGCTTAGATTGCATAACCGAAGTCATACTAAGCAATAACACAAAAGAGGTACTTGTTATTTATTACGAACCAAATTTAATATCTCAGTTAGTGTTACGAGTTGATCTGTTTGGAATCAGAACAAGTGTTTCTCTAGGTTTTCAATAAAGTCAATCCATGCATGTGTATCACATGCTTATTCGTGGTAGCGAAACAAACAAACGTATGGATAATGTCAGGAATTTATGGAAGAGGTTAAAACGGAACTACAGGACAAATATCACAGTTGTTGAAAAGATGCGGATATGTGATAGAGTAATGTACTTCAAAGTACGTATAAAAACTAAATACTAACACGTGTTATGCTATTAGATGTTTTGTTATTACATAAAAGTGCGTATATTGACCGGTCCCCTTTTAATGTTTAAATATTGAAACATATTAATATCAAGTCAGAAAGGGAAGGCAACACTCAACTTAACCAGCCGCCCAAGTCCAAGCTGTCGAAAAGTAGAATGAATTAGTTTCAGCAATCAAAATGCTGAATGCTCTAGCTGAACTTGAAATTGAAAATGGCTTGTTTGGGCGCTGAATGTTTTAGTCTGAATCGAAGTCACTGTGTTACCGGAAAAGGACAATGAATGACTGCGTTATTAATTGAAACATTGCGTTTTATATAAGATTAAACCGAGATGTTAAGCCGACATAAGCACAAACAAATGTGTCGTGTTGCGTTTTACTTAATTTTGCACTTCATTTTAGCTATTTTATTCCACTCCCGCTATTTCCTTTGGTGATGGTTGGAGTGAATAAAGGATTTAATCGTTCTTCATACGTCATTTTTAGTTCGCCTATTGAGAAAAAAACCATGTGGCCTATTTGAGGGAGTTATCTGTCATTGTTCGACTTATTACATAGAAATAGTGGCACATTTTACACACAAACTAAATTGTCTCAAACACGATCAAAGCTTCCGACATGAAAGTCAACACACTTGTGAAATGTAATAACCTACATCTACTGACAATAGGAAACAAATAAATTCAAGATATTAGTTATTACCTTTTCTGACTTGAAATTTTTACAAAAATATGTAAATTTCTCAATTATATTGATGGAGTTATCTGCCCATGTTTCGACTTAGTACTTAGAAATAGTGGCAACTTTTACACATAAACTGATTTTTCTCAAACACTTTCTAAGCTTTCAACTTGAAAGTCAATACACTTGTGGAATGCGATGTCCTGCATCTACTGACAAAAGGCAACACATCTATCCAGCATTTTATTAGAGTTATTCCCCTTTTCTGACTTTGAATTTTTACACAAATGTGTACATTTCTCAATGAGTATCACAGGCATCCACTTGAAACTCAACATAGGTATTCCCCATCACATGATGAATCCGTTCCGACAAGGCTGGTATACCTTTGAACTATATTCACGAGTTATCTGCCGTTATCATTCTTGGAATTATTAATCACAGATGAGCAGGGACTATATAGTACGGTAAAGTCGAGCGTCTAGTACTCGTAGGTGGTGCTCTTGTTAAATATACCCCACTTGACCTTAAGCCTATGTCTCACTGAGCATGTTTTCATCGGGGATGAACTCCCGATAGAAATTGGTGAATTTCGGGATGCATCGGGATTAGGGTCGGTATTTATAAAGCATCTACTAAAATATTTTGACGGAACACTTACTTACTTAAGTGACTTAGCATGAAATATGTTTCTCATAGATAGAATGATAAAATACGATTTACAAGTAATCTTTGTAGCTCTTGACATCATTCTTGTTTAGTTGTTACACTTGCATTGTAAGAAACTTTAGAGATTACATTTTAAAATGTTCCAGATGGTCTTTGGTAATCTTCGGGGAAGTCATGTGACATGTTGGGACATCGAAAGAAACCGAGATGAATCGGGGTGGGACCATCGGGAAACATCGGACTGTCTCCCAACATGTTCTAGACGTTTTGTTTTTCCCACTGCCCCAAAGATGTTCTCCCGATAGAAATTAGGTGCTATGGAAGCGTCGGAACCAGGTTCTACAAAAAACATTGGGAGTATCGATAGTAATTGGCAGAACATATAGTAATTCCTCATCGTCCATGATATATCCTCAGTGGGACCTAGGCATCATATACATGGTATAATGGAACTACGAACGTACGCTTAGTTCACTTCAACGTGTATAATTTACAACATGTTAACGACAACTTGGAATAGACCTCTCTACCTAATACAACATTCGGCTGGAATAAAGTGAGATAAAATTCGTTTTGTCATTACACTTAATACTTCATTACTGTTCTTTTTACTTGATATCGTCTAAATATTGTATAAGTTACATGGGTATAGATACAATTAAAACAAGCACCTTATGAACTTTTATACTTATTTCCTTCATTTTAATCCCACTTCCTTCATGAAGAAATCGTCATTAGAAGGTATTGTTTTAAGCAATATGATTCTTTCCATAATCAGTTTGCGTATATCAGAGTTTTGTGGTGTAATTAAAACATTGTACAAGAGAAAATACCTGATCATTATCCAATACTCTTAAAATAAAATAAAGAACAATTCGATCGTCCAATAGTAAATTATAGTAACTGTTTACTGAAATTGTTGGTAGAACCGTTTAAAAAATAGTTCAGACACTGTCATCACTACTGCTCATGTTTATCACATGGGGTTGTTATACATTTGTACATTTCAACTGATTTCCCGGATCGAGTTCAACCAGTGGAAGGGCTCTTTTAAGCCTAGCGGAGGTTGATATAGGTATGAGCTGGTATCCATTTCAGCTTGTTCTCGTGGGACGAACCAAGTTGGAAATCTCATTTCGGTCAACTGGGGGGAAGGATCAGGGCTAGATCAGCTCTAACTTGATTTGTCCGTGGTTCCCAATGATCTGTTTTTCCATTCGTTTAACCACAGGAACTTGCATAATTTAAAAAAAAATTAGAATTTTGTTTTTGTTTTCTGTAGATCTATTAAAATATAGATATATTTATATTTATTGATACTGGCTCTACAGTAGGCCAAGTGAAAAAAAATTCCAAAAAAATGTTTTTTTCAATTTTATTTTTAAGTTATGCAAGTTCCTGTTGTTTAATGCAAGAGGCAGACACCGAACGTACCAGCCGTATCCCCATAAACAAATATTTCAAGTAATGTCTATATACTAGTACTGCCTCTCACAATGAATGACACATTGCATGGTTTCTGAAAGCAGCACTATTTCATTTACTGTACACCTATGTCAGACCGAATAAATGTCATGAGGGCGATTCTTGTTCAAACTAGATTTAATACCATACACCTAAATGAAATACCATTTCCAAAGACAAAATGCAATAGGTTTTACATATTTTAGTTTGTTTAATTAACTTATTTACGTCATTTTGTCTTATTTCCTGTACATACACCTCATAATGAGTTAGCTACATTGTTTCCGGTAACACTATGTTATTAAGGTGAATGTATTGATTGTCTATCAATTGAAAGAGACTCGTAATTAAACATACACAGTAAACATTTGTATAAGCTTTTAAATGAGTATGGATAAAACATTAACCCCCCTCATTTCATCTAAACATGGTAGGAAGTTGGAAGATAGCCTTAAATATATTGCTGCTTTTTTGATAGTTTGATGTTGAGAAATGTTGAAGTACCGAATCGCTGTTACAAATTTTAGATTATCATGTCAATCTAGCTATAAAATAAAGCTTTGTTTCACCATCATGATGTGTCCAATTTTACTCAGTATAGATTGGATAGACAGCTTATAAACTGTAACAGTAAACGTGGTAGTGGTGGAATTATTCTGTATGTCTCTGACAGAATCATAGACTATGTTGAACTAATGAAATCATTTGATGACTGTATGATGTGGATAAAAATTGATAAATGTATTTTCAATGCTGACAATGATATATATATATGTGCCTTTGTTATAACATACCTGAAGGGTCTAGTAGAGTGGGTATGGTTGAAAACTGTATTTATGATTTATTGGTTGATGATATGTGCTATTTTGAACAAACATATGGCAAATGTGAATTTATTGTAGCTGGAGATTTAAACAGCAGGATTGGTGAAAATCCATACTTTGTCCAATATGATAATATGTCTAATTTTAATTTGTTGCCTGAAGATTATGTTCCTGATGTATTTATTGAGAGGAATAGCCAAGATACTGGCATTATATAAACAGCAATGGCAGATACTTACTCGATTTCTGTAACACAACTGGTATGAGAGTGGTGAATGGGAGAATTTGTGAAGATAAATTGATTGGTAAATACACATGTGTTAAGTCTGCTGGTAGCTCAGTTGTGGATTGTGTGCTGTGTAAACAAACCTTGTTTGATTCATTCACCAATTTTTTTGTAGATGATCCCAATATTTTTAGTGATCATTGTTGCATACATTTTACTATCAATTGTGTATTGAGGGACAATACACAAAAATCAATTAAAACTGATGTGTCTTCTGATTATGAGAAAATACCTTTTGTATACAAATGGGACAACAGTAAAAATGATATATACCATGCTACATGTAATAATCCCACGGTAATTAATTCATTTGAAAATTTAACTCATGAATTGGATGTATTAAATTCTGCTGATGATGTTAAAACCAATTGAGACCAGTTTTATGATATTGTATATGATGTGTGCTCACCATTATTTAAAAAAAAACAATAAAATAACTGACCAAAATAATGTAAACTCAACTAGTTATAATACAGGTAGTGAACGCAAAGACAAATGGTATGATAAGGATTGTATTGAAAGTAGGAACATTTTTTATAAAGCATTAAATAAGTACAGGGCTGATAAAAGTGATATAAACAGGACAAATATGGTAGTGAGTAGGTCAAAATATAAATCAACTATTTCAAAAAAGAAAGTGAAATACAGTAAGTTACAGACTAAAAATTTGGAAAATTTAAGATACAAAAATGCAAAAGAATACTGGAAAATGCTGAAATCCCTTAGTTCAACCGATACTAATAACTCCAAAAAACCCACATTATCAAATTTTGAGGATTATTTTAAGGCAATAAATGACCCAGACTCAATATTTTTCCAAGCTGACGAAGATATCATATATTTTAATGATATATACTTAAATAATGAATTAAACATAATGTTTGAGGAACTGAACTTAGAAATTACAATAATAGATATAAAAAAAGGCATGTAGAGAATTACATAATGGTAGGTCAGCAGGACCTGATCTTGTATTAAATGAATTTTTCAAATATGGAAGTGAACATATGTATATATACTTACATCACTTATTTAATAAATTATTTGACATTGGGTACTTCCCAGAACAATGGAGGAATATTTTATCCCAATACATAAAAAGGGTTCTACATTAGATCCAGCCAATTATAGGGGACTGACTCTATTAAGCACACTAGGCAAGTTTTTCACCAAAGTTTTAAACAATAGATTGAATAATTGGATGGAAACCTACAATGTTTATATAGAGGCTCAAGCAGGTTTTAGGAACGATATGTCAACTATTGATAATATTTTTTTCTTATACAATGTAATGAATCATATGCTAATAAGAAACAAAAAAATATATGCAGCTTTTATTGACTTTTCTAAAGCTTTTGACTTTGTTGTGAGAGATATACTATGGTACAAGTTATTGAAAACTGGTATTAGAGGTAAGATTTTTAACATAATACATTCTATGTATACACAGGTAAAGTCCAGAGTTAAGTTTAATAATACACTAAGTGATGACTTTATCTGTAATCTAGGTGTTAGACAAGGAGAAAGTTTATCACCATTCTTATTTGCGCTCTACCTTAATGATATAGAAGAAACTTTTATTCACAAAGGACATGATGGTATTGATATTGGTATGTTTAAGTTATATTTGATATTGTACGCGGATGATATAGTTCTATTCTCAGAAACCCAGGATGGCTTACAAAAAGGCTTAGATATAATAGAAAATTATTGTGACAGGTGGAAATTGTCTGTTAATGCAACTAAAACAAAGGTAATGGTTTTTAAAAAGGGAGGTAATCTGAGTCAAAACTTAAATTTTACATACAAAGGTGAAATTATAGAAATTGTGAAAAAATTTACATATCTTGGACTAGTTTTCTCAACAGGTGGTTCATTTAAATATCCATGTGAAGCCTTAGCTGGTCAAGGAATGAAGGCTACTTTATATAAATGTGTAAACATACATTGTTGTATTGTTGTAAACATGATCCATGGGCATTATGCCTTAAATTCTGAAATAAGCTGTAAACTGTTTCAAACCAATTTAACAGACAAAAACGCCTGGGTTTATAACGGGTTTTGTTCGCAATGTCAATGTATTACAGCGATGAGCACAGATACAGTTAACCTATTAAAATACACATAACAAAGACGGATTCGAAAACCTAGTTACTAAAAGCAAGTCACATAGGCAATTATCAACTGAAGGCACTAAAATGTACTTTTCATTTCATTGGATCCAAGTACAATTTATGTAGCAGTGACATTTCTCAATCTCCGGCGTCATAAGATCTTGTTGAAACAATGGATCTTGACAAATAGCGATAATAATCGGACGAGAATAACTTGTTTACAGAGAGACATTATTAAAGACATAATTAATACGTTGTCTAAGAATATATATAAGTATATGACTATCCTTGTGGTTAAAATGAAAGTCGTATACCGGTATATTGATTACACAATCATGTACTCGCTTCTTAGTACACATACACGCAGCTTAGATTGCATAACCGAAGTCATACAAAGCAATAAAACAAAAGAGGTACTTGTTATTTATTACGAACCAAATTTGATATCTCAGTTAGTGTTACGAGTTGATCTGTTTGGAATCAGAACAAGTGTTTCTCTAGGTTTTCAATGAAGTCAATCCATGCATGTGTATCACATGCTTATTCGTGGTAGCGAAACAAACAAACGTATGGATAATGTCAGGAATTTTTGGAAGAGGTTAAAACGGAACTACAGGACAAATATCACAGTTGTTGAAAAGATGCGGATATGTGATAGAGTAATGTACTTCAAAGTACGTATAAAAACTAAATACTAACACGTGTTATGCTATTAGATGTTTTGTCGTTACATAAAAGTTCGTATATTGACCAGTCCCCTTGTAATGTTTAAATATTGAAACATATTAATATTAAGTCAGACAGGGAAGGGAACACTCAACTTAACCAGCCGCCCAAGTCCAAGCTGTCGAAAAGTAGAATGAATTAGTTTCAGCAATCAAAATGCTGAATGCTCTAGCTGAACTTGAAATTGAAAATGGCTTGTTTGGGCGCTGAATGTTTTAGTCTGAATCGAAGTCACTGTCTTACCGGAAAAGGACAATGAATGACTGCGTTATTAATTGAAACATTGCGTTTTATATAAGATTAAACCGAGATGTTAAGCCGATATAAGCACAAACAAATGTGTCGTGTTGCGTTTTACTTAATTTTGCACTTCATTTTAGCTATTTTATTCCACTCCCGCTATTTCCTTTGGTGATGGTTGGAGTGAATAAAGGATTTAATCGTTCTTCATACGTCATTTTAGTTCGCCTATTGAGAAAAAACCATATGGCCTATTTGAGGGAGTTATCTGTCATTGTTCGACTTATTACATAGAAATAGTGGCACATTTTACACACAAACTAAATTGTCTCAAACACGATCAAAGCTTCCGACATGAAAGTCAACACACTTGTGAAATGTAATAACCTACATCTACTGACAATAGGAAACAAATAAATTCAAGATATTAGTTATTACCTTTTCTGACTTGAAATTTTTACAAAAATATGTAAATTTCTCAATTATATTGATGGAGTTATCTGCCCATGTTTCGACTTAGTACTTAGAAATAGTGGCAACTTTTACACATAAACTGATTTTTCTCAAACACTTTCTAAGCTTTCAACTTGAAAGTCAATACACTTGTGGAATGCGATGTCCTGCATCTACTGACAAAAGGCAACACATCTATCCAGCATTTTATTAGAGTTATTCCCCTTTTCTGACTTTGAATTTTTACACAAATGTGTACATTTCTCAATGAGTATCACAGGCATCCACTTGAAACTCAACATAGGTATTCCCCATCACATGATGAATCCGTTCCGACAAGGCTGGTATACCTTTGAACTATATTCACGAGTTATCTGCCGTTATCATTCTTGGAATTATTAATCACAGATGAGCAGGGACTATATAGTACGGTAAAGTCGAGCGTCTAGTACTCGTAGGTGGTGCTCTTGTTAAATATACCCCACTTGACCTTAAGCCTATGTCTCACTGAGCATGTTTTCATCGGGGATGAACTCCCGATAGAAATTGGTGAATTTCGGGATGCATCGGGATTAGGGTCGGTATTTATAAAGCATCTACTAAAATATTTTGACGGAACACTTACTTACTTAAGTGACTTAGCATGAAATATGTTTCTCATAGATAGAATGATAAAATACGATTTACAAGTAATCTTTGTAGCTCTTGACATCATTCTTGTTTAGTTGTTACACTTGCATTGTAAGAAACTTTAGAGATTACATTTTAAAATGTTCCAGATGGTCTTTGGTAATCTTCGGGGAAGTCATGTGACATGTTGGGACATCGAAAGAAACCGAGATGAATCGGGGTGGGACCATCGGGAAACATCGGACTGTCTCCGAACATGTTCTAGACGTTTTGTTTTTCCCACTGCCCCAAAGATGTTCTCCCGATAGAAATTAGGTGCTATGGAAGCGTCGGAACCAGGTTCTACAAAAAACATTGGGAGTATCGATAGTAATTGGCAGAACATATAGTAATTCCTCATCGTCCATGATATATCCTCAGTGGGACCTAGGCATCATAGACATGGTATAATGGAACTACGAACGTACGCTTAGTTCACTTCAACGTGTATAATATACAACATGTTAACGACAACTTGGAATAGACCTCTCTACCTAATACAACATTCGGCTGGAATAAAGTGAGATACAATTCGTTTTGTCATTACACTTACTACTTCATTACTGTTCTTTTTACTTGATATCGTCTAAATATTGTATAAGTTACATGGGTATAGATACAATTAAAACAAGCACCTTATGAACTTTTATACTTATTTCCTTCATTTTAATCCCATTTCCTTCATGAAGAAATCGTCATTAGAAGGTATTGTTTTAAGCAATATGATTCTTTCCATAATCAGTTTGCGTATATCAGAGTTTTGTGTTGTAATTAAAACATTGTACAAGAGAAAATACCTGATAATTATCCAATACTCTTAAAATAAAATAAAGAACAATTCGATCGTCCAATAGTAAATTATAGTAACTGTTTACTGAAATTGTTTGGTAGAAACGTTTAAAAAATAGTTCAGACACTGTCATCACTACTGCTCATGTTTATCACATGGGGTTGTTATACATTTGTACATTTCAACTGATTTCCCGGATCGAGTTCAACCAGTGGAAGGGCTCTTTTAAGCCTAGCGGAGGTTGATATAGGTATGAGCTGGTATCCATTTCAGCTTGTTCTCGTGGGACGAACCAAGTTGGAAATCTCATTTCGGTCAACTGGGGGAAGGATCAGGGCTAGATCAGCTCTAACTTGATTTGTCCGTGGTTCCCAAGGATCTGTTTTTCCATTCGTTTAACCACAGGAACTTGCATAATTTAAAAAAAAATAGAAATTTGTTTTTGTTTTCTGTAGATCTATTACAATATAGATATATTTATATTTATTGATACTGGCTCTACAGTAGGCCAAGTGAAAAAAAAATCCAAAAAAATGTTTTTTTCAATTTTATTTTTAAGTTATGCAAGTTCCTGTTGTTTAATGCAAGAGGCAGACACCGAACGTACCAGCCGTATCCCCATAAACAAATATTTCAAGTAATGTCTATATACTAGTACTGCCTCTCACAATGAATGACACATTGCATGGTTTCTGAAAGCAGCACTATTTCATTTACTGTACACCTATGTCAGACCGAATAAATGTCATGAGGGCGATTCTTGTTCAAACTAGATTTAATACCATACACCTAAATGAAATACCATTTCCAAAGACAAAATGCAATAGGTTTTACATATTTTAGTTTGTTTAATTAACTTATTTACGTCATTTTGTCTTATTTCCTGTACATACACCTCATAATGAGTTAGCTACATTGTTTCCGGTAACACTATGTTATTAAGGTGAATGTATTGATTGTCTATCAATTGAAAGAGACTCGTAATTAAACATACACAGTAAACATTTGTATAAGCTTTTAAATGAGTATGGATAAAACATTAACCCCCCCCCCCCCCCTCATTTCATCTAAACATGGTAGGAAGTTGGAAGCTAGCCTTAAATATATTGCTGCTTTTTTGATAGTTTGATGTTGAGAAATGTTGAAGTACCGAATCGCTGTTACAAATTTTAGATTATCATGTCAATCTAGCTATAAGATAAAGCTTTGTTTCACCATCATATCATCGTTGTTTCATCATCGTGGCATTTTTGTTTAACCATCATATCATCGTTGTTTCATCATGTGGCATCTTTGTTTCACCATTATACCATCGTTGTTTCACCATCATATCATCGTTGTTTCATCATCGTGGCATCTTCGTTTCACCATCATACCATCGTTGTTTCACCATCATATCATCGTTGTTTCACCATCATGGCATCTTACACCGTAATTGATTCAGTGTACTATCTACATGTTGAGAAGCTTTTAGATGCGTGTGCAAAGACAAACTAAATGTACAGTAAAGATCTGTTAATGAGACCACACGGAAAGGTTTCTTATTAGAGGAATTTTACAACTGACTGGTTTGATGTTAAATGTGGTCTTCGTCAAGTATGTAATTTATAACCGTAACTTTTTAATTTGTTCATCAATGACTTGATAGTATTTCTTAAAACATTCGATGTGGGTATTTACATTGGAGATGAATCGATCTGTATACAGGTGTATGCAGATGACATTGGTTTGATACTACAAGGTTTGTTAACAGGATTATAAGACTGGTATTGTAATAATGGCATGACGGCTAACCCGTCTTAGAGTAACATCATTCATTTTCGTCCTAACTATATAATGCGTTCCAATGTTGTTTTTAAATGCGGTGATAATGTACTGCCTATAGTTGACCGGTATACATATTTAGTTATTGTTTTACATGAACATCTTGATGACAATATCACTGTTAAAGCTGTGACCCAGAGTGTTAGTCGCGCTTTAGGTCTGTTAATTGCAAAGTGCAAGATCATATGTGGTGTTTGTTGTTTTTTCCAAGTTATATGACTTCATTGTATGGCCTGTTATAAGTTATAGCGCACCATTATGGAGTTCCAAGTCATACTCTTGCATTGATGCTATACATAATAGAGCTCAGCGTTTATTATAGGGGTCGGTAAATTTACACCGTATGATGGGGTATCAGGGGATATAGGTTAAGCCCCACGGTCGTAAGGCAATAGAAGGCGGTTTACTCCATTGGGCTCGACTGTCCTCAATTGATGTAAGACGAGTCAGTAAGCGTATAGCACTCTGGGTTGGCTCGACATCGAACAATTCATGTAAGAATTGGGGTTTTAAGATCAAGAAGATGTTATGTGATTACAATATGAATCGATTTAGTAATATAGAACAGTCATTACCAAAATATTCTATTAAAGAGGTCACTGATAATATTTTTAAAGAAAATGTTGTTAGATGGAGTCTTAGCATTAATAATGATATTGGTCCATCTAGAAAAGGCGGTACAAAACTGCGATTGTATAAACTTGTGAAATCAAATTTTGCATCTGAGCAATATTGTAAAATTATTATGTTATCTAGATATAGGTCAGCATTTAGTAAGTTTCGTTTTGGTGTAGCACCTCTTAGAATTGAAACCGGTCGTTATCAACGTTTGGATATCGATGAACGAATATGTCTTTTTTGCGATACTGTTGAAACATAATATCTTGCTTTATTTAGATGTCCGGCATATTGTGATATAAGAGAGCAGTTATATTTACAAGCAGGTTTGTGCAATAATATGTTTGTGACATTCCCCGAGGTTGTGAAATTTACATGTTTGTTTTACAACCCAGAACTAATAAGAACCTGTGCCAAAAGCTGCTTTCCAATTTTACAAAGGCGTATGATTTTAACATGTTAAATGCTTTTATCTATTGTTACATGCTTATTAATCTATTTGTTCTGTATGATTTATTTTATATCGCCTGAAACAATTTTGATAATCCAGCTCGCGATGATCTGATCATCGGTTCTCTAGTTTGTTTTTCACTCCTTTTTAACTATGCGCTATAGTGCCTTTTTCTTTTCTCAGTTTTTTAAGTTAAAATTCATTTTATGGCTTCTCTTAATTCGATCGATTAACAAAGTTGTTGCAGTTTTAATAAATAAAGTTTTGATATTTGTTTAAATTAAATGTATATGCAATTGTGAGTTTAATGTATTAATCAGATTTCACATACTATGTGAGTCTCATGTAACTGTATATAGAATGGCCATATAAATGTACATGCTTTTTACATGTGATATATTGTTTTATAATAATTGTATAATGTATACATGTATATGGATCAGTCGTAAATAAATCAGTCGTTAAACTAAACTATTCTAAATATTTAGGGTGCCGTTCACGTGTGTTATTATTAAGATGATAATTACGTGTGGTTTGATGTTTGTGAGGCCATTCGAGTTTTTGTTGGGTGTGTCTGTCACCTTTGTTATTTTAAGACAATAACTGCGTGTTTTTGTTATGTTCGACTTTTACGTTTGTTATAGTCCGCCGCCCAAGATAATGTGATATTTATAAACGTGAATCGGTTTGGTCAACTGTGGCAAAATTGGTTTTACAAATCACTTAAATAAACAGATAAGGTCAGTAATGAACCCAAAACATCATTGATAAATGGTACACATAATTTTAATCCACCTTTGCGAAATATACCAAGTTGTCCCGCCTTTCACCTTATCCCGGGCGCACTATAGGCCGTTTGTGTTTTTGTTTAGCTGAAACTATAATAATCTCTTATAGCTTTTTATAGCTGAAACTATAGGTCATTCTGGGGCCTCATTCCTCAGTTATCGATATATAAACGACCAGTGGAACATTGTTCTTTTACTTAGTCGAACCTTTCCTTTTCAGCTGTAATGCTGCTCAGTAATGTCCGTTTGTAATAACTATGACAAATACGTTGCATAAAGCTTACACTGCAAGTAGTCAACGTTGGTCGTAAATCAAAGGATATTTAAACTTCGATAACACTCGCACACATCATTCAAATAATCGGAATCTTTGAACCCATGTTTCCTACATGTAAATACAAGAATCCTGATAACATTGACTCCGGTACTTTCCGATCAATCGTTGAGTTCAAGTTATCGACAAAACAAGCGCTTGCGATCGTAATGTATTGATGTTTTTCATTTGCAAGGACGTTTTCCAAAGCTTTTTACCTTTAGAATTTTCAGACTCTTTTGTAAAACCATCGGATATTGGTTTAGTTATGATATCGCTGTCTTTATAATATTGATAAATATCGGGCGCACGCAGGAATATTCATGACGTAAATATTCAGTACCATATATATTGGAGATTTTCTCGGTATGGAATCATTGTTGTGAGAACTATTGGGTGGTTATTTGATAAATGTATGTTTATAAAAGGCAATGAAGTAATCTTATCATTACTGCCTGCAGTCGTAAATAGAAATAAAGTTGTGACTATATACTTATTGTTACGGTGCTGCCTATGTATTAGATTTGATGAAAATATGAATATGAGCTGTCTGTTTCAAATGTTAGTAAAATCATGGACTGGGAAAACTTGTAGTATTACGTGATATGGGTTGTTCCGCATCTGTAAAGAACAAACAGATTAAAGTGATAAACGCATGGACATTACCTAAGGGACTGCATGGACGGCGGCGATGGCCGACCCCTGATAGGGTGGCGTCGTCCAGACCGACCCCCAGAAGTTGGACAAACATTACACTATCCATTGCTGGCGGAGGAGGCAGGGTATGTACTGATATTTGTATTATTATAGTTTACATATTGTATTAAAAGTCAACATTTTTAATTCAATGCTCTTAACATATATGTACCAAAATCTTTAATGTATACTCCAACTAACTACAATTATCATTAACGCGATTATGTTAACACACACGCTAACGTGGAGCGTGGTTGTTTAAAAACCCGTGCATTTTTACACTAGAGGAAATTAGTAGTTGTTCCATAAGATAAACGCCCATATGAAGACGGACACCGGGTACAAATCGCAAAAGACAATCGGCTTCGTGTTCATACATTAAACGAATTAACTCCATACTAACTGAAATAAACTAGTACACTGTTTAGGAAAAATTAATTCATGTGTTAATAAAATATTGACAAGTTGGCGCCTTTTGGAACAGTAAATCGTACTTTCTTGCACCATAATAAGTATGTTGATATGCTCGAGCAGTGTAAATTGACTTTCTACGTAGGCTATCTTTATACAAATACAGTATAACCATACGTCTGTATCTTGGACAGATAAAACTAGGCCGTAATCAAATAATAACAAACACTCACTTTTTATATTATGTAGAGATTAATTCAATCAGCGTATTTATGTAGAGTCTAATTAAACATTCATTAATAAAGTCGCATGGTTTGAAATAATAAAAAGATAATATTAAATCGAACAGTGAACACTCAATAGAAATAGCAGATTACGACAGCAACATATAGAAACAAAATGTAAACGTCACAATACCCAACGCAAACAAAATAAAATGAAGTCAGACAGAGAAGGCAGTATTCAACTTCACCAGCCGAGAACAGAAAACAATAAAAACATACAAGGCATAATATCCAACACATAACAACACACGAAAATGAACTGCCCGAGTTCCAGCTGTCAAAAAAGCTGAATGAACTAGTTTCATCAATCCTAAATCTGAATGCCCAATCCGAATAAGGATAAACTGAACCCAAACTGCTGATGTTTTGACTTAAATACTACGTCAATAATAAGACCATCTCGAACTATGGCTAAGAACACACGTTTCAAGCCCATTTCGAAGGCTTGACCATTATCCTAATTCCACCTAAATTTAAGATTAACTCAAGTTTTGCTAGAATATTAAATGACATTCAGGGACTTCCTGTATCTCATATTACTGTTGATATATCTATGAAAATAATTGATTGAAAAAAATGTTGAATTCGACAGAATAAATTCGAATAAAACCAATTGATTTACTAACGTTAAACATTTATTTCGAACACAATTTCATATGATAGATATTTATTTTTTCATATGTACTCGTAGCTTATACATCACTGTAAACGGTACCTAAAATATAGTTACACATCAGACAGGAATGGTAGCACTAAACAGAAAGAGCAAATCACGAACGACACAAAAATGTACACACGAAAATAAACCTTACAGACCATAAGTACAAGTTACAATGATAAACATAAATATATAAATAAGTCTTAGAAAACAGGACATTGTGAGTGTCATTTGATTATTTAAAAGTTTCGGAGACTGTTTTACGATAGGCCGACCTTTGTATCTTTAGACTTTATAGTTCGTTCATTTGGTCAGTCATGTGTATACAAATTATGTCATTTTGATATTGTTTAACTGCCTTTCAATAAGATAAAAAGTTAGTGAATTCAATACTCTATTCAAATACCTACACCTTATACATGTATGTATAATATAGATAAATAAGTACTAATAAATGAATAAGACAGTAACCATGGTTATATACACTCATGTGTGTACTATACAAACAAGTTGCACGACAAAATAACACATATACAACTAAAACGCACTTATTAATGCTCATTTTATTAGTCAGACATGTTTGATTTTTAAATAACCTTTAAATATTTACAATAATTAGTATGACCCACTGTGGAACTAAAATATGTTGCGATATCGCTTTCAAGTGTTGGTCATGATTTACGTCATCAGCACATTCACTACATTCAGTATTGTCAGGTATTGATTAGAGTTAGTTAACAATCATTATAGATTATACAACAATAACAACCCCCAGCGTAGCTACACCTAGCACAATCTATAGTAACTAACAACGGTCTTTGAGGGTATACAAACAGACACTACTAAACACAGTAGAACAAACCCCGTACACGTCACGGAAGTGATTACAATAAAAGAAACTTTAAAATTCCAATATGGATATTACAGCGATCATTACCATTGTTGTAAATTATAGATGATATCAAATGATCGCTAATGAAGTGAAGAAAGATAACAAAAACAGGGACAGGGAAGGCAGCACTTAACTTAACCATTATAGTCGTTTTGCTGTGGAAACTGGGTCATTCAGCTAGGGCATGCAGACTTTTGGTTGCTGAAACTATTAAGACCTTATACTTTTCGACAGCTTGGACTTGGGCGGACCTTTGTTTGTTTAGTTGGGCATTTTGCTGTGTATGGGTTTTATGTTTCCTTTGCTCGGTCGGTTCAGTTGGGCATTATGTGCTCGGCTGGTTAAGTTGATTGCTGCCTTCCCTGTCTGACTAATATAATCTTATTCAACCAGTCAAGCACAGCAAACATAAAACATCATTAACCACAATGTCCAACACATAGCTGAAAGTGAAAATGAACTTAACCACTGAAAGCTTTTAGCTGTCAGAACATCGAAAGCCCAGGTCCCAGCTTCCAAAAACCTGAATGACATTGTTTCAGCTATAAAAATACTGGAAGTTCTTTTTGACAGCTGGGACCTAGGTGGATCATTTTCGCGCTCGGTTACATCGGGCCTTGCATGTGTTAATGTTTTTTGTGATCGGCTTGCGTTCAGTTAAGTGCTGCCTTCTTCCCTGTCCGATTTTATATTATCTTTGTGAATACAATGATCTCTAGCGATTCCTGGCCAATCATCTCCACAATACACACCATATACATGTACATGTACGCACACGCTTAACTTAAGGAAGAAGGTGCAATATTTTCATATTGAAAAGTTTTTTATTCAATTTATCGAACGAGTTGCTGGTATTTGATAATAAGTAACACGAATTTAATATTATATTTATTACATATCAGACCAAATAGACAAAAAAGACATACGAAGCATATTGCGTGTCTTCTCTTATATACGATCCTGATGCTATTGTATAAACTAAGAACATCATATTTGACGTTCATGGTATTTATAGTTTTATTGTTCTACGTATTCATACTTACTTTTAACAAAGTGTCTGGGTCTTTCTCGAATTCATAACTTGACAAATGGCATTGCTTCTACGGTGAGATATTCGCGATTATACGTACAAGGGTAAAATAGTGTGATTTCCTTTAGTGTCTTGTCTTTTGTCATAAGAATGAAATCACTATGTAAAAGTCAGAGGCGAAACCTGAAACAAAGGGAAATTTAATCATTAATTTTCAGAACAATTATTTTCTTCCTTGTTCGCCGAGTAAACACCTAGTTCCCCACGAAGGCCAATAATACTAGTACATGTATTAATTATCACATTTCTTTAATAAATAGTCCATATTAACAGGGTTCTAAATATGTGTAGGTACTAGTATGTGTACGTCAGTGACATATTTTTATAAGTCTTGAAAGACAACATATGTTATGTTTAGCCATATGTTTGCACTATGTACCTGGTAAGACGAAACAGGACACACTACTTTTATTGAAAACCCTTATATTAAATATAGACTTTTATTTTTTTCCAGAAACCTTCCAGATCAGGGTATCCTGATGGATTGTTTGTTGACTCAGAATTCCCACCATCATCAGAATCTATTTATACGAAGAAAAAACTAACAAAACAAGTAGTTTGGAAGAGACCAGGGGTACGTATTAAAATTCCAGACCGCATATTGTCAAGTGAAGTTTTGGAATGATATTCCGAAAATGAATTACATGTACATAGTTATATAGTTGACATCCGTTGGAGCTGCAAACATATTATAGTATTACTTTGAAGCGAAATGATCTTTTAAATGTCACTGTATAGTAGGGATTGCTTAGTTTAGGTTTCAAGCTAAACATACCACTAAATTAAATATGAATTTACACATGATAATAAACAGCACCTATCAAAGTATTTCTACGTCAGATGTCAGGAATAATGATGTTATGTTGACATACTCCCACTCCCTTCTTGTAAACATGATTAATTAATGTGTGTTTGTTCTTTCGTCATCTTAGTTGGTCATCAAGTGGTGCCATAAATAACTACGTAAACACTCTGAAGCCTGGTAATGATCGGTACAGTACCGCTAAAATTACTTCATTTCATAATTTCCAATAATGAGCCAACCACCTTCTATATCATTATAACCCTACCCCATCGCTGACGCATGGGTAATTGGATTGCAAAGTCTATATGATTGTATTTTCTAATAAAATATAATAGATGATATATGCACGTACATTATAAAAAACAACAAATCGGTCAGGGAAGGCAGCGCAACAGAAACGACAGAGCACGAAAAGCACAAAAAGAACATCATAAAACAGAATAGACATGCATTTACGGCGTATATCTTAATTGTGAATCATTATATTACTATCTTGGTACATAACACATAAATACAATAAAAATAAATAACTAAATATGTGTTCCCGCTTTTAGAGTATCCACCCTGAAGCAACATTAATTTCTGACGGAACCAGTCGACATGATATGAAGCAAGGAGACTTGAACGACTGCTGGTTTTTGTCAACTCTCTCCGCCATTGCCGAAAAACCTCAACTTATTGCCAAGGTATGATGATAACTTTTCAAAACTATTTGCATTTTGAGCTTGTAAACATACCATCACATATCGTGGGCTTAGAATTAGAAAGTTGTAAGTACTACTTACGACCATATAAGACTGATATAATTATATGTTAAATATGCACATTTGAAATATGCAATACAATGCGCTGCTCATGAGCCTTTTTTCATGAAAATCGGAAATGATCATGTTGACCACACTGAAGTTGAAAAGTCTTGTTTTTCCATACAGTTTTCAGACAGTTTTTTCTTGTAACTTAAAAAATTGATTTTGTACTTACGACCGTCTAATTCTAAGCCAGTGATATACCAGTTCTAAGAACACTTATCCGCCGTAATAATTAGGTTTTCTCGTATAAGGTCTAGTATAACACATAATTATTCAAACAGCAAAATTTGTATCCGCATTAAAAGCTGGAAATACAAAATGTACATCATAAAAGTGTTGTGTCCTTTTTTCTGTGTTATTTCTGTTTTCTGTGATCGGCTTTTTCAGTTGTGGGCTGTCTTCCCTTTCCGCTTTTCATGCTCTGTTTGCTACAACTGAATTTACTGTTTATTTGTTAAAATTAATAATATAAATATTCAACAAATAGTGAGCCATGGCCTAGAAGGAAATGACACTAGTAAAATGCATATTGTGTCGATGCTAATAAGGCTATTGCCGATAATACTGGCGATACTAATGGTGATAATAGTGATGTTTGGTAATTTAACATACATTTGTTAGAACATTTTGTTAATCTTCCAGATTATTCCTGATGACTATACAATAGGAAGTAGCGAATATGACGGGAGATTCAGATGTAGATTTTGGCAATTTGGTGACTGGACTGATGTTTATATAGACGATTTTCTTCCCACGGTTAACAACAAAGTGTTGTTCGCACGTTCATCAGCTCCCGAAGAATTTTGGATTTCATTAGTTGAAAAGGCGTATGCAAAGTAAGCGATTAGTCTGTAGTTAACCTCGGCCTTTTTTTGATTGAACATGATAGGATGCAAAGTCTTAAAGACAGTTTCGTTTGAATCAACCATTTGAATTACATTTAACTTATTACATTATTATAATAATAGTTTGCACCTAAAGTGGGGTTCGAACACATCGAAGTAACAAAATGTGTTGTGTGTTGTTAATTTGCTGAATTTATTTTTTAGTTAAACCGGGATAAATTTACATCAAATGTGACATAACTTATTATACCTTTTTCTGATCTTTCTCGGTCAATGCCACTTGTGAATTCAGAATATGGTCATTGGGTAGAAAGTTTCATTGATAATAAATAAATGCCTTGTCAGATGGAAAAAAAGTAAAAATAAAATCTGAGAATCACTATAAACCCTTTGATACCAGGAACGCATTGGCCAATCAATTAAGCAAACTTGGTTTATCTGTTTAATAACGCTATCTAATGTTGTCCTTCAATCACCTATCCGCAATAAACGCGTCGTGTATTGCGCACGGATCATTAAGCGGAAGAGCGGTAATATCAGTGTTTGTAAGTTAATTACGCGTTCACAGTTGTCATAGCAACCTCCTGGCAGTGAACGCGATCACATTCACTGTGGCAGCACTACCTGTTCAGTGCAAACCAGTCGCGCTTATTTTATGAGAATTTATTTCCGGCTTCAACTTCCGTTTTAGCAACACGCATGTCATCCAGACCGTCATTTTGTAGTAATATCAACAACTTGCGTGCAGGTTTACACTTTAACAAACCACTGGTTGACAGTACTGACTATCCTGTTGTGTTGCACGTAGTCTAAACAAGACAAAAAAATTGATTCGAACTTTAGTTATTGTACAACACATTGGCAGTGGACTAGATTGGATGTAAACAAAAAAACGACTTTATTATTCTTGTGAAATATATAGTTAACAAAGATACACCTCAGTTCGTAATGTCAATTCAAAGAAAGTCACTACCAATATTGACATCTAAAGCTAACAATGTATGACCACCAACAGGCCAGACAAAGCTAAGTGTAACAAAACAAAAACGTCTGAAACAAAACGGTATTCGTGATAACGGTACAACATTCTATCTAATAAGAAAATAATATGTAAAAATCACTTTTTAAGAACCGTCAACGTCTTGATAAACCAGACTGAGTCTTTCCAGAGTTGAGTTTAACACCATTTTCAACCGGGTTTTTTAGTCATAATTATAGCACGGAGAGTTGATACACATCCAGTTTTTACCAGCCTTGTATCTGTTCTTTTATCCTTTTGCACTCTCTTCACCCTCAGATTGCGCGATCAAAAAATGTTGCATTAATATGTAACATAGCTGAAGATATTTTGCTTTAAGTGAGGGGTTCGGGGTTTACTCCCGGATGCATTATACCAAAGACGGATGTTTTCACTGCTTGACGCTCAACATGATAGTGGAAAACTGACTCCTCTTCTCTCACACCCTCGTCGCGATGGATACCACCAGCAATGACATATCGCGAGTGATTAATTCTCTTTCTAGAACTAGGTTCAAAATAGACCTAAACGCATTAGTATAAAAAAACTGATCATTATCTTACGAAGATAAGTTTAAACCGATCCGACAGTTGTCGCTATGTCATTGACATAATTTATTATCGACCTTAACGCATTAGTATAAAAACTAATCATTATCTTATGAAAATAAGTTTAAACCGATTCGACACTAGTCGCTATGTCATTTACATTATTGACTTGCCTACACAACAAGTGGTTTGAAAAAAACTCAATTAATCTTTCTTCTTTGGGTCTTTGGAAAGCACGATACTACGGTTGGTGGTTAGCAACTGGACTTGTCAAGAATGGCAATTGTTTACTAAAATTTTCTGTGCATGCAAAGGGTGTCAGAGAGTCATTAAATGCACATTATCTAAAAGCATAGCTAAGCTTAGCAATTACGTATTGAGGGGCAATTATGAGTAAAGCAGTTCATGTTGCTCAGAGCACGCGCGTATTGTGGCTTTGTCTTGTTCAACAAAGGTACATATATGTACGTATAACATATCCGCTGTAATTAAAGGTACAATTGTATACCGATTAAACAATCGCTGGAACGATGATAAACATTAGCATGAAAACACCGAAGTTGTGAATGTGGGATGACATATATACAAATGGCTCACATTCAAATTGTTCCATGTTTTAACAATGAGACGTCCATGGATTCGACGTTTTCCATAAGTACAAGATTTGTGCACCTTTCAACTAGTTTAAGCCCCCAGAGACTGTCCGTACCAAGACAGTCACCGCGTTTTAAGTATGTTGTGTGCAACTGTTTGATAAAAATAATATTACGATAAATTTTAGTGTGCCTTTTTGTTCAACGGTGTCAATATTTTTGGCTGTGCATGCCTTTTGAAACATTATAGTCCATCATTATTTTAAAATGCTTGTATACTGCTTCTGGGGATTGTTGCTTTGGAAGTGTACTTCTGATGTTTAGTTGTTCTTGTGGATTCTTAATGTAAATGATCACGTTGTTTATTTGTAACATTACGACACGTTAGATTATAACTACATTATGAGCCAATGAAAACGCCGAATTTTGGCTGTTAAATGAAAATTTAATCATTCAAATTTTCTCTTCACAGACTTGACGTCATGCGTTGGTGCTAATTTATATCGGCCAATCAAAATGCATAATGTTATATTCTAAGCCAGTTAGCTTTGCTTGCTCCGCCCTTTTTAATCATTAAAATTTACTTAATATGTTCTACCTATAACTTAAAATGCTATTTGCCCTTCCACAGAGTACATCTGGACCTTGTTTCAATACCATCAATGTCGACGTAATTATGTGATGCCTTGTCAATGGCTAGATTTTAAGCTGGTTGGAATGACCCATGTTACATTCAGCAATAATTAACAAAGATGAAATTTACTTAACATACTTCAAATGATTAGCAATACTTGTTATTCGCAAGTTGGTATGTATTGCTGGCGCTTTAGATGTTTCAGGAATTCACTTGTCTCTGGCTATAATCGTTTGTATGCAACTTGAAATGGTTTCACCTATTAGTCGATTCACTTTCTTTTATATGTGTCTTTAATGAATTTGCACTGTCCATATTTAGCGCAATTTAGGATTTATTTTCCGTGTGTCCGCCACCTGCAGACGTATCAAGTATGATGATGCGTGCTTTTCTTGGAACGATTGTTGTTGATCTGCTTTAACAATGGTACTTTCCCCGAAACACATCAATTACAAAATGTTGCCGGATTGCATTGGTTTTTATCGTTATCGCCTGCTATCCGATCCAAACTACTTTGAAATGACATTAAAGAGAATGTTCTAGACTTAGCGTCACATTTGCGATGGTCTAATCAATGCGAATGAAATAATGAAGTAGTCCCGGGTACGACGTTTCTACGAAATGAACGCCTTGCAGGGGGGAATTCCAATCAGATATGTTTAATGGGCAGACCACAACAAGCTTAAGAATAATCAAAGTAGAATCAATAAAGCGATTGAAGAGCTCTTGTCAAGATTATATCGCATTGACCTTAAATACCTGCTTTGATGACGAAACAAGCGGAGTGATTTGATTTCAAACCGCCTTTGATTGGCTGCCTTCAGACTAAAAGCGATGAAAATAAATATAAGTTACTTTATTTACTCAATAATGATTAACGATCTTGGATCCGCCACGTCGTTCAGTTGCTTATTGAAAACACCATACAGCTTGATAATGTGACAATACAAAG
The DNA here is from genome assembly GCA_947247005.1 of Spisula solida. Classification (NCBI taxonomy): domain Eukaryota; kingdom Metazoa; phylum Mollusca; class Bivalvia; order Venerida; family Mactridae; genus Spisula; species Spisula solida. Next base: position 38,834,688 of record OX365951.1, read on the forward strand.
TTACATTGCATCAGAACGGACTACGCGATACTTTTAACAATACGTATTCTTAGTGATGTAAATATTAACTGCATAACAACAAAAACTATTATTAGAACAATTAATTAAGCCGCCTGTTTTAACAAAACAAATGCAAACAATCGATAATGACTGCAAACCGAGACAGATAGTGGTAAAACAACCGTGTGATTAAACATCGTGTCAGCCAGATCATCGTAAAGAAATAACCAGTCGTCAGACAGAACCTCCCGACGTGTCATGTCATGCCTGAAAGTTCGGTTCCATATTAAAGAGCAAAAACAAAAAAATGGCAATCTGAGGATGAAACAGTCCCTTTCTATGTCCAAATTAACCGGGTTTTTATTACTTTTTATTCAAATCCTGTATATTCGTCGACGTCAATGTATTTTGGTGCAAGTACCCCGTAGTCCGAGCTGATGTCATTTTAAATCGTGATGTTGCGTTATCGGGATGTACGAAGTGCTTTTATTCTCTGTATTGAAAACATAATATCGTAAATATACAAAGACAAAAATGAGACCTAGACAATGCCGATGTATTTTAGAAAGTGACCCTTGTAAGTACAGCCTGTCAATCGGAATCACTAATGACTTCTAATAAGCAACTTTTCAACTAATTAAAAATTAGAGAAAATATTTTTTGTTAACATAACCGAGAAGGGCTCTGATATATAGACAGTGAATACAGGATTTGAACAAATTAAAAGCCAAAAATAGTACTATGTATTGTTTTGTTGACCAAGTTCCCATTATATCATGTACTTCATCAGGGATTATGTTGTCTTTAGACGGGGATAATTAAAAAGTCTTAAAACATCGGTACTTTATCTTTATATAAAAGGAGAAAAGATTTATTCTCCTGTCGTAAAACAAGAAACAAGTTAAAAGTTGCCGTAAAAGTTACCTTATTTCAACGCCTGAAAATATGTTGATCGATTGATGTGTTTGTTATATCTATGGAAACAATGCAAATATTTCCACTAATAGGGATAACATACCGTTTATTAATTTTCCCTAATAGAATGTGTTTTCCAATGCGATTGGAAGATCAAAGCCTTGCAATCGCCTATGACATGATCTGATGAGAGCGAACATTGTGTTTTGCTTCATTTGTATCAAATGATATTGGTCATATAAAGTTCACAACAACTATCATAAATAGTAATAATATCTAAACGTGATACAGATGTTTTATCGACGTTTAGTTTGTTAACCTTTGGAGCTCTTTTCTTCTATGTCCGATTTGTTATAATCTCCCCGTTGACATTACATGAATACTGTGTTTGCTGCTGCAGGGTACACAATGTCATGTGTAGCATTGTAAGACATGTTTACCCTTTTTGGGCGAAATCGACACATGAAAGTAGGACTTCGTGTACATATTCAGTTTCTTATTTCTTGTTCATTTTTTATGATTGCCTTTGTGTCTTTACTTGTTATATTTGGGTTGTCGTTTTGTGTCTTCCTGCTCTATGGTTTCTGTTGAAAGTTGCCTTCCATGTCTAGGCATTGAAGCCGTATTACTTTTGGAACTGTTGGAACTGGGTCATTCAGCTAGGTCATTTAGCTTTTTGATTGCTGAAACTTATTCATTCTTCTTTTCGACAGCTTGGACTTGGACGGATATTTTACTTGTTTTGTTGGGCATTGTGCCGTGTATGTTTTTTAATGTTTTCTCTGCTTAGCTGGTTAAGTTTGGTGCTGCCTTCCCTGTCTGACTTGAAATTATCCTTCTGATAGTATCTTCTTAATCTCCGTATGTTTGTATTTGGACGGTCTTAGATACCATGTGTTTTCAATTACATGTTAAATTGATATTTACTTTCAGATTAAATGGATCGTACGAAGCCCTCGAATATGGTTTTGAAGCGGATGCATTTACAGATCTTACTGGTGGACTAGCCGAATGGTATAATCCGGCAGATCTAAAGGAGGACGACTTTTATCTAGTCCGCGCAGCTTTCCAAAGCGGTGCTGTGATTGGTTGTCTTAGTGTCGTAAGTGTTGAAAATCTTTATTCTGAAATGATGACACATTTTAATTACGTCTGTCATTTGTAAGCGTCTTTAACGGCAACATGTTTGCTTATGGGAAGAAATCAGTTCAAATAGATACAAACTTATCTGTTATTGTTGATACAGTTATTGTAATAAATAATTATAATGTTTTCAACAATACACGTTTGTAGATACACATTAAACATGATAGTCTGGAGCAAAGTCTCCCGTTGTTATAATTATAGACCATCAATTGTAAATATACGATAAACGATTGACGAAAAGCATTTAATCAGACATTTGACAACTATACGACTGTACTAAGTTTAACTGATAATCATCGGTTTTGTATGGCAGGCATTTTAGCAACAACAAACTGTATGGGAAAAAGTAAATATGCCGTTTTTATGAGCCAATAATGATGAATGTAGCCTATTGTATAAAACGAAACAGAAAATACTACATCCTAAAAGTTTTCAGAAAAATGTGATAATGAAACTAAAGTGTCGTTCAGCATTGTATACCAGCGCACTTACCGAACTGAAAATTATCAGGTTTTTATAGTACTTATCGTTAATACATGTACGCGTGCGTCTTAGCTATAGCATGTAGCATATAGCTAGTATGTTTGAAAAGGCATTCTTATAACCGGTGCATTCGAAAGTACTCTAATGCCCATATTTGCTTTATTTTCAGGACAAAGAAGGCCAGGCTGCTATGGAGAAAAGGGGAATGGTATCCAATCATTCCTATGTTATCACTGGTGTGGAAGAAGTACAATACTTAGATGCTACTGCTAAACTTATACGAGTACGTAACCCATGGGGTGATACCGAGTGGGAAGGATCGTGGAGTGATGGGTAAGTTACTTATCGATAGCTTGGACTTGGGTGGATCTTTTTCTTGTTTAGTTAAGCATTGTGCCTTGTGTGTTTTATGTTTCCTGTGCTCGGTTGGTTCAGTTGGGCATTGTGCCTCGTATGTTTAAATGTGTTCTGTGTCCGGTTGGTTAATTTGAGTGCTGCTTTTCCTGCCTGACTTAATATTATATTTCTGCTAATGTTATGAAATTTATACCAGCTTATTTGATTAAGTTAAATTCTTTCAAATTCAGTCCGTGGTTTATGCTAATACTTATTAACAAACTTTGCTATGATCAACCAATAAATATGATTCACTTTATATGTCTTGAGTGACCAAAACATATTATGCATACAGAGTGTTCTGAATTTCATGAAAATCGGTTTTATAGTTTAATGAGTACCCGACATACGACGTTAGTAATTATACACATCGGTACAAAGCCCCACGTTTGTTCATTCTGTAGCTATTTATGCTAATAACATTTAGCATTAGATTGTCATTAAAGTCGTTATCATTAATATGGTCGTCATTATCACTATAATCATCGGTATCTTTATCAATAAAACACAGAAAATTAAAACGATGGTTCGACTAGATTGGAAAGTTAGTTCATGTTATTTTTGTTAATGTGTTTTCCAAAGGGCGAGCCTTTAGAGTGAACAATATCGGTCAATGTTCTGTAACAATGACAGTCAATGTTTGTCTTGTAACAACAGCAGACAATCCCAACACAGACCTAGATATAATACATCGCTGTATTTATGTCTTTCATTTGTTATTCCAGTAATGACATGACCGACATCTCATTTCACAAGACGTTATTGTTATACTCATTGTTCAATATCCTCCCATACTATACTTCTAACAATAGATGCAGTGGTGTAATTAATACATTATTAATGAGAAGCTTTATCCAGTATTATATATCCATTATAAATATCCCGCTTAAGTTCATGACTACGTTTGTTATAGTGAACTCGTCTGGGGTTTTACAATAAAATCCCTGAAAATTCTTAGATTTGGAACAAAATGTATCAAATATTCAGACCAAAAAAAAACAATTATCACCATGGAAACATCTTACTAAATATCACTGTTTAGAATTAGAAAGATATGTGATGACTATACATGTACATGCATGCAACACGGTTGATCAAACACAATGTACGTACCTGTATATCAGAATCAATTTGTTTAAGCCTCAACCAACACCAAAAAGACAATTGGCATAGAGTATTCAATCAAACCGTTAATGTGTTCATTCCGTTGGTTTGACCATTGATGTAACTTATTTATAGATTCGAAAAGGTGTATCATTTATGTTACTAATATTCGAAACTGAACATATTTATTATTAGAATACATTGAAAGTACAAATAAACAGGACCATTATGTAATATAATTCCTTGATCAAAGAACGACAACCGCCAAAACTTCACTGGGTGTTTAAATATGTTTGAGGGTCGACACGGTACCATAAGGGTTTATGCTTTTTAAATGGACCAAAAGACTGCACTAGTATAGTTTCAATTGCCGACGCTCGTATGTACACTGAGCGGCTTTGAAAACGCAACACTTACACTTACATAGCTTTTATGTATGCATGTATGTATTTACCCATAACTCGGCCGATATGCATTAAATGTTGCTGAAATTGTCAGCATTTGTAACTAAGATATATGGCATAACAATCCATTTCATTCCATGACAATCTGATAAGACCTTTTACAGCCACAATAAAACAATGATGTCATAAACAAAGCTAATTTTATGCCCTATGTCCTTCTGCGTTTTTCAGATCGTTAATGCCGAATTAAGTTCGGGAACAAGTGTCCGTGCATATCATGGAGACAGAAATAAAGTAAAACGAAAATATAAAGTTCAATTTAAATTCAGAAAAAAATGAATTTTATTCATTCTATCTCTATCTAGAATTACTACCCCTTGACTGTAAAATTGGTAGTATTTTTAGGTAAATATGAAACATTGCTATCAAGCGTTTTTGAAGCTTCACGGCCACTATGTTGCGGAGTGATAAATCGTCTAATTTTGTGTTTTTCGATTGATTGACTATTCAAATTGACCTTACATAAAATAATAATTGCATCGTACACTTTTGTACAATAGATTCCTCTTACGTGTTTCGTTTTATCCATTTCATGTTTCAATGCACCATTGTAGCGAATTTAGATGGAAAGAACATCGAGTGACAATCCATAGGTAGCTAATATCAAAAGTTCGTTGAAAAATATAAATAAATAAAAAAGTTATCTTGAATTTCATTAGTGTTGCGTTTTTAAAGCCGCTCAGTGTATTATACGACCATTAATGCGCCACTGCACTATCGCTCATACATGTATATTTAGTACAAAACTCCCAAAGGGCTTACGCATTTAATAAATAAATAATCCCAATTGTGATATAGCTGTTGATTGCCGACGGTAAAATACACTTAGCGGATGAATAAATCTCACTTGTTTGTCATATTATCACGACCTTATACCTTAATGACGTTCATCGAGTCATTACCGCTCGATTGCTATAGTCCGCCCAGGATAATGTGATATTTACAAACATGAATCGGTTTGGGCAACTGTGGCAAAATTGGTTTTATAAATCACTTTAATAAACAGATAAGGTCATTAGACTATAGATCTCAGTAGCTAGCCAATCAGCATGGAGAAAAAGTGTTGAATAAATCCTGTATACAACACTTTGCTGTGGTATATAAAACACTAGATGGCTGGATACAATAGTAGGCCAAGCAAAATAATTGAGCATAGCTATAATAATGTATACATGCATTTAGCACAGAAAATGTGGATGCCAAACATTTTTGATACCAAGCTTAGTTTAGTCTATATTATAACAATACTATATTTTAAACAAGTAACTTATTGGACTTATTAGAATACAAGTACATGTATATCAAACCTTTCTACATTTGTTCATAATTACATGTACTGTCATAATCTGAGACAACAATTTCGATAGATAATTAACCAATTAAGGTATTGCCAACATCTCTGCTGAGTGCTGACAACATTATCAGTAGAGGGTGAATGCCGTCGTAGCTTCTATGACTACAGTACGACCTCTCTAGGGGGCATAATGTAGTGCAACAACCTCTGTATAACACAACCTTCAAAGTTACTTGAAGTTATTACATGTATATAAGTTTGTAAATTCTGTAGGGCAACAAATTCTAAACAATGACCAATATATGCAGCCCACAAAGGGTCACACTCTACATAGGTTGTTCTGTACTATTGTGTCTTCAATAGTTACGTGCAGATTACCCCTCTCTTCTAAGACATAATTTTCACAGAGTAGAACTTAAAACCAACTAAACGATTAAAACAAATTGCAGGTGATTGAAGTAAATGACTTTCATACTATCACAACCCATACTTTACAAATTAAGACCCCACCTCCAAGACCACCTCAAAATAAAGACCACTACTTTCTGTCCACTGACTTGCACATTATTCAACCTCGAATTCACAGTGAAATTGCACCTATATGAAGACCACCTCTTTAACAAGATTGGCTCAGAATTAACAATTTTTCGTTCCGTTTCACTCGGAGTTATAAATCCCATATACAACACCTACTCATGTTCTATCCTATACGTATTGTACTCAAAACATCACGGATAATTGGTGCACATAATTGTAATCCACATTTCTGCACCATACCAAATTTTCCCGCCTTTCACATTATCCTGGGCGCACTATAGTAAGCTTTAAATTCATTATCTAATTAGTTTCTGGTCAATTCCTTTACAGTCTCGTCAACATCGTGACCGGTGGATATAATTATTTTTTCGATATCAATAGTATATGAAAATGTTTGTTGTTATAAATGCAGATGATTTACACTAACATAGTGATCGTTTCATCCAGCAAGGGGTCTGTTTAGTAAGGTCCTGATTGATCATAGTGCACATGAATTATGTGGTGCACTATAATAAGATGCAAACATATAGTTTTAATAACTAATTAATTCGTACGAGTACAAATGTGGACCTATTGTTATCAAAAAGATAATGGAACATCGGATAGGGAATGCAGCACTAAACTTAACCAACCGAGCACAGAAAAACATAACATAACACAATTACACGACACAATGCCCAACACATAAAGTTCTAAACGAGAAAATGAACTTAACCCGCTTAGAATATGCTGAAAGACCTAGTTTCAGCTATAGAAAAGCCGAATTACCTTGTTTTAGCTATAAATAGCTGAGTATACTAGTTTCAGCTGAATGACCTAGTTTCAGCAATAACATATCTGAATGCCCTAGCTGAATGACACATCCTCCATATTTAACGAGACAATGTTATCATTAGTACTTCTAACAAAAGAAGTCCTTAATTATTTGCGTCAGGGCATTTCCTGCTGCATCTGGAATTATAGCAAGACCAGGCTAAACATGTTGACATTTTGTTAGATTATCAGACTCACATACTCATAAGTTATCATGGTACAGTGATACATTTATCTGTCAAATAAACAACTTCAAAATAATCTTAAAGTTGCAATCGGGTCCAGCTTCTCTAAATCATTTTATCCAAAATAAATGCACAAACTATAAGAAAAGTATCTAATTTGAAGATTGCCAGCCAATATAATTCTAACTTCCTCCGTAAACTCCGATTCCTGTGGAATTAAAACCAACGTCCCGGTTACGATTTCATATTGGCCGACTTTGTCATCAAACTTCTTCCACTTAAGAACTGACGCCAGTTCTTAAGAAATGGCGCTAGCGTTAAGAACTGGCCACATAACACAAAAAAACAACAACACAAATATGACGTTTTATGCTTTAAAATTATAAATTATAGTATTTCGGGTTTATTATGTGAGTTTTAGTACAATTGGAATGATAAAACATAAAGATAACATTTATAATTTTAATACATAAAAACTTCATATTCGTGTTTGGTTTTTAAGTTAATGGGGCCAGTTCTTAAGGCTAGCGCCATTTCTTAAGAACTGCCGCCAGTTCTTTTAGCGCACAATTTAAATATTTTATGACCCCCGGGGTCATAAAATAAATTCGATTTTTATATTAATTGTATTTTAACAATGCCATCACTTCTGGGTGAAAACATAGCGTCAACGGCCAAATAGAAATGCATTTTAATAATTGCAAATATAGTTTTTGGCCTACTTTATGGTGATATTTAACCCTAATGCACCTTTAAGAGAGCAAATCATCACACCAATGGAATTGTAGGCACCACTACACTTTGGTAAGACTGAACATCGCAGGCACACTTTTTTAACTTGACTCAGTATTAACCTTCTTTATTTATAGGTCGGACGAATGGAATCATGTGCCAAATGATATCAAAATCGAACTAGAACTGACGTCACAAGATGACGGGGAATTCTGGATGTGTTATAAGGATTTTAGAAAGGAATACTGCAACATGATCATATGCAATCTATCGCCAGATTTCGACCACGATGGAATAAGCGACAAAGCTGGTGAGGGAATACTAGTACTCGTTAATATTTGATTAATAACTTGCTCATAGACAATCAGTTCAATATGGTAGACATTCATGCTCTTTCCTCTTTATGCATGTACGTTTTAACACTGGGAATGATGATTTACTGCGCATGTATGTGACAAAGATCACAGTGTATTGTTTTCAAAACACACATTTTTCACATGTACGTATATCTGAACTTAATACAATACTTCATATTTCGCAGGCTAAGAATTAGAAGGTCGTAAGTACAAAACCAATATTTTGAGAAAACAAGACAAACTGTCTGAAAACGGCAAAAACAAGCATTTTCAACATCAGCTTGGTCAACATGACAATAGGCACCAAGCACGTACCCTACTACTTCCCCAGTCAATCAACCTTCTCATTGTTTACCTATATTAAGAAAGGCGAATATCGGAAAGTGGAGTCCATGTTACATAACTTGTCTTTTTTATTTATCCACTCAAATGTTTTATTACGGGTATGAATGAATGATACACCTACACGGCTACAAATGTTACAGGCATTTTTATAATCGGCAATTACTTAGTCGCCTTTCATTGATAGTAAACAGCGGGTTGGCTGGTCGAGTGTTTGGGTACGTGATGACTGCCTACGAACATGACCACCATCAATTTTCATGCAAATAGGCTCATAAGAATCGCCTGTAGATGCAGATTTAAATAAGCATGTGTCTGATAAGGTCGACATTCTAACTCTAAGCCAGCGATTTATGTTTACTTCAAAACATTGATTATCAGACGACGTCATATCGTAATGGCGATGAGCTATAATGGGTATTTGGTGTTGTGTTAGGTTTAGTGAATAATACGTGTATCATATCATGTAATATAATGTTTTTTATTCAGTCATGTGTCTCTTGTCTATGTACATGTTTAGTAGAAAATATCATTTTGTTAAAAATATAGGATCGCCAGGGATTAATCAAAACAGATATATCATATCATATCGATTCAATCATTCTTCCGGTAATATTTTATACTGCAGTTTCAGTCCCCAGCGTTCGTAACTCCATTAGTATAGACGTATCATTGTTCGTTATAATCATATCTGATATGCAATATGTCAATATTTAGATAAAGTAGTACATGGACCTGTGGAAATATGCACTTTGCAAACTGGACTCAGTAATGTACAATTGTACATCGTATATTTAATGTAAAACAGTGTGTGTCGACTTCATTTGTCACCCAGCTGTGTGCGCCACTAACTACTCGTTCCTTTTTGGTATCACGTGATACAGCGAATGAAATGAAAACGGCTTATACTTCATCCGCCACATTGGTAAGCCGTTTTCCGCTTTCTACCTAGCGGCTAGCCTCGTGTGATCCAGCGCGCTAAAACGGCTAAAACTCGAACAAATGAAGCGATACACCGTTTATCGATTTTATAGGTGCATCCTGGTGAAGTAAATGAAGTCGACCATATAATAGATATACAAAAAACATGTCATTTAGATCGGTCGTGAACCATGTGAGGGGATGAGCCAATTAGTGTAGCATGTTTCACATCAGGTTGACGAATAGACATGGCGTTACGTGTATGTAGTAGTGTCAACTATTTTGAATATAATATAATAACAGTTATGCCCCTGTTTCATCAGCTTTCCGTGTACATGCTTATTTTATTATTTTAACAGAATACCAAATAAGTCACAAAGGTCGATGGAAATCTGGCTTCAATGCTGGTGGGTGGTTAGAATGCCCATCTTTCATGGTCAACCCGCAATACATTATAACATTACAAGCAGACGGTAAGTTACATTCATTGATACGTATTAACCGAACTGTATATTAAGAGCGGAATCATTATATACATGACATGTATAATGACATGCAGCATTGGACGGAGACATAAGCAATTTCTTCAGTAACTATTGTTCGTAAATCGCTCAATAATTTAGATCAATAAAGTACGCAATATCCCACACGACGGTACGCATCTTAAACAGTCACAGTATGCTCAGCACGCTTGTCGAAGACAAATTCGTCTTAGGTCCAATACTTACATGTATAATGTCACAGATACACGTGTAATTGCTTACCCTATCACGTGTTCGATAAGTGATCCTTGCTGTTTGTAAATGGTCAAGAGCAATGTTCTTTGCTGATTATACCAATAAACTTTGAACTTTGGTGTCTATTTACAATAGCAATATATGTCCTGTAATATTTGAAAGCTGTTTGATGCGTTTATGAAGCTGCCAGACAAAGTGTATGGTTCTTTCAATGCAGCTTTATAACAACAGTTTACGACAATGTTAAGACGTCCATTCTTAAAATGTATATGCCAACAATCCTCTTTTTCCAAGCAGTTCAAAGGAAAACATTGCATGCGAAGGTGCAGTTGACAGTTGTCCGTTATTGATTAATAGTTCAATCAACATTTCCCGGATGGAAATCAATGACGTAAAGCATCTAATGAACGATCAGAGATACGTGCAATGGTTTAATTGAAATATGAATGTCCGTCATGAGATAGAAAGCTGAAATGTATGTTCAATAGTATAGACCTTGTGATGTTTTTACTGTAGAAAAAATCATCCTATTACGTCATTAGCACATGTGGATACTGTTTACATGTCAGTGAGAAATTGAGAATAATAAATTCGCGAAACAAGCGATGGCTGTATTTATGTTACACATATAACTATGACGTCACTTCTTAACATGAATCCATTCTTGTTGCTGGTTGATTGATCTGGGATACAGTGATATAGCTTATAAACAAGGGTCGCGAACGCGATTGTTCGCTCCACCAACAACGTTTTGAAGAAGCGAGATTATAAGTCGCGTATACAATACCTGACATTGACACCAATATGTACACTATATAGTAATGCGTACATCACTCAATTTGTGATTATTATCAATTATCATCTTAAGCCTAGGTCCTACTGAGGAATTCCTCATCGGCGATGTTTCATCACGATTCTTTATTGTATTACAACTTGTCTCAACACTTTCCGGAAGCTTCGCCTAGAACACGATAGACCTGTTCCAGATGTCCTGATACATGTAACTAATTAATGTCATCCGGGAGTACATCGCCAAGGCAAAAAAAACACTCAGTGGGACCTAGACCTAAGGAACTAAAGTATAGTTGTTGTTGTTGTTTCGTACGTAATTATATATTAATGTCAATGTTTACATATTTCAGCGACTGTACAGCGACGCTTTAATGGTCGTCTTCCCTTAGTTGTCTCACTGCTGCAAGTTTACAAACGTCAACACAAGCTTGATGGTATAGGACTTTATGCAATAGGTTTCGAAATATTCCAGGTAATACTTATCACTGTCTTAAATGTATCACATATGCTGTGTCAAAGTTATTCATGTTATATTCTTTTACGATACAAAATGTTCAGAAAATACAAGTAAACAAAATAATGATTTAGGAATAGGAAAGGTAAAAATATAACAAACAGATAAAGCCGCATTTAGCAGGGCACATCCAAGCACACCACTAAGGCAGCAATAAAATATAATTTACACTGTACACACATACGGAACAAACACATTACGCAAATACAGTCCCATGTAAACAGTGCACTAAAAGCGACAGTGGAATCATTATACCTTTTCGACTGGCCTGTTTTACGGCGCAGGTTATAGTTCTGTTCTCATCCCCAATATTACAGTACTGTAGTAGTTCTATAGAAGCGATGTAAGCTTAGGACGGGAACCAGACTATAACCTTCTCTCCACAGCTTAGTCGAACAGGCACATTTCTACATACGAAATCAAATCGGCCACACTCGGCAAGGATGACCATGCCAATGGACACTAACAATGGACTAGTGACAAAAACAACATGACTACACGTCCAGACAACATGCCGGTTCAATCATACACACATGTTCGGAGTATTATAAGCTAACACACACCAATAAATAAAGAACAACCGTACATCCCAAGGACAACACAACACGAAATGGCACAGTGACACGATGGTTTTCTTATTTAACTATAAAGTAGACAATAGATACATACAAAGATGCACACAGACAGCCTTGTTCTAGTTTCAGCTATGCAATTCTTAATCTATGTCTGTCGTGTTTTAAATGAGCGCACGTGTTTATGACTGACTTAAAATCCTACGTATATTTCTTATTAAAACAGAAATATATCGTTAATATAAGACAAGAATAACGACATCGGAAAATTTATAGGCATATTAAAACACAAAAGGTTCATTTACAGAATACGTATCTCGTATTTATAGGAAGCTGATAAGGCCATTATGAAAAATGAACCAAGTATAACGTGTTAGGTCAGAATTAATTAATTTCTAAAATAATGTGGCAGCCAGCTACGTATTGTTAATGTCTGACTATGTACTTTCATTTAATCTAAAATAACCAACAAGGCAAGAACCCATCGGTTGATTGTGTATGTTTTCACTTTTACATTCATCAATCGACTTTGCATACGCAATCAGAATATTTTTGGTGTATACTTGCGATTTAATACTGTAGTTGCAAACAAGTAAATTTGTAAAAATACCATCACTGGCGCTTTTAAGAAGTTACAAAAAGAACTTAAAGAAGGCAACTTGATAACAAGTTGTACATTCAAAATATGAGTACTAAAAAGCTGTATGAGTGTAATCAGTGTTTAAGCATAATTTATCACATAACCTGCGGTCCAGGAGTGTCGTAAGGCCGTGCCGTAAATATCGTTCGGCACTCCCAGACTGTGCAATAAATATTTAGATTAGCTTGACGTGACGTTAGCCAATCCATGCATTGATCCGTCAATGACGTCAGGATAATATCAACGTCGCTATGACGTCGCGCTCATTGTACCGCTGAATTTTGGCTGAAACATATGCAGCGTACATCATCGTTTTGAACAATTATGTGTATTTTTAAGGTTATGTGATAAATATAATCTTATATTCGTGCTCATTACCTACAAGTTTTATTAAACTCGTCGACAAAAAAAATATGACACTCGGCAAAAGCCTCGTGTCATATCATTTTGTCCACTCGTTTAATAAAACTCGTATGTAATGAGCACTCATGCAAGATCCTCTATAGAATGAATAATCAACACATACTTTTTATTTAAAGAAAGAGATTGTTCAAAATCAGAGAATCATACAGTGTATTGGTTTTGAAAATATACTTGAATATAGTCTTCAACAAAGGCACGAAGATCATAAACTGACATTAACAGAAGACATACCTATGTATACAATATGCTATTTAAGTATTTTCTTATATATGTGTGTGTGTGTTATATTGTTGCCATAGCATCACCAATGATAAAGCCAATATATTTGAACTTAGTTTGCTAAATACTAACAAGGGGTGCATCCTATAGACAACTGAAAAAACAATCATGTCTTTGATAAATACATTAAGCATACACAGTACAGTACAATAATCATTGTACACTTGCAACGTTTTTTGTGTTTTGTTCTGCTGGTAAAATCGCTGCTTGGAGCGTCGTTCTTGATACATGACGTTACGACGTTTGACGACGTCGCAAACGTCGAATGCATTTTTTGCATGTAGACAGTGGGTTGCAAAGAATTCGCATATCTTCACGAAATGTTGTCAGATTTCTTTCAAATAAAAAACATAATATTGACAAATTAATTTAGTATAAAATGTGCCAAATAGTCAGAAATCGTCAAAAAATATCCGAGTGTCCTTTTTCTCGTGACGGCGCCCATATTATCTACATGTTGCATTCAAGCAATGATTTGTTATTACAGAGATATCCATCAGTATCAGGCAAGATTGGCAAATCCTTCTTTGATCAGACGGATCCACTAATGCCAGAAAATGAGGAGACGTACGCTGAATACAGAGAAACCTCCGGTAAGCAGTTAAATGATAATAGATAATTGGACAGGAAAGGAAGCACTCAGGCTGAACAGCCGAGCACAGAAAACATAAAAAAACATCACATACTTTATAACAGAAATGCACAGACAATGCCCAACGCAACCTCAAAATAAGGACATCCCACACAGAAAAACACTTTTATAAAAAAAATTGCTTACAAGGCGTTTCGTTTTTAAGAAGATTCGCGTATAAATAGGTGTGTTCTGTTGCACAAATAACCTAGATATCACTGTATTTGCTATCATCCATTGTATTTGTTACTAAAGTATATACTAAGCTGTCTGTAATTAGCGTTTACCAAGAGCATACATGATAACCGGATGTCGGACCGTCTGCCGACGGATCTTAATTAAAATGAAGCGCTACGTATGTGAATTAGAATGCTTTCGTCTGATTCTTTCGTCGACTTATGATCGATTTTAGTAAAGAAATTAGGTTATGAGACACTTTATGAAGAAACTTCTATATTGCTTGTCTGTCTCCTGGGATTATTTCCACGTGAACAAAAGCAGGAAGCAGCAGATATTTCCATGGTTTCTTGAGAAAATCTCGATGACACGTGTGTTTGTGTATAACGTGCTGCTGTATAGGTGTATAGGCACATGTGACCGACGCAAACTATTGTACGTCTTATATTTGTGTCACATGTCGCAAACACATTTTGCCATAGTCTAAATTTTCCGCTGATTTTCTTCAGCTTTTTGTGCATTGCATGTAAAAAAATACATACGTGTAATTCAGAAAGTTGATACATATTACTTCCAAAGATTATAGATAGTTTCTTGTATTTCCAAATACATTTTTCGTTCTTGAAATTCTTCAGCAATAGTAAAAAGGTAATAATTGTACCATATTGACATATCTATGACATATTTATGATGCAATGGGATTATTTAAGTTTCGTTTTCCGTTTATGGCAATTTATCACAATACAATTATGCACATTCTAATCAATTCACTCTTCTGATTCTATTCATGTGTTTCACCTACAGGTCGTTTTTTCTTGGATCCTGGGGAATATATATTAGTACCAACAACACAGCAGCCAAACCAAGAACGATCATATTTAGTTAGACTATTTACAGTCGGACCAATGGAATGCAGGTACAATTAATGTATACTACTCACTTATTCTATGGCATGTATGTTATTAACTTATATATGTATACATATACACATATAAGGAAAAACTAATTTCTGAACGTTTGAAATCTATTCCGTTTCTTTATCAACAAAGTACATGGTCAGCAACACAATGGCGATCATTGGACGTATTTTGGACAATTTAACGTAAAATAGTTTCTGGATTTTGAGTATGAAATGTTTGTAAACGGCTTGATGAATACTGCGGTTAAGTTTAATTTTCTCGTTCAGTTGTGTGTTGGACAATGTGATTGTGGTCTGTGTTGTTCATATTTTCTGTGATTGGCTGTTTCAGTTGAATGTTGCCTTCCCTGACCGATTTTTATTATCTTTTTGATGTATACTGTATAGTTTACGATCTTTGGCAACCACTCTACAACCACTCTCTAATTCCTCGATCATTCGCTGTTTATTTGCGATGATCAACAATCAACGGTCGCTTAAATATATTTAAGCATTTACTGGATGTGTGTTTGATGGATGTCTCGTTGTCGGAGGCCTTAATAGCTAGTGTGCAATTGATACTGCATTTAACTGTCCATAATACAAACATTTTTTTCAAAAGAACTCCTGTCAGCTCGGGTATTTTCGTACATGCGATGTTTTTAAGTTTATATACACCAATTAGCTTTGTTTTCTGTTTTCAGACCTTACGATAATTTATATACCGGTGATTGGGATATAGATCTGCGTTGAGTGCGTTACATGAGTGCGTTACATGTCTTAACGCACTTACACAAACGTCGGTGCCATAAACTATTACCTGTGATGCATTGAGTACATATAGTCATTTTTTGTGACCTGTTTAACGTTGAAAATATGTTGAATGTGTATAAAATATAATGAGTGCACACTCGAGACAATGACGGAAAATGTAATTGGTCAATCAACAACACAACACACCAATTTATAATAAACATAAACATGGTGGATATTGGGATTACAAAAAAGTGTGGCCACGATAATGAGAAAGGCAGGAAATTTGGAATTTTCCATAGAGGTGGATTAATCAGATGTGCATGATTGATCAGTGATGTGTTAGTACAATACTGACCAGATCTGTTCATTTTAGTAATTTGTTAAACTAATTTGGCAACAGTTGACCAAACCGATTCATGTTTGGCATATCATCAGCTGGGTGTGATTATATATTCTATATAGTACTATTGTATAATTGTATGACGGTGTTTACTTGTGACGTATATACATGTACGCCGGAGTGTTCATTCATGTTCTGTGATGATAATTAGTGTGTCCTTGTGAACGGAGACATGTTTCATTGACGATGGAACATGAGTGATATATGTGTTTATGATGGATAGTTATTGTAGGTTTACAATTAGTGCTGCCATAGAAACGCTCATCATAGTAAATTAGTCATTCATAAGGCGACCTAAGTTGTTTATGTAGTATATTTTCATTGCTGATTTAGTAGACTATACGGCGCCATCTAGCGGCGCCAGTTTTATTGTTCTTTTCCACAGGAAGAGCTTTGCCGTATAGATTTACTTTATTTTACTTGACGTAATATCAAGTTCTTCCTAGTGATTGCATACTATTTATTTTGTAAAACATTGTGTTTGTTCTGTGATTGCCATATATACAGCTTCTGAAGTGAAGTGATGTCGTGTACGTTATATGACGTCATATGCGTATGACGTAATCGCTGATACTAAATGTCTTTCCGTCCCGGTTATTCAAAAGTGATAAAACGTTTGTACATATGATTAAGTTTATGATAATGTTTAAAACATGTTACTATTATGCAAATTTATCGTTTATTCATGAAATAAAATTCATACAACTATAATATCACTATGATGTGTTTATGTTGTATCCTTTCTTGAGAAGCACCAACACAATTTAGATGATACGATAATACAAACATTGTTGTACGTCTATAACTCCACACACTAGGAAGTAGAATCTAGCTGTGATCCGCTGATTTTGGCGTAGTTCGTTAAATGCACCCCTTGTAAACGATCAGTCGTGTCCGCTAGAACAAATCGGACAAGGAAAGTACCATTTAATGGTAACGTCAGAATAAAAAGAATCATACCACAAAAATAACAAGAAAAGCTACAACAATTGGCAATGACAGTCAGAAGGACAACACAATGTAGAAAAAGAAATGAAAAAGGGCAGCGAAAACTAACTTACTTTCCACTGCCTTTCTCGGTTTTGGCATGACATGTTCTTGTCACGTCATGGGTATTCCAAACATTCAGGTGGACGTGAGGGGGACTTAATGGCTACCGAATCTCATATGGATGTCAAATATTTCGAACAACAATCGAGATTTAGTGCGGTGCATGTCTCTAACGATGTAGATGCGAATACACGCATGTTGAGACATCATATTCAGCCATGAGGCCATGTATCCTGAATTCAGCCCGGGCGTTACATCGGTTTTCAGTTTGGTCAGAGCCATATATAAACAGAACAACTCTCGGACGGAACTGTGAGGCGGTGTATCGGGATACATACCGTGCTTTTATACAAACAATGCGTTGTTTTATTGTTATCAATATTTTAATTGAACAAATGGTCACTGTTATTCAATAAGAAAACATAAATGTTGACAAGGAATGAAGCACACAACAGAAATAGCAGAGCACGAAAGACACAAGGAGGAACATAGAAAACAGAAACAATACAGACCACAAGTGCACACCACAATAACCGACACGAAACTAATCAAGACTAACTGATACTAAGTAGGCACAAAGTCGTAATACCATGTCTCAATTAGGCTAAATAAAAGTGGATGCAACATTATTACAAATGTAATTTTTATAACCCTCTAGCTACTCACATGCTTTGTAAACAAGAAAACAATAACAAATCGTACTGGGGCGAATAAGCACGAATAAAGGGACACACAAATAATACCATTCTAACATAAGTATTAGCTATGCATGAAAGGTTATGGCCCCGGTCAAAATGACGAATAATGAGAAAAAGGCTTTTGGTTAAGTACGTCAGTATGAAAATTGCTAATGTTGACAATTTTGGATGTTGACAAATTCGTATATAGCACAATTTCCTAGTAATTAAAGTTGAGATACGAAGCTAGGGTATCACTCAGGGTAAAAGCAAGCAATAGAAAAAGTAGGGCACGAACGGCACAGAACAGAACACACACAAGTACTACAAGTACAGGCTTTTTGATTGCTGAAACTAGTTCATTTAGAATTTCGACAGCTTGGACATGGGAGGATTATAACTTGTTTAGTTGGGCATTGTGCCTGTTATGTTTTTATGTTTTCTGTGCTGGACTGGTTCAGGTGGGCATTGTATCTTGTGTGTTTTTTATGTTTTCTGTGCTCAGTTGGTTTAGCTGAGTGCTGCCTTCCCTTTCTGACTTAAAATTATCGTTTTTAAAAGCATAAAAATCCACTGTTGCGTTTTCAAATCGGTTAAGTGTATATTTGTCAAATAGGAAACATAACTCGTAACACTTATAATAAATAAATGTTTTATTAAATAACTAACGAATGAGTCGTAACTAGCACAGCTATAACAACAATAACAGAAAACTGTGAATACATAAACATAATTATTCCGTGAATTAACATTCATTCACTAGAAAAAAAAAACATAACACTATAGTTGGTATATTCGACTGGGCATTTTCCTTTGAGTAAATACTACGCTGTGGTTCCGTGTCTGCACAATATAAGTTGACTTAACGATTTCTCATTCAAATAAAGGCCGTATCTCACGAAATCATTTCTTCTTAAGATAACTTCTTCAAAACAAGAATTTGGTTCTTGTCACAATGTAAAAGAGAGACAATTTCCATAAATGTAAATCTGATCGAGTGAATTTGAGCTTTTGGAGTACCGACTCGCATATGAAAGCATAGCAAACATTTCCCCAGTCGAATAGGCATAATATCACAGTTTATAATAATTACATACATAAATCCCGATACTAAGTTCTCCATAATCAGTAGATTATAATAACACATTAAACGTGCATTCAAATTAATATTGACGAAGGAATATGTTCAATCATCCGCTATAGATGTTATACATTGGCCAGGATCACTTTTTTTGTTTTTGTGATCTGGCTATTCTTTGTTGAAGATCAATAAAATAAATAGAATCATAACAACTGACTACCGCTTATTTGAATTCGTAGATTATATGCTGTATGAAAAAATAAAGTCAAGAAAAACTAGCTCAGTACCTACATATTTATTTTACATATTGATGCCATCTTTTGATAATTATATACGATGCAAATCAGGTTCCAATGATACTACAATGACAATGCATTGGCAATATGTGCCTGGACGCCGTTTTATTGCTCCGCAAAATAAAACAGAAAATAATGTTTCGTGTGTTTTCGTATTTACGAATTGAATTTTCAGTTTCCTACCCATGCGTTCTCGGTATCATGTACAGTCTTAAATAAATTGAAATATAAACGTTTATTGTACGCCCAGTTATGTCATTTTAGAAAATAAACCCATTGTTTGCATTTTTTATATGTTTATGGCATTTTAAAAATAAATGCCCATTTTAATTTAACACTTTGTGTTCTGTAGTTCCTCATTCAATACAAGTTCGACCCTGCCTGGGACTGCACATCCAGATCTTGAACAATACATAAATACTATATATAACAAGTTGTTTGAGAAATACCATAAGCAATTTACAACATTCAAAAAAATCATTTTCTGATCACATTAGCTGAAACAACCATGTCGTGTAAAAGTGCGACAAAGAGACACTATTCAGATGTACCTTTCTCAGAATGGTTCTAAATTGATGTTTATTTATAGCTTATACAAATATTCACAGACACGCACCCATGTCATATAAAACTCTAATAAACTAAACGAAGGGCGTACCTTTCGATACTTGCCCTCAATATAAGGCTGCACACTTTATACGATGTGCCTAATTTGTTTCCGTGAATAATGTACTCTTATTTGCAACACGACACATATAGATGCATTTATTATATATAATAAGTCTAATATGTTGGGCACGATTTAACTAATTTGAAAAATCAAGAAATAAATTAAATTAAAATATTTTACAGTTTTTCGTATTCAACTGGCATATTATACTGACTTGTTATACTAAGATTATATGATTATTGATTGACGCATTCAATCCGCATACACGATTAAATACATTAACATAGGTTGATGAATTGCCTGAAAAGATGTATCTTATCAATACAAATCAAACATCGATTGAAAATCAATCATCCTGTTTTCTGCATACTAAACAAACTATTTACCATATAAATGCATTTCTATTTATTAGGAGTAAAATTAAACTTTTTATTATGAATAATAAACTTGTTATTGAGTTATCAAAACCAACGCAAACGTTGCCATTGCACAACACTACACGTACATCATTCATGTATGATACCTAAAGCTGCGTATCGGTACGATACTTGTATCAATGCGAAAGTATCGATATATCATTTGGTATATTATTTTAGCAATCAAACATCTAAAATGAAATACACTTGCAATATGTAACCTGCACAAAACTGTAGTACTTTCTCAACGTTGAGTGGTTGAATCCACAGTCGTTATTTTTGTTTGAACTGACCCGATCATTGGCGAAACGAATGAACATCGAAAACACTTAAAATAAATTGAGATTTTATTGGGTTTTTTCACGTTTATTTGTTTACCGAAACAGTCGATATGCTGTATCAATCGAACGAAATATACCGGTACCCGATTTATATCGGAAACCGATACGCAGCCCTAGTAATATCTATCATATGGACAACAATTTAAGTAAAATGTAAGCATGTTCTATCGTTACAGTGAAAAAAACAGTTTGATAATTAAGTTAAAGACGCTGAATCCAGGACAATATAATAAACGGCTCACATCATCAGTCGTCAACGAAGTCTGGCTTAAGGACAAACGCCATAGTTGTTTATGCGCAAATTTTCTGCGCATACTCTATAAATACGGTTTAAAAGTCTGTTTTGTTTTTGTTTTATTGATGATATAAATGAATATAACGTGTGAACAAGTATCATATTGTATATTATAATACTTTAAAGTTAAAGCTCATTATAACACAAATTGTTATAAGCACTAGACCAATAACTGTTTAAGTCTGCTAACAAAGCAAATATTTGACGCTATGTGTTATTGGTGACGATTATGACGTTATGCATGCGTATTCTTTCGTATTACTGGGTTACGAGGCTTATTTAGTTAAGCCTTTACGAATATATATCTATGATTTTTAATGAAAATATGTGAATTATATTTAAGTTAGTATTACTCCATTTAATGATGTGTGTTTAGTTGTGGTAAATATGAAAATAATATATTTTTGCCAACACGGAATATGGCTTTTCTCATATAAAGGGAGGTAATAGATGTTTGGCTGTAGCGCTTGTACTAGCATAACAAGGTATACTTGCTTTTTTGTCCAGTAGATATGACAGTGCACTAGGTGTATAAAAAATGAATAAAATCTCTCCGTCAGATATTGTTTATTTAAGAAACTTCAATTGAAATAGTGCCTTTTTCATAGTAAATACATATTTCGAAGACACTGTATCTTAATTAATACTTAATACCTTTAAATTTACTTTTCCATGTGTTCGTGTCGTAGAATAAACAATTACCTGAGTTTGAACTTAGAGCCGGATACTTCAATTTTAGAATGTATTAAAAAAACCAGAATCTAACTCATTCGTATTAATTTATTATATTACGTTTCAACACAGGCAGTGTGCCTTCATCAGACAAATTAGTATAAATTCAGTTTTAGAAGAAAGTCGTCACCCTTGGTAACCAATAACTAAAAATCTAGCACGGGGACCTATGTGTTTAATTGATATTTTTGTTTCTTATACATTTAAGTTTTAATACAGAAAATTTAAGAAAATCTTTCAGCAGGAAAATACTGTCCCATTCGTCCTTAAAAATATGAGTAATGTCATAATGACGTTGCAAGCAATGTTAATAAATAAACAAGACAATTTCGGAAAACAAATATTTTAACAGGATGTTAAAACCGTCGCATTTTCGTACTCAGTCTGCCCAAATACACATCAGCCTCCTGAACGTCAGACCGTGCATCTCTCCCGTAAGAAGGTGGTTGTTGTTTCGATGGATACTTGTCATTGAGAGACGTACGGTACTCTGGTGGTGGACTGCGTACATATGAATCTCTGTTAGGGTTGTGGTAGTGGCGAACCTTTGTCTCATTCTGCATACTAGCGAATTTTTTGTTGGACGGAGTTTGTTCACGCACTGGACCAAAACCTGATCTACGATGATCTGGTCTGACTTTCATGACATTTGGTCGACGCCTGGCGTTGTATTGTCGGATATCCGGTATCATCAGTAAACCAGCGAAAAGCATCAGTACAGTTGCTAATATTCCAAGTCCAAATGAATATCCTGGGTACCAAAGGTCGGGTAATTGCGACAGCCACATTATCATCACTATCAAGCCTAAAAGAACTGAAATTGGAAGTCAGAGATTCGTTGCAGTGTTGTTTATTTAAGAGTAACAAGGAAACAAGGCATACGTCAAGGTAATTTGGGGCGTAAAACCGAGTCTGCTACCTCTTTAGGGCGCGGTCATCCAGTGACTAATAACCCATTAAATCAATAATTAACAATAAAATGACTGCGTTCACTAGACGCTTATGACCCGTTGGAAGCATTGTCTAAAATAACTCACTAATTCAATCAGATGCAATAATTCTTCTTCTTCTTCTTTATTAATGGCGAGCGTTCAAAACTTTGAACATTATTACCACGCGTGGGGGGTTAAAAATAAATAGACTGTTAGGTTTCCCAAGTTACTCAATCCACCTGGTACCTCCTAACAGTGAGTGATAATAAGTATGTGCATAAGATACACCTTAGATAAATCTATCCCTAAACTGCAAAAACATAAATACAGTATAACTCAGTGTGCAGATTAGAGAATAATAGTAGGGTTAAAAACAGGATTAAAACAATTATCGTCACAACTATGGTATGAACATCTGTGTGGCCAACGCTGACTTGAATCCGGAGATCGATTCAGCGCTGACTACACGAGATGGACAACAGTCCGAGGGAAAAATGAATATTTATAATAAGCCACAGTAGTTAAAGTTATATAAAAGGCCAGATGATGATAGTGGCGTGATTGTCTTGTATATGGAGTAAGATACTGCCTTGGATCAACTTCAACATGATTATAAACCATTTTATGAAATAAAGTGAGCCTACTGTATTGTCTCCTTTCTTGTAGGGAGTTCCATTTTAAGCCACCCATTATATTTCGGACTGTTCCAGGGGTTTTATTATAGTTGTTTGTTACAAAACGTGCAGCCCCTTTTTGAACATTTTCTAATTTATCAATATCTTTTTGATGATACGGGTCCCAAACCCTAGATGCATATTCTAAAGTAGAACACACAATTGAATTATAGGCTGCAGCCTTGGTAGCGTTTTTGGAAGCATGTAGGTTGTGTTTAATGATACCTAGGTTTTAGCTGGCTTCACTAGTAGTTTTATTTCTGTGAGAAGACCAAGAAAGATTGGAGGTGATTTCTACACCAAGGTATGTCGCTTGGTTTACTACAGACAGGGGTTGATTTTGTAACGTATATGTTGTTTTAATTGGTTTCTTAGCTCTAGTTACATGGAAAATATGACACTTGGATATATTGAAGGACATCTTCCATTTCTGCTCCCATTCAGATAAACTGTCAAGATCCTTTTGCAGCTGAATATAATCTGCCTCAGACTTGATGTGTCTATTTAACACACAATCATCTGCAAAAAGACGGACATTTGAAGCACAGCAACAGGCAGGTCATTTATGAAGAGCAGAAAAAAAGAGGACCTAAAACTGATCCTTGCGGAACGCCAGATATTACAGGAACCTGATTAGACGATACACCATCGACAACAACGCTCTGGGTTCTATCACACAGGAAGCTTTTATCCAGGACAGCGTATTACCCCTTATCCCATAATGCGAAGGTTTAAGTAATAATCTACCATGATGGACCACATCAAAAGCTTTTGAGAAGTCCATAATGGCTACATCTACCTGGCCCCTCTGTATTGACTCCGCAAGGTCATGTATGAAGCCCACAAGTTGGGTTTCGCAAGACCCTCGGGCACGGAAACCATGTTGATTGGCCAGGCGGATGTTTGTTTTGTCTAGATGGTCCAAGACATTGCTGACCACAATATGTTCTAACAATTTACAAGCTATACGGGTTAGCCATACTGGTCGGTAATTACTAGGTTGGAATTTTTCACCTTTTTTAGAAATAGGTATTACAAAGGCTTGAGTCCAGTCTGGTGGTACAGAACCACTAGCAAGGGATTTATTAAACAAGGTGGTAAAAATAGGGGCAATTTCATTTGCACATTCTTTCAAAATTCTAGGCTTAATCTGATCAGGACCTGCTGGCTTATGTGGATTAAAGTTTGACAGTAATTTCTTGACACTATTTTCTGTTACATTTATGTCTGCCATACTATTATGGGGGCTAGGTCCAAGATCTTGCAAGTTTCTCTTGAAATATTTGATATGGTAAACACGTATGCCAAGTTTTAAAAAATGCATTGAGCGACTATGGAAATATTTGAGGTTTTAAGAAAATGAAATTTTGTTTAACATTGTCAATGGGACGAACGGACGGGCAATCATTATATGCCTCCCGCATTCGTAGATGCCGAGGCATAAAAATACGGCCGTAAAGGTACTATAATTCGATCGTTCTATGTAAACAATTAAATCGACACCACACTAACTTCACATTAAACAATGAATACTGGTGTTGTGGATTTACAACAAACATTGATATGCTGAAAGGTCATCATCATAAAAGCGTTATATTGTAGACATGCTTATCATTCCATTATCATTTGAAAGCTTGTTAAAAATTCCATTACCGCTTGACACAGTCATCAGCCTTGTGTGGAAATGTGACATTATTATTAAATAAATCATCGTAATAATGTAGTTTTATTAATAACTATCCGATTCTGCAAGGTCATCCTATGTTATACGAGGGGTGATCAATATATTCGAAGACTTTCCTTCTTACTTTTTAAATATTGATTCTAGAACAATGAAATTACCAGTCAATATAGATCTAACAATCATCTAGCGTTTTAATTAATTAATTAATTATATTGTGACGTCACAAAGTCTTTGATGACGTCACGTATTGTGACCCAGGTGCAGCGCGCGCCGTCTAGCGTGACGGACAATAAATAATCGCAGAGCAACGGCATTTCATTAAGATTAACGCCTAACTTGGAAATCCTTACGATAGCTCAAAGATGACTTGACCAACATGTATGGGGTTTCCAAATCAGTGATCTACACATGGTTTCGTTGTTTGTGTGATTGTAAGGACTCTGTCAAACTGACGCCATGGTAAAATAAGAATAAACGGAATAATTAAGACAGAGTTAGGGATACTCCTCCTTAATTTCTGAGAAACCAGAGGCATATTTCTGAACGATATGTTACTGGCGAACTCTACGATCAGTATAGATTACGAAGCAATGAATCTTTCATTCCATTTGAAAGGAGTTCTTATTAGAAATTGTGCACTAAACCTGTTAGGCCGTGATTCCTTCTTCATCGGGATGATGCTACCGTGTAAAACCAAGCGCTTTGTTCAGAGTTTTAAGTCCAGTAACGCAATGAGACAATTTCTATTCCATCTTACAATCCAGAGTCGGCTATCTATGACTTATTTCTGTATTAAAAGTAAATAAATCGTATACAGTGGGTCGGAATTGAGTTTAGAAAGGAGCTCGGTGCTGCTCAAACGGTGATGCTTGGAATGACGTAACGTGACCGCCTGCGGCACGCACCCATTACATGAATAAAACTATGTTATAGGTGCATTCGGTCGGAGAAATCCTACACTGAATAATGCTAATTTGCTTTTGAGCCTTGCTGAAAAAACAAAATTGCTAGATGAAAAGTCCACGAATATATTAATCACCCCTCGTATATTTACTTAAGTGATGAATCACTTACCCGTGACAAAGCAGGCGGCAGCAATAAAGATAGCTATTGGCATTTCCCTGAATCGATCCGTCGCAATATACGTACCCGACACAACCAGCGTTATAAAGATGAATACCAAAATAACCAATGCAAATGCCATTGTACATTTAAACACATCTGGAACAGAATATAAAAAAACAACTTTAATTACGTCTATTGTGACCTTGCTTATGGCGATGGATCCATCGAGAATGATTACACTAGTGTGAATAATGATCATATCAACATTTTGCATCTGTAGTGGGATTCGAGCACGTACTTCACGGCGCCTTCGCCTAGTAATGCGAAGTGTGAACGCATTAGACCATTAGAACACTAATCGGGCATTATATATGTTTTCCTCCCGATTTCATGACTTCCCCGAAGCATCCCCTAGACTACAGGGACCATGTTCCCGATGCCTACTGAAGCTAGTTAATTTCTATCGGGAGTACATCGTCGAGGCAAAAATGCTCCGTGGGAATAAAATATGCTTTCACTTTTGTCTCCTTTTCAATCATTTTGAGTTCCGCTTTTCCAAAATATCAAACACAAGACCATGTCATGAAAGCGGCCGCGATTACCACAAGCTTAACTAACTCCAACTTATTACTACCATCATGACCCTTCCTAAAATAGAAGACTCTTTCTTTGTAATAATTTCCTCTAAGATAAAACATTAACTCCCCAGGAACAACACATTTTTTCCCAATTACTGTTCCGTGGTCGCATAAACAGCCTCTAAGTCTACTTTGTCTATGCTCTTTGTTTTTCTTGTCATTGAGTTAATGAACACCGCATTTTTCTGAAATTCAGCAACTAACATTTTCGAAATAATTCTATTGAAAGTTGCTACTGATACTAACAACTACGCTGCCATCCAACTTTGGGTTATTGGATTTGTCCTAGATATCACAGAACCAATGGACACGGCGATTGCAGGTTTCGACCATTTTTGGTGTTTTTTAATATTTGGCGCCATTTCGCCAAAACAAGTAGGTGAACGTATATCACCCTTCATATGACAATTATTACTGATTTTCTCTACTGACATGGGTAATTAATAATATACCAACACTTTTTTGATGCTTCTATAGGGGCAACTTGTCTTAAAAAACCAAAACACAATGCCATCTACAAGAGGGTTGATTTTGGTTAGAAAAATAATGCAAATATCAAACAAAATGAGTGTAATTATTTACTGCTAAAAACATATTCTTACATCGCTCAATAGAAATAAATTTATTGTATTGTGTTAGTATGGCAAACTCCGATGTTCAGTTTTGTTCAAATATTAGTTGAACACCTCTCGTATTTCCCTACGTTTTGCAATTTACAGTATATAACTACATACAACCTACCAACTAAACATATTAACCATGCCTTGTTCAACTACTAAGTAATATTATAAGGCTTGCCAGAGGCTTTCTTAATAAAATTTCCAGAACTCGTTAAGTATAAGTTTATATTAATTGAAAACTCGAGACAAATCCTCCATACATGAAAAGATAAAGCAATTATAACCAGAATAAAAATATATAATTATATATTTCAATACATCAGGAACTTGATCTTTCAACTGAAAATTTCCGTCACTTTAAATGCCCAAATAATTGACATAGAAAACATTCTTCCAAATATCAATTGTTTGCTAACAGTGTGCTTTTTATTCCGTTGTGTTTCGGCGTTGATATCAGAACGTATACTTATTGATAGAAAAGATATGGTCGGTATTTCTTTGTGTCATTGTTAGACTCGTTTACTAATCGTTTCTGTGGATGTTCTTTGTCAGATATTAATTTAAATAAAGATGTTCAAATTATGACAAAAAATATCCCTTTGATTTTAGCAAGCATATACCTACCCCCTGAAAACAATAATAATATGATTTATACAATGCATAATATGATTATACACTTCACATTCAGGAGTAAGGAAAAAGATAAAACAAAATCGGACAGAACAGGTTATACTCTACAGGGACAACACGAACGGCGTGATAAGGAAAACAAAATAGAAAAATACCACAAGTACGAGCCACGGCGATAAATACAAAAATATTCAAGGCATATCAAACTGAACAGCTTCAAAATTCTGCTTTCGTTATTCAATTTAGTTCAACAAAAGTGTATGCAAGTGTGTATGTCATTTATTGCGGGGTTAGTATATTGGCTTGCTTGAAATATTCATTTTGGGGATATGAGTGACTCTATGCCCAGTCGCCGTTTCTGTGTGGCGCTGTATTGTATGTGCGCTACGCTATTTACAAGACTGTAAGTTGTATAACCATGAAGCTTCCAACATGGATTGTAATGGTTGTCAAAAATCGATAATATCAAATCAACTTGGTAGAAGCGAGTACAAAATAAATGCCAATAAATTACCACCTCTGACAATCATAAAACAATTACATGTACGAGGTGTGTCAAAAAAGTTCGTAGACACAAAAAAAACAAGATGTCAATGTAAAACTTAAGTGAAACAACATACAATACACTACGATACAGAACATGTCAGTTAAATGAGTCAACTAAAGGGTGTAAAGAAAGTTCGTTCCGGTTTTTGCAAAGCTTTTGTACACAAAACTAATAAATATATTTGCACCAAATTTTGTATTCAGTATCCTGGTACAATAACATCATTATGTATAACAGTTTAAGCTGATTTGACTGTCAAGATTTTTTCAAACGCAATGAATAAATTTGTTAATATTGTTTCGAATATGACGTAAACGACGTCGTGACCGGGTCAAGTTCGAAATACTCCCTTTGTTGTCCACTCACTGTATCGTTGTGTATGTTTTAAACTTGTAATGAACTAAACTAATATGTAATGTTATATAAGAACAAAAGATCATCCAAGTTATGATGCTGTAAGAGTTTTCGTTTTGCAAATAATTGCCTTTTGTTTTCCCATATACGCATTTATTTCTAAATTGCGCGTTTTTGTCAACTCGGGCGTTTCGTTACTTTTGAATTTATTTAGTTACTCTTTACTTGAAAAATGAGGCATGTCTTCGCCAATGCCTTGTGATGTTCGTAGAAGTTGTTTATGTAATTTTTCGGCGTTATTTTTTACACAGTCGGTCATTTTCTTGACCCTACTCTCAATTTTCGCTTAACGTTTACGTCACGTCACGTTCGACGAAATCGATACCATGTTCTTTAAAATACGTAGTTGTGCTCCAATTGTATGAGTACCAGTACTTTAGCCGTCAATAATTTTAAGCAAAACGTATTGTTTAACAATATGAATGTCTAAAATGCCTAAATCTGGCTATACTTCATTTTTGCAGTTATTTCTGTTTGTCGACTCATCTTTAAAATGGACGTCGACGTAACGTTAACGTACGCTAACCGCCGCGTTCTATAAATCCATGGCAACGGTGTCCATCCAAACGGAATTCAAGCAAAAATAATCAACATATCCTAAATTTAGTACTATACCTTCATAGCAAATTTCGTAATATTTGGCTTGGTAAAAATAAAAATACGCCATACTTTCCGACCGGAACGAAGTTTCTTTACACCCTTTAGTTACTATATTACAACTTTAAACTTCATTTACACTCACTAATACTTCAGCGGCGCAGGTCATGACGACAGTAATGTTCACAACATCACTTGTAATAATTAATAAATGTTTCTAAGCAGCAGTCATTTTCAATTATGCGCATACAATCATTTATGCATTTTGTTACCAAATGGATACTGTTGTCAATCTACCGGCTTCATCCAGGCTGTTTTTCAAGCTAACAAGAGATCAATAGTAGTAGTAATTACAAGCATACACCGTCACGGATGTCGTATTGGTAATTTCAAAACTTTTCTGTAAGAATGTAGATATGTTTCTCTGGACAGTCTCATTGCCACATTTCAAAGCTTTTAGCACTTTGGGATGATTCTAATAATATCTTTAATATGACATTTTCTTACTTCGTGATAAAGGGGGGGAGGGCGATAATGTGTTAATGACAAACATATTTATATTAAACAAAAACAAGTGATAACAAGTGTGCATTTTATGGTTCAGTGGTACACAAGTGCTTCTAGGAATTTTCTGACGTTCTTATTTTTGCCGGCCGAATTGTATGTTATCTCTCCTTTAGAATATAACCTACATTATGAGCCAATGAAAACGCCGCATTTTCGCGGTTAAATGAAAATTTAATCATTAAAATGTTCTCTTAACAGACTTGACGTCTTGCGTTGGCGCTAATTTCTATCGGCCAATCAGAATGCAGAATGTTATATTCTAAGTTAGTTAGAACATATTAAGTAAATTTTAATGACTAAAAAGGCCTCGCTTCGCTTCGCTCGCTCCGCCCTTTTTAATCATTAAAATTTACTTAATATGTTCTAACTATAACTTAGATCTAATATATTAATAAAAGAATGTGTGATGCCAAATGAAATAAAAAAAAAGCTGCGACTCGTAAATTAAAACAATTAACAAAAAGAGATATACTTAAGTGATTAATTCTAAATTTTCAAACCGTTTTCAGACACTATCTTAACGGTGTTTGCAAATTTTATTACATTGTATCGATCCCAATAGATAAAATTATTGTTCTGGGGCGTGCCCAGTGCAAGGAGTCCTTACTGTATGATGACATGCGTTTGCTGCCTTGTCAATTGGTATGCGGTTTTATAAAATTATTTTTAAATAAAATATACAATTATATTTTTCTTAATACAATAGAATCATCATCAAAACCTTTTAGACCGTATAAACATAGCATATACCTTTAGAACTGACAGAATATCTTCAAAATGATGCTTTGACTGAAACTTTAGTAACATGTTAAGTGGCCAATTACGTATTTTGCTGAGTGTAAAACTTTGGCAGTATGAATACGTATAATACAACAACCGACTAGGAAAGCAACACTCAGCAACACAGACACAACAGAGCACGAAAGTCACTTAAAAGAATGCAATCATGTAGTATACAAATTGCTAGTTCTGTTGAGTGAACCTTCACTGTCCGTTTTGCAAATAGCTAGCAGAAAACCCACAACCTTAACATAATTATCCTTCATTTGTTCTGGCGGGCTTTAGTCCCATGTTCGTTTCGTTTAACTTATTATATTTTTGTTGCCTTCCATTTACATGTACAATCGTGTGTACAGTTGCAGGGTCATACAGTTTACAAGATTGTCCTAAACTTTTTGTTCGGTAATTGGACACATAAAAGTAGGAAAGTAGCTGTTCAGTTGCATTTATTCTTGTTATTTTTTGTTGGTCATTGTGGCGTGGTCTCACGGTATGAATCCCGATACACTGCCTCTAAGTTCCGTGAGTGAATCGTTCTTTTTTCATATGGCTCTGACAGAACTGAAAACCAATGTAACGCTCGGACGGAACTCAGATTTCATGTATCCTGATTGTTACATTGGTTTTGAGTTCCGTCAGAGCCATATAAAAATAGAACAATTCTCTCACAGAACTGAAAAGCGGTGTATTGGGATTCATACCGTGTAGCCTGTGATATTACTGTTCTCTTTCAGTTTTGTGCTTTTCCGCGATCTGCTCTTTCTGTCGAGTGTTGTATTGCATGGCCGATTTGAAATTTAACAATTTATGTTACAAACTGTGACAATAAAACAAGAAAAACCGCGCTTTGTGGAATCAAAATTCACTCTTTACACATCACTCATTAAGTTCGTACCTTCGTGTAATAATTCTTATTTGTTTTCCATACATTATCGTGTTTGCCTTTTCACTCGCATAATCAATGACAGACTTATTATTAAGGTGTGTATGTGTTCATTACGGTAAACATATAATAATTATATACACTTACTGGTGAGATATTTTTCAGGAATGTCGAAGGCGTCACAATCATTATTTGGACCAACTGAGCAGTTTTGTGCTTTCCATAAGCCAATAGACATTTCTATCGATTCTGAGTTCGTTTCGATCTGCATCCAGTATTGCGTTGATATGCAAACAATTTGCATGATAAGAGCACAAAAAATTAGCAAGAAGGCGATCTTCGCCCATATCGAGGCTGTCCCGAATAAGGCCATTTTTAAGAATATCTGTTCTCTGAAAAAAAAGAAATATACAGATAAGTTCCTTTTGTCGTTCAATTGTGTGTTTGGCATTAAGTGCGATGTACTTGTGTCTGTGAGACTAAAGGCTGCTATAACTATGTAGTTCAGCAGTTTTACTGTTGTTACTAGGTCATTCAGCGTAGGCATTCCGCCTTTTGGTTGCTGTATCTTTCCTACTGGGTCATTCAGCTAGTTATAATTTATTATACTTTTCGACAGCTTGGACTTGGGCGGATCTGCGGTTGGTGAGTTGGACATTGTGCTTTGTGTGTTTTTAATGTTTTCTGTGCTCGGCTGGTTAAGTTGAGTGCTGCCTTCCCTGTCTGACTTAATATACTCTTTATGTTTTCTGTGCTCTGCTGTTTAATTTGAGTTCTGCATTCACTGTTCAAATTTTAGTTTCTTTATCATATCAACCTCGCGTATGTTATAAAAATTATATAGTAATAGTCGTATAAACGTAATTGTTATTATATAGTTATATAAGAAACAGGCATATATGCCTATCATTCTATATGTATGTTCAATATCACATATTTTACAATCATTGTTAATGGTGACATAATTAGCATATTCAGTTATAATTATCGTATAATATGATATACATGTATAAATATACTACATGTAGTAATGGCATGTATAGTTCCAAGTTTCAATAGGACTTCTCACATGCAAATACACGTTCAACAGCGCTTTACATTCAAAAAAGGGATAAAATAAAGTTCTGTACATGCTACGTATTTACATTTAAGAATAAAATACATTTCTCTCAAGATGAAAATAGGCAATAAGTCACACAAGCATCCCTTAGTAGTGATTGAGTGGTTGGAGGCTTTTGCAGGGGGCATGTCACTCACCATTTCAACCATCGGTGTATTGGGACCTTTATGGGAACGTAACCGGATCTCATTAGACAACGACGGGCCCTGCAGGTAACATATCCTAAAGATCGAGTTTATATGTTTATTTAATATGTATAAATGATATTTATCCAGGATTGTGCTACGTTTCTCACCGTCGGTGAAGATGAAAGCGCCGTCAACTTTTTCCGTTACGTCAGTGATTCGTTTGGTACAAACATGATTACATCTGACATCTGATTCGTCGGCATTTTTTCAAACATTTTTTCCGTCGTCCAGTGCAAGCTATTGTTCGGAGAGAGACTTCAATTTGATGCATTGTATCATCGCGTGAAACAAGATCTTAAGGGTTGTACGCCATATATGATTGGGGGTCATCGGCGTAGAAATGTTGATGTAATACCTGTTGCACTTCGGTGTATATGATGTAGTTCTTAAGACCTAGTACCTATCCCTGTAGTACACTATAGTTCAGCATGACTATGTTTGATAGGTTACCATCGATACTGACAGTCTGGTTTTAAAAGATTTCATCCACCCTAATGGCTTGTCTGTTATTGCAAACGGTTGATCAAGTCTGCGTATGGGGGGTTGTGTGAACAACTGTGTCAAATGCTGCTGATAAATTAAGCATGACAGGGTAGTAGTTTGTTTTTAATACAATGAACAAAAAATATCGTTTTACATAATGCAAATAGAGATTTCTGTGGAATTTTCTATATGCTGACTGACGCTCTTAGTAGAGAATAAGTAGTGCTCCCCTAGTCGAACATCAACTACTATATCGAGCAGTTTGGAAACAAAATGTAAGTAAGACAGTTGTCTATCATTTTAAAAATAGTATATTGATCCATGCCTGGTTTCGTGATCGGTAGTTATATTTTTGAGCTTTTGATATGTGTGTGTGTCGGAGCATTTTCTAGTAATGTATTTACTAATTTTGATGATATTGGTGGAGGTCCATTTAAACAATCATTCAACAACCATACTGGGTCTGGACCAAGCCCACTTCATTGGCCACTGATAGTTGCTAACCTCTGAAAAGTGTGGCAAATTTATTATGTTCAGCATAATGGATAGGCGGAAACGTAGAGCTTAATTCATTTCCTATTTCTCTCGATTTCATTGATGAAAACGTCAATAAAATCATGTGCATGCATCTTGGCAGTTTTGCAAAGTGGTAACACAGTTTTCTTAGATTCACCTATGAATTAGGTATCCAAATCTGCTTATTTGATCACGATCACACTCTGCGCAATAGTTGTTACAACAATTTTCAAATATCTTACATGTTCGTTCATAACTGTTGATCTATAGTCAATTTAGAAATTCGTCACTTTCGTTTAAGTTTTCGCCTCCGATGATTGGTATCATGTACAGCAGAGTTCCACTAATTTATGTCAAGATAACAAAACATAATATTTTCAAAAAAGTTAATGATATTTATCTTACCAATGCATATTTGATCAAAGCACGTTCGTAAATTTTGCTTTAAGTATTTAGTTCAAGAATTTATCAATTAAATTGTATGTAGTAGATGTTTAACATGACACCCCTTGTTTCTGGATCATGTTGATAGCGACGTAGAAACTTCCGAAATCACGTCATTGCATGCTTATTAATGACTGACTAAAGACAATCATTGTACCACTCAACAAGTTGATCTACATCTGAAGACTGCAGTTTATGTGTAATTCATTTAAATTTATTGCTCTTATTTTTCTGAAATATTCTGTTTGTTCTCTCTCAAACGTTTAGGTCTTGTAACAACTGCAGTGAATACCATTGCAAAGTGATAACGTGCCGTCTTTTCACTGTTGTCAGGAAGTATTGGAACAACTATGTCTCTATTTGAGACTGTAGCATCGGTGTCTCTGGCAATCACCACATCCTACCTTTTAGTGTGACAAGCCACGTTGGACGCCAAAGAAACATGCTGCTTCACACACAAATAACCGAGTGGGTTATGAAACCCCGAAACAACTTCATAACAACTTGTTGTTGCAACAACGCAACTTATCGTATGATCTCAGCTTGATGTTATTTGAAAATTGTAAATCAGAATACCCGATGAGGACAATTTGCCATGTGAATAAATAGATATTTCAGCATCGCGTTTTTTTAAATTTATACAGTATACTTGTAATAGTATTGTATACTAGCATTTCACTTTTCACAATGACTAATAATAGGTATGTCCCCAAATGACCAGTTTTTATACATCTACTGTTTTTGTTTACATTTTGTATTTTCTTTCAATAAGGAACAAACCCTAATTCATGTAAAGTGAAAGATTAACTGATAAATGGGTAAATGCTAGTCTTATTCTGAAGGAAAAAAACCTCTCGTCGGAATCGAGTTTGGTGAACTGTTTACATAATAAATCATTGATGATACATTCGTTGAAAAGCGGCCAAGTCATGATCTGAGATATCAATTATCGTAAAGCTTCATCCTTAAAAATAAAAATACGGAGCAAGACGCATTGAATGTAGGTAATATACGTGTTATAAACATGATTAGCATAAATAGACATTAATTCGGATATATTTCTATAAAAACAATATAACATAACATATGTTAACTGTAGTGTTGACAATAATGTATCCGTTCATTTGTAGCATTAATATTACTTACTTACAACGAAACTATGTCCTATGGTAAATTCACATATTCCAGAATCAAGTTAAGTCTCTGAACACTAAATACAAAAATACAAATGTAAATTGATAAGTGTCTAATTATTTGATTAAATTCACTATATGCTGTTGCATCAATAAACAACTTTCTAATGTTAAGATCTCTATGTGATGTGATAAACGTCACTATTAATTCAATATGAGTTCCACCAACCCTTTTCCTTTTCACAATAGCCCAACCGAAACGATAAATAGACGATTTCTAAAGCATGTTTGCATTTAAAACCTCCTGTATCCCATAACGGTCTGAAGGCCCATTTTCAGTCTTCATCTATTCATGAATTACTTAATATTTATCCGTGCAGTGTTCAATCTTTTCATATCAAATTATATATAGTCAATATGTTGTCTTTGAATAGCGTATATCATTTGAAATACTGACTCAGGCAAGGTAAATAAAATACCATTATTGATAGGCTACAAAGCGATGAATACGATATGAACATAATGCTCTATTATAATTTTATCACATGTACACAAAATATACTAAAATCCTATTGTCATAAAAACATTCATTTAAACGTTCTCACTATAAGCAAAAAAACGATTGAATAGATGTTTTTTACGTAATATTTGCCTTCTTCTTTTTGATAGCTTTATATTCTAGCAAGCGTAATTTAATTGCACTGCGCTGTCACGTTCATTAGTAAGATTACCATTATTTCCATATACTACTATCCCATTTTAATTAGAGGGTTTAGTGTCTTACAATGTACACTCACAAACGTATATACGTATTAACTAAGACTTTAATTAATGCATTTGTGATGACTGATTAAACAAACAAAGAAGTCCATCTTGATAGTGCAGTGAAAAGAGCACTTACCATGTCAATTCTTATTGCTCTAAGAGTTCATGGGCTATTATTGTCAAAATGTTAATCATCTGTTTTATTAAAACCATTTTATTCGTGTATGTCACCTGTTATAGTGTATAGCTATTATATATGTATTTATCTGGAACCCTTGAATATTTATGCTTCCGTTGTCAAATCAGATTTGTTATTTTAACAAGTCAAAACATCATTGCGGTACAATAACGAAATCGTACGAGGATTGATTATAATCGGACACAGATAAATTGGCCGGGCTATAAATAGTACCAGAACATAAACATTCTTGTTTACCTTTTGCACCTGAAGTAAACTATAGATCAACCATGTTTTTTGAGCCGTGACTAATTTATGCAGCAAAGTTTATTCACCCTAAAAGGGTAGGTTTATATAAGCAATACCAATATAAGTTAAATAAGTTGTTTCATTAAGTAACTGAATACGTGGTCCAATGGATAAGGCGATGTTCTATAAGACTTACTTTTCTAGGTTCTATCCTTGGTAGAGTCGCTTTTTATATATTTTTTTCAAATCCCTTGCTCAAGTAATATTACAAGAAAGTTATGCATTTCCTGGAATTTATTTAATAATGTCAAAAATGAGTCTTTATTAGTCAAAATTAAGTGTCCTTAGTCGTAGTAACGCGCGTAATTATAATTTTTTGGCTGCGACTAGTAAAACTACTGGTGAAGATGCTCGTATGATAAAGAATATTTAACATGGTTCATATTTACAGAAATTTTGCAAGGATTTTATATATAAAATAGTCTGTGTATTGAACTTGTATTGCCAGCAGGACACAAACACTGGCGATAGATATTGCAATAAACTGTCCCAACTATATATTCAAATGCATCATCCGACTATGAGACAGACACAACTGACGGGTAGCCAACCAATACACAAAGTCGAAAATCTTTGACACACGTTTAAGTATTGGATCCAGTAAAAGGTAAATTATTACTGGGTCCGTGGAAAGAAATGAAAACAGCGAAACATGAAAACCCATTGCATGTAGATTGAAAAGTCATAATAATAAAATGACTTTTAAACAATGCCATCATGTTCTTGATGAAAAAAGAAACAATACTATGTAGTTGAGAAAAAAGTGCAGTTATCAGGACTTGAACCCGCATATCTTAGACTGCAAATCAAGCTCTCTACCGATTGAGCCAGTGATACTGACACTGTCATGTCATACAAAAATATATATCAACGCATTTTAATTGTATCCCAACCAGTATATTCACATACCATGACTAAATAGTGTAATCTCCCGTCACGGCTCAAAACTCGTGGTTGATCTATAATAAGGCGTATTACATACAACACAATAAGCAATGAGTATGGAAGCCCTGGAGGGCACTATTGACTTAGGTTTTGTGACTTGTGACTTGTGACTTGTGACTTATGACTTGTGACTTGTGACTTAGAACTTGTGACTAATGACTTGTGACTTATGACTTGTGACTTACATTCTACAAATTAATCTGCGCGCACTTCCTTGGGCATCATGGATGGTGAAGGATGCTGTCTGAATCGGAATTACCTGATTATAGTTTATAGTGAGTCAGGTAAGTCGGTATTAGTTTTGTTTGATTGAAATCGTCATTGTTGAAGGCATTGAACCGTTATTCTGAATTGTTAACACCATTAACTAGAATACCGTTCATGTAATAGCATAATGTCACATGGTATTATACGTGTACATGTCCATACATAGTATAATGGTTTGCTTCCTTTTCGCTATCATTTGTGCGGCTCATTTGAGACAGATAGTTCGGATTATACATATAGATTTTAAGTTTTGTTAAAGTAATAATAATTATATGTTCTTCTACATTTTTCCAGGTGAAGAAACTGGAATGTCCGTGCTGTGTGTGTATGTTCGGTGCGTTTGGTTCCACAAATGATGTCGCGGTGCATACCTATTTACCTGCAGTGTCTTTATATCCAGCAAAGCAACCGCCCAAATGTAAATTTGGCAATTGTGTGACACTATGGGCTAGAAAAGATTTTGTATGTGATTGTGTTGTACCATAATGGTGAAGTAGAACATTTTAAGGTTTTGCAAACAAATTCCAAGTTGGGGATATCAATACATTGTTATTTATGGCGCCTATGAATTAAGCTTTTCTAGATAGCTTTATATTATCCGTATAGGTTTGATTTCATAGTCAAAACATCTATAAAAAATAATACGCTATTCTGTCATGTTTTGAAATACATGTAATGCAGCAGACTCAAAGTTGTCATTTGCAAATGTGTGTTTGTCTACCGTTCATCCTTTGCAACATAATACTGTATTTGTG
Source organism: Spisula solida (assembly GCA_947247005.1). NCBI lineage: Eukaryota > Metazoa > Mollusca > Bivalvia > Venerida > Mactridae > Spisula > Spisula solida. The sequence goes on from OX365951.1 coordinate 38,873,887, forward strand.
TTAGCTTCGTATACAAAATAAAGCAATTAAGACCTAAAACACTTGTCAATTTCATGATTTAATATCATTCCATGATTTGGGCTTACTGATAACAAACGACGGATAACAAACTCTGTCATATTTAATTACAACATTTATAATAACAACACTTGTTATGATACATTTTGCTGTCTATAAGTTTATCAAAGATAGTGTGTATTTCACATTTTACACGTCATACGTCACAAGTTACAAGTTTCAAGTCTCAAGTTATAAGTCACAAGTCACAAGTCACTAGTCACAAGTCACAAGTCACAAGTCACAAGTCGCAAGTCACAAGTCACAAGTCACAAGTCATAAGTCACAAGTCACAAGTCACAAGTCACAAGTCACAAGTTACAAGTTACAAGTCACAAGTTACAAGTTACAAGTCACAAGTCACAAGTCATAAGTCACAAGTCACAAATCGAAATCTTAATTGACATGCAGAAATACACTCAAGACGTTATAACCATATTAGTGGGTTACTATACGAATAAATGAAGCATTAGACCAACATGTCAAAATTATTAGAGCAACATATACATGAACTTATACTAAAGTGGCTCACCATAACATAACCGACTAACAACATGTCACACTGTTTGGAATTAAACACATGCCTTTCCAACATCTCAAAATCAATTGGAGTACATGCATATCATCAAAGTTGTACTCTAGCATGGTACAGGGTCTTAGGGATCCTATATCATAAACTTTCCTATTTTGTGCCACTCAGTCCAGATCGGTTTGTATTTCTCTGTCGACTATATCAACCATAACGTCCATTTGAGTATATATAGGTTCATAACGAGACAATGATATTTATGCTCAACTTGAGCGGGTTTATTGTAAGTATATGCATTTCTGTCCACTGCAGTAGTGGTGTTCTTCACAGCTTTTATGCAATATTCCACAAGAGATATTTTAAGGATTCCATGACAATAAAAGCAGATTTTCATTTTATCTCCACCTGCAAAAACAAACAAACATTTTAATTACACTGGCCATTCGATTCACCTCTCTTAACCAAAAGATTCGTCACGATAGTGACGCTAAAATTATACAACTATAATATATCTAAACGTGGGAAATATATTATAGCAACGTCAACACTAACTTTGTATGCAATAACATATCGATAAAGAAGAATTTTAAACCTAACTCTTATGTAGAAGAATGATAGTAAATTCGTTTTTATTTTAATAATGCAACTTAAACTGACTTACCTGTCTTGCTAAATATAAAAATCCGATTCACGTATCATCCGTTTTTATCCACGTTATTGTTGGACGTAAAGAAAGATAAAGCATACAAATATATTTATAGTTTGTTTGGTCACAACTCCTAAGTCACAAGTTATAAGTCACAAGTCATAAGTCACAAGTCAAAAGTGCCCTCTGGGGCCTCCACAAGTCACAAGTTATAAGTCATAAGTCATAAGTCAAAAGTGCCCTCCAGGGCTTCCATAAATGAGGACATAGCTCAGTCAGTAAAGCGCAAGGTCCAGTCGCAACAAAGGTATGTTTTTATTACGCGCGAAAATTATTTGTTTATTCAGTTTTTTTTGTTTTTTTTTCGTTTGGTCTTTTCTATATAGACTTTGTAATTTAAAAGTGTTGAGAAAATGAAAAAAGAAAGAAAAATGATAAAAATAGACAATAAATGGATTCGAACCTGTGTACACAAATAGCATAAATGGTAAATCATCTATAGGCTGACGCGTTACCACTGAGCCACTGGGGCTATTGGAGAAAAGATTTCCCCATTACGATGTCTACCTTATTTTCCTGTTAATTAGATGTGAAGGTCACTGTTGTATTTATTTACTATTGCTAAATTTAGCCCGGCCAATTTATGTTTGTCCAACTATAATTATGTATAATATCAGAATCAGAATTGGTTAATAAACAACATTCTCCAAATTTGTTAAAAATGTATAAACATATATAATTATGATCCTTTGCTTTGTTACAAGTGTGTGAGTTTGTGGAGTGACTGTGTGTGTGTATCAGCAGGTGGGCATGTGTGGGTCTGTGCGTGTGTGGGCATTGTGCGTGTGTAGGTATGAGAGTGCGTGTTAGTGCGGGTGTAAGGGAATGAGACTGTGTAAGTGTGTACGTACCATGAATAATTGTTACAATAATCTTTGTATGACAATGTACTTTTCTGTATAAGTCTGAATAAACTGATTCTGATTCTATAATATTAATACAGTTGAAAAGATAATAACAAATCAAACAATAATGCAATATAATTGAGCGATGGTAAGTACACACATCCAGATCCTTATAGCGCACGTGTTTACTAAAACATGGACGGCTTCCTTAGTTTACAGCCTAAATAACAACATCCGGATACGTAAAGACAATGTATACAGTCCACATTCAACTATACATAATGAAGAATACATGGCGTTGTAAGAGCAATAAGGCCCATTGGTACCTTTTAAAGAAGGCGTTGAACGTAGGTTCGCCAAACAAAAAGTACTAGTTATGCGAGTACAACATTCAGTGTTGCCAGTTTCTGTGAAAATATGTTTAAATGTTGCGCCAAATTGTGTCATCATAAAGTGATAGATCAAATTGATATAGGTTAGTTTATTTAACCGTATTATTGGTGATACCTATCACTTACAGAACAAAGGCACACTAGCTACTCGATAATAACATTAATTGAACTAGCAATAACCTGAAGATCATTGATAAGATACTTATGTTACAAACAAGTTGTAATAGCCTAATGTTTTAAACCACCGATTTTAAGCCCTAGTTTGATAGTAGATTAGTGCCCTGTGTTGAATAATGATGCGTCTATACGTTAGGGTGTTTTTATATACGTTTATTTTCGGATATATGCAAGTTGTTGGTGAGTAAATGAGTAAATGTGTGTGTTATAGAGTAAGTCTGGTAGTATGTCTAGCTGTAGGGTATATTATCTTCTATAGGAGGATATCGCTGTCTCATACCCGAGAGGAAGACAAAATGGTGCATGTAGCTTTGGGGGGGGGGGGGGGGGCTCATGCCCTTATTGTTATACTATGCCCTTATAGTCAATGTGGTTCCGGTAACAACAACACTATTTATTGTTTTCGTTATCACATTAGCTACATCATTCGTAAATATGAACTATATGATAAATACAGATGAAAATATCTCTATGTGGAATTATTGCATGACTCATATTCTAAATTTAAAAACTCCCAGTTCAATATACTCCAATAATGTAACAGTACTTGGCAAGATTAGTGATACTGTACAATAATGCGACAAAGAAATATATTTTCAGCTGCAATTTTGTCACAGTGGTTCTAATTGGGTATGTTTTAAACAATGTGAGAACAAAAAAGGAATAACTATTTTTTTTATTGTAAATTGTCCATATGGTCATACATGCAGTGTGCCTTTAAGGCGACTCATACAGTACCGCCAGCGATTTTGTCCCGTTTAACCGTTCGTTTTCTCGCACGCACGCTTTCGGTAGTGTGTTGGGCACTTTTTTTAGGATTTGTGACAACTAAAACTAGGCTTTATAGTCGATTTACTGGTGAAACTGGGTCATTCAGCTAGGGCTTTTAAATAGTCTTTTGGATGCTGAAACTAATAATTCATTTTACTTTTCAACAGCTTGGACTTGGGCGGATCAATCTGTACTTGTACAGTTAGGATTTGTGTCTTGTATGTGTTTTATGTTACCTGCTCTCTTGGTCCAGTTGGGCATTGTGCCTTGTGTGTTTTTAGTGTGTTTTTTGTGCTCGGCCGGTTAAATTGATTGCTGCCTTCCCTGTCTGACTTAATATAATTTTCACGGTATTCGCTCGCGAAACGCGTGTGAAACGCTTTCACGCGGAACAAAAACGCTGATGTACTGTATTACCAGTACTGAAGTACCTAGATTGAACACATCCAGCTATACAGAAAATGTTGCATAATCGATCTATGTAATAATGAACGAGTTCAAATATATAATATACCTTTCTTTTATTAGGTCACTTGGTCATGTAAACTCTGCCATCAGCTCAGCAGTCATCAGCCGGACTAGACTTCTTATTCGGTAATCCCAGATTGAAATTCAGAACCGAGGTTTTTCTGTCCTAAATGACTGACCGATTACATTAGTCTGCGGCTATGATGTATTGTGTCTATGACATCACAGAATACATATTATAGAAATACTATCCGACCAACAATTTTGTCAACAATCTATAAATAAGCATGGTATATCCCAAACGGGTTTATGATTATATTAGATATAGTCCTTATCAACTGTAAAACCCATGGTCCCGTGGATGTATTGGCTGCTTCTCACACAGGCGATCCAAATTCTAAATTGGTTGTAGACGAACTACTTAAATGTATTTTTTGTATAATATACGGATAAATTTTATAACAATTTAATACAATAATGAATTGGACCATATTATTTTGTCTTCAAAGGATTAATAAATGCCCTTAAAATTTTTGTAATCTGTAAAATACGTTTAGAACATATGTTGCCTTCTCATTATTCCTCATAGACACACTAGAATAATCTAAAAGGTGTTCTGAGCCATTCAAATTAGCCATTTTAAGTTTAGTAAAATGGCAAAGATTTTGTATTTAATTCATTTTTCACACATACTTCGTAATCACTTGCAAAATAGTAACGAGCTGGAATAATTTAGGCTGGCGGGGCTCGAACTCGATACCTTTCAACTACTAACACTGCTACGTTATCCTCTCGGCTACGATATCATGTAGATTATAAGTAAAGAAATATAATGATAATCGACATTTTTGTAGAACAATATATAAAGTAAACATTGGATTGTAAACACAATGTGACGTCATTGTTAGGTATCCCTGGTCGGATAGTATGTCGATGTGAACACCAAGAGATCATGTTAGTATACAAAGGGATTGGTACCACCAGCTAGCTATTGGTGAATGACAGGTTTGTATTGTTCATTCATCCAAAAGATTGCCGGTTGGCATTTCGCATATGAATACGTTGATCTCTCCTAGTGAGATCAATGTCAGATCACACAGCTTTTTGATTGCTGAAACTAATTCGTTCTACTTTTCACCAGCTTGGACGTGTGCGGATCTTTACTGGTTTATATGGACAGTGTGCCTTGTATGTGGTTTATGTTTTCTGTGCTCAGTTGGTTCAGTTGGGCATTGTACCTTGTGTGTTTTTAATGTTCTGTGCTCGGCTGGTTAAGTTGTGTTGCCTTCCCTGTCTGTCTGACTTAATATGATCGTTTTTATATGTAACTGTCAGAATGTTGTTTTACCATAATTATTGTCACCACAGTTGACGGGCAATGTACAGATGATACAAGACCATATCTAGTGAATGCCACACATGTGCCGCAGTATATAACATCTCCAAATTATCCCGGCGTCTATCCTATGTAAGTCTAAGATCTACTTTCAATATTTGAAATATGCAGTAATATGCCTACATACATTTACATTTTCTAAATATCTCATTAAAATCAGACCTTTATCACACTTCACTACTTTACGCTGGTATCGGATCTGAGGACACTAAGCATGCGGTCACGTCCGTGTGAACTTTACGTCATGAGATATTTTTTTTGCTGCTTTCGCAAATCTTGAAAATGCGATGAAAGCCTTCTGAAGCTACGTGACGTCACTGTACACCAGAGAAGTCATTTGAACATACCCTCTTACGGGGTGTATCAAATCTCTAACAGCGTAATTGAATGGAGCAAATGTTAGGGATTGATTTGTTGATTTTCTAACAATTTAAAGTTATATTAGTACATTTTTGTACAATACAATACAATTAATGCATAGCCTTGGAAACAATGTATTGAAATTCATGGTACATGAAACACCGTATTGTTAGAGAAGCCAACAGAAACCTGGGTTTATATGCTTGTTATAGCTTAAACTATGTCATTCAGATTGTTTGTAACTGAAACTAGGTATCTCAGCCTTACTATGTTTTTCAGCCTTCAGACAGCTGGGACTTGCGCTTTCGGCGGTGAAGTTTATTTTCTCGTTCAGTTGGGTGTTGGGCATTGTGTTGTGTAACTGTTGTTTGTGTTGTTGTTATGTGTTCTGTGCTCGGCTGTTTAAGTTGAATGCTGCCTTCCCAGTCCGATTTTCTATTATCTTTTTGTTATACATGTTATTGTTATTTTCCTTTTTGTCTGTTCTGTGTTGTGCCGTTCGTGTTCTGCTGTTTCTGATGAGTCTCTTCGATTTCAGTCCGATATATTATTATCTTTTATCACCCCTATCCTTTTTCGTAGTGTCAATTTCCCTTATGCAAACAGGGAACATGTTAACTGTCACGTCCATGGTACCACGTGACTTAACATTGTTTTACTGTCACAGGGTGATTGTAAATGTTTGAAATATTTTCCTGACATTTTTGTTACTGTCGCAGGGTAATAATATTATTTTAACAGTATTTCCTTGAAAAAAGTTCAGGGTATTAAAATAAATTACTCATAACTTAGAGAAGGCAGAGGGTAATAGTACTTTCCGAGGGTTGACATTTTTAATGTTACCAACAAATCTATGTGTTATTTATATAATTATAGAAATCAGGATTGTGGCTGGTTGGTGACGGCATCAGACAAGATCATCATTAATATAGAAGATGTGGACGCTGAAGGATTAACAGTACCCTGCAGTTATGACTACCTTTCAGTACACGATGGACGTATGTACATGGGTTTTAATAATGACATTTTTGCCAAGTATTTTAAAGGTCTTTTGGTTATCTCCTCGTATGAAGAAATTAAAGAAAATAGATAATCGAACAGGGAAAGCAGCACTCATATTAAAAAGCCGAGCAGAGGAAACATTCACAAACATTTCACATATTACAATTACACGACACAATACATTATAACAAAAAGGCACAAACCATGTTCAACGCAACTACAAAATCACGACAACCCAAACCGAACGTCCTATCACGTTACAGTATATAACCCTAAGTACTTCAACAAAACAGTCAACATCACTATTTAACATGCTTTTTAGGCATCATTTATTTCTAAGGGCTACTATAACCACGGATAAAACATCAGCTACTGGCACATATTTTAATTTAAGAAAAAATGTTTGTCTTCTACTAAGGCTGTTGTTGAATAACAACCCGGTGTTTTCAAGTTGAATTTATTATTAATTAACTTCGGCTATACAAATATTTCATGGTATACAACTTCGTGAATTGCTTGTTAAACTGTCATCAACACAATGTAACAATTGATGACACTATATATTACTAATTTGCAGGTTCCACTTACCACACCATTACCTAATGATAATTTATTACAATTGACAATATTGCATGTTTGTATAGAATTGTATTGACAATTGGGTGAAATGAATCGCGTATAATTATATACATCAGTTTTATGCATGTTTACGAACACTATACATCTTGTTGTTGTTTTTGCAGATACTTTTTAAGATACTTAAACAATGTATTCAAATAAAGCATGTGAATTTGAATCATACTCATAAAATGAAAAATGATCTTACTATGTATATTATATGTATACAATTATGTACATGTGCTTTACAGTGATTTATAACGAAAGACAAAATATATGTGTTAATAAATGTGTAATATGTATCTACATGCATACTACTTTGTGTTTGGGCTGGGGGTCTTTAGTACAGTAACTATTTGAGTTTGAATTGTTGCTTTGATGAATGAATCATGTATCTTGCCGTGTATGTACTTCTTTCTGTGTCATTCACAGCGCAAGCTTCGTTTCCCGAATTGGCCCTGTTATGTAACGCCAACAAGGATGATGAGAATGTACTAGTCTCTACAACAGACACACTGTATATAAAATTCGTCTCGGATTTTGATTATAATTATAACGGATTTCGAATACTCGTTTTCACCAACAATGCCGGTGAGTATAAATACACATGAAATGTATGAGAGGTGTTCAACTTAAATTTGTAGAGAATTGAACATCCAGTATTTTCATAAATTTCACAACGAAATCGTAATTTGTCTATACAATCGTGTATAGTAATGTATCAAGTGTTATAAACAACCATTGTAGAAAGTATATGATATTTCCTTAGAACAGAAACAACTATTGTATCGAGGGTGTTGAGTGTGCATTTTTTAAGGCCAAACATTTCCAAGTGCTGATGCTTATAATTCGCTTCTCTAATCGATGTTTCAATATTCTCCAGATTTAAATTATATTGATACTTCATCAAAAGACTTCCGTATCTACTGTTTGGGTATAATAAACATGTTACCAGGAAAAGGACCTGTCACATTTTGTCGAAAATAAACCTTTAAAACCTTTTGCATAAATAAAATATGCGTTCACTTTGGTCCCCTTTTCAATTATTTTGAGTTCCGCTTTTCCAAAATATCAAACACAAGACCATGTCATGAAAGCGACCGCGAATACACCAAGCTTAACTAACTCCAACGTATGCCTATCTGCATGACCCTTTCTAAAATAGCTGTCTCTGTCTATGTAATAATTTACTCTAAGATAAAACATTAACTCCCCAAGAACGACACATCTTTTTCAATCATTGTTCCGTAGTCGCATAAACAGCCTCCAAGACCTTTGTCTGCGCTGTTTGTTTTGCTTGACATTGAGCTAATGAGCACCGCATATTTCTGAAATTCTGCATCTAACACTTTCGAAATAATTCGATTGAAAGTTGCTACTGAAACGTACAACTTCGCTGCCATCCAACTTTGGGTTATTGGATTTGTCCTTAATATAACAGAACCAATGGTCATGGTGAATGCATGTTTCGACCATTTTTGGTGATTTCTAATATATGGTGTCATTTCGCCAAAACAAGCAGGGGAACGTATATCACTCTTCATATGACAAATATTACTGATTGTCTTCACTGACATGGGTAATCCATAATATCTCAACCCTGTTTCATGCTTCTATCAGGGCAGTTTGTCTTAAAAACCAAAACCCAATGCCCTCTACAAGATGGTTGATTTTGGTTAGACAATAATGCAAATATGAACAAAATGAGTGTCTTTACAATTTAACACATTTTCTTACATGGCTCAATAAAAATAAATCGATTTCATTGTGTAAGTATGACAAAATCCGATATTCAGTTTTGTTCAAATATAAATATCTCGTATGTTATATGGAACACGTGACCCATAGTACAGATGTGAGTTTTATTCCCGATTTAGACAATGTGTGAAAAACTCCTCATATCGGAAACTTCCCTTGTGTCTGCATAATTTATACTGTAAAGTCAGGGGATGTAACTGCTGCTTTGAGTTGTGAGGTTAGACAGTGAACGTCCATCTTAAACAAGGAAACAGTCATCACCTGAATTTCCGTACTCTACTTCAGTATAGTTATCATAAATAATTACCTCCCTTTATGGTTAATTATGCACCAAATGCAAAGTACACAGCATAGACACTCCTGCGTGAATGGCTGGGTGCTGTCGTCGGTTCTGCGTGGCTTTGAATTGTCTAGGCAATGCATTATTTATAAAGCATTCAGTACGACCTCTCTGTAAGCGGTTTAAGCTCATTGGTAACGCACTGGACTGTCAATCAAGAGGTCGTGGGTCAATTTATAATATTTCCCGCTATATCTGACCGTGTGGTCTGCAAAGTATCTGGATAAGGTGCCAGGAAGCTGTGCACGGTGCTATACACCGGGCGCATTAAAGAACCAGGCTGTCTGTTCGAAATAAGAGTTAGGCGCACTTTTGCAGCGTCGGGCATGTCTGTATCTAACATCTCTCTCTCTCTCTCTCTGCCTTCAGGGGCTTTCTCTCAGTCTGTCCCTCCGGTCAGATCATGCTGTATCTGCACTGGAAGAGGATGCACCTGCGCCCTTGAGGCTGCAACACAATAATGTAAAGTGCCTTTGAACGGGTGTTCACATGAAAAAGGCGCTATATAAATCTGGTATATTTATAGAGCTGCATCCTTTAAAACACACATTTTGGTTGTTGCAAACAGTTTGATGCTATTGGAGGTAAAATTTATAGTAAATGGTTTCCTTCGAAACCGGATATATCAGTGTCCATGAAGAAACCAAACAACCACGCACTCTGGAGAGGTCGCAAATATATCGGGATGGTCTCCGGCATACTTTAAAAGTGAAAGAGATTAGGGTTGGCATGTACGTTGCTAATGTATTTAGATTAAACATAATTATACCCCTTTTAAAATATCCGATGTCATGTTGACTGATATAAGTTCATTGTACTCCATCAATGTTGCATTAAGAGTTAGCGAAACATTCTATTGATTCACGCACCATTGCATTAATATAAACATCAAATGGGCGGATTAAATATTAATGAATGTTTTATAGACTGTTAGTCTGATTAATACAAAATGCAATATTTATCCTGACCCCCATCGAGAGACTCTTTTAAAACCAAAACTTTAGAATAAAATATTTTCTAACACTAAATTTAAGTGTATATCAACGGCTTTATTCTGAACAGCAGCAGCTTAATTTTACTATTAAGAGCATTTTGAATACGATGTATGTATACAAAAGATGTCTTTCTTTTAACTATAGTTAACGGGTTTAAAAACGCAAATTGAATCAACACTGAATATGATCAGGCCACTGATGAGGTCGAATGTTTTTTTAAAGAAATAAATAAAACATAATACAACAATCTTAAAGGTAAATGACATGTACAAAATTAATGATTCAATCATTGCAACTAAATAAGACATTAAAGAGGTATCTTCGTATTTAAGTTAAGTCCGCATCATTTGAATACATTCGTCGTGGCTATCAATTACCGACCGGCTAGAGGTGTGACTTTCATTTTCTGGCCATTGTGCCATACATTATTTTATTCTACTTAGTTATCGTCACCTTCATTCCATGTTTGAGAAAATCGATCTCAGCAACTAGAGATAGATCAAAGTTGAACCGTAAATTTAGTGTTTATCATTAATGTCACTCATGTCACAATGTTCTAAATATTTCCAATATATATGTCTTGAAACGCGTTTCCAACGATACCAAAAGCTCATTTGTTTCAAAACATGAGATAGAACATTCTTGAATGGTGGCGATATCTGAGTTGTTTTATCGTGGTAACAAAATTACTACAGTACGTTACTAGTTGGGAGTCCATCAGCACAAAAGTCGCTTATTTTTCATCGTCCATGGCATTTTTTAGTAGAAGTGTTTCAATACCATATTTGAATTGCCCAATACCAGTTGTATATGGTTTGGGTGGATGCCACGCGCAAAACCCTCTGTGAAGGTCATAAATGAGGTCAAAGGTCAATTAAGTGCACATAGCATACATCAACTTGAAATTGCACCATATCTTGGTCAATTCTCCAGGTAGAATGGTCAAAATGATATCAAAATAAAGCTAATGAATTGGTTCATCATTTGCAATGATTTTATGCAAATTATCACATTTGCATACTCATGAATATTAATGAGGAAGTCAAAAATTTGTAAATTTTCGTTAAAAATCTACTAGTATAGTTGACAAATATATGCCATATCTTCCTTATTTCTATTATTTAAAGATCCGAATTGTATCAAAATCATGTGAAGACATAGGGCTTTCGTTAAATGTATATTTTTATAGATAAATATAATTTAATTCCACCGAGAATAACCGCCAAAGGTGGGTGGGGGTAAATTTAAAACAGAACGTAAAAATCTCAATAAAGTCAGAATCAACATTAAACACTCATTAAACATATTCCTTATATCAAAATATGATTTATTCGTGGAAATTGATTTTAACTTACTTAAATATTATGCTAATTAACTCATTTGCATATTTATGAATATTGATAATGTATTGAACATGTATGACAAATAGCGTCCAAATAAGGATCTATATCTGAGTGATAAACAAGCAGTGCCTTTTAATAATTATACAAATGCAACACATATGTCTCATTACACAATATATAGTTGTACATGACATGTAGAACTGTATTATTTATTCTTATAATCATCGGCAAACCACAGTAGTTTCTACCGCTATTATACAAATTATACGAATTCCAATCAAAGAAAACATGTAGTGCCGTCAACGTAAAATGTCGCCTGGTATATTAACCTCTCAATTAATAAGTTGGTATTTTTTAACAAACTACCGGGTATACGTATGTTCATTTAGTTGCATGTATAGAGTCGTATTGGAGAACAAGAAAACGTTATTCTTAGCCAATTGCAGTTCATTTCTTTCGTACCCTGACTTGTCCGTACTTTCACAATGTTTATAAAGCCTTAGTTGATACAGTTTGTTGCTATTTTAATCAGTAGCAATATGTAGTAAGTAACGATGATTAGGACGGTATAGTATGCACATGTGAGTAATTTCCTTTTTTGAACGTTTCTATTGTGACTTTACAAATCATAAGCTTATCAATAAAGACTACACAACTTGGATTCAAACGAGATAGAAAAAGTCGCCCGATGCGTCGAATTATATCTGGTACTGATACTAGTATACCCATGCCACAATCAAACGATTATATCTTCCTAATGAGTTAAACCGAAGTCGATACTCGCTAAGTTACTTTCCTTTAGTTTGCGAACAAAGTCAGAGACGTTACTAAGAAAGAACGAGCTTGGTGTAAGAAAAAGCTACCACAATGTACAGAAGACAACGAAAAGACGCGAAGTTTTCCAAATGTCATCAAAAGATGCGAGGGTCATTTTATGCTTTGGGTGCTTCAAGCGAAGGATGCCTTACTTATTTATTATTCAGTTCTCTTCATTGATTCCGTTTTTCCTCAGGTTCGGCCTCTACTGTTCTTCGCCTTGCGGTTTTCAGTCTTGTTCTCGGTCTCTTAATGCCACGAGGTATCAATTGAGACGCTTGAAGCATATACATTTCCCACTGCGTATGTCTTTGTCTAGGGGATGAACTCCCAATATGGATTTGGGAGGCATCGTAAACAGGTTGCTCGTGGTCTAGGGGAAGTATATGGGAGGTCATCAGACAAGTTGTAACATCAGGAGGAATCATGATGATCAAGGAGTATCGGGGTGCATTGCAAAAACTCTCGATGTGCTCGAGACGTTATGCGTCAATTCCTCTTCCTCGGGGATGTACTTCCGATGGATTTAAGAGTTTAGCAGGCGTCTATGATCCCATGTATCTCAGAGAAGGCATCCGGTGTCTCGGATAAGCTTCATGAATGTTTTGGGGAATCTGGAGACATCTTGTGAAAACGCGAGAACATGTACATACGTCAGGGAAATTCAATGCATGCATATTTTTACCCGATGTATTCGCGCTGTCATGTCGGGAATAACCCGGGAAGGCATCCCAGAAGCGCACCAGAGACTAGGGAATACCAGTTACCATGTTAACTTATGCGCTAGGCATCCCAGTGATATTTGGGACACATTCTCTGTCTCGGGATTACAATTTTGAATGGAAACTTCGGGTACGTCATGAGACATTTTGGGTCATCGTGAGTAATCGGGTGGGGGTATCGGTAGACATCGGATGACTCCCGAGTTGTCCTGAAGTTATACGTTTGTCCAACTGCCTCGATGATTTACTCCCGATGGAAATTAGGGACTTCGGGATGTGTTGGGATCAGGTTCTGCAAGAAAATCGGTAGTATTGAGAGACATAGACAAATGTGTAATTCCTTATCTCTGATAAGTTCGCATCGTGTACCTTGGCATAGCCCCGACATATGTTCTGGGGAATTGTCCGAGTTACCGGAAGCCTACGTCTGATAAAAGTTGAATGAGACAGGTACAATTTGTCAAGATATAATAATTATGTTAAAAATATTTGGGCCAAAATATTTTTCAGATTTGTCGTAGGTAGCCGTCGTGGAAACTTGACATAAGTATTTTCATGTTAGCTTAAATTTGCTTGATATATTCGCAGATTCGCAACTTTGTTGTTTGGTTGTACTGTTTAGATTTTTCAAATTTGACGTAATCTATATAATGTTGATCAAAAAAGGCAATGTTTGTCTATTAAGTGTAAAAATGTTGTCAACCTGATCAATGTATAAGTCTTCAGCAAAGGTCTGAAGTATGACTTTTGTCTCTCTAGTTTTGATTTGTAGTCAAACCTAGTTTGCATACTTGCTAAAGAAGAGCATGAAGGGTATTAAAATAATTATCGGATGGCATGATATAGATGTTTATAGAATCACCATCTGGGACATTCAAATATTCAAGTTTGTATGAAAGCTGTGCCATCAAAGAAAACCAAACTGTGTACTGTACATATAATTCTCAGATCATGTCCCCAAACGACTACCGTATCATTGTTGGGTTTCTCTCTTGACGGGATGTGAAACTATTATTCTGCTTGAAAAGATATGAACTTCTGTTGGATATTAGAAGAGACGTACATTCAGATGAGACAGAGAGTTGAAAAACTTGTTAAAGACTTCTGTTTGTTAAAGCTCTATAAAATAAGGCTTGAAATACTTCCGCCAAGAAGTTAAAAAAGAAGTTAAGTTACTAATATTCGAGGACTGCTTTCAGCAGTTCAGCTGTTCAGCCACCCTTTGACATTTTAACTTCCCTGGTCATTGGGCCACCTAAGGAACCCTGTGTTCGAGTTTCCCTGGGGAGACTACTTCTCTCCTGGTGAGTGTGCAGTCAACATCTATCAGCGGCGCCCAGAACTATCGAACGTGTATAGACATCGCCCTAATAGGCATCAATTCACACCTTGGTTGAGTGGAGCATGTGGGTTATTCTTGCTCAGAGAAATTTGAGCTGTGGTCGAGACGGGGATTGAACACGGGACACCCGAAGCGACCCGAAGCGCGCCTCCCTACCTCTAGGTCACTGCTCCCCCAGTGATGTGAAGTGATGCGCTCGAACTGAACACCGCAAGAGCAAAATACTAACCAGGCACTTGTATACGGATACAAGCCGCGATGCATCCATAATGAATACAGAAATCAAGACGTGATCTACTAATTCTTCATACTACTTGCATTGAACTGAGAAGGTGTGTGTAAATTCACGTGCTAATATATCCACAGTAAATGTTCACAATCAATCTAAAACTAAACAGCGACATTGTAACTTGTCTTATTTGTACATATATACACTATTGTTTCATGAATGATTTGTGGCGTTTTCTGTATAGATTCATAGTTTAAAATTGCCAAGAACGTTATTGTCTTAAGCACTTAAGGGGGTATATGCACCTTGTGTTTAATGATTAAAGCTCCCACGGACGGGCATTGGTACCTGCTGTTTCTCGGTACTCTGTAGATGTTATAACACGAAAGGCATGCTTTAACTCTATATTCATTCTAATTTATACAAGACATGAATTAAAATATCAATCTGGTGCTGTATGGAAATATAATATAATGTAACAGTATTCATGCTTTAAAATGAACCATTCCCCACCTATTTTGAGCTTTTACAAAGGAACAAGTAAAAGTGTATGAACAATTTGCAATATCATTTTGATTATCATCATCTTTTTATATTCCTAAAGCATAATTTGAACCTAGTTTTATGTTTGTTCTTATTTATCATACTAAACTCGAAAATACTAATTGCAGCTCACGTGTATGCCTACGTTTAAGTAGCTCATTCCTCCTTAAACGAATGTTGACATATTTTAAATGAATTGGTACATTTCAAAACCAATATAATAGTTGTTACTTGTAATCCCATTTAAATCAATGCAAACACAATATTACTTATTTATAATACCGTTGACGCTATTATGTTAGTTTGGGTTCATGTGTCATTTTAACCCCCACCCACTTTAAGTAAACGTGTGCCCTTAAATCATTGAGAAGGTAAGTGTCAAGTTAACATATCAATAGCTTAGTATCTCACCATTAAATAAGAATCATTTAGGCTTTCAAATAGCAAAAATGACGACATTATAACAAATAGATGGTTCACACACGTCGAATTTTTATGAAAAATATTGCTAATTTTAGGTGTTCTCATCAATATTTATGAGTATACAAATGCATGAATTAATAAAAAGTTATTTTTATTAATAGCCCAGTGCATTAGCTTCATTTTGATACCATTTGTAAAATATTTGACCGAAAACTGACAGAGATATAATGATATTTCGAGGGAGATATATAAAAAATGCACTCATTTGACCTTTGACCTAATTCTGAGAAAACGAGGCAAAATCACGGATGGCATCCGGCCGTTTCAGATTGCACACATATCAAAGATAACATGTAGCATGGATGCCACATTCTACTCTCCGATGCCATGGCTCGTCATATTTTCTCCGTATGGACTCCCGACTATACCCCTTGTTTTGTTTTCCTGGTACAAATGAACATTTTGCTAGGAAAAACCAACATACCACAATGTCGCGTTTTTTAAATCCGTTTAGGAAAATAATACATTCTCATAGCGTTTGAGAAATGATATCAATAAATTATTTGTGTAAGTAACTAAAAACAGTTTTACCAATATTGTAAACAGACAAGGAAACGGCTATGAGTCAATTATTAATTCACATGTCCTTCAATGATAGAATAAGTTCGAATACGCCCATCTATGCAAAATGTATTATGTTTTTTTACAGCTAGCCAACCAGCTTGTAGTGTGAACACAACACTTACGGCAACAAGTGAACCTCAGGTCCTGATGTCACCGAATCTTCCTGACCCTTATCAACCGTAACTATATCACTCAGTTCACATTGTCAGGATACATTGTATTGTAATGTTGTTGTTCATACATGCTGTTGTTCACATGCTATTGCTATATAAATGTTTATATATTGTCAATACCACACTAACCACTACATTTGGTATATATGTATGTTATATATGTTGTGTATGGGCCGGTGGCCTAATCATATTTCTAAATAAATTGTAAACTGTAAACTGTTATATACCGATGTCCACACGTAGTTTAAATGTTTATGTTTAAGTCACTAAATTTTTGTATAGTATTTAATATGTACAAGTCTCTTATAACTCTGATTACAGTGGCAATAAAATTATATATAAATTAGTTTGATATATTTGTATTGGTGAGATGAAAAAAACAGTTGTTTAAACATTTCCATTACACAACGTACGACTAATGTCTAAAGTAAGAGTTATACGAGAGGTGTTCAACTTATATTTGAACAAAATTGAACATCGGGTATTTTCATAATTTTCACATTGAAATCCAATTGTGTCTATTCTACCGTGTATAGTAATGTATCAAGAGATATAAACAACCATTGTAGAATGTATATGGAATATACTTAGAACAGAATCAACTATTGTATCGAGTGTGTTGATTTTGCATGTTTTAAGGCCAAAACCTCCAAGTGCTGATGCTTACAATTCGATTCTCTAATCTAATTTCGATATCCTCCTGATTTATATTCTATTGATACTTCATCAGTAGACTTCGGTATCCACTGTTTGGGTATAAT
The DNA here is from genome assembly GCA_947247005.1 of Spisula solida. NCBI lineage: Eukaryota > Metazoa > Mollusca > Bivalvia > Venerida > Mactridae > Spisula > Spisula solida. The sequence goes on from OX365951.1 coordinate 38,891,277, forward strand.
ATACTTCCCAGTCTAATTCATAAGGTACTTAATGACATATTTTGTAGGGTGACAGGAAATTCAGTATTTGGGAAACCCATGTTACCAGGAAAAGGGCGTGTCACATTTTTGTCGAAAAAAACTTTTAAACCTTTTGCATAAATAAAATATGCGTTGAACTTCACTTTTGTCCCCTTTTCAATCATTTTGAGTTCCGCTTTTCCAAAATATCAAACACAAGACCATGTTTTGAAAGCGGTCGCAAATTCAATAAGCGTAACTAACTCCAACTTATGTCTATACTCATGACCCTTTCTAAAATAGCAGACTCTGTCTATGTACTAATTTCCTCTAAGATAAAACATTAACTCCCAAGGAACGACACATTTTTTTCCAATCACTGTTCCGCAGTCGCATATACAGCCACCAAGACCTTTGTCTGCGCTCTTTGTTTTGCTTGGCATTGAGCTAATGAACATCGCATTTTTCTGAAATTCTGCATCTAAAATTTTCGAAATTATTCGATTGAAAGTTGCTATTGGTACTTACAACTTCGCTGCCATCCAACTTTGGGTTATTTGATTTGTCCTAGATATCACAGAATCAAAGGACATGGCGATTGCATGTTTCGACCATTTTTGATGATTTTTAATATTTGGTGCCATTTCGCCCAAAACAAGCAGATGAACGTGTATTACCCTTCATATGACAAATATTACTGATTGTCTTCACTGACATGGGTAATTTATAATATACCAACATTTTGTATGCTTCTACAGGGGCAATTTGTCTTAAAAAAAACCAAAACACAATGCCCTCTACAAGATGGTTGATTTTGGTTAGAAAAATAATGCAAATATAAAACAAAATGAGTGGATTTACTACTTAACATATTTTCTTACATGGCTCAATAAAAATAAATCGATTTTATTGTGTTAGTATCGCAAAATCCGATGTTCAGTTTTGTTCAAATATAAGTTGAACACCTCGTACCTCCCGATACTCATTGTTTGGAATATAACCCGGAGTCCAGTATACTTTGGTTAGAAACCACAAACAACATGTATAGTTCCAACCCAAAATGCAATATATTCCCTCGGTCCGATAGATAACTTTAAACTTTTGTATTGATAATTGTTTTTGAAAGGCCTAATTAACAGAAAAGGCAAACGCAGTAGAGCTCGTGCAAACTTTATTCGAGCAGCACGCTCACTAAACACTGTATCTACCGTCAAGTGTATTACTTTTTACTATAGGAATCTGATATGTTTGGTCAACATCTATCCTGAGACGTTGTACTTCGCTGTCAACATCGATCTGTATTTTATGGACATGAACAATTCAACTAACTGTGAAGATGGCTCCTTTTCCGTATCGGGTGGTAAGCTTGAGTTCTATTACAACGAGAATAACTATCATAACTAACAATATTTCTATTCAATTAGAATAAAATCAGCGATAAATTTAGAGTCAGAAAACTACGGACTCGAGTGATACGTGCGCTAAAATGTCATAATGAAATTAAGAAGTGTGTTGAAGTATTTAAAAGTACGCGCGAGAATAATTTTTAGTCATAATTGACTGAAATTCAGTGGTAACATACCAAAACAAATTTCACGACCGAAGGGAAATCAGTTTATATTACTTCTGTTAGTATTTGTGATTCAAATATAAAGTAGTTGACAAAAGCGTAAGTATGCAAACATGTGACATATACTTATTATATTGGAATATTTATAAAGGAAATATACTGGACGTCACCGAAAAGTTACCACTTATATGTACCTTTGTATTTTGTATACAATATGAACATTCGGTACAAAAATTTTATAGTGTGTGCATTTGAATATTGTTAAATAGGATAGCTGTGTCTACACAGTAATGTCAAAACATAGTCGTGCTCGGCTTTGAACACAGTGTAACGTTAAATTTATAAAATAAGAGTGAAAAGGGAGGTAACTTTTCAATGACGCTGAGTATACTTTTTTGACCAATTGATATGTGTTGATCGTACAGTTTATAGTACATACGACATATTAGCACCAATAGTATTATCGTTGTAGGAGGTCGCATTACTGATGTATTAAAGTGACACGATGTTACCATATCAAAATACTGATTTCAATATGTAAATATGATAATTTACTGACCAAATAAATGAAAAATGGTATTTCTATATATTCTAGTGACTGAACAGACTTCCAACTTGGTTTTAACCGACTGTAGATCCGCCATCACATACACACCCGATATATTTCCCATACAAGTCACTGACTCTTATGTTCAACTGAACTTCTCCACTGGTGACGCCAATGACACTTTCTATGGGTACATGCTCCAGTATTATGAGATATTCAGTAAGTGGATATAAAAGTATTATTAGTATAATTATATATATTTGACACCCTGGGTAGATTATATTAAGTCTTAGCACCAACTCATCTTCGTAAGCACTTTAACTCTGAATTGGAAATGGAACTAATTACATGAAAGTAGATAAATACGTATGGTGCCTGAAATAGATAATTATAGTTATATTTTTATTGCAGATATCACGACATTTTGTGAAACGGCCATGTAACGTTATCATAGATACACAGTGTAGAAATACCAAGTGACATTTGGCTACAGGTCAAAGTCGAAATTTGTCAACATTGGAAAACAGAAATAGCCTTGGTCGTTTTTCCAGCACCCTGTGAAATATTTTCCAAGGTGTTACAGGTTGCTGGACAAAACGGCACAGCTGCTGAAAAGGGTATTATATTTCAAGGAAAGCAATTACTTTTCTCCTTAGGGTGGCGTACATTTCATAGAAATCGCAGAAGAAATAAAATACTTATGGCTTCTTTTGTTGTCCAATGCTGACAACATTTCGACTTGGACCTGTAGCCAAAAGTCACGTGGTATTTGCTACACTGAATACAGGTCAAGATCAAGTTAAATCTTTACAAGCTATACTCATCTTACATGTAAGGTCATGCAGGCTTAGTACAGAGAACATGTTCTACACCTACATACTGATTGAAATGAGCAAATGCTTTTGAAAAATATTTTGCACAAAGTTGTTGAAAAATGGCCATCTCGTAACTATTTACAATTCTATATTATACATGTAAGATAAAAATAATGAAAGTTTTCCTTTACTATGCTTACTGTTGTATTCATTGTTCCTTGTCGTTAAGAGGGTATCAATATGACATGGCCAGGGAACTGTTCGACGATAAAACTGACATTTCCGGAGAACGAACCAACAGGTCACCTGAATGAGAGCATTGCCATTGTAGTCTTAACTTACACAGGGACACTGAATTTACAGATACTACCGTCGGTATGTATAACTTTAGTATATTTATTTAGTGCCATAAAAATCACATTACACAGTGTGCATAATAAGCGAGTGTAAATGTCTATATAAGCGAAGTGAAGTATGTTTGTCTTTCAAACATTATTTGCCTTCTTATTGTTAAATATTGGATAAATAGAGTAATAAATATTTAATGTTCGGTACTCGGTGAATAAAACGAATATTAAGTTCGTTTCATGTCAGTAAAATTATATAAGTCGACCGTTCAATGACGGCAATACTAAATCAGCACTCATTTGATGTCATTCATTAAAGGACTACTTGTCAATCAAATCACGAACCTGGAGTTGATAAAGTATATAGCAACTGAGTTGAATAAGCAGGGATTGGCAAATGAATATCGTGTTTAATGCATTTGCGCACAAAGTGTGTAAAGTGCACAAGTCAAGTTAATTATGTTAACCATGCAATATATATGTAGATGGCAAGTCCATGACTGTACCGGAAAAGGGGCGACGTCACTTGACTTGACAATTTATATCATATACGTACTTTAGTAGTGCGTAGAGGTTTGAATGCTTGTGGTTGCATCCACCACATCAATGATATGTTTGCGCTTACTTTCAGTATGAGGTAACGACAGACGAGGTGATAGATATAGCTACAGACATACAGATATTTGCTCTTACAGATGATCCCCCATACATCTATCTAGATCTGGTCTCCAGTTTTGATTATGAAACTGTTAACAAGTTCAGCTTATTGGTAACGTAAGTGCTCGGAATGTCACGTATATATGGTTATATAAGAGAAGACAACGATGTATTGTTTTACAACTTTTCTAACAAATACAGTTAGGACTTGTGGCAGTTTGTTTTCATTTTCTGGTTCAGTTCGTGTTGGGCTTTGTGCTTGTGGTATGTGTCTTTTTATTTACTTGTGTGCCATTGTTTGTGCCTTTTGAACTGTTTCTGTTGAGCACTGAAGTAATACATTCACTCCGTTATTCAATGTTACCTGGTAATTTCACTAGTGGTTGAGCGTTCGCTTCGAGTGCGGGAGGTCTCGGGTTTGATCCCTTGCCGCTTCATACCAAAGACGAAATAAAAATGGTACCAGAAATGCCTTTGCTAGCATAAAAGGGAAACTGGATTCTCTTCTCTCATACCCTCGTGGCGATTGTTAACATCAGGAACGAGGTATCGAAAGTGACTAATATAAGTTGGAAAAACTTGTTTCACAATCAACCTTAAATAAGTAAGTATAAACTAATTCCACAAATGGGGTTCATACAAGTTTTTGTACCTATGCTTACATAGAATTAGATTCTAGGCTTAGATTCAAGTTTACTTTCTTTACTAAGAAGAAATACATAAGTTTAATTCATTGTTATAGAAATATTGCACTCCGAGACGAAATTTGTCAACATTGGAAAACTAAAAATAGCTAAACTAAAAAGTAGTGTACATTGTATTCTATGAAACATGCACCGGTCTAAAGAGGGAATATATCAGTTTTTCGTGAAGTATAAAATTCCTATCAGAATCTTGGAACGTTTTCTTCAGCACCCTGCGGAACAATAGACAAGACGAGGGCTTGAAATTATAGTCCATTTGCATTAAAGTCTCTCCGAATGTTTCACAGGGTGATGGAAAAAACGGCCCGGCTGCTTAAAGATATAACCTAAATTCAGTGAAAAGCACATATTCCCTTAGACTGACGTTTGTTTCATCTGGCTATTTTGTTTTCGTAGTGAAACACATGTGGACAAAGTTCTTCATAGATGTGAAGCATTAAGTGATATCAGATGCACGTGCTACGCTTCAAAGGTATGAGCCTCACGTTCCAAAACTAAATTGCGGCTCACCCAATTCATGTAGGTAACTAATTTTTCAACTGCTCTGAGTTGTTTAAGTACAGAAATTCAATGCATGTTTAGTTAGTGTATTTTTACAATATTTCAGTATTATTGACACGGATGTTCCCTTGGCAACGTACTCGGTGACGTTTAACGTAACTATTACTGATGTAAATGACGTAGCTCCAGTGTTTGAGAACTTGCCAAATAATATCACATTGATGAGAGGTCAGAAGAAAGGTAAACTTTTATTCCTACAATAGACAGTTAGTGGACCAAAATGAAAATTGGTTAACCAATTTTGTTATCAAAAATATTACGTTTATTATTATCATAGTTACATGTCTTCTAAATAGTCGTGATTATGGCATGGAGACCAATTATTTAATGGGTTGTGCGGGTTTGTCTTAATGAACATCGTATGATTACTTGATGAATCATGATGTCCTCGTAACGTTTATTGAAGTGATATTCCTTTATGTGATTAACGTCATTTCCAAGCATATATATGATGGGCCTACGCATGAATTTTCCAAATATGACATATTCAGGACCCGATCTTCAGAAGCATACAAATCTGAGCTAAATCTCTATTTTGCTATGTGTCTTTAAGTTATTTTCCATGTTGGATCTTGTATTGAATCAAAATTAGCATCACAAAACTAAAACAATGTGGTAAGTTTATTACAACAATATTTCTTGAGCCCAAATCTATACTCTGATTTAAGCATAATCTCAATTTAAGCAGATATTTGTATTAGAGATGCCTTGGGCGATCAGGGGCCAGGTATTCAAACACTCATACTTACTCATTTGTTTGCAGACTACTATCTATACACAGTGAACGCCACAGATGATGACGGGACGGAACCTAATCGTCAGATAGAATATCAAATCTTCTGTAAGTAAGACATCACTCAGATACTGTTTATACAATGTATACGTTACACAAATATTCACGGTCCCATAGTACCTCATCCTGCGATAATGATTTTTTTTGGTTAGTCTTTCGACCTTTGACAGCTGAAATCTGGACTTTCAGCGGTAAAGTTACTTTTCTCGTTCAGTTTTGTATTGGTTATTGTGTCGTTTCGTTGTTGTTTTATGTTTTCTGTGCTCGGCTGTTTAAGTTGAAGGTTGCCTGCCCTGTCCGGTTTTTAGTATCTTTTTAGGAAGATTCTGTAAATGTTCTGATCTTCCACAACCCTGTTTCTCTATTTACACTATTTTGATAATTATATACATTTGTGTGTTTTGAATCATCTGTAGTGAGGGGGCATGCCATTTAAATAAGTTTAAAAAATAGGTTTTTTTTGTTTAATTTTTCTAGGTCGGCTTTCAGCACTTTAGCCGTTCAGCCACCCTTTGACATTTCAACTCCCCCTTGGTAATTGGGCTACCTATAGAAACCTTCGTGTGTGTCTCCCTTGGGAGACTATTTCCCTCTTGGTGGGTGTGCAGCCAACATCGAACATTTTCATACATAGCCCTCACATGTACTTATTCACACCGTGTTCGAGTGGAGCATGTGGGGTATTCTTGCTCAGAGAAATTAAGCAGTGGTCCAGACGGGGTTGAACCCGGGACCTTTCGATCCCGAAGCACACGCCCTAGCTCTAGTCCAACGCTCCCCACTATCAGCATTTATGACAATTCAATTTGGAACTATAGGAATTGAGGGACTTATTTACTTACCTAACTACTTCCTTTGTTACTTAACCCCCTTCATACCCATGTGGACCTTAACATACAATGACCTCTATCTATAGTCCGCCGAGGATAACACTAGCCTTCCTTTACAAATACAAATTATACTGAAATTAAATTATCAATGTTCATTTTTGTTCAAATTTGTGCATATTCACTTTTAATGATACACAAAAGTAAAGAGTAATCTCCGGCGATCTATACGTCGGTCTGTTCTGGGTATTATCTACCTTTCTCACAAAGATGCTCCCATTTGTGCGACTTAGATGTCGTCATAGTTATGCATCATGTTGCAGCCAGGTTTTCTTTTACCGGTTGTTGACCATCGAAGAGTAATCTCCAGTAACCGGATCATGACTCATTTACGGCAACGTTAATTCAACATACATTGTATCTTCATTTAGGGCATACTTTAGTATTTCCTTACCTCTGTAAAAATCATTTTTGTTACTTTTTACACAGCGGGAAATGATGACGCAATGTTCCATCTTGACGCAACGTCCGGTAATTTGACGTTAGTGAGGGATGCTAAACATATACCCATCTCTGTCTCAGAATACGTGCTGGTGATAGCAGCATATAGTAAGTGTATAGTTTATGTATGTAGTTATGTGGGTGAATCTGATTGAATTTATCAGTCTAAAGAACTCTGGTTGGAACGTTTTTCGCCTATCAAGTACTATGCGAGAAAGTCGAGCGTCTAGCGCTCGTAGGCGGTGCTCTTTGTATACAATATGAAAGATATTCTTTAATACGGAATACCCAAGAATTGTTGGTTCGAGATGCCGTATTGACTCGGATTTCTCCTGTAATGTCACGAAGCCGCTAGGTCGTGCGAGATGCGGTATATACGGCCCAATGAATCAACACAACTGCAGTGATATACATGTACCTGAAAAGTGATAACAACGCACCGTGCATACATTGTACATTCAGAAATGTTGATGATGTACGGAAAATGTAATCCGCGGCGCTGTATTCAACTACGCGATTAAGGCTATATTTGTGACTATACATTTATATTATTTTTATCGACCCAAACTTTGGGTCAATAGAATACCTTTGATGATAAATAACGCACTTCTATCACATTGTTGAAAAACCTCTTTATATGTCTCTTTGCTTAGTTCTTATTTAAATAAAATATCTGTGAATTAATTCTGTAAGCCTATTGCGGTCTTAAAAGGTAAATATAATACAAATGTACACAATCAGTAAATGACAATAATTAGATTTTATGAGATCTATAAATGACCTTATTTATGGCACTTCAATTCCATTTATTCCACATCATGAGACGGAGTTTCTATGTTGTAAATAATGACATGTTTTGAAAACATTGTGAAATATTACCCCGATCTATTAACATTATAATCACAGTTAAAGAGTCCAAAACGTTTTATTTAATTTAATTTATTGTTATGCTAAACCGACCAATTTACGTCATATAATACATGAAATGTACTTTCTTTGTAAATCAAACTCTCTCATACCTCAACCGAATAAGAGTTGCCTACTGCCATAATTTGTACATTATATTTTTCTTTAAAGCCTTTGTCATATCAGCCGCACGATTAGTTATAAGAACGCGCGATAAACATTTTTGTATCTAAAATATAAACGAAATTAATAAATTCATTGCGTGAGCGACTCGAGCTAAACAAAATGCACTATCTACGTATAGTTCACCGGGGATAACTCTAGCCTTATCAATAAGCAAACATTTTTTTTAATGTTGAAAGCAAACTATATAAACACTGCACGGTCGACTAGCCGCCAGTTATCAGCGTATATCATTAAAAGTGTATATGCACAAGATTGAACAAAGATAAGTATCGAAAATGTATTTAATTTTCATTTTTATTTGTAAACAAAGGCTAGTGTTATCACCGGCGAACTATTGCAATTATATTTATTAATCAAATTATTAAATACGAGCGTAGCGAGTGTGATAAATATAAACGCTGATGTCAACTACGTAAAGTCGGATTTTTGTGCTCTGTCGCTGGTCATCTACTTGAACGTTAGTAATGATAACAGCTTATTAAGCATAGGGTATGTGTCCGAACACAAACCGTTAAATTGTAATTGTACAAAATATAATAACACTGAATTTGCCGTTATACATTGAACGACTATAGCTGTTTTAACTTATGGACCCGTCCATTGAGTATCTAAATATGTCAAAGTACCTGCGATAGGTTGAAAAAAGTCTAATCATCCAGGCGGTTTCGGGTAACTTCACAGTGACGTCACCCATGTTTATGTTTTCAACTATCAAAATAGGTAAAGTCCTCTTCAGATTACTTCGCAGTGACGTTTTGGGCACATCCGAGCCAGTAAGCAATCGATATTATCATTATTTTAGTGAACATTTTATATTAATGGTTTAACTGAAAGGCCTATTTAGTGGTAGAAAATTTGAACCGGTTGTAGAGCACGACATTAATTGTTTTTAAATGGCCTATTTGTTCTAATCCCACTTTGATCAATACTTTTTTTGTAAATTTGTTATTTTTAAATCAATTTTAATGCTGTCTAACCTGGCAGAATATAAAATACACCACGTTGGAATTTAAACATACGTATATATTGATATTGTTAAATCAGAGCTGATTGCCAGTCACTAACATAATTGAATAATATTACTATAATCTGAATACTAACATATGTAAAAATAACTTTCAGATAAGTATTTTATATATAAATGTATGATAATACCGAGTACCTACTGACTTGTACAAGCCTAGCCTAACCGGACTATATTTTGATTATTTACATGTACATGTATTTAGTCTTGTTTTTAACTTCAGTGTAAACAACCTGTATACGTATGGTTTTAATTTATTCAAAGTATTGATTGCTATACATGTTATTTTAACACAGTTTAGTATAGTTAAGTCAATATGACGCGGTTCAATACGTATTCCATGCATTATGGGGTTTCACACTCATAATTGCTTCAATGCGTGTATATGACATTTGAATAAGATGTCGAACGCACTTTCCATAGACCATTACAGACTATTACGTCTCTGTTAAAACCCTTGAATATAAATTAAATCATCACTTTCTGAGTCTTTACAACATTTCCCAGCATGATAAGTAAATATTTGTTTCTAGTGAAATATTGAGTACTTTAAAAACAAGTCTATCAACAGCCGGGTCGTTTACCTGTGTTTACTTTTACTTCTCCAACATTGAACCTTTATACAAATTGTATTTTCATGTATTTGTATACAGATCATTAATACGAGAAGTATCCAACTTTTATTTGAATAGAGTTGATATTTTAATGCAAACGCGATATAAATTAAATGTCTCTTCTGTATCGTGTAGAGGTTTGTCTAAGGTAACAATTATTCACTTACTGTATGGTCTGTTTGCAATATGGCTAGAACCAAAAACAACACCTTTGTAGAGGGTTATCGCAACCATTGGTTATAGAATATCTAAACAATTCCTACAACCAGAAGAGGGACTAAATTAACAGAAGCCGGAAGTATCCATCGGAACTGTCAATCAGTTTATTTAGAGGATTATGTACATGTATGTCAAACTTGTATTCACCAACTCCAATACCCCAATGAGCGGATTTAGCCCAGTGGTAACGCACTGGACTGTCAATCCAGAGGTCGTGGGTTCAATTTCTGAAATATTTATAATATGTCCCGCTATATCTGACCGTGTGTAATGCGTATCTGGGTAAAGGTGCCAGGAAGCTGTGTATCGGTGCTATACACCGGACACATTAAAGAACCAGGCTGTCTATTCGAAAAAAGAGCTAGGCGCACTTCTGCAGCGCCGGACATGCCTGTATTTAAGGTCTCTCTCTCTCCATTCAGGGGCTTTCTCACAGTCTGTCCGTCTGGTCAGATCATGCTGTATCTGCACTGGTAGAGGATGCACCTGTGCCCGTGTGGCTTCAACACTATAATGTAAAGTGCCTTTGAACGTGTGTTCTTATGAAAAAGGCGCTATATAAATATTGTATATTTAAAATGTCATAAGAGAGACAAAAAGGTCAATGTGAACACTTGTTACCTCTAATGAGACAACTTTTAACTATTGATAAACGCACAAAAATAGAACATGATGTATGAGAAATGTTTACGAGGCTACCCATAAGTTAACAATCACTAATGAGCACCATTATGTTCGCGGCAAGACATGACATGTCCTGCTGTTTGATATACTCTAAAATAAACCTCATACTTAGTCCTGGAATCAAACTTGAGTGCATATATCTGTGTTCATCAGGTTCAACTACGTATTTGGACAACATGTTGAATAAACATGTTGCTTGACACATCATTATACAAGAATTTAGACTTTTCGATTGATCTGGTCAGCATGAACATACCGGATGTTAAAGACTGTTCAAATATGTGGGGCACCTCTCGTACATTGTTGTAAATGGTTTGCATTATACATAACCATAACAACATTACATTAACACATTTGTTGTTGTAAATAAGTGTCTAGTAAACACAATGGTTAAGAGCACGTAAAACACTCGGAGGGGGCAGCATTGTTATGTAGAATGCACTTGGAATGCGGACAGAATGTATTGGTATATACATGACATTAAAACATGTACGTACCTTAAGTACAACGGATTCCCATTTCAGGTGACAATGATGGCGATACACTAGCCGAGTTTTCCATCTATACAGTGAATATATACCCGGATAGTCCACCAACATGTACTCATGACTCAGTCTGGACAGAAATAATTGACTCCAATCTTGCTGCTTCCGGTGACACCATACAGGTACTCATTTTTATGAGCGTGTGGTATGCGATAGGCAAACAATGTCGGAATGAGGATATTATAGCAGTTGATTTTGTTTGCCCATTTCGACTGGTCTATTTCGTGTCTGATTCCCCTTCCAAATATTACAGAAGTAGTGATGTAGTAGTTCTGAACTATTGGGAAAGGGGAACAAGACTATATTCTGCTCCATGAAACAGCCAATAGACACAACTTCATAGTGATGCTCTATAAATAAACTTTCAGTGGTTTAGTTCCATTGCCCCGTTTAGTTGCACGATATGTCTTATTTCTGTTTTCTATACTCGGTTATTACAGTCACCATGAGTACATGTGTACTGCCTTCCATGTACTCTTTTAATTATCTTTTTCCACTTCACATAATAACGGACCTGCCAAAAATGTTGATATGTAATAAAGGTACGTTGGCAAAATAGTTCGTCAGAGTGTATTCATATTTCAGTTTCTTGACTCCTGGAGTTGTTCAGATGACATGGTCAACATAACGTTCGAACTGGGGTCAGGTAAAGCTTGCCAATGGAGCATTCGTTCATCCATTTATATAGATGTCTAACTCATTTTACAAATTCCCTAGTGTAGTGGAAACAGTTCAAAAATAGTTATATTTGATTACACTGCATATACGAGGGGCATTCTAAACGTTCTGATAACTGAGTGATAACTTGACATTGGATGGTCAGAATTTTAAAAAGTGAACATTTTCTGAAAGATCAATCTTTCATCGAGATATCAATAGAAAAATCAGTAATGTAACTCTGAAAATATCTATTTCATTGGTATTCAAACAATAAATGATTTTGGGTATTGACTGAAATATCCATTGAACACGCGAGGGAATTGCGTTGTATTGACCCCATGTATATTGCAGAGCGCACTGCTAAAGCATCAATCAAACTGAATGAAATAAATTTGATATTATTTTAAATATGCATATTAGTTATTTCGAATAACCTTAAGATATTTAAAAAACTTTGAGTAATTAATAAATTATCAGCAATATAATTATACAACCCATATGGGAGCCCATTTTTCCACATATAGCCCGTACTTAATTATAGACATATGATACGTATACGGACTAACATCTACTCTAAACAAGTTAGATTGTCTAGATTTGAATGTGTATTTTCATTCGGGAGACGTTATAAATGTGACTTTCGTAAAGTTTGATTTTGGAAGCAACATATTGTGCCCTACCCTTGATTTTACAAAGGGGGTGGGGTAACAGGATACCCTTATGCATGTAATAAAATGGTCGATAGTCCTGATTCCTATAGTTTAATTAGTTGCCCCAACTCCAAATGAAGGAAATATATAATTATTTTTGTTTTGCAAAATGCTATTTCGAGGATATCACGTCATAAATTTAAACACGTTTTTTTGGCCACGTGGTGATATTCTTTAAGCTGCTGTACGGTTGAAATTATGAATATTTAAGAATTCGTACTAAGTTGGAATAAAAATAGCATATGTATGTACAAAATGGCCACACGTTTTATGTAACACGTCCAGCAGTAAAATGCAATAACACGTAAAGTGCGTTATTCCGGTAAAATGGCTGTTTTCAAGAGCATTTGGGACGTAGTCTTTTCCATGTACGTCTGAAGTCATTTATACTGTCACAACAATAGTTTCCATTTGTTATTAGATGCACAGATATGAAATACAATATATGTGTAAAATCCAAACAAATTGAATTGAAATTAAATAAATTATTAACAATAATGTTGCCCCTTCCAAGGGATGATATGACTCATTTTGGCAAAAATTCATTGGGTAAAATACCTACATGTAAAACTGCAAATAGGTGAATATTGAATTATTTGATATTATAACCATTATATGTTTTCGATGGAGGAGGGTTGTATCTTTCAGAAAATGTTCACTTTTAAAATATCTGACCATGCAATGTAAAGTTATCACTCAGTTATCAGAACTTTCAGAATGCCCCTCGTACATGTATATTATACGTAGTATTTTAAATTGGGTTTCATTAGAAGTTTGTTTCAAATTGTTTGGGAAAGCGTTCTACCATCTCAGCCAAGCTCACTGATAAAAATGTCTGCACTCATACATGCATTGACTCCAATCCTTAAATGACAAGTTGACGGCGGAATTCTGCGATTCGTAACCACACTCTGGCACAAATGCTCCGGCGATACGGAAACAGCCTCGTTATTATTTGACTAGGAGGTTATCAACCACGGTCTGCTGAAAGTTAAAATAACTGGGATACATTAGTTACATTAAGATTGCGTGACTAGATTATAAACCACTGTTGTCAAATATCTGCCATCCAATCGCACAGTAGGTATCCTCTTGGAATCTCTTAAGTATCTCTGTGTGTTCATTTGCAGTAATTGGTAACTTAACATCGGATGACCTATTTGATGTAAATGCTGCCACCGGTGACATTGCACTTCTAAGACCATTTTCTATAACAGAAGTGTTAGATCGACAGTTTGTGGTAGAGATAATAATTTCAGATTCAGCAACTCAAACGGTAAGTACATTTATCATAGGTGGCTTTAAGTATCCCTACGACCACATAAACTCTTGCCTGGGCAAAGCTGAGGCCCATGTGTGTGCAAAGTATATCTGCCTTATTTTTATGAGGAGCATGCATATAGTCGTTGCTTCATATCCCTCGAGTATACGTCCACCCGCATTAATATCCGAGAAAGTTATCAGAGACTAAGGTAATGGTTTCAAAGATTGTTCGCAACTGCCGGTTCCGGGATTGCCTTTGATCATGCCATACTACGAACGTATGAGCCAATGGAATAAAGAATTGACCAAGAGAGTACTAGCAATTATTTTAATTTACTGTCATCAACTTTTAATTAAATAAGAAGAATTGCAGGAACAACGTCTATATGCAGAAAACAACAGTAAAATTTTGTAATACCGGTACGTTATATGCAATGTATTAATTACCCAGTAACCCCATGATACATTTATATATTTCACCGTACTACATGTATATGATCAATTCCATTTACAAATATATAACGTCAGTTGACCTATTGTTAAACAGCCGTATTCGAATTTCAGGAGACTTTTCTAGTGTATATGAATGTGACAGCCCTAACGTGTCTACCAAATCCAAGGCGACTGTACGTGAGAATGGATCAAGGTAGAAATGTCTAGTACCAAGTCCAGTTCTACAGACTCCTAACATGAATGAATTCTAGTACATTTTATACACATTGGCACAATAATATTATAAGAATGACTTATTTAGTCAATACAGTCAGTGTTGTTATCCCTATACCAATCTATTACTACTATGGTGTGATTTTGTTATATTCCTTTCCTCTTCATTCTCAGTGGAACATAATGCTTCAACAAACTGTTTCCCATCTTTCGCGGTATTTCGCTCTGTATGTGGTTGGTCCCCAATAATACCACACGTTTGCTCATTCTGAGTCTCCTCCATGTTGTTCCAAGTAGATCTCGTTTTCTTTTACCAGGTAGTATCCAGTGAATAGCAATTGTTGGTATTCGGTTTTGATTCATTCTCAGTGTTCATGCCCTAGATAATCTCATGCATTTTTGTTTCAGTTTGAATATTTCTACTTTCACGTTTCGTGAATAAGTTTACTAGTATGTTGGTAATTTTGTTTGACCAAACTATTTTATTTAATTTCCTTAAGGAGATGACGTTGATACACCGGTATTCAGAGCCATACATGAGAACAGACTTGACATTGATATTGTAAAGCTGTAGTTTAGTTCTCACACTGTATTCAGTTAACTTCCAGATTGGCTAAACGTTGGGCACTTGATCAGTGTGTTTTGGCTAGTCTATCGTTTGTGTACTTTCCTGCCTAATTGTCTTTTACTTAAAACACTTCCGATTTTAGTTATAGTAATACTTGTCATTTGCGCTAGGGGCTGTTGCGATAGCCTAGTGAACTAATACTTTCGTACTTTGCATTGCTAGGCGATTAGGTTTTGCAGTATAATTACTTATGTTTGAAACCTCCTAAAATTTGAAATTTTTCAGAACAATGTATTCTATTAAAATTTCAGACATTGTATAGTTGATCATAATGCATACTGAATATAGAAAATATCAAAATAATTGTTTATGGGTAATAACATTATTTTATTCTCTCTTCACAGAAGTACCTGGTGTTATATTGTCCAACTTTAATTGTACCACCTTATATGGTATGTCTTACTCACTGAGACAGTATCCAAAAGACACCTTTGATGTTACCATATCATCGGATGATACAGGACATCTTGTATTGAGGGGTAAGGCATTAGTCAAAGTTTACACTTTCAGAGCATTTGTAATCTAGGGACATTTCTTACAAATATAAACATTAAGAGTTGACGTCATTTTCAGCTTATTCCGTATTTAAGTGATTATACAGATTAGCCATGACACAATGCTTAATTTATTGCTTACTGTCCTATGCATCCATGCTCTTGATCATTACTTACTTTCGGTCCAGCAGTAACTCAATGCTTCTTCTTCAATACCAGCAACAAACCCATTTTATTTGTTTCCAGAATCGGTTTTGAAGACAACATTTTACAGTTTGACGATAATAATCAGAGATGATCTGGATATAGCGAGGTTAGAGTTCCAAGTGATCGTTCAAACACGGAGATGTTCAGTAAGCGGCTCAAACACCATGTCCATGTCTCTCTTACAGCTGTTCCTTTGCTGTGCATTCGTACTTTTAACAACGTTGTATTCATGAAGTTCTAAAATTTGGATTTAGCCATAATACGAAAACTGTCGATAACATATCAATAACTTAATTGAGAATGCCTTTTAAATATGTATAAAGTTCATTCAGTGTTTTGCATAAATGGGAGACCATTCACAAAGATGCTGATGTGAGACATATGTAGTATCCTCCCTTGTTGACGATAATAACAGTCGTCGCGTGGCAACCGCTTGATTGAGTTTATGTCTAGTTTTAGGCTTTCATCAACAATTGACCAGTTGCCAGTGGAAAGAACGCGCAGCCAGTTTGTTTTGTAGGTTTTTGTGGAAGGCTATCTTCAGAATCCGTCGAATCTTGCATGCATACATGTGCAAGACGTTTTACAACCGAAATGAAATCGTGTTATCGGTCAAAGAACTCAATTCTTGATTTACATTCGTACTAATCTGATACCTGGAAAGTTATAGAAGCCAATGTATTTTGCTGGACTTACATACGAGTATTACCTACATATGTTGCAACAAAAAGCGTATCAAAAGAGTTCATAACCGTAGCCATGATGACAGTCAGACATGGCCTGTTCAACACTTGTTATGAGATTTGGTCTGCTTGGCGACAAGTGCTTCTAATGAACGGAAAACATAATTATTAAGATTTATCCACGTGAAAGTTCAAGATGTTATATACTCACGTCTAACAAATATGAAGACAACAATCAATAAGTTTCGCTTTTTATCTAATGTTAGCAAACACAAATACAAAGTTGCGATAAGTCACAAATCAATAAAAAATATAACTTAATAACAAGCAAAATACCAGAACAAATAATGCAAGCATAATCATTATAAGTAGACATTAAAATGTTGTTTTTTGGTTTGTTTTAAAGAAAACATTTGTTAGTGTATATAGGAATACGTCTTTGTATTAAAAGTTGAATTGTTATAGTGTTATATTATTGTACTTAAAACGAATTGCATCGATGAACTGTATAATAACACGATACTTCTTTGATCCTTTGATTGATATACCCACTGAACAATCCGTTTTGAAGTCTTGTAAAAACAGTTCACTATAGTTCCTTGTAGTGAAAAAAAGAACTTTCAAAGTAATTAAATCCGCAAATACAGAGCAGATCTAGTTCCCCTTGCATAGTAAAATATGACGTTGACAACACATCTCTGCGCGTTGACAGCGCATCTACATAAAGTCACAGCAACATTGTAGCCGATTAGACAAAACATCTACGACTATTTCTTGAACCAAATTATTTATGACAACACTACAAAATGGTGACAACACTGCGATTAAAGTCAATCGTAGACATCAACAATAGTATACCCTTATTATAAATGGAATCTGATCACATGAAATTTCTAAAACATCAATGCTAAATCACGCCAATGAAATAATACAGCCAAGCACTTACAGGAAATTTGATTAGACACGCGGTTAGCAAAGTAGCAAATGGACAAGGGTGTAACAAAATCTCTGATAAAATGGCGGGAAATGGCGGGAAAGCTTTAATCTATATGTTAATATCATCAGCTCTCTTCTGGAGCCTCGTCATAATCATATTCTTCATCATAGTATTCAGGATTACATGTACGACAACACCGTTCATTAAAATTGGAAAAGTCACACATGTTCATTTGTTCTATAATACTACAATAGTCACTCTCGTCTTCACATACTGAAACATAATAAGGCATAATACGGGTATACATGTATTAGAAAGTTAAGGATATCAAAACGGGTACAACGTTTACAAAATAACAAAATGATAGCAACAAATCGGTCAGGGAAGGCAGCAATGACCGGAAACACTCATGAAAGAACAGTATACATATTTCTAGCCTTGAAAATAGTATCTTTAAATACCGTTAACTGATTTTTGTAGCTAGTATTGCTGGTGGTCTTAGAGCTTACCGCTTTAAATACATGCGAACAATTTAATCTATAGGGAAAAGCACGGACAAAATATGCCAATACGGATTTTAAAATTGTGCACACGCTATCATTGTTTACATTTTAGAAACATTTGAAAGCACTTCTTATTTATATAGGCATACACCACCACATCAAAACTGTTTAAATAATAAACAAATCATCCCTTGCTTAACAATGAGGTCAGCATAAATAGCTTCGAAAGCTAAAAAAAACGATTGATCAGGTTCCGTATATTTGGCATACATATAATCAAACAATGGCTCAGCGATATTGCGATCTAATAATATTTTCATGAAATGCTATACAATTTTCCATACCGTTACAGGGTCCAACTTTACATTTGCGTGTAGTTTTCGGTTGTTGTAGTGTGCTACAAGTGTTTATTGGTGTAATAAGGCCATTCTTACTCCACACACAGGTCAGACTTCGTGTCTTAAAGCCATCGCCGTCACATTTCCCGATACACTACAATATACATTGAGATACATCAACATACATAATGAAACTCGATAGTGTGGCAGCATTAAAGTGGAGCTCATGCATTGCTCGTGATATTCCTTTCCTTCATTGTTCTGTGGGTTTTGTTGTTTTAAGATGGCAAACATTATAACGATACAACAACCAAAAGATACGAAGAATACTTTAATAAGTTTAATGAAGCTAGATTATACCACATTTATACATCGGTAGGTCACACGAAGGTACTGATCCGCAGCATATAATCATTGCTCCATTAAATAACGCAACCACCTGGTTTAAAGAACATTCATAACAGGTACAATTCCGTTGAGAAAGGTCTGATGGGATATAATGTATTTTCCTCACAAGCAGGTTTTGTAATAATGTCCATTCTTTTAATGTTGTCTTTAAGAATTGCTTGTAGTACTAAAGAATCGCCTACTGTTATATTCTCCTTGACTAACCGCTTAAGACAGTTTGGACTGTACGATAAACCCGTGTGTTTTTCGTGTTGAAATGGCACTCAGGGAGACTTACCTCCGACCATTTGGAAGTTTGCCACGTCATCGTACAATCCGCATTAAAACAATTTTGAAGTTTATCTGGAGGAAAACCTAAATGTTTACAGTGAGCATCATCTGTGATTGTTTCGTTAAACTCGTTAAGACAATCTACATCTCGACTTTGTACGGAATATAACGGTCGAACACAATCATCTGTCGAACACTGAAATACATGGTAATATAATATTAATACAATGTACACGAATATGTACAAGGGTTGATTAACAAAAAAAAAACGGAATACTTTCAGAAACTGGACGTTTATTTATTTCAATTTGATTCACCATTTATCGTTGTTAATGACGAACGTTTGAACGAACGCAGTTTCTTATAGCACTGTTACTCGACGTCTGGTGGTCAAAACGTCCTTATATTCGAATGTTGCGATTTAACACACTATGGCGTACCATTCGAACGTTTGTAATACAATGTCTTGTTAAAGTGTGGGTCTTAAAATGCAATGTTGATGCATTACATCAACAATGTCAAATTATTAACTTGACTCAAAAAGCCTGTTTAAGAGACATTTTCTGCGAAGTCGTTGTCTTAAAATGTGTTAGAAGATAATTCAGTGATTATGCCCCCATCTTTGATGAGGGTGTATATTGCTTTGCACATGTCGGTAGGGTTGTCTGTCGGTCTGTCGGTAGACCAAACGGTTTCCGTGCAATAACTCAGGAACGATTTGTTTTAGGATCTTCAAGTTGGTCACTAACAAAAGATGAGCCCTTAGATGAGCCCTATTAATTTTGAGGTCTGTAGGTCGAAGGTCAAGGTCACCGTGACCTTTACCATTTCTGACTATTGTGCTGCGATGGGGGCATTCGTGTTTTACAAACATCTCTTGTTTGATCTTGTGTTGTTAATGGAATGGCATAACATAATCCATGCGTTCTCATAAAGTGGCATATAACCTTTCTGATGAAAGCACATGTAACTCGCAATACACGTAAGTGTATCGAATAGCGTAATGAATGGTGTTAATAGTAACTCTTTGTGGAATAATTTACTAATACAATTACACTAAACCTGATAAGCGAGATTGCAAAGAGTATCAAATCAAATCAAAACATACTTATTGTTGGATGCACAAGCCATGTATGCACGGTTGCTGGCTTACATGGGCTAAATAATTATAAATACCATGCATACCGGTCTGTACAATTATTATAGATATTTAAGTTTCTGTTATTTTGGATTCTGATTATATAGTGTTACACAGTTAAATGCTAGATAATTACAATTAAACAATGATGTTTAAGTTGAAAGTAATATGTTATTATAAGACAAAATGGTAAATAAATTGAAAGAATACATTACTGACCTCGGTCCAATCACCTGTTCTCCATTTAACACACGGGCTGATGTTACAGCTCTGTATAGCTGCAGGTTTGGCTGGCAAACCACGGAAACATTCTTCCTTTGGTAGTATATGATAATATTCCTCCGTAATTATTTCACAGCTCATATTTCTAGATTGAAGACCACCGCCACAGGTCACACTACAGCGTGACCAATCGGTAGACACTAAAGTCAAAGGTCTCTTTTTTCGGTCTACCGGATCCATATACATCATAGTTTTATTCAAAAGTGAATTCTGGCTACTAGCACGCCCGGTTATGAATTTTTCTCTATACACTGTTGCCTGTAATACTTCAAAGCTAGATCCGAAGTCTATAGACACATTCGCTTCTAAACCACCCACTAAACAGCTATAAATACCCTCATCACGTCCAGGTATGACGTCACGCATCCTGAGGGCACCTGAACGTGACACACGAGCGTGTTTTGTGCGCTTGAATTTTAATCCATTCTTAAACCACGTGATTTTCTGTCTATCCAGGCCCACGTGGGGACATTTAAGAATAATATCAGTTTCCGGAAGTACCTTAGCGGTCATTCCAACAATAAGTTTTAACCTCTTGATTTTATTTAGTTGAAAGAATTTCACATTTTTCGATTTTATGACCGGATCAGGACATGCCGTAGTATTGCATGCCATTTCCGTTTCCGGTTTAAGATTAATGTCACAATCTGAATAAGAAACATTCGATACTTTCTCATTGCGAACCCTTTGGCACAGCGGTGGTCGTACTCGCACCCCTAGTCCACATGTCACCGAGCACTGGAATAACAATACACGTATTTAACTACACGCAGAAACATATCACGTTTCATGTATATCAATATGCAGAGCAATCTCCATGGACGAAGCAATGTCCTCTTCAGGACTCATTATTTAACTTAGCGACGCCTTTATTTCACAGTTCTTTGGGTAGTTGCAGCACTAAAGAAATGGCAGTTCAAAAGGTGACTAGATAGGGCCGTTACCATGCGCCAAATGGTAATATGCAAAACTCGTAATATTCAAATATGAAAATAAGTTATAAACATTAATTAGATGTTTCATTAACCAAGACATTTCCGAAAGCCAATTCGCAACTCAATCAACGAGAATAGTACAAGAAGGACCCAAGGTCGCTCACATGCCATAGAAGTGCAGCTCCCCTAGAATCCCGAATAATTATTTTAATTATAAGTGAGACCATTACTGTCTATATGTATGTACAAGCAACTATGGACGTACGGACGGAAGACGGACGAAGAGCGATCACAAAAAAATCACATTCCATATTATAGGTAGAGTGTACAATATGGGAATATATTGCACGGTCATATGATACAAACAAAGCTCGCTTATTTGAAAAATAAAACATAGAATCTGTTTTATCCACCTTGAGTAGTTGACAGTATACACTTATTTCATGTCTGTTTGGTTAACAGTCAAAACTATTGTCCCGAGGTATCGGGGAAGACTTTTGAACTGTTGCACGAGGCCGACAGGCCGAGGGCAACAGTTCAAAATGTCTTCCGCCGATACCGAGGGACAATAGTTTTGACTGTTAACCCAAAACAGACATGAAATAACTGTTTTATTACCTAATACTCTATATAACCACAGTAAAGTTCTACTTATACAACAAACAAAAAGGATATTTCTAAGACATTTTGTCATACTAATAGCGGATATTAGTTATAAATTCAAGACTGTCATTATCCCCATGAATTTATCATCAAACAAAGAAAATCGGCATTTGCAAAAAGGGACAAAACATTGTTCAATAGTTATATTAAAAATACGCTATAGATCTAGCAGGGTGTTTTTGCAGGAATTTATATTGCGCATCGTAGTGCGCAGGTAACAGTTTATCCAGGGGTGTAACAGTCAAAACTGTTGCCCTCCTGGCAATGAACTGTTTCATACCTGAATCTAAAAATAAACATTAAGACATGAAACAGTCAAAAATAACGAATTACTCGTTATATAGAGTGCTAGGTAATAAAATACAATATTTACCTCCGACCAAGAACCCACTGCCCACTGTGCCGGACAATGGTTTGTATTACACGGTGTTGCTCTGTCTGGTATAGACTGACCACACATAAAATCTGAAAACATATTTCAGATCGTGTCCTAAATATATGAACACAATAACGCAATCAATTAATATGTAACTATAAGAAGACTTTTAAGGTAACTGTTAAACAAAGATAAATGTCAACAAAAACACGTGTAGAAATTAATTATATATTATATTTAACGTTTCGGCATTTTGCCTTCATCAGGAAATACATATAAAGTCACGGTAACTGTTAAACATTCAATGTGTGTGTCTTTCTAAGACTGACATTTTACGTGTCATTTTATAGCAAACATAATATCGTATGTCATGATAGTGTTGAATTCCTTGACTGGCTCTTTTTTATATATTAAATTATAACAGTTTTGGTATCACAGTTTAAAACAATCTTTATTGGTTAACAATATTTCGCACGACACACACTATTTTCTAAAATTCCATCAGTCTATCTAATCTAATTAGCAAAATAGCTGCAAAGAACATGCGTTGACTCAAATAAAAATTTTGAGTAGTCTATTAATGTAACCCCTACCAGGCATATTGATGACGATAGGACCTTGTGCAATCTCCTGTATACATCTCACTGTTCTGGTCTTCACGCCACTACCACAGGTTTTAGAACATTCACCAAACTCTTCAACTTCCCATCTATCAATAAAATAAGTAAGTAAGTAAGTAAGTAAAGACTTTATTTATCGAGGCTACACATTCGGTTTCCCAATCCTCCATGTGGGCCTCAACAATACTCAAAGCGACATTAAGCCTTAAACCGCTATTTTCAAAAAGCAGTAACTTGGTAACCTATTTGAAGAGCTATGTATTTTGAGCACTTTAGTTGAGTTCTAAAGGTGGAAAACACCATAAGATGTAAGAAAACGGAAACACAACCTCCAGTTTGTTTGTTTACAAAATAATGAATTATAAACAAAACTTTTACAATTATATAATCTAAGGGAAGCAACTTTTGCAAAATTAGTATTTTGACATCCATACATTTTACTAAACTGTGATTTTTGGCATAGTTTTTCGACAGATACGTTTAACATTCTGTCGTCAATTATTAGTCATTTGTGAAAAAGATTCTCATTCCTTGAATTGAGTCTATTAACTGGATGGTCGGAAAAAATGGCTATGGGGGAGATGATGGGGATTTAATAAAGGTTCCTTTATTATAAAATAGTAAATGTTATATCTAAACGAAATGGTATTAAAACGTTTTCAAGAAATAACCAACACATAACTCTTCGTCGAACTATTTCATTAGCATATAACTACTCGTATTTCCAGTGTCCAGTTGTACGTGCTCTGTATGCTATGTATTTATTATTATGATCGTATATCTTCACGGCAAATGGTAGGTTTGTGTGTGATGTCCGTTGTTATAGTGTGCAACAATTGTACTGGACTCTTAACTCTTAACAAACCTAACAGAATAACAGATAAAAACGGAATTTTCGAAATTTTCCAAACCAATTGTGTCCCTTTATAATATAAGTTAACTGACTCCTTGCAACGCTCTGCTTGCAGACACCTAATGCATTGGTAACAAACCGGATTCGATCACCGTGCGATGATCTGACTGCTTATGTTATGGCTAATCGGGCTGGAGGTTGGACGGACATCAGTCGGTCACCAGGGTATTTTGAATGATCTGACGATGACCGGAGAAGTTTAAAGTATCACTTGAAATACGCAAAGATACTCATCAATGCCGGGGCTTTGGGTACATACCGGTAACACGGACGTCGTCCGATTAATCTGCGACACATTTATAAGTTTACTGTCTGTAACAGTTATAATTCACATTTGGTTTGTACATTTCGGCTTTTTGTAAACATTATTCGAAGGCTATTGGAATGAACTATCAATAGTTTACCTTTGTGGACATGGCTGAACGTTACAAATCCTTCTTTCAGCTTGAACATGTGGTGCTTCAATACAGAACGAATCATTCACAAACGTACCATTCTCTTTCAACACACACTGAAGAATGGATTCCTGAATACCTGCATGAATAAGTCCAAGAGTAATTAATAGAAAGGTTGTGCCATCGGTACACAGCTATCCATTCATAAGAACCGTTAAACACACATACCATATTTATACTATTACGTATGAAGAAACGGTACACATAATAATATCTTTATTATAGTAATGTTATTGTAAGTGCGTTTACTATATATTTGAATACATTCTGAGGTCATTTATTCAATAAACAGTTATTTGTTAAATAAGAACAAGTCCGGCATTGTGTCCGGCATATTTCATTCACACATATACTACCAAGTGATGTTCTATATAGAAAAACATGTTATCATATGTTTGACGTCGCGGCAGCGTAATAAAGCCATTATTTATTTTTGATAATACACTAGTGTAATAAAGCTTTGACGTGACGTCGTCACTCAAAGAATAGGCGACGTCGTCAAAGTTGCGCGTTTTTTATAGTGAAAATAAGTAGTTATTTTATGTTTCGGTCAAAAATATAGCTAACATATGATAAAAAGAACATTACATTTGTGACTTTCCACATTCAATATGAAAAGACACTAATATCCTCTATATATAAACCATAAATCAAAGTTAGCATCAATCGTGTCCTTTTATAGAAGATGTCCGATTACTACAAACACAGTCAATATGAAATTTTGATTTGGTATATTTACAATGGGCGGCTATACATAATAACTACAGCTAGTGGCTTACTTCTAGTTTTCTGTTTATTTTTTGTTGTTGTTTATTTTTATTATTCCTGATGAAGACAATACAGTCGAAACGTTGAGCAATCCTGGAGTTTGTCTTGATTTACTTTATTTCCAGTTTTCTGCAAACACATATTCTATTAACTTTCTGACGTATCTATCTATATTTACCTCCAAGACAAGACGCGCTACATGACGTCATACCACTTTGTGTCCATTCGTACAGTTCGTAACATGGTTCGGCAGCTTGACATTTCTCATACTCCATTGGTTTTGTTTCTGAATAGAACACTTTGAATTAGTTACCTACCCGTGAAATCTAGGTAATAATACCCAGACTACACTTCTCATTTCTGTCAGAGAATTGTTCTGTCTTCACATGGATCTGGTGGAACTGAAAACTGATGTAACGCTTGGACGGAACTCAGATGTCTTGCTACTGAGTTCTATCAGAGCTTTCATCTGTTCGCAGTATCGTCAGAGCCTTATGGAAACAGCAGTATCGTCAGAGCCTTATGGAAACAGCAGTATCGTCAGAGTCTTATGGAAACAGCAGTATCGTCAGAGTCTTATGAAAACAGTAAAGTTCTCTAACGGAACTAAGGAGCTATGAATCGGGATAGATACCGTGGAGAACATGATGTAAGTAAACAATGTCAGGTCTTACAGGAGGTTGTATCTCCATTAGTAATGCCTCATCAAATTATGCATCTACATTGTATGTTTTATAAAAACAGGGAGATAAAAGAAAGAGGAGGTTGCAAAGCAGAACGTAGTCGTGTGTGATTACGTGAAGACTACATTTTGTGCATTACGTTATCCAGGTATGTGTAGTTTGTACAAGTACAGAACTTGTGACAGTCACTGAGTCCATTGAAATGCGGTACATATATACGATTAATAGCTAAGAACACAACTAGATATGTCCCAAAGTAACAAGTTACCATTGCGACCATTTCAAACGGTTAAATATCTACAACAAAGTGTTACCATTGCAATCTTCATCCGGTAGGTCATGGAATTCACCCATAAATGGTAGAAATACCTGGCAACGAACAAACCGTCGCCGCAAGCCTTCCCCACAGGTGGCGCTGCACATGTCCCATGTGGTCGTCACAAACCTAAAACACAAATCGTTCCAAACTAGACCATGACAAAATCATATCACTAAGCATTGTACGTTAGTTATACAATTTAGGAGTACAACGCTTTCATTCTGCTTCAAAGTTAATACATTAGTATATACATGTTTTAAATGACATGTCTTCTCTGAAATGACATGTCTTCTCTGGACAAATGGGAGGAAAATACTACATGATTGTGTGAAAACCTCTAAAATGCTTTCATGACGTCGCACGTGTACGAAGTGCTCCGTTAGTGGTAACCTGTACTTATTACAATGTTTGTGGTATGTGTTCCCTTCGTGTTATCTCAATGGAACTTTCAGAAAAGGTCTATATTCGATTGATTTATCAGCTGGTAAAACTTCAAATATGTACTTTCAGTGGTTTGGTTTATGTAAACGCAGTCTAAAAAACTGTCCGGCCATCCCTTGTACGTGCATGATCAATAAAACAAATACAATGTACAACTTAATAAATGTAGCGTTATTTTTTGACACTAAAGATTTCGGATCTTCACAATGTGGTAAGCGTTATCAATATATTCGAGAACTTTTCATCGATAAATTTTGTTTTGTAAATGATGTTGAAAAACAAATCATCATCATGCACGACCGAGTGTACTTCTAAAATATTTGTATTCATGCAATATAGATCTACATTACCTCGTAATTGTATTGTTCTTCGATCAATATTTCAAAAGTAACAAAAAGTTCTCGAATATATTTATCACCTCACGCAATATGACAATACCTTGGCTCTAATAAATCTTCTTTGGTGATAGCTTGGTCACCTTGTGGTTGGTCACTGTTGGTTCTGAACTCGCCGACGTTCCTCTCTTGTATATCTACTGCGATAACAAATAAATCACTCGTTACATTGCAATCATATGTTAAAGTATAAAATTTTTACAGCGCATAAACCTAATCACTGTATGACTTATTGGGAAAATATACAATTCAACTTGTATGTCTTATTGCGAGCAAAAACATAGGTGGTTCCCAGTCGCTGTATGACTTATCGGGAGACCATACAATTCAACGTCTATGACTTAATGTGATAGCCGGAAGTTGACTCGTTTATACACTGTTTTCTTAGGTATGGGGACAAACAAGAACCAACTGTTTACTGCTGCGTTGAAACCATCATCATAGGTCAGTGGTTAAGAGCTTAAGATTAAGCTGATAGAAAATACAAACAGAACCAACACTCGGATATTGATTTAATCTCGGTTAACGCCCTAGACTAAACACGATAATCATGCGTTTCAGTTCTGTATCTATAACTGTAAAAAGTGACATAGTAACTGTACGTTAACAACCAACGAGGAGTAGGTCCGTTACTTTGACCATTGGTACTATTACCGTTTCCAGTGATATTTAGAATAAGTCCTGTGCAGTCAGACTAAAAAGTTCAAGCTATTCGTTTTCAAGATAGATAGATATATATTAACGTCTTATTACAGATAAAACCTTGCATCAGTCAGACTGCTACGCCCAAAGAAACAAGTAATTAAGAATTGCAAGCAATACAGAAGTCCCCTGCCGGTTTTAAGCCATTTTCAATGTTTATGTTGCCATAGCAACCACAACTATTTTCGAACATGCATTATCCCCTTATTGCCCCCTATCCACATACCAAGTTTTATAAACCTAGCTTGGAAACTGTTAGAGTTATGTCAGGATCCAGATGTTTTGACGGACGGACGGACTGACGGACGGCAAACCTATAGTCCCTTCCGGTCAAAAACCGATAGGGGACTAAAAAGCATAACGTTTTCTACCATCGATATCTTTCAACAAGCTTGATTGATTGATTTAAAGTAGGTAAACGTGTTAGATTTGAGTTTGGTGGAACCAGCTTACCGTTAAGATAACATGATATGCCTGTTGTACAGTTTTTACTGGTTCTCGGTTTATCTTTGTGACGACAGAATGTATCACCAACATGACGACATATCACCTCACGTTTCTGTGTACCAGTACCACAGCTTACACTGCACTGGAAGAGGGAAATATACAAACATTGTAACATCGACATACTAACCAGGTTGGTATGCAATATTGATCTGATTTAATTGGAGGAAAAGGATAGCTAATCATATCGCCTGTTACTGACCAAGAGTTTAATATGGTGTGATCTGATTGGTTGTCCGTATCCTTAATTCAAGTAAGATCAATACTGAATATAACCCTAGGCCCCGTGATAATGAAAATTTTTGCAGGATCAAATAACTTTAGTGCTCAAACTTTAAATGTTTCAAACAAAATTATACGTATTATAATTTACTTTTATATTCCATGATTTGCCTGAACGCAGAGTGATATTTTCCGGTTATTTTATTGTTGGATTCGTCAAGAGCTAATCAAGTTTCTTACTCAAGTTGAGTAAAGCATGAAAACAACTTTATAATCATAAGATCAGGTTCTATTCCCCCGTAGCAACTTCCACTGTACAACAGTGAGAGATAATGTACGACTGTGTAGAACATTTATAGAAATAATATTTCGGTAACATACTAGTATGTGATTTCCTCTATGACAGTTACACAGTATTCCAGTATATGTTCGGTATTCTACTGCATTGAGTCATTTCATATAATATACTCTAATTAAGTGTACATTCAGCTATCATTGTATCCTTTCATTATGATGGATTTTAAAATAAAGTATAGACATAGATGTGTGTCTCTGGTTAGGGAAGTTACAGACCAAGGGAAACAACTGCGATAAGCTTGTATACCACAACAAAGGGAGGTCACTCAAATAAAGAATACATAGTATATAGTTTGTGAATTTCGAACTATAAAACACCAACCAGAACTGCTAGAAATTCAAGTGATAAAAACTCGTACTAAGCTTGGGCGCTTAGTTGTACCGATGAAAATATCGTATCATTATGAAACACCAGTTCGAGTTAGTTTCCTATCAAAATACAATGCTTTGTAAAATTAAAATGTTGATATTGAAAATATGCCAAAACGCCAAAGTTAACCACGCTAGTTTACATAAAAGTACTCGTGCTTCTTCGAAACAGTCAGCAGTGTTATATACGAGGTTTGCGCATTTCATTAATAATATAAATTATACATGTAATTATTTGACAGTAAATTGCCTCAATAACCAACAGCAAGTAGTTAAGGGAAAACAACATCAAATGAATTCCTACCACAGACCATTCCCCGGCGTACCACGTGGGGCAAATATGAGCATTACATGATTTCCGTGATGAAGGTCGACTGGTTCCATCACATGACCGATCTCTCATCAGTTGCTGGGTACCATCTTCAAACGTTTGTATACACGTGACTATACGCCAGGAAATACCGACTCCGCAGTCACGTGTGCAGTTTTGCCAAGGACCAACTCGCCATCTGACAAAAATAATTATTATAGCATTTATGGTTCAGTGAACACTGAACATTACAAGCTGAACGATTTCTAAACATATTAAAAAGACCTAAGAAAAATGAAGAGATTCTGATGACATATTGTGTCTATACAACATTCCAAAATACATTATAACATCCTGAGTACGAAAATAACTGGGTTTCTATATGCTAAAATAACTGGGTTTCTAAATGCTAAAATAACTGGGTTTCTAA
Source organism: Spisula solida (assembly GCA_947247005.1). Lineage (NCBI taxonomy): Eukaryota > Metazoa > Mollusca > Bivalvia > Venerida > Mactridae > Spisula > Spisula solida. The sequence continues at coordinate 38,921,426 of OX365951.1, forward strand.
ATGCTAAAATAACTAGGTTTCTAAATGCTAAAATAACTGGGTTTCTAAATGCTAAAATAACTGGGTTTCTAAATGCTAAAATAACTGGGTTTCTAAATACTAAAATAACTGGATTTCTAAATACTTAAATAAATTGATTTCTGAATACTAAAATAACTGGATTTCTGAATACTTAAATAAATTGATTTCTGAATACTAAAATAACTGGATTTCTGAATACTTAAATAAATGGAATTCTGAATACTAAAATAACTGGAATTCTGAATACTAAAATAACTGGAATTCTGAATACTAAAATAACTGGGTGTCTGAATACTAAAATAACTTGGTTCCTGAATACTAAAATAACTGGATATCTGAATACTTAAATAACTCGATTTCTGAATACTAAAATAACTGGATTTCTGCATACTTAAATTACTGGATAAATAACTGGGTGTCTGAATACTAAAATACATTGTAACTGGATTTCTGAATACTAAAATAACAGGATTTCTGAATACTAAAATAACTGGATTTCCAAAGAATTAACGGATAATTCAAATTCGAAGCGTATAGAAAAAACAACAACTCTGGTGATCATGAATGTAAGCTTCTGACACAGTTTGTATGAACCACAGCATGTGCTACCATAAGACGGAGGAAGAAATCTGACGATATTTGTAATAAAAACACCATTGCCATCGCCTTTTTGTTTTACTAAAATATGACAAAACAGAGGGGTAAAACATCAGACACATGAACAGCTAGAGATAACATTATTGTTGCTAGTCGAGAACATATTTGCACACTGCGAGGAACAGAGCTATGAGAATGGTATTGGAGGTGACATATCACGCTTACATATAATCTTATCTTTTTCTGTTGTTTGCATTCCTGTTGAATTAATTAATGTTTAATGTTTTGCATGTCGTAAATGATACCTACAAAACATTATACTTATCATAATAGAATCAAGCATTTCTTGTTACCTGAGGGTTTCGTAGATTTTTATATTACAAAACATGCTTTGAAGAAAACACCACAAAACGTGGATGCAATTTTATGGTTAATTAGAACCCATTCTTATCAGCGATTCAAAGTAAATGTATCTACAAGCGTTGGATACACTATGGTGTTCTGCACGTCGCTATGTTATGTCGGTTATACGATAACCAAATTGCCGAGACCTACCGCGGAAATGCGCGAGCTAGCTTGATTAGTTTACAAAACCATTCATATCCGTCCAAAACGATTAGCAGAACATTTGACCAAATCTCCCCCAAGTTCACCATTTGTTATTATTTAATGAAAGGGTGACTTAGGTGCCCGTATGCATGCTTGTACGTACGTACATCAATTTGTCCCTTTGGTGCAACAAGATCTTATCTTACAATACAGTATAGTACATCCTTGTTGCACCTTGTTGCGCCAAAGGGGCTAATTGTAATTCCAAGTTGTAAGCAATGTCCGTAACGACTGCATGCTGCGTAATTTAAAACCAGTAGACAATCTAGAAGTATTCAAACCCCGATCTGAGATAGTATTCCCCAATCAAGATTCGGACGAACTGCCTTCGATACGGTGTGAGGTGATTAAACTATCGTCTATAACTTCACCAGAGTCATCATTTTGATAGTAAACATAAACTTTTAGTGTTTCGTGAACCTGCATAATTATAACACCAATAATATCCATTACCAGTATTTAAAATACACCCAAGGGATTAGGCCTTCCAATAATTGGTTATTATTTCTCAGTAATAGAGATATTGTATTGTGTCGGTAGCGTGTTTATTCAGGCTTACACGCTGATATTGCATGTTAATGAAAGATGCAAACGTACTTCAGTGCCTCGTCTCCATTATTTCTCTGGAATATACCGTTACTTGACTTTCTCCCTAACACAATCATTAGTTTCCACTATTTACGTCTTTTATATTTTATTTTAGAACAACCAAAGTGGTACAAAGCTGGAGTATCCATCATTGAACGGAAGAACACGGCATTATGACTAATGTTGTCATGATTGTCTATTTTCAGAATCAAGTATTCCATTTCTGAAACCAGGTAATCGCTGATAGTGTTGAAAGTCGGGTAGCTTTCATTCATGCAATGAATTTCATAACTTGCGTTCAATGAAGGATTGGTTGGTGGGATAAAAAACGCAGTACCCAATGGAAGAAACGAAACTGACACCAGGGAGACCGAATAGACCATTCCTAAACTAAAACTTGCAAACACGCCTAAAACCGAAAAGACCATTCCAAAACATGAACTTGCAAACACCACCGAAACCGAATAGAACATTCCAAAACTAGAACTTGCAAACACCCCCGAAATCGAATAGACCATTCCAAAACTAGAACTTCCTTGGCCGAAATGCCAGGAGCTATGAAAAAACATCACCTTTCCCTCCCTAAAGCCTAGGTCCCACTGAGCATTTTTTGCCTCGGCGATTCACTCCCGATTTTAATAAATGAACTTTCAGGACATCGGGAACATGTTCCCCGTAGTCTAGGGAAAGCTTCAGGGATTTCACGAGACAGTTAGTGATATCAGATGGAACTGTGATGAATCGTGTTGTATCGGAAGAAATCGGGAGAACATAGCCGATGTGGAATTCCTCAGTGGGACCTATGCTTAACATTTATTTACTATGACATACTTACTCTGCAGGGCATGGACCTGGTTTGCACACAGTTCTTGTATCTTGTGGTCTGATGAGGTTATCACAATATGTAGAATCCATGATACGCCCATGTAACGTGTCAAAGCATAGAAGTCGCTTATCTTTAACACCTATCTAACAAAAATAATCATATAGTAATCGCTGAAATAATCATATAGTAATCGCTGACAGTAATCGCTGAAATAATCATATACGTATATAGTAACCATACAGTAATCACTGACATATCATAGTAAGCATAAAGTAATCGCTGAAATAATCATATAATAATCGCTGAAATAATCATATAATAATCGCTGAAATAATCATATAATAATCGCTGAAATAATCATATAATAATCGCTGAAATAATCATATAATAATCGCTGAAATAATCATATAATAATCGCTGATATAATAATCGCTGAAATAATCATATAATAATCGCTGAAATAATCATATAGTTTTAGCTGAACTAACCATGTAGTAATCATATAGTAATCGCTGAAATAATCATGTAGTAATCGCTGAAATAATCATATAAATCATATAGAAATCGCTGAAATCAGCTAAGTAAATCATGGCTTATGTACTACCTTCAACAGAAGTTATAAGTACTCACTTGGGGTTTCGGCCAATTTCATTTAAAACAACCATTTAATGGCAAACACAAGCAAAGAGAACGTCAGTTATACCAGCAAAAACTACTCAAAAACTTCCATTTGCGTTAAAGTCATAGGGTGAAAGAAAAGATAGTTCTCTGTAAATGTCAAAATAACCCAGTAATGTGTAAACGCTCAACTGATAATTGGTACGACAATGGGTATAACAAATTATGGGTACAGGCTAATCTTTTGCAGAACAGAAACGAAATACGACTGAAAATGGAACTGTTTAAATTTTATTTGCGGAATCTACTTAAAAAATATATCCCCACACGTACACATATTATCTAAACAGTTTTAGTTCTTTGCCGAAATTGTATGTGTGTACTTATAACTTTCCTTTCTTTGTAGTAGAGTGCATATACATGTATACATATTTATACTCAAAACAATAAATGAAGTTGTTTGTTTCTATTGCCACTGTTTTTGTCAATAATGAGCAATTTAAACATTGCTCATTATTGACAAAAGCAGTCGAAAAACGAGTATGGCGATATGTATGATAATGTTGCATTTACACAATATGTTTAACGTGTTTTCCGCCAATACCTCAAATTGGACGTGTAAGTGATGACAGTTACAGCAACAACTGCATGCATATGTCAGTTAAAGTTCTTCATGTATCTGTTACAATATTTTTGTACGAATACATGTTTACATTGAGAAATAGTGCTAGTGATGTTATTCTGTCTTATTGCAACTGTACTTGGTGCATATTTACGATAGTAAACAGAAACAACTTCAATATGGGTCGTCGTCCCGGCAGGACGTTGAGTAATTTGCGTTCACTGTAAACAACGTCGCGTAGCATTTTCAGACAGTTTATCATATACTGGTCAACTATAGACAAAAGTAAAGTGTTAAGTGATATTATTATTTGCTTTCAATGGATTATGGAGTTTTTTCAGTTAAAATAACAATGAAAATAACAGTGAAATTACCACTTTGTTATTTTCACTGTTTTGAAGCTGGTTCCAGTATCATGCAGAAAAAGAAACGTAACGGCAACGGCGCCGGGCTTTAAAATATGCGTTACGTCATCATGACGTCATAATACTCGCGTCGTGACGTTCCAATTTCGACGTGATATTTTCAAATTAAGTCATTTACGGAACATTTTAAGAGAAATTGAAGCAAATAATAAACTGAAAATTTGTTGATTTTTGGTGTAAGATTAATTTTATTTCACTCGTGATCACAGAAAATTAAATTTACACTCGTGGCTACGCCACTCGTGAAAATATTGATTTTCTGTGATCACTCGGTGAAATAAAATTCGATCTTACACCAAAATCAACAAATATCCTCTATGTCTTCGATCAAGACGACGGACGAAAATGACACAACGCGTTGATCTATATCGTATAGTGACGTCATCCTAACGTAATATTAAAAACATCTGATATTTGGCTCCTGCGTTGTTCTAGTATTGGCAACTGATACCATTGGCATTCGTTAGAAGTAAGTTACATAACCCGATGCCGACGATGTTTCGCTTTTGTGCGAAGTCATAGATGATACATTAGATATTGAGAAGCTTCAGAATGTTGATTTTGACCAAATATGTGTTTAATGGTGTTATTTGGCGACAAACTGTGTTTTGTTGGAATCATTCTTGAAGGGGTACTGGTAGAAATGAATCAAGGTGTGGAGAAAATGCCTTTTTATTAATTCCAACCATTTATGAAATCAGTATATATTTATACGGACTTTTTTCGTTTGAGCATATATCGTATCATGTATATAAGTACACGTATGTACATTGTTAATATCACAAATTCTAATTACTAGCATGCGAGATACGCCGTCTTTGAGTGTTTTAGTTGTGCGGTAACATATGGCTGTTCCCAAAATATTTACTCGTTGTACTAAACAGATAGAACGGTATTTCACACATCTTGTGTAGCTCGTTGGGTGTTGATACCACAGTTATAAAACACTGCGGCTGTGATAATTAGAAATGTTTAGGAACGCATATCATCCGACGTCATCTTGCGAATAGGACTTCAGCACAATTCATATTCATTGGTATGTGTACGTTGTACATCGTCGGTGGTTTTCGTATCGGTGTGTTTTGAGCGTTCGTGACCATGGCTATTACTTTTCTTCTTCAGAACATTATCAGTCAGTTTCGGTCAGAATTCGTCAGAAATCACAAGTTACTCTGTTAAGTAGATTCGTTGTTTGTGACGGTGCCTTTATTGTTCGTTAGACTGAAGTATTCAATAAACAGGGATGTTCTTTGTAACCAAATGCATATAATTAAAAGAATATTATAACATTACATTTAGCATTATTTTTGTATTTAATTTTATGTAGGTCATATGTGTTATTGAGAGTTTATAGATACATGTATGTAGATAACCCATTTATGTTATTACATGTACACCGACATAATCAATGACATTCATACAAGGCGAAACTTCATATTAACCAGCGACGATGGAATACAAAATGATAGGCAAAGTGCAAATGTTTACGTCAAATGAAAGCAAAAAATGGCATTCCAATAAGTTCATGCCATAAGATTAACATGGCGCATAGATTTTATGCGGGCGGGAAACAGACAGCACTATCGTCTGCTTTTCAACATAATTATAACAACAGTGACAAGTTATCAAGAATTTCCGCAAATAACAAAGATAACTTATAATGGAAAATTGTTGTTTGGAATTATTTTTGGATATTATTGAAATATTTCGGACGTTATCGAATGATTTCAGTATATTTTTAGGAAGGCCATTATGATATATGCAATCAATTTCGAACTAAAATGCCATTATTGATATAAATAGTTGGCAAACTTCTCATTACATAACTAACGCGAAATGTATGCTAGGATTGCAGAAAATGTGGTTAGTATCTTATAATTGTGATTCGCCGATTATAGTTATACCAGGGACTGCCATGTAAGTGTCGTTTGGTGTCCGTCATGTCGTCAATTGATATTCTAAACTAGCTACGGGCCCAAGTACATGATATAAATGTTATTGGCATGAAAGGGTACTTTTTTTGAATTGTTTGCATATTATCTTTAAACTATTTGGTTCCGTTGGAAACTATTACCAAATTGAAATTCAGTGCATCATTTTTATGGCGTATTTAAAAGAAAGTGGAAAGGGGTAACATTGCATTAGGCAGTCCAAGACAAGAGACAACGTGAAAGACTGAAGTTAACACGGAGGCGCATCGTTGAGGCGGAACTGAAAAGTATGGGGAACAGTGAAGCAGAATCGTGTAGAGGCCATTTGTTGCTGTTGGGCATAACTGGCAGTAAATAAGTAAGTAACTTAATCAATACAGATTGTTATAAATATAAATAAGATTTCTTGTTACACCAATACTATTATTGGGCAAACAAATGAGATGGATTCCATAATTTTTTGAGAAGTTTTGTGATTCGTTCAATTTGGACTCATCTATATTTAGAAGCTCTACCGTTTCTTCCACTTGATATCTGCATTGGGATGAACGAGCAAAGAAGACATGATCAACAAAATGACCACGTACGGCACAGAAAGGGTGTTTGATTGTCGACCTCTTCCGTGGGCTTTTGAAAATACTCTTTACTGTTCGGTAGAGACGAAACAATCGGCCATATGTTAGTCTACGGTTTCACATCTATCTTCCATATTGTAGGCTTTACCATCTATGTTTACGTAACCTGAACACATAAGCGGTGTCCGGTCGCTGACATGAAATATGTTTGTAATTTTAGATTGTGAAAATGTGTTTATTTATCTAACAGAGTATACAGAATACATCAGAATGTAGCTGTTTTATGTCACTCCAATTTATGTTTGAAATAGATATTAGTATATTGTATATTGATATTTATCAGATTCGACATTGCTTGTTTTTCTTTGCTACCGAAAGAATGTAGGAAACACCGAAATACCAACTGTGTAAATATTTAGGTCAGGGTGAATAGATCTAGTACCATAACATTGAGTGATATATAGCGGCGATAGCTCAGTTGTAATGCAATGAGGATGTCATTCCAGAGGTATCGGGTTCAATCCCCGGCATGGTAACTTGACTTTTTGGAAATATTTATAATATTTCCCGCTGTACTGCAAAGTATCTGGATAAAGGTGCCTATAAGCTGTGTATCAGTGCTATACACCGGGCACATTAACGAACCAGGCTGTCCACCTTAACGAGTCGGCCTCGGGGACTGTATTTGTAACATACAATTTAAAGTGTTGGAATTGTGCCTTGTTTCTTTAATTACGAAAGTTTGATGTAATCATAAATGTGCAGTTGTATTTATAATAATAGTATACTTACAGAGTTTATACTCTATAAGTGGATAGGCGCGTTCAAAACATACGACACAAAGGAGTTTAAGATCATTATAACTTTGAAATAATTATACTTAACTTAAAGTCGGCTCGAATAAATGTAAGTCATTTCATTATAATTTTCCTATCTTACTTAAATCGATGCATAAGTTACATAATATAAACTGCGATGAAATATCTGTTCAGCCGTATTAAACGTAGTGTATCATGCTGTTTTGACAGCACTCAAAATTCACTGATGATAAAATAGAGCAATCTTTATAATGAAGTTATCTATTAAAGCAATCCATTATTTTCTAGATTCATGAGAAGAGAAAGGTAAGCAGATTTTTGTAAATTCTGTAATAGAACTCCAGATAAATACATTCATTGATAACTTTAATCTGACAAATGTCAAGTAGCGAAATTGATTCCCGGAATCCTACAAAAACAAAGGATAAATTCAAGGATAACTTTAATCTGACAAATGTCAAGTTGCGAAATTGATTCCCCGAATTCTAGAAAATAACTTGTTAATCTAATGTTCCTTCGTTGAAATATAGAGACAGGAAACAATATATAAATAATATAAAAAAAAACACGACCAAACATCTAAATTTTACACTAGTATTATCTAAACAAACTTTATCATTCCTATCGGTATGTGAATATTTCAGGATAGTTCGTATTTCTGGAATTCAAGAAGAAGAGGAAAACGTATGAGGGAAACAATTCTGCGTGGAAACAAAGCGGTCATACTAGATAAAGAACAAACATGCACACACGTTCCGCTTTTTTCGAAAATAATTATTATTATTATTATCATTGTTATTATTATATATTAACAAAGTCATCTGGTACCCATCGTTGTCCATTTGTCACATTAATAACAAGATAACACCAGTAAGACCTATTTCTAAAAGTGTCATAGTTCGTCATTTTTGGGGGCTTTATTACATTTTCATGTTTCCGTACCCTATTTGATTGTATTAGACAAATGGCCGAATATGTGCAGAACCTATCCACCGTTAACCAGTCACCTGGATACTTATGTTCTTTTATCACATTTTTGACGTCGCGGTAGCGTAATAAAGCCATTCTTTGTTTTTGATAATACACTAGTGTAATAAAGCTATCACGCGACGTCATGCAAAAGGATAGGCGACGTCGTCAAAGTTGTGCGTTTAATATAGTGAAAAATAAGTAGCTATTTTATGTTTCGGCTAACATGTGATAAAAATAACATTACATTTGTGACTTTCCACATTGAATTTATTAAACTCGTTGAAAAAATCGATAAAATGCTCGGCAGAGCCTCGCATTTTATTATTTTATTCAACTCGTTTAATAAATTGAATATGGAAAGACACTCATGTATAACATGGGAATTTTACATCCAAAGGTGAGGGGCCGAAAAACTAAATTCCTCGACCCAAATAACAAACGTATCCTGTTCATGTGTAGACAGATGCTGAATTAAGTCCGAAGCCAATTAATAGTGTTATGTGTTTGATGCACTAAGCACAATTGTCATGTAGTTTGATAAGCGATAATGCTTGAAATGTGCTTTCTGTGCTGGGTCACTACAACTTTAAATTTGTTCAATATATCACTCTGTCTATAATATTTCGAAAAAAGGCTTTATCAACAGGCGAGTTATTGATCACAAAGTGGTGTAGTGAACAGTGCTATGTACTTAATAATTGTCCCTAAATTGAACATATTTTTATGTTTTCTGTGCTCGGTTGGTTCAGTTGGGCATGGTGCCTTGTGTGCTGTTATGTTTTCTGTGCTCGGCTAGTTAAGCTGAGTGTTGCCTTCTCTGTCAGACTTAACATTAGCTTTTTATTCTGAGATTTCGACACAGTTGTGAAGCCAATTGTTATTACTATATGTGCTTTATTCACGTCAATATTACCACGACCTCAGTTTGACGACACATTTGTAAGGGTAGTGTTAATATCGAGGTGTTTTCATACATGTACTTGCATTTATGCTGACACTATATAACTATATGATTATCACTTTTCTCGCGCTTCAATTTAAGTACTCTGATTATCATTTGAAACATCATCGGCACGAGAGTAAGAGAATCAATATTACACTTCTATGCTGGTCGTATGGCAATGGAGGGAATTGCTGGAAATTTCTCGCGTTTGTGTGACGCCGCAAAGGATCAAAACCCGAACCTTCAGCAATCGAAGAGCACGATCTATTCTGCTCTTAAGGTACATGAACACGTTCCTAGAGAAAAATAACTGTCCACCGATTTTCTTGAAACTTAGTACATACAAACATTTAAGACTCCTCTTTTTGCCGGTGTATTTATTTTGGACATAGATACGTTGTTTCGTACGCTTAATACCTACACGCGAGTATTGAGCTACGGGCCTGATACCATTGTTTTTATGACTTCACGAGTGTTTCATTATTTACGTCATCACACGTGGTACGTGTGATTATAATGGGTGAGGAATTAATTGCCCGAGACTTCAGTTTCAGTTCCATCGGATAATTCTGGTTATAAATAATTGCATTACCAATCCAAGTTCCTCTTAAATACATCCTTGAAATACAGTTGGTCTTAAAACAGGCAATCCTTACATATCGAGAACAAAGAGGTTATTATTCTTACAGCAGCGATAAGTCGATGGAATAAATATAAATCCCTCACTTCTAAAGATATATAATTATCAAATTGATCAACTAATTTGATAAAATATTTGAATTAAGAGGTTTGTTCACGAAACAAAGTGATAATTGTTAATGTCGGAATATAGAGGATGTAGAGGTATCATGATCAGAGACACTATCCTGTCGATAACAATCATAGCACGAGAGGAATTCCATTTTGTTTGATACAGCTAATCAATCCTGCCTTAGCAACATTCTTTACAATAATTAGACATGTTAGGCGAAATTTTGGAATAATCAGTTATCGCTTAATTAAATAGCTATCTTACTGATTGGGTAGCGGTGATAGGCCCACTGGGTAGGTTTGAATTATCTTTGATTTGATTAAGTTGTCGATTGCATCTTTCTTCATGATATTATTTCGGTTATGTTATCTTCTAAAATTGTCAGGAATTTAGAATTCATTCCATTAGCTGGAAATTATTTAATTCATGGTCATAATGGCTTACTGGTTTGTTCGATGAGAATCTACACCTGTGTGATTGATTCCATGTTCGGCTCTACAGTAAAAAAATCGAATTGGCCGCTGGCAGCCGGTTCGCAGCTGCCGATTCGACCCAACAGTAAAAATCTTGGCAGCTAACCTCAAGTTCACAGTTGCCGATTTGATAGTAAAATTGCAATTTACTAATTCGCGATTCAAAAATTTGAATCGGCTACTGGTAACTGGCTCCTGACTTCACGCATATATAGTATTGGAAGGATATGGTCCGTGTACTGGGTGGATATGGTCAATGTACTGGGTTGATATGGTCCGTGTACTGGGTGGCTATGGTCCGTGTACTGGGTGGCTATGGTCCGTGTACTAGGTGGATATGGTCCGTGTACTGGGTGGATATGGTCCGTGTACTGGGTGGCTATGGTCCGTGTACTAGGTGGCTATGGTCCGTGTACTAGGTGGATATGGTCCGTGTACTGGGTGACTATGGTCCGTGTATTAGATGGATATGGACCGTGTACTGAGTGGCTATGGTCCGTGTACTAGGTGGATATGGACCGTGTACTTGGTGGCTATGGTCCGTGTACTAGGTGGCTATGGAACGTGTACTTGGTGGCTATTGTCCGTGTACAGGGTGGCTATGGTCCGTGTACTGGGTAAATATGGTCCGTGTAATGGGTGGATATGGTCCATGTAATGCGTGGATATGGTATGTGTAACGGGTGGATATTGTCCGTGTACAGGGTGAATATGGTCCGTGTACTTGGTGGATATTGTCCGTGTAATTGGTGGATATGGTCCGTGTACTAGGTGAATATGGTCCGTGTACTGGGTGGATACGGTCTGTGGATGGGTGGATATGGTCCGTGTACTAGGTGGATATGGTCCGTGTACTGGGTGGATATGGTCTGTGAACTGGGTGGATACGGTCCATGTACCGGGTGAATATGGTCCGTGTACTGGGTGGATATGGTCCATGTACCGGGTGAATATGGTCCGTGTACTGGGTGGATACGGTCTGTGGATGGGTGGATATGGTCCGTGTAATGGGTGGATATGGTCCGTGTACTGGGTGGATATGGTCATGTACTGGGTGGATATGGTCCATGTGGGTGGATATTGTCCATGTACTGGGTGGATATGGTCCGTTTACTGGGTGGATATGGTCCATGTACTGGGTGGATATGATCCGTGTACTGGGTGGATATGGTCCATGTGGGTGGATATGGTCCGTGTAATGGGTGGATATGGTCCGTGTATTGGTGGATATGGTCCGACTTTGCCACATGGTAGGACAGGTAGGTCTATCTACAAATTATGGGAATCAAGGCTAGCAAGTAAACTGAATATATTTAAAGATTGTAAGTTGAAATTGACAATTTGTTATTTTGAAAAAGCTAACTAAAACGAAAGAGCTGTACCTACACCGCACGTGACCGAACATGCTCCGTATCCGGTCTGGATCCAACGGTATCTTCCTGCGAGCCTCGCGCGATCTAGCACACATGTACTGTTGTCACCACCGCATACACCACATGCGTCTGTCACGAGTTTGGAATATAACACATTATCACAGCCAATTGTCTGCAGGGAATGGAAAATACAATTGATGTTATAACATTATGTATCTACATTTCTGTTAATTGACTAATATCGATATAGTGGAGATAGTTAATAACCGATTATAAATTACTCCTCGTGCCTCCTGTCTTGGTTAATAACCTGTCCATGAACTATTTTCATAGTGTTCAAACGATTAAATCGTTCAACCAGAGTTCATCAAAGCTTATTAGAATTGACATTATTATGAATAACAGGAAACACCGCAGCAATAACACGTGTATGATAAAATGGAATAAACCATTATAAATGTAAAATATTGCGTATATCTGTTCTGTTTAAAATACGCATGCAAGACGATTGAGTACCAGAACTCACCACGCAGTTTCCATTGATACACATATTCAATGTGTGAGGATCACACCTTGTACCATCCAACACTTTCGGTGCCAATACAGCAACAGTCTGCGTACCTTCAGCAAGGCAGGATAAAGCACACGGATTTGCAGGATTGTGATAGGCTAACCATCGAAACACGTGACCAGAATAAGATGCGTCGTTGTACGCTGCGCATTGTTCAGACCGGAAATCCGGAACATTTGCTGGACAGGACTGAAACATATTAATACATGCAAATACATGCCAGAATATTACACATATATAGTTCAGTCAGTATAAGAATACAGTGACGCAGCGGTCGGGTCCACTATTACGGTGTAACACCAATTATAAAGGCTTAAACAGATAGCAATAATTTCATTGCTAATTCAACAAATAATATTCGCACAACCTATACAGACAATGTTTGTAATCTTTTGTGCATACATAAACGGCTACGTCACTGTCACCGGATCCTAACTGGAATATACTATGCTATGTTTTGCTATGTTAGCTGTGTCAAGAATGAACTTCACATAATTATTATGTATTATTCCCGATAGTTTCATACATTAGATCGTTACATAAGTATACGTACTGTCATACAATTCAGCCAGCAGAAGATTTGGGTATCAACTTTATAGCTAGAAGTGCAGTCACGACTCAATACTGGTTTTCGATCTACATTTCTATGCAATATAATAAAGACGTTGCGAAAGTCAACGTGTAACGTATACATCTACGTGAATACTATTTTGGGTGTTTCGTCATCTAGGTATGTGTACTTTTTAAAAGCAACGGACGTGTGACAGACGAAATTATAATTTGTGCTACACCACACGTAGTCTCATTTAGTTTATACAAACATTCTTTATCGATTCAAGAAAAAAAATCATGTTACAACTGTTTGTGATTTTATACGCACACGTCGTGTTTCGCAAGCCAATTTTGATTGCAACGTCTATTTAAACATGTTCGAGTTGCTACACGTACAAGCAGTCGTACATGTTCGCATCGCAAGCTCCCTAATTTCGATATTAAACCCTTACCTCGTTATTACAGGTGCTGTATCGGATTGTCTCTCCAGAGCATCTTGGTTTATTCGGTCTACGTTTGATGCAGCGCCGTGTTTGATACCTGGCACCTCCATCACATGTCCGAGAACACTGGCCCCAGTTGCTCCACTGACCCCAATGACTTCCGGTACATTCGGTAAGAATCTGAAAACAATATGACTATTTTATGTAACTATCGCCGCATACCGTCACCTGCATACTGTCATCTGAACAACCGGAATGATTGATTTCATATGACACATTGTTAATAGCAATTCATCGGATCACTTTTATCTTAGAATAGTCAATCAAAATGGATGACCACGTTACAACATATATTGCATGTGTTATTACATTGTATCCCTGGTGGCTTTGGCGCACAATGACGTCATGTTGCCTTTGTAAAATAAGCGATTTGATTGGATGACGTAAAGTCCACATCAATATGACCTCATACAGGAGTAATATAATAAGTGTCAATTAATGGAGCATATTTAATGAGATTAGCTCATAAATAACTTCATACATTGTATTGTACTCATTAATTAAACTGCTAATTTAATTTGAAATGAAAAATCAGACATCAAAAAGGGGCCACAATAATACCGGTATATGACGATAATATATACCAAAGCAAACTTTAAAATGAACTTTATTATCTAGTAGGTATGAAACATCGAACTAAACAGAACAATCTGCGCGATATTGCTTACACAACATGGTCAGTTTAGAATCTTACATCACCGACCGATGGGATATAAACACAAAGTGTTGATTTATAATTATCCGCCAAAATAAACCACTTTTAGTACACACAATTACTATCTGTGTTGGTACTGGCATCCACGTGAACCCGAACCATCGAGTATATACAGAGCGTACAAACTGATGAAAGCAGCGTATGTAGTAGAGTTTACAGAAAATCCGTACCAGGGAGCCCGCACCTAGGAGCGTACAAACTGACGGAAGTAGCGTATGTTGAGATGGAAGTAAACCCGAACTTTTGAATCAAAACCTGGGAGCGTAAAGACTGATGAAAGCAGCGTATGTTGAGTTAGAAGTAAATCCGAACTATTGAGTCCGTGCCTAGGAGCGTACACACTGATGAAAGCAGCGTACAAACTGATGAAAGACGCGTAGGTTGAGTTTAAAGTTATGCCATGCTGTTGAGATAAAGGGTTTAAATACTTCAGCAGAATATTGCAGAACATGTTGAATGCATGTCAACGATTTCCAGATGTAGTTGAGTCCCGTATACAATCAATGATTAACATACAGACATATACAAAGCAATCAATCAACATTTGCTGGTTGGCTTGGAGCGATAGCGCCTGTTTCTGTAATATGATAGGGTTGTATGTAATTATTGTACGTGCTGAGTAACTCGAGGTTGTAACCTACACCAGCAAACATTTGTTTCACAAGAACGTAAATGTCAGGTCTTGGAACAATTGTGAAGTAGTACGTTTGTGTACAGAATACTAGTATACAGTCGGTATAGTCCCATTAGCACATACCTGTATTGTAAATTGAATTGTTATATTGAGGAACACGTTCCTAGTACTAAAATCAAAGACTTTTTAGTATTATTATTTTCATCATTGATGATTCTTTTGAATATGCATATATTCTTAGGACTAATTGCTAATGTGTGGAGCGGGGGCTTGGAGACAAGGTGCGCACTTTGGAATCGAGAGGGGTCACAGGTTCGATCTTTTCTGTACCACTGTTGAATGTATCCGAACAAGAATATCACACAATATTCCACTGTAACCAGCTACATAAAAAGGTACCTTAGAGGGTCAAATACAAATATGTTGTGGCTGTCATCGATGCCGAGTGACTCAATGATGGGGGGGGGGGGGGGAGAGATGAAGAGTTGGCTGAACGAACACATGTCTGAAACTATACTTTAACTCGGTTCCTCTTGTACTTTACAGACAAACATGACATATTGGGGTTCCTTGCCGACCAAGATAATACAAATGCCAGATCGGGAGTCATCAAGACATGGCAGATCGAGAGTCACCAAAACATGATAGATCAGGGGTCATTAAGACATGACAAATCGGGTTCATCAAGACATGACATATTGGGGGCCATCAAGATATTCCATATTGGGGATCATCAAAACATTCCATATTGGGGATCATCAAGACATTACATATTGGGGATCATCAAGACATCGCATGTTGGGGATCATCAATACATTACATATTGGGGATCATCAAGACATTACATATTGGGGATCATCAAGACATTCCATATTGGGGATCATCAAGGCATTACATATTGGGGATCATCAAGACATTACATATCGGGGATCATCAAGACATTACATATTGGGTTCATCAAGACATTGAAGATCGGGGTTCATCACGACATGGTAGATTGAGGTTATTAAGACATGACGTGTTATATCGGACATCACACTGACTGTTAATGAACAGATCGACATAAATATTTATGAGTAAATAGTAGTAATCACAATCAGCACGGCCGATCATAGCTTGTCACGTGTCTCGTTATGGTCGTTTTCAGGAGGAGGAGTGTTAATTGCACAAGTGTAAACTTCAGTCGTTCGCTTTGCATAAGACGTAATACAATGTATGTTCTCTCATGGGTTGGCGTTAATACGAACAATCCTGAATAACATAACCATTGATAATGTTAAAGGTGCGGTAAACATTATTCAACAGTCGGTGCATTCCCCCCTCCATTGATTCTAGATTAACAAGTTGTGAAGTCTAATGAAGTTCTATAGTACTGCTTTCTTATACAAAACAGAGCTGAGTAGATTAGACAGATGTTAGTGGACGGGGTAAGCTGAGTTCTTATATAAACTAACAAACAGGAGACACAAGTACCGGAAGTACGTCAAACAACAAGCGGGTAGATATGTCTAAGTTTTGTTTTAAAGTTGCGCAATACATTGGCTTTTGTTTATGTTTTATAAAAGAGCATCATATTTCGTGCACATACACGCACCGCTCATAGTAATATGAAAATGCAATTTAAAAGTCTCAGACATTGATGAACGCAGAGTCTGAATTAAGTCTAGTCTGGAGATATTTTTTTCTGAAAATCAGATTTTCAGGGAACCGGAATTTGGCCAAGTCCGGACATGGTCCGGTTTATATGGGGTTAACTGTACAATACTACATACCACAGACAAACGGTGCAGCTATGTAGGTTAATATGTTTGGCATTTTAAAGGAAGTATATCATTCAAATGTTAACACGAAGACAAAAAATAATCACCTTTTGCAAACTTGGCATACGCAGGAGGAATATTTATCACATAAAACCAGGAAGTATACATTCCGTCCATGACAGTATATGTAACATACAATCTAGGGGTAGTCAGTGCAGATAGGGTTTTATGGCTGGGTTTTTGCGCAACAACCATCATAGCATGTGTTATATATTGACAGGGTTGTAAGTGAACGCCACTTATAAACTCAGGGTAAATTAATGAGCTCCGTGTATGCATGCTGGTTAAAGTCTCTACAAAATTCGTGTACCAGGCAAAAAGGAAACTCTACATAGTACATATGCAATAAATAGCCTTAATATTGTGACTACAAGAACTCATTAACTATGAATCATTTGTCAATACTTCTTGTCTTATAAAAGAAACGCCCTTTGTTACCGAGAATAACTTATCAGTACCGCTATTACATTTAACTGAAGTTCATAATTGCCATCAAGCGCGTGCAAGTTTATCATGTTTGCTTTTATAGCACAGAGAATTTGACATGATCCTGACATTTATGCATGAATACATAACAAGGTAATTGCGTTGAATATATAAATTTCCGCGAGCAAATCGTGCAATATCGGTTCTTTAGGTTAGTGTTGGTATTACGCCAAGAGCATCGTCGTGATACTCCCCGCTTATGAAAACATACAACCGGGGTTATAAGTATATAGACAATATATCAGCTGTTAAATTATGCTAATTGAAGGTCGAGAGACGTGTCAAATTCTCTGGACTATACGTACATGATCAGTCACAGAACCAGAACAAACAAGGGTTAACTTATATGACTACGGTTAACGGTAATTGCAATGTTAATTTATTCTTGATATCATTATGTCTAAGTTATGCTTAATTATAAAAGGTGTTTCTATTTGCCAGCAAAAGAAGACTTTAAAATATGATGAAGTTATTTATTTCTGACTGGTGAAAAATGACACTCTATCATATAGTACGTGTCATGTTTCCTTTTTGCCTGATATATAATTATATTATATACCTCTTTCGTTACATGGGGATAATTCGTAGGACCGATTCTAACTTTTTAATTGAAGTTGATGTTCATTTCGTAATTTTTGTCACACACTGTGTTTCTATGAATTATATACGTGGGACGTTCAAAAATAAACAGGACTATTGTCACAAAACCCGCAGGGTTAAACGAAATAAATCCAATTATATACCATCAGAAATCGGAATCCTTTTTCTACATACTGTAAAGATATGAACTAAAACAAATACGCGGTCCGAGAGTTACAGGTGACTAAACAAGGGCACTAACGCTGACCCGGCGAACAAAATGACGTCGCGCTATTTTACACGACGTTAGTGCTTCGAATAGGGCTATGAAATATGTAAGTACATTAAGTAAATAAGTACATTAGTTTAGTTTTTACATTTAATTTAGTGAAACTATTTTTCAAACTTGTATTAATCGACGTACACCGGAACCATTTTTATTAAATCAGACGAATCGCTAGATGCGATTTTTATAAAAAATTATGTGTATGCACAATTTAATAATTGAAGCCATGTGTTTTTCCAACAATTTAATGCAGTCATTAAAATTAATTCGCTGAGTTTTAAGTTTATAGCGTGCTCGTGCATTCGGATATATCCTCAGGCTAAATATTAAACGTAAATTAAACTTATCTACATACATACTGAATTTAAGCAAAGAACTTTATCAAGGAACAATTTCATTAATTAGCATAGTATACATTGCTCATCTAATGTCAGCCAGCCAACGATATAATCATATATAATGTAGAAAACCGTTGGGAGTTCCCTACAACAATGGTATAAAAAGGTATCATTATTTGTATATTTGCCATAGGCCGCCCGACGATAACACTAGCCTTGGTTTACAAATAAAATTGAAAATTATTGCATTTTCAAAGTCCAATTTTGTTTAAATTTGTGCATACTCACTTTTAATGCATATAATCTTTCAATCTATGCTGATAACAAGCGGTCAGTTGGCCGTGTAGTGTTTATATTATCCATGTTTGTTTATTGAAAAGGCTAGAGTTATCTCCGACAAGCTATATATATATAATACTGGCAAGGCACCGCAGTATTCGAGATTTTATTTATTATTTTGACACATAAGTGTTACGGTGTTGGTGTGTATATAATTGACATTACCCTAATGTTTCTTTGTTGTACATGTATGTGACTTAAAATGAAGATTGTATTGTATTACTTGTATAAAACATCGCCGCTTCATACACTTGGTGAGTTTATAGTTGCGTAAGATATTCACTCCGTATTTTGCATGACTACACATATATTTACAAACAAAATAGAATAAAAAAAACATACAAAACAGTCAATGACAAGCACATTTAAAATGCCAGTATCAAAACAACTTTCTAATCATGCAAAGAATTTCAAATGAGTCAGCAATTTTTATAGTTGTAGAAACAAATGTCAAAATATACATCACACATGATAAAGTGAGAATCTGATAAGAAAAAACTATCTATGTGTAAAATGTAGTTTATTCATGTAGTATTTGAGATGATTATCAATGTCAGTTTCTTACAGAGGTGCTTAAGAGTTGAACAATAAATTTACAGTTGTAATAGATTTCCACGTGGTTCCCTATCGTTGGTGTCTTGCAGAAAGCAACAGCTCAAATATGAAATAGCATTTCAAACGCATTGTAAAGAAAAGGAAGCACCGATCAAGTAAGCGTTTTGCATACAGTGATGTCCGCTGAAAATCTTAACGAACCCTTAGTAGGTGTATCAATCAATGACATGTTTTATTGCTGCCTAACTGACAGCATAGTTTATACTTTTCAGTCTATGTTAGAGAACTATGCAATCAATCAATCAATCAATCAATCAATCAATCAATCAATCAATCAATCAATCAATCAATCAATCAATCAATATACCAACCAATCAATCAATCAATCAATATACCAACCAATCAATCAATCAATCAAGCAATCAATCACTCAATCAAATCAATCAAATCAATCAAATCAATCAAATCAATCAAATCAATCAAATCAATCAAATCAATCAAATCAATCAAATCAATCAATCAATCAAACCAATCAATCAATTAGATAGTTACTATCGATAATTCAATAGATTACCTAGTGTGAGGTAGTGCTATCTCAGATAAGTTGACGGGTTTGCGCTTACGAACATCTAAAACTCGGCATAATCACTCAGCTATAGATACCCAGTCAATGAATTATTCGTCCCAACTGAGCTTTGACCTACTTCGACTCACCTTATAACATATAAATACGAGTACATAATTATGTACGTAACACGATATGAGAAAAGTCCTATTATTTCTTGATCACCCCTCGTATATGTTCGCCATGAACTGCTAGCCAGCTATATCGGTGGTTTATATGTGTTAACTAATTAATACACTATGATCTGAAGCTCAGCATTGTGTTAGAATCAAACAAACTTATCATTAAGGAGATCAAAGATGTTCTCAGCAAAGATGTAATAACTTCTTGAGTTTGATCTCTATTCTGAGACAAAAATCCTAACAAAAAAACGTCGGTACTATGTTATACACATGTAGATAGATATAATATGATACAGCAATTATAATGTATGTTCGTTTATTTTTTCCTTTATTCCAGTTGCGATTCGAGTCGGAGCCTAATATTCCCCATAAGGAAAACGAGAAACCACAGGTCCATGAAAAGAATCATGGACAGCCTATACGAGTATAATATATAATAATAAATGTATATGTACACATGTAAGGAGCCATTGCCTAAAAACATTTTTGAGTTGTTCGAAGAACGGCTTGTTTTAACACGCGTTTCAACAATCGCACCCTTCAGTTGATTGAACTACTTTTTGTGCTACGTCACCTATGTAAACCGGTCTGCAAAATATAGTGCATCAATGTCAGGATATATACACTGAATACCTATGGGAGAACCAGCTTGTATATACATACAATCATTCTTGAGTTTATTGTATTGATGCATGTCAAAACACTATATATCTATAGCACTAAAACACAATTCTACATTATACAATAATGATGTTAAATGCGTTCGCGGGAGTTTCTTGTAGGAGGGATGGGGCAAACAAAAATAATAATCCCATTAAGATATTGTTCAAACTTTGTATACGAACACAGAATCATGTAACGCACAGACGCACGGACAAATGCAAACATAATCAGTGGTAACGTAAGTTGTTTATGCGTTATTTTCTCAAGAAACTAGCATTTTCTCTTATTTTACATTTTCAAGGTCAAATAATTCCCAAGCAAGCACGATGACCTATGATTATTGATGCATGTTTTCGGTTTCTAATATGACGCACTGTGGGACCTTGCTTATACAAAGTTAGAAAGTCCTATCATTAGGAATTTGTCCCCGAATCTTACCCGAAACCGCCGTCAACGACTTACAGAAGGAATCTTGTTTTATAAAAAAATAGTTTTAATGAACAAAAACCCATACTTGCAGGCTTCTAAATTTCTAAACTCATTTTTATTTCACAATGGTTGTCAAATGTTGACGTTTTACTTACCGGATGAAAACTGTTTTACACTACAAACGTCAAATGATGCCGCATACCCCTGATTTTTTAAATCACATATCAGTGACAACAGTGGGAAATATACCCTTTAGTTTAGTACATCCAAATGTAAGTCATTTATCATTCTTTTTATTTGAATGTTTCTAGCGGATTAAAGGAATGTAAACTACATACTTCAACAAACAGCAGGCTAATAATATTTCGCATATAACTGCAAATGGACTCTTGAATATCAAACTCTAGCAAATAAACCAAACAATGTCTTTCACGTACTTATCATAAATTTTAATAAAGAATTTAATATCTTCATAAAATTGTCAACACCCGCAGTCAGTCTGGTAATCTCTGCATTTGTTCCCCATTAATTGTCAATCATAGTTAACTGCCGTCAACCAAATATTTGCTGAAAAGGGGAGTCCGTATAAATTATATGGTTTCTCGTCATGAGATATGCACTATGCATCTACAAACGGAGGGATGAAACCATTCTCAATGGAAAAGTTTGCATAGTACATTGAAACGTATGTCAAAGCACTTAATGCTAGGGTCACAAAGCTCGTATGATATCCGTACGAATTTATCAACTCGTACGAGTTCATAATTTTTGAAATCCTAACGGTTTTTTAATGTTCGTAGCGTCTGGTCACAACTCGTACGGACCACGAACGATCTATAGAGGTGCACTGGAAAGATATCCGTACGATGCTCGTACGAGTTAGGAAAATCCGTACGATGCTCGTACGAGTCTTCGGTGTCCGTACGGGCTCCGTACGGACGCCGTGTGAGTTTACCAAAATCAACTCGTACGGAGCTCGTAAGGAGCTCGTAGGGCAAATGTGACCTTAGCATAACTTAAATGACCACATTTCTTAAACATACAGTAGCAAATCTTATTTAGTTATTTGTATCAAAAATAATGCAGCATGATTCGAAAAGTGTACGCTAAGAATTGCTAATTATGTCAAACTGACTGGTCCTTTAAAAAATAATAATAATCTACTAATAATAAAGACTTAATTCATAGAGGTAACACAGTAAGGCGAGTGTCCAATCTTCTCTGTGAACAACATCTGAATTAAACATTATTCATTACATGCTATTTTTATATAACATTTATACAATAAGAATAATAATGGAAGTATAGGTTAGGTTACAATAAATAGTTCCACACTTTTGTTAACATAATAACCAAGCGTACGTAATTCTCAGAGTGTCCTGAAACCAACTAATATTTTATGTTCGTCCTTTAGTGAAACACTAGTAAATAGAATTCCTAATATCTAATTAAACCGGTCTGCAATTTGATTCTTAACATTCTAAAACGTTAAATAGTTTTCCTACCACAAGCATTTAAAGGAAATTTATGTCGGATGATATTAATTTCAATATTATTTTAGAATTTGACCCGAGCCATTAGCTGAATATGAATTCTATCCCACTTATTTCAATACATATGAATTAAAAAGAAGGCAATGTTAAGCTAATTGAAACTTAATCCGCGGCTTTTAAACACGTCGTTATATACCGGGTATTAATAACATGTCGCATACCTTACATGGGGTATGAAGTGTGGTAGGAATGCCTTTCAATGTACTGTAAAATCACATATTTTCGTGGGTATAAAATTTCGTGGATTTTGATAAAAATCTTAATTCGTGGGGTGGTTATTTCGTGGATTACAAAACTTGGAAGGGTTAAACCATGGGTCCGTTGCCTAAGCAAAGCGTTACCGAGCGCCTTTTTTCAGTTACCTCCCGTTCGATTAAATATAGAAGGCAAGGATTACCTCCCGTGGAAAGCGCTACGTAGCACTCGCCCATGTTAACGGTCTCCATGTTATGTATTTGGGAATTCCATAAATCGTTGCATTATATTTCGTGGTCGAGTTTAAAAACGATATGAAATCAACGAAAATGCAACTCCCTCAAAAATAATTATTTTACAGTAAATTATACGGTCGCAGCATTCCAATATAATTCCAGATGACTTCAGTGCACTTTGCAGTCAGTGGTAATCAGCTGGAAATGTTCATATAAATGGTGTATGCACACTATTATACAATACGATAATACCTCCTCCGGGGGGATTTTATTAAGCTAAGAAAAACATGAAAAAAGAAAAAGTTTTTCTTAAGTGAATTCCTAAATGATAAAAAATGAGAGATTATTTTCACATTGGGATTTCGTTGAAAATCACATACTTCTGAAACGAGTATACATTAATTTATTTTGTATTTAAAATTGTTAACAAATTAATCTTATACTATCGAACGAAGGTAACTTTTTATTGAACGTCATGAAACATGTCCGCATTTATAAATGACAAAAAATGAGTTAACTGGGTATTTATGTTGTTTCCAACACGCTGTTGTATTCATATAGTAGGCAATTGATCGAACAAGGCAGTTTTCCTGGAATCTATTATCGACAGTACTGTAGAGGACGTGACCGTCACCACAGGGGAAGTATGGATTTGTCCAACCCGGTACCAAACCCCGGATCACCTAAGTCATATAATGTTTCATCTACTATTGTGTTTCTGAACGCTGGCTAACTAGTACAATACTTTTCGTTTGATTACTGGAATAATTATCAATGAAATCCTGTATATTCATTAAATGTTTTGTTCTCCAAGTCAAGGAATCATACACACGGTCGTCTGTGTTCCTGAATACTCTACTGTTGAATCCACGACACGTGTGCAATGTAATCAGGAATCAAGCGTTGATCATGAGAGTCTATTAGCTGCATACTCATTGCTAAGAACACAACTTACGTTTTTTTTGTATTCCTGATTAAAAGCCTCCACGTGTTTCTTAAAAGGCTGTGAGTCACCCTTTTCACACCTGGCACAAACTTTCATCACCTGGTCTAGAACATGTTCCACTTATCCGCATCGGTATCAAGCAATTACCTTGCCTTTCTGTTAAATGGTTTGCTAAATGAACAGCCATTATATAAAACGGGTAAATGGATATACCTTTCAAACTAGATAGTGTGTCATTATATACATAGTTAAGACAACGCAATCACTTGTGGCATCGATACTGTTCGTTTGAACGAAAACTTGAAATGAAATATAATATTCTTTGATTTGTTATCTGTAATTTTGATATCGCAATAGGCGTACGTCACTGTATATTTCAAGTATAACAGTTGAGTAATACTAGGTAGAGCTCGTTTTAGATAGTCTAATTGGTCTTCTACTATTAGAAAAACTTGTGCCAACGCCCATTTGAAGCATTATATGAACCTTGAACCAATTAACGCACTTCCTATTGTGTCTGGCAAACCATTCATATCTGCAATATAGTATTTATTCAAACAATGCCAACTGTCCGGACGTTGTTAACGTTTAAAGTAAATACTGTAGCGCACATACAATTCAACGCCATACTGAAAAGGCGGCAACAGCTAGCCACCCACACAAGCGTCAGATCTAGAGTCCATCCACATCCACAATATTGGATATTTCAAGCAACCCTTCATACTCCCCGCAATGAATGACACAGTGTTGACTTTGTGCATAATTAACCATAAAGGGAGGTAATTATGAATGATAACTACACTGAAGTGAAGTACGGGGAGACTTTTTACAGCCACTTCTATACGAGAACTAGTACTCTATCGTAACAGGCACCTTCTGGGGAAATTACAGAAATACGACCGCTATTTAAGTAGTGTGGTTGACCACACTAAGGGTATGTGGCTTAGTCCATATAGTAATTATATGTTTAAATATTGCTAACACATGATTTATATTGACCTGCTACGCCACAACATACCGGTATGTTCCAGTGGTTTGAAGTCATTGAAAACTACATACGCTCCTACATGACATGAACAATAACACCGATTGCATGCGATTAAGATCAGTCAGGACCTCAAGGAGAATACAACCAACGTGAAAAACGCAATGTTCTTCTAAAGGGTGTAAAAAATATCGCGTATTTTATTATTTTTACTAGGCGAAATATTTTGAAATTTGGAACGAAGTTAACGTACTAAATTTAGGAACTGTAGCTTATTTTTGTCTGGATTCCGTTTTAATGGACACTGTTGCCATTGATTTATAGAATGCGGGAGTAAGCTTATGTTAACATAACGTCGAGACCACTATCATTTTAAAGACGAGTCGGCAAACAGAAATAACTGTAAAAACGAAAGATATCCAAATTTTTGCATATTAGACATTCATGTTGTTAAACAGTACGTTATGCTTTAAAAATGCTGAAAAACAGTACTTAGTAACCTTTGATTCCCTGACTCAATGTTTTGATTTGAGCGCGAAACCATTGGATTGAAGTGTAAAGCCTAGCTCCCACTGAGCATTTTTTACATCGGCGATGTACCCTCGATAGAAATTAATACGCAGTCAGGACATTGGGAACAGTTTCGTAAAGCAGGTAAATACATCTACAATTGTCATCTACCCCTAAGTGGAAGGTTGGAACGTGCTTGTTTGTTTTCACAATACGTATATATCACTCAGAACTACAGGTTAGGTGGCCTAGAAGCACTAGGTCCCACTGAGGAATTCCACATCGGCGATGTTCTACCGATTTCTTCCGATACCACCCGATTCATCACAATTCCTTCCGGTATCACAGACTGTCTCATGACTTCCCCGACCACGAGGCATCTCTGACTGATTTCAACCACTATGTAATTTGTTTCATCCTCATACATCAGTGGTTAGTCAAGTTCCCAGACTATGTTTCGGACGAAGAATACTCTGGTGAACGAGAATGCAATGCGGCCTGCAGATTCTAATACAAAGATGAATGAACGAACATGTTTAAACATGTGTATTTAATAATTCAGGTCACCATTAATACTAAGGTTACGCATGTCCGTGTATCCGATGTGTATCCAATGTCTAGGCATCGTACGGACTAGAAATGCATAGGTAAAAAAGACATAAATCACTCTGCTCGCCGCAAGATGACCCACCGATATCCGTCAGAAGTACGAGAATCGGACGGCGACTGGGTTGCACGCATGACTTAGGTATAATACAGGTTTGACTATGCATCGAGTGATTGGATCGTATAGAAGGATATAAACATGCAAGTTTTTTCTGTATACAGAATGTTACGAAATCTGACGAATGCAATACAACTATCAATTACTACCTCCTATATGTCAGACTGGAGAGCTATCATCAAGCTATGTTTACTTACCTAAAACTTATATAAATCAAAAATACCTCTTAATCATTGCTATCTGACATTAACGTAGCATTTATAGTTGATTCTGATAAGCCAGGCCATGTCATGTCATGATAAAAACGGATTAATATTCACTTGTTATCAATCTAAACGACGTTATCATAGCCACTTACCCTGACCTGGCTTATATAGTAGTTACTTTTTCATTGCTCTAACATCACCGTTTATTGCTGTTAGTTGTGCAATATTATCAAGAAATAAATAATAAATCATTTGTCTAAAAGGTGCTGGCGTGGCAATTCTAGTGTTTATTTAATCTATATAGGCTATGACTCTCCTTAAATTTACAATGCTACATACTAAGTTAAACCTATGTCCCACTGAGAATTTTTTGCCTGTGCGATGTACTCACAGCATTCATGACATCGGGAACAGGTTCCTCGTGGTGTAGGGGAAGCTTCGGGGAAGTCATGAGACAGTTAGTGATATCACAAGGAATTGTGATGCATCGGTTGGTATCGGAAGAAATCGCGAGAACATCGCCGATGTGGAATTCCTCAGTGGGACATAGGCTTTAATACCGTGCTTTTGAAACATTACGCTAATGAATTGTACCCTATTTTGTTTTTTACTTTATGGACTCAATCGAGTGACACTTACGTTAAATATACCGTTTAATTGATCACTTTTACTTCGGTCATCGCCTATTGTTTCAAATACATACACACGTACCAATGTCCTGTTCAAACTATTATAATATAGGTGGTTAAAGAAAGGAGCCAAGCTCTTACGGTACTACTAGATGAGTGCTTGTATATCTGGTTGAACTCGGATATGGAAGGCAGCACTCAACTTTAACAGCCGAGCACAGACAAAACCAAGCATCACTTACCACAATTACACGACTCAATGCCCAACAATACTGAACAAGAAAATTAACTTAACCGCTGAAAATCCAAGTTCAATTAGCTGTCAAAAAGTCGGAAGTCCAAGTCCCAGCTGACAAAAAGCTGAAAATGACGCAATTTCAGCTATAAAAAGCTGAATGACCTAGTTCCAGCTGTAAAACAGACTGAACTCATAAATTAAACCACGTGCAGACAAGACCATTATCAAACAGACGGAAGATTATGTGACAAATTAGCTGAAACGTACACTACTGGTATTAATTTTGTATTGCTAACAACAGCGAACATTTACTCTCAGTGACAATTGTTTTGAATGGAGAATGGCGATGGCCCTGATTACCGCTGCTTATGCTAGATCGCGGGTAAAATCGCCCGATTGTAAATATTGTATCTATAAAACAGATTTTGTAGTAACGAGAGATTGAATGACCTTCTTAGTGTTAACAATTTCTTGAGATATGTTAAAGAAGCAATCTATTGTTGTCATCACTACATTTTCCAGTTAGAAGAATGCTAACATAAATTCAAAATTTGGTTTGTATAATAAAATGATATATCTACATAAGCAATGGAAATCTGCAATGTCATTCAATCATTTTATGGGTAATCGGTATAACAACATCATAATACTATGGTGGCTGATTTATGCCATGTCGTATTTTCGCCTTTTTGCCACAACAAAACGAAATACGAAAATGTAATCCGACTTTGTCGTATATTTGCATTGTAACATTTTCGCTTTGTTGTGGTGAAAAAGCGAAAATACGACACGGTATAAATCAGCCACAATATAATACAGATAAACCTGTACGTGACAAGTCAATGGGTACTCCAATCAGGACTGGAAGGTTAATACAGATAGACATGTACGTGACAAGTCAATGGGTACTCCAATCAGGACTGGTAAGGTTAATACAGATAGACATGTACGTGACAAGTCAATAGGTACTCCAATCAGGACTGGTAAGGTTAATACAGATAGACATGTACGTGACAAGTCAATGGGTACTCCAATCAGAACTGGTAAGGGTAATACAGATAAACATGTACGTGACAAGTCAATGGGTACTCCAATCAGGACTGGTAAGGGTAATACAGATAAACCTGTACGTGACAAGTCAATGGGTACTCCAATCAGGACTGGTAAGGGTAATACAGATAAACATGTACGTGGCAAGTCAATGGGTACTCCAATCAGGACTGGTAAGGGTAATACAGATAAACCTGTACGTGACAAGTCAATGGGTACTCCAATCAGGACTGGTAAGGGTAATACAGATAAACATGTACGTGGCAAGTCAATGGGTACTCCAATCAGGACTGGTAAGGGTAATACAGATAAACCTGTACGTGACAAGTCAATGGGTACTCCAATCAGAACTGGTAAGGATATACAGATAAACATGTACGTGGCAAGTCAATTGGTACTCCAATTATGGTTTATCAAATGCGTTTGTTATGTTTTATGTTTTGATATAAAATGGTCAATTTGTGTTAATATGAACTAAGGCATGGCCTTTAACGGAGATTTTTTCTTTCTTAATTAATAAATTAATGTAGATTGTATGTATCTATGTATGTACAGTTTACATAAAGAATCATGTATACATCTTAATTAATAAATTAATGTAGATTGTATGGATCTATGTATGTACAGTTTACATAAAGAAACATGTATGCATTTAAACTACAGTCATGTACTTAAGGGTAAACAGGAATCAAAGAGCTGAAAGACCTGAGGTTGTTCAAATGTATGTAATTCTGATCACCCCGGCTTTATGCATTGCAATATTTAGTAGACAAACTGAGATGGCCGTACTTTCACGATTAGAATTAATCCATGCAGGGAAAGAACAAATCAAATTATGCCACATTATTATTATTGCATTGGCAATAAACATTTTATATGTTTACATCAAATAAAATATTGAAGTTGAATTGAAGTTGAATAGTTTTCTGCAGCCAGAAAATTTACTGGTATTGCTTAGGATGTGTTTTTTTTGCAGTTAGGATGCTGAGCAAAAAGATAACATTAAGTCGGACAGGGATGGCTACACTCTACTTAACCAGTCGAGCACCGAAATCATAAAAATATACAAGGCACAATGCCCAACACCCAGCCGAGCGAGAAAAATGATCCGCCCAAATCCCAGCTGTCAAAAATCTGAATGAAACAGTTTCAGCAATCAAAAGGCTGAATGCCCACGTTTCAAATGTAAAACGGCGGAAAGATACAATAATAAATAAACACCGAAAGCCCCGGCCGGATGACTTAGTTTCAACAAGCAACAAGCCTTAGTCGAGTGTCACCAAGAATGACCTAGCTCCAATAAGCTTAACAGCCCAAGCTGAATGACCCAATTTAAACAACCCAATTTAACCAATTAGTATGCCAAAATGAGCAACAACGCTACATGACCATTCCGGTGTATGTTTAAATTTATTAGTCAGAATAATAAGCCAAATAATCAGAAATGTGTAATATCGAATACTACGACAGGGGCGTAGCCAGACTTGAATAGACTCATAAGCCTTGAAGTTGGTGGTTATGGTTGGGGGTCCTCACGATTCGTGAAAATTTGAGACTTATATTTATATTTAATGTTACGCACGTGCGTACATCAGTAACATAACCGACTATTTATAACAGTGTATACAGAATAGTACATGGTATCATCTACGGGAACGTTAATAATGAAACAAGGTTAAAAAAGTATGTAGCCGGACCAGGGCTCAAACCTGGAACCATTTGCTATATATTAAGAAGGTTCAATTCTCTACTGAGTGAGCTAAGTGGATTACTACAAAGTTCTCTTCCTTATCAGTAATTAAATCCTATACTAGCTCCAGGCATCCTACAGACAGACACTTTTAGCATATTTTTCAGTGAAATTCTTAACTCTCATTTAAATGAAGCTTGTAACAAATAAATTTTTCCAAACATTTTAAAATCAAAGTTAAACCCCTTTCACAATTGTCATACGACGAGTCTTAGATGTAAATTTGAGGAATATCCTATGTCCGTCGTACAACAAACTTAAGAAATTTTGACGCGTTTGACACCATCGGACCACAAAATGCATTTTTATAATTAAATTGATCATGCATACATGTATTTCAGTTTAATACTAGCATTTAGCAAGTTCCTATTTGCAAATATTTATTATTATTTGAAAATAAAGAGTTTGGTTGGACGTTTTGATTAATTATACCCAGCTGCTGAAACTTATTTTTTAAACCAGCTAATAGTTTGACAATGCTTTTATCGTACGAAGGACGTGCTACAACTGTTCATCTTAAGGCTTTCGCGCGTCAATTGTTATGACCTGCGACCATCGCATGACCATCATACGTCTGTCTGTCATGTGGCGGACGCACGATAGTTCCCAAAAATGCATCGTTGAGCTGTCGCACCCTTTCCAGGCGCAAATTGGTACATTTCCATGTAGACCCATAAGCCTCGTGCATCGAAAACATTCCTACGACAATTGTGAAAGGGGTTTTAGTCATGGCTCTAATACATTTTGAAATTACGCATGTTTATCCGGTAATGTCGATAAGGTGAATATGAATTGGAATAAGTAGATCATAACTTGGCGATGCAGTCTTCAAATTTCACTTTTCATGGCAGACATTTTGGTGGAACAGTTGTCGAGTGATAAGCGCTCTCAACTTAGTACCGATCCAGAGGTCCCTGGTTTGAATCTCTGCCGGGGCACGGGAAATTCCTACCAAACTAAATCGGCACTGATGACGAAGCCCGACTCACCAACCTCCACTTCTGAAAACCATGCACAAAACAATTGTGGTTTTAACAATGTTATTGTGAAGGCATACACACATCATGTTGGTTAGACTATAGGCAAGATGCTAACAGAGCGAAAACTTTACCAACTTAGCTATCCAGGCATTAGTCAAACGTATTGGACGCGTACAGTATACACTGTAGCGGCTCAGTTGAAAAATTGAATTTTTTTTTTTGTCAAGCTGGCCAAATACATTTCTCCCCTATCAGTAATTTAATCCTGTACACAGTACTACAATTATCTCATAAACATTGCTATTCAAAGCACAATACACATGATACAGACGGAACATTGTCAAAGAGTCATTTTACATTTTGTTTTGGTACAAACTAATGAAACTTGGACGAATAATTTCGGTCGTAGGTACGAATAGGAACGGGTACGACAGGAATTTGTAGAAAGTTGTACTTACCAAACCTTTAATAACAACATACGTCATCGAATGTTGATTTTATTGTATAAGTATGCTAATTGCGAGTATTAAAGACGATTTTCCTTGCTTAACAAGTACTTACATCGTGTAATCGATGGTCGGCGTCTCAGACGAATGCAATCACGTAGAATGTTGAGTTACTTCCCCTGTTACCTGGCTATCGCTCCGGACCCGGACTCCGGATTATTTATTTATTTTGTATAGCGTAATTTGAAATCTGCAGATGTTCAGAAAACCTAAAAAATATAGAAGTTCAGCTACGAATTGTCAGTTTTCAACTAATTTGAGATTACAATAATGGTTGAATCCTCGTACCAATCATAACTACTCTCGTACGTCACTGCGGATCTTCGATGAGACCGGAAATCCATACCTTTTCAGCTATTAGTGGGGCGAAACTTCGGCCGATGACGGAAAGACCCGAGTAGTTACGATTGCCGGGAAGACAATTGGTACGGCCTCTACGACATTTATAGGCTGCTGATTTAGGAAAAAAGCCAAACTCAGACGTCTCGGAGATGTTTTTTCAAAACCTTCGGTTTTGAAAAAAATCTCCTATTAAAATACTGTCGTCTTAAGGAAGCTCCAGGCTGCTTAATTTGAATGGCAACTAACGCAGTTTTAACACCACCATAGTTGAAAAACTTACTGTAATCAGAAGCAATGTATTAAAGTGAAGTGCCGACGCTAGCCAAAAAGGAGTTCTTAATTGCAAATCGTTGACACCCATTGGTGTTCTAAAATATTAGTAGTAAAAGGAAATATCAGAAGTACAAACATCATTCTAACGTACGCACACGCTTTTAAGCTTTAACCAGTAGCGATGCAATTTAGCAACTACAACTTTCAGAGTACGCAAACATTTCATTCTGTTTGATACTAGAGAGAGAGAGAGAGAGAGAGAGAGAGAGAGAGAGGAGAGGCTGCCTCAAGCAAATAATACATAATGAATATGTAAAGCAGGAATGCAAAAGATTCTATTCAGAAACAGCCGTGGGAAAAAAACGTACATCCGGACTGGTATCTATGTTCTCAATGAGTGCTTAAAGATACACTGAGATCTGTTAACACTCGATTGCACGTGGTACATTTATCAAGTCATTCAATTCACTTTTTTCGTTCATTTATATATGTGCGATTAGAACTGTTATCACATCTGTGACGGTAATATAGGAATGCTATGATATAGAGAATTAATTGTAAAACCTCTCTGTGTTCTTTGTCATGCCATTCGAATCGTAGAAGACTGTGATTAAATTGCATTAAGTTGTTGGTATACAAATGAATTTATATACAGACAGAGCCTTGCATATACGTCAAGCAACTTCCTCCCAATTGTTGAAGTACGTACGAATTTCGATAGTGAAAATATTTGAAGTTAAAAACTGTATTTAACGGCAAATATTGTACGACGTGTGCCGGTAAACTGTTAGTATAGTAACTAAATTGCAGATGCTGCTCACATAAAAAAATTGAAGTCATTTTGCTTTTCAACCATATACCGGTATGATATGTCAACTTTTACTAAACGGGTTTTTATAAAAATGACCAGTCCACGAAAATCTTGAACACACCACGTGCGTATCGAAGACCAACAGATCGATGGACTTATCTATAAGGTTCTACTATATTCTATTTCTAACCTTACACTTGTCATGCTTTCAAATTCGTAACTACTTGGCATAACCACACGTCTAATTATATACCAACAAGCTTAAGTGGTGCCAAATAGAACATCTTTTCAGACTTTGTTAACAACGACAAATCATGCGTTTCAAATCACCACAAAAGACGCCCGTTTAGATATACACTGCCCACCAAAAATAAGTATACAGATGTTATTTGCCTACTTACTTGCCTGTAATGATACTATTTGAAGAACAATAAAGCAACGATAGATTTGAAGAAAATGAATACCTATGTTTATTAAATTAAATGGAAAAGCCATACATTAATTGGTACCATAGGTGCAAAATCTAAAGTTTCTTTGTCCCTCTTGAATAATAACTTTGTCACAAAAAGATGGAAAATACAACCTTTTTGATCACATGGTTATTTTAGTTTCGAACATCTTCATTTTTATTTTTATCTCTATTTTGACTCATTTAGTAACTGTAGTTTCAGAAACTAGTATAATTGTGACCGTCTGGTAAACAGATATTTAATAATTTAACCAAGTTTAATTTTGCCACAATTATTTACTGTATACTTATTGTTGGTGGGCACTGTAAGTGACTTATATTTAACGTTTTACTAGTGTATTAGCTACTATACTTAGCTACTATGTTGCTTTGTTTTATGTAACTTTCATATAAGTGCATATATGTAAATACATAATGAGGCTCACAGGGAAGACTGGATATATACCCAACTGTGTTGCCTCTTTAAGTATAGTATTCATTATTATTATTATTACTATCCTTTCAATGATTATTGTTATGTTTTTTTTAAATGGTAAATTGATCTACATCCATCCGAAGTCGCAAGAGCGAATTATGATGAATAATTATTACCAGCAAATTGACCCCGTATATGGCAAGGTTGAAAATGCGAAATTTCGGGAAATAAGCCACCGAATAATGAAAGGCAAAAGGTTGGATAATGGCGAAATTTCGGAACATTGACCACTGTATATATTACAAAACGTTGAAAATGGCGAAATTTCGGAAAATTGGCCATCTTATAATGAATGATAAAAAGTTAAAAAATTGCGAAATCACACAACTTCAAAATTCGTTTGGAAATGATAACTATTTGGTATTTGAGCAAATGTTCAATTTCAAAATATAAAATTGTAGTTTTGTCAACATACGAGTTCAAATCAATGCAGCGTGCCAGTATAATGGCCTCCTAAAATATCTACTTTTAAATTTATGCATTATCATTGTAGTAATGGAAGGTCAATGTGTCACTGTGCCCTAGTCCTATTTACCTATCTAAATTCCCATCAACCCAGTGACCATAAATATAGCGACCACCAAACATTGCCATTTCAAATAGCGATGTTATCAATCAGTTAGGTAAAATATATTTGTGGTTCAGGTAAACCTACCTACACTGTTTTTAGTTCCGACCCTAGCACGTTTTATTGATTATGAGCAGGTACGAAAAAGTTCGGAACGGAAAATGTTAATTTTCCATTTCGACAAATAGTATTTCCTATGTAAGAACATATGACTAGTGGCAGAGATGTTTGTAGTAGCATAAATTTAGAAAATTGTGACCACTGATAGATGTGATACACTTGCATAAAAAAACGCTTTCCTACCTACCCTTTTTTCACCAATGTTACATGAACCACACATATTTTTTTATTTAGCCTTAGGATTCAGCTCCAAAACCAAGTACAGAAGTTAGGATGAAATTCAAAATATTCGATCATGCTGAAACTGGTTAACAATTCACTGTATATACATTATACATGTAAATACGGCAACTATAGCTATATAAAAACCTAGAAACATCCTCAGCATTACTTATACCAGTGGGTATTGACCAGGGATAGTATTCATAAATCATATTAAGGGACAACTTAAATATTTTGACTCAAGTTAAAAATTGAACGCCATATAATTATCTTCCAAGAAACGAAGAATAGCCCATGTTTTCTTTGTTATTATTGTAGTTCTTTATATAATACTTCTAAACAATGTAAAACATTGATAATCTTGATTTTTCTGTTTAGCTGATAGTCTCATAGCCATTGTATGTATATCAGCCAAGATCAGACTTTTCCGGAGATTATTTAGAGCATACTTAGTGAACCCATACAATTTTACAAAACAAAAATAATTGTGTACGATAATTCTCACATATTTTTGCATGAATGCACTGTCATAGTTTGCTTAAAATAACATATGAAAAGTCGATTATTGGCTAAGGTTTGTCTATGAAACGGGCTAAGGCGTTAGACCCTCATTCAGTTAATCGTCTGCTTCAGATACACGAATCTGTCGCAGGTATTATTAAAGCGAATTTTAATACCTTGCGACTCGTATATTTTATAAGCTAAGCATGATTTAAAGATGTATACGCAGAAATCCCTTATTATTACATAATAAAAAATGCATTATGACGGTACATGTACTTCTTAAATACGTATACATCTACTGAACGATATAATTTGACGATTAGGTATAACTATACACAGACGTTCATAAACCATCAATATGCATTGTGGTGACACTTAATATGAGCACGTATTCTTAACAATACTACAGACTTTCACTTTTTATTAAGTGATATGCAATTGAAGATCGTATTTGCGCGTCAGTCAGTAGAAATATTTATGTTGTCAATGAGCAATGTAGATACTACACTTATATGTAATCTACTTATCTGAAAGATTAATATGTTTTACTTACCACCAGAAGGATTAAATGGGACATCACCCCGTGCCTCATCTTGTTAAAATCCCCTTTCTGTCCCTAATTAATGCACTAAATTTTTCAAAGGAGAAAACATTTTGCTCACGTAACCGTCCGTCAATTTTTCACAATTCCCTTACGTAAACTCCCCGCGAACGTACGTCTTTGTCACTCTATGCAATGCCTTTGTTTATACTTCTTGCAAAAAGACAAAACGTAATTAGCTCTTAATTATACTGCAAACCGATAAGTAAATAATCATATTCATCATAAAAATATCGTTAAACGTGTGAGCAAGCAGTCAAGCATATTTTCACGTAGTGAACAATCTATCCACTACTGTGATCAGTTTCATTTAAAGCAGTACGCACGATTTGATAATATGTGGTAGAAAAAGAGCGGGTTTTACATCTCAAGCTATCCGCTTAACCACTACCTACAAACTGGCAGATGATAAATACAGTATTATTGATAGGTTAGGTATAGAAAATCTGCACGATTTGTGAGTAAGGAGTTAAAGTGATTTCACTTCGCATAGTTTCATTTTATGTTTTTAAGTTATTTTATTTGTTGAATAAACTTAAAAAGCCGGTCTAAAAGAATAAATTGTGGTCTTTGTTTTTTTAAATTTTAGTATGTTCCGTTTTGTTTAATTCGTGCGCTGCTGTTTCTGTTGAGTTTTGCCTTTCCAGTCATTGTGTTATTCTCTTTAAACAAGGAGTGTTGCATTCCCAGTCATGTTGTTATTATCTTTTAACAAAGAGTGCTTCCTCCACAGTCATGTTGTTATTATCTTTAAACAAAGAGTGCTTCCTCCACAGTCATGTGGTTATTTTCTTATTACAAAGAGAGTGCTTTCTCCACAGTAATGCTGTTATTTTCTTTTAACAAAGGGTGCTTTCTCCACAGTTATGTTGTTATTTTCTTTTAACAAAGGGTGCTTCTTCCACAGTAATGTTGTTATTATCTATTAACAAAGAGTGCTTCTTTCACAGTAATGTTGTTATTATCTATTAACAAAGAGTGCTTCTTCCACAGTAATGTTGTTATTATCTATTAACAAAGAGTGCTTCTTCCACAGTAATGTTGTTATTATCTATTAACAAAGAGTGCTTCTTCCACAGTAATGTTGTTATTATCTATTAACAAAGAGTGCTTCTTCCACAGTAATGTTGTTATTATCTATTAACAAAGAGTGCTTCTTCCACAGTATTGTTGTTATATTCTATTAACAAAGAGTGCTTCTTCCACAGTATTGTTGTTATTATCTATTAACAAAGAGTGCTTCTTCCACAGTAATGTTGTTATTATCTATTAACAAAGAGTGCTTCTTCCACAGTAATGTTGTTATTATCTATTAACAAAGAGTGCTTCTTCCACAGTAATGTTGTTATTTTCTTTTAACAAAGAGTGCTTCCTCCTCCGTAATGTTGTTATTTTCCTGTAACAAAGAGTGCTTCCTCCTCCGTAATGTTGTTATTTTCCTGTAACAAAGAGTGCTTCCTCCTCAGTAATGTTGTTATTTTCTTTTAACAAAGAGAGCTCTCTCCTCCGTAATGTTGTTATTTTCTTTTAACAAAGAGAGCTCTCCCCTCCGTAATGTTGTTATTTTCTTTTAACAAAGAGTGCGTCCTCCTCAGTAATGTTGTTATTTTCTTTTAACAAAGAGTGCTTTCTCCATAGTAATGTTGTTATTTTCTTTTAACAAAGAGTGCTTCCTCCATAGTAATGTTGTTATTATCTTTTAACAAAGAGTGCTGCCTTCCCAGTAATGTTGTTATTATCTTTTAACAAAGAGTGCTGCCTTCCCAGAAATTTTGTTATTTTCTTTTAACAAAGAGTGTTTCCTTTCCAGTAATGTTGTTATTTTCTTATTACAAAGAGTGCTTCCTCCACAGTAATGTTGTTATTTTCTTTTAACAAAGAGTGCTTCCTCCCCAGTAATGTTGTTATGTTCTTTTAACAAATAGTGCTTCCTCCCCAGTAATGTTGTTATTATCTTTTAACTAAGAGTGCTTCCTCCCCAGTAATGTTGTTATTATCTTTTTACAAATAGTGCTTCCTCCCCAGTAATGTTGTTATTATCTTTTTACAAAGAGTGCTTCCTCCCCAGTAATGTTGTTATATTCTTTTAACAAATAGTGCTTCCTCCCCAGTAATGTTGTTATTATCTTTTAACTAAGAGTGATTCCTCCCCAGTAATGTTGTTATATTCTTTTAACAAAGAGTGTTTCCTTTCCAGTAATGTTGTTATTTTCTTATTACAAAGAGTGCTTCCTCCACAGTAATGTTGTTATTATCTTTTTACAAATAGTGCTTCCTCCCCAGTAATGTTAATTGAAACCTATATGACAAAGCTACTAGCGCAGTTTTCAACAGTGGGACCATTGGAGACTGGACAATAGTTGGAGTGAGACAACGTTGTGGTTGTCTTCTGTCGCCTAATTGTTCAATATATTTCTGGAGAGGTTAATGACCGACGCCCTAGAAGATCACCAAGGCACAGTAACTATTGGAGGCAGAGTAGTGACCGACTTACGCTTTACCGACGACATTGATGGCCTGGCAGGAAGTGAGAGCGAACTGAAAAGGCTAGCTCAAATACTTGACAAAGCTTCCTCATCATTCGTTACGGAGATCAGTGCCGAAAAAACAAAACTTATGACTAACAACGTTGACAACACCAGCACTGAGATAAACGTAAAAGGTAATAATCTGGAAACAGTTAAGAATTTTATATATCTAGGCCCAATCATCTCAGACAGTGGATCAAGACCAGAAGTACTCGAAATAATTTAATAGCTCAAACCACCGCAGCCCTAGCCAAATTGAAAACCATCTGGTGTAACAAGAAAATCTCAACCAAATCTAAGATCAAACTGATACGATCACTGGACATTTTCAAATTTCTCTACGCGTGTGAAACATGGACTCTGAACGCGGATTTAGAAAAAAGAATTCAAGCCCTGGGAATGAGATGTTATCGTAAGGTACTCGGAATAACATACAGAGACAGAATTACAAATGTGGAGGTCACGAACAGAATAGAACAAGCCAAATGGTCCTGTTGTCAATCGTCAGACCAAGGAAAGTGAAATGGTACGGTCATGTGACAAGATCTAGTGGACTTGCTAAGACAATCATGCAAGGTGCAGTGGATGGAAGTAGAAGAAAAGGCCGTCAAAAGAAAAAGTGGGACGACAACATTACTGAGTGGACGGATTTATCTCTCAGCGTGTGTCTAAGGGAAGCAGAGAACCGGAATGAGTTGCTGACACTGGCATGGAGATCTTCGGTGGTACCCCAACGGTCCCTCAGACTGTGGGGCAGGTAAGGTAAATACTACGTCCTCGTAGTTAAATCGCAATGTTTAGACATGGCACCCCGTTTATATATTGAACCAGAAGTCTATATAGCTTGTTGAACATGAGCAGATGGTCTAACCATTTAATATAGACGATATACAGTATTATAGGATACTTTAAAACACAGACAATTCAAACCTAAACAGAAACGACGACAGCGCCTGGTCACCCACGCAATAGACGGACACAGAACGTATTATCCGTATCCCAAACAATATATTTCAAGTAAACCTACATACTGCTTCACACAATGAAAAGCACACTGCAAGTTCTTAGATTAGCATAGAGGTGATTGCAGATGATACCTATGCTATAGGTAAGTGCGGGGAGACTATTTTACAGACCAAAACACGGCACGAGCATCTGCTGTAGTGATAGAATATACTTCATACTATAATGTCGACAATTCAAAACCATCCAGAAGTGGTCGCAGCGCGTAACAACTAAATGCTAGGTCCCACTGAGCATTTTTGTTGCCTCGGTGATGCACCGATTGAAATTAATGAGCATTCAGGACATCGCGAACTACATGGTTTTTCGTGGTCTAGGGGAAGCCTCGGGGAAGTCATGAGACAGTTTGTGAAATCTGAAGAAATTGTGTTGAATCGGTTGGTATATAAAATATACCTGAAGAAATCGGGAGAACAGCGCCGATGTGGAATTCCTCAGTGGGACCTTGGCTTAAGCGTAATAGCCTCCATAGTTATCTGAAATACATAAGTCCGCCGATCAATTATTTGTCTTCAAATATAGTGCCTCTCATCAGTTATCAATGTGAGGTGTGCTTCTAACAGGGATTCGGTGATTGTACCACGGTATATCCGCCTGGGATGGTCTACGCTGATAACATATTGATTATAATTTATAGTCGGACAATATAAAACTGTTAAAATGTAAAGGGAGGTGATCAGGAAATGAAAGCATACATGTTTTCATTCGTAGTTCTTTCCCTTCGAGAAATAATGCATATGATACACCTCTAGAATTAGTCTGTTTCCCGTTCCGCAATCTTACATTTCATTAGATTAATTTCGGCATCATCCAATTACAATGTATTCTACTCCTGATAAAATAAGATGGCAGGTATACATTAGCTTATATAGGCATTTTTAAATAATCTCACCAAAACGTGTGTTCTTTTGGTGTCGTTTTGATAAGACTTCGTATATCACTCGAAAAATGTATTGCCTTTCAAACTACACAGGTGTCATCAAATATGTTGTAGCAGCATATATATAGTGCATATAAATACTAATTTTTCAATCTACTACAACAACAGATGAAGGCACGAAGAATCGTTAACAAGAACAGCACCTACAACACCCACACCAGTCCGTGCAATGTCCCATGTGCTAGTCCGACCCGTACACCTTACCGCATCCAGACTTTCATTTTAATAAATCAACATTTGGACCGTTATTGACACAATTTGGAAGTATAGTGTCGCAAACTTTTGTCTCTTGGTGGTCATGATTGTCACGAGATTGTCGTTTTGAATGAACAATCAAACTGTCAAGGGACGCTACCCTGTCACACATACAAGTAGGAGATGCAAATGCTCTAGACCTCAGAGGGAGATTTTTGTATCTATATAAATGAAAAAATTAAATTCATTGGCTTAAGCTTGTAGATGAATTATTCACAAGACAAATTTATCCCGTTTAGACCATTTTCATGTTGCATCGACATGAAGGGGTACATATCAAGGTATTTCCATTTAACTCGAAGTACAGAAAGGTGTGGGTGGGAAAGAAGGACCGTAAATAAATATCAAATCAAATCCAATCTTATTCTTCAATTTTCCGGTTAGCTCAATCGGTATAGCATTTGGTTAGTAGTTCCAATGCTATAGGTTCGAATCCCGCATGGACCACATACTTTTTTCCAAAAAACATTATTTGCCATGAATATATACTTGTTTTTAAGAAATATGACACTGCAATAAAATGTTTTTGAATAAGGGAATATAGCAAAACTGAAGGCCATAAAAATGTCAAATGCTATAGTTAAAACACAGCCAATACAGGGCTCGAACCAGCAACATTATGTATTTGTAAAAATAATAATTTTACTATACGAGGGGTGTTCCATATGTATTGTCACTTGGGTCAGAAATAAAAAAAATCATTGATATCTTTAAATCTTTATACATTTCTAGAACCATCTAGTTTCCGCAATATTTCGTGAAAAAAATCAATAAAATTTAATTACCGGAATGTTGTTTCTGTTGTCTTTTCAAAGGACTAGTAATAGACACTGCGACTTTGTTCGAATAACTGT
This sequence comes from Spisula solida, assembly GCA_947247005.1. Classification (NCBI taxonomy): domain Eukaryota; kingdom Metazoa; phylum Mollusca; class Bivalvia; order Venerida; family Mactridae; genus Spisula; species Spisula solida. The sequence goes on from OX365951.1 coordinate 38,963,278, forward strand.
CGATTAAAACTTCCTTTCGGGAAATATTCTTATTCCACAACTATCATACCGTAAATATTGTAAATTCCTTCGATAAAAACATGATTTGCTGTACTTGATTGCCATTTTTAACAAGATATGAGCATTTCAAAGTCGCGAAAATAAGTGTCAAAATTAGTCAAAAAAGCATGCTACTTTTCAATGAAAATTTTCGATTAGTTTAATTGATTGGAATTTGACATATCATACAGGTATTGACCATCAACATTGATTTTTGGAAAGAATTTGCGATCAAAGTACAATTGATATGAAGTTATCGGTGCGTGAAACAACAAGCATTATTTGGTATAAATTAGAGTGATCTCCCTTGTTTTGACCGTCTTACTCGTAGACAACAAATAATTTCATTTTGATTTAAAGTTCTAATGGAAGTATAAGGGTCCAGTTATCGTATCTTATGTTGCAGTTTAAAGAATACTGACATTTACTTTTCTAAACAACTACTGCAAAGATGACACAAATTTAGCTTAAAATTAACATAAGACCAGTGTACTCGAGCATTCCCTCTTCTAAGTTCAATAAATTACTTAATTGTTGACGAAAGGCTATGTAATTTTCCAGATATAGAGTAGAAACATGCACCTTTTAGACAGTCATCGTAGAATCCTTTTAAATATTGCCATAGAAAAATGCAAAGGACAGTGACAATACATATGGAACACCCCTCGTATACGACACTATACTTCCGCCATTTTGAATCTTACCATGGACCGCCATCTTATTTAGATTACACTAGACCTTTACTGCGTAGATTGTATAGATCGGGAACCCGTCTACTCTAGAATATGAGCGTCAAAAGTTGGCAACTCAACATGTTTTGTCTTTTTTATTGGAATTCCAAACTAGTTTTTGCTGATACAACCAAGCATGTGTACATTGACATTTAAACAATAAAATCCATAACAATCATGAACTAAGAAGATTTAATGTATTAATCCATATGAACACCGAATACGACACAACCCAACAATTCAAAAATACACTTTACACTTAGCAAATGTTTGTGCACGTTTTGGTACCATATTTCCTTTCTTTTCATTATTTTTTTGCACAAAATATTGCGGATATGATATCGACAAATCTAAAAAAAAATTAAAAAACACCCTACAAATAAAGGTGGTTTTCCACTTAGCAACATGTTGGCCGTTAAATTAGCTTCATAGCAATAGTTTAGAATATTCTGCCATTCTTACTATTTTATACTGCAGGGGATGTAATGATTCTCGTTCGTAATATAATTATAATCATAAGTGGTCGTAACATGGTTTTACCAATATGGTGATATTTTTAGAAACAGTGTTTGACAGAACGTTCCTGGACAGAGACGTCCTGTGCAGATCTAGAGGAGCTAGTGGATAAAGCAGCTATTTCAGCACCTAGTGCTAATTCCGCTTCCATTATCTGAATGAAAGAGTCAATTCGTGTGTCTACATCCTTCTTCAATTTACCAATTTGTGTTTTAACACTCTTATCTAGTAACGGAGCAACTTTCGGAGAAATATTTTGCTCGATAGAAGACTCAACCCGAGCAATCGTTCACATAATTACATATATTAGTACATCATATTGACATCCGATGACAACTTAGTAAACAAGTTAGAGATGTTTGTAAAACACATATGCCTTCATGGCAGCCCAAAATAGTAGTCAGAAATGGCAACATTGTCCTAGTGACCTATTAAAATCGATATGTCAACCAGGGACTGTAATATTATCCAAAGTCAAGATTAAGTAAGAAATACTAAAACCTTGATTTGCTGACCTCAAAATCAATAGGTGTCGTCTACTGTTGCTGGCCAACATGCATGTAAAGTTTGAAGATCCTAGGGCAAAATGTTCTTGAGTTATTGAACGGAGACCATTTGTTCTACCGACCGGCAGACCAACAGGCCGACAGACAGGAGCTGGTGACCTGAATTTTAATTTTCATTTAACCATCTGATAGAAATGTTCTGAATTAAATTCAAAACATATATTATACTAAGAAAAATAGAAAGGAAATATAAATATTTGGCTATTTCGCACATTTTTACCTTAAAATGATATTGACCTCACACAGTATCAAATGAACAATATTCATGAAAATATGTATGTGCGTGAAGTTAGCAGCCAGTTGCCAGTAGCCGATTCAAAGTTTTGAATCGGGAATTGGCAAATGGCAGCTAACTTCACAACCTAGCTGACAATTCGAATTTTTCTATCGAATCGGCAAATGCGAACTGGCAGCCAGCAGCCAATTCAAATTTTAATATAGGATCGAATTGGCAACTGCGAACTGGAAGCCAGCTGCCAATTGATGTTCCTAGTGGACACGAATTGGCAACTGGCAGCTAGCAGCCGATTCAAATTTGTCTCAAAAAATATTTTAACTCAGAAAAATCGAATTGGCAACTGGCAACTGGCAACTGGCAGCCAGCAGCCAGCAGCCGATTCAATTTTTTCTCAGAAAAACCGAATTGGCAACTGGCAACTGGCAGCCAGCAGCCGATTCAAATTTTTCTCAAAACAATATTTTAACTCAGAAAAATCGAATTGGCAACTGGCAACTGGCAGCCAGCAGCCGATTCAAATTGTTCTCAGAAAATTCGAATTTGCAACTGGCAGCCAGCAGCCGATTCAAATTTTTTTCTCAAAAAATATTTTAACTCAGCAAAATCGAATTGGCAACTGGCAACTGGCAGCCAGCAGCCGATTCAAATTTTTCTCAAAAAAACATTTTACTCAGAAAAATCGAATTGGCAACTGGCAACTGGCAGCCAGCAGCCGATTCAAATTTTTCTCAAAAACCTATTTTAACTCAGAAAAATCGAATTGGCAACTGGCAACTGGCAGCCAGCAGCCGATTCAATTTTTTTTCAAAAAAATAGTTTTACTCAGAAAATCGAATTGGCAACTGGCAACTGTCAGTGAGCAGCCGATTCAAATTTTTCTCAAAAAAATATTTTAACTCAGAAAAATCGAATTGGCAACTGGCAATGGCAGCCAGCAGCCGATTCAAATTTTTCTCAGAAACCTATTTTAACTCAGAAAAATCGAATTGGCAACTGGCAACGGGCAGCCAGCAGCCGATTCAAATTTTTCTCAAAAACATATTTTAACTCAGAAAAATCGAATTGGCAACTGGCAATTGGCAGCCAGCAGCCGATTCAAATTTTTATAAAAAAATCGAATTGGCATCTGGCAACTGGCAGCCAGCAGCCGATTTAAATTTTTTCAAAAAATAGTTTTACTCAGAAAATCGAATTGGCAACTGGCAACTGTCAGCCAGCAGCCGATTCAAGTTTTTCTCAAAAAAATATTTTAACTTAGAAAAATCGAATTGGCAACTGGCAACTGGCAGCCAGCAGCCGATTCAAATTTTTATAAAAAAATCTAATTGGCAACTGGCAACTGGCAACTGGCAACTGGCAGCCGGCAGTCGATTCAAATTTTTCTCAAAAAATATTTTTACTCAGAAAAATCGAATTGGCAACTGGCAACTGGCAGCTAGCAGCCGATTCAAATTTATTTCAAAAACATATTTTAACTCAGAAAAATCAAATTGGCAACTGGCAACTGGCAGCCAGCAACCGATTCAAATTTTTTCTCAAAAAAATGGAATTGGCAACTGGCAACTGGCAGCCAGCAGCCGATTCAATTTTTTGTCAAAAAACGAACTGGCAACCGATTCAAATATACTTAAAAAAATCGAATTGGCAGCTGGCAACTGGCAGCCAGCAGCCGATTCAAAGTTTTCTAAAAAAAATAGTTTTACTCAGAAAAATAGAATTGGCAATTGGCAGCCAGCAGCCGATTCAATTTTTTCTAAAAAAATCGAATTTTCAACTGGCAGCCATTTTTCTCGAAACTCGAATTCGAAGAAAAAACAATATGTTTCCCTGTGTTCATTTCGCCCCACAATAGCTAAAATGGTCAAATCTCAAAAATATGTTCATGTCAACATTATACCCATTAAAATACTACCGGATGTGATTTAATGAAATTTGAAATTGGTATTACAAACATCAAGATTGACATGCGAAGAAACATTACTTATAGAGAAAAAAAGCAGCGGAAAATGTGAAGCCTTGGGGTAAACGAAAAGAAGCGGATTTACGCAGGGTATCTCTTTCGATCAGAAGTTCTCTTGTGTTCTGTTCACCCCACAATTGTTAAAATTGTCGAATCTCAAAATTGTGTGCATGTCAATCATTTGACATTCAAAAACTATGGGAAGTCGTTATTAGTATTTAAAATATCTAGACCGACGACATGGGAAGAAACATTACGTTTTAAGAAAAAAAGCAGCAGAAAAGTTTGAAGCCTTTTCATAAGCGAAAAGAAGCCGATTTACGCAGGGTGGTTCTTTCGATAAGAAGTTCCCTTGTGTTAAATTCACCCCACAATCACTTAAATGGTCGAATCCAAACAATGTGTGCATATCAATCATTTAACATTAAAAAACTAAGGGATGTTTTTTAATTGAAATTTAATATTGGTATTTTAATTAAACATCAAGATTGACATGCGAATAAACATTACTTTTAGAGAAAAAAAGCAGCGGAAAATTTTGAAGCCTCGTGGTAAACGAAAAGAAGCCGATTAACGCAGGGTATCTCGTTCGACCAGAAGTTCCCTTGTGTTCTGTTCACCCCACAATCGCTAAAATGGTCGAATCTCAAAAATGTGTACTTTGACATTCAAAAACTATGGGACCTCATTTAATTGAAGTTTGAAATTAGTATTTAAAATATCTAGACCGACAGAAACATTACTTTTTAAGAAAAAAATGCAGCGGAAAATTTTAAAACCTTGACGTAAGCGAAAAGAAGCCGATTTACGCGGAATAAAACTTTCGACTAGAAGTCTCTTCTGTTCAATTCACCCCACAATCGTTAAAATTGGTCGAATCTCATATACGTCAACGTTTCAATCGTTTGACATTGAAAAACCATTGGATGATATTTAATTAAAAACTAATATTGGTATTTTGATAAAATACCAAGAATGACATTGGAAAAACATTACTATTTTAAGAACAAAATACTGCGGGAAATTTTGGACCGTCGTAAGCGTTAAGAAGCCGTTAACTGTATTGATCAAATGTTCCCTTGTATGAACTTCACACCACATTCGATTAAAATATCCAACAGTTGTGAAAGCCAAAAAGCATGAAATTGATTCATTTTTATGTTATCCATTTATGATCGTCAGATCTTTCTTAGAAAATGCATGACATATTTTTGTATTTGATTATTTTGAAGCTCAAATGTTTTATACATGTACTAAGTTTTTTAAGTGTCGGGGTGGCCACCATGAGACTATAACATTTGTGGCTTATACTAAAGAACAAGTATAATTGGTATTCGTCTAGCCGATCGGGCGTTGTTACGGTTGTACGACGGTTCACTGAAACCGAGTAAGATTCGGTTCATCCCGTTAAACATAAAGGGGTTCGACACATAAACTTGCAGTGATTAAAACCTGTTTTCAAAAAAATATTTTTTATTTCTACTGTGTATATTTTATACAACATACATGTACTTAGAAGAAGTTTTGAAAACAGTTTTTAATCACAGCAGACTTATGTATCGAACCCCTTTGGGTAAACCCCTAATAACTGTGGATACGTCTGGGCTAAAACTAGAACAGTAATACTATAAAAGAGTGTTTACAAAGGATTGCGACATTTAGCGTTAATGTTGCGACATTTAACGTCAGGCCATTTTGTTCCGACATTTAACGTCGCAGATGCGACATTTAGCGTCAGGGGCGATTGCGACATTTAGCGTCAGTTGCGACATTTACCGTCAGCCTTGCGACATTTAACGTCAGGTGCAACATTTAGCGTCGATGCGACATTTAACGTTGCTACAATGTCGTAACGTAGCATACCGTCAACCAACGGATTACTGTTAGCAAGTTATCATGAAATTCGAATTGGCAGCTAGCTGCCGGTTCGCAGTTGCCAATTCGATCCTACGGAAAAAAATTCAATCGGCTGTTGGCTGCCGGTTCGCAATTGCCAATTCGATGTTTCTGAGTTAAAATATTTTTTGAGAAAAATTTGAATCGGCTGCTGGCTGTCAGTTGCCAGTTGCCAATTCGATTTTTCTGAGTTAAAATATTTTTTTATAAAAATTTGAATCGGCTGCTGGCTGCCAGTTGCAAGTTGCCAATTCGATTTTTCTGAGTTAAAATATGTTTTTGAAAAAAAATTGAATCGGCTGCTGGCTGCCAGTTGCCAGTTGCCAATTCGATTTTTCTGAGTAAAAATATTTTTTGAGAAAAATTTGAATTGGCTGCTGGCTGTCAGTTGCCAGTTGCCAATTCGATTTTCTGAGTAAAAATATTTTTTGAGAAAAATTTGAATCGGCTGCTGGCTGACAGTTGCCAGTTGCCAATTCGATTTTCTGAGTAAAAATATTTTTTGAGAAAAATTTGAATCGGCTGCTGGCTGACAGTTGCCAGTTGCCAATTCGATTTTCTGAGTAAAAATATTTTTTGAGAAAAATTTGAATCGGCTGCTGGCTGCCAGTTGCCGGTTGCCAATTCGATTTTTCTGAGTAAAACTATTTTTTGAGAAAAAATTTGAATTGGCTGCTGGCTGAGAGTTGCCAGTTACCAACTCGATTTTTCTGAGTTAAAATATGTTTTTGAGAAAAGTTTGCATCGGCTGCTGGCTGCCAGTTGCCAGTTGCCAATTCGTGTCCTCTAGGAACATCGAATTGGCAGCTGGCTTCCAGTTCGCAGTTGCCAATTCGATCCTATATTAAAATTTGAATTGGCTGCTGGCTCCCAGTTTGCAGTTGCCGATTCGATAGCAAAATAGTAACCACGCCCCCTATAGTTACGGGTATTCGTTGTTGCTACGCAAGACAAGCTTGCATTAAAATGGCGTCTAATACGGAGATGTCGTGTGATGCTCTTGATACAATTCCGTTAAATATTTCGCTTTTAGTCAATGTTTTGAAAATTTTGTGAAACATAATTATGTGCCTACTTAAAACTTGCAAATCGATGGTTTTTAATCGAAGAATTTTACGTAAACAGTTACTAAATCAGAGTCAAGCAGTGTCCGAATAAGCAGACACTCACAAGCGTAATTTTGCCGCTCAATCAGAAAGGTTTCTTTTTACTAAATAGCTATTTATGTATAGTTTTTGCGCCAATCGGGAATGACCTGGCTTGAAAGATACACCCTTTATGTTATAGTTAGAACATATTAAGTAAATTTTAATGATTAAAAAGGGCGGAGCGAGCGAAGCGAAGCGAGTCCTTTTTAGTCATTAAAATTTACTTAATATGTTCTAACTAACTTAGAATATAACATTCTGCATTCTGATTGGCCGATATAAATTATCGCCAACGCATGACGTTAAGTCTGTGAAGAGAAAATTTTAATGATTAAATTTTCATTTAACCGCTAAAATTCGGCGTTTTCATTGGCTCATAATGTAGGTTATATTCTAATGTAACAAAGAAATCATTAATGGTTAATACATATACATTTGTATTTACATATACACGGCATAATGGAATCTTCCATACACTATAACATTTCATTTTCCGTATACGTTCGTATGATCGTGTGTTTAATAAATAATAGAATTCAAATGTGCGTAAACAAATATTTAAGTAAAGTTACAAGACCTCTGCAAGATTTTCTGCATCGGGTATTTATTGATGTCTTCCGTGAGATCTACCGCTTATAGCGGGGACATACATTTTGTTGATTACTTACGACTGATGCTGTATTTGATTGCAACTTCCGCAAAAATAATTAGCACTACGTTAACATAGATGAATGTGAATCTTTCAAATCCCACATCGCTACGTAATACATGGTTGGCCATTGACAGTCAGCATATCAATAAAAAATATAGGCCTACAATCACGCGTTATCAAGTAAAAAAAATATCGTTTTCTAACATAACGTTAAAACTGTCGTGTCAAGTGCAATAATGTGGGCTACAAATACTTCATATGCACCATTATACAAGAAATAAATAAGCCCTAGATTATAAGTTAGTTAACATTCCAATGTGTTATATACTTTGATGATCTCGTTTAGATTCGTATCTCGGACATCAGTCGGGGACCAGTGATATACCGCGGTGTCTTGTTAATTGTCAATAATCAATGTGACACATAGCGGTTTCCATCAGGACAGGGAACAGTATGGGGTCAGTTAGTTTTATACCTAATTGCTATAAATGTTTTGTAGTAATGTGTATATATTTGACAGGTCTCTGACCTATAGATACTTTGAAATAAACTTGTACATGTATGTATCTATCATGATTTACAATTATAGCTGTCCGGACCATACAGTACATATATTTAAAAAATAATTTTTGTAAGCTTTGGAGATTGAATGCAGTTAGCACCACAAGGGTATCAACTGAAAAGCGCTTTTACTATTACGAACACCAAAACAACATAATGTTCAATACTATTAAAACACTTCACAATCATCTTTGATGGGAAATACACACATTCTCGTTATTTGGGGGTTATGTGTCCTTATTCTATATCAACACGCATGTCCGAGATATCAAATAAAACAATGATTTCACGAGTCTATGGTTTAAAGTTTATAATTTTTAACAACATTCATATCAAATAAAAGACGAAGCTTTCTAGTTTCACAACATGTAATTATTTCGAATTATACTAATGTAAATATCAATGATATACCTTTTAAATCAGACTATATTTGAGACAAAAGATACATATATAGCTATTACTTCCGAGGCCTTATGGATTTAATAAATTGATTCACTTTCATGACATTGCTACCAAATTAAAGTTGAAGTTCTCACCCTTGTTACCCGGCAAAAACAACATGATTGGATATTCCCAATATGATTGAAAAATGGCGGATGTATGTTTACATATTCATCGCATTTTCGGCCAATCCTTCAAAATCTACGGGTTTAACCACCTTCTGATGCTGTATGAAGATAAACTTGTACATTCCTTCCATGAAACTAAAACTATTTATCCGTATGTTTGTGAATGTGATACACAATACGATAAAAAGTTAGAAAAATCTGTGTTGGATTTATTTGACAGTCTATAAAACATATATATTGTTGTTTATTTTGGGTTAAGATCTTTTGTTTATACAGCTCATTCATTTCACTATCAGACTTAGTTTAGAGTAAGTTATTTACATTTGCCGTTTCTACGTGATAACTATTTAAAGTAACCCATGTGTGAAAAATGGATAAAAACCAACATGATTTGAGGATAAAGATCAACATGATTTATCTTTTAAAGTGGATACTGACCAACATTGAATTTTCATTGATGCACTGCAGTGCGAATTTAATATGTAGCTTCACTATTGGAAGAATAATGGGATGACCCCAACACGTACGTAGGAGTAGATAACTCTATGAAGTATTTATGGAAAATATGTCCCTTTTTTCAACTTCGTGCAAATTTGTAAGTTTACGTTCAAGGTACTAACCTATTATATCTAAGTGCATGTTCATATTGCTGTGATACTTGCATACTTGTCAACCGTCTTGACCATAACATCTGCACTCTATCAAGCATGTTGTTGAATGTTATGCCCCATTTGGACTAATGTACTTAGAAATACAAAAGTTTACAGTTTATGTACACAATTTTAACCTCTAAGACATGTATCTTTGATACTTTGCATACTTTATCACCATCATGACGCCATGACCTCCACATGAATAGGCAACTCTATCAAATATATACTGAGTACATCTAGAAACGCAACACTGGGTTCTATACTGTAAATATTTGTTCAATCTGATGATGGACAATCAAACTTCATTAATTTTACTTGATGCAGTTTTATTCTATTTCCAATACATCTGTAACATTTTATCACATAGAGCTACATTTAGATGCAGAGCAGTGTTTTGGTGTATAGTGCGGCCGAAAAATAACGGAACATAAATATAGTGCGGGCGAAAAATAACGATACTTTTTATAAATTAGCTATTTTTTCGGCCGTCTCGATGTGGTCAACATGTGCACCAAGTGTTATAAATATCCAATAAGAAATGACATAGTTACAGAGCGGACATGAATCACATGCCTATTTGAGAATTTTAACTTTTGATCTCTAAGTGTGACCTTGCCCTTTAAGTTAGGGACCTGGGTCTTGCACATGGCAACCACCTTGATGTGGTGAACCAAATTGTACCAAATATTATAAAATATCCAATAGGAGATGACAAAATTACAGAGCGGACACGAATCACGTGCCTATTTGAGCTTTTTAACCTTTGACCTCTAAGTGTGGCCTTGACCTTTAAGCTAGGGACATGGGTTTTGTGCATGACACATCGTCTTGATGTGGTGAACATTTGTACCCATTTTTGGTAGGCGTAAGCCTCTCTATACTACCATTGCCCATTTCTTAATGCAACCTGGACCGCCTTTAGGCTGCTATGTGAATCCGCATTCAAGTAGTTCCAGAAACTGTCAACATTCCCAATAATTATTGTGAAACTGTTCATTGAATCGATATTTTTGCAGATAATCAGTCAGCCGTGGAGATATCGAACTTGTTTCGTAATATGAAAATGAAGTGTTCATCAAATGTCCCAGCCGTATAGCTATTTTTAGAAACTTCAAATCAGGGTCACGTGATGGTTTTATCAATTAATCGTATATCGTTATGTTATGCGGTTAAATGTTACAGTAGTAGTACCGTGTAAGATTACTGTAATATTGGGGACGATAACCAGACTATAAACGGCTCCACGAAACAGCCTGGTTGATTATGTTACCGAATAACTCACGGAATGTAATGCACGGAACTGTACTTAGAAAACACGCAAATTGTTGCATTTAAATTGCCATAGTGTCATACACCTCAATTGCAATAATCGGACATATCATTTATCAAAAATATCAGAAAGGCGTACAGTAATTGCGCTATATCCTTTCCGCTACCATAGCGTACTAATGCAGACTCGCCAGGATGGCCATTTCGGCCTTCCGTAGTTTTCGACCTAAATGCCCAAATTCGGGAATTTTGCTCTCATGGGTACACAGGCATCCCAGACTACAAGATATTACGGGCCCATGGTCGTGCACAGGTTTTTGGGCCCGCTGGACCCCTTTAAAGAGGGCTTTGAACGTAGATTTTACAAAACTGAAATTACTGGTCCTGCCTGCCATTGCGGTACGATTCCCTGTGGAATTGCATTAACATTTAGCGCCAACAAGTTTTTAGTTTTCAATAGAAGGAATATGAGGCTAGACACAGGGGTCAGGATCAGTGCCCTAAAGGGCACAAAAAGTAGGCCTGTCAAGCTAAAAAAAAACATCGTCATTTCCGGTGACCTTTAGTCGAAATGTTGACAATTGTTTCTACTTTCGGTTTGAGGTAGGTGTGTGGCATCCGGATGTATCGAATTTTTATCAGTGCTGCAAGTCAATAGTGTCTCAGGGACGGGGTATAGGGACCATATGAATTTCTCATACCCCCCCCCCCCCCCTCAAAAAATCGTGGTAGCGGAAAGGATATAGCCGTATCACTTTTGGCCTCTTTCACATTAAACGGTTTGAAACACTGACGGTGTGTATTTTACAATTAATTTCAGGTAGTGCGTACATTCGTGCATGCGCATATGTTGTTCTTCCTGCTTCAGGGTTGTTAATGATATGCTACGTAATAACTTCTTTTGAAAAAAAATCGGGATATAACTTCATTATCTTAGCGTTTTAAAAAGATGACGTTTTGGTCAATACTGAATAAGCATGGTATCCAATGGGTAAAAATGCTGATAACTTCCAGAGTCTTCTTCAAAATGAAGTGAACTTGGATTAAACTCGAGCATGTACGAGCAGCTATCAAACAATTGGTCAATATTGCAACTTTGAGATGAATATCCTGCTTTTTATCAACGATCAGTTTGGTTGTTGTTGTTATTTTGGCGACCAACTTTGTTGATGTCTTTCAGATGCATTTGGCCTACTTTGAAACATGTTATAATGAAACGTGTAACAATTCATAAAGACACCTTAGAATGTCAGTTTAGACCTTTATTTGATATAAGGCTTAATTTCAGTCAGTGTTGTCAAATGTTTTTCCAATGTTTTTTAGCTAAGTACAAATGAGTAAATGTTTATTAAATATACATTGTGACCAAACTGATGAATGGAATTAAGTCAAATTTTAACCATGAAAAGATACTACTTTAAAGGGTACAAAAGTCAAATTTTAACCATGAACAGATACTACTTTAAAGGGTACAAATGCCACAATATCGTATAACTAATTACGGAATAAGGCTAGACATAATGACTTTATGTTAGCATGAAAAAACACCTCACACATTTCGACGGACGTTTTGCCTGTCTGCCCATCTCTATATAGTTTTTAATATCATATGCTGCCCTTCAGAAATTTGCTTTTGCCACTTAAACACAAGACCGCTGTATGTAGTATGTTCTACTTTCGCTCTCTGTTGCAGCTCTTGGGTGTCTGCTGTGTCATTCGAAGCCCGGTGTACAATTTAAGAGTCACATTAACTTTATTACGCATTTAAATTCATAGACATTTTGGCGTTATTGAAAACATGACTCGACTTGATAAAACAGTCGTTAATTCACACTCCAACGTCCAAATGATCTCATGAAATGTAATGATAATAGTTTGCAATAATCGGGCAGAAATATTGGAATGTAAACTAACTAAATCGGAAGTTGAACTAACGAAAAAGGCACGTTACGTCGGTCGGGTGTAGTATCGCGTTACAATGATAATACAATGGTTGATGACTTGCTACTGGTTTATATTATTAAAGATACATTTGTATTGACTGTAGGTAATAAGTCAATGTTTGTAATGAAATAAGAAATTATTTTTAAACGCATTATAATCAAATGAGAACGATGGTCTACGAATATACTGAATGACGCTCGTATACATGAATGTCTTAATATGTACTTGTCCGCATTCCATATACGCATTTCAATAGTCACCATTTATTCATAAACTGTTTTCACCTAATTTTGTAAAGCCTTTTTAATAATATCAATGCTACCTCTCGCTTTTTATAATCTGATTAATATATTTTCTAAAATATGTTTAAAAAGATATTGAAAGTGACTATTATATATAAAAGAAAGACAGAAATAAAGCCAGTTACACATCATTTATTCTATTTATAGCATTAACATCCGAATGAAAGGGGAAAGTAAGCGTGCTTCACGTATAGTGCTGATCGACTGCCAGGTACAACCTTTTAAAAAAAGTGGGCTTGTAGCCATGTACTAAAATATGACTTAAAGTGCTACGTAGTTTATTGATGAGGGTCAATGTTTGGTTGAAATCAGCGTGATTAGATAAACATGTTTACCTTACGTGAACACTTTGACGAGAACCATGGTGATTATGTACATTCAATTACACTCTGATATAAAGGTACTCCGAAAAGCATCAACATTATTACTTCACCTTAGATTACAAGCATGAACATCATGACGAAACATCTTTGTGTGGTGTTAATTATATGCGTTGGTTTTATAAATGGCGTTAGTGGACAGGCTAGTGGTAAGATATATTGAGTTATTCCAGTTTGTAATCTTTCCATAACACGGTACTGCTGCAGTACAGTGTTCTATTTTATATTATATGATACAATTAAATAATAGTTACATTTTTATTACATTTTTAGTCCTAAATTTGTTTCTTTTGTACCAAACGACAAGTTAGCTATCAGACAAGATTTTTATTCCCCTGACTTAAAAATGAATATGTAATTATGTGACTGTGTTTTATCGTAGATAAAAGGACAGTCATTAGTTCGGATATTTATGTCGTCTCCATTTGCGTGTTGTTCATATTTACCAGAAATATTTTGCTTGCCGGTCTTAAATTTTGCGACCAACATTATTGCCATTGTATACTAAGGATATGTTTAAGTGAATTGCTCTAAACCGTAGCATACATATGTGCGTGAATTTAGCAGTCAGTTGCCAGTAGACGATTCAATGTTTTGAATCCCGAATTTTTCAAATGGCAGCTAACTTCTCCATACAGCTGCCAAATCGATTTTTCTTTTTTTCGTTTGAGGGCCCATTTGGGTAACCCCGTTTCTTTCTATAGCACCATAAGTAAATGACATTGTACACATATAATACACACAATCAGAATGTGACAAAAACATAAGTTGTATCAAAATGTTGTTAGGAGTGATTTACTATAATAGTAGTTTTATTAAGTGTATGACGAGCAGGGTTGCCAAAAAAGTTACACTTTCTGGGTTAAACCTTTTTTATTTAGATGTTACAAAAAGAATAGTATACTAAATTGAGATAACCACAATGTTATTTAAAAAGCTTCATTTTTACTTTCTGTGAATGTGTGTGTAAGTATTCATGAGTATTTTGTTAGTAGAGTAAAAATGAGATACAAGGTGAGAAAGAGAAGGATAGTCGAGCAGAGATAAAAAAAGGAATAAAAAAGACAGGGATGTTTTCCTGATCATTCATGTTTCACTGTTGTCCTTACTTAATAAATTCCTTTTCGTATAGTGCGATGGTAGTTTTTTTCATTAGAGCAATATATTTTTCAGTATTTTTGCGACCTTGTATGAACTGAATGAAATTAGTAAACAGTGGTAATGAGTTTCCCAGTTTGCATTTGAATAAATAGTATTTTCAAGAATAATTATATAGTTAAGAATACTATTAATATTTGACGGTTCCGTATATCCGGTAATTTAGACGTTCATTTATATTATTTTGTTGAAGAAACGAAGAGCACCTATTCCAAAACACTTGGACTTCGTGACATTCCCAGAACGAAAGTTTAACTGTTTCCACAAACATGTTACAAAATGAGCAGGTACTTGATTCCACGTAACTTCATTTATGAATGAATTGGTTTGTTGGTACAATATTTTTGAGATATTTATACTGAAATTCAATTGTTGATCTAATTGGTATTATATATGTATATTTCCAGTCAATATTTTCAAAGTTCGTGTTCCATTTTAGTTCAGCTTTGTCTGTCGTGTTTTGTTTGTTGTACTTCCAACACGCGTTATATAATAATTAATTGAGTGGGCTTTTTAGAAGTTTTAAGTCTGTTTATGAGTGTTTCTGGTTCGTTATCTTCGTTTTCTAAAATATTTTCGTTGAAATCTTCTTTCCAATGCATTGGTATACTTCTTACCAATGATACATATTTAAGATGATCAGAACTCGGTATATCATATTCATTTTGTATTTCTTCAAAAGTAAAAGATCTACTTTCCTCTATTTTGAACACATGCTTTAAATATTTAACCCCATTTCTGTACCAATTTTGTAAAATAATGTGTTGTTGTTTGTGGTTATCAAATCGATTTTTGCTAGGTAGGTTTTGGATGTCAAATGATTGACATTAGATTCCACCATTTTAGTGAGTGTGGGATGAAGTGAACACAAGGGAACTACTGATCGAAAGAGTTACCCGGCGTAAATCGGCTTCTTTTCGCTTACGACAAAGCTTCAATTTTCCGGTGTAAAATGGGAGTCCACTGGGAAATTGAACTCGCAGCTGGCTGCCGGTTTGCAGTTGCCAATTCGATTATACAGTAAAATTTGACACGGCTGCTGGCTGCCAATTAGATTCTACTCTGAACGAGTATGTCTCAGAGGTCAGATTACATCTTATATAGTGCGGCCAAGATATGATGGCACAATAACATTTACACATGCTAATTAGCCAATGGGTTCATTTTCAACAGAAAGGGGTGCTTATTTACAGTCAGGGTCAATAAACGCTTGTCTCGTATTACGTTTTCGCAATATGAGCAAATATAAGAGTCGCTTTTACATGTGCCTCGCTAGCTCAGTCGGTAAAGCGTTGGAAATACAACAATATTATGGAAGGAGGTTACTGGTTCGAGTCTCACTCTTGTGCATTTTTGGTAATGAATTGTATTCTTCAGTTCTAGTAAACTTTTTTCTTAGTATATACCGTTACACGTTGATTATCTTGTTACATTTTTTTTCATTCGTATACTTCCTCTATTCTGTATAATATTATATAATATGTTATTATATTAATTAGAACAATCGATTGAAAATTAATATTCTGTATGTATACATGTGTATATAAATTATATGAATTAACATTGTTCATCAGCAGTGTTTGTGACAGAATCATTTTAGAAATCTGCAAACTTATCATCACTATCACCATCCGCCTCGTCATAATCAATGTCATTATCATCAAAAGAATCCAGTGAAATTTTGTTTCTTCTTGATTTTCTTACACTGTTGTGCAATTTCGTCGCCTATATGCGTGAAACCGTCCTTTTTGATATCCCTGTCATCGGGGTAGTTTGTTTCCTTGGACAGGACAACGGAATCGCTGGTAGTTCTATTGATGCCTCTCGTGTTCAGAAGTCTAATACATTCGACACAATGCATCGTCCTTGCTGCGTTAAAACGATACATTTAGCCATAATTCAATTTAATGATGTGCAGCGTACACAGTTTATCTTGTTGTAAATAATACACCCACAAATACAGTTTTGTGAAAAGTGTGCGGAAAGGAAATTCGCGAAACAAAATAAAAATAAAAAAAGATTCGGATGGGATTCGAACCCAGACCGTCTGCGTTGAGATTAGAAACGTTACCACTAGACTATATAGTAAGCACAACGATCTTCATCCTTAATTAAATAAGTTAAAATAACTGAACAAGCGCTTAGATGATCGTGATTTATATACTTACCCGCGTTTTGATATGGGCTAATCCAACCAGTGACGTTTACACAATGTTATTGTGCCATCATATCTTGGCCGCACTATACTATAGGTAAATGTTTGACCTTGGTAGTTTAAATGGACGGACTATCTGGTAAAAGTACAATAACATGCATAACCTAGACATTTAGCTATAATACTCTCTTCGTTGTCCCGTTGTTTTGTGTGTCAGTCATAAATTATACATCCGAAACAAGTATTGAGCCGTGACTGCACTATATTGCTTAGCACATTTAACATGGAATCCTTGAATATCCGTTGTCCAATCGCGCTTTTTTTAAATTATCAAAACATTCACACGGTACAATAACTAAAACACACGAGGAATAATTAGCTATAAGTCAATAATGCTCAACTACAGTCCGTTTCAGATAACTTCGCAATGATGTTTTAGACGAGTCTAAGCCAATAGTGAAATCGATATCATCATTATTTTAAATAAATATGTTTCTGTTATACTACACACCTACTTCTTAACAAAATAAGTTCGCACCTTGAGCGAGACATCCTTCGACTGCCAGGTTTTCGGTACTGTATGGGAATAATCAACGTATGTTTCATCAATGTAAATGATCGGACGACCCTCTTCCCGGTATTTCTTTATATGACGTAGGAATTGCGAACGAACAACAACTCTGTCTGGCCGCTTCATCAGGACGTCTCTGTTACTCTTGGTTTTCTTCCAGGTGAATCCTAAATTCTTCAATGTTCGCATCAAATATCTGTTTCCTCCGAAGTACTGGATCTTTTGTTGAAGAACTTGTCAAATGTTATTTACTGTCGGGACTCTCTTCTGGCAGGCAAGTATATCCTGCACGGTACGAAGAGCAGCGTCTTGGTCGAAACCATCAATCGTCACCCTGTCTGAACGTTTCTTTCGCTGAACCTCTGTTTCACCAGCCTGTTCTCTCTGATACTTGTAGAGTGTCCTTTCGCTGGCACCAGTTTAGTGTGCGTTCCGTTTAACGGGGGATATGAGAAGAATGTGAAGCTTTCCGGCTTGCTTTTCTTGTTTACACACCTGAAATAAAAGATATGAATTAATTTAACTGAATTCCTAAACAATATTTGACAATTCAAAATGCAGTAGTGTCAGCACAACGCTATACAGTAAGGAAACATGATGATGCATGCAATAACCTACAGTACATTCTGCAGTATACGTTTAGCATCATTCTTATACTGAGCAACGTTTCTTATTACAATAACTGACGCCTCGGACATATTGACTAGACTTATCAGATTTGACAAAGATCAGATAGGAATTTCAACATGCACGAAATGTCCGAGTGTTTTCGTGTATTCATGATTACAATGTGTTATCTCTAAATATTGAAAGCTACATACTCAATGACATTCATATAGTATGGTTAAAACTAGAATGATAAAATATTGGCTAAATATTATCAATGGCAGTAAAGATAAATTCTCCTACATGATATACAAACATCTTCTTCATGGTAACAAACCAAGTAGATGGATTTTCTAGATTCAACTGGTTATTTTGACCTTATTTGTTAATAATACAAAACTTAATAGACCAATTTAAACAAAACTGGAGTGGTAAATTTGAACAGTCGAATAAAGGAAAAGAATACAAAACTTTCAAAGATAATACCGAATTAGAAAACTACCTAATCTCCTTGCCATCTAGATACCTTATACCACTTCTGAAGTTTCGTACTTTCAACCATAAATTTCACATCGAGACCGGGAGATGGGATGATACCCCTTACAACGAACCAACATGTACTTTTTGTAGAGGTGATGTAGGCGGCAATATGCACTACCTGCTTGTTTGTAGCTACTTTCAGAACAAACGCTCATTATTCATAGATAGATACTACTATACCCTGCCAAATGTAATAAAATACCAACAATTTCTCAATAATGATAACATGAATGTTTTTTAAAAAAAGTCGCTATTTTTGTCTCCTATCTGATAAACGCTGTAAGTTAATAGATTTATTCATTAGTCCAATAATGGTGAACGGATTATGCACATTTGTTTTTTTATTGTTTGTGTGACAGTCACATTTTGTCATAGTGTATAGTCCGTGCAGGATAATGTGGCAGTCATGTGACACAATGTTTTCTGTATTGGGCTATGCCAATTGATTGCATTAGGTAAACCATGGTTAAGGTTAGTGATTATAAATCATTTTAACCACCCGCCAAATAGATCATAGCTCATAGCCGAGTGGTTTAGTGCGTAGATACTTCCTAACGATATCGGTATGTTTGGCTGCGGGTTCGAAACCTTGTCAAGTTGAATGTATTTTTATTTCTTTTTCTCATCTTTATAAATTTAAAAGTTAAGATTTTTACAGAAAAATGGCTTTAATAATCCATTGTATCGAATAGTGATACATACCTGTAATTAAAGCTATTAAAGCTATTATTAAAGAGTGTATAGCCTAAATATACATGTACACAATTAGCGTGGTGTGTACATGTGGTATAATTGAAGCACGAGCTTTTCGATCTTCGAATACTTAGGTACCAATACGAAGCCACAGATACAGCATCTGAGTGTGACTGTAACTCAGACCATGGTACAGCAGATTAAGCGATGTAAAATCTGTTTGTTTTGTAATGATTGTATGTTCTTGTCATATAAGTTGAATTGCATTAAAAATTTATTATCATGACAATGATAAAAAAAAAAGGACTTAGTATATAATTAACAAATCATAAATACTCACAAAAAGAATATAACAATAACGTTAAATATATTGTGATGAATTCAAACAAATACTAAATACTTCTTTGAAGGGTTGAACTGGAATCGCTCAGTTACAATTCCTGTGCGTTACCATCTGAGCTATTACAGCATACATAATTATTTGCAATTATTTAGTGCTTAAATTATATTGCAATTAGTCAAACATGACGACAAGGCCAACCAATTTACCTGCCTGGATATCTGTCTATGTTAAAGGGACTGCCTCACGTTTTTGTGTATTGTAAAAATAAAATAAAATTGTCAACTATTCGCGTTATTTTGGTATAGTTGCCTGTATATGCCATAAACAACCACACTGACATCTAAAATAACTTGCGAAACATCGGCATTTTGTAGTTATTCAGTATTTTTACATCAAAAATTCTATAGGGTATTAATACCCTATAGAATTAACACTACTATTACTTAAATTGCCTGAAATTTGTTCGCATTTGATGAAAACGAATGGAAAAACGAACCAAATACCTCACTGATGTTTACGCTGTAGTTTGCTGATGTTACAGTTCAATCACTTGTGAATTACATAATTCACAAAGCATGTTGGAAGGAAACTTAGCGCTTTTTTCAAGAAAAAAATACTCAGTGGGCGATATCGAGAGTGGTTAAAATTGCTTATTTGCACCAAATCTTTCATAAAGCAACCGTCAGTGGCTTTCTATTACATCAATACTTGGTTAGGTTAGAAAATCACGATATACAAAAATTTTAGCCAAATCTGTGAGGCAGCACCTTTAAATGTTAAATTTCGTCGTTGAATGGATTGTAAAGGATTACATGTAGCTGCACAAGGCAGTCATACTGGTCTGAAAGGTAAACAAACACTAGTCCATATTAAGTCTTTATTTCAACAGTTACTGCTTGCATAGTATTTAATGAAACACACAAACAACAAACAATTACATTCTTTTAAAGTGATCAGTAATCAATATCATGTATTACCCGTAGTGAAATAGACTCGACTGCCACATTATCTAGCACAAACTATATACTGTGCTACATTTGTACTTTGTTGTTGTTTTGTGTTTTTGAAATATTTAAAACTAGTAGTATTTACTGCTAATTATTCAATGTAATCATGTGTTTTAATACTGTACCAAATATGATAATATTATACGCTAATACCATTTTCCACTACTGTATCACGTATGTTGCTATGCAATTCCATATATTCTACACCAGAAACGCTACCATGCAAATTTATCAATACTTTTTTCCTAATACTAAACAGTAAAAACGCTATGTAACTTCTTTAGTAACGATCTGCATATATATATATGAATTTCTTTAATTCGGAAATTCATCTTAATATTATATAGTTATGCACAACTCCAAATATTGAACACCACTTTTACTGATATGTTAAACTTCTGTTATACTGAACTACAAATAAGTTGCTATGAAATATATGTATTATTGTACTATGTATGTTACTACGCTTATCCATATATGCCTGTTGTTACTCATGTAACCTTGACGAAACAAATGTTGTTGTTGGTAAATTGGGAATAAAATCACATAAAAATAAATCATTTCGAGCTTCATGGATTCGAACCTACATCCTGCAAAACCAAATTACCAGACAGTGTTGCTTACAACTGAGCCACAGGGACATATAGAAATTATACAATTATATATAAAACTAGTAGCATCGTGTATGTACGCCGCGTTACCTGCCCTGCGTTCAAGGAAAAATCACGTGACGCACGTTTCGGACTCGCCTTCTGAAAAGGGGTGGCATGCTTTCATGCTGGGTAACTATCACAACTGTAACATTCAACGTGCTTATTTAGAGTACTTTTAATCGTTTAGAGTACTTTTAATCGGATTAGTCCACAGTTTAAAGTACAACAATATGCAAAACCTAGAAATGTACTTATAGTTGTATCGCTCCAGACGACATAAACAATCGTGACGTCATTGCGAAGTTTTCCTACACAGACCACAGGTAACTGTATCATTAATAAACAGTACTTTTTTTGGTTAAATTTAGAATTCTTATACAAGGTGTATTTCCATGAATTGACCGGGTATCAAAAACAACAATTGGCTTTCGATATCTTCATAAAGTAATTATATTCGTAAAAACATGACTATAACTACTTTCATGCGACATCCCATCGAAATTGGTCAAGTATAGATAAACCATGTTTTTTGAGCCGTGACTAATTTATGCAGCAAAGTTTATTCACCCTAAAAGGGTATGTATATATAAGCAATACCAACATAAGTTAAACAAGTTGTTTCATTAAGTAACTGAATATGTGGCCCAATGGATAAGTCGATGTTCTATAAGACTTACTTTTCTAGGATCGATCTTTGGTAGAGTCGCTTTTTATATTTTTTTCAAATCCCTTGTTCAAGTAATATTACACAAGAACGTTATGCATTTCCTAGAATTTATTTAATAATGAGTCTTTATTAGTCAAAATTAAGTGTCCTTAGTCATAGTAACCGCGCGTAATTATATAATTTTGGCTGCGACTGGTAAAATACTGGTGAAGATGCTCGTATGATAAAGAATATTTAACATGGTTCATATTTACAGAAATTTTGCAAGGAGTTTATATATAAAATAGTTTACGTGTATTGAACTTGTATTGCCAGCAGGACACAAACACTGGCGTTAGATATTGCAATAAACTGTGTTTAAGTACCCACTATATATTCAAATGCATCATCCGACTCGGAGACAGACACAACAGACGGGTCGCCAACCAATACACCAAGTCGAAAATCTTTGACACAAGTATTGGATCCAGTAAAAGATAAATTAATACTGGGTCCGTTGAAAGAAATGAAAACAGTGAAACATGAAAACCAATTGCATGTAGATTGAAAAGTCATAATAATAAAATGACTTTTAAATAATGTCTTCATGTTCTTGATGAAAAAGAAACAAAAAATGTAGTTGAGAAAAAAGTGCAGTTATCAGGACTTGAACCCGCATGTCTTAGACTGAAAATCAAGCTCTCTACCGATTGAGCCAGCGATACTGACAATGTCATGTCATACAAAAATATATATCATCGCATTTTAAATGCATCCCAAACAGTATATTCACACACCATGACTAAATAGTGTAATCTCCCGTCACGGCTCAAAACTCGTGGTTGATCTATAGTTAAACAGTTATACCATAAATACTTTAAACGGTGACCAACCGGTCACTGGGGTGGACTCAATAAAAACAAAAACACGGAAATATTGAGGAATTCACCAACATATGTCGAATTTACCGTTGTGTAGAAACATAATAATGCGGTAAAATTAAAGAACGAAAAAGTTGGAACAGATTTACCTGGTTGACACATGTTCACTTCAGTGAATGTATACGTGTAAGCCGAAAAACGAATCGTTTGCATATTTAAATGTCAAAATGACTCCATGTTTCTCCGAACGTTCCGAATGATGCGCGTGATTTCCTTTTTGTTACAACGATTTTCATTGGTTGATTTCATTGGGGTTTCCCAGGACTTGGTAACCAGCGTACACACGATGTATACTACGCCAATGAAAACGACCGTTATAAAATACGTTCTAAATACCCGTCAGACACACTAAAAACCACTACAGTCGTTCCTACAGCGCTTTACGCCCTCGAAAAATAAAATCAAAGTTTAAACAATGAATTATATCGTACGAAGGTAAATTTAAGCATGTTTTCGAATGCTTTCGATTCACAAAGATGTTTTTGATCACCCACAGCTTTAAATAGATGAATAATGCCGTAAATGCTTTAAATTATGAAAAAAACAAAATACACCCAGTGACTGTACGATCACTTCTCCGGGAAATATACCTAGGCCCATATTCACATGTCGGTCCTCCACTCCAACTCGACTAACACTAACCTAAGGTAGCCTCAAGTGTAGCTGGAGTGACGGTCGAGTTAGTGAAGGTCGAGTGGAGATTTGGTATTCACATGGGTAACTCGTCCTCGACTTTCCTGAGTGTGTGACCGTTATAATAAATGGTAGGATATTACACTGTACAAACAATCTGTGCTTTATTATTGAATTGATTGGTTGTGTTTCGATGCATTTAACAAAGTTAAACTATAATTTTGATGATGTTTATGCTACATTCTTTATATTTCGTTGAACTCGCTCAAATAAAACCTTTATTTGAATAATCAAAAATAGAGAGTATGATTATTGCAAAGATAATAGTGGATCAGTTAACATAAAACTTCGATGTAATTAACGTTGAATGAACGTGTATAATGATTTACAATGATATATTCCAACAAAACATTTATGCAAGACAATGCGTACGCGTTCTAAATGAATAAAGGATGCGCATATCAAAGAAGACACCGTACCATTTGCCTTATGTTTTCGGCGAGGACTCAATATTAAATATCATATCACGTCAATATGAATTCCACCGACCGTCAAGCAGGTAATGTCATGTTAATAATTTAAAGTCAATGGAGATGGACTCCGTTCCGGGGAAGCCCGACAACTAGAAAGCCATAATTCCTAGAATGTAATTTAATGAGCGACATGTATAAAAAAATTAGTACATAAGTTAGCTTATGCATGAACTTCTTGGTTTTAGGTTGATTATGAAACAAGTTGGTACAACCTTGAACTAATATTAACCATTCTAGACACAGCATGCCCAATTTTATCCATTGTCACAATGATATCGATATACATAAGAGAAGAGAAGCCAGCTTTCGCTTATTATGCTGGACATCTTGCAAGGGAAATACTAATACCATTTCGTTTTTAGCATGAAGTGACCCCGGATCGAACCTGGGGCTTCCCGCACTCGAAGCGGACGCTCTAACAGTAGGCTATCGAGGCGGCACATTGACTCATGAATGATTGCAATGCACATCATCAGTATGCATTTAATTAACATCGCGGTAATATGACTAAATTTTAATTCCAGATACTTTATACACTTATTACAGTAACTTTATTTGTCCAAATAATATACTTTTAGATAACAAATTATAAATAAATTTATATTTATGATTGTATATTTATCAACCCACACGATCATATGAATTTGTTGTGTAGTTTAATTTGAAAATACAATAACTTTATTAGTTCAACATTCGTGCGCTAAATCGGTATACACGTAACCACATTTGAGTGTAGCTGGGGAACTTTTCCAAGAATTTCACATTATCCATGCTTTCTAAGGATTTGCTCCTATCCGGGATATTTCTAAAAGGTAAAATCATCTCCTCAAATTCTTCTACCTCGAGTGGATTGTCCATTTTAGTTAGTGACTAACTTTGGTATTCACTAACATTCCATTGAGTTTGGTTGGAGTCACGCTCAAGTCGACGTTTCGCTCCCTCGAAAATTCCTCACTCAGTCGAGTCAACTCCAGCTACACTTACCGTTGTGAATACCAAAATCAGGTTAGGTCGAGTTCACACTCAAACGCACGGACGAAACGATAATTAAATTTGGATTAACTCAGTGAGTGAGAGTGGAGGAGGGGATGTGAATATGGCCCCTTGTATAAGAATTCTAAATTTAACAAAACAAAAATTTTTTAATTTTTTTTTGGGACTGTTTATTAATGATACAGTTACCTGTGACACAGACTAGTATATATCTAAAGGTTTACGGTTCAGAGAACAAATTCGATATATAAGTTAGTATTGACCTCAGGCAGATCAAAGGGTAAACTCGACGAATAGAAGAAGTTTATTAACATGGTCAACCATTATGGCTCCCTGGAGAGTTAAAGTTCAATTGAGTCCTATACAGTTTGACAGTACTAGATATATCTCTTTAGGTAAACTTGATAAATATTATTTTATAAAGATATATTTTCAATTAGTTGATACAGGTAATGAAAAAAACATACACATGAGCAAATCGTTTGAAGAGCTCTAGATTTTATAAATGTATCCCTTTTTGTTCAGCGTAACGACCCATTACTAAAACGACGAAATAAATTTTCAGTACGACGTCTTTGTAGTTCGGTCATTCGTTTTGAAAAGAAGTTCGTACATATGTTAAATGCTAGGTTAATGGCAGATAGGGGTATCGAAACTATACTTATCGTCCTATTTTTTGTACTTGTATGCATAGCTCCTAGTGAGGTGCCAACACATTGAGCTACTTCCGTAATAATAAATACTCCACCAGTTTCCAAACAAATATTTAATTTTCTCGACGATTACCCTTTTCTAGCATCTAGTGGTATTTTGATGGCGCGCATGAGGTTCATTTCCAAATAAAATTATACCACTTTAAAAGTGTCAAGTAGTTAATGAATAAGACATTACATGACACCATTTCACCCTGCCAGTTATTTTAAATATTGTATTTGCTTGCTCCCCATTAAGGAAACAACGGTTCTTAAATGGGACCGAATTTGGTCAGAAAAAAGTGGCATTTTCCCAATCATTTAAGCATTAGTATATACGAGTAGTTGACCTATTGTTATAGCTACATTGAAATGATTTTAGCATGTGAGGTATTAATTAAAAGCTAATACTATGATATGTGATATACAGTTCACTTTTTTTAACAATTCATTTATTCAAGAAAGATATAGAGTCACTTGCATTCGAATTTGAGCAACCCTCGTATACAAAGCTGATTCCCCTAAATTTGTGTATCGTACCAAAATGCTAGATATAGGCAAACAATGGTTGAACAAAAAGTTAAGTTACACATTTTCGAGGGCTGCTTTGAGCAGTTCAGCCGTTAAGCCAACCTTTGATATTTTAACTTCCCTTGGTCATTGGGCTACCTATGGAAACCTGCGTTCGAGTGAATTGGTAAGACTATTTCTCTCGTCGTGGGTGTGCAGCCAACATCGATCTGCGTCGGCCAGGACTATCGAACATGTTCAGACACAGCACTCACATGTACCAATTCACACATTGGTCGAGTGGAGCATGTGGGTTATTGTTGTCCAAAGAAAGTAAGCAGTGGTTCAGACGGGGATTGAACCCGGGACCTCTCGATCCCGAAGCGCACGACCTACCTCTAGGCGACCGCTCACCACGTTCAAACTTTGTGAATAGTAAAACTTGTCCATCTACAGGTTTCCATCCTAATACATCAGTTGTTGGTCAAGTTCCTAGTCTACCTAATAGTCTGGTTAACTAGAATACATGTTTCCAACTGAGAACGGAACAAACTGGGTTTTACAGACTGGCACTCAACCAGATAAACAATTTTAATATTTGCTATGGCCTATAAATTTCCATTTATACCATGGTACACAAGTGAAATATGGATTATAGGCCCAGTTATTTATAAAATTGTTTCTCCAGTCGAGTGTCAGTAGTTTTACACGTTCAAATTGTGTACGCCAAACAGAGCGGTCAACGAAGTATTCAAGCGACAAATAGAGAGGTTGCGAAAGTCAACGTGTACGTCAATACTACTTTTGAGTATTTCGTCATCCAGGTATATTTAGTTTCTTCAAGTAACCGACTTGTGACAGACGAAAATATATTGTGTACTATGTCACCCAGGTATGGGTATGCACGGGAAACCCAATAATTCATCGCCCGTGGTTTCATTGAGTTTATATAAACACTCAATATCGATTCACGAAGAAATCATGCTACACCTGTCATATGATGTTTCACGCATACGTTGTCTTTCGCAAGCATACATGTACGGGTAGCTACACGTGAACGTAGTCGTACAGACGTACACGTTCGCATCGCAACCTCTCTAATAACGTAAATGTAACGTAAATGAGCGTAAATATTGGTAGCTTTTTCTAAACGCATGGCAGGTGAATGTTTTTGATTAAAATAAGTATTTTTGTTTGTAAGTGACATTGCTGCTC
This sequence comes from Spisula solida, assembly GCA_947247005.1. NCBI lineage: Eukaryota > Metazoa > Mollusca > Bivalvia > Venerida > Mactridae > Spisula > Spisula solida. The sequence goes on from OX365951.1 coordinate 38,990,591, forward strand.
ACGTAGATAAAACATGATTTTATTGTGCCCGAATTGTGGATCCACAATGCTAAGTTGAATAAGTCACTAATAATTGCAAGCACTACATATGTCCCATACCGGTTTGAAACCATGGCCTTTAAAAAAAATCTATTATGTTTCTGTTACCCTAACAACCACACTTGTTGTCAGAATCAAAACATAATCTCCTTATTAGCACCTACCCACATTTCAAGTTTCATTAACATAGCTTGTAAACTGTTTTAGTTATTGCAGGACCCAAATTGATGACATATTTCACACGTTTTGTCTCCATAGCAACCACAATTATTATCAGAATCAAAATATCTTTAGACGTGCATTACTCCCTCATTACCCCCTATCCATATATCAAGTGTCTGCATAAGTACAAGCTGTAGCAATGATGAATAGCATGCCTATAAGATCGCGGATGTTTGGTATGAGAAGAACATATTGTTCAGTGTGTGGCATTGTGGCGTATAGTTTGCCTTTATATGTGTTGTTTTATGTGTCTTTCGAGCAGCTCGGTTGTTTCTGGTGAGTGCTGACTTTACTGTCTAATTTCCTACTATTCTTTTCAAGAATTGATTAGCATGGTGCATACATGGCTTGTTTGTTTCTTGTATATTTTCAGCTTGCTCAGGAAATGCACTGGGGGAAGATCCAGATGGAAAGGATGTTATTGGTGTAGCAGCAGGTAAGACACAGACATAAACGATATTCTTATCGCATTCAGTGGTAAGTCAAACAGCCATAACCGCTATTCTTAGTGCATTCAGTGGTAAGTCAAACAGCCATAACCGCTATTCTTAGTGCATTCAGTGGTAAGTCAAACAGACAAAAACGATATTCTTAGTGCATCCAGTGGTAAGTCAAACAGACAAAAACGATATTCTTACTGCATCCAGCGGTAAGTCAAACAGAAATAAACGCTATAATTCTTACTGCATCCAGCGGTAAGTCAAACACACAAAAAACGATATTCTTAGTGTACCAAGCGGTAAGTCAACCAGACAAAAACGATATTCTTTGCCCACGAAACGATTTGTCAAACATACATAAACGATCTTCTTAGTCTTTCCAGCGGTAAGTCAAACAGACATAAACGCTATTCTTAGTGCATCACGCGGTTTGTCGAACATATATAAACGCTATTCTTAGTGCATCACGCGGTTTGTCAAACAGACATAAACGCTATTCTTAGTGCATCACGCGGTTTGTCAAACAGACATAAACGCTATTCTCAGTGCATCACGCGGTTTGTCAAACAGACATAAACGCTATTCTTAGTGAATCACGCGTTTTGTCAAACAGACATAAACGCTATTCTTAGTGCGCAAAGTCGTTAGTCAAACAGATTTTAACGCTATTCTTAGTGCATCCAGCGAAAAGTCAAACAGATATAAACGATATTCTTAGTGCATCCAGCGGATGGTCAAATAACAAACAGGCATATACGATATTCTTAGTGCATCCAGCGGTTGGTCAAATAACAAACAGGCATACACGATATTATTAGTGCATTCAGCGCTAGCATCCTGCACCCAGTTCATATTACATTTTGTGGATTTAGTGCAATGCTGTTTCTGTTAAACGCTGACTTACCTGTACGATTTGTTATTATATGTTTTTGTCGATGTACAACTTTAATTTCAGACACGTACTTCCTGGCTTGTGCGAAGACATATGAATCGGACTGTTGTGCTAGAGTTAACGACTGGCGGGTTACTGTCGAAATTAAGGATCTACCGGTAGATTTGATGGTATGGCGACCCACGACTGGGGGGAACTACAAGCTTGTATCCAGCATTACTGTAACACCCACTGATAGTAAGTGAATGTTTCGATTGATGTTACTATATCATAATGCGAAAGATAAGTTTTTTTATCCACTCGTAATGAGTGAAAATCGCTTTTGAACAATTTATAACCCGTCTGATAAAATTCATCTCCCGTCATTCTGAATCTATCGCGTATTGATTAATAACTGTAATCAACGTACATCACGTATTTTTTCCATGTGTACACTATTCTACAATTCCTGATGTACCAAACATGCTGTCTGGTAGACAATGGAGAGTTGCCAACCATCAAAAACCATGTCCGAAGCTACAAGGCCAAATATCATAGCCCTCGCTTACCCTTTTTGTGTGATCCTCTAGTGCTGTTCGGGCTATGCTGTTGCTGTTGCGCGCTTCCTTTGTTTTTGGATTTGTTATCATCCTTTTAATGGTTATGTAACTCTCAACATTTGTACATTCATATGTATTAAGAATATTTACGTGACATGTATGTATCTTCAGTAAATGTTATATGCTGCTAAATCTGTTTTATTTCTTACTTTTTGTTAGCCGACAGGACCACCCACTCAACGAATCAAAATGTCATCATAAAACCAAACGACTGCCTTGGATGGTATTGTATTCATGTTTATGTTTAATAAGATTTGTCTAGGCCGAAATACGAGGGGCATCCGTAAAGTTCATGGACAAGTACCTTTGTGAAAATATGCCTTAAAATGTAATCACGAATACATCATTTCCGATTACGTGCGGTTTATCTTTTCGTGATTTACAAACAAAATATTAAGAAATAACACTTCTACATTTCTTTAAAATCATACATAATCACTGTTACGGAACACTCCGAATAGTATTATCACAACATGTGACGTCAGCGTCAATAAAGCATCTTATTGTTTTCAAAATACGCCCCACTACATGCAACTCCCTTACGATGTCGCTATTTGTTATAAGTGTATCTGTTTCACAAACGTGTATGTCTTTTCAAAATCGTTCCTACCGCTCTTTGAATGGTTTTAACATCCCCTGATCGTTTACCACATAATTCCCCTTCTGTACGGGGACAGACGATTAAATCCATTCAAGTCTAAGAGCCAAGTCTCGACTGTAAGGAACGTAATCAATCCACTCCTACGCAGAAAAAATACAATGACCATCCGACCATAAGAGAACCTAATACTTTTAACAACAACTGAACTTTGGAAAAAATTCAAATGTCTTTGTGGATGCAGTCCTTTAATAGTCATGGTGTGCTCCGTACGGTTAGACATCGACGTGCTTGTTTAAACACTATTGTTATTTTACAAGATATTGCGTTGTAATTTGGGGACAAACTTCACGAATAAATTACTGCTAGTCATGAGAAAGTTTAGGCAAATTATAAATAATTTTATTCACAAACGAGTTCCGGTGGTTGAATAATAGCAAACGTAATAACATTAAGTTCAAATTTTTGACTGCTCCGTAGCTCGCTTCATGCGTTGCCTTAGCAATGGTAACATATGCAAAATCATGTTTTTTCGGCATATTCGCATTTATATGATGATATTCTACATATGGTATGAATTTTAAGACTGTATTGAACGTTTGTACTAATGTTTTGAGGGTGTCGACGAACTTGACGGATGACTCTCAGATATTTATCATGCATCGACATATTGTCAAATGTTCGTGGCCCCTTGCATGAAATGTGCTGGTGTTCGTTACACTGGTAAAATAGAACTCAGATGCATTCTACAAAAGTGTGCGCACAATACTATGCTAATATAATGTTTGTTCAAAAACTTATTTGGACAAACAGTTTGACACATCTTTCTGGTGTTGTGGTCAATAATCAGCGTCAATTTATCCTACCATGAGTCATTTTGGTACCTTAAGAACGCGAATAGAATATCAAGAATATAATTCAAGTTTAGATACTGCAGACGTCTTTCAATTCTGCATCGATAGACTTTTAGAATATTACAACGTTTATTACAGACAGTGAATGTTAACACCATCAACTGGATTATGTGGTCTTAAAAGCTAAAGACAATGGTGAGTGACTAGATGCCCCTGCTGCTGATTGGCTTTGAAATGTTGGTTAAGTTGAATGATTTCAATGAGGCATTGTGCTGTGTAGTAAATTGTATGAGCAGCATTTGTTTAATGTTGGTTTCCTAGTCCGTGTCGTTTGTCTCTATATATATCTAGCAAGTATTTAGGAACGTTTATGTTACATTCATTGAAGGCATTCTGGAGGTGTTGAGCTTATCAACCATAAGAACAATAACGGTAATGGCATACAAGCTGTATATATAGAAGGCATGGCAGCACCAACAATTGGTCAAACGACTGACTGGTCAGCTGCCATTTCAGAGGGCAACAGTAACAGCGAGTGGGGAATTGAAGCTAGACTTGTTAATAGTAAGTATCTATATTTTGCAAAGTTAATTTATTCGGTACCATGATTATTACATTGACTTCTTCTTAAGCAAGCTACTATCTGTGGCCAGCATTCCAGTATTGTCTTACTATATGTAAAAATCTATGTTATGCATTTTTTTGTTCTTTAAACTATGAACTAATCCCATTTGAGGTATATTAAATAAACACATTTATGTTTACAGTTGTACTAGAAACCCAACGTGAAAGTATGCCCCCCCCCCCTTAAGAAGGCGAGTCCTTATTGGATTACCCAAGTTAAATACTAATTATTATATACATATATCTAGTCACAGCATTGAGTTAACTATTTTAAAACTAAATGAATTTCGCAAACGTTATTATAGTTAGGTCTTTTTAAACTAAGTATTTCAGTCCTTTTTACAACTGAAACTTGGTAATTCAGCTTTTTATAGCTTAAACTATACTCTCCAATTGCCTCGCCCGAAAATACATCGTTTCTAGGCTCTGCATTATTGCTAGTGTATTAGCGCTATTGCTATTTTTAGACAGGAGAATCCAAAACCAGCGTACAGCGAGCCAAATTTGATAATGTAAACGGGTTTTTAAATGCAAACGCTCGTGTGATTTGTATTATATATTTAAACTCTCGAACTATCAGTTTATCATATTGATTGAAACAAATAAATAATGACCAGTCAATAGAACCATGAAATATTTAAACTCTCTGCTATAACTCTCTCTCTCTCTACAAACAAGTAAATTTTCATCAGCCTATGAAAATGTGTATCAGGGTTCACAGCAGTTTTGTAAAGGTCAAATATCAAAATATTCTAGTATTTTAAGCAGCGTGTGAATTGTAACGGTTAAGTGGAAATCAAATCGCTGTATGGAGCGTAAGCTTAAACTAGGTTATTCATCGTTTGGACAGCTTCGACTCGGGCTTTTCCATTTTTTAAGAACTGCAACTGGGAATGTCAGCGGGTTAAATTCATTTTCTCGTTCAGTTATGTGTTGGACATTGTGCCGTGTAATTGTGGTCTGTGCTTTTTTATGTTTTCTGTGCTCGGCGGTTTAAGTTGATTGCTGCCTTCTCTGTCCGAATTTTTATCCTCTTTTAGCAGTATTTTCAATATGCAGTATATTATAATATAGCAATATGTTAGTGCTCAGAATTTCTAAGTAGTTAGTTAGAACACATTTTGTGTTCCACATACTGTGTTATACGTTCGTGAAATGTTTCCGCTATATGATATATTTTAACCATCTTTACCTAGCTGTTAGTCCTACATACGGATCTGGAGTAACAAACCACCCTCTTTCGGAAGCAGTATCATCAGGACTTGTTAAGACAATTTTCTTCAATGATACGGATTTCTCAGATGAATTAACACTGACTATGAGCAGCTCTCCCTATTTTTCTTTCGTTGATAATGGAGACGGTACCGGTAAGTAAAACGCATTGTTGTCTTAAAGTCTTGACCAACGTTATAAATGAATTTCACAAAACCTTGTAGTGGTTTAGTTTCCTTTTCCCGTTCAGTTTTGTACTGGGTATGGGTGTGGTCTGTGTGTCTCTTTCTGTGTGTCCCTGTTAGTTCAATTCGTGCTCAGCTTTTTATGTTGCGTGCTGTATAAAATTTCACAGAAGGCCATATCATTGATGAAATGGAAATTGAAGCTATAATTGCCATTTAAGTTTCGAATGCCAAATTCCAACAAAACACTGAAGACTTAAATATATTTAAAATGATTTACTCCGAAATCCAATGCAATTTCATTGCCTCATATTTGTCAGTCCCGGTAGTCAGTGGTAAGCATCGATGTCTCGAAATATTACATTTATCAGGCCACATATTCGAACACACTATGTCTTTTTGGCCACATTATTGTTAACATGACTGTGAATAAGGTAGCACTCTTTTTTGTAAAAAAAGCGTAAGGATATAAATTTTGTATTGCTATTTACAGATCCAAGTTACAACCATAATCATTATGGTTTATTTCTTATTTAACACTTGTAAAGCAATAACCGCTACACAACGACCAGTATTTACAGCTCCCAAAGGTTGTTGCTCTTCATACGTTGTACCGTATATCTAACAGTATAAACATAATTTTTATTGACAGGAGATGTTAGCGTGAGTGCATCATTACAGCCAATCAACGGTCAGACTGTGACACTCACATTTACTGCAACCGATCTATGTTCCAATACAGATACGGGATCCATCACTGTTACAGTAGTGAACATAGTAATTATTCTTCTTCTTTGTTGTTCACTGTCTACACTACCATTCGATCATAGCGATAAAGGTAGTGGTCCTCTTGAGGTCATCCTTCACAGAAAGTAATGTCAAAGTAATTCGTCACGGGTTTTAGCGGTGTCGAATACCTTCCGAGTGATGTGGGAGCTTACAGGAACATTTCGCTGGCTTAGAATTAGAAGGGTGTGAGTGGTACTTACGACCTTATAAGACTTATACTTATTTGAATTCCGCATCAAAAGGCGCTTCTTATGAGCCTGTTTTCATGATAATCGGAGCTGGTCATGTTGACCAAACAAACTTGGAAAAGCTTGTTTTCCCAAAAGTAAAAAGTAGTGATTAGACACGTTTTTTTCTTTTGTCACAAACTTTTGAGTTTGAACTTACGACCATCTTTTTGGATATCTAAGCCAGTGATTTGTCTATTTGTCTACGTATTGTAATTCGGGCTATGCTTTTGCGAGATGGCTGTGTAAGCCTCCTTACAGGTAATGTGTAAATCAGTTGACATGTTTTCACATGCATGTAGTTTCACTCCTGAACTGTAAGCTTTTCGTAGCGTTGTATTTAAGTACAATAAATCCTACACTATGGATACAAGCCTAAGGATACCGATTAGTATTATATTGATAAATTGTTATTCCATATACAGTTCAACTATGGACAGTTTGAATATACACGAACACCAAATTTCAACTCTACAATACGAATCATTTCACTATTTATAATATTCGTAAACTTGGCTGTACATAGCAATTAAGTTTTCGAAGGGCAAAAAAGTGTCGCTTCTGTGATTTCATCTTTTATCTCTTTTTTTTTCAGCCACCTAATTTATTGAATGTGTCTATGGGATCAAACGTCAATGAAACTGTAAACGTGGAAACCGAACTAGATAGATTTATATGTAATGATACATCAGGTACCGTCAATACCCCAACGCTCACAATTAACCCTTCACAGTCACCACCCTTCTTTCACATCAATTACATTTCCGGCGATGGTAATTTATTTTTGTTTTTCTTATATGTAGCTTATTATGTAATTATGCTGCGTGTTCAGTTTTATGTGAGCACTTCATGAAGTTTTTCTAAAAAGAGGTATGTAATGCTCATACCGTCGTAGTATCATTACGTTAAGATAGAAATACGGATGGCATTATAGTGACTATTTGTTGGATGACATTATAGTGACTCCTTATTGGATGACATTGTAGTGACTCCTTATTGGATGAGATTGTAGCGACTCCTTTTTGGATGAGATTGTAGTAACAATTTATTGGATGACATTATAGTGACTCCTTATTGGATGACATTGTAGTGACTCCTTATTGGATGACATTATAGTGACTCCTTATTGAATGACATTGTAGTAAGTATTTATTGGATGACATTATAGTGACTCCTTATTTGTTGGATGACATTGTAGTGACTCCTTATTGGATGAGATTGTAGCGACTATTTATTGGATGACATTATAGTGACGCCTTATTGGATGACACTGTAGTGACTATTTTTTGGATGACATTATAGTGACTCCTTATTATATGACATTGTAGTGACTCCTTATTGGATGAGATTGTAGTGACTCCTTATTGGATGACATTATAGTGACTCCTTATTGGACGACATTAGAGTGACTCCTTATTGGATGACATTGTAGTGACTCTTTATTGGATGACTTGTAGTGACTATTTGTTGGATGATATTTTAGTGCCTATTTATTGGATGACTTGTAGGGACTATTTGTTGGATGACATTATAGTGACTATTTGTTGGATGACATTATAGTGACTCCTTATTAGATGACATTATAGTGAATCCTTATTGAATGACATTGTAGTGACTATTTATTGGATGACACTGTAGTGACTATTTTTTGGATGACATTATAGTGACTCCTTATTGGATGACATTATAGTGACTCCTTATTGGATGGCATTATAGTGACTATTTATGTTTAGCATTAACATAACGATGTTATACAATGACCTCTTTAAAAGTGGGGACCATACACTTTATTAATAACCGTTTCAGTGTATGGTATTTTCGCAAGAAGTCAGTCAGTTGCCGCCAATGGTGTGTTTAACTATACAGCTCAACGATCATACGATCTGACCATTACATGTAGTGATGGTATAACAGCCGATGATCAGATCCAAACCACTACTATAAATGTGCAACAAAACAATCCACCACAAATTACAAATTTACCGAGTAAGTTTTCTTGTCCCTTTAGGACGTTTTTTGAGACCTGCAAATTAGGATTTATAGCGGTTTAATTTATTTTTTGTTCAGATTGTTTGTCAGGCATTTTGAGTTTTTTTTGGTGCTTTTCATGATCGGCTGTTTCTTTTGAGTGATGTTTCCTCTATCCCAAAGTGACAAGAGGAGTTTTTTCATCACTCTTCGCTGGTCGTCCGTAACAATTTGCCAGTGCAAACACAATATGTTGAACTTTGATCAAATATTTATGAAACTAAGTCACAATAATCATATTTACTAAATCTAGGTTATGTTGAGTTTGTGTCATCTGGGATCAAAACCTATGTAGCCAGGTCACAGAAAAAGCCTTGTGTAAATGCTTGAGATCACAGTTTTAACTCTTCTTAATGAAACGTGGTCACAATAATCATCGCTAATAAATATACTAGGTAATGTTCGTTTTGGTGTCGCATGGGTTCACAAACTAGGCCACAATGTCGAGCAAAAGAAATAGAGAACAGATGTCACATTTTTCATTCATTGTTTTGAAACTTTATCACAACGATAATCCTTTATAGATAACGTAAAGTTCGATATTGTGTAGCATGGGATAAAAGCCATGCCATATTATATAATTAACTTAAAATATACCAGATTTTATATAGCGCCCTTTTCATGCGAACGCACGTTCAAAGGCGCTTTACCCATGTTGCAGCCACAAGGGCGCAGGTGCATCCTCTACCAGTGCAGATACAGCATGATCTGACCAGAGGGACAGACTGAGAGATAGCCCCTGAAGAGAGACAGAGAGACATTAGATACAGACATGTCCGGCGCTGCAGAAGGGCGCCTAGCTCTTATTTCGAATAGACAGCCTGGTTCTTTAACTTGCCCGGTGTATAGCACCGATACACAGCTTCCTGGCACTTCCAGATACTTGCAGACCACACGGCCAGATATAGCGGGAAATATTATAAATATTTCAGAATTTGTCAAGTGCCGATGCCAGGGATTGAACCCACGACCTCTAGATTGACAGCCCAGTGCGTTCCCCACTGAGCTAAATCCGCTTATAACTTGTGCATAAAAGGCGGCTTCATTTGTCACTGTATCGTCATGACGTCAGATTGTTTGTTTAGATATAATCAATTAGTCTAGGAGCTAGCTCGTTACCAGCATTTAAATTTTAATTTACCCCGTCTGGAAGAAAAATTCCATCAATTGGTATTTTGGTATTTAGACATGCGGAACTGTGGAAAAGGTAAATGCAAGATCTGAACAGGGACATCAACTATTGCTTCCAAAAACATGTTGACAAGTTTCCTTGTTGATTATATCTTTTTGATAACTTGTTGACGAAGTTATTTTAATATTTTCAGCTGGCACCACTGTCGCTGTGAACCAAAATGTAACAAATGGGACAGTCATATTTAACATCACATCAACCGATGTCGAGGGGGACCAGGTGTTTTTCACTTTTTCATGCGACAGGAATCCATGTCCATTTGATGTCCATGACTGTAAGTGCATTCCTTGTACATCGAAATGAATGTTAACACAAGAAACACTTTAGCTGCAAGATTTGATGTTTAATATGTAGTCGTTTATTAATATTATACAGTTGTCGCTTCTTTTTATTTTGGTCATAAAACCCACCACCTGTATTTCAGTTAGTCGAAGGAGTGTGTATTCATTCATATCATCCGTCAAAACGTATGTCAAAATGAGTACCACTATTAATGCAAATAACATGTAAAGATATTGAATTAAAGCCCCTGTCCCACTGAGCATTGTTTGCCTCGGCGATGTACTCCCGATGGAAATCAATGAGGTTCGGGAGGCATCGGGAACATGGTACTCGTGGTATAGGGGAAGCTTCCCAATGACTTTGTGTTCCATATATTACATCGCTGGCTTAGAATGAGAAGGCCGTAATTACAAAATCGATATTTTGGGAAAACAAGAAAAAGCTCACTGAAAACTACTCTTTACTTATGGAAAACAAGCTTTCCCAACTTCAATTATGACAACGTGACCATTTCCGATTTTCATGAAAATATAGACTCTAAGAAGAGCCTTGTGATGCAGATTTCAAATATGCATGAGTCTTAAAAGCTCGTAAGTCGCACTTACGAGCTTCTCATTCTAAGCCAGCAATATGTCGCTCCCACTGCCTCGGGGACATACTCTCGATAACAATTAGGAAGTTCGGGAGTCATCGGGAGTCATCGGGATGTTATTCCACATCGCCGTTGAGGAAATTCTCATTGAGACCTAGGCTTCACGCAAACTACTTAATAATAGAAAGTATATTTCCCAGTTTTATGTCACAGTTAAACCATAACCAACTGTTCTGAAACGCGAGTGAGGGATTTGTAAAATGAATTGTTTTCAAATGTCCCCATCACCTAGTACAATACTGAGACTCGATGTGAAATATGTACGTTTGATTTTCAGCGGGCCAAGTACAAACGAACATTGACTTAATTGATGCTGCACATACGGGGTACGATATATATGTAGACATAAGGGACGCCAAAAATCCGGGTGTTCAGCAAACGTTAACCGTGACTATTTCAGGTACGCATATAATGAATTCATTGTTACACCAATATACACATATTGAAATTATCACGATCATATACTCGGCATTATTCATATTACTTCTACGCTCATTTGTCCCCTGTCAGATTTGTTATTTAAGAAATAAAAATCTGTTCGCGTATTTTGTCGGTGAATAAAACATGGGCAGGAGTTCGGATGCGGAAAAATTAAATCACGAGTGCGTAGCACGAGTGATTTAATTTTCCGCATCCGAACGAGTGCCCGTGTTTTATTCACCGACAAAATACAAGAACAGAGTTTTTATTTCGATTCTAAATACGATAATATTCCGCACTATTTAACTGCGCGCATTCCATTTTCACCCATTTGACATTGAACCTCAATTCCACGCTGAAATTGAGTGGCTTATTAGCTGGTACAATTACCTCCCTCGTTAATGCAAACGACCTTCGTAATTTTCTGAAGGAAAAAACACATTTTAAACATTGAAACAGTTTTAATAACACGAGCATAGTGTATCTATGTCATGAAATGAAAAATATAAATTAATTGATTATCAGAAATTTTTATGAATCTTAATTTCGAGAGTATATTGGAGTTTCTAAAAATAGATGCGTCATAACTGTAACACTGGATTCTCGTGAAACTCGCGGTCCGTTAAATATTTACTATAAAGTTTACGTTCATTCATTCATAAATAGGTGATGTGATACGGGGCGTAAATTGTAACAGCCGATTTGTTACCATGTTTTATGGGGGTAATAAAACATGGTCAGGTCTTCTCTTTGTTTAAACCATTGTTATGACGTCACGCTATTGTTCTCATCGTCCAATATATTTAATATTGGACGGCTATCAATGGCTTACTGTCCAATATTTTTACTTAACTGTCCAATATTACTACATACAAATATTGGACTGCTACAATAAACAAAAAGAAAAAACGGAAATACCAATGACTACTATTTTTAATAAAGATGCATGCATAATACATATCAAATATATTAAATAACTACGTGTTACATCATCATGATAGTCCATCAGCACTCATAATAGTCAATTGTTTAGAATAGCACGAGAAACGAGACACTGTCTCCCCGACACTTTACTTTCATTTTCTGTTCATCTATAGCACCATCATGTTGGTATATATTCCTGTACATTGGGGAGTTTGTTGTAACGTACGTGCTGTAACTGGTTCTTCGTCATGTAATTTGTCTATGGTCAATGATATCTTCTAGAAACCCTGCAAACAATCTCCGTTCGTTGATCTGAAATGAAAACAACACTATAAACACGCATAGCTAGAGACATGTATACATGACAGGGGTGGCCACGGGACGTATAACAGTGGCAGCTAAGGGACTATTGGCTACAAGGGGCGACTAGAGGATCCATGGCTACCAGGGCGACTAGAGAATTCATGGCTATCAGGGGCGACTAGAGAATTCATGGCTATCAGGGGCGACTAGAGGATTCATGGCTACCAGGGGCGGTTAGAGGATTCATGGCTACCTGGGGCCGAAAGTGGATTCATGGCTACCAGGGGTGGATGGAGAATTCATGGCTACCAGGGGCGACTAGAGGATCCATGGCTACCAGGGGCGGTTAGAGGATTCATGGCTACACCTGTACACGGGTCGGATGAAGAATTCATGGCTACCAGGGGCGACTAGAAGATTCATGGCTACCAGGAGCGGTTAGAGGATTCATGGCTACCAGGGGCTGAAAGTGGATTCGTGGCTAGCAATGACGGATAGAGGATTCATGGCTAGCAATGACGGATAGATGATTAATGGCTAGCAATGACGGATAGAGGATTCATGGCTAGCAGGGGCGGCTAGAGGATTCATGGCAAGCAGGGGCGGATGGAGGATTCATGGCTAGCAGGGACGGATAGAGGATTCATGGCTAGCAATGACGGATAGAGGATTCATGGCTAGCAGGTGCGACTAGAGAATTGATGGCAACCAGGGGCGGCTAAAGGATTCATGGCTACCAGGGTCGACAAGTGAATTCATGGCTACCTTTGGGGGGAGGCTTAGTGATAATTCACAGCAGGGATAGATACAGGTTCTATAGGTATTTGACATTTTAAAACTTGATGGCAATTATTTATGAAGTAAAATAACAGTTTTTGAGGAACTGATTTATATCTATTTTTTACGCCGAATGAAAAATAACACCAACCTTTTACTTGCTCAGATGGTGAAGTAATCCAAATTCACATAAAGGTTGTTTTTGTGTGACACTAACATCATTTATGTTTCACCATTCACAATGTCAGAAATTAAATCCAATTTAAATATGAAGTTTCACATATTCCATATTATTTTGAATGACAAAAACTTCTCTTCCGATGTATAAAGACGCCATTTTTGTGACACAGTTTAGGCGGGTAAATTGAACACCTACACGGCTAGTAAAATCTAGTCATGATTTCAACACAGTGTGTGTAAATTCATTGATGTTGGATTAGTTCGTGAGATCATATTTTCACGTGTCAATTTAATCTGTTAATGGATTGACAACATGAGGTTAGGGAAGGGGTCATTTTGTTGCATTTGAAAGAAGGAATTATGTTTGTTTTGTCCTTTCAGTTCCGTCGCTATCTATATTTTTTGCAGACAACTGTTGTAGTAGTAACCATTTTGTTGCAACAAAACGATTATTAACAATATTCAGTTTTTAAACAATGGTTTAAGTAAGATATACGACTCAAACTGTCAATTATGAAATATATTGAACTATCTTCGGCGCTGGCGCGCCTCAGATAGTCCAATATTTTTCATAATGGACAGTTTTCGTCGTATATCTATTACTTAATGGATTAATCCGCAGATCGTGTTAGAATATCCTTTTGGTGTCAAACATTAACATATCATGTATGCAGCTGCAGGGTTATAAATGTTACTGTGTGGTTACACTGGCGTACGGTTATATAAGGCTAAATTTACACTTTAAGTAGGATTTTCTAGCTAGTCAGTGTTTTTCATGATCATTTTTATGTTTGTTCCTGTGACTTGCATTTGTTATACACGTCTGTTTCTTTTTGTGCCTTTCATACTTTTGTTCCCGTTTCCTTTTCGTGCCTTTCATACTTTTGTTCCCGGTTTTTCTTCGTGCCTTTCATACTTTTGTTCCCGTTGAAGGTTCCTTTTCGTGCCTTTCATACTTTTGTTCCCGTTTCCTTTTGTGCCTTTCATACTTTTGTTCCCGTTTCCTTTTCGTGCCTTTCAAACTTTTGTTTCCGTTTTTGTTAGTGCCTTTCATACTTTTGTTGCCGTTTCCTTTTTGTGCCTTTTATACTTTTGTTCCCGTTTCCTTTTCGTGCCTTTCATACTTTTGGTCCCGTTTAACGCTCCTTTTCGTGCCTTTAATACTTTTGTTCCCGTTTCCTTTTTGTGCATTTCACACTTTTGTTCCCATTGAATGCTGCCTTCCCTGTCGGTTATGTGATTACATGATAACGTGATTACACAACTCACCATTAAATGGTATACTAACGATATTATGCCATATTATCTCACATTGCTTAGATTACTCTAATGGAAACATCATATTGAAGTTAATACATGCACCATTTATACATATCAAAGAATTTTTGTCAAATACAAGGGTCAGTCAAGAAAAACTGAGAGTTGCTAAATAATTCTTAGAGAAATAAGTGTTTGTATATTTTCTTTACGTTATCGTGAAATATGGTATATCACTGATGTTATGACGGATACCACTCTAGTCTATGACTCTTGTTGCTAGGCAACCAAATAAGACAACTCGAGGGCATGCGTTCACGCTGTTAGTAGAACAAAAATGTGCGTTGCTATGGAAACATAACGATATATCTGACATTTTCAAACAAATTATTTATTTGGTAATACATTATTCTGTCATATAAACATACTTATAGTTGTTTTATTCTACCAATATAGAAAATATACTTGATGAAAATGTAAATTTTCATTTTATTTGATGGTATTTAAACCACAATTTTACCCCACCAAAAGAACGAATCATTTTTTAGAAAGCAAAGTTATACATTTTATTTCTATTACGGTTACTGGACTCCTTGAGATGTTTTCATAATCTTATTGAAAAGAAATGGTGAAATCAGTGATCAGTTTTAGAACACCATGGCAACGAAAAGAACACATGCTGGGAACATTGATAAAATGTGGGTAAAATTGTTGCTAGGTAACAAAATAACACAGCATTAGTGACCATTCTGAAATAATTGCTCATTATTTTTTGAGATATGCTATTCTACAATATACACATGTTAGTTGTAATAAATCACAGTATATAAGGTTGAACTAAACCATTGAATTTACTACATATTCAATCTTCATATCGCTGGTGCGAACGCATACCCCTTAGTGATGTTCTTTAGTTGCTTGGCAACTACATTTATAATCCTATATTTGATGGAAGGAATTCATTAGAAGAACCGCAGGGAATAATATTTGACGATGAATAATAAAAAGTACAACTGCAAACATATTTTGAATGCTAAATTACCAACTCTCAGTTTTTTGGCTGACCCTCGTACCAAGTATGTGTGCGTCAATTGCTGACACATCATTTTATAGTTCACTTTCTTCTTAGTGGACTCTAATGTCGATGCTAACTAAATTAATTTATATATTAAACTTAACACTCGAAATCTTAATATCTAGTATCGTCAAATGCTATATTTTGTTTCATTTTCGTATGAGTATATTCACAGTGTAAAACAAATTGTATAATTATGCCAGTCAGTAAACAACTTGCAAGGCTGATAATAAAAGTTAGTGTAGTGTTATACAATGTTTATATATGACTCCTAAAACACAACAAATACAGAGTTGATAAGTAAGCTTTCGACTTTTGTCTACTATTACATTATACGTTATTTGTTCTTGTGGGGCTGTCGTATTGGCCCTCGACCTTGGGTCAACACGACTGACCTCGGACAAATAACAGGGTCTGTATAAAATCAATTATCAATTAAAATACAGTATATTAAAAATATTAGCATTTAAATTTGGAACCACTTAATTCTTATACTGTCATTATATCTACATCTGAATAGTCTGTATCTTGTATGTATATACGCAACCTTTCACTGTGGGCTATAGTTGCATTTAGCTTTTTGATAGCTTGTTCATTCATCTTTTTGGCAGCTGAGACTTGGGCGGATCATTTTCTCATTTTCGTTAGGTCGTAGGTTGCACATTGTGCCCTGTATGTTTTAAAGTTTTCTTTGCTCGGCTTGTTTAGTTGAGTGCTGCCTTTCCTGTCCAATTAATATTATTTTTACTGTTGTCATTATACGTATCGTTAACACATTTTCTTTGTACACACAGGAATCAACGACACGCCTGACTTTACCAATATGCCGAACACTGTCAGTGTCAATGAAAACGTAGCAGTTGGCCTTTCGATTTTCAAGGTTAATTTCACCGATTCCAACACGAATGATGTTCATACATTTTACATGACAAATCCAAATGGCGGAGGTGCTCTGTTTGATATCGACACGTCAAGTGAGTCTTCCTCATGATTATACAGGTTTAAAACGAGATAAAGATATTTCCGTTGATGATCAGCTTAGTGGATAGACATAACTGCAATTTATGTCTCATCAATTATTCGTTTTAAGGCGATTTCGATTCTCTTAACAGCTGAATTTACCGACCTATCGTACTATATTTGCTCATACATGAAAATGTATGTTGTGATTGTAGGGTGTGTCACAAAAATCTGAGGAAGATATTTTTCGATAATTTTGATTATAACTTTTAAAGTATTATTTTTGTTTGAACATAGCGTTTTGTAAATATGATAGCTTTATATGATGATTTTTATATTTTCACTGAACTCTTAGAATATGGACAGTTTCTGTATTTCTATGTAAAGTGTATTCGACTGAAGCGAATTTCGTTAAATAATATTTTGGACGCTTTATGAATAGGGGTTATTAGATACCCATATAACATACCGGTATTACAAATTCTTGAATATTTTAGTATGTTGATTATTATTGAATATGTAAATCAATTTTATTTTTTTAAATAGCTGGTGTGATTACTACAATAGCTGCACTAGATTATGAGACACTGGCTCTTAAAGTATATCCCTTTAAGGTAGTTCTTACCGACGGTATTGTCAGTATTACTTCGACTGTGACGGTGTCTGTCCAGGATGTGAACGAGCCTGTGGTTTGGGACAGTTTTACTTACCGAATTGATGTTGTAGAACGAACGGCATGTATCCATGATTCTCTTTCTAATATGTAGTTTTATTATACCTCACGTGACCTCTCAATGCATTTTCCCTATAGGTCTGCCGGGTGATATTTTGTTCGATCACATAGTTATAACTCATGGCAAAAATGAGGCAGAGCTATTTATAGAAACGTGTTCTATTTGAGTCCGGAAAGCACCCTGCTAGAGAGTATTCGTATGCTATTTATCTAATTATGTATATTTCACATGATATTTTAGTTAATCTTGTCAATTTCAACCATCAAGCCATTAGAAGCTTATACGTTCTGAGAATTTGCTTGTAAATTTATCATAACGGCAATCTAAGTGCTGCTTACATTTGTGGATATTTATTTTGTAAAATGCTTGTAATTTTGTTCGATGCAATAAAATGAATAACACATGGCTGCACGAGTGACAGTAAATAATACCTACCCTTGATAAGTCATAATTTGTAACCCTCGACTTCGCATCGGGTGATATAACTATTCTCTGGTTTGATATTTACTATCACCCTCGCATCCATGTGTTATTAATACCCCAATCACACGAGAGTCGGAATGAGCCGGAATGCCGTAGGAATTGCAATTCAAGTTACATTCTTGTTTGTTCGAAACGCATTCTGTCTACATTTCGAGCGCGTTTCGTGTATACTTGTCATTGAGAATGTTTTTCAAATGCTTAAAACCTAAAATGTGTATACACTCAAATATTCAAGATCGCACGACGTCGAAATTATATGGAATGTCGCCAAAATGTATAATTCGAGGCGTATCCCTGTGTATTCGAAGTGCATTGTTATAAGATTCCGCCTTATTCGGTTTGCATCCGCAGTACATTCCATATATACCGGCACATTCTTGCGGTCACTAAGAATGTTTTGCGCATGTTCAAAACCATCGAGATGCATTCGAAGTCGGGTGAAATATCGAACATACGCGTGCACGTTCTCCGCTATCGTTCAATTCCAGGTGGATTCGAAGTGTATTCGAGTAATATTCGAAGTATACTCGAATTTTATTTGAATCTTATTCGAATTGTATTCGAAGTATTCCAACTGCATTTTGACAAGGCTTCAATAAGTGTGGTCAATTTGAATTATCATTCGGAATGTGTTTCGAATTTTTATTCTTTCTTCATTCCGACTCATTCGGGTCCATTCTGGCTGATTCGAGATTGGTGTGATTAGGGTATTTAATATTATTATACCTTGACCTCTCAATGTATTTCCCCCATAAACCTTCCGTGTGATATTTTGTTCGATCACTATGCGATATTTTGTTCGATCACTACTAATAAAAACGAGGCTGGGTTATTTATAGAAATGTGTAATATTTAAGTCCGGAAAACACCCTGCTAGGGAGAATCCGTATGCTATTTATATTATTGTGTATATTGCACATGCTATTTATAATAAATATTGTCAATTTCCACATTGTACATGTATGTAAAATTATGATAACAGCAATCTAAGTCCGGCTTACATTTGTTAATCTTTTATTTTGTAAAATGGTTGTAATATTTTTCGGTATAATGAAATAAATAACACATGGCTGCTCAGGTGACAGTAAATAATACCAACCCTTGAATAGTCATATCACCCTCGGCTTTGCATCGAGTGATATAACTATTCTCGGGTTGGTATTATTTACTATCACCCTCGTTCTATCATGTGCAATCCAAAGTTAGATGGTAACATTTCTATTATATAAACTTTAGAAATTAATCAACAAACTGGTTAATAGTTTGCTATTTATTTTGTGTTCAAATCAGTACATTGTTAATTTACAAATACTGCAAATGATATACGTGTTGAATTGCTATAAATTTCTTAATCCAAACGCTTTTGTATAAACAATGCCAATTGTATTAAAACCTCTTGTTTTCAAGAATCCCATGATAAGTTTCAGAAGGGTACATGTACCGAAATGATTTAGGCCAGCCTTATAATTCACCTCCATTTCACAACTAAAACATCAGATCAGACTTAGGTTTCAAAATGCTCCGTTGACACCCAACGTTTTATACATGTATATTTATTATGGTGTAAGTGTACAAGTGGGTAAGAAATATTTTTGAATAAATTATTATACCGACGGAATATTTCAAATTTGGTTCAAATTAAGTGGATGTATGTAGCGATGTTAGTAACGTTTGCAAAATTACAATGTTAATGAGAATGGCCCATCTATTCTGAAATATTTATTACGCCATTGCGAAATTTATTGTGTTTCTACAGTAAATGGAAAAGCTAAATGTTCAGTTGAAACACCTTTAAAACATTGCATATTAAAACTAAACTTTGCAACAAATAACATTGGTAAGATTATACTGTACACCATCGATACTATAATGTGTGTTGATATATTTAGGTCAGTGGTACTGTTTTGCCTGATCCAGGATTTGCGGTTACCGAACCTGACAACAACGACAACCACTCGTGTTACATGGACTGCGGTGCACAAAGCGGGTAAGATATTAGTCTATTGTCGTAACTGTTTCATTGTTTTATTCTCTTATCCTAATATTGGCATATGTTTTTTGATTGGTTAGTCATTGAACAATAATTACAGCAATGTTGAACCTATTTTATCTCGCCTGTCACAGTGACAGGTGACAGGGTGAGCTTCTGCGATTACTCTTCGTCTGTCCTTGCGTCCGTCAACAATTCAATCGAACGACGTCTCCTAAACTACTTCGCCAATTCCAACCATAACTTCATATGACTGCTCCCTGTGTGGTCCGTTCTAAAAACAGCCAAGAACATTGAAATCTAATAATAACTATGGCTGCAATGACAACCAATTGAAAAAGCCTAAAAATTACAAAAATCAACCACTGGCCAGATAGCAAAATAATTTTACAGAAATAGTTGTTAGGGTGACCCTCTTACCAAATTGACAGTTTTGTCGTGATTCGTCAAAAATCATGACCGCCAGATGTTGGGACGATAATTATCCTTATATACAAACATGTACCTAATTTAAAATCTTCAAAAATATTCTTCGATCTTGGATTCGATTTATTAAAAAAATCTTAAAAATAACTACTTATCAGATTTTAAAATAATTTTAAAGAAATAGTTGTTTGGTGACTGTTTTACATAATTGTCATTTTAATCGTAATTAGTGAAATAACATGGCCGCCTGTGGGTAACCAGTTAGTGAATAACAGATGACGGCATATTGCAGTTACAATGTTGTATGGAATAGAAGTTAATGTGTTTCAGATACTATATCATGTCACCCAGCTGTGTTATAACCGTCCAGGCAGTGTATACACTGGATACAGGCAATAGTAACTCGATGGTTTGTACTGTAACAGCAGTGGACAATGGACCTTTCACATCCACAACAACTCTTACATTCTCAATCAGTAAGTTAATAAATACAAATAAAAAACTAATCTAAATAACTATACATGTTTACATCTGGATTTATGGTTCTTCATGAATACTTGAGAATGCCACTAATTGTGGGATTTGAACATCCGATGTTTCCATGCTGGTACGATATGATGGAAATGTCTCGATTCCATCATGCACATGAATGTGTCCAGTAACATATATACTCACTCTGTATTATACTGAGCAGCTTTGAATACGCAACATTTACGTTTATATTGCTTATATGTATGCATGTATGTATCTACCCACAGTGCAGTCATACATGTAATGGGTTCAACTTTGCTGACATTTTCAACATTTGGAGCTGAGATATGTGGCATGACAATCAAATTCATTTCAAGACAATCTCAAAAGACCTTTACAACCACAATTATATAATGATGACATAAACAAAAGCAAATTTGATGCCATGCGTCTTTCTGCGTTTTTCAGATTGTTAATGCTGATGTGTACTTATTTATCGGATAAAGTTCACGAACAAGTGCCCGTGTTTAGCATGAAGACAGAAATAAAGCAAAACAATGATAAATAATTATAATGCTCAATTTAGATTTAGAAAAGTTGAATCTTTTTCACTCAATCTCTTTCTTTAATACTTCCATTTGACCATAAAATTAGTAGTATTTTTCGGTCAACCTGAAACATTGCTATTAAGCGTTTTTAAAACTTAAAGACCACTATGTTGCGGAGTGGTAAACCGTCTTAGTTTGTGTTTTTTGAAATTGTCGATGGATTGACTATCACAATACCGTACATAAAAATAATTAGCATCAACCCATCAATTCCTCGTACATTTTTCGTTTTTATTTCTGTTTCATGGTTCAATGCACCATTGTAGTGAATTCAAATGGAAAGAATATCAATGTTACAACCCATTGGTAGCAAATAACGCGCACAAAACATTTTGGTGAGAAATATTTATAAATAAATAAAAAAGTTATCTTGATTTTCATTAGCGTTGCGTTTTCAAAGCCGCTGTGTGTACATGGTTGCCATTAGTACCGATTTTATTAATATTATCCAGGTGACAGCAATGACTTCACACCCACATTTAATGCGACCAACTATGCGTTCTCCGTATCGACATACGACGGTGTATTTACGGCCATTGGTACTGTATCAGCCTCAGATGCGGACATCGGTACAAATGGTTCGTTTTCCTACTCCCTCGACCAGACTGGACTAAACGACACATTTTTTCAGGTGAGATTATTTTTCAGCGGTTTTATGCCGTAATAATGCGACAAAGAGATATAATCCCAGCTGCAATTTTATTTATCACAATGGTTCTAATAACAGATGATTTAGCCAATGTGTTTACAATAAAGTATGATTTGTTGTTGTAAATTGTTCATTTTTTTGCGTGTTGATATTTACTATTAGCAACAAGTGTTAAGATGTTCAAGACTTTACATGGGATATCTAAGACAATGGCATCCCGTTATATGTTTTTTCCATTTTATGCTTTTTGTATAGATCGACCCTGCCTCAGGAGCTATTACGACACGGCTGGCTATGTCTGCTTGTAACTGCTCAGGAACAACCCTGACGATACCCGTCATTGCTACAGATAACGGCGGTCGTCAGTCAACTGCTACTGCTTATATCTCGGTTGGGGACATGACAACAACACCTGCAGCAGCATCAACAACTGACTGGTAAAACTGTCTGTTCAGTTTTCATTACGATTTACTATTATAATTCACTCCTGGCCGGACTTTGGCAAAAGTAAATAATATGCTATCATACGTCCAACATTTAATAATAGCCAGAAATGAATGTGTTAGCGTTCGTTGTCTGCACTTAACATATCTAATAATTATATTATGCGTTCGTAGTTGGTGTCTGTAAACTCTGATTTATGAAAGTGGACCGTTTAGGAACACCTCAATTAATGGGCCTTTCTGGTACATTTATACTGGGCCGTTCTGGAAAGTGGGCTAACCCGATTTCCGATTAGCATTGTGCTTAAGGTATGTTGCCTTTGGTATTTGGAAGTTCGTGACGAAAGCACACCGTTGATGCCGTATGAAAACATTTTTACCACGAACGTCAAAATACTAATAGCAACATACGCAAGTTATTTTCAGATTGCTTTATGTGCAGTGCAGTAGCTGTTTAAAAAACAATTACGACCTGCATTTTTGCTACGAACGTCCAAGTACTAATAACAAGATACGCAAGTTATTTTCAGATTGCTTTATGTGCAGTACAGTAGCTGTTTAAAAAAACAATTACGACCAACATATTGGCCAAGTGCTATATTTGGGAAAATATACACTGAGCGGCTTTGAAAACGCAACACTTACACATACATAGCTTATATGTATGCATGTATGTACGAGGGGTGTTCCAGAAATAATAGGACTTTTCTCATAACTTCGTACTCAACACTTACATTTTAATGAAATTTATCTGATTTGTGTAGCATTTCATGCTCTATAAACTGACAGCAACAGATTTTCATTGTTGTTGGCGATGCTTATACAAAGCGTTGTCATAGAAACCATGTAACGCACAGGCGGGTCACACCGTACATTTTCATTGTTAACCATACTAAACACTTGAATATCTCAGTAACCACTGAATAAATAATATTGGAAAATTGTGTGGCTTTACCTTGATGTCACTGACGTGTGCATGCAAACTTACGAAGCAACCGCTGTTTGTTTATGATCACAACTGAGTAAACAAGTGTATATATACAAGCGCGTCATGGACGAAACGGCGTCAACGTAAAAAAACCAGAAACCGCGGGAAAGTTAAATTATGTTATAAATTGGACAAACCAACAATGTAAACCATTAAAATAATTAAATAAGCAAAATTTAATGGCATCCAGCATCCATTCGTGTTCTGTTAGCACAAAATGTCCATAGCTGGTGGAGGTATGAACTTACAAGTGAACACAGGTCAAATCGCAGAAAAAGGAGTTTGGCGTTGACATACACTGATAGATGCTTCAAGGTTAGAGCGATTTCTTACATCACAGTAACTCATTTTTGGTAACAATGGCACAGAGACACATATAAACAATGGGGACAGTAACATCAGATTTGTTTTGAAAGTCAGTGTGACAATATGTAAAAAATATTAAGGGTGTCTTTCGGTTAAAATAATGTGTTTGAAAGGCAGCGTCATCATAACGTCACGACGCGACCCGCCTCCATGGTACATAGTATATTTAATGTTTAATATATTTTTCATTGTTCAACCAATTGCTTTGATAATTCGCATGTTTGTCAGTGATAGATGCAATTTTATTTACAGCAAATTAGTTTTCTAAATTTCTCATTTACCGCGCTGCTATTAAAAAAGTCCTATTACTTCTGGGACACCCTACGTGTTTACCCATAATTCGGCAAAAAAGCGTTAGATTTCGCTGAAATGTTCAGCATTGGTAGCTAAGATATATGGCATAACAATCCATGTCATTCCACAACAATCTGATAAGACCCTTTACAGCCACAATAAAACAATGATGTCATAAACAAAAGCAAATTTTATGCCCTATGTCATTCTGCGTTTTTCAGATTGTTAATGCCGATGTATACCTATTCTTCGTATAAAATTCGGGAACAAGTGTCCGTGCATATCATGGAGACAGAAATAAAGTAAAACACAGATAAATATAAAATTCAATTGAGATTCAGAAAAAACAGCTGAATTTTATTCACTCTATCTCTATCCAGAATTACTTCCCATTGACTGTAAAATTGGTAGTATTTTTCGGTAAATCTGAAACATTGCTATCAAGCGTTTTTGAAACTTCACGACCACTATGTTGCGGAATGGTAGATCGTTTGATTTTGTGTTTTTCAAATTTGTCGATTGATTGACTATTCAAATTGACCTTACATAAAATAATAATTGCATCGTACATTTTTGTACAATCAATTCCTCCTACGTGTTTCGTTTTATCCATTTCATGGTTAGATACACCATTGTAGCGAATGTACACTCAACCAAATTCCTAATCGGTCACTTAACATAGTACCAAAATTTATGTCACTAAATTATTCAAAATATGTTTTATTAGTTTTAAATGTGTAAACTAAGTGTATACAACATAATAATAAAAAATAAATTACAGTCTACTATTTTTTAATATATTTTTACTCTAATAAACAACAACCCTCAAAAACAGAAATCACATAATAATAACACCAAATGCATGATCAATACCCCCTTAATTAAACATGAAATATAATAAACAATATATTTATGGGAACAATTAGACACAACTAATGTACGAGGCAAAGTTTCACAACAGATGGTTATTTAGTTAAGGAGATTTACCAAATTTAAATTCATCGACTTATGAGATTTATCTTGATATTTGATAGTTACAATGTGATTCATCATAGGAATTCAGCGTCGCCTGTAAAGTTCAAACGCACTAATAGGTTGCTCTAATTGAAGCAAGGAGAAGACAATTGATAAATGAAATTCGACTTATCTATAAAACTGTGGTGCCATTATATTAAGACATTTATTTTGTTCTATGTTCAATTAATAGGGAGGTAATTTCAATTTCCTGAACTTCAAAGCTATGTATCGTTATAACGTGTAATTATATATATATATAATAGATTTGATAACACTGCGTACATGTATCAGCACCGTTCGTAAATAATTCTAAACGATTAAAATACAATACATATTGAATATCCATCACCAAACACAATATATATTGAATATCCATCACCAAACGCAACACATATTGAATATCCATCACCAAACGCAACACATATTGAATATCCATCACCAAACGCAACACATATTGAATATCGATCCTCAAACACAACACATATTGAATATTCATCCCCAAACACAACACATATTGAATATCCATCCTCAAACACAACACATATTGAATATCCATCCTCAAACACAACACATATTGAATATCCATCCTCAAACACATATTGAATATCCATCCTCAAACACAACACATATTGAATATCCATCCTCAAACACAACACATATTGAATATCCATCCCCAAACACAATACATATTGAATATCCATCCCCAAACACAACACATATTGAATATCCATACTCAAACACAACACATATTGAATATCCATCCTCAAACACAACACATATTGAATATTCATCACCAAACACAATACATATTGAATATCCATCACCAACGCAACACATATTGAATATCCATCCCCAAACACAACACATATTGAATATCCATCCTCAAACACAACACATATTGAATATCCAATCTCAAACACAACACATATTGAATATCCATCCTCAAACACAACACATATTGAATATCCATCCTCAAACACAACACATATTGAATACCCATCCTCAAACACAACAACATCCTCAAACACAACACATATTAAATATCCATCCTCAAACACAACACATATTGAATATCCATCCTCAAACACAACGCATATTGAATATCCATCCTCAAACACAACACATATTGAATATCCATCACCAAACACAATACATATTGAATATCTATCCCCAAACACAACACATTGAATATCCATCCCCAAACACAACACATATTGAATACCCTTCCCCGAACACAACACATATTCGTTTACAAACACATAAGCTATACAATTCCGGGTTACTATTTTGTCTTAATTGTAAAATAGTACGCAAGTCATCATATAACGTATGCCATTGTGATGTATGCTAGTGGTCTGTGTTTTTGTATGTTGCTTTTTCGCATTTCGCCCTTAGCTGTTTCCGTTGAGTTCTGCCATCCCAGTCTGATTTTTATTATTTTTACACAATAAAGATATTAAGTCAAGACAGGGAAGGCAGGATTCAAATTAACCAGCCCTGTACGAAAAGCATAAAAAAACATACAAGGTACAATGCCCAGCACAGAACCGAACGAGAAAAAGAATCCGCCCAAGTCCCAGCTGACAAAAAGCTGGTTGACCTAGTTATAGCGGTCTGAAGTCCTAAAAGTTTAAAGAATAACTGCATTATAAAGTTAAATTCCAGGGTTTCAACTGAATGACCTAGTGTCAGCAAAAGAAAAAGCTGAAAGCCCGAGTCGGATGACCTAGTTTCAACAAGTTTATTCCTTAGTTGAATGACCCAAGCCGATCGCAACAGCTGAACGACATAGCTCCAATAAGCTGAATACCCAAGCCGAATTTCCTACTTTAACAATTCGTATGCCCAAGTTGAATAACCACGACTCACCTAGTTTTAAGGAGTTGATATACCGGTAACAATTAATAGTAAATTCCTGCAACCGTACACATAATGTACTGATTGTATTAAACAAAAATAATGTATAATTCGATGCAAGTCAAGCTAATACGTTATATATCAACACTTTCCTGCTTCTCTTTTCACATTTGTACAAATGACAATAATTGTTTTTGATGCTACTATTGCAGGTATAAAACATTCTGGGACGATGAACCAAACCTTGTATGGTTCGCCCTTTGTTTGGCGTTACTTGCTGTGACAGTGTGTTTTGGAATATTCATATGCATGAAATACGTCATTTTCCGGAATGGAACATTTTTGAAGTCTTCTAGGTAATTGAACATTAAGATTTATATCACCCTGAATGGAATAAGACAACGTTTTAGCGTTTGGTGGTTAAAGCCTATGTCCAACTGAGGAATTACACTTCGACGATGTTCACCCGATTTCTTCCGATACCACCCAATTCATCACATTTCCTTCGTCTCATGACTTCACTGAAGCTTACCCTAGACCACGAGGAACCTGTTCCCGAAGGCCTAATAGCGCATGCATTTCAATCGGGAGTACACCGCGGAGCATAAAATGCTCAGTGGGACATAGGCTTAAACACAGCATTACTATGCATATAAGTGGACAGGGAAGCCAGCCGATGTATGTGTATTTGATCTGTATGCGATGTCTATGTATCTAGTACACGCCCTGTGCTGACCGATGGTCGATATAGAATCATGGAGACAGGGTGTCGGTTTGGCATCATTCTATCGTCCGGTCATCGGACGGACACAGCAAGATCTTTTTGGAAGTTGATTGCAGAGCATCCTCACTCGGTCGAACAACGCGCGTATATAGTTCCTGTACCGCTTTTGGTATTTGTCCTGTACGTACTTGTAATTGCGACCCGGTAATGTGTGGTACAATCGTTCCCCCACTATGGTCTATTGATTGAGGCCTAATCGATTGGATGCGATTACGGATGACAATCGGACAGATTGGTTTATCGGGAAGCAATATGTCGTGCGTTCAATGAGGAAAAATATAATTGATCATGTTGCGTAACTGTGACGCTATGTTTAAACAAGAGGGCCATGAGTATTGTAACACTAAGGGATACTTTGATCAAGGAAAGTTCTTTGCCATGGTAAAACGTTATCTACCGGCTCAACTGTCAAGTAGGTGTTGAAGGCAAACGATGATGTTTAAGTAGCAAAACACGTGTATCAGTACATGTTTTGAACTGAGAACGGAAAAGCTTCGAAAGGTTTATATTGTTAGTTCCTATTAGAGTGTTCAACGAATGATTCAAGCGATAAAAATAATCGTGTGTTGACGTAAATTGTTGGTGCATTTTCAGGAATGCTCGGTTGGTCTTTAGTCAAGTAACTTAGTCTGGTTAAATTAGCTTAACATCACATACATAATAATTGTAGACCCAAGCAATGGCGACAACGAGACAATGGTTATGAAGAAAACAGAAGAAGGGCACAGCAACAGCAACAGCGACAGAAGCCAGACTTAGTGCAATGTGAGTTTCTGTCGTCGTTTGTTTACATTAAAAATTTTGTAAAATGGCCTGATCGGAGTTGTTTAAGTTTGTATCAATACTTAGTTACTGCGTTCATTCGTATCTATACTGAGTGACTGTCCTAATGTGAAATTATCTGACACAATACAACCGTATATTACTAGTAACTAAATGTTGATGTTTTATTATCAACACCTGATGTGGTGATTTTCACAAAACAGTCGAAAACTAGCTAATGATATAGACGCAAATCATCTGGACGATGTCCGAGTATCCCGGGTGTACCAGATTTCTACGAATCGTGCGGGTGCATGATGATTTCCGTGTATCTAATGTGTACCCGATGATGTCTATAATGGGTGCATGTGATGATATATCTTCCGTGTATCTATGATTGTTTGAAAATGATAGTGAATCGTATATCAAAGATCATTGTATTAGATTTAAATTGATACTTCACATCGTTCACACCCAATCTGGAACTATAGGTCGATTTACACTGTCTACGCGTGTATACCAGAGTGATTAGGAAGACCCAAAATCTGCTCTGCTATATATTATATCTTACCTTTTTCACTAATACACATTTATGTATAGCCTCTATTCCTATAACTTCGCGCATTCCTACACGTTCTTTAAAAGACATTTATCAAGTCGAATAATGCAAAAAAATGCGACAAAAATAGGTTTTGTTACGTTCAAGGTGAGTTTTGTCCGAGCATCGATTTTACTGTTTACATAATCACCGCTTCCGGTCGCGAATTAGGGTGACAATTGTTTTCCTCAAAATTTGCATTAGATACGATATATCTACGATTGGAAAATGGTGCTAACTTACAGACATATGATCAAACTTTATTTTACAAAACTTTTTAATGGCAAAATCCTTCCCGTGCGATTCTAATGACGTCATCAGTTTATGTGCACGAACTTACAGGTCCCAATTGTTTATATCAAGACTGCAGACTGCATGTAACATTGAGGCCGATTTTGCAAGTTTTTGCAGTTTGACATGCAATTTTTTGTTTGAATTTGTTAATAGACATATAATTGATATTGTTTATCACATGGTTGATGTCAGTGTGTTTGTTTTTGTGCAGATGCGCCTATTTCAAATATAAGATGCACGAAATTGTAGGTGTACAGGCTATATACTAATTCAGAATGTGTAAGGTGTGTACTGGGATGCCCTCGACCCAGGCACACCTATTGACGAGGATAATAAACAATCACTCCACATAAAAAAAAAAAATCGCAACATCCTAAAAAGGGTTACAAAAATCAAATAATGTTTGGGTATTGTTGGAAGATTTACAATTAGTAGCTCAATGGGTTGGCTCATCATTAAGAGTTATTCATACAATTATCAAGCATATTAAAATGAGGAAGATAAGTGCAGTTTTAATACCACTGTCTGCTTTGAGACGCCAGTACACATGTCCTTGTAAACTGTCAAAATAATAGTTGAAACCATTTTCTAAAACAACTGTCGATGGTTAGCAAATGTAATGGCCATCAACGAGACATTGATTCATTTTGTCAACCATGCAACAGATCCACTACTAAATATGGGCCAGTAAAGGCAGAACAAACGTTTGCGTTGCTCCATTGTCTTTATAAATAAAGTCCCTACCATTTAGCAATGCGTATTACCAAAAGGTGAATACATCAAGGGAATACAAATATTTTAATTTTTCATCAAATTATATTAAGGAGACATTTTTATTGGCTAAGTTGCATTTCATTTGTTGAACATCTGAATGATTGTATTTCCTGTACAATGATGACGTTCAGGTTAAATATGAGACAAATACATTTTTAGGCAATATGAACACATGTGCAACGTTTAGTTAAACCAAAATTTAATCATCAAGTTTTCCACTAAGATGCTTTGTGTATATTAGGCGAGATCGATGTAGATTAGTTACAACGTTCACTGGATGTTTACGTTTGTGGAAAACATGTTTGTTTGTTAATGACAAATTAGTATAATTTTATGTTTCAATCAATTCGATAAGTCTTTAGCTCTAATAATTACGATACCTTGTACATGCGTTGAATTTGTAAATTTACGAATAATATGCAGTTCAAACAAATTGTTGATTATACATGTTTAACGGTCAGGGAAGGCAGCACTCGACAAAAACAGAGCCGAGCACAGAAAACAGAAAAAATCACAGACCACAAGCTCACGACACAATGCTCAACAAAACACTACAATCGAACATAAAATAGCAGCAAGTCCTTGTTTCCGATGTCAAACTTGATTAGAACTCCATTAATTCCATTTCAGGTCGCAGGGCTCCCCCTTCAGCAGGTTCGTTTTCATAAGATATTACTCTTAATATATAGAGGATCTTGCACGAGTGCTCATTACATACGAGTTTTATTAGACGAGTGGACAAAATGATATGACACGAGACTTTGCCGAGTGTCATATTGTTTTTGTCGACGAGTTTAATAAAACTCGTATGTAATGAGCACGAATGTAAAATTCTATTTATCACATAACCTTAGAAAACGCTCATTATTGAACAAAACGATGATGTACGCTGTATAAGCTTCAGCAAAAATTCAGCGGTACAATTAGAGCGACGTCATGGCGACGTTGATATTATCCTGACGTCATTGACGGATCAATGCATGGATTGGCTAACGTCACGTCAAGCTCATTTACATATTTATTGCACAGTCTGGAAGTGCCGAACGATATTTACGGCACGGCTTTACGGCACTCCTGGACCGCAGGTTATGTGATAAATATATATAACGACTAATAACAATATACAAGTTATAACCCGATTTTCAGATACTGTAAATCATATATGAATTATGTCATACTATGAGCATTAATATTATTTGATTTGGTTAAATGGAATGCTTAGTTGTAAAGTCGGGGGTTTTTTATTGAAAAATTATCATCGATAGCAAATTAAATAAGTGTTCATATCTTAACATGAATGAATAATTGCATATACCATATGCACGGATCTCTGCACGGTAAGCGGGCAATTGAAATGTGTAAGTAAGTTTAGAAGATGTGGTTGGGATAATGGACACTTATTAAATTGTTGTATTTCTTAGTTATTTTGAAATTTGATAATCATGCAATATTGCGAGTAACTAAAAATAATAATATATATATATATACGTATAACGGAACATATCTTAAAAGCATTACACATTATTCGTATATTGGGTGGGTGGGGAGGCGGCAGTATACTATATATACGTATAACGGAACATATCTTAAACGCATTACACATTATTCGTATATTGGGTGGGTGGGGGGCGACAGTATAATATATATACGTATAACAGAACATATCTTAAACGTATTAAAAATATACATTATTCGTTTATTGCGTGCGTGGGTAACCGCTTCTGATTTTTTAAAAAACAAAACATTTTTATGCATTTTTGTAAAATGTAACCTTAATTTTTGTTTTTTAGGGAATCATCCATGGCAACAAGCAATGAGAGACACACGTCTATATTGAAGACTATTTTCTTGTAGATTTTTTCCAGCATTGATCTTCTAAAATGCTGTTTTGAATACTTCATACAGTGAACGACCAAGTGCAGATACATGCATGCAAATATGTTAATATTTTATATTTATGTTAGAATTTCAAAGTGAAAGCGTACGGAATTATTTATCCCTCTACGTTTACGGATGAACAATGTAACTTATGATTTAGTTAACCAAATGGGTACACCAAACTCGCACGTTTTACTTCCTTTAATCCGAGATCTTGAAAATTAATGAAAATCATCGTTTTACAAGCGAAAAGTAAAGATAGATTGTAACTTGACTTAATTTTATAATAATAAACAATATTACACTGCTTGGTGACGTCATCATAGTGGAAGTCGCCAAAAATTTCCGCACTGACAAAATCAGCATTTTTTAAAATATTTCTGAGTATTTTAGATACTAATCTACCCATTTGTGCCTGTCTATGGTTGTTATATTACTATCTGTCCAAGAACCACCACATATAGCAGCAGAAATCACTATACTTGTGCTACTGATTGGTATTGTATATTTGTTTACCTTACCCCACTCATCCACTTCAACATGGCGGTCCATTGGAGCCTAACGATTCTGATTCTAGTATATTACAAGAACATGACCCTGACATCATTGAATCTAAGCTGAATGCCAGTATTAGTGACTCGGCTATACTTCTCCCAGATTCTGGCTATGACATCATAACAGAAAAGACAATTGGATAGGAGCCAGAGGAGTACTCATTGCAGTAATGAACACTATAATAGCATCACCAGCGAATGTTTTGGATGTCGAATGGAGGTATAAGTATGGATTAGAATCAATAATATCGGTAAACCCTTGTTTGTTGGTTCATTCTATAGATCCCTATCAACAGAGAATATAGATGTAATAATTTACTCCATGAATCAGTCTCGAAATTAACACCCAAAGACACAGTTCTACCAAGCATAATCCTAAATGGAGATTTCAACACCCCAGACATAGTGTGGTAAGACCTATCAGTACGAAGTAAACCCAACTACTCCAGACAGTTGAATGATACCATGCTGTACTTTGTCAATTCCAACTACATAATTCAATTAGTTGACAGCCAATCTGATTAAAATCATATCCTCAAACCCGCTACGCATGAGTATCTGACGTCGGCCAATTGAAGGTCACCTCAGGCGCCCTTCCCCATTAGCCAATCGGCGCCTTTCTTTTACAATTCTAAAAGCGATTTGACTCTATTTTTAAATGTGGTAGTAATCACGAACACATGCATCTTACGTGCCGATTTCGTTCTGATCACCTCGGTCTTTATAGATTGCAATATTTACCGGAGACAAACGGAAATGGCGGAGCTTTCACGATTGATAATCAACAGTGCGTTTATATCAAATTATCTATACTACAAATTCTACAATGACCAAATTAATAAGGGTTACTCCAAAAAAGCAGACTATAGTTGTGGATAACTGTTTTATTTGTAATTGACCGTTTATTAATACGACCGAAGTACCAATGTAACGAGCAATATGATGGGCTGAATATTTCTGAAAATACAAACTCGTTTCACTGTCGTCATCAGATCTACCGGTAAGGAAGATCAAGCACTTTAGTCAGATTGGTTGACAGCCCAACGCGTCAGGATAACATACTGGACCTTGTACTAACAACCCTGATATTATATCAGACATGACAATACAGCCAGTAATGAGTGACCATAATTCAGTTACAAACAAGCTAAATTTGGCAGGTAAACGCTAGCAGACATGATAGACATGTATTCCACTATAGGTCTACCTCATTTGACTCCCCTGTTATGTCAGGAGTAACACAACGTAAGTGTTAGGACCTCTGATGTCCCTGCTGTATGTGAATGATGTCGCGGACAAAGTATCCCCTTTGACTAGGATCAAGTTGTTTGTCGATAACTGACTGCTGTATCGATCGATCAACAATACTACCGATTAAATGCAACCCTAACAGGATATAGACTCCCTTGTTGAGTGATCTCACACTTCCCTAATGAGATGTAATGCAATCAAGTGCCATCTACTGAAGATCACTAAGAATAGAATAAACATCAACACAAGTTACAACATTGAAGGCAACAACTTCAAGAGAGTCAATTCTTATCCATACCTCGGAGTAGAACTAACATCAGACCTCAAAAGGAAAAAAACACATACCTGACAAAAATAACAAAATGATCAACCTATTAAGACGTCATTTGAACAACTGTAATAAAGAAGTTATGAAGACAGCCTTTACTTCTCTTGCCCGACCAAACCTTGAATATTTGAAACAGGAAATACTTGCACTAGAGAAAGGTAAACAAAGGGGAGCCCGCTTGGTAAGAGGTACACAGACAGCGTAACATCAATGTGGATGACCTCAACAACGCAGAAAATACAAAAGATAACATCATATTTAAGGCCGTCAACAACGAATCCCCTGTCAACATCCCTGATTATTTAAAGAACCCTACTCGTCAAACTTCAAGATCACACAATAATTATTCATAGAACTATGAACAATTACGAACCATACAAAAAATAGCTTCCTGTCAAGTACGATTCGGGATTGAAATGTCCAACCACCAGACCTGGTCCAAACTACTTCTGTAGAGAGGTTTAACCTCGCTCTGCAGAAGAACACGGCATAGCCAGTGCCCTGTGTTTTATGTTTTTTTTAAATTGTAAATATACGAGGGATGACCCATATATAACTAGAAAATGCTTATAACTTTGTTATTACATGTTATTTTCTAAATATATTTGATGTGGTTGTTAATACTGCATTAGAAGAAAAAGTACAAAATAGTTTTAAATACATGGAAAAATAAATTGTTTGGAACATTTTTGCTGACCTATGTAGCCGATAGGCGGGGCAACGTCATATGTGCACCTTTTAACGTAATTCAGAATTTAACTATGATCAATTTGACGATCACATTCCTTAGGCCTTACTGTATTGATTTTTAAAAACTTTTCAGATTATTTCTAGTTACCTTAGCAATCATATATTTTAGCATGATGTCGCTGTAATCATGAATATTCAGGAAAACGTTGCTAATGTATGTTATTACCTCCAGCATAAGTTTGAGTAAAATCAAACGGACTATAACAACATTATAAGCATTTTCTCGTTATATATTGATCATCCCTCGTATATTATGCTCATATTCGAGCTTTTAAAACTTTATGATGACGTCACTTGCGTTATAAGCCCTATGAAGTAACTTAATAGAACTAGAGCTGTATACTCCAACTCTCTTTTCACCAGAAATCCTATTATTTCGCATCCGATCATCTACACATTTCAGCGTCACGTAAAATTGCTCGACACGGATATGGTGCTTAGATTACTAAACCAGTTAAAGTAATGGTACCACGGGCACCTTAAAGATATTTCCAACTAGTGAAATATTGAAATATTGTGTTATTTGAATCTGTTAGAATATGTTAGCTAATATTGTTTGGACGTGTGCACAGAAATTGGACACGCGAATGAAATTGCTCTTTTGAGTTTTATATTTTTGTAATTGTTTCGCATCTAAACTATTGATGTCATTATATATCTATGAGTTCACATATTTTGTACCTACACGCATTCTATGACACAAGCGGACCATTTAAACTGTTGAACTGTTTTTATGGCCACCATTTGGTTTTCCTAATTGAAAATACCTTAATGCGCCTTTTACAAAAGTAGCTGATTTATAAACAATTACATGCACATGACTATCCCTCATGTTTTGTTAATACCTCACCCTTTCTTACCTTTTCTAGTATTAATCTTTACACCGTTGACAACATAGATACATATCATACATGTTTTATGCTGTTAGAACAATATCACATGTGAAAAAAATGATAAAATGAAATATATTTACCCCTTACACCACTTTCTGTTTTCTGTGCACGACTGCCTTCCCTGTCCAATATTTTATTCACTTTTGATGACAAACCACGTCATATCGTTTCTTTTCAAAAGGGTTAGTTGTAGAAAGGCATGATGATAGCAGAGAGAAGACTGGATATGTCCAACTGACTCACAAATACATGTATTCAGTTACGTCGTTAAAAAGTTATACCATGAAATGTATATTTCGGTGTCCAGTCAATCACTGAGGTGCATTCAATGAAGACGACAATGCTATTCTAAACAAGAAAACAGAAATGATTTCACGCCCTGTGGGTTTATTTTCTTATTAAAGGACGGGTTTTTAAATATTGATAACAAATTAAAGACGAATCTCCATAGTTTTTTATATGAAAAACTATTTAATATAACACCAGTATCCATGAAATGTTTGTTAAAACAAAATGCACCTCAGTGACTGTATATTAGAGATTTTATAAAAACAATACCTTTTGGTTTACTCTTTATTAATGATACAGTTACCTGTGGTTTCACCCATCGATACAAATGCAGCTTGAGAGACGGCGTGTAGTATTAACCATTTGTTTGAACGGGGGTATCAATATATTTCACAATTCAAACTTCACCGACTTTATAATAAAATACA
The DNA here is from genome assembly GCA_947247005.1 of Spisula solida. NCBI lineage: Eukaryota > Metazoa > Mollusca > Bivalvia > Venerida > Mactridae > Spisula > Spisula solida. The sequence goes on from OX365951.1 coordinate 39,027,230, forward strand.
CACAGTTTATAGTTAAACACACCTAATAAAATGTAACCGTCTATTTGACCATTAAACGCGTCTCTTTCGCGCCAATTATTGTCCATGTACTTGCCCGATTTACAGGCACGTGAATCTCGTGCTTCTTGGAGTCTTAATTATTCAAGGCGGAGCCAACACTAAGTCGGTTAGAGTTTAAAATATTTTCTTCAAAGATTTAAACCACGCTTCGCTTCGCTCGCTAAGGTTCAAATCCTTGAAGAACATATTTAATAAACTCTAACCTATACTTAGTGTTATTCCTCTTGGAAGAAAGTAACTTGAACCAGTAAAAGCATCAGGCAAAGCTTAAGATGACTCACAATAAAACTTACACAAAGCAAAGTAAATCCCATCAAAAGAACAATAAAAGCATACATAAAGCAAACTTAAACACATCAAAAGCACAATAAAAGCATACAAAAAGTAAAACAAGCACATAAAAAACAATAAAAGCACATAAAAAACAATAAAAGCATACCTTAAGCAAAATAAAGCACATATGAAGCAAGCACAACTATAAATAACTTAGTCCAAATGCATTCACATAAAAATAAAGCACACATGAGAGATAGATAATAAGACAAGGTAAACATGTTAAGAAAACTGTTGAGCTACAGAAAGCAAGCAGTACATGCAATCTCATGCATAATTAAGATGAATAAATATAGACACACGAGCAGACAACAGTGACATTTACAGGCACATGGAACACTTACACCTCGGGCCAGTCCAGGCACGGATCAGTCTGCGGAGCTCCTTGTAATCTGTAGTTTGTCTGAGCTCGTTCCATACTCGGACTGCCTCGAAGCGGAAGGAATTCTTACAATATGTTGTTGTTCTGACTTGTTGTATTACAAGAGTGTTTTCATACCTGAAATCATATTTAGCAGTCTTTAGCTTAACAAGGTCGCGGACATAATTATATAGGTGAAATTTCATGTATACATTTGAAAGTTTCTATGGCAATACATTGGATTCTGCTAAGGTGTAACGTACTAAAACGCTAAAAAACTGTGTCGAGTTTCAGGCCTAAACGAAGCACATTTCAGACAACCGAAATACATCAAAGTTAATCGGTTTGATATGCGGGTACTCTGCGCCTATTATGCATTTCTGATTTAGTCTGTAACTATGCACATGCCTGAATATTTTCTCTCTAATCGACGTTTTGTGCCGCCATGTTGTACACGAAATGTATCTTTGCGATCACGTGATTCTCCCCTGTGATACATGAGGAGCAACACTGATTATGAACATGTCAAACCGAAACATGTTGATCTCACGATTAAGACATATCTTGCAGTTTCTCCAATCAGCGACCTCTGTCTCTACCCTCTTCTGTTCGCTGGTTTGTGCATTTCCGTGCATGAATGAACCAATAATTATGACGACATACTTGTTTTTTCACAAGGCTTTCTGTTCGTCTCAGAATGCTCAAGCTGAATGACCTAGTTCCAACAGTTAAATAGCTGAAATACCAGTGTAAGTGGTTACTTTTCATTGACACCCAGTATATATAATCAGAAATCAATAATATGAACACTGCACAGTTGACTGGTCACTATGTTGACTGTATTGAAGGCGTGCTTTCATTAAAAGGGAGCATGTTCACGATTGAAACAAGAGCACCGATAACGAGTGCTTGACGCTAGACTTTCTTATACTTGATAGTACCCTTGCTCATCTAAGAAAAGTTGAGCTGAAAATGGACAACGGAAATGCATTGAATTGTCACTTAATTAAGGCTATTGTTATAGCTGAGCACATTTGACCTGTCACTGCTTAATCCTCGAGTGTTTTCCTTATTGGACAGAAAGGATGTTTTGATTAGTTGAAATAACAACTCTGATTGGACAACCGAAACACATGTATATTCAAGGATTTGCAGGTTAAATGTGCTAATCTACATCATTGGCAGACTCTAGGTCTTATTGAGGAAATATAAACTACTTTCTTGTATTGGCAATGTTCAATACTTTCACTGCCAAGCCCCTCATAAACTGATAAGCCCAGTTCCAGGCATCCTGAATAAAGATCTGGTTATAACTAATGTGTAATTTTTTCCAGTAAAATTTAGTTAAATCATACCATACACTATTTTCGACTAAAGTTGGCAGTGAAAGTGTTAAGATGGCATATACAGACAAAAGACCAAACACTAACATTGACAGATAACTTTCTTTATTTATCTCATCTTTTTTAATTAAAGACTGTCATCAATCATTATATACAAATATACACATAGTTATACAATAGTCAGATACAGGTCAAAATGAATATAAATTTTTAAGATTTTGACAAAATGTCAGCCAAAAAGGATCAAAATACCGATCTAAAATTCCAGAGTAAGCAAAACTAGGTTTAGAATTAAGTAGCTATTTGATCGTATAGTTTCATTGAAATCTAGACCAATTGTTAAGAAGAACTTGCAGGGAGAAACATCCAGACAGACACCAAGCACAAAATCAACATGTATCCACCCCCATGTATGGGAGACATAATTACACACTTCCCGCAACTTCAGATAAAAGATTACAAAAAACTGCAAATTAAAGTACATTGATAAGTTACAACATAGCACATATATATGTGACAACACAATTCTCTATATACAAGGGGAAAATAAAAGCTCCTCGAGCCGGATGTGTCGCTTGACGACGTGCACATTTTTAATGGAAAACTATCCAATATTGGGCAACATATCAGACTCACAAGAGTTCTCTAGTCAACTGAACTAAAAACGCCAAAGTTATGCTCTGGGCCCAAAAATTGTCCTAATGAAATCAATCAAAGGGGAAACGTTAAAAAATTACACAAGGTAGAGTTATGATTCTTGCGTACTGCACTTCATGTCATTCATACTTATGGTGATAAAGTTATGCCCTGGACAAGAAATGGTTATAATATCAATCAAAGGGAAATAATTAAAACATGGCACAAGGTAGAGTTACGGTTCTTGTACACTGCACTTGACCTTTTTGTAAGAAACATGCATACTAATTTTGGAGTCATTCATACTTATGGTGACAAAGTTATGCCATGGACAAGAAATGCTTATAAAATCAGTTAAAGGGAAATAATGCAAAAATGGCACAAGGTAGAGGTATGGTTCTTTGGCACTGCACTTCGGCTTAAACTATTCACAGACTGTCGGCTAGCCTTCTTCGTTTTGCCTCTGCATCCACATTAACAGCAAAACACGTTCAGTCACTTTACTGTCACCCCCCAAATTTTCACATGGCTCTATGTCAATGAAATCTATAACCTTTTCATTACTAAGGATAAAGTTGTGCAGCACACAACATGCAGAAATTACCACGGGTATCTCCTCTTGCAGACTCATGTCGAGGAATTTCAACCGGCGGAATTTGCACTTGAGCAATCTTTACACATCTACACTTGTTGAGGAATGGCACTTGTTGAAGTTCTTTTCTGTAGCATGTAAATGACCATTGTCCCTGAATGGCACCACTAAATTTACTGACAGTGGATATGCCGAGTCCCCTAACACATGATATTCTTCCGGCAACTTTCTAATCATTTCACAAACAGGACTGTTCCGAAAAACACGGGCGTCATGAACACTTCCAGGCCATCCTGTGTGGATATCAGTAAACTGCAAGTTGCTATCGCAAACAACTTGAAGTAACATGCTTGAAAATTCCTTCCTATTAATGAAGGATGCCCGATGTTCCGATATTGGAGCAGGAATTGGTATATGGGTACCATCTATGGCTCCAACGATTCCTGGTAAACCACACCTTTGCTGGAATCCTTCAGCAGTCTGTCTCATATGTTGCCGTGTTCCAGGGAATTGAATAAAATCTTTCATCACAGATGATATTGTCCGGCATGTAGATATAACAGACAAATGGAGAGTACCTGAAAAAAGACAATCAACATTCATGAAACATACTAGTATATCATACACATTTGTAAAGTATACAAAGCATTATCTGGAGGACTAAAAGACAAGTCGCTGACATCAGCAGACGGGATATAACTCTTCACTGTATGACAGACTTGACTGACTTCGTAATAGACTGGAGCAAGCCCATGAAGATATTATCATTAAGTTTGATGCAACATTCTGTTTAAGCCTTTAGTGTGGCACTGAGATACATAAGCGAGTCATCTACATGAAATTACATTGGCCCTTTTAAACAGATAAATTTGCTTTCATCCCTGTTATGATCGCATGGTAGTAATTATGCTAAAATATTTGCATCTGTAACTCTTAAGAATTTTGGCAATTACCGGTAAGCTTGCTTCCAACCATCAATAGGTAATTTCATTGAAATCCCACCAGACCTGTGGTTAAGGAGAATGACATCGTACAAGACGCCCAGTGTAAATATGAATATAGTTTGGCTAGATGTTTTTGAAACGCAATAAATACATTGTGGCAGATCAAACATTTTATGTAACACAGAATAGAGACATTTCGCACTAAAAAGGGATTATGCTCTAAGCTTGTTACAGTAGTACTAATAAGGTTATTAATGGTTCACTTTATGATTAATCTTCTGAGAAACAATTTATATGTAACTTATGTCTCTTATTGGTCAGACAGTGATACAAGGTAATATTGTAGTATTCATACTACCAATCTCTTCAAAATTCCTAAATACTTGTCCCTTCATGTCAAACTATATTGTTAAGAATTTACTTTAAGTATACATGTACAAAAACTCTTGACAAATCTAAAGAAAACAGCACGTTTCTTCAGTGGGAACTTCACTCGTTGCATGGTTGCAGACTGCAATTTACGTCACCTCAAAATCAACAGGGGTCATCTTCTGTTGATAACCAACCTCCATGTAAAGTTTGAAATCCTAGGGCAAAGAGTTCCTGAGTTAATGAACGGAAACCATTTGGTCTAATGACCGACAGACAGACCGACATGTGTAAAGCAATATACCCTGTCATCAAAGAATGGGGGGATAATAAAACATAGTTATCAATATACCTTTACTGATTCCAAAGCGGTCAGCAACACTTCTGTAGGATTCCTTGTTTCCCAATTGCCATAACGTTGCTAGCAGACATGGAGCGCACCCTTGCAGTCATGGCAGCAGCCATTACTACACACAAACTCTGAAAAAGTAAATGTCAATTTTATAATAACTTTGAACACAATTTTAGTGTATATCCTCTACATTCAGAATTAAACAAGAGATGTTTGTAAAATATGCATAAACCAATAATTTATTTCTCGCGATGTAAGTTTGTGGAATTTGTGAGTGCAAGAAATTCGCGAAATTAAGTAGTTACGAAAGGGTTCTGAACATGCAAACCACGAAAAGTTTTTGAATGAAATTCAGTGTGTTTGTGTATGAGTTTTACAAGGTCGTATTTAGTTTGAAATACTTGACAATACTTTTATTTAGTGTATAATGATATTAAACTATGTAAATAAAAATACTTTCTAGATTTGTGTTTGCAAAATTAATATGAACATCATGTTTTTTCTATGTAGTTTTTTGTCTTATTATTGTCAAAATATACATATAAAGCTGAATAAAATCATTTCCGCCAATTCTGGTATGGATTTCTTTTAATATCCACTTAATTTGCTGCGCCTATATTATATATATCACAAAAACTTGCGTTGTAATGTTACTTTGATCATTGCTTATTGTCCAATTCATTTTAATATCATTGAAATCAGATTCTAACATTTGCTACATTCCTTTACGATGTTAGATATCTTACTAAGTCTTTAAGTCATGTTCAAATGACCTCTCTAGCGCACAATGATGTCACGTAGTTCGTCCAATTTAAGTATATCTAGCGGCTTTCGCTGCACTTTCAGATTTGTGAAAGAAGTGATTTGATTTGATGATGTGAAGTTCACATCGACCTGACCCCATACAGGTGTCGTCGGATCCTATATCAGCGAAAAGTAGGGAAGCGTAATACGGTTCTGATTGTTTTGAGATTGAATTCTTTAAAACTAATATCACATTTGCTTAATAATAACAAGTAATTAAGAATTGCTAGCAGTACAGAAGTCCCCTACCGATTTGAAGACATTTTCAATGTTTCTGTTGCCATAGTCAGAATCAAAATATTCATAATCTACTTATTGCCCCCTAACCACATATCAAGTTTCAAAAAGCTAGCTTGGAAATTATTTGAGTTATGGCAGGATCCAGATTTGGGCATATTTTCATTCTTTCTGTCGCCATAGCAACCACAATTTTTGTCAGAATCAAAATATTTTTAGACGTGCATTATCCCCTATCCACATACCGAGTTTCATAAACCTAGCTTGGAAACTGTTTGAGTTACGTCAGGATCCAGATTTTTTGACAGACGGGCGGACTGAGGGCAAACCTATAGTCACCTCCGGTTAAAAACCGGTAAGGGACTAACAAGGTACATTTGTAATCGCACACACATAATACAGGACTTTAAACACAGTATTGATGCAGTTTGTGACAATTTAGATCAATTTTATTACTCATTGATGGGTGAGAAAGCTAAACAAAGGATTAAGTTAGGGTGATAACATTGGTTAACCTAAGTGACATTATAGCATAGACCAGCATGACATTGAAATCAATAGGAGTCATCTTGTATTGATGACCAACCTGCATGTAAAATTGGAAGATCCTAGGGCAAAGCATTATTGACAATTTATTACCTCAAATGTTGATCGCAGCATTCTGAAGTGTGACTTGAATCCATATCTGAATAGAGTGGCACAATTTCTTCTGCATACCTTTCCACTCTAACAGGGTCTTCTTTTTCTTCCTCAATTGCATTGCCAAGAACTGTAATAATAATAATAAAGACTTTATTTAAAGAGGCAACACAGTTGGGTAAACCAAGTCTTCCCTGTGAGCCTCATACATATAACATTGACATAGTATGTGTACAAAGGCAAAGTAATATTAATATATACATATTTACAATTATAGTAACTGTCATTAATTACTATACTACTCAAACTTTGCTTAGGGCCAAGAAATTGATTTTGATGTCCGTCTCACGTTAAATGTACAACACTGATGAAGAAAATGTTGTGCAATTAATAAAACATAATCTTTTTTGCTTCAACAATTCAAAGCTTGATGTCTTGCATTTGATATAAACTGCAATGAGGTTGTTTTCTATTTTATCCCCTGAGTTGTCTATTTATTACTTATTTCGGTATTAAAAGTAAAACAATCTGACACATGGGGTCACAACCCCCCTCACATTATTTTAGGTGTTATAAGTGCATTCGACATAGGGATATTACTCTGATTGATGCTATTTCCTTTGGATCCTTGCAGAAAAGTTCTCAAATAATTTGATCACCCCTCGTATATAGCTGTGCTTTGTTGTAGTGTATAACAAAGGCACTCAGGCATTGTTCAGTTTTTTTTCTACAAAAATCTTGTAATAGAACAGCTTTATAATAAAACATCATTTCCTGAGGAAATTCAAATTTTTACTGGATACTGTGAATATATAGCTTCAGCCCCAAAGCATTCATCCTATTTGGAGAAAAATACTGTTTTTACATTTAAGTTCAAACTTTTATACAATGCACAGACAATTGTCAAGTACATTTTCACCTCTGTAGAGCAAAACCATGATCAAGACTCGGCCAATACTGCTTACAAAAATGAGGCCAAAAATAAAATATTGTTTGTTTCCCCTTCCCTACCTACCCGAGAAAAAGTTTTTATTGACCGTCTGAAAATAATAATTTTATTTTATAAAAAAATGAGCCCCATTTTCACTAGCCACCAACCAATACACAATATCTGGCCCAACTTGGAATCTTTATAATGGCAATAACCCGCACAGATCACCATACACAATGTATTCATAATAATATCAATCAAAACAGTACAACTAGTAATGTGCATAGGCAAACAAAAATGATTAAAAAAAGTTTTTGAAAGAAAAATCTAATACCTCCCTACCCAACCCTAAATGGCCAGGATCGGGGAGGGGAAACAATGTTTTATTTTTGGCCTAAGGGAAATAAACAGTCACTTCAGTGAGTACTGAATACTTTACAGATACTAATTGGAGTTATAACTAAATAATACACATACTTTTTAATATGATAATGTAAAAAAATAAAACATAACAAAATTATATAAAAATGACACAAATTTATCAACTTTAATATTCAATAATTGGGCCATTTTTGGAAGTGGACAGTTTAGACACTGACATAGTTCATAGTGACACAAAAGGCATGGGAGAGCCAGTTGTATAATAGCAGCAACTTAATTGCTCTTTTTGTAATCAATATGTCTACCCTTGTGCAATTCAATGTACTCTAAATAGTTTTATGAAACCAAATTAAGCTCCAATAATGTACAGGGCAATAGTGAGTACAAAATTAGCACCCCCACAGTTTTCACTGTACAATATTATACAGGCAGTTTTTAGTAAGCACCTCTCTATCCCTATTAAGTAATATTACATAATCCTAAAAGTGAGATCGTGTTTTGACAAAGAATTGATTATCAATTATTGAAGCTGCATGAGACAGGAAATAGACCATAAAACTCCTTAGACTTGAAAGGCTTGTATATTTGTTTATTGCTATATACTTTGATTTGTGGACAGCTGCAGCATAAGAGGACATGTATTGATATTAAAAACTTGCATAAACAGTTGTAATAATTGAAAGTCAACTGAATTGGCAAATGGTAAAATACAAAGAGATGATTTACTGCAGTACATAATGAAATTCAGAAGCTCGAAAAAATATTTGGAAAAAAAACCCATTCAACTTTAAAAAAAATAAGTTGATCAATTAAATAGTGATCTGTAAAAACAAATTCATATGTCAGAAATCGTCTTCTGGCTAAAGTCCTGTGCAGCCCCTTCACGGGCAATTATTTATAGGTGCAACATTCAGCACTTGTTCACAATCCCACTTGTTCTAACATTCTAATTTCCATTTGTAATGAATATATTCCCATTTCGTGTATGATTATGAATTCTTATTTTGTCGAAAGTTTTAAAACCTTAAAAAGTAAACAATATAGATAAGAAAAACTTGTAATATTTATACTATTCAATATTTTTCACAGGAAAAAATTATATATAGAAATCTTCTAATAACTTTTTAATTTTGGTTGTCTTTAACTTTTATGAAAATCTTTCCATGAAAATCGATAGATACAAATCAATTATTGCCTAAACATTATGTAAACTTGATTTATTTAGAGTCTTTAATAATTCGTTTTCGTAAGAAAAAATATAGACAAGAAAACTTGTAGTTTGTTTATATTTTTAGATACTTTTCTCATAGGAAAAAATACAAATAGAAATTTCAACATTTCCTTATAACATTTTACAATAATTTCAATTTGTGACATAATTATAATTTATTTATGAATTACATCTACTCATAACTAACAAAATTTATGACTTATTAATATAATTTGCTGATATTCTCTGATTTCTCATTATTTGCATAATTCCTATCAGTATGACTTTATGAACTATTCGTGACTTATAGAATCATATCTCACAACACTCTACCGAATGTCCCAAAACACAGGGACCTAGGTTAAACATTTGTAACTTTGTCTATTTTATCAATAAGACATTGTCAATATGACAAAACATTTTGGGATAAACACAGTTCAAAATACAAGCATCATAATTGTGATTACCTAGTCTAATACTCAAGAGTTATCTCCCTTGATTTCATTCAAATGTTTCAATATATAAGCACACAGTGAACAAGGAATTTCAGCGAGTACATGAATAGAGATAAATTTACATGCTGACACTAAACGACATCTCATAGCCAAGGGTAATGGATCAGCATACACTAATGCTCATCATGTATGACAAACAGATTGACTATAGGGCTCATGTCCGAGCTATATCCAGACAACTTTCCCCTAACTTGAGTATGAGATCAAATGTCAGTACTATCTTGTGAAACTATCCTGTTTTTGCTGCAGATTTGCGGTAAGAAGAGGTTTCTGCGTACTTAAAAAACTGACACACTGAATGTCTCTGATATATTAAACGTCTATGAACTGTTGATTTGGATAAAAGTTCACCTAATTATCACCCTTGTTACCCTGATAAAACAACATGATTGGATATACCCAACATGATTGAAAAATGGCGGATGTATGTTTACATTTTCATCGCATTTTCGACCAATTCTTCAAAATCTACGGGTTTAACCACCTTCTGATGCTGTATGAAAATAAACTTGTACATTCCTTCCATGAAACTAAAACTATTTATCCGTATGTTTGTGAATGTGATACACAGTACGATAAAAAATTAGAAAAAATTGTGTTGGATTTATTTGACAGTCTATAAAACATATATATTGTTGTTTATTTTGGGTTAAGATCTTTTGTTTATACAGCTCATTCATTTCACTATCAGACTTAGTTTAGAGTAAGTTATTTACATTTGCCGTTTCTACGTGATAACTATTTAAAGTAACCCATGTGTGAAAAATGGATAAAAACCAACATGATTTGAGGATAAAGATCAACATGATTTATCTTTTAAAGTGGATACTGACCAACATTGAATTTCCATTGATGCACTGCAGTGCGAATTGAATATGTAGCTTCACTATTGGAAGAATAATGGGATGACCCCAACACGTACGTAGGAGTAGATAACTCTATGAAGTATTTATTGGAAAATATGTCCCTTTTTTCAACTTCGTGCAAATTTGTAAGTTTACGCTCAAGGTATTAACCTATTATATCTAAGTGCATGTTCATATTGCTGTGATACTTTGCATACTTGTCAACCGTCTTGACCACAACATCTGCACTCTATCAAGCATGTTGTTGAATGTTATGCCCCATTTGGACTGATGTACTTAGTTGCTGCCCTACATGCTAGAGGGCATAACGGGCAATAAGTAAGTACTTAGAAATACAAAAGTTTACAGTTTATGTACACAATTTTAACCTCTTTGATACTTTGCTCACCATCATGACGCCATGACCTCCACATGAATAGGCAACTCTATCATATATCTCTATATATGTTGAAATTGTGTCCCCTTTTTTAAATTAGAAATGCAATTTGGCACCATTCAAGACATGCTCACAGCGTTTAGCCTGGTCCCCATAATTCACTGTTCCTATTCCAGGTGAATGTTGCACATTTAGATACATGTGTTAAATTTACCTGTCTTGACTTATTATGAATTTTACCAACATATAGCAGAAAAAAGTATTTAACTAGAAATATGTCCACAGGACACGGATGCCCCCGCTAAAAGCGGTCATCAGACACCTAAGTATAAAGCTATGCAAATGAAATAACTTGAAACAAGTTTGTAATTGCTTAAATGTGACATTTAACAGCAGACAAGAGCTGGGTCTGTAATGTACCTATCAATGTTTCCCCAAGGGGGGGGGGGGGGAGCGGCGGGCATACACGGGACTTTTGACAGAAGGCTGTTCCCGATAGGTGGGAATTTGACAGACAGAATGGTGCCGAGTCAAGGGAAATTTTGACACTGGCCGAAATTTTGATCCCGGTGGGTATGTAAAGCATCTCCCAGTGAGGGGATTTTGACAAATTGCCCTTGCTCTAGGGCGGGAATTTAGACTTTGAAACAGTAAAAATGTCAAATTCCCCTGGGTCAGCCCGCCACCCCCCTCCTGGGGGAAAACATTGATAGGTGCATAAGTGTGACCTTTACATTTGAGTCAGGGTGTAAATGCGAATGTAACCAAGTAATTTTAAAATCCAGAACGAAATAACAAAAAAACAAAGCAGACCAGAAGCATACTTGTGCCTTTTAACTTTAAATCTCTAAGTATGACATTGACCTTTGCGTTAGGGACCTGGGTTTTGCGCATGTCACCTCGTCTTGGTGATGTGAACATTTGTGGCAAGTAATATTAATATAAAACAAGAAATGACATAGTTACAGAGCTGACATGAATCACATGCCTATTTGAGCCTTTTTACCTTCGATCTCTAAGTGTGACCTTTACCTTTGAGCAAGGGACCTAGGTCTTGCGCATAACACGCCATCTCGATGTGGTGAACATTTGTACCAAGTGTTATAAATATCCAATAAGAAATGACATAGTTACAGAGCGGACATGAATCACATGCCTATTTGAGAATTTTAACTTTTGATCTCTACGTGTGACTTTGCCCTTTAAGTAAGGGACCTGGGTCTTGCACATGGCACATCACCTTGATGTGGTGAACATTTGTACCAAATATTATAAATATCCAATAGGAGATGACAAAATTACAGAGCGGACACGAATCACATGCCTATTTGAGCCTTTTAACATTTGACCTCTAAGTGTGACCTTGACCTTTAAGCTAGGGACCTGGGTTTTGTGCATGGCACATCGTCTTGATGTGGTGAACATTTGTACCCATTTTTGGTAGGCGTAAGCCTCTCTATACTACCATTGCCCATTTCTTAATGCAACCTGGAACGCCCTTAGGCTGCTATGTGTATCCGCATTCAAGTAGTTCCAGAAACTATCAACATTCCCATTACTGCAACATATGTTTCTTAAAATTTTAAACTTATTTAATTCAATCAGCAACAATTGTTTATTGTACGATCAACAATTATTGTGAAACTGTTCGTTGAATCGATATTTTTGCAGATAATCACTCAGCCGGGGAGAATATGAAAATGACGTGTTCATCAAATGTCCCAGCCGTATAGCTATTTTTAGAAACTTCAGACCAGGGCCACGTGATGGTTTTATCAATGAATCGTATATAATCATGTTATGCAATCATATGGTGTGGCTATACTAGCCGCTTTCTAGAGATGTCTCACGCTGTGATGGAAGTGATTACAAGACGGTACTGTAGAATCTGATAAATAGGCGCGTAGTATTATTTTAAAGCCACTTTTGATATAGGTCTGTGAAGTTGGCTCTTAGGTCGTACATCGACAGTCAGATGTTTACTCATTTTTATTTGAAATGAATAAACAGCTCTTAGCTCGTTGGTCGCAGCTCTTAGATCGTAGGTCGCAGCTCTTAGCTCGTAGGTCGCAGCTTTTAGCTCGTAGATGTGTACTCGTTGGTCGCAGTTCTTAGGTCGTTGGTCCCAGCTCTTAGCTCGTATGTCGCAGCTCTTAGCTCGTAGGTCGCAGCTCTTAGCTCGTAGGTCGCAGCTCTTAGCTCGTAGATGTGTACTCGTTGGTCGCAGCTCTTAGGTCGTTAGTCGTAGCTCTTAGGTCGTTGGTCCCAGCTCTTAGCTTGTAGGTCGCAGCTCTTAGCTGGTTGGTCGCAGCTCTTAGATCGTTGGTCGCAGCTCTTAGCTCGTAGGTCGCAGCTCTTAGCTCGTAGATTTGTACTCTTTGGTCGCAGGTCGCAGCTCTTAGCTTGTAGGTCACAGCTCTTAGCTCGTATATGTGTACTCGTTGGTCGCAGCTCTTAGTCGTTAGTCGCAGCTCTTAGCTCGTAGATGTGTCCTCGTTGGTCGCAGGTCTTAGGTCGTTGGTCCCAGCTGTTAGTTCGTAGGTCGCAGCTCTTAGCTCGTAGGTCGCAACTCTTAGCTCGTAGGTCGCAGCTCTTAGCTCGTAGATGTGTACTCGTTGGTCGCAGCTCTTAGCTGTGTACTCGTATTCCAAACCTGCTCTGAGTTTGTTATTGGACTTGACAAAAAAAACCTAAACGATAGGTGTTCATGTGAAAAACATTAATGTCGGGGGACTTGGTGTCCATGTGAAAACCCTGATTGGTAGGGGACTAGCTTGCCTTGTGAAAATCCTAAATAGAAGGGGATTTAAATGGTAGGGGACTATGTGTCCGTAGGAAAAACCTAAATGATAGGATTTCATGTGATAAACCTACATGGTTTAGGACTAGGTGTCCATGTGGACAAACCAAAATTTTAGGGGTCTTTGTGGTCTTGTGAAAAATCTTAATTTTCGGGGAATGGGTTGCCATGTGAAAAGCCTTAATGGTAGGAGACCTGGCGTCCGTAGGAAATCCCTTAATGGTCGGTTTTCATGTGAAAAACCTACATGGTAGGGGACTAGGTGTCCATGTGAAAAACCTAAATGGTAAGGGACTAAGTGTCCATGTTAAAAAACTAATAGGTAGGAGACTAGGAGTCCGTAGGAAAAACATAAATGGTAGGGGACTAGGTGTTAGTAGGAAAAACCTAATGATAGGTTTTCTTTTGAAAAGTCAACAGGGTTGGGGACTAGGTGTCGATGTGAAAAACCTGAATTGTATGAGACTAGGTGACCATGAGATGACCTAAATGGGAGGGGACTAGGTGTCCATGTAAAAACCTAAATGGTAGGTTGTCATGTGAAAAACCTACATGCTTGGGGACTAGGTGCCCATAGGAAATACCTAAATTGTAGGGGACCAGGTGTCTGTAGGAAAAACCTAAATGATAGGTTTTCATGTGAAAAACCTACATGGTTGGGGACTAGGTGTCCATGTAAAAAACCACAATTGTAGGGGACTAGGTGTCCATGTGGAAAACCAAAATGGTAGGGGACTAGATGTCCATATGAAAAACCTAAAAGGTAGGGGACTAAGAGTCCGTTTGAAAAACCTAAATGGTAGGGGACTAGGTGTCAGTAGGAAAAACCTAAATGATATGTTTTCTTTTGAAAAACCTACATGGTTGGGGACTAGGTATCGATGTGAAAAACCTGAATGGTATGGGACTAGGTGACCATGAGATGACCTAAGAGGGAAGGGACTAGGTGTCCATGTAAAAACCTAATGGTAGGGGATTAGGTGTCCGTTGCAAAAACCTGAATGATAGGTTGTCATGTGAAATACCTACATGCTTGGGGACTAGTTGTCCATAGGAATAACCTAAATTGCAGGGGACCAGGTGTCCGTAGGAAAAACCTAAATGATAGTTTTCATGTGAAAAACCTACATGGTTGAGGACTAGGTGTCCATGTGAAGAACCAAAAGTGTAGGGGACTATGTGTCCTTGTGGAAAACGTAAATGGTAGGGGACTATGTGTCCATGTGAAAACCCTAAAAGATAGAGGACTAGGAGTCCGTAGCAAAAACCTAAATGGTAGGAGACTAGGTGTCAGTAGGAAAACCCCTAGGTTTTTCACATGGCAACCTATACCCCGACAATTCAGATTTTTCACATTGACACCTAGACCCCTTCCATTTTAGTTTTTTACTTGGACACCGGTCATCTCAGGGTCACCTAGTCCCATACTATTTAGGGTTTTCACATCGACACCTAGTCCCCAACAATGAAGATTTTTCAAAAGAAAACCTATCATTTAGGTTTTTCCTACTGACACCTAGTCTCCTACCATTTAGGTTTTTGCTACGGACTCCTGGTCCTCGATCTTTTAGGGTTTTCACATGGACACATAGTCCCCTACCATTTAGGTTTTCCACATGAACACATAGTCCCCTACACTTTTGGTTTTTCACATGGACACCTAGTCCTGAACCATGTAAGTTTTTCACATGAAAACTATCATTTAGGTTTTTCCTACGGACACCTGGTCCCCTACAATTTAGGTTTTTCCTAGTCCCCAAGCTTGTAGGTGTTTCACATGACAACCTATCATTCAGGTTTTTGCAACGGACACCTAATCCCCTACCATTAGGTTTTTACATGGACACCTAGTCCCTTCCCTCTTCGGTCATCTCATGTTCACCTAGTCCCATACCATTCAGGTTTTTCACATCGACACCTAGTCCCCAACCATGTAGGTTTTTCAAAAGAAAACATATCATTTAGGTTTTTCCTACCGACACCTAGTCCCCTACCATTTAGGTTTTTCATACGGACTCCTAGTCCCCTACCTTTTAGGTTTTTCATATGGACATCTAGTCCCCTACCATTTAGGTTTTCCACATGGACACCTAGTCCCCTACAATTGTGTTTTTTCACATGGACACCTAGTCCCCAACCATGTAGGTTTTTCACATGAAAACCTATCATTTAGGTTTTTCCTACAGACACCTGGTCCCCTACAATTTAGGTATTACCTATGGGCACCTAGTCCCCAAGCATGTAGGTTTTTCACATGACAACCTACCATTTAGGTTTTTACATGTACACCTAGTCCCCTCCCATTTAGGTCATCTCAATGTCACCTAGTCTCATACAATTCAGGTTTTTCACATCGACTCCTAGTCCCCAACCCTGTTGATTTTTAAAAGAAAACCTATCATTAAGTTTGTCCTACTAACACCTAGTCCCCTACCATTTATGTTTTTCCTACGGACTCCTAGTCCCCTACCTATTAGTTTTTTAACATGGACACTTAGTCCCCTACCATTTAGGTTTTTCACATGTACACCTAGTCCCCTACCATTTTGGTTTTTCACATGGACACCTAGTCCCCAACCATGCAGGTTTTTCACATGAAAACCGACCATTTAGGGATTTCCTACGGACGCCAGGTCCCCTACCATTAAGGCTTTTCACATGGCAACCCATTCCCGAAAATTAAGATTTTTAACAAGACCACAAAGACCCCTAAAACTTTGGTTTGTCCACATGGACACCTAGTCCTAAACCATGTAGGTTTTTCACATGAAATCCTATCATTTAGGTTTTTCCTACGGACACATAGTCCCCTACCATTTAAATCTCCTTCTATTTAGGTTTTTCACAAGGCAAGCTAGTCCCCTACCAATCAGGGTTTTCACATGGACACCTAGTCCCCCGACATTAATGTTTTTCACATGAACACCTATCGTTTAGGTTTTTTTGTCAAGTCCAATAACAAACTCAGAGCAGGTTTGGAATACGAGTACACAGCTAAGAGCTGCGACCAACGAGTACACATCTACGAGCTAAGAGCTGCGACCTACGAGCTAAGAGCTGCGACCTACGAGTTAAGACCTGCGACCAACGACCTAAGACCTGCGACCAACGAGTACACATCTACGAGCTAAGAGCTGCAACCTACGAGCTAAGAGCTGCGACCAACGACCTAAGAGCTGCGACTAACGACCTAAGAGCTGCGACCAACGAGTACACATCTATGAGCTTAAAGCTGCGACTTACGAGCTAAGAGCTGCGACCTACGAGCTAAGAGCTGCGACCTACGAGCTTAGAGCTGGGACCAAGACCTAAGAGCTGCGACCAACGAGTACACATCTACGAGCTAAGAGCTGCGACCTACGAGCTGAGAGCTGCGACTAACGATCTAAGAGTTGCGACCGACGAGCTAAGAGCTGGGACCAACGAACTAAGACCTGCGACCAACGAGTACACATCTACGAGCTAAGAGCTGCGACCTACGAGCTGCGACCAACGATCTTAGAGCTGCGACCTACGAGCTAAGAGCTGCGACCAACGACCTAAGAGCTGCGACTAACGACCTAAGAGCTGCGACCAACGAGTACACATCTACGAGCTAAGAGCTGCGACCTACGAGCTGGGACCAACGACCAAAGACCTGCGACCAACGAGTACACATCTACGAGCTAAGAGCTGCGACCTACGAGCTAAGAGCTGCGACTAGCGATCTAAGAGCTGCGACTAGCGATCTTAGAGCTGCGACCTACGAGCTAAGAGCTGCGACTAACGATCTAAGAGCTGCGACCTACGACCTAAGAGCTGCGACCAACGACCTAAGAGCTGCGACCTACGACCTAAGAGCTGCGACCAACGAGTACACATCTACGAGCTAAGAGCTGCGACCTTCGAGCTAAGAGCTGCGACCTACGAGCTAAGAGCTGCGACCTACGAGCTAAGAGCTGGTACCAAAGACCTAAGACCTGCGAACAATGAGTACACATCTACGAGCTAAAAGCTGCGACTAACGATCTAAGAGCTGCGACCAACGAGCTAAGAGCTGCGACCTACGAGCTAAGAGCTGGGACCAACGACCTATGACCAACGAGTACACATCTACGAGCTAAGAGCTGCGACCTACGAGCTAAGAGCTGCGACTAACGATCTAAGAGCTGCGACCTACGAGCTAAGAGCTGCGACTAACGACCTAAGAGCTGCGACTAACGACCTAAGAGCTGCGACCAACGAGTACACATCTACGAGCTAAGAGCTGCGACCTACGAGCTAAGAGCTGCGACCTACGACCTAAGAGCTGGGACCAACGACCTAAGACCTGCGACCAATGAGTACACATCTACGAACTAAGAGCTGCGACCTACGAGCTAAGAGCTGCGACTAACGATCTAAGAGCTGCGACCTACGAGCTAAGAGCTGTTTATTCATTTCAAATAAAAATGAGTAAACATCTGACTGTCGATGTACGACCTAAGAGCCAACTTCACAGACCTTTTTGATATACGCATTCAATACACGTATGACATATACATCAATTGCCCCTTTGTACAATTATATAGATACCCAACATGCCTATATAGTCACATATGCCTATTTAGACATTCAAGACAAGATCGGCAGTAAGAAAACGAACATTAAACGTGTAAAGTCGTTTTAGCTTTAGTAGCAGCAACCAGATCGCCTCCAATCAGCACTCTAGGTGCTTTGATTATTAAATGTCCTAAAAGCATGTGCTATAGACTAGGTGTGAAATCCCTTACATCGGGTATGCTCATAAACCTGCTACCACAATTCATGAGCACACTTCTTTAATGTACAATTATTTGTACCTTGAGAATCCCATTGGCAAGATTTCAATTGGTAATGTTGGCTTTTATCCACAATCATGTTGGCCAGTATCCTAATAAATTTAACAATCACGTCGGTCAGTATCCAAAAAATACTATACATGTTTGAATTATTGTTGGTGAGCGTTAATTTATCTAAGATTTTAAAAAATTGAAACGTCCAAATCATAGTTTATACAACTGCCAATACTTCCCAAATGATATTCATTACATAAAGTCAAATAAATGAGTTTTACAACGTTTTTAAGTACAAAACTCATTCTCAAATGCAAAATCCACACATTCTTTAAGGCTTTACATAGTGAAAAATAGTACCTATGTGCAAATTGTTTAGTGCAAATAGTACATTTTCTTCATATGTTGATTATGTAATATTGAAATAAACAATCTGGATAGTTTATATGGAAAATATTGCAAAAACAATGCACTTATCACATTGTTCATGTCGGCCATTTTTCAATCATGTTGGGAATATCCAATCATGTTGTTTTATCAGGGTAACAAGGGTGATTATAGAGCTGTCATTTACACGACCCAAGGCCTATCGCTGAATCCGATATATCGGAAGACAGGATCAGTGATCATCGATTTACATATATAAACGAACAATAAACAAGCTTTCAGTCACTAATCACCTTTATAGCCATTTTACACTCTACATGTCGGTATAGAATCAGCTTTTGAAGTAGCACCTTTGGTTGAGTTTAGACTTGACTCAGTTTTAAATATGAGAACTTCCATTAAACAAAGGGACTGTTTTGTGCTGGAAAAGAATGATTGTTGGTGCTTCCATTCATTTATCCATGTATCGATATTTTAAATCTGAATTCATAATCGATTGGGTGTAATTTTGATTTGCAAATCAAGGATGCTACCTTGTTCATTGCCAGTGTTTTATCTCAGTTTTCTTGTAGACTAACGAAACGAATTTAAGAGACGGCTGTATAGGGTAGGTATTCCATTTTAAAGATCACAATCCAACAATCTCGGAGATGATGAATATTTGTACTTAGCCTTTGTTATTTATCTATCTAATCAGAATTAAGATTTTGTTACTTTATATACTTTGTGTACATGTACTATGTTATTATACTGCTTTCTTGTGGAGTCGATCCCCTAAGAGTAAAAGATAAAAACCTAGCATGCACATTTCAAATTGTTTGTTCTGTAACTAAATTTTGTTTACTGAAAAATTAACTACAGTTAAATGAACCATTCCTGCCATAAAAAGCTTTTATCTTAAAAAATTACTGTTAAGCAAGTACCGGTCAAGAGCCTCCGTCGTACAGAAACTTTCTTATCAAACCGGGCCCTCTGATTGGTCAGTCTGTAATTAACCGAAATAAGGTTGAATATATTTATGAAACACAGTGGTAACATGAAATTTGTTCATCATAGATACTATTCACAGAATATAATAAATGTGGGCGAGTATGTTGAAAAAATATGGACAAAAACCTATGGGTACAAGCTTAGATATTACTGCTGAGTGCTCACCAAAAAAGGATTTTTCAGGTTTGGTTTTAAATCCAGTCAATAAAAATTGTTTACAAGTGCTTTGATGCACATTTTATTGCTGTGGTGACAGGAAATAGTCCACTATCAAACTTGCATAAGTTTTAGAAAGAAACAATCAATGCACGTGTGTATAGCTTTGCCAAAATAATAAAGACTCGGTCGATCGGAAGGATTGGGTTCAGCGAATTTTCCCCTTCTTTGTTAGGTACCCCAAAAAGGTAGCTTCCCAATCTGAAAAATGTTCCATTTTCCCAATTTTAGAGGAAATAATTCCCAATCAGGAGCATCTAGGCCGTGCAATTCATGCCATAAGTTAAACTTTGTGCATTTTATATGAAGAAATGCATGACATATCATTAACAAGCTAGTTCATGTTAATTTCTGGTACCCTTCCCAAACAAGCCAAAAAAATCGCTGCGGGTTGATGAGTATCAAGTATCCTGCTGTCTCGTATATCCGTGCAGGCCATTCCCCAGAAATTCTTTAAGGCGCTGGGGCATTGGTAGGGTTTGAATTTACACAGATCCATGAGAACGGCTAAACAATTTAAAGTGATAACTGCATGATAATCCTTAATTTGAAGGCTAATTTAAGAACGTATTTACACAATACCAGCCATAATCACTCAAATAACACAATACAGACCACAATATTAACACACATGCTGATTTAAAGACAGCATTGTAGGATTTAAGGCGCTGGGGCGAAGCTGATTATGGCTTTAGGACGCTGGGTACCACAGCCTGACGAGCTTCTTAACAGTCTCATTGGTGCATGCGCACTCGCGCAAACAAGTTCAAAACTATTCTACACCATATTTTTAAAGAAAAATCTTAACTTAGTAAAGACTAAAGTAAAACAAACGTCTATGAAAATACGTAAAATTATAGCTTTCATATGTCTAGGGCGGTGCTCTGGATCTTGTTGACTGGTAACCATGAAATCCGCGCCTCCCTAAAAGTGTGTCTGTATTGGGGACCCATGTCGTAAATTTTAAATTTGTTTCTAAATTAAGTTAATATTGAGTAGTACTTACAAACTGTGTTCTCAGTATTAGTGTTACAGGATGTGGTAATAAATATAATGTGTAAAGAAAACGGCATGTAAAAAATAATTAACACCGGGTAGATGAAGAATACCATTTGGTATAAGCAGATAAGTACTACCCGTATTTAACTCGTCGACAAGGAGACAACTGTCGTCCATTTGTCGTCCAAAATGACTTGAGACAACTGTCGTCCATTTGTCGTCCAAAATGACTGTCCCAATAGATAACTACTCTTTGTGTGATTAATAATTTGGGTAATTTTACTATAATAACACATGTAAAGGATATGTTTGAGCTTAATTAATCTTAATCAGGTAACGGATTTCATGAGAAGATCTGAAAATACGAGACAGAGTGTCCGAGTCGGAGGTATATTATATTGTGATTATAAGTCTGAAGGTGCTGACGACTGGTAATAAATAACTTCTATTCAAAAAGAGGCCACCGATTTCTCAAACAAATTTTAATGGCCGTTTTCTTACGTTAGTAGCCTTTGACAAGATTTTAGATCACAAATAATCCAGTCAGAGCGGAGTTACTTCCCTTGGGGCTCATATTAGTTTTGGTTGATAATTCATGCAATACGACTATTTGAGGTGAAATGAACACAAATTAAGTTTATATACCTATAACGTCGTTTGATGTTGTCAAAATCTCTGATGAATTCTTCATAGCAAACTCTAAATCGCTGTTATCCGCCAATTTTTCGCACAAAATCGAGAAAAAACAAACTATCGGCCGCCATATTGGAGAACGTTCTGCGTCCGAATATCGTACAGTAAAGAAAATAGGTCCCGAACTACTTTCGTTCTCCGCTCGCCGGTTACTGAACGCAAGGCTAGTTAACGCAGTCAAGAGTCCTAAAATGTAGAAAACAGTAAAATCTGAATGTTTTAAGGTCCCAGCTAATAAGCTGAATTACCTAGTTTCAACAGTAAAATGGTTGTAATACATAGTTTTAGCTGTCTTAAGCCCTTTAAGTTAAATAGCAGTTACTGTCTTAAAACGCTGAAAGACAACTAATGACGAATGCTTCAAATCTTTGAAAGGAAATAGTTATTTACAATACTGATCTCGGTGAAGAAAGAAGCTATTACAAGAAAACCATTTTTTATCCACCAGTGAAGGACCACAATTTAAATCTCACAGCAATACTGATGAAAATATAGGTTGATGCCATTTAAATACATGTATGTGTATTAAACTTCACATGATCACTCAAAATATTGCTTTCATTAGATTACAGTTAAGTATTAACAAGAATTATCTTTAAAAAAGATATACAGCGTTGAGTTTAATGACAGTCTGCAATTGTTACATGTATTTTTTCAATTAATTTATAATTAAGTTGACTGCACACTTTATATACGAAATAAAATATGGTCAATGACATTTGTGCAGTTTAACCTAGAAACGTGCATTTTCAAGTTATTGTATTCTTCTTATTAAAGTGTGGATGTACCATTACAAACTTTTGTTGACCATTTTAAAAATATGTCAGATATGCCTAATGAAAGTAATTTCAATGCTGATGATACAAATGTTGATAATGAAGATATTTCTGTTGATAGTCTAGATTGTGCATTTACGGTGGATGAAATATGTAGTACCATTAGCTCCATGTCTAGACACAAAAGTTGCGATATAAGTGGTAATGTTGCTGACTTTTTCATTGATGCGAAGAATTTTATTTCCCCATACTTAGTTTCTATCTTTAATCATATTTTTGATAATGGGATCTACCCAGAAGCTTGAACTAAAGGTGTCATTGTCCCTATTCATAAAAAGGGAGATAAAACAAATCCCTCTAACTACAGGGGCATAACTCTAGTTAATATTATTTCTAAGATATTTTCATTATCACTCAGGAATAGAATAAATAAATGGTGTGGAAATGAGAACATACTCAACGATGCACAGTTTGGATTTCGTGATAATCGTAGCACAGTTGATTGTGTATTTATTCTTCACACTGTTATACAAAGATTGTTATCTCAGAACAAAAAATTATATTGTGTTTTTATTGATTATGAAAAGGCATTTGATACTGTTTTACATGACGCATTGTGGATTAAACTTGTTAACTCTGGTTTCAGTAGTAAGATGTTAACTATGCTGAAGTCTTTATATGCTAATGTCTAATCATGTGTTAAGGACATGGCCAGTATGAGGTACTCCGAAATGTTTGATATTACACTTGGTCTCAAACAATGTGAACCACTTTCACCTCTTTTATTTATTTTATTCATAACGATATAGTGTTGCTCTTTGCTGATGACATAGCTCTGTTTACAACAGATCCCGATAGTTTGCTAGCCCAACTGGATGCAGTACATACTTATTATTAAAATGATTGCGATACAAATGTACTTTCTTCTAAATATATATGGAGAAATGAAGATAAACATTTAGTTTTAGATAATTTATCAAGCGATGATGTATTGGGTAAACTCAATGTGTTCAATACACATGTCTGTGATGCGGAGACATCTCATGATATCGATGCATGCCTTTCAGAATTTGCTGACATAATAGACGTTACTGTCCCTGAATCTTTTATATATGATTTTGAATCTAGAGATAATTGTAATACCGAAATCAAAACTGACAATAAGTGGTTTAATTCTGAATGTGAAGATAAACTTAGGTGTTTTTACAGACTGTTGAATATGTATAGGCGTGATAAGTCAGATGTAAACCGTATTTCTATGGTGAATGCTAGATCCGCTTATAGACAATGTGTACGTAAATGTAAAACGGAGTTTGATGTTTCTCAGACTAATAAATTAGTTAATGCTAGATACAAAAATGCCAAATTGTATTGGAATATGTTCAAAACATGTGCTGGTATTAAACAAAATAATATTTCAACTGATACCTTTAAACAATATTTCAACAGTGTAAACAACCCTGGTGATCCATTTTTTGCTCCTGACAATGACGTGTTACATTTCATTGAAAGATATGAAAATTCGGAGTTTAATATAATGTTTGAGGAATTAAATATACTCATGTCTCAAAATGAACTTTTAAAAGCTATTAAACAGCTGAAGTCAAATAAATGCGGTGGGCCGGATAAGTACCTTTAATTTAATAATTTAGCACGATTTTTGTATTATGCTTTTAAAGAACGGGATTCAAATGAATAATATGAATAATCTACTATTAAATTCTCCATGTTAACGTTTAAATTAAACCAGATACTATTGACTATTTGTAAAATTATCACAATATGCACTACATGATGTTGTATTTGTTTATTGGTTATAAATATGTATTTATTTTATACCAAATAAAGATTATGTTATGTTATGTTATAATACAAGTTTTATATACAATGCATTTAAACCCCGTTTACATTATCAAATTTGCCTCGCTGTACGCTGGTTTTGGATTCTCCTGTCTAAAAATAGCAATAGCGCAAATACACTAGCAATAGTGCAGAGCCTAGAAACGATGTAGTTTCGGACGAGGCAATTGGAGAGTAACAAGGTACGTACACAGCAAGTTTCATTATATCTCATTCCTAACTAAAGTTATTGAGCAGAAACCGTTTTTCTATATTTAGTAACAGTGACCTTGACCCCACCAGCCCCGCTTTTCAATCCTAAGCTTTTCACTAAGCAAGTTTCATTATGATATCTCATTCCTAACTTAAGTTATTGAGCGGAAAGTGTTTTTCTATTTTTAGTAACGGTGACCTTGACCCCCACCAGCCCTACTTTCAATCCCTAGCAGGGTCTTCACACAAGCTACGTACACAGCAAGTTTCATTATGATATCTCATTCATAACTTAAGTTATTGAGCGGAAAGCGTTTTTCTATTTTTAGTAACGGTGACCTTATGGATGTAGTGTTCTGTCCCCTGAGGGCATTTATTGTAGTTTTAAGTCCCCTACCGGTTTTTGACCGGAGGGGACTATTGGTTTGTTGATATGGCAACATACATATTGACAATGGCTTTACACCGGTGGGGGACTTCTGTATTGCTTGCAATTCAGTACGTCATATCTCGTTTTGTTCAATTACGTCATTTTACTTAATGAAACTGGGTCACTCGTTTTAAGGTTTTCAGATTTTTTGTTGCTGAAATCGGGCCTTTCTACGTTTTAATACTGTTACTTAACTTTTAGACTGTAGGCTGCTAAAACTATGTAGTTCAGCAGTTTTACTGTTGTTACTAGGTCATTCAGCGTAGGCATTCCGCCTTTTGGTTGCTGTATCTTTTCTACTGGGTCATTCAGCTAGTTATAATTTATTATACTTTTCGACAGCTTGGACTTGGGCGGATCTGCGCTTGTTTAGTTGGGCATTGTGCTTTGTGTGTTTTTAATGTTTTCTGTGCTCGGCTGGTTAAGTTGAGTGCTGCCTTCCCTGTCTGACTTAATATACTCCTTTTGACTCAACAAGCCCCACTTTCAATCCCAAGCAGGGTCTTCACACAAGCTACGTACACAGCAAGTTTCATTATGATATCTTATTCAGAACTTAAGTTATTGAGCGGAAAGCGTTTTTCTATTTTTAGTAACGGTGACCTTGACTCAACAAGCCCCCCTTTCAATCCCAAGCAGGGTCTTCACACAAGCTACGTACACAGCAAGTTTCATTATGATATCTCATTCATAACTTAAGTCATTGAGCGGAAACCGTTTTTCTATTTTAAGTAACGGTGACCTTGACCCCACTTTCAATCCCAAGCAGGGTCTTTACACAAGCTACGTACACAGCAAGTTTCATAATGATATCTCATTCCTAACTTAAGTTATTGAGCGGAAAGCGTTTTTCTATTTATAGTAACGGTGACCTTGACCCCACCAGCCCGACTGAAGTTATCCAACGGAAACCAATTGTTGACGCCCGCCCGCCGAAATCGCCAATCTAATAACCAGGATTTTTTTTAAAAAATCCGATTAAAAAATGTTATTATACTTTGCCACTGCACTGTAATAATAAGATTTATTTATCTATGAATTTTCAAATTTATACATCGAAAACTGTTTGAGTTATGGCGTGGACAAATATTAAGTATGAAAAAATACAAAGGGGAGCAACTCTAAAATAGGAATAAAGAGTTATGGTTCTTGGGCACTGCACATCCTCTCAATGAGATCTATTCAGCTATGAAGTTTCAAATTGATATCTCAAATACTGTTCAAGTTATGGCCCGGACAAGAATTAAGTATGAAACATTACAAAGGGAAATAACTAAAAAAATATACAATCAAGAGTTATGGTTTTTGTGCACTGCACTTCCCCTCAATGAGGTCTATTCACCTATGAAGTTTCAAATTGATATCTCTAATACTGTTCAAGTTATTGCCCGGACAGAAGAGTGACGGACGGACGGACAGAAGGACGGACAAAGCGGCGACTATATGCTCACCCTTCGGGGAGCATAAAAATGTACCCACAGACACAACGTATATCGGTGCTTTATTGAAGTCATGCTTTACTTCGGTTGGTCATGAATCAATGCTCATCATTTGTTTATCAGTGAAAACAACAAAAGCTGGTTTCATTGCCATACCAAAAAGAAATGAAAGCCGGGTGTCAAGTTATTTATGACGTCATAACAGTGCCATACTCGTACATGATAGGCTTTCTTATTTCAACGTTATTTTTTCCAATTAAGCCAATTACTGTACCATTAGACAGTATTGAAGCAGTTGATGAAAGATAACATTTTATTTTCACTTGTTACACAAAAATCATCTAGTATGTACTTAACCAGCCCAACACAGAAAACTAGGCACAATGCCCGAACGAGAAAATGAACTGCCCAAGTCCAACCTATCAAATAGCTACTTCCAGCAATCAAGACTTAATGCCCTAGAGTTAAATGACCTAGTGTTAACAGTAAAAAGGCTATTTAAAATATCTAGTTTTCGCTGTTTGAAGTCCTAAAATTTGAAGAATGATAGTAACAAAAAGCTTAATGCTATAGTTTCAGCTTGATGACCTAATTTCAACAAGCTTAATGCCGGGCGGGTTAGCTGAATGACCTAGCTCAAACAAGCTGTATGTCCCCAGCCGAATGACCACCAAACACATCAAATTCACAAATTTCAACAGCAATTATGGCCCGTACGAAAAATTACAAAGGGAAATAACTAAAGAAATATGCAATAAAGAGTTATGGTTCTTGTGCACAGTACTTCCCCTTACTGAGATCTATTTACCCAAGATGTTTCAAATTGATATCTCTTATACTGTATGAGTTATGGCCCGGACACAAATTAAGTTCGAAAAATTACAAAGGGGAATAACTAAAAAGATATGAAATAAAGAGTTATGGTTCTTGTGCACTGCACTTTCCCTCACTGAGATATATTCACATATGAAGTTTCAAATTGATACCTCTAATACTTTCATAGTTATGGCCCGGACAAAAATATCGGGCGTAGGGACGGACAGACGGACGGAACGACGGTCGGCCGGACAAAGCGGCAACTATATGCTCCCCCGAATTTTCGGGGAGCATAAACAAAACAGATACAAATCAGACAGGGAAGACAGCATTCATCTTGAATAACCGAGCACAGAAAACATAACAAGAGGGTGCAAAGGGCCTAGCTCGCATATCAGACAGAATATTTTATGATCTCTATGGTGACCTAAGAAATCATTGACAAGTTCAAGTAGAATATAATCAAGTAAATACAGCCACTATTACATGTAAAAAGTTTTCAATTAACCAAATTGTTTACCTGTTTACACAAGGTTTTTAACCAGATTTCCAATCGAAAACAAACTGGTTATTTGAATGGCGATTTCGACGAGCAGGCGCCTACACTTCTCTTCCATTGGATAACTTCTGTTAACAATGAGATATCAAGATAAAACTTGCTGCGTAAGTAGCTTATGTAAAACGGCCGCTTGAGAATGAAAGTGGGACCGATGGGTTCAATGTCGCCACCTTTAAAAATAGAACAAATATTTACCTCAACTCGAAATGACAAAAGTTTAGAAATTGTTTTATTAACCAGATTTTCCAACGGAAATAAAGGTAATATTAAGTCGGACAGGGAAGGCAGCACTCAACCTCCAATGGCAAATATGTTAATGTGGTTTCACATAACGCAATGTTCACATCAAAAGATGAGGCCGCCACAAGAATCATTCTGCATTGTATTGCAAGTAGTACGGACATGTAAAAATGCTACCATAATTGTAAGATCACCAGCCACTGATGTGTTGATTCTTCTTTTCAGGTATGTTGGAGAAAAAAATGAGACGTAGAACAAGCGGCGTCTACAAGCAGCGTCTTATAAGTGTCAACAAAATCATTGCAGAAAAAGGTGAGGAATTAGCTGAAATACTGCCTTCTGTCCATTGTCTTACATGATGAGACACAATGAGTGCATTTACACACCCGCAGAGGAAGTGAAAAAAACACGAAGCATATCTACCTGCTCAGGGTCAACTTGAATGATAGTAATAATAATTTATTATACTTTTCGACAGCTTGGACTTGGGCGGATCTTTGCTGGTTTAGTTGGGCACTGTGTCATGCATGTGTTGTATTAGCTCACCTAGAGGTCACACTTTTGGCCTAATCTTTATGAAACATGGTCACAATGATCATCTCAACACAATCTAGGTCAAGTTCGATATTGGGTCATCCGGGGTTAATAACAAGGTCACAAGGTAAAATTATAGAAAACATTGTGTAGTCACTAGAGGTCATAATTTTGTATTGATCTAGAAGAAACTTTGTTACAATTATCGTGTCAACAAATTCGATTTTGGGTCATTTGGAATCAAAAACAAGGACACAATCATTTTTTTTATTATGTCAATTGACATATTCCTGAGGGTTATGGGTTCAAACCCCACTGTGATTTTTTGTGACCAAGTTTCATAAAGATAAGGCAAAACTTGTGACCTCTAGTGACTTCACAAGGTTTTTCTATGATTTGATCTTGTGACCTAGTTTTGACCCCGGATGACCCAATATCAAACTTGACCTAGATTTTGTTGAGGTGATCATTGTGACAATGGTTCATGAAGATTAGGTCAAAATTGTAACCTCTAGTGACTACATAAGGGTTTTCTATGATTTGACCTTGTGACCTGGTTTTTGACTCCGAACTTGACCTAGATTTTGTTGAGATGATCATAGTGATAGTTTCATAAAGATTAGGTCAAAACTGTGACCAGAGATTAACCAATATGGAACTTGACCTAGATTTTGTTAAGATGAGTATTGTGACCAAGTTTCATAAAGATTAGATATAGTGTAGATTTTGTAGAGATCATTATTGTGACAAAGTTTCATAAAGATTAGATCTAGTGTCTTCACAAGCAAATTGTTGACGGACGACAGACGACGAGTGATCACAAAAGCTCAATCTGTCACATTGTGACAGGTGATGTGACAGGTGAGCTAAAAAGGGAGAGAGGATTCTATTGATATTCAAACCATATACCAGATATTCACAGGATAATCAGAAGAAACCTTCCAGAACTGCATAAATCAGACAACATGAAAGAGGTATTTGAGCATGTTCCAATGATAGCTTACAGGCGTGAGAAACCCCTAGGTGAACCTGTGATAAAACCAATAGGGTAGCGAGTTGCCACAAAGAACCGATTCAAATCGGACGTTTTCGCACAATATAGCCCAATAACCCTCCAAAATAAAGTTATATTTATAATAATCGGCCAATTTGGAAGACGTTGGAAGGAAGGATTAAGAAAATGAATGAAAATTTTTTTATAGTACTCAAAAATGCAAAACATAGAAATTACGTGAAATTAGCTTTGAATGAAGCCGACATCACGAACTAGATGCCAACGAAACCACAAAACAACAACGGATTAATGCAACGGAGGACAAATTCTGTCCGATCAAAGTCATTTGAATTTTATGTAAGTAAATTAAATCCCAACGGCCTTTGCTAAAACTTTATACTTCAAACCTTGTTGTATGCCACAAAGCCTGTAGGGGTCAAACAAATGGCAAAATGCATGTCAAGATTGTCTGAAGAGGCGAGGTTAAGTCAGAAGTACACAAACTATTGCATTTGAGCATATATGTCTACAAGGCTCCATGGTCAAGGTTTCAGCATAGGGCAATTATGTCAGTAACGGGCCACATATGTGAGAACAGCCTTACCTCGTATATTAAACCATCTGAACAAGCAGTCATAATCAAGGCTCTATGTCCCAATCAAACATCTACCGATGTTCAGATTCCAACATCTATAGGCAGGAACAGATTACCACACACAAAAGTGGTCCGGTATCAAATGCCATCGATGCCAATGACAACGTTCAAGACGTCCCAAACTTAAAAAGGGTTATTGCTGAATATACGTATTCTCCAAATGTTGACTGTTATATACTTACATATTTTGAATGACAACGTTCGACATAAAAAAATGTCATGGGGTCATATTCTCTTTATTGAAACTGCGCTGTTTATTTCTGTTTATGATAAAAAAACTGATAATGTAAAATATCTTTGTAATTTTGATAAAGCCAATAAGGCAAAATATTAAAAGCCGGGCGTAACATTGAACTGTGTTCCTATGTTCAAGTCAGACAATTAGTGTTAACCATCGTGTGTGCTAATAGTAGGCATCTTCTTAACGTATAGACAACAAGAGCCACGATCGATCACATGGCTATCCCCCGCCGTATATGATTGTCACTGATGTGTGTTAAATAGAAACAGGACTAGCTATAAAAAGAAGGAAATAGATATTAGGGAAAACAAATAAAGAGTTAAATAAAGAGTTAATTAATGAAATGGAACCAGACAGAGTTCAATAGAAGGGAAACTATTTTTGTTGCATAATTGCAATTTGTCGAAAAAATGTGGGGACTATACCGACAAAAATGTCTACAAAATCATCAAATTAAATTTATATATAGAGGTACTTGGTCACTGCCCTTCTCCTAATTACTGTCTATTCACCTACCAAGTTTCAAGTCAATACCACAAATATTTACGATATTTTATGCATTTAACGATGTATAAATTCATATTTTCTACCATATAACAGTATAAATGCATGATTTAAATACAAAATATTACATTACCACTTAAAAAAATAAAAAAATAAATGCTCCCAGTAGGGTTTGAACCCACGACCCTCAGGAATATGTAAAAAAAAATCAAATTTAAACAAAGGGAGATAATTTCAAAACTGGGCCACATAGAGTTATGGTTCTTCATCACTGCGCTTCTCCTATATGCTGTCTATTTACCTACACAGTTTCAAATCAATACCTCAAATAGTTTTAGAGTTCTGCTCCGGACAAGATATGGGACGGACGGAAGGGCGGACACATACTATTACTATATTCCTTCGCCTTCGGCGGGGGATAATAACCTGGTGTTGGGTAGTCACCCATGCACCAAGGTTGTTGTGGGCACCTCGTGTATATGGACAATGACGTCCAGAAACGCTCTGGAAGGCCGTCAGGAGCTACTTTGCGTAGCAATAAAGACAACAACATGAAATGACATTAAGGACTTCCAAGGTTCGAAATTGTGCGTTCAGGATATGTTCATGTTCCTTAAGTGTTGCCTAGACAGAATGTCACTAAAACAGAAGTCACAACTTCAGTTGGATTCATCATACAAAACAGTATATTAAGTCAGACAGTGAAGGCAGCACTCAACTTAACCAGCCGAGCACAGAAAACATTAAAAACACACAAAGCACAATGCCCAACTAAACAAGCGCAGATCCGCCCAAGTCCAAGCTGTCGAAAAGTATAATAAATTATAACTAGCTGAATGACCCAGTAGAAAAGATACAGCAACCAAAAGGCGGAATGCCTACGCTGAATGACCTAGTAACAACAGTAAAACTGATGAACTACATAGTTTTAGCAGCCTACAGTCTAAAAGTTAAGTAACAGTATTAAAACGTAGAAAGGCCCGATTTCAGCAACAAAAAATCTGAAAACCTTAAAACGAGTGACCCAGTTTCATTAAGTAAAATGACGTAATTGAACAAATCGAGATATGACGTACTGAATTGCAAGCAATACAGAAGTCCCCCACCGGTGTAAAGCCATTGTCAATATGTCTGTTGCCATATCAACAACAATTTCCGTCAGAACCAAAACGGAGCGGGGTTGATTGGATCTCGTTTGTAAGAGAGCACCTCAAAGACTTTTACCAGAGGACACTGACACATCACACATTTTAAGTCGAAGTAGAGATTAATGATTCCTTGTTTGGTCTCCGTGTTAAATACCACAGAGGGAATCCAAATAAAGGTAATCAAGTTTGCTATATTTTACAATACAAGGGAAGTAACTACATGTTGTCATAATGTATTGTACCAGTTGTCTCTCTTATAATAAATACCTATCTATTATTAAGGACATACTCTGATACTTACACTCTCGTTTTGTTGTGTCGCCTGAAAAGGCGACGTATAGGTTTTACTTTTGTCGTCGGCGGTGGCGGCAGAATTTGCTTGTCCGAAGCCACTTAAGTGCAGTGCACAAGAACCATAACTCTACCTTGCATCGTTTTTGAATTATCTCCCTTTACTAGATTTTATTAGAGCTTTTCTTGTCCGGAGCATAACTTTTATACATTAAATTCAAATGACTCAAAAATTAGTATGGATGTTTCTTGCAATAAGCCAAAGAACCCTAACTCTGCCTTGCATTGTTTTTTTAATTATTTCCCTTTGATTTATTTTAGTAGAGCATTTCTAGTCCGGAGCATAACTTTGTCACTATAAGTTTGAATGACTTGAAACTTGGTATGCATGCATTTTACAAAAATTGCTAATGCAGTGCACAAGAACCATAACTCTAACTTGTGCCATATTTGAATTTTTCCCTTTGATTGATTTTATAAGCATTTCTTGTCCGGGGCATAACTTTGTCACCATAAGTATGAATGACTCCAAAATTGGTATGCATGTTTCTTGCTGTGACATGAAATGCAGTGCGCAAGAATCATTACTCTACCTTGCGTAGTTTTTGAATGATTCTCCTTTTATTGATTTTATCAGGACATTATGTTGTCATAACTGAGCATAACTTTAGTCATTTTTAGTTCAGATGACCAGAGAACTTGTGAGTCGGATATGTAACCAGGATAGTTTTTCATGAAAAATGTGCATGTCATCAGGCGACACCTGTGACTCGTGGAGCATTTTTTATAACATTGTAATCTCAAACTGCATTCAATGTGTTCACATAATTATACCGTTTAGTTTTAAGTGCGTTCATAATCTACCATGAATAAGACATTCCCAGGCTATGTTATGATATTGAAATTAAAACGATGTAAGCACTGGCGCCTAAGAACTAGCATTCTTTATCAGTTCATCACTAGTGCAGCAATGTTAAGGTGGCTATCAAATGTACTGTCTATGCCCACGTCATTAAATGGTGTGTTCGTAAATTGTGTAATCATGTTCGCTATGTAAATTTGCCATTTCTTATTGGATATTTATGACACTTTTAACAAATGTTCACCACATCAAGATGGTGTGTGTCGTGCACAAAAACAATGTCCCTATCTCAAAAAGGCTCAAATAGTCAAGTGTTTCGTGTCCGCTCTGTAACTATGTCATTTCTTATTGGATATTTATATTACTTGATACAAGTATTCACCACACCAAGATGATGCGTCATGCACAAGACCCAGGTCCCGAGCTCAATTGTCAAGGTCACATTTAGAGATCATATGTTAACAGGATCAAGTAGGCAAGTGATTCGTGTCAGCTCTGTAACTATAGCATTTCTTATTGGATATGTATGACACTAAGTACAATTGTTCACCACATCAAGATGATGTGACATGCGCAAGACCCAGCTCCCTAGCTCAAAGGCATACTTACAGAAAGTAAAAAGATCCCAGTATAATCATTTTCTTGTTTACAAATGTACTATGTTATCTCGTTTTGGATTTTAAAATTACTTCGTAACATTCTCATTCTCACCCCGAGATCCCTAGCTAACATGTCAAGGTCACACGTCAAAGTCACGCTTTCAGACCCAGCTCTGGTCAGTGTCACATTTAAGCAATAGCCAAATTTATTTCAAATTAATCCATTTACATAACTTTATACTTAGGTGTCTGGGACAGCCTTTAGAGGGGGGCATCAATTTCTAGTTTATTCTTTAAACAGGTTTGGGTATTCGGATTATTCGAAAGGGCATCGAACATTATCCTACTATATCCTGTTGAAAACAGAAGCAACGAAAGTCTCGTCCCTATCATACAGAGACATAGTCAGCCAAACTATACAATTTACAGCGACGACTGGACGGCCGATTGTAAGCTTAATGGGCTAGGTAATAACCATTTTACTGTGCTGCCTAAATATCAGTTCAAGAAGGAGTACAAACATATGGGCACAGGTGAAATAATAATTATACATACCAACCACATAGAGGGAGCGTGGAAGCATGCGAAATATTTCTTCCGTAAAATGGCTGGGACCCAAGTAACACAATGGGAGGGGCATATTGTCGAGGTAATAGGGAGGGCCCAGGCTAAGCGTACAAAATATGACAGCTTCTTTGATATGCCGAGATCCATATACACCATAGATGCTCTTCCTGACTTTTATCTTTTCGATTCATGGCCAGGACCAGTCCGGAACAACATGGATAACAGGACGGATACACCAGAGCTGACATATGTTGCCAGTGAAGTGACAAGTTCTGCTAGTGAGATTGATCTAACTTCATTATCGTCACAATCATCAACCATTCAGGCAGCACAACAACGATTGGAGCCCATATCACAGGAACGTGGAAGTTCTTCAATGTTGAGCAGTTTATTTGGGGACAGTTACTTGATGAAAATGCCTTCACATGTGGTACCAAAAATTACTGCCCCCCCCCCCCCAAGCCATCCACATCAACAAATGTTAGAGGATGTGCTGATTCTCTTTGGAATCACATGACCGTGTCCTTCACATCTGAAGAGGACTCCAGTAGTACATCTAGATCTAACATTACAGCTGGTCAAAAACACAGAATATGATCAGGCAAGAGGTTACAGACAGAGACGTTATCCTTACTAAGTGAGCTATTTTCAGATAGCCCACTGGACGACACAATTTTAGGTCCTACAGATGCTTATCTTGCTAGCCAAGGGCAGGAAGCAACAACATCAGTAAATGCGGGTGCCAGACCCAAATAAAAGATGACCTACTTTGAACTATTAGTATTCCCAGGTTTAGCTCAAATAAGGTGACTGTACCCAGCCGATGACCCAATTTAAACAATTAGTACTCCCAGGTTGAGTATTGAGAGTAAGCCGAACGCAGCAGTAGAACGACGCAGCTCCAATTGGCCGAATGCCTCTATCAGACGAGGTAATCGCTAAGCGTCATGATAATTTCCAAGTACATTGTATTCTAATTATTTTATTGGGTAGGGTTGGGACTGGATATAATGTTTGTTTCTGTAACTAGGGTAATATCGTGAACATTAACAATATTACCTTCTCTCACCTGCTTGCTTAAATCGAAGAAACCAAGTCATCAAGAATCAAATCATAGCATATTTGTCCGTATATGTTTTACAGTTCATCTGTAAATCGGACATAACACAATTTAGAAAATAATATGAGTTGTCTCCCTTTTAATTAAAATGAGTTGTTGCAACAAACACAACTGTGGACTTTGTGTTAGGTTACTTTTCAATGTTATAGATGTCCCAAGCAATGTCTGAATTATCAAATCACTACCATTAATGCCATTTTGTCACCATTTGTTACTGAAGTTAGGAAAGTTACCGGCAAACATGTCATAAAATCATGGGGTTTTGTCAGTATAATCCTTCGGTGTACGCTTCGTTTGTGGCAAAAAAAGTATAAATCCCCGTTTTTTCCGTTCTCAGTTCAAAATATGTACGGATGCACGGGTTTTATAATTCAGATTATTTTATTTACCTGTCAGCCATTTTTTTTAATTACACCAATACACGCACAGCCAAACGTGACCAACATTTGTTTTGAAATACCGTTCGATGAATAACAGGTACGTACCAGGTACAAAACGTGCGTCACGTAATTCTTCGTTGAACGCAGGGCTGGTGTGGGTATCCTCTGACCGGCCCGTCCAAATACATATATCGGTTATTACTATGTTGAATGCGTATTATGCTCTGCTATAATTATCTCGATCAAAAAGGGTGAACAGCGGTCAGGTGCTAAGTTTAATAATGAAACACATTAATTACACATTTCTGGGTTTAGTTCATTCACATACACAAATGCACTTATTAATGTCCTTCAAAGGTGATTGAGAATATGTTAGGTCCAGAAATACCGTCTTTTAGTGATATGCTAAAGGTTGGCTGTGCCAATGAGATCCTGTATAATTGTCCATTGGCTAAATATTTCTAGTAGACATGGTAATATGTTGTGTTCGCTAAACCTGAGACACAAATCACGACTTGTCCAAATCACGACTTGCCCAAATCACGAGACGCACGAAGTCAGTGGTAAAACTTTTTCCAACGTTTGTGTGTTAGTATCCATATATCGCTGGCTTAGAATTAGAAGGTAAGTACTACCACAGGCCTAAGAAATTATATCATAAAATACAGTTTGTAAATTCCCAATCATCCGGTCATTATAATACAAAGAGAACAGGTTGGAAACGCCTTTTACTGGCCCCTATATGAATCCACTATTTAACGCATCATCGGGCCGGGAAACTGTTGTAATCGGGTCTAGATGTGTTGTTCTTCATAAAACAATATCTACCATTTAACGTATTTTAAGTATTATTTCAGATATTTCGCTGATCAGTCTGTGTTTTGGATATCATGACTGTCCAACATTTACTCCCTTGCTTATTAACACTAAAGTCAATTGCGGTGTATAAAGACGTTTGTTCCAAATATGTTACGTTCGTGCAAATCTACCATGGTGTTGTCTAGTAATAAAAATAACTTCCACACACATTTTTAACTTCGTCAAAGTTTAGAATGTTCGCATTACACGTAACACCTCTGTATAATTATGCTGTCGTTGTATGTTGAAATACAAAGTTAAGAAATAATAAATTATGACCACAGGAATTCGAATTGTTATCCATAAGACAACATAGTTCTAAAATTAAACTATACCTGTAACATATTTATACTCCGACACGCCCACTGATTCAATTAAAAAAGTGTACATTATGTTCGTAAGAGGACACTTTTGTGAGCTATAAGAAAACTGTTTCACTCAGAAAATAATTGCCATAAATGGTCAATTAGACGAAAACTGACAAATATGTAACAGTTAAATAAACGACATAGTAACTGATTGCCTAAAGCATAAAACTTGGAGCTAGGAAATTGTATAAACACACAGCATGGATTAATATGCTGCATTACTGTAAAAAACATCATGTTTGTGGTGTTAAATTATATTCAAACTATATCATAAAATTCAATCCTCACAATTTATCTACACCCAAACAACTATACAACAATGGCTTATTTTTTATAATCCCCAGAGTAAAACTTCTCTAAATTGAATGATTTTACAGTATTATTATCGGTAGCAATTGAAACAGAACTACAAACCATGTGTAAGCTTGAAACATGTATTGTGCAAATTGCAAATCAATTGCACGAACCGGAATTATATACACTAGTACATCAACCTTTTTTTCCATTTGTTTTCATGAGAATTGGTGATGCCATTAAGTATCACTTCAATATAACACTATATCAATAAATAAATCCATGTGAAAAATGTATGTTTAAACTAGAAAATATGTCATTATGTTAAGGATCATATTATAATACACTCAGTTTTTTCAAGTATAAATCAATTACATTGTCTTAACATTCACAAAACAGTTAACAATCTATTAGAAGCTTTTTATATGAACCTGTTTGAAAATATTTTTATGGATTGTCTATTTTTAAATACAAAATAAAAGACAAATAATATGCACAGATATGTACCTTTGTGCATCAAGCCTGTATCATCAGTCACTAATGTGGAAACCTATAGATGTGTATTCTTATATATGGTGGGTGTAATAACATAGGGGCACCCTTGATGTTTACTCAGTAAATTTTCACATGCTAATAGATGCTCAGCACTGTTTGAATGGACAGTTAGATAACCCCTAAGGATCATTAGGCCAAGCTTATTTTAAACATTAGAATTATATTTTCTAAAATGCAAAACATCTTCTGTTCTTGAATTGTGCCAGCATAGATTTTGATAATCATTGTCACTCTGGTGATCGTTTTGTTTTTGTCGGAGTATAAGTCAGATATAGTACTAGTTATTCGTCAAACGTGTCTTTTTACAAGGGTTATTGTACAGTTTTGTGTAGACAAACAACAAATTATCTTCGGCTTTGCCTCGGACAATTATGTTCTTTGTCCTAACAAAACTGTACAATAACCCTTGTAAGAAGACACTTTTGACGAATAACTAGTACTGTATCTATTACATATTTTAGACAGTGGTGTAACACCCCCGTCCGAAATCGAAAACCATGCAGCAAGCTTGCTCATTTAACGAAGAACAAATGCATGGTGCTTATGCATATTGGACCCATCTCTGTACAAAATGAGAAATCAAACCCCTCTGCACTGGCACAGGACGTTCTGTGCAAAACAATTTGCAGTCGTATCCGTGCCAATTTCTTAACGCCACCCACAGGTTTGTGCATACAAAGTGTTGACACAGGATCTACCATTGCCTATGTGTTGGAACAATTTTGAACTAAAATGGAATGTAGGTATTTGCTTGGATCAAAATCGAATATTACTTAAAAACGACTTTTCTAGAATATAGCAAATACCATTTAGTCTCAGTTTGAACTTGTAGCATCTGATAAAACAAGGACACAATAAAAATACAATAGTAGACCATTCGGTTAACTCATGGTCTAGATCTATATCGTCTTCTGAACAAATCTTTGTTTTAGACAAAAAAAGTTAAACTTCTTACATATCGAGGGCCGGTCGTCAAAGCCACAATCGTTTCGCACTGAGAGTGTGGTCCTGTGCCAACACAGATGGATCCATTTGTATGCATCCCGAAAAGGTTCATAAATGATTCTTGTCCAGGCCATAAATCGTTTAATTTAAGACTAGGTGAATATATCTCGAGGGGAAGCGCAGTGCCCGTGAACACTGACTATTTTATTGTATAAATATTTTGGAGTTATGACCCTAAATAGTTTGTCGTACTTCTCGTCTAGGCCATACCTAATAAATTGGAAATATCAGTTAGATACTCCAAAAGTTGAAAATATCTCAATGTGAACCATAACTCATTATAGTTGCTGCTTTGCTCCGACACGCCCACTGATTGCAATCAAAAAGTGTACATTATTTTAGTAAGCGGACACTTCTGTGAGATGTAAGACGACTGTTTGTACAAAGCATTTACACTGACAATATGATAATTATGTAATGTACTGTAGAGGGTGCACTGTGCAATCAATAACCAGCTGTACCATAAATTAAACTATAGCTAACATACGAAACCCTTGATGTATTTATTGACAACAAATTACAGATAAATCTTGCTAATGGATGTATTCTGTTCGAACTCAATATGCTGTTTTGGAGCAAACTTGTTGCTTCTTTGGTAGAGGTGGTTGGAGAGCCTCTGGAACTGTCTTCTGTTGCTCGTTACTGGTACGTTTATACGCACGAATCGCACTACTGCACTATGTCCGGTGCGAGCTGCGATCTGCAGTTCGTCAAAACCGTGCTGATATAATGATGTAGCTGTAGTAACCTACGGGTTTAAAACAATGTAATCATAGTTATATAAATATTGTGTTTGTAAACATTTCCTGGATTACGTTTACATTAAAAACTTTGGCTCATAGTTTTTGAAGACGAATTTACCACGACAGACATTGTATAAACATGTACATTTCTGAATGTTCTGAAACAAATTAAATTGGTCAGATGTGATAAATTTTGCAATCACAAACGAATATATTAATAACATTAAATTAACATCACTCCGTTCTCAATCCACCCCTTCAGAAAACATTTCTCTGCGGATCATGAAAAATCGTCACCAGTGTCGAGTTTCCTCCACATGTATAGAAGTTGCTAGTTTTACATGGAAGGGTAAGTTAGTACTGGTTATAATACAGTCCAGGAACCGCTTAGGTCAATCGGCCGTCGTAATTTAATAGCTGAAAGACGGCGTTCAGCCAGAACACATGTATAAACAGTAATTTTAGATTGGCTGTATTACAACTTACTTTTCCAGAATGTGCTGTCTTATAACCACTGACCCCAGCAATGGTACACATCCAATCCATGTACTTCTGCAGAGTATAATTTCCAATCTTTTGGGAAGAGTATCCGACATTTCCAACCTTGTCCTCTTTGGCTAGGGGGTCGGCTGTAGTTAGACACCAGACTCAAACATGTTTAAGTTAACAACTCATCGTGGGTTCAATGGACCAGCATATTGCTTCACGACCTTTGCATTAGGCTTTTTATGGAAAATGCCCCTTGAACATTTTTCGCTTTCCTACCATGAAAACAAACAAAGTCACCTGACTCATTAGACCCGTATTTGAATTGATATGCTGCTAGATGGGTGTGCTAGCTCGGCCGAAAATTTTACAACAGTAGAAATAATATGCAGAATATTGTAAATATAATGCACTGTTCTTGTCAAATACCATAGACCACAGAAGCTCTTCCTCTTATGTACTAACTGGGTTGCCTTTTTTTTGGCCGACTGTTACCAGAATAAATACTCTTCATTCGAGAATCCAAACTATCTCGAGCGTCCGTAAATTCAATCTTTCACTTTTGACGAAAAACTAGTATAGCACAGATAATTTGACATGATCCTGACCTTTATGCATGAATATAGTATAAGGTTCTTGCGCTGAATAGATAAATTTCCGCGAGCAAATCGTGCAATATCGGTTCTTTAGATTTGTGCTGGTATTACACCTGGGGCGCCTTCGTGATACTTTCCGCTTATGAAAACATACAACCGCGATTATAAATAGAGACAATACGTCAGCTGTTAAATTATGCAAATAGAAGTTTGAGAGTCGTGTCAAATTCTCTGGACTATACTACCCTCATTAAAAGTTATAAGTACACACACACAGTAAATAGTGTACATCATTTTGCTTGTAGCTTGAAATGTTACACTATATAGATCTACAAAATGTATTATATTATTTTTATTGTAAGGTTATTGTGTTTAAACATCTTAGGAATTGTAAGTAGTTAAGTTTTGTATATCTCCGTATCGTAGATGTGGGGTTTATTACTTAGCACATGCATGCCGATAGGTCAGTTGGTAGAGTAAATGTTTTCCGATCAATGACTCCAGAACGGTTGGACCCAGAACCCACAAACTTTTCGTGGAGATTGTTCATCATCAGTAGATGACCCCCATTGATTTTGAGGTCGCTATGGTTTAAAGGTCAAACTCACCGTGGCTTCGAATACACAACGATTTCTGAACCACAACGTAAGATACGTGAGTCCTAAGACAGTAAAACTTCACAGACAGGTAGCTGATCATCAGCAGAAGACTTCTACAAATTTGTATGTCAATAGGTCAAAGGTCAAGGTCG
This sequence comes from Spisula solida, assembly GCA_947247005.1. Lineage (NCBI taxonomy): Eukaryota > Metazoa > Mollusca > Bivalvia > Venerida > Mactridae > Spisula > Spisula solida. Next base: position 39,068,920 of record OX365951.1, read on the forward strand.
GGATGGCCTTGAGTATACATAACTATTCGGTTGTCATTAGACATGCATGTTTTACAAACATCTCTTGTTTTTTCTGTAATCGGAATTCTTCAGATTTTATGTTTTTTTGGTTTTTGGTATTGCTGGACAAAGTGTAGTCAACATGTCAAGACATTGTATAACACAGTGTTGTGCACGTGCATTTTTTTGAATTTGGAGGGCTCATGGTTCACTGCTTACACAAAGCCAAATACAAATATCCAATTACCAGAAATTGTTGTTACACTTCTCGCATGAACACATGCAAAAAATGAACAAGCTATCATGTATATTAAAAAGATAAAAACCTAATAAGTTGGTGTACTTATAACTTTTAATGAGTGTATATATATTACATACATTTGTTCGGTTACTCTAATTCTATTACACCTATTATTTTTCAAACTATGCAGGTGTATATACATCATAGAGGGAAACCGCTGTGCCCGAGAACCATAACTCTATATCGCATTTTTGTGAAGTAAGGCCCTCATACTTTATTATTTACAGGTCATAACTCGTACAGTTTATGAGGTATCATTTTGAAATTGTATAGATGAATATATCTTATTTAGGAAAAGTACCGTGTCTAAGAACTATAACTCTTTATTATTGCAAATTGTTTGTAGCATACTTAATTCTTTTCTGGCCATAGCTCCTGCGATATTGGAGACATTCATTTGAAACTTCATACTAGTCTTATTAGTTTTTTTTGTAAATATATCTCATTATGGTGTAATGCTATGCCAAAGAACCGTGACTCTTTGGTGGATCATTTTTCTATGATAACACCCGTTCGGGTAGCATCACCTATCTCTGACGGCTCTTGCCTCATTTTGTACTGAGAGGGGTCCGATTTCCAAGTACACCGTAATGTGGAAAGGTGCAAGTGATATAACTTTTATTTATAATGTTCGAAACACTTTTCTGTTAGGCATTTAATCATATTATGATGGACGGGGGGGGGGGGGGGTACTTGTATGCAGGACTAGTGTGTTTGCGTTGATCGTGCCTTTCAAGATATTATGTCCTATTGAGCGATGTCCTCCCTTCCAGCTTGTTATATTCGAGAAGATAATAGATAATCGGACTGGGAAGGCAGCTTGATTATTCACCTGATATGTTCGGTATTTGGAAATAAAATCTGATGTTTTGGTAACTTACTGAAAATGAGGGATTGGCAATGGCTTTGCTCTCCGTGTGTTTGTCGGATATTTTGGCTTTAAAAGGAACGGTTAACTAAAACAAATTCAACCATCTGTTGTCCATGAGGTCGATATTGATACACTTGGTGTTCATACGCGTGAGTAAGCTCCGTAAACGTGCCCGACAGTTATTCCGTCACCATATATGTCTATTCATCGGTACAAGAAGAGGGAGGAGGCGAAAGTAGATTAAAGAGGCAATCGGCCCGACCAAAAGAGCGGTCCATATCGGCAGATCGGAAAAGTAATCATTGGGGAAATAAGGGACTCACCGAACTTCGATAGTTCTAGATAAATTGGGTCGACCGAAGAGCATTCATATTGCCCGAACATTTTCTACGGCTTCATGTGGCTACCTGCTTCAACAGACACCTACAAAGAGTCAGCTGAAACCGGGATCGTCCATTGTTGGCCGAAAAACGCTCGAAGTTAACTCACTTGCGCGGATATACAAGAGTCAGCTGAAACCGGGATCGTCCATTGTTGGCCGAAACACGCTCGAAGTTAACTCACTTGCGCGGATATACACCGGGGCTTTGTCGTGTGCATGTTGGTACTTTCTGTCTTAACACGGGCGATTGAAGGCAAAGTAGACACACAGCGATCAAAGCCGTTGATTGGATAAAATTTGCCAAGATAACGCTGTCACTGATTGGTGATAAGCACCATTTGCAATCAATATAAAAAACACTGAACAACGTTCCGAATGAATGTAAGATTTACAAATCGAGAAACATATTCAGATACGACAGACGACAGCAATCGTTGTTGGTGTAAGTTTTACACATTTTTAGACGCATGTATTTCTATAACTATTTTACATTTCGTTTTGTACTTCATTTTTATATATTTAAAGGAGAGAAAGCAAAATAATATTTAGTATTCCAATCATAATTTAAAAAAAGACTTAAGTTTATGTGTAATGAATCATCCGATTTATACGGCGAAGCAATGTTTTTATTATTGCTAAGTATTGAGTTTGTATCGGTTAGATTAAAACATTCGTTTATTTAAAACATAATGAAAATATATTTGTTAATGAACTTATGTACTAGTAGGTATACATCGCAATTGAATTCTTGCTAGTATGGAATGAAAAGTTTGATATGGTATGTTGTTTATTATTTCAGTCAGAATGACTACTGAAGCTAATCTACAATGGCAGGAAAATGCCGACTTAAATGACACGACCACCATGTCTTGGCCGACAGTAAACGTCACCGACGTAAAAATAGAGGAAAGGTCAGGAGAACTAACGGAATTGGCGGCCAAGATAACAATGGCAAGTTATGTTGTTGTTCCTCTCTTTGCCGTATTAGGTATTGTTGGGAATGCATTCACTTTGGTGATTATGCGACAGCCATACTTCCGCAAGTCTTCGACAAGTATTCATCTTTCGGCTTTAGCAATTTCGGACGCGACGTACAGTTTTGTAAACCCTTTTACGAAGTCATTTATGAAGGACTTATTTACACAGGACCCTAAAACATTATCAAAAGCAGGTTGTAAATTATTTTTCTCTATGTTGCGGAATGCCAAAATAATATCGTCGTGGATCGTAGTGTTGATCTGTGTGGAGCGGTTTGTGGTGATTTGGTTCCCATTAAGGGTGAAGCGAATAAACACTCGCAAAGTTGCAATTTGGGCTGTTGCTTTTGTAGTTGTGACATTTATAACGTTTAACACAATTTGGAGTATCGAAGCCAGTGGTCTTGTGGGGGATAAATGTTTACCGTCAGTTGTTAGGGCTGGGAATGAAGATATCATCACGGGGCTCGTAGTTGCTGGAACAGCCGTATATAACATTATACCGACGGTCATTCTGTTGCTGTTAACACCCCTGACGATTTTCAAACTCGTCCGTCAGATGTCATGGAGACGAAGGATGAACACAACGACTGGAAACGAAGATTCTGCCAGAGTAACCAGAATGATAATAGCCGTGACAGTGGCTTACATAATACTCGTGACGCCAATATCAACAGCACACTCGGTCGCTTTCTTTCAAGGTGATAACATATTCGAGTCTACGAATCCAAGTTTCATCATATTCCGTGAGTTTGCGCAGACTGTTGAACAGTTTAATTATTCTATCAACTTCTTGTTGTATGTTACCTTTAACGCATCATTCAGGCGCGCCTTCTGTATGCTAATTGGCTGTCGTGGTAATAATCGGGCACCTCAGCAAAATAATCAGAACCTCATGGCCGTATCAAGTGGAAATAAAAAGTCTGATTCTATGACAGACTCGACGATTACAACCGACCTTTCTAGGACATCACTAAATGCAGAATAATATTGGTTTTATCTGGCTATGCGGAGGAACATATCGGGTAAGCCAAAAGCGAATCCATTAAATTTTATATTGTTTTTTACGACCAAAACATGAAAATTTATTACAAATATTGTATCACCCTTTTTACGATTATTACGTACAATGAATGGTCGGTAAAATTACGCGAGTAAGATGATTATAGTTGGAAGCGATGAGCTGGAGGTAGGGTAGTTTGATTCCCGACTTCGCCACTGCTTAATCAACAAAAGAAAGAATAACTCGCAATGTCAACATTACCCAGCCGTATAAATTGAACTTGAGATGGTCAAAATTGACGTGCTGTGACTACCATAGACGCCGAGTGTTCTACAGCCGACTTGCGACTCGGTGGTTGATGAGTAAATGAACTGTCGGCTAAACGGATCCTTGCTTGTACTTGTACGACGTATAAAAATAACTTGGTAGTTCTACGTTTTTATAGTCTTCTAGATAGTGATGTTAGTGTTTTGTTGTTAGATCTGAAAAAAATGCGAAGGCACATAATACAATTGAAATTGCCCGACCGTGATTGCATTGTTTTTATTATGCCCCCCATCTTTGATGAGGGGGTAACCGTATTTTGCTGTGCACATGTCAGTCTGTCATTTGAAATGATTTCCGTTCAATAACTCAAGAACGCTTAGACCTAGGATCTTCAAACTTTACATTAAGGTTGGTCATCAATATTAGATGATCCCTATTCATTCTTGGTTCAAAAAGTAACTGTGACCTTTACTGTTTCTGACTATTTAAATGGTTTCCGTACAATAACTCAAGAACGCTCTGACCTAGCAACAGTAGATGATTCCTATTATTTTGAGGTCATTAGGTAAAAGGTCACAGCGACCTTCACCATTTATGACTTCTGGGCTACAATGAGGGCCATATGCACCCGTCTGTTATGCCCCCCCCCCCCCCCCCCTGTAGACCCTAATACTACCAAGGTACTCCTACCAACCCAAACTCTAATAACACTAGTACATAATTATATTGTTTTTATACAAATCACATCAAATAAATGTTTTTTTCAACAAACTATATCACACAATATCAGGTATAGTTCTCTTTATTAGGGCATTAGGTGACGTATCTATCGACGATCAGAGTTAGCTGGATTGCTGAGAAGATAATTCGAGATCATCATAAACTTATCATAATTTGAAATACACTCAATTGTACATAACTAATACTATTAATGTATGATTAGCATCCGTGCAAACATGTATGTATGACGTATTTATTTATACCCATGACATGATTATTTACTTAATATTTTTATAACATGGGTGTGTGGTGAAACACTTTTCTGCGGCAGGAAAATGCTAATCGATCAACGTCGTCAATCAAATAGAACGAACCAGCATACACTATGCCGAATTTCTAATTGGCCACCCTACAAAAGTTGATACTTTGTGATGTATATTAATACATATAAAAGTTATTTAACATAATAAGTTTATTGACCAGTCGAAAGTTAATCACATAACACATGTACACTAAATAATTAGTTTGCACGTTGCCATGGCAACAGCTTAAACAATGAAAACAACATTGACATTGAGTATTAGATTATGCGCTAAACAGAAACGAAATAAATATTTACAAAGTGAATAACTAATAATAAAATCCCACTGTTGAATGAATGTTCATACAGAAATTGTTATAGGAAATATATCTGAAAATTATGTGACAACATAATACGTTTGAGCCATTCTTCAGGACAACCGGGCTTAGTGACATTATACGATGTATGGTAATATTTTAATAAGTTTTCGAAAAAGCTCTTGGAAAAAGTCTTGTTCTTCGATTTATTTTAACTACTTGCATAATATAGTACTATGTCTTAGATTTGTTTCTCATGAATTATGTTAAACTATATTCGTTCGTTACTATGGTGACCCTTTTCTGAAAAGTACTCATATTAAGAAAAACAGGCGTTAGTGGTTATAAGCAGTAGCTTTTTTGTCCGTCCAAAAGGAAACATTCACGATTCCGTGTGTTACTAGTATATCAAAATAGGATTATAATTCTAAAATTGGAAACAGTTTTGAAAAGTTCACTAATTTATCAATACAATGTACTGGTTTTGTGAAATGCTTGTTAACGTCACCGTCAAATAACATTTTCAAGAGTGACGTTTACAACATGACATTAATAGGTAGGCGATAGTGGTTAGTTTTAAAGGTCTGTAACATTGTAATCGGATGTTATATACTTGAAAACATTTCTAAGAATACATTTTCATTTTTAATATATCAGTTATTATATAAGATATCAAGTTTCCAAATTTCCGGTATACATTTATTGTGCACATTGATCCGTATACTCCGACTAATTATTTTAATAAAACTCATCATGCTGCCAATTTTGCATCCTCATACGTCAGTGGTTAGTCAAGTTCCCAGACTACCGTGTGATATCACAGGTGAAGAATTAATACTCTGGTAAACAGGAATGCCAATTTTGGAGGGTACGTGCATTTTGTATTTTTGCTATTTTAAAAAAGTCACACAAATTTTATATCGTAATTATACAGTCAAACTGAAGCCAGTTGATTGGGAAATTTAAAAGCCACATTTCATCTAGAATATACATATCGAGTGCCAACAAAATAATATCTAAGGGATGATGGAATGGTGCAATCATGTGATTTGTTTTACATAATGGTGCAAACATTCCATTCTACTGAAACACAACAAACGTGACACACATACACGCTGATTGCTTGAGAAATAACGTTCGGCCGTTTTTAGCTCACCTGTCACAAAGTGACAGAGTGAGATTTTGTGATCACTCGTCGTCCGTCCGTCTAGGATGACAGTTCCCTACACAGATGAGTCCACTATAGGGCCTATGATGACGGTTTCAAACAATCGAGAGTCCTCTATAACGCCCATGATGACTGTTTCTAACACAGTTGAGTCCTCTATAGGATCTATGATGACAGTTCCCTACACAGATGAGTTCTCCACAGGGTCTAGGATGACAGTTCTCTACACATATGAGTCCTCCATAGGGCCTATGATGACAGTTTCCAACAATGGGGAGTCCTACATAGGGCCTAGGATGACAGTTCCCTACACAGATAAGTCCTCAATAGGGCATATGATTGCAGATCCCTACACTGGTGAGTCCTCCATAGGGTCTAGGATGACAGTTTCCTACACATATGAGTCATCCATGGGGTCTAGGATGACAGTTTCCAAAAATGGAGAGTCCTCCAAAGAGCTTAATTTCATAGGTTTTACCCCAAAAGATCTCACAAAAATGTGACCTCTAGAGTGTAAACAAGGTTTTTCTTTCATTTGACCTAGTGACCTAGTCTTTTACACCAAATGACCCAGTTATGAACTTGACCTAGGTTTCATAGAGACAAACAATGTAACCAAGTTTCATAAAGATTTAAAAAATGTGACCGAGTGTTAACAATGTTTTTCTTCAATGTGACCTATGTGTTTGACCCAATGTGATTCAGTTGCGAACTTGACATAGTTTTCACAAGGGTTCACATTGTGACCAAGTTTCATTAAGATTATATCACAAATGAGACCTCTAGAGTGTAAACATAGTTTTTCTTTCATTTGACCTAGTGACCTAGCTTTTGACCCCAAATGACCCAGTTATGAACTTGACTTAGATTTATAGAGACAAGCATTGTGACAAAGTTTCATAAATATTAAGTTAAAACTGTGACCTCTAGAGTGTTAACAAGGTTTTTCTTCAATGTGACCTATTTTATGAACTCAGGTGACCCAGTTACGAACTTGACCAAGTTTTTGTAAGGGTTCAAGTTTCATTAAGATGATATCAAAAATGTGACCTTTTAGAGTGTAAACAAGGTTTTTCTTTTATTTGACCTAGTTTATGACCCCCGATGACCCAGTTACGAACTTGACCTAGATTTTATATAGACAAACATTGTGACCAAGTTTCATAAATATTAAGTAATAAATATGACCTCTAGTGTGTTAACAAGGTTTTTCTTCAATGTGACCTGTTGACCTAGTTTTTAAACCCAGGTGAACCAGTTGCAAACTTGATCTAAATTTTATAGAGGTACACATTGTGACCAAGTTTCATTAAGATTGTCAAAAATGTGACCTCTAGAGTGTTAATGTAACCAGGTGTTTTATTTTCTTGTCCGCCCTTTTGTGTGACTTTGCCTCTTTTTGCTCTTTTGTCTATTTTCGTGCTTTTATTTACTTTTGGTATTTTGCTACTCTTCATTGTCACGTGATTTGAAGTCGAATCAGCTGTTTGAAGAAAGACGTTTTGTATTTGAGAAAAGAACTGAATTTTGATAGATTTGATGAAGATATGATGTTTATGTTGGAATAATAGTTGGTGGATTGGTCACGTGAGATTGGGAGTGTTGGAAGTGTTTGGTCCCTTAGACCGGTAAGTTATGTGTCCCGTGTCCTGTATTGTGTACTGTTAATATTTGTGTATTGTATAATTGATATATGTGCATTATGTAAGTCATCATTACCTGTAAGTGTTAATGTAAAGAACTGTAGCCATGCACTTGGATTTATGGTGAACTGTGTTGTGACAGATTGTTATTTCAGGTCTTTTATGTAATTATTCCTGCAACTTATGTGTTTATTGTTTTGTCTATTGCAGGACGCCTTCATTCTTCATTCTGTATTCTTCATTGGATTGAAGTATTTATTGTTGTACTGTGTACAGAATATTGTCTACATTAAATACCATCAGAATCTGACATTGTTTTGTGTTGGTCCTGGTCCCAGTGTACCACTATTACAGAACACTGACTTTACTATATCCACGACAACAGCAACACTGAGCTAGAGGAAGGTTTTTCTTTTATTTGACCTAGTGACCTAGTTTTTGACCCCAAATGACTCAGTTACGAACTTGGCCTAGATGTCATAGAGACAAACATTGTGGCCAAGTTTCATTAAGATTATATCACAAACAATACCTCTAGAGTGTAAACAAATTTTTGTTTCTTTAATTTGACCTAGTGACCTAGTTTTTGACCCCAAATTACCCAGTTACAAACTCGGCCTAGATTTAATAGAGACAAACATTGTGGCCAAGTTTCATAAAGATCAAGTGAAAACTGTGACCTCTAGAATGTTAACAGTCAAATTGTTGACGGTGTACGACAGACGCCGGACATAGGGCGATCACAAAAGCTCACCTTGTGAATTCGAAACTGCGTACAAAAACATAATCTGGTAGATCAACTATAGACTGAGGGGTTACCACTGAGCCACTGACGCTATAGTCCCAACAGAGACCAAACGTATCATTTCATTACATTACATGCCGTTAGGTCTCACCGGGCCCCGAGTACTGTATGTAGCACTTTGCGACACGATTCTTTGTCGCTGTTTGGTGACCGATTATGAGCCCTAAAAAGCAATATAAAGTAAAGGCACACCACACATGGCTTCATTAATGCCTTTTCTATCATTGAAAACGAATGATTGCAAGAACACTAACCTCATTGATACATAAATTACTGTTTTATTTCACTACTGAAATGTCCTTATTTACGCCATTGAAGCCGTGGAACAGAGCCGATGTATTCCGAAAGTTGTTGTTCTGACATTTGTAAGAATTTTGATTGGACGAAAAGTGGCTATAACTAAAACCCAGTATCCGGACTAAAAATAGGCCTACATTAAAGTCGGTCAAGAACGACTACTCCGTACCGATTATTTATTTCGTCTAAGACGAATTTGTCAAATGTAGGTAACTTTCGAGGGAATCGCGACAGATGTCAGACAAACATTTCATCTAATATTGGTTGACAATGTGTAAAGGTGTGTTTAACGCTGTTTTTTGTACTTTATGATCAAAATATGCTTTACTGCGGTCGATTCAACTGTTTAATCCCGAATAAGTCGTTCAATTCGGAAATAAAATTTTGCTAAAGACAGCTAAGTTCAAAACTATGAGACTGTATAGTACTGTGAAACGTACGTAGAGTCTTATTTATGGGACTACTGACGCTATAGGAAAAATGTTTGCACAATTATCATGTCCAAATTTACCGTTGAATTAGATCATTGTGTTTATTTACTGTTGCTAAATTTAGCCCGGCCAATTTATGTTTGTCCAACTATACACGGTACATTTTAACTTATAGGTCAAGATGTTTACACCAAAACTTACCGTGTAGATGCACCTTAGCCAAACTTGAACAATCCCGCACGTGCGCAGGTTAGTAAGCTAAGATGAACAACCACTTCTCGGGTTGTTCATGTGGGTTATTAACCTGGGTCATAGAACAAAGAAACAGATGTGTAAAAGTTAATTGAAATACATCCCTTATGAAATGTTATCGACCATTATACACGATTTTCTCGCGCAAAATTGCTCATGTGCAGAGCAATGTAGACGCACGCAAACCACGCGTTTCTTTGGGAAATTACTATTGTGGGTGGAGCAAACACAGTCGGTACAAGATCGTGAAAATGTTTTTTTCAAGGATTTATAACCACAGTCACTCCGTTCCTTTAGGTTAAAATCCTTGAAGAAATCGTTACAAACAATTCTAACCTATACATAGAGACCGGACATCATTTTACCCCCCAAATATTCTTAGTACATCTAGAAATGCAACGTTTTTATACCCGACTTTTTCTTACTTGCATTGTACATGTATATTTGAATTTTGTGAAGTAGTGTTGTATGACCTTGTAAAACCTTGGTCATCATCCAAATTTTATCGATCGTTTTACGTAAATTCCGTGCATCGATAGACTCACAAAAAGCATGATTTCCACGTGCCTCGTTAACGCATGATCAATTTTGGTATAATTTGCATCAAACTTATTGTAAAGTTCGCTAAAAAAAAGAAAATCACAAAATTAAATGCATAAGTTTCGGAATAAAAAGACCATGGTTTTCCGAATATGAGCAAAATCAGGCCATTTGGATGCTTATGACAAGGGTGTCCAACGGGAGTTTGCATGTCTGTTAAATTGTCATGCACCGAAAATATCTCGTCTAGAGACACGCTTCCAACACACTGGTACCATTTTTGACCGCCCAAGTCCAGGTCATCCATGCGTAACAACTCTCAGACAGGACCAGTAACTCCGTGTGAACCAGCTCCAGACCAGGTTAAAAACTGCTGCTGACACTGCTAGACATCTTGGTAGACATCGTGAATAAGTAATCAATCAATATTTGATAGATACGTTGCCTATTCACTTAAAACAACAATTCTGAAAAAATAAGGCTTTGAGAATTTGTGTTTCGTTATTTTTCGGCCGCACTATACACCAAAATACTTTTCTGCACCTAACTGTAGCTCTATGTGATAAAATGTTACAGATGTATTGATAATGGAATACAATAGCATCAGGTAAATTTAGTTTTTCTATTATCAGGTTGAAAAATATTGACAGTTGACCCAGTGTTGCGTTTCTAGATGTACTCAGTATAAATAGTATATTGGGACTATATTGGAGCATTGCTTAAGGTTAGTTGGTCTGTTGGTTGGTCCATACAATTTTGGTCCGCGCTATTTCTCCGCAACCGTTGGTCGTATTTCATTGAAACTTTGCATGACTGATCAGTACTAAGTCTAGTTGTGCATATCGTCCGCGGACTTTGGTCGGATTAATTTAAAGGGAGTTATGTCCCTTTATTATTTAATACTTATAAATTTTGTCCGCGCTATTTCTCTGCAACTGCTGGTCGTATTTCATTGAAACTGTGCATTGCTGATTAGTACCAAGTCTAGTTGTGCATATCGTCGGCAGACGTCTATCAAATAATTTTAAGGGAGTAATGGCCCTTTATTTTATTACTTATAAATTCTGGCCGGGCTATTTCTCTGTAACCATTGGTCGTATTTCATCGAAACTTTGCATAGCTCATCAGTAAAATTTCGAGTTGTGCATATCATCGGCACACGTTCGTCGGATCAATGTTAAGGTAGTTATGGCCCTTTGTTGTTTACACTTATAACTTTTAATAGGATTTTAATTAAACTTTGTATGGATGATCAGTACCAAGTCTAGTTGTGCATATCGTCGACACAAGTTGGTTTTATCAATTTTAAGGGAGTTATAGCCCTTTGTTGTTTTACACTTATAACGTTTGTATGTGCTATTTCTCAGCAACCAATGGTTAAGGATTTCAATGAAAGGTTGTATGACTGATCAGTACTAGGGGTGACTATTGAGTCCATTTTTGACTATTGCGATACTATTACTATTGCTGAAAGTACTATTGCCATACTATTGTATTGCTCGAAGCTATTGCCATACTATTGCAATAGTTATTGCCAAGATTTGAAAACCAGAGCTTAACTTGTAAAATGCAAATTTGCACTGTGTAAGATATAACTAAGTTGCACAACATACTAATCTACTATTTGTGTTAAGGATTTAAAATGAATTGGACAGAAAAAGAACATGTGTACGATTGCGATATTGGTCCTTTGTGGCAGTTTTGATGCGCGGGATTATCTAAAATGAGTTTTAACGTGAACGGAAGTTGTTTTAAATCAATTATAAACTTCAGTAATAAAAAGGAAACTATCGTAACTATCGATAGTTGAGCTAACTATCGGCGATAGTTACTGGATCGAGACTTTTACTATCGATCCATACTATCGGGTCACTCGGGATCGCAATGCATCGATATTTCGATCCATCGGCCCACCCCTAATCAGTACCAAGTCTAGTTGTGCATGTCTGACTGTGTGGAGCAGTTGCTGGGGGTATTCATCACATTCAGTGATATTTCTTGTTTCTGACTTAAGACGGGTATCAAGCTGTTTACTTGGTCCTGTTGAAGTGTAAGCTATATTTTACATGTATGCTAATAAATAACAGGGCCTATATCAATTCACTTGATACTTGACAACTTAATGAAATTAATATCACAAAATTATTATCACAGGTAAAGGTATCATTAACAAAGAGTAAAAAAAACAAGACTGCGTTCAATAAACGCTTATGTCCCGTGGAAGCCTAGTCCATAAAAAAGTCAATCAGGGGCCATAATTCTGTTAAAATGTTAAGTTATAGTTAGAACATATTAAGTACATTTTAATGATTAAAAAGGCCAGAGCGAGCGAAGCGAAGCGAGGCCTTTTTAGTCATTAAAATTTACTTAATATGTTCTAACTAACTTAGAATATAACATCCTGCATTCTGATTGGCCGATATAAATTAGCGCCAACGCATGACGTCAAGTCTGTTAAGAGAAAATTTTAATGATTAAATTTTCATTTAACCGCGAAAATGCGGCGTTTTCATTGGCTCATAATGTAGGTTATATTCTAAATAGGGTTACATGACTTTGTCAGTATACGAGTTTATGATGGGAAACACGTATGTCAAGTTTTAATTTAAGACGAAATTTGGGTTAACAAGAATTGGACGCTTAATAAGTCTAAGTCCAAAATTAGGTCAAGGTCAAGGTCAAAATGGGGTTAGGTGATACAGGCGTGTGGAGAGTGTTCATATACAACATCCATGCAAGTATGAACGTTTTGTAGCAAGCCATATTAATGCTAGAAGAAACGGTCAATTTGGGTTAACCAAGATTTAGGCCCTTCAATAAGTCTAAGTCCAAAATTAGGTCAAGGTGAAGGTCAAAATGGGGTCAGGTTATACAGGCATGTGGAGAGTGTTCATATACAACATCCATGCAAGTGTTGAAGCTTTGTAGCAGGCCATAATGGTGCTAGAAGAAACGGTCAATTTGGGTTCTCCCTGACTTGACGTTGTGGGGTTTTCTTTTGTTCATTCTTTTGTTTGTAAAACCCCATAAGCAACATTTTGCGTCCGCAGCCATTTCCCTATAACTAGCCGGTAGAATTTCATGAAACTTGAAATATATATAAACTACCATACTGTGATGATGCCTGTCGTATTTATTTTGCTGACCTATTAATAACTCTGGTTGCCATGGCAACCGATTGGAAAAACTAAAAAAAACACTAGCCAGATTTCAAAATAATTATACAGAAATAGTAGTTGGGTGAACCACTTACAAAAATTAATATTTTTGTAATTTTTCGTCAAAAAACATGGCCGCCAGTTGGTTGGGCATGTTTTCCCTTAGACAATTATACAAATAGTGAAGTCTTTTAATCTGCAGACTGGATTTCATTTCAAATTGATACGTTATTCCTTGAGTGATCCATTCTAAAAATACCTGAATAATTGAAATACATGCAGAACTGTGGGAACCGAACTCAATGTCATGTTTGAATATGTTTTTTTTTTTTAGTTTAATGTGCACAGATGAGCGAAACAGGACAATCTAGGCCCTCTTGCTTGTTGGTCAATTTTTCTTAGAGTTACTGTCCTTGATTTATTGAACAATTCCGTCCGCTAACTAGCCGGTAGAGTTTTATGAAACTTAAAATAAACTTGCACAACCATACTGTGATGATGCCTGTGAAGTTATCTTATCCGACGGAAGCTTACAATCCAAACTGCGCAATAATTCTGATAACCTGTAGGCGGAGAATATCAATTCAACGAATTTGCTTGATTTTCATATTTTTTTCTTCATAACTTCAAACCATAATGAAACTTGCTATACTTATTACCAGTGGTAATACGCATATCTGTAGCAAAGGGCAACAACCCTAGCTTTTATAAATTTTGAAGTATGACCTTTTTCCAGCTTCATAAACATAAACTTTGGCCACAGTTAAAAATACTGTTCAAGATATTCAAAGGAAACTTGCTATACTTACTGGAATTGACTACGACTATAAGTACGTGTATGCGTAGCACAAACTAGGTAACTCGTCAGCATAAGGAATTAAAGTTCATGGTATGTTTGATAAAACATGTATATGAATGAGGGGATGTATCCATATGATGTATCTGGCTTTCCCATTCGCTAGTGGCTTGAGCGCGTTACGTTTTTCATTGTGTAGTTACACACTTTTGTTAACTTGGTTGTGGTGTTTGATTTAAAATTTCGTCGTCAATAGCCATAATTCTACTGGATAAAGCTAGTGTTCAATGTATTTTTTTATTTCCATAGTTGATTTATCTATTGACGATCATGGTAATTAGAAGTATCAGAAACATGAAATAAATGCAGATAGACAAACTTATACTAATGAATGACACTAATGAATCAGAATGATAAACATCATTAGATTCGTATTATAAGTTCACTAATAAACTAAACATGATAATTTACTTTGACTTTGGTGTGATAGAGTGTAATAATTATTGACTTGCGGCCGAAAAGCGCGATTGGTATATACATCAAAAACAATAATCAAGCGTTAATACTAGAACGTTGTGGAATTTGATATTATCACAGAAGATAATTTTAAAACATCAAGTAAAAAATTTAAGATCGCTAATACAGGAACAGTACAGTGACAGTAGACCTACAATTATCTAAATGTGTTTGCTTTGAAGTTCACACAAGTTGATCAAAAGCAATAACAAGGGTTTTACAAATCGTGATTTCAGTTTTTTATTCAAACGCCTTATTACATACTACCGGATGACAATTTGTTGAGGGGACATAATGGCGTGCTCAGCGATGATTACTCATGTAGAGGGTCTTAGACAAACGATAATTCATCATTACATATTTATAATGCGCTGTATATGTATATTATGTACTTTTTAGGAGTTTAAATTATACCATTTATGCAACAGAAAGTCGGATTGTTCAATCCCTCTTCACAACGACCCCGTCTTTACAACAAACACTCGGTATGTCTCTGACAGATGTGGCTCATTAGAGGGAGCACTCTAATAAATATATGAAGAATAATGTTGAAAAGTAGCAACAACGGAAGCTGTATGCTGACAGTTTCAAATATGTTATCTTTTGTCTTCCAAAGCCTTAATGGACACAATTTTAGGTGAACTCTTGCTTCACAACCTTTTGTTACCCTCTAGAAGGATTTTCCTGATTTTTAAGTGGGAGAGTCTGAGTGAGTTTTAAGTGGGAGGTTTTTGTCTATTCAATCGTTTTTGACGCCAACATTCAAATTATAGTACTCACTTATCTGACTTACACTGTTCATTGTATGTGATACAAACCTTTTTGGCATTCTTCATCATATTGTCTGTGGGAACAAAAGAATAACACTCTAAATCCATGTTCACTTTTATAACTTACATGTTTTCTAACCTGTCCCCTGTAATCGGACTGTACTTCACGTAATCGGGAAAATAGTCTGTCTATTAGGGGTGACTATTGAGTCCATTTTTGACTACTGCGATACTATTACTATTGCTGAAAGTACTATTGCCATACTATTGTATTGCTCGAAGCTATTGCCATACTATTGCAATAGTTATTGCCAAGATTTGAAAACCAGAGCTTAACTTGTAAAATGCAAATTTGCACTGTGTAAGATATAACTAAGTTGCACAACATACTAATCTACTATTTGTGTTAAGGATTTAAGATGAATTGGACAGAAAAAGAACATGTGTACGATTGCGATATTGGTCCTTTGTGGCAGTTTTGATGCGCGGGATTATCTAAAATGAGTTTTAACGTGAACGGAAGTTGTTTTAAATCAATTATAAACTTCAGTAATAAAAAGGAAACTATCGTAACTATCGATAGTTGAGCTAACTATCGGCGATAGTTATTGGATCGAGACCTTTACTATCGATCCATACTATCGGGTCACTCGGGATCGCATGCATCGATATTTCGATGCATCGGCCCACCCCTACTGTCTATGTCAACATATGCTGTGGGTAGAAAAGGTATGCAAATGCTAGTGCTTAAATGTTCTGAAATCGTTTCTCTCCATTTGGAATTTTGATTGTGGAACTACCATGCCAGTAATTGTCGAATGAAGATATTTCATAATGTTGATAGTTCATTGCCATCTGCCAAACGTAAATCCCTGAAACTCATCTACAACCTTCTAACTGGACAAATCTGGTGTTGACTTCTCACTGAGGTGTGGAATTGATAATACACATGTTTGACATAAGTTACATGAAATATGAATATAAATTGCGACTTCAAAAGTACTTTAATTAAATGTTCTTGCACCAATTAGCCATGTTACTTTGCTTTATACCATATTTATTTCATAAACCAATGTTATGTTAATCAACATAATTATTATGTACATGTATGCCGTTTGAAGTCAAAAGAAATCCTAAATACTTTAATTATTGCTGATAAACAGAACAAAGCAGGTCAAAGGGGATATTGCTAGAACTAACCAGATTGCACTGACACCCCTCTCAAGTCTGGCTTCAGTAACGGTTTGCAGGGTAGTATCAAAGGGCAACTTCTGTACTACTCGTTCGACCAGCTCCATGTACCACTCGAGCACTCCTCAAGTTACAAGCAACACCAATATATTAATGTGTATTTTTCAAATTCAAGAAATTGTGTAGCCAGTACCGAAAGTCTATTTCAATTAGATATTGATCACAAACAAAACAGTAAATATGAGCAGTCAATACTGATCTTATATGAACATGCATGTCATTTGGATATTTATCTGAAACCATTATTAGTAAAACAGTAAAAATATGATGATATTGATTCCGTTAGAATAATCTTTGTTTTAACTACTTGCTTTAAGGTTTTGACAGCTTTGGGGTCAAGGTTGGAGTTATGGTATCCCGCACCCTATCCCAACAGCCAGAATGTAACTCTCATGCTGGTTGTCAGGATTCTTGAAGCCAACATTAAAAATATTGGTAGCACTAGTAATTACCTTAAGTTTATTTTCAAAACTTGCTGAGTATAGTCTTTACAAAACGCTTTTAAAATATCTGAATATAGGTATCCCACCATAGTCAGTATTCTGCAAAATAACAATTGCTTTGTCTTCTAGATATTTCCTTATAAGAAAAACGCATACAACCAGTTCATAGCATTGAAAATATAAAACGAATTTTGATCAGTTGTTAAAAATATACATGTATAATGAAAATTATGCAAATGCAGACTATAAGAAAAACAAACATTTACCGGAATAAACATGAATTATAGCTTAGCTGAAAGGTTTTGTAGCCTATAATGGGTTGCTGGATGTATTCCAGGAAGAGGTAGACCATCTATATATACGTTATAGTTAAGAGGAATATCGTTGGGTATATTTTTCTTACAATTTCTGGCCGGTTGTTAACTAGGGCTTCAGTGCTGGCCAATGCACATGGGACCGTTTCTTACACGTATATAGGGATAGCGATTGTGTCGAACGGTGAATCATGAGCTTTCCGGTATCGTTAAGTATAACAAACTCAAATAAAATGATTGATTTTAGTCCACAATTGTCAATATACAATAACCCTTACTTAGTACAACATTGTTATACCTGTAATTGAACTAGCAATATGTGTCAATAAGTGATTCTTTCATTCCAGTCGTTAACCTCTTCAGAACATACTGAACGCATGTATTAATGTAACTATGTGGCAGACCCAGCCAGATCATACACATTTTCACAAACCCTCGACTGTTGTCCAACCATGACGATGCATTATCAGACATATATCCAATTACATTCTCCCATGGAGTGCCTCGGTCCCTGAAAAAAGACAAAAGAAGCATATAGATATATCATAACTACAAGATCACCTAAAATGAGTATGTATGAATAAAATATTTTTTAAGATTATTAAAATACCTCGGGCTTCTTCAAACAAGTGCATGTATGCAGTATACTTACACTAGCACTCTGTAAACAACGTTGGAGGTTAGATTCCGTACCAATGTTGCAGATCGGCATGGCTAAAAATCTGGTTACAACACGCTTCACTGTTTAATCAAGAACCCTCACCAGAATGGAAACACATGTATCTGTTCCCTTATCATTACTCGCATCAATGAGGACACGGAACGTTTTACTTTTTCACAAATCAATCACATTTCTGCATGGTTGATGACGTTGGCTGTTCTCCGTCTGTCACATGTAAACGGTTTTGCAATGTTGGAATCTGGGAACATGAATGATACTATGTGGGTGAAGTGGTCAGCTCTATTAAACTAACCAACTTGAGTTCGGCCTTGCACATATACTTCTTCTTTGGTGAGCGAGAATGTAGGCCGCCATCGACAATCTACTAGTTATAGGATTCCGACAGTTTCGGTACCCGCTTATCCGCTTTGCTATCGGGTCGTTGGCGTGGGCAGTGTTTGGTTCTGTTCCAGACGATCTGCTTGTAAATTCCTGGGTACAGACACTAGGTAAACAGGAAAGAAGGGACGTCATTAAGAGAATTGTGTTATGCTTGAGAATGGTGTTAACGACCAGAACAGGAATGTGATTCTGGAAGTGCTGGACAGAAGCAGGGTAACAAGTTTTCCTACTTCAGCGAAATATTAGGACTTTGTGTA
Source organism: Spisula solida (assembly GCA_947247005.1). Lineage (NCBI taxonomy): Eukaryota > Metazoa > Mollusca > Bivalvia > Venerida > Mactridae > Spisula > Spisula solida. The sequence goes on from OX365951.1 coordinate 39,087,763, forward strand.
TTCGTGCGGGACAGTTAAGTATTGAGGAGTCTTGAGGAGTCTGCAGCATATCCGCTTCTACAGATGGAATTACACCGACTTCGACGGTACATCCCAACACTGGCCGAGTTGCAGCAGATCCACAGGTTACTATACCCAACGGCCACTGCGATAGGGAACATGCTAGACGCAGACATCTGTTCACAACGACAACAGGATGTATTCGACTACCTTAGTAGAGCCGTACGCGGCATGGACAACGATTTGTTGGCACGTTTTGTACGTTTTGTGTCCGGCAGCAATGTGGTAACCTTCAGCACCATCACCGTCTAGTTTATGCAGATGTCGGGTCTACAACAAAGGTTTATAGTTCATACGTGCGGTGTAGCCCTGGACATCCCGACATAATTACACCACATTCAACGAGTTTAACAGTGAACTCATCGCCCAGTTGTCTTCTGACCACCGGGATATTGATTTCCTGTGAAACGCGTTGCTTGTAGTGTAAGGAGTACCAGGCGATATATTTTAGTTGACGTCATCTAATTAGATCAAAAGCCTTTTTCAAACAAGTTGTATTCTAATCTTTCAAACTTTCAATATAGCATTTTCGATATTTTTCCTCTTCAAAAACTGAATAATTTTTATCAAGTAAAATTGCCGACTTTCACGAATGAGATGTAATGTTTCTTCGTTTTCGTATGTTCCTTCAAGTTTCTTTTGCATTAACTGGACGATGATGGGCTTGGTGAGCTGATAGTTGAAATGCTTCCAGTGATATATACTGCTTTTTGGTGGTTAATATTTGGTCAGTATGCTTTCTATTAGTATGATAGGATATTTTGTCTCAGGACGTGTTATGAACATGTACCCGTGTATGTTATAAATGTACGATAACTGAGGAGATTAAACTTTATCTAAATGTTATTTATGCACAATTTGGCCAGTATATAATTATATATTAATCTCAAAAGGATTTTGATATGACATGTCTGTGACAGCGCTGCTTCTTCCGTTTTACTTTCGAGAAAATAAAATGTAGTCTAGTATATGCATTTGTCGTTCCAACTGTGTCGTCTCCGTCAGGTGTATCTTAGTTTTTGCCTTAAAACATCTAAATACCAGAAGACATAGCGCTTAATAGATAGATGTGTATATCGCAGTGTATCCTGTGAATTAACAACCAAACGATATAATATTTACGTGTAACAAGTTTCGGTTGAGCATACCATTCAGACCTATTTTCCATTTTCTACAAATTGCATTATCTTCAAATCACATCGTTAAGTTGTAAACGTTATTGTATTATAAATGCTACACATGTACTTTTGTTAACCTCACTTTTTTAAAAACCTAAATTTTCTGAAATCTAACTTTTTTCAAATCCTTACAGGCGAATGTAACAGCTGACGAATGTAAGAAAATAGACTTTAACTGGTGTGCTTTAAACATACAATATAATTTTTATACCGGTGATGCAAGTTATTTTTTACTACTCCAGAATACATTTACCACAACATGTTAATTATAGGATATTAATAGCCTATTATATCAAATACTAAATGATAAACACTATGCGGTTATCTGTGCTTGGTTTAACTTGTGCATGAAGTCGGTCAATTGGACATGTCTAATAATCCTCTGAGAAAACCCCTCGACTTAATACGTTTATTCAGTTTAATTTGTCCGTTTCAGCTTGTTTCAGTTTCAGTTCGTACATGTCCAGTAGTAAAATCTACAACGAGTTGCAAATAAGGCAGGTTGCACGAGTATCCAGTGTTACAGGGAACACGCATCCATTTTTAGAAACTCCAATATAATCTGGACAATAAGTATCATATTAAAAACTTCTGATAATCAATTTATTTATATTTTTCATTTCATGCAATAGATACCTCGTTTTATAAAAATTGTTTCAATGTTTAAAATGTGTTTTTCCTTAAGGTAAGGAACCACTAAATACATAAGCGGCCCAAGTGGTGATGCACTAAAAGAGTTCTGAAAGAAAAATTGGATTGACTGGAAATGGTGGTATGATTGACAAATCTGCTTTTAAATCATGAAATTGAGTTCACAGTGATTGTACACATGCATGTTTAATATGTTTAATAAAACTGTTTAATTTTGAGTTTTGTGACATTTTGACCTAAATATGAAAGTGAAAGTAGAGTCTGGGATCAATCCGCGCTATAGCGAAAATGTGTTCTGTATCCTTGATGAGCAAAATCTTTCTTAGAAGATACATGACCCCCCCCCCCCCCCCTGTTTATTGTTTTATTTTGAAGGTTAAACATACTTCTTTATGATGGTATATGTGTGTCAGGTGGCCATAGACTAAAACTTGTTGAAAATTGAGGCCGGCCATTGTCACTTTACGTTGAACTAAAGAACAAATCTATTTGGTGGTTCCTAACCTTCTGAAAATTACCAGGGTCGTTTGTTTTTATTATGGAGGGGGTAGTTGTACCAGCTAATAAGGCACTCAATTTCAGCGTGCATTTAATTTTCCGCATTCGAACGAATGCTTGTGTTTTATTCACCGACAAAATACAAGAACATATTTTTATTTCTTAAATGAAAATTAAATGCAGGACACGGATAACTATAACATGGAAACGTTATGGATATGGTATAACCCAAGTCAAAACAGCAAAAAAATGATGTACATTGCACCAGAAGTATATACAATGCGTTAATCATTTTATCTAACAATAAAGTATATGTATGTGCATCTGTTTTACCAAAACAACTGAACCATGTGACTATGTATGTGAAGCACTTACAAAATATACGAGATACACCATTTTCAATTGAAAATGGGAAGTTTTAATCTGCCAGTTAGTTCTGTAAATGTTCCTTCGTTTTTATTTAACATGTGAATATGCATATTGTTTCATGTCTCATGTTTACAGCAAATACGAAATTTACACCATTTTACATTACTTTTTATTATTACCAGATATCTCCATTTTCATGTTAAAATTGTGCAATGGTCCAACCCGTTTTTAAATAATAACACAAACTACAATATACATAGTTTCAATTGGCTTCTGTTTTCTTTGTCATATATTTGTTTCCCACATTGTGTGGGAATCTTATCATATCTGTGCTGGACATTCCTCTGTCATGATGGATGGATGTCTCTAAAAAGTGTGTCTGCTTCGATATATGAGTGAGTGGCAGATTCACATTTTCGTATCTAAAACTACTTGACATCGTTCGCAAATGTATTAAAAACTATACAGTCATGTAACAATCGCAGTATGTCATTAAACTCAACGCTTTTTATCTTTTTTAAAGATATTTCTTGTTTAGTAACACACCTTACAACACGTTTGTGTAAGACAGCTTTGTTGGTGAAGGGCAGCGGCAAACAAGTTCCGTGCGACTTCAGTAGGGTACGTATTTGCTATTTGTGATGTCTTTTCCGGGAGTGATCAATTACATATATCTTTGAAGCGATAAATAAACAATTAGTATATACAATCCATGTGCTCACATGAGCCATGTTTATCGTTAAAACATTGACATCTCCACTTATTACGAGGTTTGGAAAAATACTAAATCATTGGAAATAAACTAATGCTTATAAATACGGTGTGTTAGACAAAACAGGTAATTGTATCGTGTTAATACAACAATGCATATCAACAAATACTATTTGATGGTTGCGTTCAAAATTAGTAGTTTTTTCTACTATATGTTGCATCTATAAATAAATTTCTTGTACGTACGTGGCCTATCGTACTGTAACACAATGTGCTCTTTGTACATGGTAAGACCTGCTTTACTTCAATAAAGCTGTATGTTAGAAGCCATAATATAAACTTAAGTCAATACATGTATTATTTTACATATTAGATGATATAAATTATAATAATGGCCCGTCGTTGACTCGTCATTTAGTTGATATCTAGGTCACTGTGTCGGCCAACTTCAAACGTATAATTAAAACATTAATTTACACTCAAAGCGAGCATTTGTCATCTTCACTTTCTATTCGACCGTCATAGAAGTGTAAGGCCCGACAAAGCAAAAACTTATATTAACGCATTTATTACCGTCAGTTTTGGACATATTGTGTTTGCATTATTCAAATGATTTTACAGGTTTTACATCTAACATCTGACACAAGGCTGTACAACACAACATACAACACAATACTTGTCTTAACAATAGCATTACACATTGTGGTATATTATACATGACATTTAAATATAAAACAATCAATGAAACCTGGAAAATGAGTTCATTGTATACGCTACCAAGAGAAGTTTGTTGTCATTTCATGTTGTTAGACCCACAAGTAACTGTATCATTAATAAAGAGTGGGTAGGATAGGATCATTACGCAATGACTATGATTTAATGTATTCGCGAAAAAAAGACATTAATTGGAACAGTTCAGAAGCCAAATCTCTGGGAGTAATATTCCATGCAAACCCATTTAAGATGATCGAACTAAATTTTGAAAGAAAAATAAAAGATTTTTACTGTAATCTAAATAGATTGAAAATAAGAAAATTATCAACAATAGATAATATAACTGTTTTAAAATAGCTTATTCTTCCAAAACTTACATACTTATTTTCGGTACTCCCAAATCCATCAATACAAACGATCAACATACTAAAACAAAAAACCTTTGAGTTTATATGGGGATGCAAACAAGAAAATGCTAAATGAAAAATTGTCATTCAAGAACATAAAGATGGAGGTTTAAACATGGTAGATTTAGAAATATACATAAATTCATTAAAAGCAGCATGGGTACGAAAACTAATAGACAATAATGATCAAGGAGAATGGAAACATATCTATACAGAACAATTAAAACCATTTGGAAATACGACAATATTTTTGTCGAATCTAAGCAAAAATGACCTACAAAAGATACGCATAAAAAATAAATTCCTTAAAGATATATTAGAATCGTGGTGTAAATTAAATTACAAAAAAGAAAATACACTATTCTCAAATACTATTATCTGGAATAACAGTGACCTAAAATTCAAAAATGAAATTCTAAACAATAATACATGAATGAATAACGGTATTATGACACTCTCTGACATATATGATATAGAAAATAGAAAATGTATAACGTTTACAACACTCAAAATACGACATAATCTGACTGCAAACGATTTTATTTATCATCAAAAAGTAAAATACTTCATAAAAGACGTAATTAATAGACAGTACAAAATTATAAATGCTGATACATTATATCACAAAATAAACAATATAAAAAGAAGAAGCATAACCAAAATTCTATCCAAAACCCAATAAAACATATACCTTGCCATAACGAGTAATACCAAATAAAGTGGGCAGAAAATCTTAATCCCGAAAAAACCTTTGATTGTGAACAGATTAATATAACTCCTTTTAAATTGACGAAGGACAGCAAAATTCAAAATTTTCAATATAAATTTATTCATAGAAACATAGCTACAAATGCATATTTATTCAAATGTAAGATGATTGAATCTAGCCTGTGCAACTTCTGCAATGCATCGATAAAAAAAATGGGTCATCTTTTTTGGAAATGCCATTATACACAAATTTTCTGGAACAAAATAAAACAATACTGCGATACAGAGCATGTAAATGGTGAGATAAATAAAACCAACGCTTTCATGTGTATTTCAAGGAATACTATCTTATCACATATCTTTCTATATGGAAAACAATTTATCTTTACAAGTAAACATAAAAATAAATTACCTTCATTTACCTCTTTCAAAATTAAATTTGAGAGTAGAATAGAACTACAACGGAAGCTAGCCCTAGATCAAGGAAACCTATACAATTTTAATAAAACATGGGAACAATTTATGAACGCCTGACGACTTCTGTGACATACAAATAATAACAAAACAAACAAATCAACATCTCTGGCAACATTTTTTTTCTTCTCTCTACTCGTCACTCTTCGACGAAAAAAGGTCCCAATCCCTTTTATTACCCCCAAATATCAAATGTATGTAGATAAGTATATTCAGTTATAGTATGATTTCTATTTGCTTTGTTCGTTTCTGTACAAGTAGTTTTATATAATTAATATGCAATGTTGTAAGGTTTGTGGGGGATGATTCTCTGACCCCCATAAAACCATAGGACGGGGAAAATAAATGGGGTTACCCTTTTTGGGCCCAAAACAAATTAATAAAGAGTGAACAAAATAAACATTGTTTTAGACAATTTATAATATCTTAGAAAGTTTAAAAACACGGGAAATTGACCACACAGTCACTGTGGTGCAGTTTGTTTTTAATAAACAATTCATTATTTTGAATATATTTATATAATCAGGAACTCGACAGCTTCGTCTTTAATTTGATATCAATATTTTAAAAGTCCGTCCATAAAAAAGAAAATAAACCAGAGGGCGTGTTTCTATTGAATGCACCTCAGTGATTGACTGGACGCTGTGGTATACATTTCATGGTATCACTTTTTAAATAGTTAATAAATTTTGATCGGATTTTGCATGGAGGTAGTTCTAACGATGTTGTCTATGAATGTAATTACTTTATGAAGATATCGAAAGCCAATTCTTGCCTTTGATACCATGAACATTTGACCACTTTAGTACAAATGCACATTTCTAAGATACAAGTAACATACATTTTATAAAATAATGTTTTACTCTTTATCAATGATACAGTTACGTGTGGTAAGACCCTTTAATGACTTCTATCGCACCGCATTGCATTTCAGTTACGCTATATGAGTAGCATTACATATTCGGTAGCGTTAGACGTGCAACATAAATTAATACGATACAAATACGAGGTCGAAACCCTGCTACAGAACACTCACATTTTACACCCTGTAGTATGGTTTCAGTGGTTACGTTTATCCTACTTTTCCGTTCGAATCCTCATCGTAAACAACTATCATACTTCACGTCTTCTTGATATGTCTAGTTAAAGAAAAAGTCGAGGCTAGTTAATGCCTTTATACAAAAGCGCGCATCATTATGTAGGAGTACCGCTACCATTTCGAACCTGGTGAATTTGAATAAACCAACTCATTTAACCGGACGTTCTTGAAAGCGTACTGCCCAGAAACAGCGGTTTTAGTTCCACCAATCGATATATTGTTTACGATCCTGACTCATTAATAAGTCACATTTAAGACAAGCGGCAGTTTCTGATCAAACAACACTTAACAGTATGTTAACACAAACAATAGCGATGATTAATTAGGCTAACTCATCTGTGTGGTTCTGGTCGGTTTAAATTTGAGGCTAGTAGGCATACATTTGTTTTATATCTTAGTCATTTTTCAAGAGGATAAATGTTCATAGTATAAAGTTTGTGTTGCGTCATACATTGTGATACAACATGGAATTTTTCAGTTTGGAACAAAGCAAATGTTGTTCAAACATCAGAAACACATGTATTTTTGACCGTAGTGTAATGAAAATAGACACATAATAAAATTGATTGTTGTTTAACTCTTGCTATATCATTATTTTATGACGCATATGACACTTACAAGTGAACAGCTCGCGTGCGCTCAATGATATAAAGACGTGCCATTGAATGACTTGATTCATAATAAAATAAGGGCGTATACGTATTAAGATACTTCATCGATTAGATTGTGCACCAATACGCATTTCATCTAGGAAACTTTTACATAAGGCTTGATGTATCTAATCAGAGTCATGGACGAGATGAATTAGATTCTACTTGCTCAGGTAAGTTACCATTGTCATTTTTTATTTGTTCAGTATTGTCTACTTGTTCTTCGCTAGTTCATGTGACGTAGTTTGAAACGCATGTACTGTATATAATATAATGACGTAAAATGAAGGTCTAGCAGCAGCTGCTATTGTGTGGCTTAGTTAATGAGTTAGAAGGATTTCGGATCCCTGAACGTCAGTCCTGAAAGTGTAATAGCCTTTAGATGTATTGCTATTTTGAATTTGGTCCGATTTCCATACAACGTCGGCAATATTGTGTTATTGTGGGTGTACCAATCATTAATAATATAAGTATGCCGGTTGTCCGGAAATTCCGTCTGTCCAAAACAGTGTTGTACGAGGGGCATTCTGAAAGTTCTGATAACTGAGTGATAACTACATTGGTTGGTCAGAATATTTAAAAGTGGATATTTTCTGAAAGATCAATCTTTCAGCGAGACATTCATAACAAATTTATTATTTTAACTCTGAGAATGTATATTTTTATGGTATAAAAACACTACATGGTTTTGGGTTATGACTGAAATATCTCTTGAATACGCGAGGCAATTGCGTTGTACTGGCCCCATGTATATTTCAGAGCGCACTGCTGAAGCATCATTCAGGCTGATTTGAATAAATATGATATTATTTGAAATATGCATAACAGAACTTTCAAATAACATTAAGTTCTTAAGAAAAAACTTTGAGTTATTCATAAAATAACAGCAATACATACAACCTACTTATGAGGCCATTTTACCACACAAAGCACCTACTTAATTATAGACATATAATACCTTTATCGAGTATAAGCTACTCCAAACAAGTCAAATCGCCTAGATCTGAATGTGTATTTTCATTCGGGGAACGTTATAAATGTATTTTTCATAAAGTTTCATTTTAGGGAGCAAAATCTTGCGCCCTTCCCTTGATTTTTGAAAGTGGGTGGGGTAATGGGATACCCTTTTACCTGTACTAAAATGGTGAATAATCATTGTTCTTATAGTTTATTTAATTTTATTCACTTCAAATAAAGAAAATACCTATTTTATTTTTTGAGAAATGGTATTTCGAAGATATGACGTCATAAATCTAAAACACGTGTTTTTGACCACGTGGTCATACTCTTGAAGCTGTTGTACAGATGAATTTATAAATATTTCAGAATTCGCATTGAGTGGGAATAAAAATTGCATATGCATGCACAAAACGGCCGCACCTTTTATATTCTCATGTAACAAGTCCATCAGTACAATGCAATAACACGTAAATTGCGTATTTCTGGCAGAATGGCTATTTTCAAGAGCATTTGGGACATTTTCTTTCCTTGTACATCTTAAGTCATTTATACTGTCAGAACAATAATTTCCATTTGTCATTAGATCATATATATATAGTTTATTCAAGAAGTTTATTCAAGAAAAAGGCAAATATGCCTATCATTCTACAAATATATACAATTCCACATAATTTACAATGGTTAATGGTGACATTATTAGCATATTCAGGTATAATTGGATCAAATATATTGATATAATAATAAGCAATATAATCAATTTGTAAGTTTTAACTTTATCATGCAACATAATCGGTTTAAATGTATGGTACATATATACACTCCTACTGTAATTGTAGTTATTCAATGAACACATATACATATATACAAAGTGAGAGAGAGTTATTAAAGTGAAATATACTACAGTACTAATTAAAATCATACATGATTGTCTTGCGTCTTATTTCGAAACTTTTCTGTAAGAACATAGATAGGTTTTTCTGGATAGTCTTATTATCAGATTTTAAAAGTTCAACAAATTTTGGTACATTTGGATGATTCCAGAAATATCGTTTAATATGACATTTTCTTATTTCGTGATATAGGGGACATTCTAATAAAAAGTGAAATTCGTCTTCTAGGGTATGACATGTATGACATTTTCTTTCATCGTATGGGATTTTATGTGGCTTGTGCCATCTTCCGGCCTCAACCTCTAACCTGTGTGCTGAGACACGGAATCTAGTGAGCGCAAACCTGTTTTTATCAAAATTAATGTTATCTAAGTAAGAATGAAAGTTGAAACTACAGAATAATTTATAAGTTCTTGCCCTTGTCGAATTTTCTACTTCGTTATTCCAAATTTGTAAATAATTATCTTTTACTCTTTGTTTAAAAATAGACAGAAACAATTTACTGTTAGCGACATTCTGATTAATCCATACCTCTGAAAACCCTGAAGTATCTAAAATATGTTTAACGGACTTTGCCCAAGATTTCTTATTTGGATACAATTCCAAGTCTTTAATCATCATATTGTAGGTAGCTTTAATGTATTTTGTATCTGAGCACTGTACAACTTTTAACCAATATCTAATAACATTAACTAAACATGTAATTTTAAGTGGGTATCGCCCTAATTCTCCATATATAAAATTATTCTGTGTTTGGGATCTAACGCCCATAATTTCTTTTAAAAATTGTAATTGGATGCGTTCTATTTGTATTACGTCATTGATACCCCATATCTCACTCCCAAAACAAAGTACAGGTATAATTAATTTATCAAATAAGTCTAACTTATAGCTCACACTCATTGATGGAAATTTTAAAAAATAAGATTTTAGCATGTACAAAGATTTTAGCGCTTGACCAGAAAGGGATTCATAAGTTTTTATGAAAGAGCCGCCAGTAGTAAAAACTATTCCAAGATATTTAAAATTATTGACTATTTCAATTTCTTTATCTTCATATAAAAATCTAATGTTTTTTCTAAGAGAACCTGCTTTTCTGAAAACCAGAATTTTTGTCTTATTTATGTTAACTGTCAATTTCCATCTATTACAATATTCTTCTAGTAAATGTAAGCCCTTTTGCAACCCACTTTCTGTTTCTGAAATGATAACAATATCGTCTGCATACAGTAATTAAAATATGTGTAATGTATCTATCTCAACTCCTTTAAACCCGTTCAAAACAAAATACTCTTCAATATCATTTAAATACATAGCAAATAAAAATGGGGATAAACTTTCTCCTTGTCTAACACCTAACATACATGTAAATTCATCACTTAACTTGTTGTTATACTTTACGCGACACGTTGTTTTGTAACCCTCATATATCGACTTTACAATATTAAACATTTTACCACGAATACCTAACTTGACCAACTTATACCATAGAATGTCTCTAACAATATAATCAAAGGCTTTAGTAAAATCAATAAAAGCTGCATACATTTTCTTATTGTCATTTATCAAGTGGTTAATTAAAGAATGTGAGACAAAAACATTATCTGTGGTACTCATATGTTTTCTGAAACCAGATTGAGCCTCTATATATACATTATAGCACTCTGCCCAATCAGTGAGTCTATTATTTAAAACTTTCGTAAACAATTTACTAAGAGTACTTAATAAAGTTATGCCCCTATAATTACCAGGGTCATTAAAACCACCCTTTTTGTGTAAAGGTACTACAAAACCTTCGGACCATTGGTCTGGAAAATATCCAATTTTAAATATTTTGTTAAATAATGTCCTCAGACACTTGAGAAAATGACTATCCTTAATCCCAGTTATAAAAAATTCATTTAACATCAGATCAGGACCTGCAGATTTACCATTTTTAATTGTTTACATGCTAGTGCAATCTCATTTTCTTCAATATCAACGTTTAATTCTTGAAACATAACATCTAGTTCCCCATTTAAGTACCTATCATTGAAATATATAACATCTTCATCCGCTTGAAAGAAAACTGATTCTGGATCATTAATTGATTTAAAATATGCAGCAAACATATCAGTGTTTAAAGTACTTTTTGTAATAGAATTTTTATTTTGCTGGCATGAACTTTTCAATAATTTCCAATATTCTTTAGCATTTTTATACTTGAGATCTTGTAATTTTCTAGTCTGTTTCAGTTCAAACTGATATCTTTTACTTCTAAGTAGAGATTTATATGTACTTCTCGCTTTAACCATTTCTATTCTATTTTGGTCAGATTTATCTTTCCTATAAAAATTTAAACAAGTATAAAAATCATTTTGACTACATTGGCATTCCTCATCATACCATGGCTGATTATTTGACGTACAACAAACGTTGGGTTCTTTTGAACTAATATTCTTTTTAAAAAGTGGATCACAAACATCCTCTATTTGATGGTAAAAATTGGATAAATTTATGTTGACGTCATCTGGTGATTCTGACATATTTATTTCCTCACAGAGATGGTCAAATTTAGTTCTAACTTCATCTTGATTCAATGAGTTTAAAAATGATCCTCTTTTTTCAGTATCCCATTTATAAATATATGCCATCTTTGGGTTTTCATCAATTGAATTAGTATTATAAACATTGGTAGTATCAGCATGATCATTTTTACAGGACTTAATAGAAAAATTTACTAAACAATGATCAGACACAATGTTTGGTTCATGTACTTTAAAGTTAAAAATATAGTCAAACATATCACTTTTACAAAGTACTAAATCAATAACACTACTGCCTTGAGCAGTCACACATGTAAATTTCCCATCCTTGTCATAATCGTTTCTACCATTCAGTATTCTTAAACCTGTTGATTTACATAATTCAAGTAATAACCTACCATTTTCATTTACTTTGGTATCTAAGCTATTTCTAGGTATTACAACATCCTCAATATAATCATCTGGTAGCAAGTCTAAATTAAATAATGTTTCATTTTCAACAAAATCTAATTTCTCTGCAATTCTAGCATTGAAATCACCTGTTAATACAAATTTACATTTACTTTCAAACATATTATCAAAATAATAGAGATCATCAACTAAATGTTCAAATATATTTCTATCAACAAACACCTGCCTACTACTACCACTTGGTATATTGTAACATAAACATAATAAGATATCTTCACTACATTCAACAATGTCACTTTTTATTTTCAACCATATTAAACAGTCTTCCACATTTTTCAAAAACTCAACAAAATCTTTTATTTCATCTCTTACATAAATAATCAACCCTCCACTATTTCTTTTGGAATTTTTATGTCTATCTGTTCTGTTCAAAACAAAAGAAACAAAACCATCAACTTCATGGTTGTAACTTGATTCTAACCATGTTTCTGTAAATAGTAATATATCATTATTTTTAAAAAGAGTTTTAACATAATCACAGTCAAGTTTACAATAATGTTTTCCAATCAGACCTTGTATATTCAATAAACACACTTTTAAACCCTCTACTCTACTCTCACTACTGTCCTATTTCTTGACATGTGTATTACCAACACTGGGTTGAGATTGGGTTTTGTCACTTGATGACGTAATTCTTCTATTTGCGGAGCATGACCTTGTCCTACGGGGAATCCCACGCTTTGCTTGACTGTTTGTGCGACCCTGTTTTTCGCGTGTATTGGATTGTTTACACGACTTGGAATTTTTGTTTTTTCTTTGTGTGTCACTTCGTGCTTTGGAATTAGACTTATCACTATCACTATCGGAATTATTTGCATCACTAGGTACGTTTATTGCTTTATTACATTCACTTTCGCTTTCACTCTCGCGTTGTGTATAACCACTAGTATGGTCACGTGGGTCACGTGACGACACACTGTTTACAAACACAGCTGACTGATCAGCTGTTCGATCACTTGGCTGAAACACGTCTCCGGACGACTCACTAGGCTTGCGATCTACCACTGTATCTGTGGAATATGCACGCTCGTGGTGTATAGCTGACATACGGGGCTCTCTTTCCTCGGATAGAAGATCTGTTCTCACAATCTGAAACCATTCAGGGAATTTGTCTTTTGTCAGTTTTCCATCAATATAAAGTACAGCAGGATATTTTGTCTGGACTTTCTTTCTGTCATACCTGGCCCAATACGCTTCCTCACTTTGGTAGAGTTGTTTTCTAGCCATGGCAATTTCTTTAGGATAGTCCCTGTCATCTGAAAACTGTGTAGTTCTCAAAATATAGGCCTTCCTCATTACAGTTTCAGTATCAACATAGTCTCTGTATTTTACAATAAGTGGGCGTTTAGGATCTCGACCTTCTCTGTTATTACCCAGTCTATGTGCTCTATCAATGCACATATCACTAGTGTCTATACCTAACTCTGCCTCCATAAAACTGAGGATCAAACTTCTATCAGATCTATGATTAGACCTCTCTGTTATTCCGTAGAATATCAAATTATTCCTTCGACTACGTGCTTCTAAATCTATAGATCAATATGATAACGCTCTTAGTTTATCATCTTAGATGCACGGGTATATAATGCAAAATATGTGTAAATTCCAAACAAATCGGATTGAAATTATAGAAGTAATTAACAAAAATGTTATCCCTTCTAAAGTCTATTATGCCTCATTTTGTCGACAATTCATTGGGTTATATACCTTCATGTACAATGGCATTTAGGTGAATATCAAATTCTCGGATATTAACATCATGACATTTTTTCAGTGGAGGAAGGTTGTATCCTTCAGAAAATGTGCACTTTTATATACATTTAGTGAATATTAAAAAAGTTACAGAGGCATTATCAGAACTTTCAGAATGCCCCTCGTATATTGCATGTTTCTTAACTTAGGACTTCTTGTGATTTGCTTTGAAGTTAATCGTTTCAAGTATTTATACTTTACCTTGAAGAGATATATTTATCTAAAGGTCATTACAATTACAATTCAACTTGTTCACAAAAACGCTGCTATTGACATAAGAGACAAACTTCGCTGTTCTGTGCTATGTTAGTAAAGTGATGTACATTTCTAGAGAGTAGAGACGGCGCTAAGCAAACATGTTACAAGTATTTAAATTGGTTATGACCCACGCTAGAGTTTGCATCATTTTTGTTGACCAACCAGTGCATTTGATTACCATCCAATCCTTGAAGACCGTTCTACTTTGAGCAAGGAATAATTTGAAGCTACTGTGTATGTGCAAGTAGGCCACGAGACTGACACAATTGATATCCGAGAATTAAACAAATTAAAACACTTGCATTGGATATTAGTAGTTGGATACCCCATATAAAATGTAATCGCCTACACGGCATTATTCTGACCATTGTAAAAGCTTACAAATTGTCCATGTACAGACCAATAAGGAGACACAAACCACGACTTTCTTGAGGCTTAACTGTTAACTATAACACTGGCTGAAAAACTAAATCGGCTTAAGTTTTAAACATTTTCTCCAATAATAATTTACCATGGTCGCTTCGCTTCCTTGGATTACTTTACATCCTCATTTTTTTACCTATACTATGTGCCCATAGATATGAACATATCTATGCTACAACATCCAAGTGGAACGTGATTTATAAACAGACACTGTTGATGAACAAGCCTTAGTGTGTTTGATTATATTTTGAGTCATTTAATTTAAAATATGTTAAAGATTTAGACCAACAACGTTTAATTGCATTCCTTTGCTTACCATAAACATGTTCACGCAAAATCTAAAACCTGAATAACAGATATATTGTGCACTCCATTATAAATTGTGTAACGTCAACAGTTGTAATTTAATTGCCCGAACCTTAAATAGCAAGATTATGTTTATTTATTTAAATGATTTTACATTGTAACGACAATGTTATCTTAACAAAGGCAATTATTTATTCTAACGATATTCTTGGATCCGCACATGCATTTGATATATTACGGTACATATATATAGAAAGAAAATAATACAGAAAAAATAATTCAGCAACTTAAGTCACTGGCTCAATTGCACTTTATGTGTACCCATGCAATTTTGCGACGTCGACAGCAAACGTTTGCATAATTTAGCGAAATGGGAAATGGGTCGGAGAAAAGATAGTTATAATTCACAAAATTGTCATAGACGAACAGTCCATGGATATGACAGCTATTATAAATACGCAGTAATTAAATATAACAAATGGCTTTCATCTTATCTAGCTATAAAGGTGCAATAATTTGACAAATATGGTACACATATAATCCATTTTGCCCGACTACATAGTGTATAGACTCATTTATACTATATGTATATATAATTACGAAATGTAAATATTTCCACATATAAATACGATTTACTTGGAATTAACTGGATACGGATTATTTTAAAGGTAATTATGTACTGCGTATTTTATATCTTTAGCGTGTAACTTGTATTATTGTACTTAATTTGATAAACAAGTTTCATTGAAATGCGTGTACGTAATTCTGCATTTATGTCGCATCCTTGTACAATACATAGAATAGATAATTTTATTCTGCCAATCAAGGGTCATTTAAAACTACATACATAATCAGTTTATAAAAACATAATGCTTTAAACGTAGTATATCAACCACTTATAAAACATTGTACAAATAAAGACATATACTAAACAAGTCTTAATTCGTATACTATATTTAATTGAGTGGAAACACCAATAATATAGGAGTACCAATCTCAAAGTAATAAGTAAATAAAGTCAAGTTTAATGTTAACTTGAACAAAACTAATGTGTGCACTATAAATATCAAAATTCAGCATTCAACGCTCTGACAAAGTATTGTTACCTAACAGAAGTTCTTTTCTTATATGAGTCAATTTAAAAATCCGCAGGTTTTCTTGTCCTCATTGAGTAACTTACACATAAATATGAGTAATTATATTAAAGCATTTATTATGTGCCGCTATATATACTGTATTTATAGTAACACAGCAAAACTAAATGATTTGTCATCAGTATTTTTTATATTTGGGTGTTTACTGCCTATAACGCAGAACAAATGAATGTCCAAGTACCACAGTGCCATGCGTTTATTAAGAGTATTTCATGTTGCCATATGTTATGATACAAAAACTTGTACGGTCATTTTGGTGGTGAATATTTAATAAAACACAGAAAATATACTGTTAACAAAAATAAATAATGAATATTGTAAAAAACATGTTTTATCCATGTCCCATAGCTTTGTGTCTTTGGTGTAACGAAGTCAATTAGGTTCCTAGTTTTACACCATGACCCCCTAAAATACCAAATCACTTCTTTTATTACGAAGATTTCATCATCCTTCACACAACAGCAATGCATGTCTTTTAATTGAATTGATAATTGGAAAGCTATTGACAATTCAATGTGGTCGTACTTTTGTCTTTGTCTGTGGTGTAACGCTGTTTATTATGCATCTGCAAGCATATTTTTCAGAATAGTTCTACTTTTGTTTAAGATATATGTATAAATGAGCATTGTATTGTCCTTATCAAAGTACTATAAACGATGTGTTTTTTTTACGATAACATCTCAAAAATGTCCATGGTGTAACAATCTAAATTTGTTACGCCACAGACAAAATGAGTACATTAACTATAAAGTTCAGAAATATAATGCTTTTTTTTAATTGCTTACGATTGCATTTCATGGACACAACTCTTGAAAGCAGATATGTGTTGCCAAAAGCATAATAATGTCCTTCATAAGAACACTACTGAATGTAATATTACTGTTACACCATGGACAATATCTGTAATGAATGCGACCTGAGTTAACAAATGACCTCCTTTTTGTGTTTGCGTAGAGCTAGTGGGTAGTACTGAATACAGCACAAACGTCTGTAATACCCTTTATTTTCAATTTATTCCTCAATTTGATCAATTAAGCACATTAATGTGTTTGTCCATCGTGTAACATACCTGTCCGTGGTGTAACAATGTATGTGGTGTAATAATGTAAATCAGGTTGTGGGATGAAAATGCAGGAAATGCTACATATATGAAATAAAACAAATAAACAAAACATTTTTGTTTGTAATATATACAATACAAAGTAATAAAAATGCTCTGATGTGACCATTGGCTCATTGTATTGCTATAAAATGTCCAGTGACTCATTCATTTTACAATTTCAGCAAAATGTATTCAGACATGAGTATTTTCGTTAATATGGACTTGAAAATCAGCTGAATTGCTGAATTTAATTTGTTTAAATATGCTTTGTTCAATTTTCTGATCGTTACAAAACGGACAATTTACTTCATTGATTTTAAGTTTGAAGTTAAAATACATATATATTGTCTTAATTAAGGGTCGAAACAATACATAAATGTCCAAAAAGAGTTTGATCAATAACATTGTACAATTAAAACCATTATATTTGACCAAAATATTTATCAAAGTGTGGGTGCTAAAAACCTGCGAATTTTGAAATTGACTCATATATACCAAGTAATTAAAGGGTGTAAAGGTCGTTCCGGTTTTTTAAAAAGCTCTTGTACACCAAATAAATGGATATATTTGGACCAAATTTTGCATTCAGTATCCTTGTAGAGTGACATCATGATGTGTACCAGTTTTAACTGATTTGACTGTCGATATATTTTCAAACGCCATGTATAAGTGTGTTGATCTTGTTTGAATATGACGTAAACGACGTCGCGACCGGATAAAGTTCAAAATACTCCCGTATTTAACACCTCATTTGTATCAGTGTGTACCTTCTAAACTTGTAATAAACTAAACTAATGTTTAACCTTATCTGAGAACAAAACATTTTCCGAAATATAAGGCTGTAAGAAATTTCTTTTGAATAAAAATGCCGTTTGTTGTCCCATATACGTGTTTTCTTTCTAAATGACGCGTTTTTGCCTTTTCAGACTTTGATTTTCAAATTATTTAGTCACTATTTACATGATAAATGAGACATGTCTTTGCACATGACTTATGATGTTTGTAGATGTTGTTCCTGTAATTTTCAGCCGTTAATTTGTTCACCGTCGGACATTTTCTTTACCCTTCTCTCAATGTTCGATTGACGTTTACATCACGTCATACTCGTCGAAATTTATACCAAGTACTTGCAAAGTCATAGATGTGCTCTAATTATATGAGTATCCGTCTTTCAGCCATCGATAACTTAAAGCCTAATGAATTGTTTAACAACATGAATGTCCAAAATGCCAAAATTCTGTTTGTCGACTCATCTTTAAAATTACAGTCGATGTAACGTTAACGCAGGCTGACTTCTGCGTTATTTAAATCCATGCCAACGATGCATATTTAAAATAAAACCAGACATAAATAATTCACGGTTTCTAAATTTAGTACTGTACCTGTGTTTCAAATTTAATACGATTTCGCTTGGTTAAAATAAAGAAACTTTCTTTACACCCTTTACTTAGCAAATGCATTTAAAACACATAAATTAGTACACCTAGTATAGCATATATCACATTAGAGTGTTATTCTGAAAAGACTTATAGGAAGCTATCATATCATATCCGTCCGTAAAGTAGTATACTTATAAATACCACATGGCTGATAGTAAATGATAGAATAGATAGAAATGATAGAAACCCGAGAATAGTTATATCACCCAAGGTGAATATTTAAGGTTTGGTATTATTTACTGTCACCCAAGCAGCCATGTGTTATTCATTTTATCATACCGAACAAAATTAAAAGCCTTTTACAAAATAAAATATCAACAAATGTAAGCAGCACTTAGATTGCCGTAATGATAATTTTACATACATGTACAATCTCAGTCCGTATAACTTTTTTTATATTTCCGGAATCAAATACGAGAGGTGTTCAATGTATATTTGAACAGAATTGAACATAAAATATTTTTCATAAATTTCACATCGAAATCGAATTGTGTCTATTCAATAGTGTATATTAATGTTTCAAGAGATATAAACAACTATTGTAGAATGTATATGTAATATTCTTAGAACAGAATCAACTATTGTATTCAGTGTGTTGATTTTAAGGCCCAAAACCCCCCAAGTGCTGATGCTTACAATTCGCTTCCCTAATCGATATTTCAATATTCTCCAGATTTAAATTCTATTGATATTTCATCAGGAGACTTCGGTATCCACTGTTTGGTATAATATACTCTCCAGTCTAATTCATACGGTACTTAATGACAGATTGTGTAGGGTGACAGAAAATTCAGTATTCAGTACCTTTTGCATAAATGAAATATGCGTTCACTTTTGTCCCCTTTTCAATCATTTTGAGTTCCGCTTTAACAAAATCAATACAAGACTATGTCATGAAAGCGACCGAAATACACCAAGCTTACCTAACTCCAACTTATGTCTATCCTCATGACCCTTTCTAAAATAGCAGACTCTGTCCATGTAATATTTTCCTCTTAAAAAAAACATTACCTCCCCAGGAACGACACATTTTTTCCAATCACGGTTCCGTAGTCGCATATTCTCGGGTTTCTATCATTTCTATTTATTCTATCATTTACTATCAGCCTCCGAGACATTTGTCTGCGCTCTTTTTTTCATTGGCATTGAGATAATGAACACCGCATTTTTTTCTAAAATTCTGCGTCTAACTTTTCGAAATAATTCGAGTAAAAACTGATACTTACTTTTTGGTAATTGGAGTTGCCCTTGATATCACAGAACCCATGGACATGGCGATTGCAAGTTCCGAACATTTTTGGTGTCATTTCGTCAAAACAAGCAGGTGAACGTATATCACCCTTCATATGACAAATATTACTGATTGTCTTCACTGACATTGGTACTTTATAATATACCAACACCTTTTTGATGCTTCTATAGGGGCAATTTGCCTTAAAAATCAAACCAAAACACAATGCCCTCTACAAGATTTTTGGTCAGACAAATGGTGCAAATATGAACAAAAATGAGTGTATTTACTTCTTAACACATTTTGTTACATGGCTCAATAGCAATAATAATTGATTTTATTGTGTAAGGATGTTAAAATGCGATGTTAAGTTTGTTAAAATATATAGAGTTGAACACCTCTCGTTGTACATATTTCCATAAATAGTTCATCTTCGTTTTTGCCATGTGTTATTACTATGTGATCGAACAAAATATCACCCGGGAAAATACATTGAGAGGTCACGTGAGGGATAATAAAAAGCACTACTAGTATTCAGTTCATATATTAATACATGTATGATATATGTCCCCACTGTAACTCGTCTATAAACATTTCCCAAAATATACTCGTCCAGAAACATTTCCCAAAATATAGTCGTCTATAAACATTTCCCCAAATATACTTGTCTATTTATAAACATTTCCCAAACTATACTGACTCGTCTATAAACAAGTCGTAAAGAAAAAGCCAAAATCAGGTGGTTTTGTCACACGACACAATCAAACTTTATTGGATGCATGACTATAATGATTATGATACCAATATAATAAGTCTATTATTTTCCAAGGGGGTTGCCGCTACATTCACTATGCATTATCAATGACTGGAAAGTGGAATTATTTTCCAATAACTGAATGAAATCGTCCAAATTCAACCTGCACCGCAGCATACTTATTATTGACACTAAATGCCAATATATGTAATTATAAATGCCTTTAAACCGCTTAATATAATTTTATAGAATTGGAACACATTGACTGTATACTGGTTTCATTTTGTTATTTGTGAAACTATATTTATTTTTATGTGCCATTTTGCTATTTCGTTGTCCAGCATATCTGATAAGTGTTGCCTTCAATGTACTATTATTATTTATTATTATCTTTTAGTAGAAATCTTGTTCTAATTGCAATAATATTCTTCAATTAAAACATCTAGAACTTAAGTTATGTCATAAATCGTGTTTAATTATGATATGGCGTGTGTTAGTTCACATATAACCGATTGTATGCGAACATGGTAGATCTTCATCGTGACAGGCAATTCGTCAATTACAAAAATGTGAAAATCGTGTCAGCACTTTATTTTATCAAACTACTAGTATATATTTCCGGCAGCATAGCTGGTTATTTCAGGTCTTAATTACTTTGATTATAGACGATGGTTTCCTCCAATGTTACGAAGTTAGTGAACGCTTCGATACGTCAACTGTCTTCTGATTAAAAATTATGATTATATGCACTTTATTCTCGTCCCAATCTATAATTTTATAAGTGATTTTTAAGTCTCCGTGCCTTTCGTTAACCTCTTATTAAACTATTGCTGTTTGGTGCTGCTTTGAGGATTTGGTCGTCCATGTGATTCGTAGTTATATGATTCGTGTTTTTGGTCGTACATGTGATTCGTTGTCGTCTGCTTTGTGTGTTTGGTCACCCATGTGATTCGTTGTCGTCTGCTTTGTGTGTTTGGTCGCTCATGTGATTCGTTGTCGTCTGCTTTGTGTGTTTGGTCGCCCATGTGATTCGTTGTCGTCTGCTTTGTGTGTTTGGTCGTCTGTATTAATTGTTCGACGTATGTTTTGTGGTTTATGTCGTGCATGCGGTTCGTTGACGTCTGCTTTGTGTGTTTCGTCGTCCATGTGATTCGTTGTCGTCTGCCTTTTGTGTTTAGTCGTCCATATGATTTGTTTACGTCTGCTTTGTGTGTTTCGTCGTCCATGTGATTTGTTGACGTCTGCTTTGTGTGTGTGGTCGTCCATGTGATTCGTTGTCGTCTGCTTTGTGTGTGTGGTCGTCCATGTGATTTGTTGACGTCTGCTTTGTGTGTGTTTCGTCATCCATGTGATTCGTTGTCATCTGCTTTGTGTGTGTGGTCGTCCATGTGAGCTGTTGTCATCTGCTTTGTATGTTTAGTCGTACATGTCAATCGTCGTCGTCTGTTTTGTGTGTTTGGTTGTACATGTCATTCATTGTCATTTGCTTCCTGTATTTGGTCGTACATGTGATTCGTAGTTGTCTGCTTTGTGTTTAAGGTCGTACATGTGATTCGTTGTTGTCTGCCTTGTGTTTAAGGTCGTGTATGTGATTCATTGTTGTCTGCTTTGTGGGATTGGTCGTCCATATGATTCGTTGTCGTCAGCTTCGTGTGTATGGTCGTACATGTGAGTCGTAGTCGTCTGTTTTGTGTTTTAGGTCGTGCATGTGATTCGTCGTTGTCTGGTGTTTGTTCCAATAATGCTTGACTGATTGATGTATACAGAGTGTTGTCGATGTGAAGCCCTAAAGCCATAGCTATAATACCAATTTCGCTGTCTGTCCGAACCGGCAGACGGCCAAATCCAAATTCTCAAAACACCCAATTACATTACATGCGCATACATGCGCAATAAAAGTAGTACGACTTGGACCTCATTAACCCGCCTTTAAAAATGCAGAACATCACTATTTAACATGACAGTTTCGTGTAAAAGTGTAAAAGAAATAGATTGAAGCAAAAATTGACATTGACAACAACACTATATGCGCTTAAAAGTAGTTAACTCTGATCTCACTAACCCGCATTTAAAAGTAGAAATGGAGATTTTTGCGTAGGAGTATACATGCTGTACGGACCGTTCCGATTGCATCATTCTTAGACCGGATTACATCCCCTATCACTACGTTTACAATGCAATGCCGTCACTTTGTGAGCTTGGAAAATAAGCATGATTTGGTATACAAAATATACTGATAACGAAGGTAATTTTGATAATTGGTGATCACGTTGTAATGGTGCAGAAATGGAAGCATGAAAATGTGACCGTAATTTCGATATCCGTTGATAATTTCGCTATGCTACATTCTCGATATCGTAATTACACGGTTAAACCCGTTTTTTTCCTGAACCGGAATTTTACGATCAGAGGGTAGCGGGAAATATGCCGTATAGCGGGGATGTATATAATTATTCTTGTTTCAACGTTTATACATGAGTCACATAATTCTATAAACAATTATTGCTCATTATCCATTTAACATATTTGTTTTTAAACTTTAACGAGTTATCCTAAAAAATGCTTTATATTTGAAGTATTGTATTTTATACTACACAGCCGCTTCCGTAGCTCGATACCAGTTGCGAGAAAATATACGCATTTTCAAGATAAATTATTTCAATATAATTTAGGCGAAATTATTGTCAGCAAGGGGGTAAAATAATGTTGTCATTGTTTAAAAGTAAGACTTAAGCTTCTAATAATTTGGTTAAAATAATCGTGATTTTTGTACCTGGTTGCTTTATACGCTATAATTTATGTCGACACCAGTTCACCATATATATAATATATACCACGTATATTCGGAATATCTCGCATATTGTCGCACAATTAATTTAGTAATCCCGGTAAACGGGTTTTACCCTGTAATGTCGACGTGGCGAATGTAGTTCAATATGTGAATGTGCATGTATATGTGTAGCACTATGTTAGTTATTTTTAAGTCTGATTTTAAAGCTAAAAGTGCACGAAATTGCACCAATTTAAGTCAAAACTCAAAAGAATATATTCACTGGGAGGGGACACTATTTAGTAGCACAACTTTAATTATTTTTAGGTCTGATTTTTAAGCTGAAAGTGCACGAAATTGCACCATTTTTATTCAAACATAAAAAAAATAATTCAATTAACTGAAAACACGCATGTTAACATGCGTGCTGAATAACCTCCAGTGGTCCAGATATTGAGTCCATACAAAGAGACCTTGGTAGATCATACATAAGTAGTCCAAACAGAGAGTTCAGCTTTTAGCTTTTATAATTATGATACTGAGTGTGTATCTTTTTCCATGCTTTATGATGCCTGGAATATCAGGAAAATGCACCGTTACAATAACAATATTAAAAAAAATCTCGACCGGGAGGGGTATCCCCTCCCCACCCACCCCTCTTGGCCCCCCCAGAAAACAAGTCCTGGATACGGCCCTGGTAGTGGTGATGAATAATGGGATTCTGGGATCTTTTGTTTATCACTATTAGTACATAAAGACATGGCCAATAGATTAACCCTACAACTTTCTAAGGTCAACATAACTGGCACCAAAAGAGGAAGTGTATTTTCTACAAAACATTTTTGATCCGTTTACATTTACTTTAGTTTAGTCAGTAAAGCTGAGCCCAAACCTTTAGCGCTTGCAGCGTTTTGATCTTGTTGTTTATTACTTTGATTTTTGTGGTGTCCTTGTGTGTTGCGCTTGTAATCTGTGATTGCGTTGAGGTTGCGTGTCTTTAGTGGCCTTAAGATTTAAAGTATTATTACAAGAAAGCAATGGTCATAACAGTATGTCTCCTATCTCTCAAACAGAAAAGTTGATAACAAAATAGGTCCAGCTGGTGAGCAGGGTCTCTAATTAGCGATTAGTCATCCGTATAATTGGCATGTTGCTTACCAATAACAAAGGGATGGTTAAGGGATACTCCTTGTCGGGCGTATAACGCGTGAAATTGTACATTCATTTTGTCATCAATTCAAGCTGTAAATTCACACCAGAGAATGCTAACGTCAAACTATATAAATACATGATAAGTGAGAAAAGGTTCATTATGTATACATAATATTATTCAAAGTAGAGATTTGTGATGTGATGTGATGGTCTTAACAATAGCTCGGAACATTAAGAAGTTTAAATCCTACATTTATGAGACTTCTAAAACAGAATGAAAGTAATACGATGTCATAAATGTCCACAATTTGTAGGAGTTTAGTCTGATTGCCGTCAATTGTTCTTCCTAAGCTGTTGAAATTGTCTATTCTTCAAAACAAGACATTTGTTTAATTCATTGATGTCACACCTGTAAGACATCAATTGACGAGGCGTAAAAAGAACATAGTAAGTCTCTTTATATGTACTAGTTATTTGTATGTTTTATGCCTATTGTGGTTTTGTTTATATCTCTTGTTGTGTTTTGCTTGAGTTTATGTAATTTATTGTATGTGTGTGTGTTTCGGTTGGGTTATGTTGTTTATTGTCTGTATGTTTACATAGTTTGGCAGACGTTGACTGCTCCAGAAACATTATCACCATTAACATATTTTAAAACAATGGTTTAGACTTGATCTTCATGTATTTGTTTTATAGCAGAATTGTTTGGAAATATTCTCAGGATGCACCAGCAACATTATCCAAAGACCCTAAAGTTACAAAGATCCAACATAGAACTTTTTTATTCGCGGTTAAACAAATACGAAATGTAAAGTTCTGTTTTAATGCAATGCATTTGTGTTTGATAAAACGCGTTAAATGTATGGAAAAAAGAAGCTTTCCTTGAGAAATGTGCAATGTTCGCATTTGAGGAGTCCGGGTTCACTGTATAAATAATTGAAACGGGCAATATAATTCTGACCTGAAGCCAGTTACATGTTGTGTTTGCCATGAAATATTGACTGTATGCTAGGTATGACGAACTGTTACTGGTCTTTTGAAATACTTAATCGGTCAACCAGGTTCATTCTAATTTCTGTTTAAAATATTTAAAATTACAAACAAGTATAATGACGAAAATTGGTAATGACAATTAGAAAACCACAAAATCTACTTAATTAAGATATTCAAGTTAGTAAATCGCTGTTCCATATAATGCATTATGGTGAAACCTAGTAATCAACAAAACAACGCATTTTTTTCTTCAATATATGCAGACGTTTCCTATCATTCATGTTGTCAAAATTATATAATATGTTAGAACACAAATATTGATTATTTGGGTTTATTTTATGTTTTTTGTATCATAGACTTTCACATAATTATGTCGTTGACTGCATGCGTCTACTTATATTACAGTTCAGTTAGGATATGGCGAGAGTAACGTTGTCGTTTATGAGTACACAACAGATTACAAAGACTGTCTGAACAGATCGAGCAATTACAGTATGATAGTTTAGCAGTGAACAAGTTTATGGCTGTCTATATAAGCCTTTATAAGTGGTTTTTCACCGTAATAGTGAACTCGACCGCTATGCCACTCTATTCATACCCTGACTTGACTATACATGGTTGATAAACAACTTATAACGTCCGAAATCGTAACAGTAATATATTCGTGAATTTAGAACTTGGAAATCACCAAAAGTTAAGGAATCTTCCTTCCGGTTCCGGTCAAAAGTAAACAAAGTCATGTAAAACATGGCTCCGTGGGAAAAGGAAAATAAAAGTGCTTCAAATACAATATAATCGAATAATTTGTTAGCGATAACCTATATAAATAAGGTAACAACCATGACATGAAAATTGCAGTTTTGTAAAAATTGAGTGTAAAAAGATTAATAGACACTCAATTTTACAAAAAATAAATATTAACTTTAATGATAAAGACTGGCTCGTGATCTTTGCTATACCATTTGAAATTACAAGTGATTCGAATTTTCAGTGGTTTCAAAACATAATACTTAGAATTCTCGGAACTAATTCATTTTTGTTCAAGATAAAGATTAAGCAAAGTCAACACTGCTATTTTTGTAATACGTCATCAGAAACATTTAAGCAATTTTTTGGCCATGCCCAGTAACTACAAGTTTTTTAAAACATATGTTTTTGCATAATGCCAACAAACCATCTCAATAGAGAAAATTTTATATTAGGCATAAGAGACAAAAAACTGTATAGCATTAAATATCTTATTCTACTACACCAATATATATATATACATGTACAACTGCAGATTAAAAGAGACTGTTCCAACTATTCAGTACGCTAAATACTATATTAGGTATCAATGCAATATATTAAAAGAAATACCTATTAAACATCACACCGTCAGCCATTTCAATGATACTTGCAATGAAACAACTGACCTTTTTAGCTGAATATACATATATTCAGCTAAAAAGGTCGGTTATTTCATTCCAAGCATCATTTCTATATATATATGTATGTATATATATACTAGTTCAGAATTTATAAAGTGTGTACTGGGATGCCCTCGACCCAGGCACACCTATATACGTGCATAATAAACAATCACTCCACCTGAAAACCAAATAATTTACATATATAGCCCCTATAGATATGACATTGAATGCACTAAATGTACTTAGAAAATCGCAGCATCATACAGCCAAAATATACAATTCACAATGAATATATAATTATATTAATGAATATTCATAACTGTTATAATGAAAAAGCATTTAATTGACTACAATAAGACTTTACATTACACAGTACTGGTATGTCATGATTTATATATGAAAACATCTTTGTCATAGCTTATAGAACAACATGGGACATTGTCATAACTCCATCTATTATAATACATACGTTATTTTATTTAGTAATCACATTTAGCATTGGTGAATAAGGCTATTTTAATGATGAGCTTGGTTTGAACAATCAATGCGTGAAATATTCTACTAAATACTAGTACTGCATCATTTACAAATATAACAATAAATGGATGTTTTACGAAATGTATCGGTATGATATATGTTTATTATATTACTGTATAATTTTCCCCTTTAACTAACTTAATGATTTTAAACGAACTGAGTGTGCTAGATATAGTCGTAATGATCATTAAAACGGCATTTAAAAAATATCAAAGTACTGAAGTACTGTTTCTTGGGGGATAACGCAAAGCTTAGTAATCTATTAAAAATTACCTTAAATGGTATTTGATTAACAAGTGTGAATATTGTGAAAAAAAATCAGAAATATCGCGCATAGCTGACTCATTTAATTTCATCTAACAAACCCATTAAGGCAATCCGTCCATGAAAAACTCAATGAACTAGTTTCAACTATAAAGGTGGGCTGAAACACGGACGTTAATTAAATTTGATTAAACTTTGTGGCTGAAATACCTAGTTTTAGCTGAGAAAAAGTATTAAAAAGACTAAGAATAACAGTAAATGGTTATATCATGCATCTGCATAAATAATGTTTGACGACAGTAAACAAAAAGAATATAATTATTAAGTAATTGGATAGGGGATAAATTGTCGCAAAAAAAACCACTTAAAACTACACTAAGTCAAAATTCCATAACTCGGGTACGAATAGCGCGAACGATTCATAAAGGGGACGAAACAATATGGTCTCGAATCTCGGCGCGAAATGTGTAAACAACACTGCTTAGAAAAGGGTCGTTCTAACGATAGACGCAAAATATTTAGCCGAAGATCTGAGGTAAATTTAATAGATGAAACGTCGATCAATACTATTTATCAATGCAAAATATTGTAAATAGTTAAAAATAAATTATTTTTATAACAGGAGTTTGTTGCTAAACTGTAAAATGAACGTTATGAAACCAAACAGTGTAAATTTCGTCTGCTTAACCTGGTACATGTACTGTAACAGCGACATTTTTATCAACCCTCAAAAACCATTAGTCATTTTACAGCGCGTAGGAATTTATTCGCACAAAAACATTAACTCACAGAAGAAACATTCCAAAAATTCCCGCAATACAAAGAAATAAAAAATACTTCAATTGCTAGGGACAAATGTTCTTACAAATGCTTGAAAATTATGATTTTGGTTAGATTGGCTGGACCTTGTTTTTTGCTCGGATGAATTGGTTGTGGAAAAATTACATGGGTAAAATCGTAGTGATTTCAAAAGTTGGTATATAACAATACTTGGGGGAAATCCCCCAAGTAAAAATCACTTCCAATAGGAAATTAATTTAGCATTCGTTGCATTATTTCGTGACTAGTGAGATCACAGTCATATCGTTCAACTACAAGCTAATGGACTTGTGAAGGGATAGAGTCATTGAAAGCATTCGCTACCTGATTACAAACTACAGCACGTTCTTCAAAATTCTAGACAACCCACGGATTGGATCGATGAAATAGGCCGAATTGTAAGAAGGATTTTCTACAAAACGGATGATTTCAATTCCGAAACTGCACCACACCTGTAAGGAAAGTACTTTTCGAAAACGTCTTAAAACTTTACGATTCGCTAAATTTGGTTGGCGAAAAACAAATTGCATTTCTAAATGCAGCTATAATTGAAAGACTCTGCTGCAACAAACCTTCCTTTTATGGTGATATGATGTATCCATTTCGAAATATTTTGGTCATGCTTACCTTCGTGATATTTTTATCAAGACGATTTATCGTTTAGGACTAGGCGGATCTTTGCTTGTTTAGTTGGGAATTGTGCCTTGTATGTGTTTTATGTTTCTTGTGCTCGGTTGGTCCAGTTGGATATTGTGCCTCGAGCGTTTTTGATGTTTTCTGTGCTCGGCAGGTTAAGTTGAGTACTCAGCTGCCTTCCCTGATTGACTTAATATAATCTGTTTCTTAGAAGACGTTATACCATTCATGTTTATTTCTGACTGTTTCTGTTGTGTGTTACTTTGTGTGCTGCCCTTTGGACATGTGCTCATCCTTGTTACCCGCTGTTGTTCATGACTCTTACTGCAGTTGACTGACTGAGGCTGTAGTATGTCGTGTGCTTATAGTTGTATGTTATATTCGTTTCATGTTTATAGCTTGGACTTAGGCCGATTTTAACTTGTCCAGTTGGGCATTGTGCCTTATATGTTTTTTATATACTTTCTGTGTTCGGCTGGTTCAGTTGGGCACTGGGGTGTGTGAAGCTGGCAGTCCACTGTCCAATGTCCATTCTAGCTGTCCATCATTGAATTAGAATTAGAGATAGTTCTCTAATTCATTATTGGACAACTGTCCACTGTTCATTCTAGCTGTCCATATAATTAAATATGCTGGACAACTGTCCACTGTTCATTTTAGCTGTCCATCTAATTTATTATGCTGGACAACTGTCCACTGTCAATTCTAGCTGTCCATCTAATTAAAAATGCTGGACAACTGTCCAAAGTAGCTGTCCATTCTGAATGTCCATCCTGGCTGTCCATTCCTATATTTGTTCAACTGTCCATCTGTATTAGTCATCGCTGTATTTGTATAAAATATACCACCTCTCCATTGTAGCTATCCATTCTGAATGTCCATTCTGGCTGTCCATTCCTATGATTGGTCAACTGGTCATCTTTGGTATTTGCTTTTATATCACAAATATACCAACTTTCCAATGCAGCTGTCCATTCTGGCTGTCCATTCTGAATGTCCATTCTGGCTGTCCATTCCTATGATTGTTCAACTGGTCATCTTTGGTTTTTGCTTTTATATCACAAATATACCAACTGTCCGATGCAGCTGTCCAAAATGGACAGCCAGAATGGACATTCAGAATGGACAGCCAGAATGGACAGCCAGAATGGACAGCCAGAATTGACATTCAGAATGGACAGCCAGAATGGACAGCCAGAATGGACAGCCAGAATGGACAGCCAGAATGGTCATTCAGAATGGTCATTCAGAATGGACAGCCAGAATGGACAGCCAAAATGGACAATGGACATTCAGAATCGACAGCCAGAATAAACATTCAGAATGGACAGCCAGTTGACAGTGGACAGTTGTCCAGCATATTAAATTAGATGGACAGCTAGAATGAACAGTGGACAGTTATCCAGCATATTTAATTAGATGGACAGCTAGAATGAACAGTGGACAGTTGTTGTCCAAAAATGAATTAGAGAACAATCTCTAATTCTAATTTAATGATGGACAGCTAGAATGGACATTGGACAGTGGACTGCCAGCTTCACACACCCACGGCACTGTGCCTTGTACATTGTTAAATTTTCTGCTCGGCTGGTGAAGGTGTGTGCTGCCGTCCCTGTCTGACTTAAAATTATCGTTTTGTAGTTGTAGTCTGTGGTGTTTCTAGTGTGTATATGTTCGTGATTTGTTGATGTCTTTCATTGTCTACTGTTTCTGGTGATTTTTACCCCCCCCCCCCGTGTTATTATATTTTCTTAGACGTCAACGTCTTTTAAAACAGTCTCACAAAAAGATAGTTAAACATTTATTGTGAGAACAACAACTATAACATCAGCTGATGTATTGCTGACATTATATTTAATTGTTACATTCAACTACACGTAAAGTATTTTATAATTAATAGATACATCGTATAATGTATGTGTATGTTTAAGCGATGCTCTAGTGTTTCATTTATTGTTATACTACAATTTATGGATTCGTCCAAGTGTGAAACTAGCGTTTGGTATCTAAGGTTGATATAATATAAAAGTACAGTGACTTAGAACATGATGATAGAACCTAACGATGTCTCTAAAATAAAAGCGATCAGACATTCCAGGGGTCAATGTCGAAAAAGGATGTGATAGGGCGTAAGAGGTGGCGCTGTGGAGGTAGTTTAATAATAAGCAATGTCGACAACTAATTCATATTGGCATCCATATTGACCTTGGGCGACGTCAAACTATCTAAACTTAAGTAAAATACATATTATCTTCATTTGATATGCGCCCTTGACATATAAATGGTAATCATCACTAAAACTTCGAAAAAGATAATATCAAGTCAGACAGAGAAGGCATTACTCAGCACATACAAGATACAATGCCAAACTTAACCAGTTATGATCCGCCCCAGTCCAAACTGTCGAAATTCTGAATGAAAAGTTCGCTCCTCGGTCTCCTATGCCACCTTTAACTCCCCATCACCGTGCAACTTATCGGTGAAGTTAATGCAATTTAAATAAGTTGTGTCGGAAGGAAACTGCTACAGATGCCATATTTTGGGTGGCGCGGTGGCTAAGTACACATGTATGCGTGTAGTAGTGGTAAATTGAAACAGCTGTTTATCGTATAAAGTACGCACATAAACTTGTCGCGATAGTAATAATTACTGTACACTTGATAAACAAAGTTGCTCAGCTGTTCAGAATAGTAGGGACGATTATCGAGTACCAACATTTGTGTAGTCAAACAAGTTCAACAACAGAAAAATTGTTTCTGAACTACTAAGTTTGCAACTATAGATATGTTCTCTGTGTTTCGAACCCGTAATTGTAATTATGTGTATGTTTAATCTCTTTAATATTTTAGAGCTTATAGTAATAATTAAACAATGGAACACACCTTAAATCTAAAGACATTCCGTCTTATTGTAGGGATTTCGCTTGAACATAAACCAAACCATAGACAACGAATATATGTATTGTGATTTATACATTAGTCGGTAGTATTTTCGAAACGGCATTTATCAAATGGTGTGTCTGTGCAAGATGATACTTGCTAGACAAATCCGTTGCATGTTATAAGATAACGTCAGTTCGGCCCGACAGTCGATTTGATCGTTTCTTTACAAGCATCCAATGTAACAGTTATCTGTATGGACACACCACTATACACATGTCATGAAACATGTCATTTAGAGCATATCATTGTCCTATTAGCATATATACGTGAAATGAAATTCAAAGTTCAGTACGGTCGTATACTACATGTTTACAGTTTTTTTATTAAAATATGCGAATACTCTACATTAAAATTGTTATGACTATTTGGGTGCACGATCGAGCGGTTGAAGGTACGATAGGACAGCCGAAGTCGCGATTTGAAATCTGGCGGTTGAAGTTGTGTTTGAAAGGCACGAGAGAGCGATTTGACGGCATGGTCGGACGATTGGACGATCAAAGGCACGTTAGGGCAATATGAAAACATAGTCGGGCGGTTGAAATCGCGATTGAAAGGCACAATAGGGCGACTTTAATACACGATCGGACATGAAGTCAACTTTGTCGTATTGTTCGCCTTTTACCATTGCTGCGTTGGTATGGAAAATAAGGGAAAATACGACATGGTATAAATCAGCCTCAATAAAATCACGAGAGCGTAGGAACCGAACAAGTAATGTTTTTTGTAGATAAAACACTGATGCATATTTATTACCAACTCAATTCAGATTCTAACGCAGAAAAATTAATATTCTTCATTTGCCAACACTGCACGAAACGAACGTCATGGAACTGCTTTCTTCCTATGAACACTACTACGTTATTTTGCTTAGCTTTGCGTTAACGTTAATTTATTTATGTCTGTGTGTCCTCTACGTGCATACATGTACTCCTGATGGTTGTGTGAGAACAGATATTATTTATAGACTGTTACAGTATTCTCGAAAACTATCCATAAGCGAAAAAAAAGATTGACGAGCTTTGTGAAAATTTAAGCCAGATGGCACAACACGTCGAAATAGTAATGATCTATATTTACAATACGCTCTTTATTAATGACCCTGTGGCAAACCACAGGTAACTGTATCAATAATAAAAAGCAAACATTTTTCTTTTATAAATTTATATTATTTTAGAAAGGTTTATAACACGGGAAATTGACCACACAGTCACTGAGGTGCAGTTTATTTTTAATAAACAGTTCATTGATACTGGTGTTATTTTGAATATATTTAAATAATAAAAAAATAGAGAGTTTCGTCTTTAATTTCATATAAATATTTTTAAAATCCGTCTGTAAAGAAGAAATTAAACACATATGGCGTAAAATCACTTTCTTTATTTCTTGTTTAGAATAGCGTTATCGTTTCTATCGAATGCGTCTCAGTGACTGACTGGACACTGTGGTATACATTTCATGGTATAACTTTTTAACTATTTGATCAATTTCGATGGAATTGTGCATGGAGGTAGGTCTAACGATGTTCTCTATGAAAATAAATACTTTATGAAGATATCGGAAGCTAATTCTTGTTTTTGATACCATGAAAATCTGACCACTTTAATACAAATTCCCCTTTCAAAGATAACATTAATTTTATAAAATAGTTTTTTACTCTTTATTAATGATACAGTTACCTGTGTGGCAAACCTGATGCTTTCTTAAAATCCGTTTGATGTGGAACACACAAATGGTGTGGATGGCAAAATGTTCAGCCAAGCTATAACAGTTATTCAGAATATGTTATAACCAATGAAGCCCCATTTTGTAATTAGGGGCGTATAAGTGAAGAGCAAGATGTCTTAGCTTACCGGATGTGGTGTCATGCTACAACTGATCATTGGCGTACTGATGTCGAATATTGTGTAAGCGTTTTATCTAAGAAAGCTTCGCCACAAACACGCATTTCCTGAACTAACAACGATTGTACGTGAAATGTACTGTGTAAGCATTTTATTTTCTGACCACACACTGAAACAATTTTTGTCATGTCATGCTTTATATTACCATATCACGTTAAATGCGTAATCGTCGACCATCTGTACATTAATAAACTATTTAAACACATTGCACCTGGACAAGGAATGTAACCCCTCGCTTAAACATGTGTTGTTGACACATCGTAATGTCTGTCTGACCAGTGACCTCTGTCCACTGACCGACACCCACGCGTACATACATGCAATGTGTCGTCTGTCATAATGTTCAGTTACATAAACGGTAAGAGCTTCAAGTAGGTTATTTAATCGTGTATTGTATCGTTCAAGTAATTATTTAGTAACGTAAATGCTGTACCACTGACGAAGTCCGTCGCATGAAGTTGGTGGAATATACAATGTACATACTTATAGTACACGTGATTATTTAATTTTACATTTTATGCGCGCGCAATCGTGAAAAACCATAACGCATTAGACCTTTTCGACTGGGCTGTTTCGTGGAGCAGGTTACAGTCTGGTTCCCGTTCTAATTTAACAGTTGTATTACTGTATAGATAAACCACAATCGTTCGGGCGTAACTGTACTTTTAATAATGAAATAATCCAGGTAAAAGGGGTGTATTCGTAAAAGAAATATATTATTTGAAATTGTAGCTTACATCGTCCTCCATGGCGCAGTAGGCTAAGCTACTGCTTATGAAACTAAATAGATTTTTTGTCTGGGTTCGAATCCCACCCATTTTGAATATTTTTTAAATTTTGCTAAATAAAACATTCGCGTGCATGTCTATTTTTATATATATTTCTAAAATATATCTATTTCCTTTGTACATTTTTTCTGTATTTTAATCCTTGAAAACACTCCCACGTCAAGACTGTTGAACAGAGATATCGGTCAACGGTCACCCGAACTGTGCTCCCTGTATTACCTGAGTAAACGCTTATTAATGTTGAAGTTTCTAAAGAATATTCTTAGAGTGGTGATTCCAATTCTAATTCCAGCGAAACCAATGATGAAAATATTTTGTAATTCAACCCGATTGTCATCTGAGCAATAAATACAATATCCAGGGCAGGCTTAAATCGTCAAAATAAACGAAACAAAGCAACTTTGTATTTAACGTTAAATATAAATTTAATATTCATTAAGTAATAAAATATATGAAAAAACACTCATGTATTATAATAATAAAATTATTGAAAAATAGTTTAGCAGCGAACTCGAACCCACAGCCTATATAAAAAGAAATGTTCTGAGTACAGACTAGTTCAGAGTATAGATCATCTTAACCACTAGGCCACGCTGTCAACTTGAAAGATAACGTGAATTTATAAGATATATTCATAATATATTGGAAAAATAACGGTAAATATCGTTTCAACCTTAGCAAATGAACTCGCCCAAAGGTCATATTTCGAAGGTCGTTGTACACCTATAGTAGTGCTGTAATTGTGCTGTAATTGTGGGGACGGGAACGAGGCTAAAACTTGCTTCACGAAACAGCCCAGTCGAAAAGGCCTATTATCAATAACGGTTACTCGTCGTGATTTGTTATACATAGTATAAGATGGTCGCAAACAGCATGGGTGGGTCTAATGCTATTAAATTAACATTAACATACGTTATACTATCCGTAAATATCGGTAGGCGATAAGTAGGTCGCACTAGTTGCTATTAGTGCTGGTGTTTTTTAGATTCAACGTTGATGCCATAGTGTCCATACCGTTATGGAGTTCTTCAGTTATGTTGACAATGCTTCGTTTGAAATATGATATCAGATCAAACTACAATGTCATATCAACAGATAAATACATTTTTATTAATTACAATCTCATTGATATTCAATATTTGAAACAATCTTCACTGGGATTATTAAACAGTAATAATAATTTTTCCTGTCTGGAATATGAGATTCAATACAATTGCTTCAGAATGAATAACATTAAATTCAGGAACGTTAAGTTTGATTGTGAGAGTGATTGGTAAATCAAACTTATCTATTATTTTACGTACTTTGTGGTAAAACAACATGATTGCTCTTGGAACTCTTCAATACTGTAGGTATGCTCTTAACGTTGAAGTTAGGAAACTAAATAATTATTTTGAAGTGACCAAGTATACGCCTAAACGCACCGCTGGCTCACAAAGATATATGAAAAAACTCGGGTAACTGCCCCGAATACCCTAGTACTTTTTGGGTCTACACATCAAAATGTCTCCAGGTACGCCCCCAGTAAGCCGATTTTATTATACATGTATAGTAACATAATTACAGTCGAAAAGTTGGAAAAGTGACCGTTGCAATGATGTATCTTATTTTGAAGGGGTCGACCTTCATTTTGGAATATTTAAAGGACAGTAACTCCAAATGCTTACATAGTGTATATAGGTGATACAGCTACTGTGCATTGCAATAAGTTATTCAGCGTATAAGGTCAATGAGTTTGGTTCTTGATTTAGAACGTCACGATTTTACTGTCAGCATTTCTCACTTTCGAGTTTTATATTTATCATTAGACGATGATTTAATATAAGATTGTGAATACTTCTATTCTAGCATTATCAGGTCGAGCAAAACGTCAAACTAATCATCTATAAGTGTTAAAATAGCTGGCGTTTACATAAATAATTTTAGCTGAATTGGCAATGTGTACTAAAATAAACCGTACATTGAGGTACATGTATAGTTGACAAGGCAAGCAACAAAAGCCGTCTTGCATTTGCAAGCAATAATTATTCATAAGTTTCTAGTGTATATTTTGTACAAGTGTTATTACCGAATACAACCGGTGAATATTACGTAACACAGCTGT
This sequence comes from Spisula solida, assembly GCA_947247005.1. Taxonomy (NCBI): domain Eukaryota; kingdom Metazoa; phylum Mollusca; class Bivalvia; order Venerida; family Mactridae; genus Spisula; species Spisula solida. The sequence goes on from OX365951.1 coordinate 39,124,865, forward strand.
ACGAAGATACGAGCGTTTGGAAAGTTTTGGAATAGTGATAGTGACTACATGTGTACAACGTATTTGCCCTGGACCAACACAAAAGGCACGACAGTGGGATACTTGCTGGATCTTAAAATTTAAATAACCGTTTTGCATTTTATGATTATTTCGGATGATAAGTGCATGCTTTCGCATCAAGGACTACCAAAGTGTAACGTCAAATACAGCTACGATTTAGTAACTGTTCATCTGAATTAGAGCAGCGGCCGTAAGGTAATTGACGAGTGGAGCAAACTTTTAATGCCGATTTTATGATTTACCGTATTAACGTGTCTCGCCATATCCATTGATTGCCGCTTATTTTAAGATGCGTAAGCCAGCAGTAACATATTGTTTCCATCTTTTTCAGGCGTTATGTATAAGATAGACAACGAACAGTTTTATCTACATCATCTGAGGATGCTGTAATACGTTTTACACCGTACACAACCATACAATCAAGAACCAACTGTAACGGTCAGTGCTGTTGGTATCTGACAATAACTTGAACTAGGAACTTGGACAGTGTAGAGAAATCCATTAGGTTAGTACAATTGCTGCAGCATTTTATTTCAGTATCTACATTATACATGTAGTATGTTATGATATAATTATGTTATGTTGTTCTTGACGATTTGCTGATATAAACTCTCAAAATGGAACTTGGATAAACCACGCACGTTATTGAATATACCTTCATGGATCAACCTCTAAGTAGAAGCATGTTTAATTATACCTGTATATATAAACTTGTCTCATGTGTTTTCTTCATGTGTTAGATCTTTTATGTTTCTGGCGTCTCCCCTATGTACGTTTAACTAGAGTGGTTGCATCTGCACACACGGTTTGCTCTACACTACACTACACTACACTACACCACACCACACCACACTGCACTGCACCGCACCGCACCGCACCGCACCGCACCGCACCACACAACACTATACTACACTACACCACTCTTATCTCCATTGTGTGGCATGGTGATCGAGTTTTAAGGGTTTGACAACGGAGCGAGAACTTCCTGCATCGATACCAAAAGAGCTCGATTATTTCTGAAACGCTTTTCAATGGTTCTCACCAAATTAGAGATTGAGATAAACGGGTTGGTAACCCAGAGGTAGTCCCGTGTGTGTCGGTGCTATATTTACAAAGTTAACATTAAAGAACAGATGAATATATTGGAAACAAGCTAGGGTATCGCACCCGTTGTATCACACACATTTTGTTTATGTCATTTCCCCCAACCCGGAAGTCTTCAGCCAATTTGACAGGGATAAAACCGGATGACCACAATCTAACAACTGTTAGTCGAACTCAAACAAAGAAAAAGCAAACATACCATTTTTCTCCGATTTTATATTAGCTTTATTGTCCATTTCAGGTTATACGAGAAAAATGGCACATTTATCCATTTACACAAAACAAACTTTGATCGGTTTAGTATGTGTCCTTGCATACATAGTGTTGTACGTGGATTGTACACATCAGCGCTGGTGGATATATGGATGTCAATGTTCTAACTGGGAATCTAGGGAGTCCGTTAGAGAAGTGGTGATGAATTCATATAGGGGATTATTTGTGGGTAGAGACGATCTAACTAATCTACCTGTTGTAAAATTACACAAAAATCCTGGAGAATCAAGTATAACATCATATGTGGCCAACACTTTACCACATATTAACCGGTTCATGAACAGTCGATGTTGTTCAACGTAAGTTTGGTGTCTTTTATTGTCTGTGTTTGTCGTAATGTTCATCAGACGGATATCTTGTTGGGTTTATTTGGTTTCTTATGTATCTATCAATCTAAAACATACATGCTCGTTGTACATTAAGACTCAACGGCATGTATAGATATTTTGTTTATTACTATTGCCAATGGCGTTCGATACTGGTATTATAAGGGATGTTTTTTCGTCATACCATTTCAATGTGCATCACGTTATGGTGCTTTGCAAAAATAAAGTAAAATTGTCAATTAATTTCGTTATTTTGGTATAGTTGTCTGTATATCCCCTAACCAGGCTGACATTTAAGATAACTTGCGAAGCATCGGCATTATGAAGTTGCTTAGTACCAAAATTCAATAGGGTATTCTAACATAGCACGTGAGATTTGCCTTCTTTACGTATATTGAGCTTACCATATTTTATTACCGCGATAAAATATAGCTGATTGGTGACGTCACGTTTGACGTCATATAAAGTTTTCTAGTATGACATATGACGTAACGGTGACGGTTACGTTCATATGAAAGAAAGTAGTTTGACGTCAACCTGTCTTGTTGTGCTATAAATGGCAGAGCATTTGCGATGTTAGAATCGAAATAATAAATAGGAGCTGTGCTTTGTTGTGTTATAAAATATAGGCACTCGTTTGAATTCTTACATTAAATCACTCGTGCTACGCACTCGTGATTTAATTACTACGCATCTAAACACGTACCTATATTTTATTACGCAACAAAACATAGCTACGTATTCATTATTTCTTAATTAATACCCAATATAATTAACACTGCTAACACTTAAAGTGCCTGAAATTTGTTCGCATTCGATGAAAACGAATTGCAAAACGAAACGAATACAGTCAGGTCTCGATATAACGACACCCGATATACTGACAAATTCATTATACTGACATCATATTTTTGGGAAGAAGTATTAAAACGCTCTTTGTATCAATTCAGTATACCAAGACATACTCGTAACAACGACATTTTTCTTGGAAACAAACAGCGTCGTTCTATCGAGACCTGACTATACCTCGTTGATGTTTACGCTTTAGCTTGTTGATGTTACAGTTCAATCACGTGTGTATTACATAGTTCACACAAAGTGTGGGAAGGAAACTATGCGTTATTTCTAAAAGCAACAATACCGAGTGCACTATATCAATAGTGGTTTAAGTAGCTTTTTTGCCATAAATCTTTCATGAAGCAACCGTCAGTGGCTTTCTATATTTCATAAATTCTTGGTTAGGTAGGAAAATATTTAGTCTGATCTGTGAGTCAGCACCTTTAAAATGGGATGGGAAGAAGTTGTACTGCATTTCGTTTTCCTTTCAGTTTATCGACTGTTAACGACTTATGTATAAATGATATATATATTTTAGTATATGTGATAAAATTACTTGGAATGCTATTTTAATAATTAATTAAACTTATGGTAATTCAGCTTCATGATATGCATGTTATTTTTCAGCGATTACCGGTATGAAATCTTCAATGTCACCACGGTGTCTAAACAAGAGTTTAAAGTTGTCCATTTTGACAAAGCATTTCAATTTGTGCCAACAGGACGTTGTCTGTAAGTAACCGGTTAATTTCCTTTCCTAGAATGGGCCTCAGTCAGTTAAAACAGGATAGTACCAGTTAAAGTGTATTTTCAGATATATATATACCAGCTTTATATAGCGCCTCACGTTCGAAGGCACTTTACATTATAGTGTTGCAGCCACAAGGGCACATGTGCATCCTCTACCAGTGCAGATACAGCATGATCTGACCAGAGGGAATGCTGAGAGAGACATTAGATACGGGCATGTCCGGCGCTGCATAAGTGCGCTTAGCTCTTATTTCGAATAGACAGTCTGGTTCTTTAATGTGCCCTGTGTATAGCACCGATACACAGCTTCCTGGCACCTTTACTCAGATACTTTGCTGACCACACGGTCAGATTTAGCGGGAAATATTATAAATATTTCAGAAATGTCAAGTTCCGATGCCGGGGATTCAACTCATGACCTCTAGATTGACCGTCCAGTGCGTTACCACTGAAGTAAATCCGCTTATATGCGTCAATTCAACCCACTGTTCATTTACCCACCGATCATTGATTTGCAAGTCGGCTGTTACATTCGGCGCCGCTGTCAGCTGTAACACATTTGATTTTGACCCTTCCATGTATCCAGTTATACAACTGGCTTAAGTACATGGAGCATGTGGGTTTACTTTGCTCAGAGACGTGGTCCAGACAGGGATCGAACCCGTGACCTCTCCATCCCCTAACTGTAGGCCGCCGCGCCCCTATGAATAATCTGTAATAGTAGTATCTTATCAAACTGAGATTTTGCTCAAATTACTTACCTAATTATTGACAAATCTCTAGTTAGAGCTTTTGAAATCTGAAAGATATAAACTCCGGACGGTGCTTGGATTTGGCAACACCGATTATAACTCGGGCATAGTTTCAACACTATGCGACCATACTTGGGTTGAGATTTAGCAATCATCGTAGGATAAAATAGTGGAGTTCATGTTTCTTTTATTTTGAGACAATGCGGTGTATTCTATGTAATTGTTTACATTTTAAAGTTACTGTAATTAATTCAACTTGAAGTGTTAGACGTCGAACTCAAACAATGCTATTAATTACGTGTCTGTTCGTTGAGTGTATGTATTATGTCTGTTCAGTTAGTGTATGGCTACTAATACACGTCAGAAAAACTGTTACCGTATAACAACCGGTGAAAACACGAATGTTGAGTAAGGCAAGCTATCGACTGAAATATGTTCATGTTACTGTGAATGTGACATATGTGAAGTAGACAGTTAGCTGTTAGTTGTTCATTCAGCAGTGAAGTCAAAAATATGAACAACTGACAGAAGTAACTCAGAAGTGAACTCAATAGTGAAGTCAAAATTTAAAAATTTGAGTGAACAGCTGACAGAAGTGAACTCAAACGTGAACTCAGAAGTAAAGTCAAAATTTTGAGTTCACGTCCCTCAGCTGTGAATTCAAATTTTGACTTCACTTCTGTGTTTACTTATGAGTTAAGATCTCTCAGCTGTTCATATTTTTCGGCGTTAGCTGTCTAGCTTGAATATTGACCCACTTTAAAAACCAATGAAACGTTTACAAATATCTCCCCACGGTATAGATTTTAAATTGTCATTGGTCACAATATGGTAAAGTTAATACAAAAAGTTTGATGTTGTTTTGTATGTTTTTTGTATTCGTAGTGTGTTGAAAAGTATAGTGGTCTATAGAGTGACAAATGTCCGCTAACTTTTTCCAAGCTATGTATCTCTGTTAATGCGCATGCCTTACCATGACCTCGGTGACTCATCGAAAACAGTCATGCGAACATCTTCGGCTGTTATCGACTACCGCTTACACATGTTGACATAAACGCTGTATAACTTTTTTTAAAGATATGCCTTCTTACTTCAGTTCTGAATGAACAACTAACAACTAACTGCCAACTTCACAGACCTCTGTATGTAGTGTATATTTTGCATTTAGCAGCTTGAACAGTACGTGCAGTAGAGGTGGGGAATGTATACAGATGTACCGTCATCATTGGATGTTAGTGTGGGATGAACGACTCAGTACATGGCCACCAGTTACCTTCCTTCCTGTAGAGGTACCTTCACATTGTCAGTGTGTTAATGTGGGCAAAACTGTTAAAAGACGGAAGAAGAGAGAGTAAGTATCGTATACAGGAGATTGCCCAGAGTTCTCTCCCCTTAAATAGCATGTTTTTATATTTCTTGGTTTCGAAATACATGTACACCACACTCTTATGAATATAACGAGATTTCCTCTTAACGGTTGTAAGCTAGTCCGGTTTCCGATGCATTTGTTAGTAGCTGCACGTCACGTATAAACCAATAATTGCGACCTCCATAGAAGCATGCGACAACAACAACAACCAACATGTATTACTGAAAGGACAAGCACACTTAAGCTACCTTTATTGTGCTGGCAAAGATATATGTCAAGTTCACAGTAATATATGTGAGGTAACTGTGTATGAGTTTTGTCGCTTAAAGAAAACAAAATCGTCGTTTTTTATGAAGTTACTTAAAACCCTAAATTGTTTACAAATGTAACAGGCTCTTGTATAATACATGATAGTATGATTGTCTCACATGTCCCATACGAAGGTCACCAGTTTAGCTAATGTATGATAAGATAAAAAGATAAGATAAGATAAATTTATTAACGTCTCACTCTCGTACATGTTTGTTACAAATATACATATAAAATGATAAAAATGTAAAACATGCACAAAACCACTCAATTTGAGTTATGAGAGACAATATTAACGGCATAAAATTTCAAGTATACATACAAAAAAAAAAACAATAATGAAGAACATCCTTAAAATACAATATCATTCAATTACAAATACAAATGGATGGCGTAATATAAAATATCATCTATACATGTAAAAACCTTAACTGTACAATACATTTCTCCTGGTGACTAGAATTTCATGACAAGCTTTGGCACTGTATTTTACGAGTTCATTATTTGATAAGTTGTAATAAAACTTTTCTAGATCGTTCAGATAATTAAAATCAGTATGTCTTTAACGTGTAGTTTGGGGCACGTAATATTAGGTAATACACAAACAAAGAGGCGACCAGTCAATCAAAGTATGCGTTACCAAACGACTGTAATATGCTCTATTGTGAACACAGTTAGTCAGGGTTAAGTTCAAGTTAACAACCTTATGATCTAGGAGTTCCACAAAGCTTGTCGAAAAGTTACCAGTTGTCGAGGGCCACTTTCAGCAATTGAGCCGTTCAGTCAACATTTGACATTTAACTTCCCTTGCTCATTGAGCTACTTAAGGACACCTGCGTTCGGGTCTCCTATGGGAGACTATTGCTCCCCTGGTTTGTGGGTAGCCATCATCGAACTACGGCGTCAAGGAATATCGAACATGTACAGGACTACCATATCATTTAACGTACACGTTTGTATGTACAATTGGTGTGGCAGTGAAAAACTTATAAAAACAATGTGATAAATTATGCCTGTGTATTCATTTGATTGTATTAGCTTCTGTAGCTCAATGATTAGCGCACGCGCCGTCTTATCTGGCGACCCAGGATCAAATACGAGTGGAGGCACTCATATGCCTGCTATATTTCAACAGAATTCAGACTGGTAAATAAAGACTATGCTTTAAATAACACATAATCATTGTTTATTTTTACATTATAGATCATGTGACGACACAAACATTTACTTACAAATGAAGGATTCTCAAGAAGATATACCATTGGGGTGAAACACATGTACCATATTATCCCCTGTTGCATTCGGAAACCAAACAATTTCTTCCAGCATTTACTTAACTGACGCTTTTATATCCATTTAGGTGTATTTTTATTGGCAAATTGATAACATTCGTTCATTTATAAATAGTTCATGGTTGTGAGAGTTTTGACAATTATGACAAATATATGCATAGTATATCATACATTTTCTATAATGAGGCAGTGGGAAGATATAATGATGCATACATGTACATTGGATAAAACATTCTGGACATCATAGATGCTGTACCAATTGCTCACTTCGAATGTGTGTTAATTGAATGTATTGAAGATTCTTTTGTACATGACATGTTAGTTTAAATATAGTGTGCTTATATATATAACACCCTTGACAGGCCAGCAGTGCTGTTACGGCTCATACGGTTCTATCCGTGTTAAAAACATGTATGAATACATATTATGTGTAAAATGTAGGTATTTAGTTCGAAAGTGGTGTATGCCGCAAGACATTGAACATCCAAACAAAGACATTAGAAGAAATATACATAATTATGCATTCGATAATGCACTTGTTACTGAAAAAACAAGACATGCAGTGAACTGAACAAGAACAATAACTCCGGGGTAATCTCCGCGAGACTGTAAATGGCAAGCTAGTAGAACTACAGATGCAGTGTGTGTGTACATAAACTACTCTGAAATATACTGTACATGTTTTATAAATTCATTTGTTCTCTGTATATATATTTTTGATAAGGGTTGAATAGCATTTTGTTTAATATATTATGAACGTGGAGAATATAAAGTGTAACCTGAGAAAACCGAAGACTTTTCCAGTAGTGTCAACCTACTCTTATTTTTATCTTAAATGTATCGTAGTTTGATTGGTGTTGTTTGATAGCAGGCACCAATCTGTGCATAATATGCAACGGACATTTAATTAGTGGCCTTAAAAAAGTACACAGTCATATCGTCGGCTGGTTCTAATAGTGATCAAAGTGCCAAAATCATGTTTTGGAGAAAATTAGGTTTGAACATTAGACTTTGTCAAATATCTTTATGTCAACCGATTTTAAGATTTTAAAAACGTAGGTATAGTACTATAGCTTCATTATTCCAATTGCATTTATTATGCTGCCTTAAAATTGACGTAGACAAAATGTGTTATCCCGAATTTGGACATTGAGCAACTTTTGATTTATTAGTTGCACACCTGAAGTTTGGACAAAATATTACCGAAATAACGCGGTTTCATTGGTTGATCTGGACATTGGATCATATAAGAACGACTGGTAGAGGACAATGAGCAACTTTACATTAAACTGTTCAGTTAATCACCTGACAAAATAAAGGACGGCAATTGGTCAACTTTATTTTGTTTAGTTTAAGTTGCTCTTAGACTAACCAATCTCCGGGACATTCAGCAACATGCACGCTACGTAGTGGTTCAAATACTGGACTTTGAGCAATACATTACTGACAAAAAGCATTGCACTTGAAATTATGACATAATTTTTTCACAGGACATTGAGCAATGTCAAATTAGACAGAAAGTGCAAAAATCTCATTTTAATAAAAAATGGACATTGGAGACTATTAGAGCCAGCCGACGATATATAATCTATTTTATTTACTCCAATCGTTATAATGTCAATGATAATATCCGAAGTATCACAAAAATATATTCAAACATAACCGGTACTATGGATGTCCAAATATTGTAAGTGAGGTGTATACCTAACAATTACCGTCACAATTCAGACTCCGGTGTCCGAAACGTTAAACAGGCAAATTCAGATTATATTCTCCCAAACGTTAAGACGGGCATATGCCTCAATTCATACTCTGATGACCAACACGTAAATATGCATATGCCTCTATTCAGACTCTGGTGTCCAAAACGTTAAACAGGCATATGTCTCAATTCAGACTGCGGTGTCCAAATTGTAATGAGGCACTCGTCACAATTCAGATTCTGGTGTTCGAAACGTCGTGACGCACATAATATCCAATCTGACGTCCAAACAATTTAGACTCCTGTGTCCAAAACGATAAGAGGCATATGGTGTTCATTTTATAGTAGCAATATTCTCAATTGTAATATTTATACCTCGAGTATAAACGCAATTGTTTTACATTTGCATCTTTTAAACTACACTTATTCATATATATGTACCAAGTGTATACATGTATTCATATAGGAACCGTTTGTACACAACATCCAAAATCATAGTCTCGTAGAAAAAAACAATATCATGTTACTAAAAAGATACGTCATATCTGACCTTATCGCGTTTTTTATTTAGTTTTCAGGCATCGGTTTTTATGCACTGTCAGCGAAAACTCGACAATCTGGACTCAATCAAGTTTTGATGACTCAAATGAAACAACTGCAAACAAACAGTTATATAAATATATATGATTTAAATACCATACACATGTATTGCATACTCAGTGGTTACGCACGCATCAATGATTTAATAACTAATCGACACTAACTGAACTGCAATGTGTCAGTTACTGTTGACATTTGTTGCCAAGACTGGCTCCGCCTTGTTTAATATACCGGTAGTACGGTGATCTATAATATTCTTTCTGATATTTTTACGGAAACATTGACTAGTACCAGTTTTTCTTTAATGATTGTTGCAAAGTTGTTTGCAGTGGTAACATGTTCTGAGCGACCAATGAAGGGGAAATTTGCATTTACCTTCTATGATAAGCCCCGATCTCCGGAATCATCTGAACTTAAGCTAAATATCGTATCAAATATTGGTATGTGTCTTTGAAGTAATTTCCATGAGAGGTTGGGCTCAAACTCGGACAATTATGTTGTTCGTCCTCACCAAACTGTACAATAACCCTTGTTAGAAGACATTTTTGAAATAAAACTAGTACAATATAGATATATTACATAATGTCGACTCTGATTTGAGCAAAATTTTAACTTGTGTTGATATTTCTGCTTGTGATGCTTCCAGAGATCAGGGGTGGTATTCAATATTGATCTTACTTGACTTAAGGATAAGGACAACCAATCAGATCACACCATATTAAACTATTCGTCAGTAACAGGCGATATGATTGGCTATCCTCATTCTCCAATTAAATAAGATCAATATTGAATACCACCCCATTGCTAGATTGATTAAATATCAATGTTTTCAATGTTCTACAGTAAGTACATCGATTGGTCTTACCCCTTATATGAGGGTTACCATCATGTGCATCTTCGGATTAGAATGCGTACAATCTTGTGTTTCGTCGTTTTAGTGTGATGTGATTTCATTTTGTTATCGTTTGGTGCTTCATTGCTAAATGTAAGGACAGCACAATTGTCACTTTGTTAATTGTTTTGTATAATCCATTCCTATATTATATAATACTGAACATGCAGAAACAAGAATGTACTTGGAGGGAAAAGACAAATTATTCCAATAAAAGGGTACTGTTTTATCAAGCACTTACGGAAATTGTAAACTTACGTTCAAATTTAAATTCTCAATTATTCTTTAAAACCTTCCCATTTGGTGACAGACATAGTTTGTATGAGTTCCTTGTATGAATAATAATTAATAGTAAACAAATCAAGTGTCAAGACTTTTATTTAAATTTTAACGTAAACTTTCGGTAAGTGCCTCGATAAAACAGTACCCAGTATGTATGGAATAATCACATGATATTACCGTCAGTATGCAAAAACGATATAAATAGCCGAACATTTCAGCATAAGACAAGCCATATAGCCCAGATGACGATGAAGTTCTTTGACCGACACTTGGCTCGCATATCCCGCTGTATTGTTTACACGTTTAACAAAGTGCTCTCGTCCAAAAATAGCTCATAATTATATTTATATCTTCTTCATGTACATACATATTATATAATGTTGTTACGCCTATAACTGTTATTTTGTAAATAAAGGAGACATTTTAAAAGATGTTTGTACATATATCTTCGTCTTCGTAGTTAGGAACTGGAAAAGTGTCACGAACGGCCCAGTTTGGCTGTGTGCTATAATTAAAAACAACCTGCATGTTCCTAAAAAACGTAATTTTACTAAAAGTTTACTCTTGACTTCAAACCGTTGAGCATGCAAATCCCAATGATCTAGTAAACGAAAGAAAATTCCAATGAAAATATCCCATTTTTAGCGAAAATTTAATATATACGGCACTTCTTTATGAAAATTCAGAACGTAAAACCTTTCAACTTATCATGATGAAGTTCATGTAGAAATATACACTGGCATTGACATAACCCCGTGCTCTACATAAATATATGCTAGTGTTAACTAAGACATTTTGGAAAGCTTTACGACATGACATCTCCCAGCATTTTCATCGGAATTACATTCTTCGTTGTCGTTTGATCAGGCTTATGAAAGCCATTGCATGATCATAATTATTCCTGCTGCTGCTTAACACCACCTGTCCGATCTTTCGGTCATAGTCATGATCAGCCTTTTTATTACTGTTATTCTTTAACTGTTGAGGAATTAAGGTGGATTCCACCCTTTTCGGTGACAGAGAAATGTACGTCAGATTGTATTGATATTTGAAGTACGAGTTGTGAACATTTCTACTTCACAGCAAAGGATTGAATCCGCTTGAACGCACTTATAACTAGTAATTTCAGCCTTTTTACTGTTGAAACTATGTCATTCAGCTGGGACATTCAGCTCTTTGATTGCTGAAACTATGTCATTCAGCTGGGACTTTGGCAGTTCATTTTTTGTTCAGATATGTGTTGGGCATTGTGCCGTGCAATTGTGGTATGTGATGTTTTTATGTTTGTTGTGCTTGATTGGTTAAATTAAGTGCTTCCTTCCCTGTCCGACCTTCTATTTTCTTTTTAGTAATTGATTATGGGCAATGAATGATAACAGTATGCATTTATACAATGCGTACATGTGCATTTCTGGCTGCATGGGTAATTAAAACGGTAAATTTATTCACTTAATGGTATTTTGTCGTTAACACAATTCACATTTTCTGAAGATATGGAAGCTATCAGTGAAAACACACTCAACAAAACTTACAAGTACAGACGTGTTTACTTACCAATAGCTCGGTCAATAAGTGATTGATATTGCTGAAAATGTCCACATAATGTAGTTTGGATGTGTGGAGGAGTAACAATACAATCGATGTTTTAAACATCTGACTACAATTGTCACAAACAAAATAAACAAATCATGACATCAGCAGAATCTAAAGTCACAAATGTTTGTCCCATGTTCATCGGGCGTTGGTTAGGTTACTAATGCAAATATGGCCCCGCTGTGCTGATAAAGTTCGTTTTCAAGTCTATGTTCTTATCACGGAGACAGAAATAAAGAACACCATAATAAGAACAAAGCCCAATTTACGTTTTGAAATACCGACTTTTCATTAAATTCAATTTAGGACATGGTTAACTCCCCTTGACCATAGCAATAACAAATATTTTTAAAAGTAAATAAACAACCCGTTGAGTTAAAAAATCGATGTTTTTGTGTTTTTTTTTTAAATTTGACGATAAATTTAAAATTCAAAGTTACCATACATAAAAATGATTTGCACCTTTTTACGGGTTTTGATGTTTCTTGGTTCAATGAACCGCTATAATTAATTTTGAAGAAAAATCTTTCCCAAACTTTAACCATACCTGTGATAGTCGATACCATGTACACAAAAGTTCATGCAAAAATAATAAAAAATAAAAAAGTTATAACGGTAAAACCACGTGTGTACTTATAAGTTTTGCCGAGTGTCAAACAGGTCAAATGAGTGCTATATATTGTCATTAATGCACAAGAAATAGGCAAACTACTTGACGTTGTATCTGCGTCTATGGATTATACCAAATTTCCCGCAATACCATAATCTTGGGCGCATTATACACACGATCGGTTCCTGTACACGTATAAGCAAAATAAACGTGTATGAGTACGTGTACGTGTAGCTACATGTTGCACAACGTTTCCGAGTAAAATCACGTGACAGTAACTGTTGGGTTACGATTTATTCTTAAACCGAAAGGAGTGTTATAAATTCAATGATTTCATGGGCGATGCAATCTTAATTTTCTTGACGCATACCTGTTTGATATAATGCCACACGTCACATATATATTCACACAAACTACACATACTTTGATGACGGAATGTTCATAATATTATTCACGAAGTAGTTCACGTTACTCACCCTGTTTTCGCAACCTCCCTCATAACGGGAGATTAACTGTACGATATTGTTTACTAAAGCCCAGCAGTTGACGTCCCTTTGCGCTATCTCTACGATAAGAGATGTATAAACACAATAAGGAAACAATTTCAAACAAACCTTGCAAGATAAGTTTCAGCTAGAAAAGTGCTAACGTTAAGCATTTCGTCATCCATGTGTGTGTAGTTTCTTCAGTCACTAAGGTATGCGTTTGCTCGGGGAATTCCATATTGTATCGCCTCTGGACACACGGAGTTAATTAAAACTTTCTTATCGACTCATGAAGAAATCGTGTTTCAATTGTCACGTTATCTTACACGCACATGTCGTATTTCGCAAGCTAATTTTAATTGCAACGTGTACGTAATTACGTATACATGTACGGGTAGCTACACATACAATCAGTCGTACACGTTCACCTTGCAACCTCTCTAATGTTTATTCACCACGACCAATTCGTCCTTTCAAACTACAGAAACATCGTCTTTGTCACGAAAGAAATATCCCGATCATGACCCAACAAAGTCGTGATATAGACACAGTCAAACTGATGCTTTTGCTGCAATTATTCAACTCTGTTTTAACCAAGCCGAACCCATCGAATGTCCCATAAAACAATTGTTATAACCCCAATGTGCATGTAATACAAACCCCTCCAGTAACCGTCCTCTCTCCATAATACATGCATTTTGCGTAGTATTGGAAAGGTCATCAATATGACCATCTGAAAAAACTAATATACACTTTTAAAATAGGCAACTACAGGGCTTCCAGTCTAACCTTAGATGTTACGAAAAGCTGCATTCGACACAGTGTGCTTCAGTGCTCTATTTACGATTACAGTTGCCTGACAACATCACATGCACCATATATGGTACTATACGAATGCAATGCCAAACATCAAATATATCCCACGAAATAAGGCTGTAACCAAGGCGTGCATAACTTAATTGACATAAACGATCTATTAAATGTCCTTGAGGAAAACCGGTAAAGTTAAGCCGTTATGACTGTAAGTCCTGGCAATTCTGCATTTGTCGACAACTTGTTATTTTATGCCTACAGATAATATTAAGTCGGACAGGGAAGGCAGCATTCAACTTAACCAGCCGACCACAGACAAGTGAGACAAGACACAATGACCAACACATTACCTGAACGGGAAAATGATCTACCCATGTTCCAGCATTCAAAATGTTGGATGAACTAGTTTCAGCAATCAAAACGTTGATTGTCCGAACTAGAACGTCATTATCTCAATATCCTAACTGGACAGTACATATTCTGTTGCCTCCACTTACTAGGACAAAATTGAAACATGGGAGTTGGACTTTATAGCTGTTTTTATCGTTTAGTTTAGTGTAGGCTATTTGCTTTTTCAATTAGTTTGTTCCTCCTTCTACCTTTCCTGTTGTCCCCTGTCCTGTTTTAAAGTTTATGTTTTCAACCTGACTGTTTTGGTTATGGGATATGCACACCGTCGGCTGGCTGTAACAGTCTGCAATGTCCATTTTTTTCAAACATCAGATTTTTGAACTTCCTTTTTCAATTGACATTGCTCAATGTCCTGTGCAAATATCACATCATACTTTCAAGTGAAATGTGTTATTTCGCAGAAATATTTGCTCATGTTCCAGTATTTGAGGCGTGTTTGTGAATGGCCCGGATAAGGCTGATATTGATTACATTAAGAGCAACTTAAACTAAAACATAGAGTTGACCATTTGTCGTCCTTTATTTTGTCACGTGATTAACTAAAACGTTTATTGTTAAGTTTCGCATTGTCCTCTACCAGTCGTTCTTATACGAGCCAATGCCCATATCAACCAACTGCGGTATTTCAGTAATATTTTTAGTCCAAACTCTTGGTGAGCAACACAATTATGCACAAGTTGCTTAATGTCCAAATTCGGGTTTATCTTTCAAACTAACACGGAATAAGTAATGCAATGGGAAGAATGAAGCCATTGTACTACATCAGTTCTACGTTTTTAAGTTTTTACAAAAAGATATTGGACAACGTCAAATTTTCAACTTTCATTTTCTCCAAAATATTATTTTTGCACTGTGATCACTTGGCCAGTCGAAAGATACAATGTCATGGTCACTTCCATGATATTTTAATCAAGACAATTAACATCGTCTGTGTATATGCTTTAAATCAGCAGTGAGTAACATGTTAAGTTTTGGGTTCCTTATAGTCGCCATTGTTTTACTTATTTCATTATTCGATGATTTGTAGAATATGAATATACAAATTCCGAAAGCCTTTCAGGATGGACATTGTTGATGCCTGTCAATTACACGGTCGTGCCATGCGCTTCAATACATTGCTGTCTTGTCGCAATGACCTCGTACTTTATGTGTTATTGTATTGGGTTCTTTTGGGTTTTGCATTTTTTTAGTATCTATCACTGAGGCCTTTTGGTAAGGGGCATTATATGGCGGAATACGTTTATATACACTGTTCTGTTCCGTAAAGTTGTCTGTCGCAGAAAGTGTAAGATCTGGGTCCGGAATTACACCCAATACTAACACTCAGCACTCAACTCTCAAATGTTGAAAATCACTCATTTGATGTTCATAGTTGTAAGATTGTTAACTGAGTTCTAAATATTATTTCGAGCGTACTTCCTAGTGTATTTGAGTGTATTTTTTATTAGCTATTACTGTAATTTATCAGTCTGAGTGCTGAGTGTGACACTCAAGATTCCGTAATTACATCTTTACCTCATAAATAGTACAAAATGCCTCAGAAAATGTAATAAATGTTATGTGCATCACTTATATAACAATTTCACACATTTGCTCATCTAGATTTGCAATCTAGGACACATAATAGCTCATTATATTACATTTTCAAAATATGAGTGTTGCGTCCTGAGTGTAAGTATTGGTTGTAATTTTGGGCCCATGTGCATATTGAAATATTTAGAACCTGCTTGTCACTTGCCATGGTCCGTACTAAGACAGAAGCCTTACAATTAACATTACTGTATACATGCATATACATCGTACACTTTGTATTCGTACATATTGTCTGACCAGATTAAACTGAGACTCTGATCAAAGTCCGTATACGCCCGGCTGTGCTCGGGTGTTTTCGATTCGTATGTTTATTTACTACATGAGCAATAATCTCTTTATTTGTAACAAAATCGAAAGAAAATCAAGCATGAATATTAGCGCACTTGGAAACGTTTGCGCCTATAACACAACTGGCCGCAGGTTCGAAACTTACTGTAACCTTTTGACATTAATAGGAGATTTTTTTCAAAACCGAAGGTTTTGAAAAAACATCTCCGAGACGTCTGAGTTTGGCTTTTTTCCTAAATCAGCAGCCTATAAATGTCGTAGAGGCCGTACCAATTGTCTTCCCGGCAATCGTAACTACTCGGGTCTTTCCGTCATCGGCCGAAGTTTCGCCCCACTAATAGCTTGACTGGTACCACGTGTCTCATTTTCCGACTACGTCATACTTCGTCTACACTAGAGACAGGTATGGGCTAATTAAGTTCCGGTGTTCTGGTACCCTGACTCGCTGTTTGTAGAGCGACGCAGCCGGACGCTAGTAGAAGTGTAACAGACGACGCAAAATGGTAAACATTGGAGTAATAAAGCGGTAAGCGTTTAATTGTTTCTGGATATTGATAAATAGAGCGAATAATTGTGCATAAATTACGACGTGATAATTGTTGTAGCTAATTACAAAAGAAAAAGTTGAAATGCAAGTCAGAGAAGGTTTTAATGGCTGATTTATGGCTGATTTAAGCACCAGTCAGAAACCACGGGCCCAATCCTTCAATTAAGGATCGACAATAACAGAGCGGGAAACGTTTAAAAATTTTCTGATTATTTATATCGATGCTGAAATCATTATCAACGAGCGAGCAGAATGATTGTCTGATAATTTTTCAAGGCATATAGCAAAGAAAAAAGGAAATACGAATAAGAAATAGGTGTTTTATTGCCGATTTACTTGCTTTTTGTTTGATTTTATATCGCCTTTTGACCCCCACACTAGGAGTTTTAGCGATGTTTTTCTTCATGATCAAGGGAACGAAAACATTGTTCCTTGTGCACAAATGTAGACCAGGAATGTCCCTTTCGATTCCATGTTTCAATATGGATTATCAGGATATATTTTTATTAATAAAATAGAGCACCACTTTTTATGAGGATAGAGCTTTTCGACGAAACTGACGTCATGTTTAAATCACTGACTCATAAATGCAAATCAGGCAATACAAAGCCAAAAATCTTGAATTGATACTCGATATTTGTACCTTGTGGGTATCATGATAATTTCAGTCTGACTATTAAGGACATGCTCAACTTGTCACAGGTCTTGGTCAATATTTAGACTATATTAATAGAGTAATTATTTGGCTATGTCATCACTACTTCACAAGCAATGAACCATAGATGATAGTATCATATGATCTCCGTACTAAAAAGGTTAATATGCGTTAAAGACCACTGTCAAAAAGTCCATTACAGAACCGAACATGACCTCAATCTCTCATCAGACCTTTGGTTTGCAGTTAAAATGCCCTTTTAAGAAGGACCTCCTATTAAAACACACATGTAAAGCCTCTACAAAGAGTGGTCCTTATAGGCAAGTTTTACTTAAGAACATTTGTTGTGTTTGTATACTTTACAGGTCTCGGCATTCAGTCACAGAAGACATCTGCTAGCCTATCCAGAGTCAGTCTGATGCCATGAAAGGAAGAACTGTACCAGGACACTTTAATGCCATCAAAATCAAACATTCATCAAAGCACTCATGATTAAATCCTGGAACTTGGAGTACAAGTTAACAACATAGAGGACAATGCTGCATTCTGCTGAGGGATAAAAGATTTTAAAATGTCCAATAGCATTCTGAATACACTGGGTCACATTTCTATAGAAAATAGAAGAATATTATGCTACATATAGCAAGAGTACTGTAGATCTAACAGAGAACATACCGTACCAAAGAATATGTTATAGCCATGAACATACAGATAAAAATCCAGGTAGATGATCTAACTACATGTAACTTCAAGTTTTAATAATTTGTTGAGAAATTATCCTTTTAGAAGCTAATATTATTTTAGATTAAAGAAAATGACATCATAACTAACACCTCAAGATTTAAATGACTGTGTTTAATCACTATGGCTTTGTTTGGTTACACTACTTGTGTATTCTTTGGAGATATTGATCACATTACAATGTATTCATTTCTGAGATAATTCTGTCAAAAAAATTTCAATCTTGCACTAAAATCAACAAAAAGGTAGATCTGAAATTTAATTTTATTAAATAAATTCTATTCATATACATATTTTCTGGATATTTGTGTAAGAACATGACTTGATATCAATTACTACATGTACCAGTAAATTAATAAAATACATTTTTCAGGTTATTGATTGAGAGTTGATATCAGCCGAGATCAGATCTACAACTTCAGCAGAGATATCTGCCATCATGGCAGCGCTTTTACATGATATCGCCTGAGCTATTCAAGCTTATTTCTTTACGAGGTTGGTGCTTTTCTTCTGAAATATTTTTATCTTAATAATAGATTCATTATCCCATTCCACCGGCATTTCGGAGAAAATTCCGCTGATATCCATAAAAAGCTATTTAAAGAGTATTTTGGAATATTTATTAAATATGTATAATTTTTAATAAAGGGAGCAAATAAACTAAAATGTATGACCTTAAATATCAGTGAATTCCACTGAAATTGGAAATACCAGTGGTCCTGTGCAATAATGATTCCAGTGGAATACTGATTCTGGCAGAAGAACGTTTATGGTGGAATAATTATTCCGGTGAAATATTGATTCCAGTGGAATTCTAGTGATGTCCACTGGACAAAACAATATCACTCTAATTCCAATGAATACCACTTAAATGCAATTATTCCACTGGAATTCTAGATGGATTTTCTATGGGGGATCATTTGAAAATAACGATTAGGTATTGATTCTACTAAAAATTTTATGTGTTTCTGAAAATCCAGTTAATATTTTGAAGAGAATAGGTGGTTAGATGTATAAAAAAATATATAGAGAAAGGGTTGAATGACTTATTGGCTATGTTTCATTTGTTCGGCTGTTTTGTTCTTTTTTATCCCAAATCTGCTCATGTGTGTAGACTCATTTTATTACTTTGCTATACAAGTTTTCAGGTACTGTCTGATCTGTTGAAAAATGAAACCATACTTGTGTGTATTGATATATCTTAAGAATTTACATTTAATACTCTTCATTTTATTCTTAGGTAGAACGGTAGGTGTGGTCACCAAAGCAGATTTGTGATTATTCCTGCCAATATAAAGAATGAGACACTATTAAAGCTACATGTAACGAATGGTTTAAACAGGACCCACCATCTCTCCAGTGGCTACCAGCAGAATCTACATTCGTTTGGCATAAGATGTCGGAAAATGTACACCACCTACTACTGACAGACTCTACAAGACAAATCAAACAATTGTTAATGTTATTCAAATGTTGTATATCATGCAGCAGTCATTTTTTTAAGATCATTGAAATGTCATACTCCTTTGATGTTGAGAACAACATTCGATTATTTTAATGTCATTGTGCAGAATGAATTTCGATGTTTGGAATGTTGTATAGTCCGGAGTATTTGACACAACTCTTGAACTTCGAGCCATAAGAATATAATTTAACAGCTGATATATTGTGTATAATTATAATTCCGGCTGTGTTTTTATAAGCAGGAAGTATCCCGAAGACACTCTAGTTGTAATATCAACATAAATAATTTTTCACTATTTGCTTGCCGAATTTTATATATTCAACGCAGGAACCTTGTAATATATTTATGCATAAAGGTCAGGATCAGGTCAAATTGTCCGTGCTATATGTCAAGCCAACTTCACACGGCTATCTTCAATCAATTCCTAGCTCATCATTCCTACCCTTTCCCTTAATGCCACCAAGACCATTTTTTTCCCCCAATATTTGATGAGGGGGTGCATTGCTTTGCAGTGTCAGTCAGTTTGTGTGTCTGTCTGTAGGTGGGTTAAGCAAAGCGTTTATGTTAAATAGCTTGAGAATGCTTGGCCCTAGGTTCAACCTTCTCATGGAGGTTGGTCAGCTACAGTATAGATGTACAACGACCTGCGAAATATGACCTTTGGGCGAGTTCATTTGCTAAGGTTGAAACGATATTTACCTTTATTTTTCTAATATATTAGGAATATATCTTATAAATTAACATTATCTTTCAAGTTGACAGCGTGGCCTAGTGGTTAAGATGATCTATGCTCTGAACTACTCTGTACTCAGAACATTCTTTTTATATGGGCTGTGGGTTCGAGTCCGCTGCTAAACTCTTTTTCAATAATTTTATTATCATAATACATGAGTGTTTTTTCATATATTTTATTACTTAATGAATAATGAAATTATGTTTAAGGTTAAATACAAAGTTGCTTTGTTTCGTTTATTGTACGATTTTAGCCTGCCCTGGATATTGTATTTATTCATTTTGTGCTCAGATGGATGACACTCGTGTTGAATTACAAACTATTTTCATCATTGGTTTCGCTGGAATTAGAATTTGAATCACCACTCTAAGAATATTCGGTAGAAACTGCAATATTAATAAGCGTTTACTCTGGTAATACAGGGACCACAGTTCGGGTGACTGTTGACCGATATCTCTGTTCAACAGTCGTGACGTGGTAGTGTTTTCAAGGATTAAAATACAGACAAAATGTACAAAGGAAATAGATATATTTTAGAAATATATATAACATAGACATGCACGCGAATGTTTTATTTAGCAAATTTAAAAAATATTCAAAATAGGTGGGATTCGAACCCAAGCAAAAAGTCTATTTAGTTTTATAAGCAGTAGCTTAGCCTACTGCGCCATGGAGGACTATGTAAGCTACAATTTCAAATAATATATTCCTTTTCCGAATACACCCCTTTTACCTGGATTATTTCATTATTCAAAGTACAGTTACGCCCGAACGATTGTGGTTTATCTATAGATAACCCCTATTGATTTTGAGGTCAAAGGTCAAGGTCGTTATGACCTTTAAAGAATGAATTGACTAAAATGGTTTCCGATCAATAACTCAGAATGGTTGGCCCCAGGATCATTAAACTTCATAGGAAAGATGGTCATTATCTAGAGATGACCCTAATTTATTTTGAGGTCAGGGTCACTATGACCTTTACATAACTTACTATTGCTGCCGTGAGGCATACATTATTTACAATAATCTTGTTACTGTTGTGTCCCTAGCCTAAAGTTAAATATTCTTCCCACCCATTTTTATGCCAAGACCAAGGTAAGTTTTTGGGGGAATATAGATTAGTCTGTCTGTCTGTTCATCCCAAAATGTAGTGTCTGGACACTTATGTTATTGTGCTACAGTCATTAAACTTCATACTATTAGGTATATTAGTCAGAATGTGTTGTATACTTTTATTCTGATTTGACCAGTATTAGCAGAGTTATGGCCCTCAAATGATGAAATTTTGCTTTTTGTTGCTCCTAACTTAATACATATTTTTGAGTATAAACAATCAACTTCCTGTTATCGCAAGAAGTCATACACATTGGATTGTAGTATCCCAGTAAGTCATACTGTGATGGAATGTTACAGGTGCTTTTGCTCGCAATAAGTCATACAAGTTGATTTATATAGCGTTACAAAAAAATGATACAGTGATTAGGTTTTTACGCTGTGTATTTGAGCTGCAGTCATCAAACTTTATAAATATGTTTGAGATAACCGGTTCATAAATCAACTTCAGAATATTTGACAAACTACAAAATTATTTATATGGTAAATGACATTAAAATGTATATTTTAACTTGGAATATGCATTTGTACATGTTTTCTGTGAGATGTCTGATGTGTGTCAGTGTGATGTAGAAGATGTATTATTGTTATCTCTGCTGACGTATTTTATTGTAGTGTAGAATAAAGATCAGAGTATTAAATGGACATAAATGTTGTCATGAGGTTGTACAGTGTCCGTCTCGATTGAACTGTGATTTGTTTTTACAGAGTTACTGCCCATTTTAGCTCATCTGACACAAAGTGACAGAGTGAGATTTTGTGATCACTCTTCGTCTATCTGTTTGTCGTCTGTCAACAATTTGCTTGTGAAGACACTAGCAGTCCAATATTTATGAAACTTTGTCACATTGATCATCTCAACAAAATCTAGGCGGCCAAAGTTGATATCGGGTCATCCAAGGTAAAAAACTAGGTCACACGGTCAAAACATAGAAAAACTTTGTGTATTATTATACTATATATGTAGTTATGACTAGAGGTCACAATTTTGACTTAATCTTTATGAAACTTCGTCGCAATGATTATGATAAGACTGAAGAAATCTAGGTCCAGTTTAATATTGAGTCATCTGGGGTCAAAAACTAGGTCACTAGGTCAAATCATAGAAATCTCTTATGTAGTCACTAGAGTTCACAATTTTGGCTTACTCTTTATGAAACTTAGTCACAATGATCATCTCAACAAAATCTAGGTGAACTTTGTTATTGACTGGGTTTCCGAGGTCAAAAACTAGTTCAAATCAAAGAAAAACCTTGTGTTGGCACTGGAAGTCACAATTTTAGTCTATTTTGTCAATATTGGTTATCTGATGC
Source organism: Spisula solida (assembly GCA_947247005.1). Taxonomy (NCBI): domain Eukaryota; kingdom Metazoa; phylum Mollusca; class Bivalvia; order Venerida; family Mactridae; genus Spisula; species Spisula solida. The sequence goes on from OX365951.1 coordinate 39,147,773, forward strand.
AAATAACAAGGTTAGGACAATATGATAGCCTTGTACATGCAACCGAGGCTACCATTTCTTGATACTTTGATGTTGTAAATTTTTTCTTAGGTCACTAATGGGGGCCTTCATGAACTTGAGCAACATAGGGCCCTTTAGGCCCTCTTGTAAACGGGACATATTATGTGAACACCCTTGGCAGGTGGGCTGCGGGGTACTACTGTTACATAGGTATATCCTATGGATCTATGCAGCCCTAGCAGGCCCCCACCATCTCACAAAACATTTGGTTGTCCGGCCGGCGTCGATAGCCCATCTCGGTAGGGGAGACCGACCTCTTGTTGCTCTGTTGCTGTTTTCTGGCTAATTTTTGGACCAGGTCACGATAGCCTAGTCAATAATGCACTTTAAGTGTTCGGCCCTATGCTAACAACATCACCCTCTATAATATAATCTGGGAGAAAATTAAAGGAGAAAATGCCATTTGTCACCGAGGGTATTGGCTTTTCCCGCTGCCTGCCTATGAAAGCTCCATCTCGTTGGGAACAGTTCAGGGGCTGACACACCAGCAAGCTTTTCCCTGCGCGCAAGGGCCACAAGCAAAAGTTCTGCACCGCTGAGGGTTTGGCTGGCATACAAAGCAGAAACCCGGTGAGCTTCTCCCCTGCCAGGGAGGTCCTGCGGACAAGGGTTCCAGCCAGTTTCCCCCAGGTCAGCGAGTTCTCGCGAGCAAGGGTTCCGCTGGAATACATGGCAGTAACCTGGCGAGCTTCTCCCGCGCGACAAGGGCCTGATGACCAGGTATGGTACCGTTCCAAATCGCTTGTAAGCCTAGAGGTTTAGCATCTGCTTCTAATGCGAGAGGTCCCAGGTTCGATTCCAAGCAGGTCATACCAAAATAACAATGTTATCAGTAATTCGCTTCCTTGCTTGACATTCATCATAGAAGGAAAACTGGCTTCTCTTCTCATACCCTCTTGGTGATGCACGACATCAGAAACAAGAAATATTACTGAATGTTATGAATACCCCCATATACTGCTTGACACAGTTACTCCAATGTGCTCTGACAATATGCACAACTTGACTTGGTACTGATCATTCATGCAGTTTCGTTGAAATCCAAAACAGAGAAATAGCTAACACGAAAAAATGTAAAATAATACAGGGCCATAACTCAAGGACCACAACTGATCATACCAATGTGTGCGGACAATATGCACAACTAGCCTAGGTACTGATCATTCATATAATTTTGTTGAAATCCAACCATTGGTAACATTGAAATAGCGCAGACAAATTTTGCACGGACCAACCAACCTCTAACATGACTCCAATATAGCCCCCATATACTTTGTGTCAAGTGATTTGGAAGTAGTAAAAACTTGTTTCACAATGTACATGAAATATATTAGTAGAACCTAAAATATCACAATACACTGAACCAGTGGTTATATGCAGACAAGACTAGGGTAACCCTGTGATTTGTTTTTACAGAGTTACTCCACTTTTTTCTACGCCCTTTGAAAACGGGACATATGTGAACACCCTTGGCGGGCAGCGGCATGCAATAATTATGTCTGTACTCTAATTCAGTTTTCATCCGATCGTCTACAAACTTGGTGACAATGATGTGTATGGGCATAATATCTAGGCCAAGTTTAATTATAGGCCAAATTGGCTCAAGTCTTCTTGGGTCATGGTCCTATAATTGGCCAAAAACTGTGAAATTGACCTTGTCTGTACTCCAGTTCAAACAGTTTTCCTCTGATCATCTTCAAACTTGGTGGCAGTTTTTTATATTTAATTTTTTTACACAAAATTACAATTAAAATTTACTTCTATTAAGTAAACAAACAAGGACAAATAAATCTGTAAATACACATGTCAGGGTTATCTGTCATATCTGCAGTGTTGTAATAGATTACACATTTGAATGTGAAGTAGTTTTCCAAGTTTTATCATGGATACAGTACTGCAATACTTGTCTTACAAAATCTCAACCAAAAACAATAAAAAGCAACATGTAAATGTGTAGCATTTTATTGAAAAGTGTGATTCAAGTCAAATAGAGAAAATTTATAAAACAATTTTTAACTTGTTTTATATTATACTATATATATGCTAATAAGATAACTATCTACATCTTAAGAACACCCATGCGCCGGTGGAAGCCATGTTCAAGGGCCATTAATTCCATGATTCTGTTGCAATGTTGGATAATATTATATGGCTTTAACAATGTAGAGCCTTTATGATGGTGAACAAGAATGCCAAGTTTAAAAGCAATGCCTTGATGGACTTAAAAAATATATGAGTTTTTACAACTTGTAAAATTTTCTAACAAAAGACAGACCGACAGGACGATTACTATATGCCTCCTGCATCAGTAGATACCGGTGTAACAGGCCAAATTTCCCCCCTGTCCAATTTTTCCCCGGGGGAAAACTTGGCCGGTCCATTCTATCTCCTCCTGGTCCATTCCCCCCCCCCCCCTAAAAATTTATTATGATATTTGAACGTTACCTTGGACTCTTTTTTCCCCTTGGTCCCCCCCCCCCCCCCTAGAAATTGAAGTTTCTACCTGAAGGTGACAAAGTTATATTCTGAACAAATATTGCACTAAAAAATATATCATATCAAGGGAAATCATTAAAAAACAGTGCAAGGTAGAGTTATGGTTCTTGTGCACAACAACAAATATGCATACCAATTTTGGAAGCATTTATACTAATAGTGACAAGAAATGCTTATAAAACCGATCAAAGGGAAATAATTAAAATATGGCACAAGGTAGAGTTATGTTACTTGTGCACTGCACTTCGATTTTTTGTAAGAAACATGCATACCAAGTTTCAAGTCATTCAGCCTTATGGCTCTAATAAAATAAATCAAAGGGAAATAAGTCACAAACGATGCAAGGAAGAGTTATGGTACTTGTGCTCTGCACTTTTGTTTATTGCAAAAAACATGCAAACATACCAATGTTTTAGTCATTAGAATTTAAGTTGACTAAGTTATGCTCAAGAAAATCAAAATGGACCGCCGCTGCACACAAAAGTAATCCCTATATGTCTCCACAAAAGTAATCTCTACATGTCGCCACAATAACAAAGTTCTTAGTAAATATGATTGATTGTAATCAGCATATATCTGAAATTAATTGTTGAAGCAATCTGAAACTCGAACACAACCTTGTGGGTGAAGACACTCATTTGATATTTGTCACTATGAAAAAGGCTTTAAAGAGTAAGATATTGATGGTGGACAAGTATTATAACAGTAAGTACAGAGGCTGTTCATGTTTGGATAATGGTACCACCTTGTCCTACAAGATTTAAAGCAATAGCTTAAAAAGTTTTTGGAAAAGTTAACATAAACACAAAACTTAATCAAGATATTTTATGCAAGTCCAAAAAGGGTAATAATATTCGCAGTCATTTGTCACATAAATCTAAGTTCAAAACAGGCTATAAGGTATAAAACTTAGTTTCAATGCAATATCATTGATAGTATACTAGTATGATATAATTGGTCTGAATGTATCTTGCACATAAAACTTTAACCAAGAAATGTCTAAGTAAGAAAGTGGCATAGCTCTTCTTAAAATCAAAATGGAGTTATTGCACTTGACCAGTACTGTTGACTTATGATGATGAACAAGTTTTGTAAGTTACAGTACTATTTCATTGATAGTATATGAGATATGGTATGAATGAAACATGCATGCAAAATTTTAACCAAACAAATTCTAGTTAAAAAGGTGCACAACTCTACTTCAAAATCACAATGGAGTTATTAAACTTGACCAGTACTGTTGACATTTGTTGGTATATTAGTGTTGTAAGTTTCAATACTATAGCATGGATAGTATGTAAGATATTGCCAGATATAGAAGCCTGCACCAAAAACCTTAATCAAGAGTGTGATGTGGACGCCAACGAATGGGCGAGTACAATAGCTCTTCATATTCTTCAAATAGTCAAGCTAAAAAATCAGATGAGGGAAAACTTCCTAATTATCACAAATACATGTATAACAATATGCAGGTTAATATGTGAGTCACAGAGAAATACATGGGAAATACAGATTACATATATATTAACATCTTACAGATAATACAATTAAACCACATGTGAGCAAAGACCACTATTACATGACCTGTCTGCAAAGACTGCCTATCTTATAATGTTTTGGTAATCTTATATAGATGAATACTACTGAACATACATTGAAAACAAGAGCTGTTACTGTAAGGGACATATGCCCCAAGTGTGATGTTGATAGTATACACAAGTACTTTAAGTTACCAAAATGTATAAGTTCAAAATGGGCCATAACTCCTTACACCATAATCCTATGATTATATAAATTGTCCAGTTAAAGTTGACTAATGATGTTAAGTATGACTACCAGGTTACATTACAATAGCATTGACAGTAAACAAAATATTGAACTTTATTAAAAACTTAACCAAAATGTCAAAGTTACAAAGGGTCATAACTTCTAACAAAATCATCCTAGAGTTATGACCCATATCTAGTGGAGTTCACTAATGACAATAAATAAGTGTCTCAATGCACTAGCATTGATAGTAAACAAAATATTTAACTTTAACCAAAATGTATAAGTTAAAAAGGGCCAAAAATCTTTACAAAATCATCCTAGAGACTAATAACAATAAATAAGTGAATCAAGTTTCAATGCAATAGCATTGATAGTAAACAAACTATTCAACTTTTTAAAAAACTTTAACCAAAATACCTAAGTTAAAAAGAGCCATGGCTCCTTATTAAATCATCAAAGAGTTATGACCCTTGTCTAGTATGATTGACTTATCATAATAAATAAGTGTGCTAAGTTTAAATGCAATATGAATGAAAGTAAACAAAATATTGAAAATGTGTTATTTTGACAACATCCATATACATGTACTTTTTATGGATATTTAAAGCTGTTTGCCTAAATTCAAGGATTTTCTGTTAAATTCAAGCACAATTTTGGCATTTGTTCTAGGCAACACTTAATTAAAGTATACTTCAGGGTTGAAACCAAATTCAAGGACTTTTCAAGGCCTGTGCAAACCTTGCAAAATACAAACTTGTGATAAAAACCACCTGCAAACAAAGACCACTTTACCAAACCCTGTCTGTCAAGACCCCCAGTCGGATCATATTTCTATGTTTTTATATACATGTTTGTATGAATCAGAGAAAATACATAGAAACACCCATTCAATATAGTATCTGGAATGTTCTATTATTTTTGGAAAGTTCCTTTTCAATAACAGTCTGTGCTAACTGTCAGATTTTCTTGCTGTACATATAGACAGGACAAAAGTCCATCCTCAACTTCATCTAGTAACTAATATAAACTTGATGAAGTGTTCTAACATTGCGCTATTTTGTCTTCAGTGCGAATTCATCCAAGAACCACATTGGCACAAATTATGATTTCCAAAATTGTGTGGATCAATAAATTGATTTTAGCTTTTTCCTGGACCTGGAATTTCTGAAACCTTCAGCTACAGTTGGTGTTTATCTGTAAAATAAATAGAATGCATGTATAATACAGCATTTCAAACAAGAGCTATCATTGAAATGGGATGAAAATACCTAGACACTGCCCCAATACAGTATTGTTAGTTTCTGAGTAGTGTGATGATTTGTTGGAAATTACACCAATTAATGCTAACATAGAAATAGTGCAGACAAATTTTGTCTAGACAGAATGGACAGACTGACAGTGTGACATGCATATAATTACATAATTCCACACTGGTAATATTTTCATACACAATTACTGTTAAAAAATTGAAAATTACATTTTTTTTGCATTCTACTTGGACAGTCGTAGTTAGTGGCTATTTGGTTTTATCCCTACCTTATTTGCCAATGACCTCCGGCTTCGAGGGAAGAGACAGAAAGTTTGTGTGAAACAAGGAATCTGGGCGTGTTTGCCTATCTATTTCTGAATAGACTCCTTGGTTCTTTACCATGCTCATGGTATAGCACCAATACAGACTACCTCTGGGTTTTCGACCAGTTCATCTCTTGTTGGTGGAAACACTGTTAAGCATTTCTGAAATTTCCAGTGACCTGGTGTAGATTCAAACCAGGAACCTCTATATTGGTAGTCGAGAGCGCTTAACACTCGACCACCGTTAGAAACGTTTGAGTAAAGTTTCAAAAACACCAAATATAATTGAAATTTTGGATACAAAATTTAAGGCAGAATGGTCTAATAATGTCCAACAGCAAAGCATTGCAAACCTGTAGACGTTCACATCAAGAAAGTTCATTAGTTATCAATATTTTGCACTCCTATAGTGAGATTCGAACCTGTACTGTATGATGCAATCATCTAGCAATGTGAAGAACAAACACATACCTGAGAGATACAAAGACTATAGGCATCAGTCAGTAGAGCTACACCTACTATGTACATCAACTTCAAATTTTCTGCATAGACTAGTGAGGTCTCTTCTTGGATGTCACTGGAGAATAAAGAATGCTGAATATAATATTGATTAAATACAGTCCTCAAAGTGTTCCCGAATTAAGGGGCCAACCAATTTAGCAAATAAGGCACCAAATTTCTGAGCGCTTATATATACATGCCGTCATTCCTGACACCTACCTTTTAATGTCAGGTACCATCTGCCTGGAAGGTATGCAAACATAAACCATTATGAATTTATTTACCTACCCGGGTGCTCACCAAACAGTCATGTTGAATCAATGGACCCCCTACTGGGATTCAAACAAACAACCTTTCAGTCCAAAGGCAGACACTTTAACCAATCAGCCACAGGTACGTGTATAACCACTTGGATTTCAACAATTGTAGATTTTATTCCATGGTTATGAATTTGCCAATATTGCTACAAGCACATACATTGATTTTTTTATTTTTTTCCCACTTTGTTGCTAGTAATTATTGGATACTAATGTTGCATTTCAAAGGTTGATCAATATTTGCTAAAACGAGGTAGCTGCAAATTCATTTATAGCAGATCTGTGTAGTTTGTATTAAATGCAGTATGTTTAAAATCTATGGTAGAAATATAGAACTATTACTTGCCAAATGAATAAATTTTGGCACCAAATAAAATTTTACTTACTCCAGTTTGTATGCTTGTTTCGCCACTTGGTTGGTCGTAAACTATTTCTGATGACATCCAACATTAAAAGGATCACCACCATCACAATTCCACCCAGTGAGTGTCAGCTATGAACAATAAAATATTTTTTAGGTAACTAACAGTTAACTTTGTAAGTAATGAATACATGGTCCACGAACCAGAAATGTTTTTAGCGTAAAATATTGGTATGATGATTAAAAACGGGATCTACATTCCCAAATCATTATAGGTGTACAACAATTCATGCAGGACTTAGCCAGCTGATAAACTGACACAAACAGTTCTAGTCCCATTCTCGTCTATTTCTAGTAAAATCGGTACTACACAGTTCATTACCTGAACTCAGTGCTCGGCGCTCGAGCGCTATGCCAGCCAGTTCATAGAATGAGTGGTAGAAAAGATAAGCTTGCTGATATGCTTATTAATTTCTGACCTGTGCAGGTAGTTTCAAAAGCTCACATAGCTTATGTTTACTTACAAGTTTGATTATCTAGCCGACTCAACATAAATCTTATCTTAGTTTTATTCTGAGTGCTGAGGATTGGTTCAATTAAGTGTCATGGTCTGAACCTGCCTACAGTATGGGTGAGACAGCGTGCAAGTGACCAGATAGCTCAATCAGGAAGAGCATTCACCCTGCAAGCGAACGGTCCTGGGTTCAATTCCCAGTCAGGCTGCACATTTTTCTCACGGGTGACCGGACGGTAATAAAAGCGGTAGCATAGAGACAAAGACTTTGATAGCCTTAAGGAACAGTGTCTCGGGTTTGATCCCAGGCCACAGTATGCTGTTGTCAAAAATGGTACTGGTTGTCTGGTATTCCATTGCTTGAAGCTCAGCATAGCAAGTTCCATCTGACTGCTGGCTCACACATTATCACTGACTGAATAATACGACTTGGTACTGTCCGCCAACAGGGTAGACGAGCAATCACCCAGCAAGCGAAGGGTCCTGGATTCAAGCCTCAGTCAGGCTAGCTTTTTCTCACCCTGTGACATAATCTGTAGCATTGAGACTCAGACCTTGATAGCCTTGAAACAGAGTGTCCCTTTGTGTTCCGAGTGTGAGAGGTCTCACTCTCAGCTTGATCCCAGGCCGCAATACACCAGCTGTCAAAAATGGTACTGTAGAGTCTGGTATATCCCTTGCTTTAAGCTATGGCATAATGCATAACTGCTGGCTACTTGTCCCGATGATATGACTGGCTAGCCTTAATCAAGAGGGTTTATCCTGGATTCTCCACCAATCAGCCAGTCTCAATAAACACTGTCCGAATTAACAAATTAATCAGTTAATTGACTTTAGAGGGCTAGTGATCTTAGTAAGTGATGACTGAATATAACTGGAATGGCAAAATGCGCTTGGCGATATCGGAAGGAAAGATTATACCTAACAGAATGAATGTCAATATTAGTAAACAGAAAATAGCAGATGACGCGATTTTAAGGGACCGCATATTGCAAAATCCAAGACCCGTGCATTTTTGATAGATCTACCGTTCTAAAGCCTCTAAAATACTACATATTCTTCGTAAAATTAGGTATCAACTTACCATAAAACATTATCTGTCCCTCTAGGTTAGCTGAATCAATCAAATACATGATAAATCGCCTCTCAACCGCTTTAAATCGACGTATTTCTTGTTGTTTAGAACGGCCATATGTAATTACTGAAGAGCACTTCCGTTCATTGAAGGTCATGCGCAAATTAGCCCATACCTGTCCTAATATTTTGGAGTAGGACACGTGGTACCAGTCTACTAATAGCTGAAAAGGCACGGATTTCCGGTCTCATCGAAGATCCGCAGTGACGTACGAGAGTAGTTATGATTGGTACGAGGATTCAACCATTATTGTAATCTCAAATTAGTTGAAAACTGACAATTCGTAGCTGAACTTCTATATTTTTTAGGTTTTCTGAACATCTGCAGATTTCAAATTACGCTATACAAAATAAATAAATAATCCCGGGTCCGGAGCGATAGCCAGGTAACAGGGGAAGTAACTCAACATTCTACGTGATTGCATTCGTCTGAGACGCCGACCATCGATTACACGATGAAAGTACTTGTTAAGCAAGGAAAATCGTCTTTAATACTCGCAATTAGCATACTTATACAATAAAATCAACATCCGATGACGTATGTTGTTATTATAGGTTTGGTAAGTACAACTTTCTACAAATTCCTGTCGTACCCGTTCCTATTCGTACCTACGACCGAAATTATTCGTCCAAGTTTCATTAGTTTGTACCAAAACAAAATGTAAAATGACTCTTTGACAATGTTCCGTCTGTATCATGTGTATTGTGCTTTGGATAGCAATGTTTATTAGATAATTGTAGTACTGTGTACAGGATTAAATTACTGATAGGGGAGAAATGTATTTGGCCAGCTTGACCAGTTTTCAATTTTTCAACTGAGCCGCTACAGTGTATACTGTACGCGTCCAATACGTTTGACTAATGCCTGGATAGCTCAGTTGGTAAAGTGTTCGCTCTGTTAGCATCTTGCCTATAGTCTAACCAACATGATGTGTGTATGCCTTCACAATAACATTGTTAAAACCACAATTGTTTTGTGCATGGTTTTCAGAAGTGGAGGTTGGTGAGTCGGTCTTCGTCATCAGTGCCGATTTAGTTTGGTAGGAATTTCCCGTGCCCCGGCAGAGATTCAAACCAGGGACCTCTGGATCGGTACTAAGTTGAGAGCGCTTATCACTCGACAACTGTTCCACCAAAATGTCTGCCATGAAAAGTGAAATTTGAAGACTGCATCGGCAAAGTTATGATCTACTTATTCCAATTCATATTCACCTTATCGACATTACCGGATAAACATGCGTAATTTCAAAATATATAGGAGCCATGACTAAAACCCCTTTCACAATTGTCGTAGGAATGTTTTCGTTGCACGAGGCTTATGGGTCTACATGGAAATGTACCAATTTGCGCCTGGAAAGGGTGCGACAGCTCTACGATGCATTTTTGGGAACTATCGTACGTCCGCCACACGACAGACAAACGTATGATGGTCATGCGATGGTCGCAGGACATAACAATTGACGCGCGAAAGCCTTAAGATGAACAGTTGTAGCACGTCCGTCGTACGATAAAAGCATTGTCAAACTAAGTTTCAGCAGCTGGGTATAATTAATCAAAACGTCCAACCAAACTCTTTATTTTCAAATAATAATAAATATATGCAAATAGGAACTTGCTAAATGCTAGTATTAAACTGAAATACATGTATGCATGATCAATTTAATTATAAAAATGCATTTTGTGGTCCGATGGTGTCAAACGCGACAAAATTTCTTAAGTTTGTTGTACGACGGACATAGGATATTCCTCAAATTTACATCTAAGACTCGTCGTATGACAATTGTGAAAGGGGTTTAACTTTGATTTTAAAATGTTTGGAACAATTTATTTGTTACAAGCTTCATTTAAATGAGAGTTAAGAATTTCCCTGAAAAATATGCTAAAAGTGTCTGTCTGTAGGATGCCTGGAGCTAGTATAGGATTTAATTACTGATAAGGAAGAGAACTTTGTAGTAATCCACTTAGCTCACTCAGTAGAGCATTGAACCTTCTTAATATATAGCAAATGGTTCCAGGTTTGAGCCCTGGTCTGACTACATACTTTTTTAACCTTGTTTCATTATTAACGTTCCCGTAGATGATACCATGTACTATTCTGTATAAACTGTTATATATAGTCGGTTATGTTACTGATGTACGCACGTGCGTAACATTAAATATAAGTCTCAAATTTTCACGAATCGTGAGGACCCCCAACCATAACCACAAACTTCAAGGCTAATGAGTCAATTCAAGTCTGGCTACGCCCCTATCGTAGTATTCGATATTACACATTTCTGATGATTTGGCTTATTATTCTGACTAATAAATTTAAACATACACCGGAATGGTCATGTAGCATTGTTGCTCATTTTGGCATACTAATTGGTTAAATTGGGTGTTTAAATTGGGTCATTCAGCTTGGGCTGTTAAGCTTATTGAGCTAGGTCATTCTTGGTGACACTCGACTAAGGCTTGTTGCTTGTTGAAACTAAGTCATCCGGTCGGGGCTTTCGGTGTTTATTTATTATTGTATCTTTCCGCCGTTTTACATTTGAAACTAGGTCGTTCTGAGTGGGCATTCAGCCTTTTGATTGCTGAAACTGTTTCATTCAGATTTTTGACAGCTGGGATTTGGGCGGATCATTTTTCTCGCTCGGCTGGGTGTTGGGCATTGTGCCTTGTATATTTTTATGATTTCGGTGCTCGACTGGTTAAGTAGAGTGTAGCCATCCCTGTCCGACTTAATGTTATCTTTTTGCTCAGCATCCTAACTGCAAAAAAACACATCCTAAGCAATACCAGTAAATTTTCTGGCTGCAGAAAACTATTCAACTTCAATATTTTATTTGACGTAAACATATAAAATGTTTATTGCCAATGCAATAATAATAATGTGGCATGATTTGATTTGTTCTTTCCCTGCATGCATTAATTCTAATCGTGAAAGTACGGCCATCTCAGTTTGTCTACTAAATATTGCAATGCATAAAGTCAGAATTACATACATTTGAACAACCTCAGGTCTTTCAGCTCTTTGATTCCTGTTTACCCTTAAGTACATGACTGTAGTTAAAATGCATACATGTTTCTTTATGTAAACTGTACATACATAGATACATACAATCTACATTAATTTATTAATTAAGATGTATACATGATTCTTTATGTAAACTGTACATACATAGATACATACAATCTACATTAATTTATTAATTAAGAAAGAAAAAATCTCCGTTAAAGGCCATGCCTTAGTTCATATTATTTTTACTTCAACTTTCTATCCTTGAATCAAGAGGTTTATGTTTAAAACTTTTTCCCGTGCGTTCTTATAATTATCATTTTGTCTTTATGTTTGTGTTTTGTCATATATTCAACTGCATATTTTTTTATTTAAATTAAATGAAAACTGTTTCAACGACTTGATCATTATAAATTTAATGTGTGACTGAATTAATTGTGTAATGGATATGTGGACATAAAGGTGATTGTATTTCACGAATAGCATATTTGCATATCAAGAAAAAAATGTTAAATTAAAAAGAAAGAGCTTCGAACCAGATACCTTGTGGTCTACAAACCGCACACTTACCCACTGAGCCATCACATATTGTTATATAGTAGCAACCTAATAAAGCAACACATAGCGATAAATGTAATTATATGTTTTTATATCTTCGGAAATTTCCGGACTTGAACGAATTATGCAAGGAGTCTCAGTTTAATCTGGTCAGACAATACTGAACAAAATTACAAACAACATTTGTCACTGTGCCTTTATGCTCATCTGTGTTTACATTGCAACTGCGTACGTAAGCGTATGGCCAATTGATATTATATATCTTTAAAAACCGTGTGGACTATTTCTTGTGAATGCGTTTGCCGGCGGTGTTATCATGATAGGTCGACATTGATGTTCATTCATGTCGACTGACTCATGCTCCAGTCTTGCTGAATATCAGTGTCGATTATCGAGTTATTTTAGCATTCTTTTTTGCATAATATTGTGTTTACTATTGTAATTTTTTGCTGTGTAATTTTCTTGTTTGTGTGTTCTTTTTGTGCCATGTGTGCTCTGCTTTGTCTGATATTTGATATCGTCAATTTCCGATTGATATTCTATTATTATTATATTCTTGTAACTTCTGTTGAAGGAGAGATGTGGTCCTTGAAATAAATTTGTCAGTCATACTTTTCAGATAAAGCTTGCACAGGCTCCTACAACGCTGTCTGTTATTAATGTTACAAAAAAGCACGTACTAACATTTTGCTATTTTTATTTGCATTTTACGAGAAGCATATAACATATCGAATAACATAGACAGCACATTATCACATGATGTTTCTTCTAATTGAACAACCATCAGAGTTGCGTCACTTGGTAGGTATTGCACGTAAGCCGGATAACCAACATAGTGAGATCCTGAAATAGTGTTCATGGTTACTTTAACAACAACAACAACATAGTCTGACATGTGAAAATAGCACTTCTCCCATCTAAATAATTCAATCGTAGAATCCCACCTAACGATCACACCGACAATAGGATCACCCTGCTATAGTCCAGAGAATTTGACATGACATTCGACCTTTAGTTAGCATAAATTAACAGCTGATGTCTTGTCTATCTTTATAACCAATGTTTTACGTTTTCATAAGCAGGTAGTATCACGAAGACGCAATACCAACACGAATCTGTAGGACCGATATTGCACGATTTGCTCTCGGAAATTTATGTATTCAACGCAAGAACCTTGTAATATATTCATGCATAAAGATCAATATCTAGTCAAATTCTCCGTGCTATAATGCGGATTTTTTTTGATCCAGAAATTACACAAGGGAGCGTCCAGATACATTTTCTATAATAATTTACAATTAGCCCAATTATGATTTTTTTCTCCGTGGTATTTATACAATATACATTAACCTGGTGAGTGTGTGCTCTTTAGATCATCAAAACAAACTAATTAAGGAAACATTGCGATTATGTGTTACATTAGATATACTTACCCGTATTAGATTCTAAACCCTCCTTCTTCCGTAGCCGCCTGTAAACAGTGGTTGTGGTTTCTTAACAACTGGTTTAGGGTGTACTTGTTGTTTGAAGACGGGTTTAGGTTGAGTGAAGACTGGTCTAGGTTGAGTGAAGGCTGGTTTAGGTTGAGTGAAGACTGGTTTAGGTTGAGTGAAGACTGGTTTAGGTTGAGTGAAGACTGGTTTAGGTTGAGTGAAGACTGGTTTAGGAGGTACTGGTTGAACAAAAAATGGGTCAGTCTGGATTGGTTGAGTGAAGAACGATTCAGCATGAATAGGTTGTTGGTGTACGCCTCCTCCAAAAATGCCCTTGCCCACGCCAATTGGGCCATTTTTACTTATTGGGTTACTTTGTGACGCAATGCCCAATGTTTTCCCAGCAACGTGGACTGCTTCGCCCGCAAGATGTTGAGTGGCTGCAATAGCACGCGGGTCACCATTGACCAATCTGCCGTTTGATCCCATGTTGACAGCATCAGCAGAATTTAACATAGCGTTTTGAGCTATTACACCACCAATTGCTACAGCTAATGAATCATGGGCACCTTCAAACATCCCCGACCTAATAACTTTACCAACGTTATGGACTGGATCAGTTTGGATTTCACCTAATGGGGCTTTCTTAGGGCCTCCAAATGGTCCGAAATTTTGAGCGCCTGATCCTACATGCATAGGTCCACTGTCAATATACGATGGTTTACCGGCTGATATTACACCGCCACCAACCATGCCTTTAGCAACATGACCAGTTGGGTCAATAAAACCAACACCTGCAACTGGACCTGAAGATTTAGCGATGTTGTGGCCAATCATGGAGTCGACACCGTGTGTAGCTTTGCCAATGTTATGTGAGATGGCACCTTGGTTGTTTGGTACTATTATTCCAGCATCAATTGGTCCATTGTCAAAAAACGATGGTTTACCAGCAGATATCATGCCACCACCTACCGATTTAACGGTGTTGTGAGCAATGTCTTGAACGACATGACCAGTTGGATTAATGAAACCAATGGCTGGACCTGACGATTTAGCGATGTTATGGCCAATCACGGCATGGTTGTTTTGCCCTATTATTCCAGCCTTTTTTGGTCCACTCCCAAGGTACGATGGTTTTCCTGCAGATATCATACCGGATGACTTTACGATATTATGATTCTGAATACCGATTTTCCCTGCATTATGCATTTGTTGTCCGACAATCTGTTTCTCCACATTGTGTCCGACTTGGTTACCAATTGGTCCTCCCACAACTGGACTGATACCACCGATCGTTTTTGTGGCAATATGGGTGGCTTCTTTCACAATTTTGTGTTCAGCTTGAAAGGATGAGTCGAATGGTCCACCACCAGGCATTATATGACCCTCTTGTGCTTGTATGTATTGTGTTTGCTTAGCCTGTTGATGTTTTCTGACGTATCTATTGGTGGCAGGATCATAAACAAGTTCTTCACCTGCAAAGTCCATGGGGTATTCAGCGTTACCCATCGGAGATTCCCAGTTAGATACTGCAGAAATAAGTGGTGCGTTAGGATCAGCTCCCCAGCCATTTCTGAGTCCGCTTGGGTCAGTTCCAGATCCCCCATGAGCTGGTAGGTCATTACGACCGCCTACCATAGGAATATTATTGATGGTACTTCCAAGTATGCTTACAATCTCGGGTGGCATCACATCAAAACGACCTCCACGGTGTGAACCTATCGGGTTTCCCATTCTCCACGGGTCCACAACTGGTGGTTGACGTCTAGGATGAACCACAGTCTGCTTCTTTGGGTCTCTAACTCTTCCATAACCTTGAAGATGAACATACATACATTATAGTTCGTATAATTATCTGCACTAGTTAACGGAGGTTATCTGTCTTTTTCAATTTGACGAACCCCTCCTATGTATTATGTGTGGAAACATTTAGATTATTTTAACAGTTAACATTATGAGTGATGTGTTTGTTTCAATTTGTAGTGTATTGTATACAAAATGACGGGTTGTCAAGAGACTGGTCAGAACTGTCATCCAGTAGTTGATACGTTGTTATATTACTTTACAATCGATGTATCATTACATATATAAATTGTTTGTATGCTTGTGAACATAGCTTTATTTTTTGCTATACAAATCATCTTTACTTTGTCAAGCCTGTGGTACAAACCGCCTGCAAACTAGGATTTGTCTTTCAACACGACACAAACAACCAATTGTCCTTCCAATCATACTATTTGCAATGCGTTTAAGCTCGTCATCAGAGACAACGTTTTGTCATTCCCGTGTGTGTTTTACAGACAAGTCTTTTTCAGTGTTTTTACAGCTGGGACTTGCGACCTTTTGACAGTTGAAACTTTGACTTTCAGCTGTTAAGTTCCTGGTCTCGTTCAGTCGTGTGTTAAACATTGAGTCGTGTTGTTATGGTCTGTGTTGTTTTGATTTCATCTGTGCTCGGCATTTGAAGTTAAGTGCTGACTTCCCTGTCCAATTTTTGGTATATTTTTGTTTGTACAGTGTAGAGAATAATAAAATTGATAATGTAATGTTGATGAGTCCAGAAGTGTGCAGAAAATTGTAATTTAAGGATAAAAAATCATTAAGTAGAATCATGGATCTACCATGTGATAGTACTACAAAACATGCATCGTCATAATGTAATGGCTTAATCTTTAATTAAACACGCACGTGAATCAATCACAATGATGAATGAGATATGATCAATGATGAATTAGATATGATAATGAATATGTCAAGTAAAAAAACCTCCGTCATCAGTTTAACATGCATGCAACCACAAGTTGAGTTACTTTCGCCGATGTTGATATTTATTTTGGGATAAGATAAACTGTTATAGTAGAGAACATTTGGCTTAGCGCTAATTAATTATCGTGTGTTTTCGTTATAGTACCGTAAGAATGTTTTGATTGGTTAAAGTAACAACTCTGATTGGACAACGGATAAGCACGAATATACAACTTTACAAGGTTGCCATGTTTAATGTTCTGAGCTATACTGATGTTGTAGGTTCTATTTACCGTGTCGTTGTAGTAATGTTTTCAGTTGTCAAAAGGGTATAACTCTAGCGCGATAAATTGCAATACAAAAACAAACAAAAAAACGCTATATTTATCGTTTCTGAGTATTCATATGCATGGCAATTTTATATGTTGTGGCAAATTATTGAAAGCTTTCAATGGCAAATGTTTCGGTCCTTAATTTAAATGCATAACACAAATATATGCAGTATTATAACCCCATTTGTTGTCACATACATATTTTGATGGGACCAGAGAAAAATTACACAGAGACCATACAATTTTTTATTCTATTGCATTGTTGTCATGTAGATATTTATTTTTATTTGAAAGTGGGTGCTTTTTCATGTTTTGTTTTGATTGATAATAATGATGCTATTAGTGCGTTTTATTGTTATCGGTGATAACGATGATAGTGATGCGTGTTCTGTTATTATCGATGATCAAGATGTTATTGATGCATGCTCTGTTGTTATCGGTGATAAAGATGTTGGTGATGTTAGTTTTGTTGTTATTGGTTATAGAGATGTTATCAGTGCATGTTTTGTTGTTATTGGTGATATAGATGTTAGCGGAGCATTTTGTTGTTATTGGTGATATAGATGTTGGTGATGTACGTTTTGTTGTTATTGGTGATAAAGATGTTGGTGATGTACGTTTTGTTGTTATTGGTGATATAGATGTTGGTGATGTACGTTTTGTTGTTATTGGTGATAGAGATGTTATCAGTGTATGTTTTGTTGTTATTGGTGATATAGATGTTAGCGCAGCCTTTTGTTGTTGTCAGTGGAAGTAGTGTTATTGATACAGTTTAACATGGTAATGATTGTATTGTATTGTGATGCGTTGATCATTAAAGCGAATTATTATACAAATACACATAAAACGTACATACCTTGCCCAGCCACTAGGCTGACGAAAACGAAACATACTATCAGTGCAAGGATATACTTCATCTTGTTCCTCTGTTATATCTGCTGAATGAAATTACAGAATAAGTAATACGTAGCGTAAATGGTATATCAATACGTCAAGAAGGCCTGCTATGCTTTGTGCAGAGATGTTAACGTGATCCTCGACCTTCTGTTAGCATACGTTAACAGCTTATACATTGTCTATACGTATAACACCGGTTGTATGTTTTCATTTACATACACCAATCTAAAGGACCGATATTACGCGATTTGCTCGCAGAAAATGATACAGGCAACACATGAAGCTTGTAATATATTCATGCATGACGTTTAAAATCAGTTCAATAGCACCCTAGTTATTTTTGAAATCAGTTGCATATTAGAAATTGAAGAGAACCAATGTCTTATTCTATCAAAATATTGATCCCAATTCGAACCAATGTCTTATTCTATCAAAATATTGATCCCAATTCGAACCAATGTTTTATTCTATCAAAATATTGATCCCACATTCGCTATTTCGATGTTATTATTGTTTTCTGATCATATTAGCGGAACTATGTAATATAGTCCACCAAAGATAACATTAGACTTTGTTTACAAATAAAAAATGGCAATTAAATACATTAACAAGACCATGTTATGTTCGATCTCGTGCATAATCGCTTTGAATGCATGATATGCTCTTACTACCTGTACTGATAACAAGCTGTCCGTCGATCGTGCAGTGTCGATATTATACCGGGGACTCTACTTAACCCAGTAGACGGGGCTCTACTTAACCCAGTAGGCGGGGCTGAACTTAACCCAGTAGGCGGGGGGCTTTACTTAACCCAGTAGGCGGGGGGCTTTACTTAACGCAGTAGGCGGGGGGCTCTACTTAACCCAGTAGACGGGGCTCTACTTAACCCAGTAGACGGGGCTCTACTTAACCCAGTAGACGGGGCTCTACTTAACCCAGTAGACGGGGCTCTACTTAACCCAGTAGACGGGGGGCTCTACTTAACGCAGTAGGCGGGGGGCTCTACTTAACCCAGTAGACGGGGCTCTACTTAACCCAGTAGACGGGGCTCTACTTAACCCAGTAGACGGGGGGCTCTACTTAACGCAGTAGGCGGGGGGCTTTACTTAACCCAGTAGACGGGGCTCTACTTAACCCAGTAGACGGGGCTCTACTTAACCCAGTAGACGGGGCTCTACTTAACCCAGTAGACGGGGCTCTACTTAACGCAGTAGGCGGGGGGCTCTACTTAACCCAGTAGACGGGGCTCTACTTAACCCAGTAGACGGGGCTCTACTTAACCCAGTAGGCGGGGCTGAACTTAACCCAGTAGGCGGGGGGCTTTACTTAACCCAGTAGGCGGGGGGCTTTACTTAACGCAGTAGGCGGGGGCTCAACTTAACCCAGTAGGCGGGGGCTCAACTTAACCCAGTAGGCGGGGGGCTTTACTTAACCCAGTAGGTGGGGGCTCTACTTAACCCAGTAGGCGGGGGCTCAACTTAACCCAGTAGGTGAGGGCTTTACTCTCACGCGATACCGGCCTCGTATAATGATTTTGGCGATTTTTTGTTTTTGCATTCCACTTATATACGGCGTGCTTCACCGGCAGCGAAAATGCTGGACATTCTATCCAATCAAAATATGGAGTAATATGCATGTGACATAATACTTTATGTTCATTTGTCAATTGTTCTGTACTTTGAAAACCTCGTATATTAGTTCACAAAAACATGCTAGCGATGAAAACGACCATATGAGGATGAAACTTGAAATGCTAAACGAACGATTTAAAAGAAACACACGCTTTTAAGTTTAAATATATTGATTACGACACGGTTTATTGTTTACAATAGTGTTTTTAATATGATACAAGATTTTCGAATTAAGTCTTATTTTAAGATAATATGCCTACAAATGAGCTCTGTCCTACTTTTAACGTCGTTTGCCATGTGATTGGTAAACGACAATAGCTAAACAGTGCCAAAGCCACCTATTGTGTGAAATATATAAACGTAACTCGTATAATGAAAGAATGGTCAATTTGAAATTCAAAAATATTGTATGTGCAATAATAAGTCAATTCACAAAATAATAGAAATATAGCTCATATATATAGACAAGTTCATTCTATAAAGGTATATAGAAAAGGCAACCTTGTGCAAAATTGATTTTTAGATTCATCAAATGTGATTTCACAAAAACAGTTTTTTGTCTCTCCTGAAAACCTGCAACTAAATTATACGAGCGTTTGGACGTCGGCCGACGCTATGTTTATTTATTGATATGGCTAGATTGATCTCCGACGAGCTATACATTGTGGGGAAGAAACAACACATTCTTTCCATTGCACGGTTCAGTATAAAAATAAAATTGTCATTGGCATGGAAACCTATGGAAGGAGACTATTGGCCAGATCAAATCGCTACAACAAAACTAATAGTATCTAGCTCGAGCATTTGTATCAAATGATATACGTATTTTCAGCAGTCAACTTACGGCACACTCCTATATCAATTAATTGCCTGTTTATGACATGTTATAATGTATTAACGATATTTTAGCTAGAAGCTACTACTATTTGAAAGAATATCAATAATAAGCCGACGGTTGGGCATGAAGATTTATATTTTAATCAAATAATTTTATTAAGCCAAATTTAATTTTACAACTTTAATTGCAATCGAGAAAAGATTTGCTTACAACAATTGATACTTACCAATCAATAGTGCTAACTAAGGAGCGATAAAAATATTTAAAGCACTTAACTTTGTTAAGAAAATCAAAATTAACTTACCGGCTTCTCGTTCCTGTGTTTCTATAATTTTTTATAATAATTTTTCAGTTTGTTTTAAGTTTTTTAGTTTTCTGTATAAGTTTCTTTTAGGTTTTTATAGTTTTCAGTATAATTTTCTAAGTATTTCGCGTTCTTCCTTTCCTTCCCGTTCCCCAGTTCTTGCTGGGCTTATGCTGCTGTGACGTTTATATAACGAACGTTTAATTCGTCTGCTGTGACGAAACTGCTCGCTTGACTACACAACGTACAAAATTACATCATACCTGTCATGTTTTACGTTAAACGTTGACGCATTAAAAACTTAACAATTTCATCTGCGATCCTCCTGGTTGATTGATCACAACGATATTTCCTCAATTCGTTCGTAACTATATTAACATGCCCTGTGCGTCATATGACGTAGTGCAATTACTCGCTTGTCTGAATGACAATGAGTACTTTTTTTGCGACTGATAATGACATTTGGTTGTTTTTGTTTTACAAAACCGTTCAGTGCATCGTTAGAATATGTACTACTACTATGCGTCTCATCTGTCGTATGACAGCCGTAAACCTGTCTAAGATCACTTTTCGCGTCCTGTGACATATTTTGGGAACAGTGATGATGAGTACTGCGAGAAAGCCCATCCTGCGACCGCCGTACAAAACATTAGCGCCACAAGATGAAACGCAACGTTGCAAACCAACTTCTGGACATGTCACACTTTTCTTAATTTTGCTTGCAATATGTCGATAAGGCAATTCTCCTACTCAATCAATGCGACAAATTTGGCTGCAGCGAGTAATTGACAATGTACTAGTATCATAATTCGTGCAACACAAAAATCGTGCGTTTTGCAACAGACATAGACACCGTCTCAAAGAATACGCGTATATAGTATTAGTTATACGAATGTTGATATACCTTTGTGTGATCTGACAATCGGCTGAACAAACATGAATATACACTTATATATTAAGGTCATACCGAGCTGACACATTAATGGCTTAATTTAGTTAATTGACTGCATGAACACTCGCGTACGAGTTGAATAACTAGCAATCCAGCAGAATTGTGTTCTGTTCTGTTTCATTTGCTCTGTGCTATGTTTGGTTTGCTCTGCTCTGTCCTGCTCTATGTTATGCTCTGTGTTGTGTGATCTGCTCTGTCCTGCTCTATGTAATGCTCTGTGTTGTGTGATCTGCTCTCTGTTCAACTATCTGTTTAGCTCTTAGCTTTTTGCTCTGTTATCTGGTTTGATTTGCTCCAGCCGCTACTATAGCGTTAATAGATGCCGGTGATAGTGTGAATGTGACCAGTGTGTGTCGACGCTGGTAGTAGCATGATAGACTGCATGTATACGTCGAATATTTGTTCATAAATATGATTGTTAAATATCTATTTTTCAGTAATACATTCACAACTTTAAGTTGGTTGTAGGGTCATATATTGAAATATTTATGTTTTTTCGAACATGAACGTGTTTTATTTACACCAGGCTATGATATTAATATGAGATACAGTGCAATTGTACTGACCTGCCGAGAAATACATAACTTCAAGGTATCTGCACACTATAGATAAGTCGGTGGGGATTATCGGAGAAATAATGAATATGTCCTGTGTTTTATCGTAAAATAAAGCACAGTCACAAGTGACTGTGCTTTATTACAGCTTAAACACACGTACAGTTACATTATTTCGATTCTAACATATCCCATTTGACAACACATCAAGCCATGGTAGTAACCATAGCACTTTTTTCTTCCTGTATTTAGCCGTAGCTGTGTTTATCGGTTATTTTAGCACAGCTTGGTTGCCTTTGTGTGTATGTAGCTGGAAAAACTGGTTGTGTTAGAATAACCTTTAGTGTACTGTGGTACCGTGTTAATATGTAAATTTTGACAGGAAAGAGCTTGTACTGTATATTAACATGTTGAGTCAAAAACAAAATCTGCATTGGAGTTCCCAAGACAAACATTCGCTTGTCATTTACATTATTATGTTCTAGTAGTGAAGATTTACGCTGAATTCAACTTCTTTATTTCACCAACCTCTCAATAACGTCCGCATAATGAACTATTTAATTAAACAATAAAAAACTACGATTTGATATATTTTGCTATTTTTATTTGTATTTTGTATAGAATGGGTAGAAAACGTATAATGTATAAATATTAGAGAATATTACATACTAATACAATAGAACGAAATCATTGGAGTTGCGTCTGATCGTCGGAATTGCACTATAGCTGGATTCACTGCGAGATGTCCTGAAGGAAAGAGAAATGTGTGGTTATATTATACGATCGTTTCAATTATAAAATACACAAAGGAAATGTACAACTGTACGAAGATTTATAAAAATAAATTATATTTAATGAATGAAACATTTTTTCAAATTTATGTTCATGTAATTGTTTCAAGAAGAGCAACACCATGGTCGAAAGCACCGATTGACCATTAACTTACGTTATCGCTTTTTTCTGTGGAGTACACATTTTTAAATGTATATTCTAAAATCCATAGTTAACGTTTCTCAATGGATGTTTTTGGTATATAAAATAGAGACATGAAATTCCAGATTATCTGATTTATTCGAGAGCGTAGGCCGTGCTTATTTGAGATATCAGAGTGTTCGTTCTTTATATGTTGTGTATCACAATTCAGCTGAGGGCCTGAATGTTGAGGGTTGCAGTATTGAAGTCATCGCATTCAGGCTTTTTCCAATGTAGTATTGCAGTTATTGCACTTTTTTCAACCGTAACTATCATATTTAAACTTTTTGTACAAACCATACAATGATTATAATGTTAAGTGCCATGGATGAGAAATAATAAACTTACATTTAATAACCTCCCGCTCTTGATCTCATCCTTCTTCGCATGGGTAACTGCGGTAGCATTGGTTGATGGTGGATAGGTTGTGGATGTACACCTCCGAATATGTTCTTGCCTACACCAATTGGACCATGTTTACTGATTGGGTTTGTTTGCGAAGCGATGTTCAATGTTTTTCCAGCGACGTGAATTGATTCCTTTGCAAGACCGTGAGCTGCTGCGATAGCAACTGGATTTCCACGTGCTACTCCACCGTTCGATCCGATGTTTACAGCATGAGCAGACTCTCCAATGGTTTGTTTGGCTATATTATGACCAATGTTTGCAGCCAAAGGATCGTGACCAATTGCAGCGATTCCTGATTGGCTAACCTTATGAACACTGTGTACTGGATCTTTTGCTACTACGCCACCAATTGGTCCAATACCGCCCTTTGGTCCAAGTCCACCAATTGGTCCAATACCGCCCTTTGGTCCAAGTCCACCAATTGGTCCAACTCCCATTGAAGATTTAATGATGTGGTGAGGATGGACAATACCGGTATTTATTTGTGATAACCCAACATATCCACCACCGATTGGTCTACCGAGCATTGAACCACCTTTAGCGATGTTATGTTGGACCTCTTTAGCAACATGTCCAACGGGGTTAATGAAACCAATACCAGGTTGCTTGCCAAGGTACGATGGTTTGCCAGCTGTTATTATTCCAGATGATTTTGCAACGTGGTGACCCACTGGGCTAACCTTTGGTCCTACAACTGGACCGACACCCCCGATTGGTTTTCCAAATGCTCCACCAATTGGCATGCCACCATTTTTGACTCTGATATGTTGTACCTCCTTAGCCTGTTGCTGTCTGTGGTATCGGTTTTGCTCAGAATCAAAAATAAGGTCTTCACCTTGATAGTCGACGGGGTAGGCAGCATTGTTCCATGGGTCCTGCCAGTTAGATACTGCTGGAATAAGTGCTTCATTAGGATCAGCTCCCCAACCATTTCTGAGTCCGTCTACTGCATCTACTCCAGCTCCTCCATGCTGTGGAAATCCATCCATACCTCCAACCAAGTTTCGACCATGAACTGTACTTCCAATAATTCGTGCTATCTCTGGTGGCATTGCACCAAAACCACCCCCACTTAGTGAACCTATCGGGTTGATAAATTTTGGGCGTCCCATATAATCTAAAAACAAAATAAATATGTCATGTGTTAGAGATTGACCATTACTTTTGTATTGTACACATTTCCCGATATGCCATAATAAATATTGTTCTCTCTTTTATGTCCTGATATGATGTCAACTGCAAATTAAACGTTAACTAAATAAGAAAGATAACTTCGATATTCATATGTGATTATGGTTTGTTTATTACTAGCATGTTATAATTATGGTATTGTCACCGCAAATTGCGTCGGATATACTGGTGTGTGTGTGACATTAGAGTAATGGGGATTCGTTAAAGGACAACATTCATAGTTTTACATACCTTGTCCAGCAACGAGGCTGACGAAAACGAAACATAATGCTACTGCAAGAGAGTTCATCTTGATTTCTTCTGTAATCTGCAAAATATGTATTTATAATAATGTATTGTTAAAATTTGAATCCGAATAATTATATTGAAAACAATGATACAGTTACCAGTACGAGCTTGCTGGTGGGATCGAGACATTATACATATATGCGACATAGACGTGATTATATAATTATAATGCCCATGCATCGTATTTTGTCACTTAATATGCAACAATACCTTTACCGGATACTTAAGAAAGTATCGCGAACATAATTCTAACATATACAATGTAGTTTAATTTCCAACCAACGGATAATTATCTTAATTAAAAATATATAATAATAATAAATAAAATATAATAATGATAAACAATTACTCACGTGTTTTCTTGTCCTTGTTTCTTTAGTATCTTTAGTTTTCTTTAGTCGGTTCTTGTTCCGCGTTTCTTCTTGTTTTGTTTTATTTTATTTTATTTAAGTTTTTTAAAGTTTTTTCTACGTTCCTCAGTTCCCTTCCCCTTCTCCTTTCGCGTCCACGCAAGTTTTCAATCTGATTTTGCAAAGGCCATCGTTGGGTTTTTATAGGCAAAAGCGTAAAGTCATTAGCAGCGGACAAAACGTCACGCATAATTAGCCACTACTGTGGTCAGAAATCATCGGACATGTCGATAGAAATGCGGCCTCCCTATTGGTCAGTTAATTAACCTGCGTTGCACGTAGGACAATAAATCAACGTACCGAATATAATGGATACCAATTACAACTTCCTAGTGACGTTCGATTGTCATGGTCAAGTCCTCGATTGGTGTATAGCTTTTTGCGTACAAAATTAGGTTTTATTGTTACTTTGGCCGTTTTATCGCTGCATAACAAAGCAGTTGTTTGTTCGAATTACCGCATATTTTATAACCTTACTTGATACGACTCAAGGACAAACTTGACCACTGGTTCAGATAGGGACATTATGAACGTTATTTCGAATGCAACAAATGCACGGGCACATGCTATGTTCCAATCTTCTTTGTGAACGAAAAGTCAGTCAAATGCTTAGAGTCACTTAACTTATATTGATAAATGCCGAAATGGGAAAACAATAGCCAAACATACCGACTTAAGTCATGGTTATTGAAATATATATTTGATTACTGCGAATTTTCATGTGAATAGCAGTCTTGGTAAATAATACAAAGGCTTCTTGGTGTTGGGATATAGTTTTGAAGCGGTTCAAAACAGACTGATTAGATACACTGATGCGTCTTGGTATGCGTCATGTGGCGGCCTGTGGAAACTTAATGTGAATAAAAATACACCATAGTTTAGAGTAATTTTTGCTACTAAATATTTATTTTAGTTTATTGAATCAAAATGGCGCTCAAAAAGTACTACATTTGCCCAGCATGTACATATTGTATCATCGATAGGGTGAAATAATAGGGCAATAACTGCAATAGTGCACTGTAAAAGAGTGCGATAATTGCATTTCTTTTTTCTTTTTAAATGCCAAGCATAGCCTTTATTTGCAAGTCACCTTCCTGCTAAACAAGGTGGGCATATGTGTGTCTCCACCCGGATTCGAACCCGGGTCGCCAGATTAGACGACTAGCGCGTTAACCACTGAGCATCATCGTACATGTATACTAGTATGAGTTTTTGTACCACCAAACCAACCACGACCTCAGTTGAACTGAGATACCAAACATATATCATGATAACTACGCTCTCGACTTTTTAGCTAACCACGTGTTTCATTTCTCTTTCTAAAGTTTCTACAACTTGACTGTTTCTTTAATTTCACTCGTGCTTTTCTCCTAATTATGTACTTCCGTCTTTATGATATATTGTTGGCAATTTTTCATAACAATATACACATGTACATTGCATTATTCTTTCTCGTCTGTGGTTTATAGATAATTATTCATTTTTTATCAAATAGTAAATAAGATTATCAGTCATGTTAAAAAACGAACGTCATTAGACCTCGTTTAAAACGTCATAATATCTTTGTAATGTCAATGAACCTTTTAAAAACGAAAGTAAGCTTAATCAGAAAAGGTGTCAATGAGGTTAGCGTTTACGTTTTATATGTCAAAGTACGTGTGCGGTTTTGTATTTTCTACATACGTACGTATGTGACTAAATGGTCATTATAATATGGTAGATAATTAAATCAATTAAATGTCACTACGTTCACCGCAAAGGTCTATATCAATCATTAGCTAGGTATACATAGGCGGTAGACGGTTAAACAAAAGCTACCATTTCGCTGATAACGCATTTGTTGATATATAAGATCGTTAACGCAGAACTAATCGCCACCTTAACAGCCAATGACATTCAGCTATCGTTTGGTTTCTAAAAATAATCGCCATCAATCAAGGTAACGTTCAGAAATATATACATTGTAATTACGTTTCAGCGAAAATAAAGATCTTAGGGACTTGATGTTTTGTAAGTAAACTATTTAATACAAGGTTTACGAACGCTTGTAAGCTTAATGTGTACTGACACTCAATTTACCAGCCGTAACATTTCTACTGACGAGCTACGACCTAAGTGCCAACTCCACAGTCCTCCGTAAGATATGCATTGGAACCCTTATGGCCACTATTGTTGTTTTCTGTCGAATTTAGAAAGTTCATCAACATATCTTTCCGCAAACAATACACGTTTAGGGCCTAAACATATTACATTACGCGTTTAGATAGCTTAACATGTAACTCAGCTAAACATGTAATGAATTGTGTTTAGGTGCTAAACATGTTTATACCCTAAACATGTGTCTTTCCTAAACATGTAACCGAATACTGTGTTCAGGCAGTAAACACGTGTCCATGCTCAACATGTAAAAGACAAACATGTTTAGGTGGTAAACACATTAGAGAATCTATACATGTAATGCAACAGCAGAAGTATTGGTGCATATTTCATAATATGTTGTGAATAATTTCTTTACCAATGAATGGGCGGCTTATATACCACATCTTAATTTAACTCTTTTTTCCTCACCATATATATATTACTTAAATAGATATACTGTTGGATAAAAATAATATTTTCACCAATTGAATGTTCGTATATAATATGTTTATACAATTTTATTACCACCATTTAAACGGACACCCGACGTTGTGGTAGGGTGACTATTGCCAAAAAAGTCCTCTATTTTAGGAGTAGGTAGGACCTCTCTGTTAACAAGACATGTCATATACCAAAATGTTCGGGTAAGTCCATAGTATCTGAGACTGCCGGCATAAATTGCCAAAAGTGGTGGCGTTCCGAGAAATCCAAGATGGCGTCCAAGATGGCCGCCTTTTTGACAGTATAAGCTTAATATTAATGTTATGAAAATATCAGGCATATGAGGCAACTTTTTGAAATAACTTTGCTTAATTGTTATAGACACAGCATAACTCTTTTTAACTAAAATATTTTTAGAATCTTCAAAGGTCAATGTCAAGGTCATTTACAGGTAAAACCAATGTAAAAATGACTTAAAACGCTTTTTCACCTGGTATCTTCTTTGTTTGTATAGCATTTATTTACAAAAACTATCCAAATTGATCATTTAAATGAAGGTTTACATTCAACAGTTTAAATAAAACTACTTTGGAACACATTGGCATTCAAATAATGGAGATATACAGTATATCTTGTACTATGTGCTTTTCTTACCCCACCCACCATTTTTATACAAGAAATATGCACTCATGTATTCTGAAATGTTTACAACAGGTGTCTGTGATAAAAATGTTTATTATGATGATACATCTATATTGGCATTCAAAAAATATTATTAATGTCTAAAATTCACCAGATAAATCCAAGATGGCGTCCAAGATGGCCGCCGTAATATATTATGTCCCTTGTATAGCATTAAGCCAGATTTAAACAGTTGTTTTTCAGGTGAGGTGGCAACAAAAGTAGATCAAGAACTGATTCATACCAAAATGTCCTTATGTGACTATAAATTAGTGTATAGACCTGCTGTCGTACATTGTAAAAGGGTGGTGAGGACCAGGTAACCAAGATGGCCACCATAAATGGTCAATCCATATAAAGTATTTCAAATTACTACGAGACAGTATCATACATGGCTATAAAGATACATGTTAGCATGCAAAAAACTCATTTGCTACTGTGCATTAAATAAGCATACTACATTGATCACTTTGAAAAAAGTTCAAGGTCATGTCAAGGTGGTGGTGAGTACCCGATGGGACATGTGAGGGTGTACTTTGTGGTTTGGAGTTACCCATATGACATTGAATGAGTGAGTTTCTATAAGGACCTTGAGTGGGTTTATCAACTTTACTTAGTGATGATGATTGGATGTGTGTATTTTGGTGTTGGTGGGTACCCCAAATGGCCTTAAATTGTGTATTAGGTGGTGGTGAGTTCACTATAGGGCCTTGAATGAGTGTATTTGTGCAGGGTATTTCCCCATAGAACATTGAATTGGTGTATTATGTGGAGGTGAATACCCCACAGGGCATTGAAGGGTGTTATTGGTTGTGGTGAGTGCTCCATAGGGTATTTGTTTGGTGTTTGTTGTAACCCTACATTGTCTGACATGGGTGTACTAGATGGTGGCGAGTACCATTGGATTGGTGTATTGGGTGGTAATAAATACCCATTAGGCACTGAAATGGGGGGATTCTTGGAGGTTAGAGCCCTATGTGGCGTGAAATGGGTGTATTATATGGCCGTTCGTACCCCAACAGACTTTGGTGGTGAGTACCCAATATGTCTTCACACTGTGTTACATGGGGTGTACTTGGTCGTTTAGAGTACAACACAAGACATTAAGTAGGTGTATTTTGTGGTGGTGCGTACCCAATAGGGCATTGAATTGGTGTTTTTGGTGGTGGTGAGTATCCCAAAGGGATGTGAATTGGTGTATATTGTTGTATTTGTTGTTGGTGGGTAGCCAACATGGCCTGAGATGGGTGTACATTTGTATTAGGAGGTGGAAATTTCACTATAGTACCTTGATTGGGTACATTGGTTTAAATTATTACCATGACAAGTACCCTATAGGACATTGAATGAGTGTATTAGGTGGTGGAAAGTACCCCATAGTACATTGAATGAGTGTATAAGGTGGTGGCGAGTACCCCATAGGGCATTGAATGAGTGTATTAGGTGGTGGCGAGTACCCAATAGGGCATTGAATGAGTGTATTTGGTGGTGGCGAGCACACCATAGGGCATTGAATGGGTGTATTAGGTGGTGGGGAGTACCCCATAGGGCATTGAATGAGTATATTAGGTAATGGCAAGTACCCCATAGGGCATTGAATGAGTGTAGTATGTGGTGGGGAGTACCCCATAGGGCATTGAATGAGTGTATTAGGTGGTGGCAAGTACCCCATAGGACATTGAATGAGTATATTAGGTGATGGCAAGTACCCCATAGTACATTAAATGAGTGTATTAGGTGGTGGCAAGTACCCCATAGTACATTGCATGAGTGTATTTGGTGTTGGCAAGTACCCCATAGTACATTGAATGAGTGTATTTGGTGGTGGCAAGTACCCCATAGGGCATTGAATGAGTGTATTATATTGTGGGGAGTACCCCATAGGGCATTGAATGAGTGTATTAGGTGGTGACAAGTACCCCATAGGACAATGAATGAGTATATTAGGTGGTGGTAAGTACCCCATAGGGCATTGAATGAGTATATTAGGTGGTGGCGAGTACCCCATAGGACAATGAATGAGTATATTAGGTGGTGGCAAGTAACCCATAGTACATTGAATGAGTGTATTAGGTGGTGGCAAGTACCCCATAGTACATTGAATGAGTGCATTTGGTGGTGGCAAGTACCCCTAGTACATTGAATGAGTGTATTAGGTGGTGGCAAGTACCCCATAGTACATTGAATGAGTGTATTTGGTGGTGGCAAGTACCCCATAGTACATTGAATGAGTGTATTAGGTGGTGGCGAGTACCCCATAGGACATTAAATGAGTGTATTAGGTGGTGGCAAGTATCCCATAGTACATTGAATGAGTGTATTAGGTGGTGGCGAGTACCCCATAGTACATTGAATGAGTGTATTAGGTGGTGGCGAGTACCCCATAGTACATTGAATGAGTGTATTAGGTGGTGGCGAGTACCCCATAGGACATTGAATGAGTGTATAAGGTGGTGGCAAGTAACCCATAGTACATTGAATGAGTGTATTAGGTGGTGGCAAGTACCCCATAGTACATTGAATGAGTGTATTTGGTGGTGGCAAGTACCCCATAGGGCATTGAATGAGTGTATTATATTGTGGGGAGTACCCCATAGGGCATTGAATGAGTGTATTAGGTGGTGACAAGTACCCCATAGGACAATGAATGAGTATATTAGGTGGTGGTAAGTACCCCATAGGGCATTGAATGAGTATATTAGGTATAGGCGAGTACCCCATAGGACAATGAATGAGTATATTAGGTGGTGGCAAGTAACCCATAGTACATTGAATGAGTGTATTAGGTGGTGGCAAGTACCCCTAGTACATTGAATGAGTGCATTTGGTGGTGGCAAGTACCCCTAGTACATTGAATGAGTGTATTAGGTGGTGGCAAGTACCCCATAGTACATTGAATGAGTGTATTTGGTGGTGGCAAGTACCCCATAGTACATTGAATGAGTGTATTAGGTGGTGGCGAGTACCCCATAGGACATTAAATGAGTGTATTAGGTGGTGGCAAGTATCCCATAGTACATTGAATGAGTGTATTAGGTGGTGGCGAGTACCCCATAGTACATTGAATGAGTGTATTAGGTGGTGGCGAGTACCCCATAGTACATTGAATGAGTGTATTAGGTGGTGGCGAGTACCCCATAGGACATTGAATGAGTGTATAAGGTGGTGGCAAGTACTCCATAGTACATTGAATGAGTGTATTAGGTGGTGGCGAGTACCCCACAGGACATTGAATGAATATATTTGGTGGTGGCAAGTACCCCATAGGGCATTGAATGTGTATATTATGTGGTGGGGAGTACCCCATAGGGCATTGAATGAGTGTATTAGGTGGTGGCAAGTACCCCATAGTACATTGCATGAGTGTATTTGGTGTTGGCAAGTACCCCATAGTACATTGAATGAGTGTATTTGGTGGTGGCAAGTACCCCATAGGGCATTGAATGAGTGTATTATATTGTGGGGAGTACCCCATAGGGCATTGAATGAGTGTATTAGGTGGTGACAAGTACCCCATAGGACATTGAATGAGTATATTAGGTGGTGGCGAGTACCCCATAGGACAATGAATGAGTATATTAGGTGGTGGCAAGTAACCCATAGTACATTGAATGAGTGTATTAGGTGGTGGCAAGTACCCCTAGTACATTGAATGAGTGCATTTGGTGGTGGCAAGTACCCCTAGTACATTGAATGAGTGTATTAGGTGGTGGCAAGTACCCCATAGTACATTGAATGAGTGTATTTGGTGGTGGCAAGTACCCCATAGTACATTGAATGAGTGTATTAGGTGGTGGCGAGTACCCCATAGGACATTAAATGAGTGTATTAGGTGGTGGCAAGTATCCCATAGTACATTGAATGAGTGTATTAGGTGGTGGCGAGTACCCCATAGTACATTGAATGAGTGTATTAGGTGGTGGCGAGTACCCCATAGTACATTGAATGAGTGTATTAGGTGGTGGCGAGTACCCCATAGGACATTGAATGAGTGTATAAGGTGGTGGCAAGTACTCCATAGTACATTGAATGAGTGTATTAGGTGGTGGCGAGTACCCCACAGGACATTGAATGAATATATTTGGTGGTGGCAAGTACCCCATAGGGCATTGAATGTGTATATTATGTGGTGGGGAGTACCCCATAGGGCATTGAATGAGTGTATTAGGTGGTGGGGAGTACCCCATAGGGCATTGAGTGAGTGTATTAGGTGATGGCAAGTACCCCATAAGGCATTGAATGAGTGTATTAGGTGGTGGCGAGTATCCCATAGGGCATTGATTGGGTTTATTTTGTCGTGGTGAGAATCCATTAGAGCATTGGATTGGTGTATTTGGTGTTGGTGGGTACACCAAATGGCCTGAAATGGGGTGAATTATTTAGTGGTTAGTTCACTATAGGGACGTGTGTGACTTGATGGGTTATGCGAATGTCATATGGGTGTATTTGGGGATGATACATACCCAAATGGCCTGAACTGAATTCCACAAATACCATTGATTGGGTGTATTAATTGGTAAAGAAACCCCAATATGATATTGAATGTGTAAATTTGGTTGTGTTGAGTACTAGTATCCCATTGTAGGTATTAAATGTGTTTATTTGGTGGTGGTGATTATGCGAAAGGCCTTGATTTGGTTAATTTAATCACGGTGAATATCCCATATGTCACTGAATAGGTGTATTTCTTAGTTGTTGGTGCCCCAAAAGGCCTGAACTGGGCGTTTTAGGTGGTGGTGCCTATCCTACAGGGCATTGAATGAGTGTACAATGTATTTGGCATGGATGGGTATCTCAGTACCAGTACCACCAAATACACCCATTCAGATCCCTAAGAGCTCTACCTCTACCTCTTCTCCGATTACACTGGTTTAAGGCCATATGACGTACTCACAACCCAAATATTACCCATTTAAGACAATATAGAGTGCTAACCACCATATAATCCACCAATGCAATGCCCTATGGGATAACAACCACATTAGGTACTGATCACCACCACATAATAAATTATACCCTTTAATGAAATATTTGGTACACCTCACCACCACCGAATGCACTCATTCAAATTCCTATGGAATACACTCATCCACATAATACACTCATTTCAGGCTGTATAGGGCACCAAGCACCAAACAATACACAAATTTAATGCCCTATGGGGTATTCATCATCACCCAATAAACCCACTGCCCTATGACATTGCCGTACTCGTCTCCATCTCATACACCCATTTCATGAGTATTGGGGTACCCACATCCAACAATTACACTAATTCAATGCCATTATGGTGTTCTAAACAACCTCCAAGTACATCTATACAAGACCAAAAGAGGTATTCAACACCACCAATTTATACGTGTACACCTTATCAATGACCTACTGGTATGTGGTACTAATCACCACAAGGAATAGTATTTTTCATTCATTTTTCATACTTTGACCTTGACATGACCTTGAACTTTGCTTCAAAGTGGTCAATGTAGTATGCTTATTTGATGCACAGTAGCAAATGAGTAATTTGCATGCTGACATATATCTTTACACCCATGTATGATACTGTCTCATATTAATTTGAACATACTTTATATGGATTGACCATTAATGGCGGCCATCTTGGATTTCCTGGTCCTCACCACTCTTTTACAATGTATGACAGCAGGTCTATACACTAATTAATAGTCACATAAGGACATTTTGGTATGAATCAGTTCTTGTTCTACTTTTGTGGCCACCTCACCTGAAAAACAACTGTTTTAATCCTGCTTAATGCTATACAAGGTACATTATATATTATGGCGGCCATCTTGGACGCCATCTTGGATTTTGCTGGTGAATTTTAGTCACAAATGATATTTTTAGAATGCCACTGTAGATATATCACAATAATAAACATTTTTATCACAGATATCTTTTGTAAAACTTTTAGAATACATGAGTGCATATTTCTTGTATAAAAATGGTGGTAGGGGTAAGAAAAGCACATAGTACAAGATATACTGTGTATCTCCATTACTTGAATGCCAAAGTGTTCCATAGTAGTTTTATTTAAACTGTTGAATGTAAACCTTCATTTAAATGATCAATTTGGATAGTTTTTGTAAATAAATGCTATACAAACAAAGAAGATACCAGGTGAAAAAGCGTTTTAAGCCATTTTTATATTGGTTTTACCTGTAAATGACCTTGACATTGACCTTTAAAGATTCTAAAAATGTTTTAGTTAAAAAGAGTTATGCTGTGTCTATAACAATTAAGCAA
This sequence comes from Spisula solida, assembly GCA_947247005.1. Taxonomy (NCBI): domain Eukaryota; kingdom Metazoa; phylum Mollusca; class Bivalvia; order Venerida; family Mactridae; genus Spisula; species Spisula solida. The sequence goes on from OX365951.1 coordinate 39,182,534, forward strand.
AGTTATTTCAAAAAGTTGCATCATATTCCTGATATTTTCATAACATTAATATTAAGCTAATACTGTCAAAAAGGCGGCCATCTTGGACGCCATCTTGGATTTCTCGGAACGCCACCACTTTTGGCAATTTATGCCGGCAGTCTCAGATACTACAGACTTTCCCGAACATTTTGGTATATGACATGTCTTGTTAACAGAGAGGTCCTACCCCAACTTTTTTTTCTTGAGATTGTCACCCTACCATTGATACTACGTTTTAACGCTGTTTATCTTTTTTAAAGATATTTCTTGTTTTAACTATCCTTTTTGTCAAAATCATAGGATATTTAAACTATGACAGGAAAATGATGACAAAGTAGCCCAACTAAATAGCAAACATACATTCATTTCTTGCAAAAACAATGTCTCGCGAAATCATGTTACACTAGTCTTAAACATACGTAAAATGTCTAGATCATATAAATATTGTGATATTACTTTAAACTAACGAAAACAAAACAGATCTTATGACCTTATGATCTTATACTGATTTCTCTGTTTCTGTATATTCGAACTTCAAGGCGTGCACGCGGTTTGGTTTCAACTGAGACTTTTACATTCATTATGCGTTTTATATATAAACATCGTCCAGGTATCCGTTTAGTCATAATACACCAAGCTTAACGGGTTTAAGTATAAACAGGTCAGTTATAGTGTGTTCAATGTCAAACGAGAATCGTTATAAACATAAATTCGTCTGACAGGTAAACTTGCAATTGGTTCAATATCAAATTGTGTTCAAAGTGCATTTCTTACTTCAAAGGCGCTGTAGTGTAGTGGATACGCGTACTTCCTACAAGTTTCAATTTTATTCTGAGGCGTAGGTTTGATCCCCACAATGGAATTTTTTATTACATGCATCCATGTTATATTACACTTATATTATACTACTGTTTTAATGAATCAATACTTCAAAAGATAATGTATTTATGTTGTCGTGAATATATAATATAATTGTATGATTATTGTACTGTAGATAAAATAAAATAATTGAAAAGATACCACTTGATAGATAAAGAATGAAAACATTACACACAAATAAATCTACGTACATACCTTACAACGTGTATCTTTTTTATATCAGCTACAAATGCAAAATAAGGTACTTGTAAAAAAGATAAAAACTTTAAAATTTATGTAGCTAACTTGAATGGGTGTCGAACCAGCGGCGAAATTGAACAAAGTCTCAACAAAATCACTGGTATTAGTTTGCCGCATGGTTACCAACTCGACTTAACGAGACAATATGAAATACTGGTTTTCAAGTATAGAATTATACTATTGATGAAGGCATCTATTATATTACACTGACCCAAAATGAAATCTTTACACTTTATTTAAATATCTCTGTTGTTAGCAAACATGTCGTTGTAAGTTTAAAACATGATTATCATGTGTTTAATGTGGATTACGATTATGATTTTTTTTACAAATCTCGTGTCTATTCATGCGTCCAAGCTTGACAAACGTATTCCATGCTTTGCACGTGCGCCGGAACAGGTGTTTCACTTACAGGTTTTATACCGCCAAGTTATCATTTGCTGCACAGCACAGATAATAAAAAGTTATTTTTTGTTGCAAAACGGTTGCATTTAGCGATGTTACGTCTTTCTGAAGATGAAAGGAACCAAGCTATTGGTATGCTCAGGGCGCGGTCGATGGTAGATAACGTGGCACACCATTTTGGCTGCTATAGACAGACAATGCATAATCTTGTGAACCGGTTCAACATTACTGGGTCTGTCAGAGACCGTGCAAGGCCATAACGCTGCCACCACCAAATCTATCCCTCTCCCGAATACAACATTCTGCAAGTCGCTCTTTCTACGGCGATAGATGCGTACCCTGCCCTCTGCGTGGCTGACTGTAAACCTCGACTCATCGCTAAAAAGTACCGATTGCCATTGGTTTCGCCTGAAATGCAAATGACGTCGTGCCCACAACAGTCTAGAGGCTCGGTGACGAGGTGTCATATTCTGTCCAGTATATGGACGTCGAGAACGAATAGGAACTTGGTTCTGGACACAGTATAACCCGACGAATACGCCACCGAGTGACGAATCCACGACAGAGGTTGACTCTGATGACTGGTGAGTAGTGATGTTATATTTCTTACCAGCAAATCTCGATTTCGAGATTTCTTTTGGATCTAAGGGTTTGTGAATGACCACGAAGGTTGAAATGTACTATTAGAAGAGTTTCGCATGTTATCTTTGCGGAATAAAGCTGATAGCGCCACGACATGCAGAAAATAATGTTCAAATCTCACATTCATTGTCAAAAATTAACCAGTTTGCTATAATATTGAACTATTTAACCTCACAGATTTAACAAAATATCATCTATGAACAATTTTGCCAAGTTCCAACTCTGTCCGTGCCGTTAAACCGATGTTTGAACCTTCCAAAGAGACCCTGGTATGCACTAAAATGTTGACGTTTACGGCAGATGAGATTTTATGATGATGACGTTAACGACAGAGTATGAAAAATATGGTTGACGTTTACGGCTGAGGAATTATTTAATAAAATTGCCATTTTGCGCGGTTTCAACCGTTTTTTTCCCTGTAAAGCATGGGATATTTGGAAGAGTATATGTCAATAAATAGCGGTTAGGTTTGGTGTATTTCGATACCTGTACCATGGCCTGCATTGTGTTACATATGTGAATTAAAACGTATTTATAAGTATTGCCGTGATTAGATGGGTCAACGTGATAACGCGATCATTACGTAACGTTGTCGCACGTACGCGACCGGGCCCTGCGCGGTCTCTGACAGACCCAGTAATGTTGAACCGGTTCTTATGCGGACACCAAAATTACCCGGCCACGGTCAAGGTAATATGTCATGGATCAAAGTATGATGCGTACCTACTTGGAGAAAGGTTGCTGGTCGGATATTACGATGATGATACTTTATGAGAATACGATAGAATGATGATGATGATACCAGAATACGATGATGATAATACAATAATAAGATAATTATAATACGAGAATACGATGATGATAATACAACAATAAGATGATGATAATACGAGAATACGATGATGATAATACAATATTAGGATGATGATTTACGAGAATACAATAATAAGATGATGATAATACGAGAATACGATGATGATAATACAATAAAAGGATGATGATAATACGAGACTACGATGATGATGATACAATAATAAGATGATGATTACGCGAATACGATGATGATAATACAATAATAAGATGATGATAATACGAGAGTACGATAATGATTATACAATAATAAGATAATGATAATACGAGAATACGATGATGATGATGCGATAGAACGATGATGATAATTACGAGAATAACTTAACTTAAAGAATCCGCAATTTTGATGCGCTCAATTCAGTCAATGTGGTAGCACTAAGTCCAATCGACCGACGCACGTGGTGCACGTGCACGTGGAGCACGTGAGCCTTATGAAACTAATTTATTTATGGGGTCGATACATGAAGGTTGATTCGTTCTACAGGTGGACATGGTTAATCGACATGTTTGAAGTTTTAGGTGTGCAACGTAATTATTATAAAACAGTATCATGGAAGCGCAGTTGGTAGAGAATCTGGAATTGATTCACATGGATAGCGGATTTGTTTTGAATGTTTTCATCCTTGTTATACGCAATGTCAATATTTTCCACATGTAGAGACGTTATCAATTACGCTTTACATAACAACAATGCACTGACTTCAATCTAGATTTGCACTTGAATAATTACCATCGAAACAACTGGGCGTGTTAACATGTAACAGCTATCAATTATTTTCTTATATTGTTACACTCTTCTGTAAAGCGATGTTTACATCACGTCTGTTCGAAGGTCCAGCCAGCTCCAATATTTAGTAAAATGTGTTTTAACAATTAATAAGAGTTGTAACCTGCTTAATAAAGTTCCTGAACGCTGAAATTAAGTTGTACTGAGTTTGTCTAAGTTGGACTCCGATGGTATACGTATGTAGAGGCTTTGATTCCACCATTTTCTAAAGGAGATCAAGGGATGTCAACGGGTGTTGACGCAATGCACGCGATGGTAACGCAGGGCTAGCTTTTTCCAGCTTAGCTAAACTCTCGGCCAACAACGCAATGCACGTAACGCAAGGAGTTTGAAAAGGCGGGCCGGTAACTGCAACTGACCATACGCTAACCTGCATTGGCGAAAGTTCACATACGCTAATAGAAAATAACTTGACTATATATATATTGTCAAATGCTGTCAATACGCTAGTAACCGCTATCAAACACATTCCATTTCTGGTTAACGGTTGCAAATGTTGGCATGCACCAGCTAAAAGACGTTTCTTACATTATAGTGTGAACGCATTAAATTCCCCTCGTGACCGTAACTTTGCTCGACGTTTTGGCTATGTTAGACTTTCGAAACGCTAACCGATGCTGGTACTAACGTTTAAAGTAATGTGAACTCAACCTGTACAGTCTACACATTTCGTTTGATCGCTACGGTTGTCGTGACATTAACTTAGGATGAAAACAGCAATGCACTGTTTTGATTGATACAAATACATGTATATGGTGTTAAGGAGCGTAATTATGCATACATGTACAAACATTAAAGCATGCTGTGAATATTAATGATTAGTTTTTTATACAACTTGATGTGTTACCATCTAAATAGCACCTTCAACTATAGAGTTTCAATCGTGTACTATTGTACAACCATGTTTAACAATTATTGCAGCCATTTTGTTCGCCTGTGCATTTTATTAATACTATCTACATACTATTTGAGCTGCAACTATATTTTGCCTGTCAACACAAATTACTGATGTGTGCTTATCAGCCAAAAGGGGTCGAATAAGTCGATACGGGTTATAAACCGACCAAAAGGTAGATTGATATCGAACCTACAATTTGCTTTTCGTTCCTGCCATATACCAATGGACGGATACACACGGACAGGGGCAACATGATATGTATGGCGGGTTCCCAATTTATAAAGATGTATCAAAATGATGGTAACTGACAGTGTCATAACTGAATTGGTGGCGGCGCCGATATCTATCACTTCCTTGGTTGCAAATTGCACAAACAAGTCAGTATCGCAATGGCCACCAAACGAATTGATTTTTCGTGTCTGCAATCTTCTACACAGAAACATTGTCTAAGTTGTGTTTGTGTTCACCTCAAGCAACCATCTTATAAGCAAAATATGTTATCCTATTCGACCCTTTACACACCATTGAATAGGATTTTATGAAAAACCACATTATCTATTCCAAAACCTTTTCCCGATCATGTAATAAATACAATGAATTTGGATGTTTTTCACAAATGATCAATAACAGACGACAGAGTGTTAACTGTATCTGTCGAAATAGTATGCCAAAATCACATTTAAGTATTATGTATTGGTGACAAAATACTATTGTTCTAAGGGTTGCATTCCTTAGACTATAAATCGTGCATTTATTAGTTACTGTTCGTTATCATGTTTACACACCAACTGGATGCTTATTCCGTTTTTTCCATCTTATGGTGTTTTAAACCTCTGGGACTCAACTGAAGTGCTCAAAATGCATCATTCTGCAGACAGGTTACCAAATTATTGCATTTTGAAAATAGCCGTTTAATTAAGGCCTAATGGGGCTTTAACGTTTCACCTGTTTTATGGAATCAATAATATTATATATATATATATATATATATATATGTTGTCTGTGTGATGTGATCTTTAGAAGAGGTTTAAGAACAGGAATTTGCAGTTCTTTCAATAAAACATTATACAAGTCATCACGAATCACTCTACATATATATACTCTAAAGTTGAATCGATCTAGTAATTTTGAAAATACACGTATTTTGAACTTGATGGGTCATGTTTGAAAGATCACCAAGTCTTGTAAATTAAATTCACAGAAAAAATGTTTTCGTCAGTTTTGCATGTGCGCAATTGAAAAGTACTCATCCGTGAACGATTGCTAAACAACACAACTATCAATAAAATTAATGTATTCTATGGTTTAAATTACTATTTTTAAATAGAATTATTTTACAGTAAATCACAGTTATTGTTGCCTTGCAACTGCAGAATGTTTAAGGGTTTCCCTAGTTTTGACCATTGCAAGCGTCTGAGTTCACTTGAAATGTGCAACCTCGTCAACTCTGACACGTGTTTCCAACCCAGTTGGTAACCCAAAGGTTGTATTGTGTATATTGTTGCTGTATACATACTGGAACTGATAACACATTGTCTATGACAAATATAATCAGAATCTGATGACACCAGAAACCTTAATCTAATAGCTTTTTGTGATTTTCGAAATGCGTCATTGTGCATTTGGTACATACTACAACACATTTTCGTTTTTATTGAACGTTTGGTGTTTGTTTTAATAGAGGAATACTCTTATTCAAAATATATCAGTTATACTTTGGTCACAGATCCACTCATATTGCTGTTCGATGATTGACCGGCTTATTTTTAGCTCACCTGTCACAAAGTGACAAGGTGAGCTTTTGTGATCGCTCTTCGTCCGTCGTCCGTCCGTCCGTCCGTCCGTTCACAATTGCTTGTGAACACACTATAGGTCACAAATGTAGCCTGGTCAATATGAAACTTGATCACAATGATTATCTTCATACAATCTAGGTCAAGTTCGATATTGGGTCATCTGGGGTCAAAAACTAGGTCACTAGGCCAAATCAAAGGAAAACCTTGTGAACACATTAGAGGTCACAATTTGAGCCTAATCTTTATGAAACTTGATCACAATGATCATCTCTATAAAATCTAGGTCAAGTTCGATATTGGGTCATCTGGGATCAAAAACAAGGTCACAATGTCAACTATAAAAATCACAATTTCAACCGACATTTTCCTGAGGGCCGTGGGTTCAACCCCCACTGGAACCATAATTTTTTTTTTTTTTTTTTTTTTTTTAACTGTTTAGGTATTGTTTTGTCTTTATAGCATGTATTTGTACAGTAATATGGAAAAAATATTTTTTCCAAAATATTTGTTTAAATTATAGGTCAAATCATAGAAAAACCTTGTGTAGTCACCAGAGGTTACAATTTCATTTTAATTTGAACAAAACTTGGTCACAATGATCATGTCAACAAAATCTAGGCCAAGTTCGATTTTGGGTCATCTGGGGTCAAAAACAAGGTCACAATGTCAATTGACATTTTCCTGAGGGTCGTGGGTTCAAACCCCACTGGAACCATAATTTTTATTTTTATTTTTTTAAGTATTTAGGTATTGTTTTGTCTTTATACCATTTATTTGTACAGTTATATGGAGGAAAATAATTTTTTTCCAATATATTTTGTTTAAATTATAGGTCAGATCATAGAAAAACTGTGTAGTCACCAGAGGTCACAATTTCGACTTAATCTTTATGAAATTTGGTCCTAATGATCATCTCAACACAATCTAGTATAAGTTTGATATTAATTAAGTCATCTGGGGTCAAAAGCTAGGTAACATGGTCAAATCATAAACTTGCAATAGAGGCTGAATTTCCTTAAATCTTATTCAGAAAATGTGTAGGGTCACCATAGGTGTGTGCATGCACTAGTACGACAGGTGAGCGACCTAGGGCCCTTTGGGCCCTCTTGTTGGCTAATCAAACCGGAGGCCAAAGGCTAAACAGGATTGTCGGACAAATCCGAGGGGTAGTATAGCTACAAAAAGCTTTGTCGGTGACCATACGATAACAGGTTGTTGTCCTGTTTCGAACACCGGCATGGGCATGGCATTTACACGATACCTTGACATCGGGTACACGTCGGATACAAGGGCATTGTCCGGCACATTGGTTATTTGTAGCCCTAAAGTATTACATTATACCTGAGTCCATAACGTAAATAGCTTCTGGCTTCTAGGTTTCATCACATTGTGATATATTCTACATATAGAATACCCTTGTCAATATTCGTATCATACGAACCTTGTTAACTTGCTATTCAATGGAAAACTGACGTCTGATGAGACAATATACAAAGTACAATGTAGATCTATGAACACATAATTAGAACGACAATAGATGTAACGGACGTAGGATCATATTTTCGGGTTGATGTTGCTGTACATATATAAACATATTGCATGTGGTCTATTAAGAGGGTTGGACAAGTGGTCCTGTGGTGACAGACAGACTGCTGATGTTCGATCCCGCCCCCAGCAGGATAAAAATAGAAAGACATTTCAGTGCTCCAACCTTACATATCTAAAATTACTAGCAGTCTTTAGGACGAGATTTTAAAAACCGAGGTCAAGTGTATGATACTTATCATCAGGCACGTTATGTTAGTTTTATGTTAAAAAGGTTATTTCATAAAGTATGAAAAAATGAGTAGGCCTCAACCTTCGGAACAAAAGAAAAGCTTAAAGAAAAGTTTACTAGTCTTACCATCTGCACATGCAACTACGATTGTTTACACGCAGTTTATAATTAAATCCTCTGTCATTGTCAACAATTTTATTTCAGAACCTTTTTCATTGTCAAGATCTGTACGTCAAGGTTGTCCCCTTTCATCATTGCTCTATGTTTTATGTTTGGAACCTTTTGCCAAGAAAATTCAAGATAATCCATCTATTAAAGGAATCGTTGTACCTGGTGGTCAGTATGAGTGTAAAATGTCACTTTATGCTGATGACAATACTTCTTTTCTTACTGATGACTCTTCAATCAAAAAATTCTTTTCTGAAATAGAACTTTTTCAAAAACTATCTGGATCTAAGATTAATTATAGAAAATCTAATGGTATGTACTTAGGTAAATGGAAAAATCGATCTGATCACCCATTCGGTATTTCGTGGGTTAGGAACTGTAAATTACTAGGTTATCACTTTGGGTATGGTTTAAATATAGATCGCATTTGGTCAAAGTTATTCTTACAGTTCACAAGAACATTAAATCTAATTTCCACAAAAAATAACTCGTTTAAAGGCAAAAGTACTGTTTTAAATTCGTTAGCATTTTCAAAGATTTCATATTACATGACGGCAAATATTATGCCATCTCACTATAAGACTATGTTTCAGAAAGCATCTTTCAAGTTTATTTGGAACTCACATTTTGAACCTATTGCTCGTAAGACACTATACTTACCGTTTAAGGAAGGTGGTCTTAATGTCTCAAACATTGAATTAAAATGGCAAGCCTTGCTATTATGTCATGTACAAAAAATAATTTTAGATATGCAAACGCCATGGGTATATTTTGCCAAGTATTGGATTGGGTTGAATTTGAGAAAATTTAATTCCACTCTAGCCAGTAACAATTTTCCACATAGTATTTTAGTACAACGCATTAACGACAGTCTCTTAGTTTTACATATGTGAATATTGTTCATTACTAATGTAATCGTAATTTTTGGAGAACTAGATATGGAATTATGATAATTAGATTATTATATGATTATCATACGTCTCCTATAATTCAAGATTGAATGGTTGTGTACTTAGTTTTACCTGTTACGTTAAATGTGTTTGTTATATGTATGTACATAAATGAGACGAAAATAAAATAATACATAGTGCAGAATTTGTTCCTCCTTTTTATAAGTCGTGGACTTACCCCGTTTAGACAAACATATTTTGTATTCGTGCTTAGTTATCTTATCTGTATCCAGATTTGTTATCTGGCAGGCTAGAAATTTGGCCAAACATCACAATGTTGTTTTATCCAAATTAAGTATAATTGAACGTTTCTTATCGCTATTGAGATATAGAATAATTATATGTTGATAGCTACGGGCTAAATGCAATAATTGTATTTCTTGATTCTTGGGCTCAACATGGGCTATGTTCATTAACAGAACATAATTGTGATTTTGATGATATGATGTTTTCAGTATATTATCAATCTAAGTTCAATCTGTAATTTATGTACACATTCTGCTGTTGTTTTTTTTCTTCTTTCTGTTTCCAGGATGATGACTAGCTGGGTTCAGTGGGCTGTTGTCCTGGAAACGGAAAGAAGATTGCAGCCTCTGCTATAGATGTATTCACTCATATTCATATAACTATGTTACTCCTGTCCGGTGCTATTGTCTTATTTCAACCTAAAATTTGTATAATCTCGTAACTCCTGTCCGACGCTATTGTCATATTTCAACCTAACAATTGTATAATCTCAATCTTGAGAATCATTGCTTTGTTTTCATCTATGTTTGTTGCATATTGTAATAGATACTGGGTTGTTTTAGTTAATTAAATACCTCCAAATTGTACACACTTATCTATTTTGAATGGACTTTGTAGTGCTTCTGAGAGGGACATATTGTTCATATGTTGTTTTCAGACGCACTCCTCAGTCTCAGAAAAACATTAAAACCAATATTCCTTTCTGTGAAGTAGTTTTTTGTTACCACAGTATCCAGTATCTGTTATAGGCATATGTTTATTATCGTATATGTTCATTGTAAAACCTGCTTCTTGCTTTGTGCTGTTGGTGTGGTGCGGGTTGCAGCATACCAACAGTACGGGGTTCTCACCATTTTCAATGACTATATTTATATATGCATTTAATTCAGTTATTTCAATTACACTATGTTAATCAGAAGATTTCTGAACTTTACTATCTTATTCATACTCCTCCGTGTGTGATTTTATGAACAGTTTAAAATATCTCTCCCCCTCGTGACTTTATTAATAGTGAATATTCGCATGTGACATTATGAACAGTGTTAATTTTAATACCAGTGACTCGACCTCATCTTTCCTTCTCGTGAACTCGTTTTAAATAAGTGAATAATGAGTGATACATATGTTTTATTCAGTGTTTGTTTTGTTATATATGCTAAGCAAGTTGATCGTATTTTCAGTAAAACATTTTTTTCAAAAGTTAGATCTACAAAAAGTATGTTTTTCCTTTTCAAAGGTTAACATAGATAGATCTATATATACATATACACCAATCTAAAATTAATTACCATCAACTTGCTTCTATTTTAAATATTTAGGCCTATAATTAAAAGAAGCAGGTTACAAACTGCTGTGCAGTTTGTCTTATTTGTACTATGTGCAGAATAAATTTTATGAAAAACAAAAAAAATATATAATTCAGTTATATACATGTATTAGATCTACGCACAATATACACATTTATAAAAACATTCAATTTGTATAATGCGAAATCAATAACAGTAATTAGATAGACATGTATTTTATTACAAGCGTTCTTTCACTATCAAGAGCTATGTGCAGTCCAATATTTTACCCTATCTAATGTGCAGTAATAGTTTTAATAACATTAGGCCTAGTTTGTTTTGATTACGACAATTTACGGGTTAAGCATACTTTTGATTTATTGAAAAATTGTGGGATGCGCACCAGTTTGATAACTTTTATTTCTTTACTAAACGACACATCTTGATTAAAATAATAAATTGTATGATCTACGACCATCACGGTAAATTAATGCCCACGTAGATCTACTTTATCTGTGTGCAAAAAACGTAACAAAGTTGAAAGGCTTCTGATCAAACATGGTTCTAATATATCTAAATAAGTTATCACCCTGAACTGTCATTCCGTCTTTTCAGCGACACAATTGGAGAAATATAACATAAGCTATAAACGCACACGTTGATTGTAAAAAAGACGCGCGATCCAGACTAACGCATTTTATGACGTAGTTTATGACGTTATCGTCGTGACGTCGTAAGGGACGTTTTCGTGCGCTCGACGCCATATTTATGTAGAGCGATTTGTCATGGACCGATTTGAATAATATTTTATTGGTAGAACTTCAAATTCCTGTGGTTTAAGTTGGAACCACATTATTAATATGTATCATTCTAACATAACCGCCGATTTTGCCTATATAGACAAAGAACAAATCATAGCGTTGTATATCGGCCGATAGACAATGGAAATTTGAACTACTTTCGACTCGGCTGTTCTTTTTACACGTCGGGAAATTTATGAATGAAATCACGTGATATTGTATTATTATCGTTGTAAATGTTTTTGCGTATTTAAGACTATTTGTTAGTAAGGAATACTTAAATGATATTTAATTAAATAAATATCCATTGATGTTGAGCAGATTTTCTTCTTATTTCATACTTTTTATTATTGTTTGAAGTATAGTTATACTGGGGGTGATAAAGATAATCGTAACAGCCGTCAACAAGTGACCTAAGCAACAAAGATCTCGCAAAATAACACTGACTTTTTATAAATATAATTCCGGGTTTAAATCATGTTAGAATCGAAATAAACTATGAAAACCGTGGTTAATTCCTACGCGTCAGAACTCCAAACCATTGTATAACAGCCGGTATACAACGGTTGTTCATAGTTTATTTCTTAATTATATAGTGTGGTTCTACCTTAACTGTATACCAAACAACTTTCATTCGACAACATGTAGATTGATTAGGTCCAAATTAGTAGTTTGATGTCATAGTTTGAACGTATTCGTAAATACATAAGAATGATTGATGAAGTTTACTATGTTTTGAGCATACAAATGACAAAATACTTCACTTAATTAAGATTTTATACTTAATCCATTGTTGTTAAAGTTCAGCATGGTTTGGTTCAGTCAAGTTGTAATTATACGACATACGTCACGCACACGGAACAACAATGTTAAAACATCCACATTTAAAGCAGCGTCGATAGGTTTACGTACTAAATACAGGGTGATTATTAATATATGGTAACATAAATAACTTTAATAAGTTTGTCAGTTGTTCAGAAAAATATATACTGTTATATACCTTTGATCAACAAACATATGTAAGTTTTATTCCACACATAAATCATTTTCAAATGTCACATACGTTTTTCACAGAATAAGTTCGAAACGTTCCCCTTTATTCTGCAAAACTGCAAAACCAGCCCCAAAATATGTCGAAAATAACCAATTGAAACCTTGCATGTTACACCACCGATGCTACAAATTACAAGGACGATGTGGACGTCACCTTTATATCACATGCATTTATTAATCATATCCAAAAAAACTTGGGCTCATTATCTTTATAACAAGGATCAAACCACTTCACTATCAGAAAATTTGACAAAGTTATTAAAGTTATTTATGTTACCATAATTATATTAATGATCACCCTGTACATAACTATACAAGGGATGATCAATATATAACGCGAAAATGCTTATAATATTTTTATGATCCTTTCCAATTTACTCAAACTTTAGGTGGAAGTAGTAACATTCAATAGCCATGTTTCGAGGGATATTTAAGATTATGAAATAGCGACATCAAGCTAAAATCTATGGTTGCTAAGGTAACCACCAATACGCACAGGCGGTGCATTTTACGGACTTTTCACCGTTTTCACAGAATTTCTAACCCTCACAGGTTTAATGTAAGATATAGCAGTGCGGTAAAAATTGGAATTTCGTGTCACCAAATGTTCGCCTTACTGATGGCGATGTTGTACACGGGTTGTGTTGCCATGCGTTACGTCACGCACGTGTTATCGTTCCATGATAGCAAAAATGACAAGCGATAAAAGATTATCAATACAATATTTAGTTTTGAAGAAAGCAAGTGATAACGAAATAGTGTACGATATTCAGTAATCATTTCGTGATTATTTCATGCAAAATGCTTCGATTTGTGTACATTATTACATATTAAAAAGGACTTTAATTAAGGCTAGTGATCTAACGCAAAGTGGGCGTAACGTGCCGTCGACGTCAGAACTACGCACGGAAATGTTGGATATTCCAAACGAAAGGATGACTATCATGAGTCCGTTTTCAACTTGGTATTGCATTTGCGAAGACGTATAAATATTGACGGATGATAATCTGAAAAGTTTTTAAATATTAAAACAGCAGGCCTTAGGAATGTGATCGTCAAGCTGTTCATAGTTAAATTCTGCATATCGTTAAAAAGTGCAAAACTGACGTTGTTCCGCCTACCGGTTTCAAACGTCGGCAAAAATGTTCCGAACAATTTATTTTCGATTATTTGAACTATTTCATACGTTTTCTTCTGATACTGTATATGTTTTAACCACCAGATAAAATATTTGTAGAAAATAAACTAAAATAACACGTAATAGCAAAGTTATACGCATGTTCTCGTTATATATGGATCATCCCTCGTATAACGTAACATTCCATGATTTAAAAAGATGTTTATAATTATCATTTAGTGTTATTTGATCATTGTGACAACCCACAATATAATCATGTTTTTCTTTCACAAACAGGTCAAGGGAGACAACTCATCACGTTCCTGTGTTAGTACCACTGGTGTTTGTCCCCTTTTCATATACGTTAACCCTTAAACTCGTACAATGCAATGGGTTCAGAATTTACGAAAAAGGTACTTATACCTGACAATTGTAATATTTATACACAATAATTAAGCGGACACGGTAAACGCGACATTAATTTGACAGGCGGTGTTGAACAAATGACCAAACTCCTTTTCACATGCTCTTTATTTCATTGCTATGCATGTAAACAAGCACTTTATTCAAGTTATGTAATTATATCTATGCTTCCTGGTTAGCTAACCAGTAGAAATATCATCTTGAATTGAGAGAGATTTTGTTCAACGCAGAGTCTGAATTGGGGAAAAATATTTACCTCGAGCCCTCGAAATTTTACTGTAATAAACTCAGAATAATGTTTGTGTTTTGTTATACCAATTAAGAGTACAATTTCAAATGGAAACTATGTAAAAAAATAGGTGATAAAATTTGAGTTGAGGTTGAGTTCCGGTTGAGATGTTTCGGGAGATCGGGGCCTGCTGTTGGCGAGCGCTCCAATCTGGCATATCCATGATACCCGAAAAGCCAGTTGATTGATTAAGCCGTCATATTCACACGGATCCGTGTAGATAAATAAGCATAAACTCTAAATTACCATTGATACAACAAAGTACAATCAGTTTTCACTTTTCAGAAACAAATATCGATTATCATTGAGTACCAATTTAATATTTGATGTCCGTAATTAAGCCATTCACTAAATATATGTTATTTTCAGTGACCCCCATCACCCCAATCTATCCCCTGCCACATAACCTATCTCGTTTTTTTTTAAAATGCCTACTAACTCTGAATTAATCAAACAACTATACATAACACATAGATATATGTAAGGTATAGGTCTTTGAAAATTGTGATGGCTATCTCATTCGTTGATAAATTGATGGTGATCCTTACCAACATACTTTTATACTCGTTGAAAACAATTGGTAGAATGCTCCGCAGTGCCGCGCATATTCTTCAACTTGTTTAATTAGATCAATATGAAAAAAAAACTATAATATCAAATACCAGTTATATGCCTGTGGTGACTTTCCGTCCCTAGTCCAAGGTTTTGCTACGAAAGTACTGGAATCACTATCAAGGTAGTCTGTACACATGCGCAAATAAAGCCATAAGCATTGTGAAGGATGGAATGTAAATTTGCCCGACAGTTAATATGCCAGTAAACAGTTTTCCTAGTCATAACATTGATTGGGTTGTAAAATAACGTAAAGCTAAGTGCTTAAATTTATACATGTGTTTGTATTATTCTCATTTCAAAGAGACTAAAAAGCTATGAAAATTGAAATCGAGTTTATGTATAATTAGAAACAAACGTACAGTTAATGCCTTTATCGTATGAGCGGTTAACAACCTTTTAGAAGGGATCGTTGTTTATGTTTGAAAATAATTAAAACCATACGTCACAATAACAACGCAAGTATAGTTATGTACGCATGTATCTGTATTTTATTCTGCGGTCAAATATCTACATTTGAGAGTACAAAGTGAAATAATTTCATGAAACAAAGAATAAGCTCATGAGTTGCCTCTTATAAACAAACTATTTATTCAACATGATGTGGAGCTCACGATTGTAGCCAAACGTCCAACCGCGGAATTGAACCTGAATTCCCCGGGTGATATAATTGTGCTCTCTGTTGAACCCCACACAGGAACATAACACATTCCTGAACGAGTGAGAGCATCATTCATCCCAAGATATACAATCAAAGCATGTGGAATAAAAAAGTCTAACTTGATTTGAACATTTCAACAGTTCAGTAGAATATAAACCTTGCATCGAATTGAGCATGAACCACGATACAGTTTATATTATAGGAGAACAGTTTGAAGATGGTGGAAGCTGATAATAGTTTTCTATTCAGAGAACGCACCTGTGATGGATAAAGCTGAGCTGCTTTTATGTCTTCATTCACCGTCTGTATTCATGTTTATGCTAGAGTACACCGCACTACTATAGTTAGATTCCTTTATACATATTTTAAAATATGATTGTTATAGCATCTCCGGCGATATTGAACATAATTTTATGTGGCAACCCGTCAATTTATCATGTGGAAAGTGTGTTGAAATTTTTGCGCATTTACCTTCCTTTCACGACGGAAATGATTCTCGAATTGTATGAAGTGTCCGTCTATATATATTAACATATTTCTACGGTTTTATTATCCAGCCATACCGTGTGTACCTTAGTTATGTAGCTAGGTATACATCTACCCACTGGAACGGTACAATGTACTACAGAAGCTGATTCACTTGTTTACTAGAAAATACACAGTACATTTGGTTTGAGAGTTTCTTTCAGTATGTATAAACGAGCTGGTTGCGATCGGTTCAGAATTTTCAAAGAGAATTTATTTTTAGTTAAAACTTCATTATAGTGTTTCGGTTTTAGCGAATGTTGATTGATAGATTTTGTTTGGTTTTAACGTTTTAATGTGTAATTTGAAATAATCGTGGATTTGAAATAGTTTGTTTACGTTGCAAGGTTTTAGTGAATGACACTAATTAGTGCATGTGTTCAGTTCGTCTTGTTGGATAGGTCAAGAAATGTGAATTAAAGAAAACATCAGTTTTATATAACACAAAACAATCATGAGCGGGAAGAAACGAGAGTATAATATTGTTCTATTAGGAGCTCTTGGTTCTGGGAAGTCTGGTAAGTACAATTTATCAGTTTAGCTAGTCTGTCTATATAGATCCTATGTTTAATTAAAGTAGACAACTCATCTGTCTAGTCTTTTTTCATGAAATTATTTCCCTTTGAACCCTCCAACTTAAGGTAAATAATCAGGTCTAACAAAAAATCTTAAATTGAAAATATAGTTATGATAAGTGATTGACAACTTATTATCTAGTCTGGAAGCCAGACTACGTTTTGGCCCCCATTTCGTGAAACTATAAAATAGTGTTAACAACATGCTGGTTGTATGGTTAGCGGATAATTGGTAAACAATGCGACTGCACAAACACGCTAAGTACCTAATTTAATGTTTTTGTTCAAGCGAAATAGCATCTGTTGCACGATTCTAAGTAAATAACCAGACAAACTTCATTAAAGGAATTAGGGTTTTTGTGAAATCTGTGCCCGAAATCATAATATTGATGCCTTCTCAACAATTTTGATTTCGTTTCAGCGTCTTGTTTTTCTAACCTAGATCCGAGAAGCATCGTTAAACGAGATAGGAAAGTTTACTGACCTAAGCCATGGTACTTTCATGGCTTTCTTATCACGTTCCGTACCGTCATCGTCTTTTTCATGTGTGATATGATGGTTTATTACATCATCGTATGTAGGGCTTACTGTTTACAATGGTAGAAATCCGTGTACGTGTTTTCCTGACAATTTGAGCATCGTTTTCATTAATCCTGCGTTGTAGTACAGTGATGTTTACATTTTAAGACAAATTTAATTATAATGAAAGAAAATATTTGTGCGATTTCATGTTCAAAAGTCTTTTATTTAGGATATTTAAAGTGATTCGCTATAACTTGAGACTACCCTTTCTACTGATCTTATACTCAATAGTATAATAATGATATTTCAAAATGGATTATTGTGAGAATACGTCCGTTAATAACTAAATACATTTGCTGCCATTTGAAAATAAATAATTAGCATTACAACATGCGACAACTTAATTTCACAAAAATTGTTTGACAGTTGTTTTCACTAAGTGCAGATCGTTTCGTACTTTATACGTGTCTATCTGTAACGCATTACACGGACGAAATCGCGAAGGTACGATGGCGAAAACGGGTGCTGTGAAGTTGCATGTGTCACATGAGGTTACCTTTCAATAGATATAATTTTTTACACTTGTCGACAATCGGCAATTACCTCTGTTCACCTGATAATTAAGATTAGACTGTACTTCGTACAAACCCAAATAATGATTATCGTATCAACACAATATTATATTGATTGATTACCACAAATGATAAGTAAGCTGGAAATAGTACGGACGCGTATCATAGCAAACAGGTGGTTGCCA
Source organism: Spisula solida (assembly GCA_947247005.1). Taxonomy (NCBI): domain Eukaryota; kingdom Metazoa; phylum Mollusca; class Bivalvia; order Venerida; family Mactridae; genus Spisula; species Spisula solida. The sequence goes on from OX365951.1 coordinate 39,200,833, forward strand.
TGCTATTTTGATGCCAATCCCTTCTAATTCAATCAATGTGTCCAGTTCGCAGGGTCGCTGATTGCCTACAAGTGTAATAATACGTGAATCTACATAAAATTATATTTATTCGTTCTTCGATACTACCTCTTCCGGCACCACACTGTCCGTTTCACGTTAGTTTACACTTGTTTTTGCCAGTCTATTTTATCAATATCACTTTTACAACGCATAAAACATGTATTCCGTTCATGCTTTCCGTATGTATGTAAATTAGCATGCCAATATATGCCAATAATACATGAATTGACAAATGTTTTCAGTAGGACTAAGGTTCTTATTATTTCCCTGACTTGTGATCATGTTTTAGTTTCTCATCGAGGGTTGACTTTGTGTTCTGTCCGATTGGTTATCTCTTCCACTCAATATAAATGCTTGGGTTTCTACCTCTTCCAGTCCCTTTTCAGTCCTAGTGATGGGCTCTTTCTGCAATAATCACTCAATATAAATAAGCATTTGGAATCCCTATACTGAATAACGACGTTTAATAAATAGGTACATATTTTCTGTTTCTGAATTTGTAAGTCATCTTGTCTCACATCCTTATCATACGGAATCGAACAACATTGCAATCTATCAAGGTATGTTAAAAGTCTCTATAACAAACCTAATTTGAGATACCTCACGTCGACAAAGCAGTACATGAATATCTCAAGTTTTGCTGATTGAGACATGCTACCATTATCTACGATTTCACGTCAACTTTATGTACTACTAGTATATGTTTTATGTAAATGTTACATTCTACCAGCAGGAAACTCCATTAGGACGATGTTAGTTGGATGCACCAAAGATTGTAAGATTGAAAGCCGTATGTTTTAAATGGATAAGTATTATCCTATCCCAAATTGTAAAACATTTTGTTACGTAATATAACGTAATCAAATCATGCCATATTTCTTACAAATTCCTGATCATATTAACCCTTCCAAAAACCAACAAAATAAAAGCACTAAGATATATTTCCTATCTGATTAGACTTTCGTATAGTTTACCCATTTAACAATCCCTGTGGTACCATAATTCTTTGACGTATACCTGCTGCATACTTCTGAATTACAATTATGATTTGCTATCATGTTAAATTAATCTTCTTCTCTTTGTACAAGCAAACCTGTTAAAAGTTGATATATCAAGTTGTATCCGTACACAGACTGGTTTCCGTGGTATCTTAATTAAATCGCCTCAAATTGATAAACACTTCTGATTTATTACTCAGGAATCAAAGATGTTTGCATTCTGATAAGATTGGATGAACCAGTTCAAGTGCAGATTAATTCCAAATAACATTTGGAATATGATATGCTAATGTTGTAGGATCTATTTTAAACAAACAGTTATTCGAGAAGCCATAGGAAAGGTCATGTTTTATTTACTCCAATATACAAATATATCGAGGGGTTAGAGCAAGAACCAGTTATCGAGCCAATTTTACGAAAATGACTTTTTCATTGAATTTGATGCCGTTACTGGAAATACATAATGTGTAAAAAAATCATTACCATATCGCAAGTACTTTTAAAGTTATTGAATTGTGACCAAACCAGTTATCGATTATCACTAAGTTTGGTTCAAGCTAAAACCAGTTATCGCAGTATAACTTGCAAGTTTTAATTATAACACTGGTACTGTGTGGAGCTAAAACAAGTTAGGTGCCACTACTTTATTTTTGCAGAAATGTCAGTTGTTGTTCTTCGTATTACCGTTTCTGCAAAAACCATGTATCGATTTATACATGGATTTTGCAGGTACAAAAATGTAATAAATTCTAATTTTTCTACCAACAAAAACATGCTATAGAGAGATACAGAAAGCAGACGCCTAATATTGTCATCTTATGTTAGAGGTAAAACAGGCTATCAGTTGATGCAGGGTTTTACCAGACAACGTCCAATCTGTAACTTAAGCATTTCAGATACAAAAACAATGCACCGAGTTATAATTGCTTGTACCAGAGAGTGTAATGATAACAATGTGACCTGTTGAGTGATAAAAACCATGCATTGAAGAATTCTAACACCTTTGTTGAAACTTCATTGTCATAAAACAATTATTAGAGAAAGAATGTTCATGTTCAAAACTGGATTCCGATGCTAAATAGTGAACCGTAAGTATGTTTTTATTTGATTTATTTATCAATACTGTTTCTTAATATTATATTTAAAATGTATTTTCTATATAAATATCTTGAATAGTTAACAAAAAGGGTTAGCAATTCAGTATAGCCAGAATAAATAGTTACATTACACAAACATAAATGCTAACGTCACGTAAAATGCAACAATAGCAGAATATGTATAGTAAAGCCAAAAGAATTATAGTTTTGCAATCATCAGCAGCTTCTTCATTCTAAATAAAGCACAAATTTATGTACTAATTACTATGGTCTCCTAATGTTTTACTGTACATATATTTTAAATAAATAACTTGCAACCATTATTGCTTAAATGACTAGCAAAACAGATGTGATTCGGAAATATTTTCTTCATTTTAGCTGTAAAGGAAAAAACAAATGACTAGTACTAAAGTAAAACATTTTGAAGATTGTATTCTTTGAAATAGTATAAATATTACATTGCTTTCGGGTAACATGAACATTGTCTATCGAATGGTTACCCATCTTATTTTACAGATATTGTCAGATACAGAAGATGAGCTTTTTCTATCCATAAATTTGAACAACCTTCTGAAGGTATCGTCAAGCACACTAAATGGAAATGAAAATGACAACACCGTGCCAAAGTCAAGTGTACAAGACAGAAATAAAACTGTCAATCGCGTAAATAAGTCGTCAAGTGAATAAGACATCAATGATACCGACAATGTCGTGAATCGGAGTCGTCAAATGTACAAGGCCTAAATAAAACTGACAATCTTGTGAATGAGGGTACGAGACCAACATGAATCTGTTAATGTCGTGAATGAGTCGTCAAGTGTACAAGACAGAAATGAAACTGTTAATGGTGTGAATGAGTCGTCAAGTGTACAGGACAGAAATGATACTGACCATGTCGTGAATGAGTTGTCAAGTGTACAGGACAGAAATGAAACTTATAATGTCGTGAATGAGTCGTCAAGTGTACAGGACAGAACTGACAATGTCGTGAGCAATTCGTCAAGTGTACAGGACAGAAATGAAACTGACAATGTCATAAATGAGTCGTCACGTGTACAGGACAGAATTGAAACTGACAATGTCGTGAATGAGTCGTCAAGTGTACAGGACAGAAATGCAACTGACAATGTCATGAATGAGTTGTTAAGTGTACATGACAGAAATGAAACTGACAATGTTGTGAATGAGTCGTCAAGTGTACAAGACAGAAATGAAACTGTTAATGGTGTGAATGAGTCGTCAAGTGTACAGGACAGAAATGCAACTGTCAATGTCGTGAATGACTCGTCAAGTGTACAAGACAGAAATGAAACTGTTAATGGTGTGAATGAGTCGTCAAGTGTACAGGACAGATATGAAACTGTCAATGTCATAAATGAGTCGTCATGTGTACAGGACAGAAATGAAACTGACAATGTCGTGAATGAGTCGTCAAGTGTACAGGACAGAAATGAAACTGACAATGTCATGAATGAGTCGTCGAGTGTACAAGACCAACATGAAACGGACAATGTCATGAATGAGTCGTCAAGTGTACAAGACCAACATGAAACGGACAATGTCATGTCAGAGTCGTCAAGTGTACAAGGCCAACATGAAACGGACAACGTCATGACAGAGTCGTCAAGTGTACAAGACCAACATGAAACGGACAATGTCATGACAGGGTCGTCAAGTGTACAAGAAATACATCGAAATGGCAATGTTGTAAATAGCTCATAAAGTGTACTATAGTCCAGTTAGGATATTGTGACAGTGACGTTGCAGTTTATGTGTACGCAAAAAAACACAACCATTGTCTCAACAGGTATAGCGAATATAGTATGTTAGTTTAACATTGAAATTATAGTATTTGAACAGTATAAGCCTTTATTATTGGTTTAACACTGTTAAAGTGGACTCGACCGCTGCGTCACTGGATTTTTATCCTGACTGGACTATAGATAGAAATTTGAATGACAATACATTGAATGAATTGACAAGTATACTTGATCAAAATTGAAAATTACAATGCTGTGAATGAATTGACAAGTGTACCAGATGAAAACACAATGGATGAATCGCTATTGAAGTAATAAACCAAGGTATAAACAGAAGCTTCCAATTTCAGTAGCAAAGAGAAAAGATCTCCTCTCGCGATGCAAGAGTGGAATAATTGCGAAAGAGACTTGTGAATACTACAAACTCTGGCTTCCTTGGTGTTCCGTTGTGGACAGATTGGCACAGCCAGATGCAGAGGAATTAACTGCGCTTCTAACGGTCAAAATGATATATTTTCAGATTCACTCACTAGTTTGTAAACAAATCAAGTACTAGTAATAGTTTCCACAAGCTATTTGAATTGATGACGTTCCCATAAAAGTAAGCAACAACACAAGTACATGTTGAAATTGTTGGAATTTCTGTATCGTAATACTGTATGACAATCACTATTTGGCATTATGTTCTTTAATTTAATGTACCTAGTTGTTTTATCTTAAGATACATAAAAATGTGAATAGTGGTTCAATATGATGACATGCCAGCAGAGCATGTATTTTAATGAAATGTTAATGTCAAAGGGAAGATATGTTAATGTACAGGTTGTAAATATATTCTTAAAATCTTACTCCTTAGTTTAAAAGTTTATGTATCCTAATTTGTCCAACAGTAGTTATAATCTAAAGTATCATTTATAACATAAAGGCACATTAGAATATTGTAGTATGGTTTCAAGTTTCTTATTGCAATAATTTTCTTAAATGAAAACAAACCATAAACTTTACATTACCATATTGTGTAGCTTTTATTTGCTGTTGCTACTCCTACTAAATTTAATTATTATTATACCTCAAACCTTGCACAAGACATGAATTGAAAACTGATTTCATAAAAAAACACTGTTAATGACAGATGTGGTGTATTTTGTGTTATTTTAGTATATTTTATTTTCTGCAAAGACATATTATCTTAATATGACATTATTTGGCTCAAAAAGTCAAATAGTCATATTTGTGGTTAGTTATGTTGCCTGAAATCAGTTATTATGTGTTCATAAATTGTTTTACCAGTAAAAAGATGGTGCCTTGCTTCTTGCTGTTGCAAACAAAAACAGTGTATGTTTGGCTAAAGTGTTTTTGCAGGAACATTATCAAAGTTTGAAGTTGACAATGTATGTGAATAGACCAATTATAAGCAGATAACCTTCGTTTGCAGAAATAATATTGTAAAGATTTGTTAAAACTGTTTGTGAAAAAAACCACTATTACCATGTAACTTGTTTTGGCAGGAGCAATATCATACTATTAAACTGACTAGGTTTATGGATAAACCAACTACTTCAAGATAACCTTTATTTGCAGAAACATTATTCAAATGAAATATCAAAAACGTTTGTGAAAAAATCAGCCATCACCAGATAACTTGTTTTTGCTGTAAAGAAATTGTAGATAATCAATAAATTTTGCATGCAATAACAGAAGTTGTGTTTTTTCTCATAGAGGAAGAAAGATTTTACCTTGAAACCTTTACATTAGTTACTCCTATATAAAAGAAGTATAAATTTGTAATTATATTTAAAAAGTCCATGTAGAACACATTTAATGACATTTAACGTTTCTCCTGAACATTTTCAAAAATCGGTGGTAACTGGTTCTTGCTCTAACCCCTCGATATGTAGATAATTGTATGGCCAGATGTGAGTTTTGTTTACTTAACATTGCTGCTATTATTGTTGTTCTATAATTGTGCTCTTGTGGTTATCATAATTTGTGGGTTTTTTTAAATAAAAAAACTCATATAATGTTGCAGTTTCATTTTAATAGTTTACAACCTAAGGATCCAATAGGGAATTTTCGATCAGTTTTGAATACTTCTATGTTACACACTCAGGAACGTAGTTATTTTACTTTTGCATGTAGATTATTGTGCGCATATGACATCCTTACATTTTTAATACCAGCTGTTATTGACGCCAGAATTTAGTACAATTCGCACCAAGAAAGAAATTGTAACATTCATTATTTTAACATAATGAGAGTCATAACGAGGGCCAACAGTATAATTGCACTCGCTTGTAGACAGGGTAACTTGAAATGAAAGACGTTTGCATCCTAGTCTTTACCAATACACTGCTTGCACCTAAAGACCTGTGTAAAATGCAGTGTAAATGGGTTGTTGCCATTTGTGTAAGCGTTTAAAACGTTTGCATTGCATGTGCATTATGAATTTCATGAACCTATTATATATCATTCAGTGGACGGCGAAGTTCTATGTTTCTATACTAGAATTTGTCCGTCCAGCCTATCTAAAATCCCAGACATACATTAATATATTATCATTATAACATGAAAGACCGCGGTTAATTATTATATTGGCAATTTTATTTGTGCGCGTATGACTTGTCGGTGGTTAATGTTTACTGACAGCGCAAACATCGTACACGTTCTTCAATTAAGTGTAACTCTTGTTTTGTATGATGTCATCAACTAATGGGGAATTATAAGCCACGGGACCACTTCTCATAGAATTACACCCTACTGTCACTGAAGTAGTCTATGATAATGATTAATAAAACAACTGACTACTGACATAATCCTTAACACTGATAAAGATGTCTGGAATCCCGGACCACAACCACTGAAACAGTCGATGATAAAGATGCGTCACAGATGAAGTAACTGACTACTGCAAAGGAATCAATAATAAAAACAATGAGAACTGCCACTGAAACAGACAATGATAAAGATGATTGCTGTTACTGATCGAATGGTATATATTTCCATTATAATACAATGTAAGAAAGGGGGCATACAGTGAGACAATTTCTATTGTACGAATGAGAATAATCTGATAAGCCGACGACTATGAGAGATGAAATACGAATGTATCAGAAACATGTAAAGATAATTATTGACACGAACAAACCTATTCACGTGTTTATTACAGACGGCTGGTGGGTTTTTACTAGGAAATGCATCTGATAGAAATAGAAGCTTGATTAGAGTTTTTGTTATATCGATGCGTTGTTTAGGCAAGGGTAATATGTCCACTCATGTTTTGTAATATACCGCTGAATTTCCCGATTGATTGTCAGTTTGTGCCTATATTTGTTGGTTAGTTATTGAGTTAAGTCACACAACTATATAACTAGTCTTATGTAATACACGGTTTCTGGTATTCTGTACATACGCCCTATGTTGTAGAGGTTTTATACCTAATGTATTCATGAAAATACATAAGGCCAATTACATTAACAATAATGCGGTAACTGTTTATTGTTTAGAAGCAATTACTGTAGTATACTTGTATAATACTCTTACAAATACAATCGTTACGAAGGATATTCACACGTGTAACCACTCGATGAATTTGTTGATCATTCTGAAACCAACCAGACACGAATTTTACACAGTTTTACCCCTCGTCGAAACTATAGGTCTAAATAAATATCATTTGAAAAATAATGTCATTGCGTTCATTTACTTTTCTGTTCACAACACCGTTCATGCGATAAATATTTGGCACCAACTTGTCTTGTACTCGGCTGGAAAATCGTAATTTGGAAAGCTTTGAAAGCGTTTACAGCACTTACAATGCATTCAATATCGACCACCCCCGGGTTGTTTGTGCATAAATAGTCTTAAACGCATAAAACGCCGTTTATTGAGATACAAATACACTTGTTATGCATTGCTGCAACATAAAAAAGAAATTTCAAAATTGCATTTCCAAGTGAAATCCTACAGCGAGAAAGATTAAAACTGGGAAAATATCTGAATTGTCTAAAAGTAATATCTTTCATAGGCCGTCAGTTATCACTACATTGTATGAACTAATTTATGAAGGAAAAAATGGTATTATGTAATACTATCATAATCTAGCACAACCAGTTGGTGATATTGAACACATATTACTATTTCTACGATGAAGGACATAGTTTACGCAACATAATGATTTCTGTTGACATGTTATATTCAGTTCAAATTTAAGAGCTGTATACTACATGTACACTATTCATACTCCATTTATTGTAACATATTATGAATTGGCAATATAACATTTACCTTAGAAGACATATTATTATAAATACATTGACTACACTTTTTGTGGAGATAGTGTTCTTTGATACTATCAAACACATTTGTACGGTGTATTCGACGAAATGGCAATACTATACATAGTACTTAAATCATATTCAAATAAACATCACAGAATAAAATGATATCCACTTGCAATCATATTCATATTGAATAGTTTGCAGTCAGAACTAGCAGTATCAGATCTAATATATATTTTCCAACAAAGTTTTCAAGCGAGTTTGAACATAATCTTGATACTGCTATTTTGTATATATAGTTCATCCGAATGTCAAGATAGTTTTATAATTTATAATGATTAAATATTATCATCTACATGTACTTAGATTGTGAAATGATACTAACAAATCAGTGCAGATCTTAATTTAATTTTATAGCGGTGTGTTTGTCTCCTACGTTCTATGCACAAGTAACAAACTTTGGTCAATATATTCCACGTGAGAACATACGTTTACCAAATTTCATTTTTCTGTTTATTACTAAAAATGCACCTTATGAAAAAGTGCTACGAATTTAGTTCATAAATATGTATATGAAATGTATTAATATCGATTGCAATGTCTATGTCTACCTTGATGTGAATAGGAATTGCTGGTTCACCATATGTTCGGGATTTAACGTTTCCTAGTTGCAATTTTAATCTTGAGGGAATGTATAAAGATACGATTGCAAATCATCAACACTATCAAATCACATGATTAAGAGAGTGTTTAATAATACATTTGAAGTTAGCTAGTGGCCACTGCATTAATGAACCAAGTGTAATACAATTAGCGAAGACCCATGGTACTGTTTTATCAAAACACTTACGAATAACGTTAACATACGTCCATTTGAATTTAAATATGTTCTTTGAAATATACACATTGGGTTCAGATATTGTTTGTAGGGGTTCCTTGACTGAATAAATATTAGTATTGAACAACCCTTTCCGTGATTTGTAGCTGTTTAGAATTAAGATTTGAAAGACACCATAAGCCATATTTGATGCATGTTTTGTAGTTCATTGTTGAGGATCTTATGGAAGATTGATGTAATATATATATTGTCAAATGAGTTTCCTCGTAAAAAAGTCTTTATCATTATTAGTATTATTATTATCATAACTGGCTGAGGACAGGCAGTGTGAAACAGCTTATTCATGAACTGAAGACATGCACTTGTAAACGTAATAAGTTAAAGTATATTTTAAGACATGCGTCCGTTCAACCGTCTGTATATTTCGTAGGCTTAGAATTAGAAGGTATTAAGTGCATAATCAATATTTTGTGAAACAAGAATAAACGGTCTGAAAACTACTCTTAACTTTTGATTAATTAAACTTTTTTAACTTTAGTTTGGTCAACATGACCACAACTGATTTTCATGAAAATAGGCATCATAAGAAGCGCCTTTTGGTGTATATTTCAAATATGTATGAGTCTTATAAGGTGGTAAGTAGCACGTACGACCTTCTAATTCTAAGCCAGCGATTTTCTCATCGATCATTGAGTCTCTAGTCGGCTGAAATATTCATGTGCGAGAGTGTTAAATCCACAGAAAACCTTATAAATGCGGTTTTACTCTCAGTGCAAATCTGTTCATGTGAGAAATCTTAACGCACAAATGTGGCACTAATTAATCAAGCTCCGTAACTAATTTACAACATGTTGCTCAATAATTTAAAACTATCTTTGTATAACAAAAAATGAATATTATTATAGAATATTGATACTTAACTAGTGTTTATTAACTTCAAAGCTGAATGCATTCGCTACAAGGGGTTGCCTCGAAACTATCAATTGAAAAACGATTAAAAAGACGTAAAAATGCCTTAACCAACTAAGCAATTATGTCTTTACGTGCAATAATTTATGGATACATCCAATACTGACTGATTTATGGCCGTGGTAAAATAATGTTTACTCCCGGTTTTATTTTTGTTTTGTGCTTGCATTTGCTATATGAAAACATAAACATGATACTGCTTTATGCAAGAGCTACTTTTAGAATGTTATAAGCTGTGGCTTTTTTATAAGCAATCAGAAAAGTGTTCGTTGGTAATTGAACTAATAGAGGGTTTTTCGATTTTTTACTTACCATTAAGCCTTTATTAGCCCGAAATCGACCCGTCGTGTAAATTTTAGCTTTATTATGCCATGTGAGCTTTATTAGATTATGTGGTCACATGACTACTTTCGACTTCAAATTTAACCAAGTCATTCAGTGGTGAAGGCGAATTTTACATAATTATTGGAGCGGACCTGATCTATTGGAATCCTAAACACTTCACGGCCCTAATTTATTCTATTTATCCTGTCACTAAATCTGTTTGGTAGGGGAAAATACTCGTATTGTTACTTACAAAACGGGAAACGTCACGTACTGCGTGGCGTCATGTATGTTTTGACGTCATTACAACTTCTAATTTTTAGATTGTCATTGATATATTTTGAAGAGATTCAACGATAAAACACCAATTGTGTTTACATATAGTGCATGTTTTGTTAAATTGAGGTTTGTGTTTATTGATTGTATTTGAATTGTAGCACGTTACTGAATTCTCGTTCAGATTTTTAGATTGCCTTTTAATGTGGAACTAGATTTTCTAGATTAAGTTTTGAGACCTTGTAATGCCAATGTTTTGATATCGTTGCGCGGGTTCCACAGGGTTTTGTGTTCGTATTTTTAAAATGAAGAAATCATGATTGTGTTAGAAAAGTGTTGCAATATAAATAGAACACTAGGATTAGTGCCTTATATTACTTGAATTTATTGGGTTCGTCTCCGAAAGGCACTAACCTAGTATTCTCTATGTATCACCAGAAACGACCGAGGCATAACTATCGTTAAGTACGACCCCGGGAAAACAGGTTCCCTTTCTCACTCGTTCTCTATACGACCTCTTACTCCAGGAAGATACCAAATAGACGCGAGGGTAGAGGAGAGACTGCCCCGTCGTTTGACCCCATCCGCCTGTCATTCGGTCCACTAACGGGTTCGTAATGTCGGATAAAGGAACAGTCTTATTATTTGCCTTCGCGAGGTACCTTATCACGAATATGAATACAAAGATAATGTCATAGAAACCACAACTTTCAATCTAAAAGTACTAGATACATGTATACATGTAATCGCAATACAATTTCGATTAGCTGTCTATTCTCCATATTGCTTAAATTTGTTTTTCTTCATTGCCCAGAATGACTGTGTTCCAGTAATCATGCATTATATTTTCGATTTCACGCCATGTTAATTGTTCTCCAAAGCACACACAAATTTCAAGAATAAAAAGGCACTTACATCATATTGTACTCCATGTTTTTAAGCACCAAGGTATACTGGGTGTCAATGACAATTAAAGTAACCCCCGCCAAAGTAATCTATATCGATTATATATTTCCCCGGGTGGTTTAGAATACCTCTTTGCTGTTTGCTCTAACATATTTCTGTTAATGATTATATTTTTATGTTGATTGTCCATTAGTTATCACTGTACTTAATGAACCTTTGGTCCGTTAGATAGTTGGGTCGTATGAAAACTTCCGGCTACCGGAGTCGACTACGAATCGAGGTGAAATCGTCCATCGACCACTTTCGAGAAATTCACCATATTGTCAATCATTTTATCTACCACACTAAACTAATTATAAAATATATAAAAGCTAGATGCATAAGTAAAATTTGACCATCGGATTTATTAATGTCAATTTATTAATCCTACTTATGTTTTGTGCGATGTTTGGTGGCTCTATGTCAATGAATAAGAAGTAACAAGGGACAGACAGACACACAGACTGACGGGCGGACATGACTATAAATTATATTTATTTCACTCCAACAGGTGACTTAATGTTGATATACTAGTAAATGAATATTATCAACAGCTGGGTAAACAGTTACCGGTGTCATAAGCTATTTATTGTAAAATCTGGGCCCGAAATCACAATAATGACACCAAGCAGTCTTTTAAATTGACGACCAGTCAGCATGGCGGTCTTTATAGCGAAATTGTCTTAATATCAGATTTGTTTTGTTCTAAATATAATATTTTGGTTTTTTAAAATTGCAAATCAAATATTAAAATTTTAATATAATAACTTTACTGTACATGTTTAACGGATAATATTAGTTGTATATGATTTATACAGTCAATTAGATTGCATTCTCAATAACTTTGATTGCGGTTTGTCTAACCTATATCCTAGAAGCATCGTTAAATATCTGAGATAGGAAAGTTTACTGACCTTCATCATCGTATGTAGGGTTTACTGTTTACAGTGGTATTACTCATATGTGTGTCACCCTTACGATTTAAGCATCGTTTTCAATAATCTTGCACTATTCACACCACTTTAATTATATGGACAGCATGCACATTGGTGCAATTTTATATATGGTGCAGTCTTATATTTTGAACACAAAGGTCCGCTGTGTACACTGATTCGCTATAACTTGAGCCTACCCTTTCCACTGATCTTATACTCAATAGTATAATAATGACATTTCAAAATGGACTATTGTGACAATATGTCCGTTAGTAACTAAATACCACTCGAGCCATTTAAAAATAAATGATTAGCATAAACGTGCATGATTACAACAAACGACAACTGAACTATTTCACAAGATTTATTGACAATTGGTTTCACCAAGTACAGTTCGTTTCGTACTTTTTATGTGTATATCTGTAACGTTATACACGAAAGTACGATGAAGAAAACCAACGAGTACTGTGAAGTTGCATGTGTCGCGTGCAGTTACCTTTCAATAGAAATAAAAATTTACACTTGGCGACAATCGACAATTTGTTCACCTGAGAATTTAGATGAAACTCTACTTCGTCCGAACCAAATTATGATTATCGAATCAACATGGTATGGATTGATTACCACTACAGATAGGTCGGCTGGAAATAGTACGGACAAGATAAGACAACACGTGTCATAGAAAACAGGTGGTTGCCATTCTATGTTGATACAAATACCTTCAAATTCCATCAATGTGTCGAGTTCGTTGGTTCGCTGATTGTCTACACAAGTGTAGTAATACGTGTAAGTGCATCTACATACGTAAACTGCCCACTAAAATATGTATACAGATGGTATTTCCCCATTTACTTGTCTGTAATAACACTATTTGAAAAACAGTGAAACAACACTATTTTTGAAGAAAAGGAATATTTTTGTTTATTAAATGTAAAAAACATACATTAATTGGTACCCTATATGCAAAATATGAAGTTTCTTTGTCCCGCTTGAATGGTAATTTTGTCACAAAATGATGGAAAATTCAGCCTATTGGATCACATGATTCTTTTAATTGAGAACAACTTCATCTTTATATCTATCTCTTTTTTTTATTCATATAGTAACTGTAGTTTCAGAAACTAGTATAATTATGACCATCTGGACACTGTATATTCATTCGTTTCAAATGCCTACGATACTACTTCTTCCGGCACCGCACTGTCCGTTTTACGTAATTTCATATTTGTTCTTGCCAAACTATTTTATCAATATCACTTTTACAACGCATACAACATATTCCGTTCGCGCTTTCCGTATTTATTGATAATCATCTTGCCACAATATAATACATGTATTATAAAGCTGGACAAATGTTTTTATTATTTCCCTGACTTCTCATCAAAGTTTGGCCTTGTGTTTGGTCCGGTTAGTCATCTCTTTCACTCAATATAAAAGCTTTGGTTTCCATCTCTTCCTGTCCATTGTCAGTCCTAGTAATGTTTTTGTTTTTATACGCAGGTATAATTGTTGAATAAAATGGTCAAATTTTCACTTTGTAATATTGTACCGGGTGGCTTAGACCCGTGGCGTTTGAGGTTTGTGTATTGTGTTTGCTCAAATGAGCTCTTTCTGCAATAGTCACTCAATATGAATAAGCATACGGAATCCCTATAATGAAGAACAACCTTGTGTCAAAGGGTACATATTTTCTGTTTCTGAATTTGTATTTCTTCTTGTTTCACATCCTAATCATACGGAACCGAACAACATTGTTATCTATCAAGGTATGTTAAACGTCTCTAAAACAAACCTAATTTAAGATAATTCACGTCAACAACAAATCTACAGCATGATAATCTCAAATTTTGCTGATTGAGACATGCTACATTATCTATCATTTCAAGTCAACTTTATGTGCTACTAATATATGAATAATGTAAATGTTACATTCTACCAGCAGGACACTCCATTAGTACGATGTTAGTTGGGTGCACCAAAGATTGTAAGATTGAAAGCCATATGTTTTAAATGGATAAGTATCTCCTATCCCAAATTGTGAAATATTTTGTTACGTAATGTAACGTAATCAAAATCATCCCATATTTCTTTCACATTCCTGATCATATTAACCCTTCGAAACTGACTGAATAAAAGCACAACGAGATATTTCCTATCTGATTAGACTTTCGTATTTTCTACCCATTTAACACTCCCTGTGGTAGCATCATTCTTTGACGTATACCCGCTGCATACTTCTGAATTACAATTATGATTTGCTGTCGTATTAAATTAATCTTCTTTTATTTTAAAAACCAAACCTGTTAAAAGTTGATATATCAAATCGTGTCCGCACGCAGACTAGTTCCCGTGGTATCTTAATTGAATCGCATCAATTGATAAACACTTCACATTTATTACTCAGTAATGAAAGATGTTTGCATTCTGATAAGATGAACCAGTTCTAGTGCAGATTAATTCCATGTAATAGCTGTCTTACGCTAATGAAAAGGTAAAGTGTACGATCTGTTAAAACAAGCAGTTCTATGAAAAGCCAATGGAAAGCTCATGTTTTGTTTACTCCAATATACACAAAATATGTAGATCATGGTATGGCGATATTGGATAGTATCCGATAGGGTCTTCTCGTTCAGTGTTGAATACTTCTATGTTACACAAGAACGCAGATATTTTACTTTTCTATGTAGATCTACATTGTCGCATATGACACCTTACATTATACTGTTATCAACTTCTGTTGAGGTGATTATGTTTTGTTGACCTGCAAAAAGTGATATTGACGAAGTCAGAGGTCAATACCACTTTTGAAAGGTCAACTAAACATCATATCCATCGAAACATAAGTCAACAACTGTTATATTATATACCATACCATAATTCAAGGAAATAAAAATATATTCACTCTTTTTAAATTATTATTTCTCACCAGGAAAGTGTATGTAATGGAAATAAAGACGAGCCTTAATTTTCTAGCTATAGAACAATGTGTTTGTGTATGAGAGAGTATTCGCATATTAAATAACGGCTCAGTTCGAGCGTATAAATACTGTATGTATGAGCAGTTGTAGGCCAAATAATACGGGAAATGACGTTACGCTGTTTGTAACGTTATGTCGCAAGAAATGACGTCACGTCATAAAAAAGTTATATCTTCCCAGCCTCAGTTTTAGGAGGTGTATATAGAGAATAATAGGTTAGTGCCGTGGATGTTAAGTTTATCTGGCAAGGCGGAGGAATTTATCGGATGAGCCGTAGGCGAATCTGATAATTTCCGTAGCCGAGCCGGATAAACTTTTACTTCATTCACGGCACTTACCTATTATTCTATTTATCCAGTCGCTTAATCTGCTCAGTAAGGGGATCAAACTCGGGACGATATTTTCACTCTTTCATTAACTAGCGCGCAACGTTACGTTCGTTCCGTGACGTCATGATAAACAACGACGTCGGACATCTTGATAGACGTCAGGTAAACGCAGGTAAGACGAAGAAAATAACCGATCAACCACCAGCTCATTAAGAATAGGAAAACCTCACCCTCGGGCACTGAATTGCAACCGGCGACTCTCATATAAGAAGAAGTCCGCCAGATCACGTGGTAAGGTGACGGATTATCACTAGTCACATGACCAGGTGACCGATTATCGCTAAGTTTATCAGGCACCCCGTTAACAGGAAGATTTTGCCAGAAGTGACTGGATAAATTAAAATAGTTTGACCTCTCGTGCAGGCCGTCTAAACCAATCAGAATCCTTGTTGCATTATATGTATACAATATTTCTCAATACCAGGTGTTATGGACGTCATAATTTACTTAACTTCGCACCAGGAAAGAACATCGTAACCTTTATTTGTTCACATAATAGAATTATGCAAGTTTGCCGTAACGAGAGTTAACAGTGTTATTATTGTCACTAGACAGGATAATTACCCTTGAACTCAAGTTGTTTGTACCCTAGAACATTATGCATACACTGCTTGCACTGAAAGACATGTGTTACCATTTCTGTAAGTGTTTTAAACCGTTTACATATGCGTTATGCATTTGATGAACCTATCATATGCGAATTCTCATACTAGAATTTGTCCACCCAGCATATCTTACATCCGATACATACATTCATATATTATCATTATAACATCGAATACCGCGGTTAATTATTATCTTTGAAATTTTATTTATGCGCGTGTGACTTGTCGGTTGTTAATGTTTTCTGACAGCGTAAACATGGTGCACGTTCTTCGATCAAGTATATATCTTGTATTGGGATGTAATCAATTAATGAGGATATACGTGGGGTGATCAAAAAGAAATGAGACAAATGCTATAATTTGTAAAGTTCACGTGTTTTAACTATACAAATATCATATTCGTTTAGGTACATTTAATGCCGATCTGTACGTGTGAAATATAATTTTCTACTATAAGTAGTGATTAAATATAAGGTGTTTCGCTACATCGCCGCATATCAAAACTTCGTCAGTTTTCGCCGTATGATATGGAAAAGTATATGACTAATAATTTATTAAATATTCTTCCAACACTTGTCAAATTAACTGTACATAACGTCAAAACATTGAATAACCGCGGATTTAAACGGTTTTGATGTAAGTGTGTCTGTTTTAAATATATGACTTGAAAAGTAACAGTACCGTCTCAAAAACTACGTCATATTTCGGCAAAAAATCACAGTTTAAAAATGTACAATTTTATTACAAACAAGGAGAAAAGACTAAACAAACATTTAAAATGATGAAATGGGCATCTGAAGGGAAGTCTCGCAGAAGTATACTTATATATCGTTAGTACACAATATTTTGTGGTGGAAAATAAACTTTATTACATCAAGCAGAGGCCCGAAATGCATTAGATGAGCGTTCAATGTTTGACGTCGCTCGCCAAGACGGACGTCATACGCGGAAGCCGACTTTAGAATGATAATGACGGAATAATTATTTAACATATTCGACAGTCGTGATAATTCATTACAACAGAAATGTTTTTATATTAACAAACTCTCTTTCTTGCTAAACACTGAATAAACTGCAATTGTATGCAATACGTTTAGAGATATGAGCTATTTATTTGAGCAATGTGACATGCGAACAGTTACCGTTTACGTGCATGACGTCATTGACCTCAATTTCATGCGGCGAGTCTCTGTACCCACAGTTGCGAAACCGCTGATATTTCTTCAATTTGTAAATGAATAAATATGAAACTCAGCAGACAGAGAGAGAATATATTTTGTAATAGGCATACAAATGTTCTTATTTATATCCGTATGCATGGTCATTTTACAGCGTTTGTCTCACTTCTTTTTGATTACCCCACGTACAAAGCGTGGTGTCACATTATACAGAATCATAACAAACTACTGTTGCTGATACAGTAAATTATTCAGAATAATAATATCACACTGACTACTGACACTACTCCTGACGGTGATGAAGATGCGTTATGGATGAAATGACAGAAAACTGCAACTGAATCAGTAATGAAATCAATGACTACTGCCACTGAAACAGTCAATGATAAAATGATTGCTGCTATTGTTCCAATGTTGCATATTTCCATAATGATAAGAAAGGGGGAATACGATGAAACATTTCGTAATGTACGAATGAGAATACATTTTTTGCAATCTGATAATCGGGCGACTATGAGATGACTATCAAAAACATGGAAAGATTATTATTGACACGAACAAACATTTTTACGTGTTTAATACAGACGACTGGTGGGTTTTATTAGGAAATGCATCTAATAGAAAAACAAGCTTGATGAGAGATTTATCCCACATTTCGGGGCATTGTGTAGGCATGGGTAATACGTAAAATAATGCATTTGTATATACATGTACTGGTGTACTGTCTGGTTGATAAGTCACACTAGTACAAAGCTTTTTGTTATACGGGATTATTTGTACAGTACATATGCACTATATTTAAACTGTTTTATAACCATTTGTGCATGAATTTCAAAGTGCATAGGACCATTTACATTCACTAAATGTTGCTCGCAAGACTGCAGTAACTGTTTATTGTTTAAGAGCATTTACTGCAGTACTGAAGGCAACCATCGTTATGTAGTTATCTAGTCGGTAGTCGGTCACACGTCTATTACCGAGAAACCATCACATATCAAAATAAGCCCTTGTATTTCAATTTGTACAATGCCAATAAGGATAAGGTATATATGATACGATGTTTAGAATGTTGCATTTAATGCATGGTCTATTCCTGACCTTGCAGATGTAAATTTAGTTGTGATATGTACCATCAAGGATTTGAAGTTGTTTGTTAAAATAAGACGAATTATAAAGTATGTACCCGGGACAATAACGAAATTGATATACCAGTGACCCAAGGTGGTATGCATTTGCATTTTCTATCACTACAGTAATATGGTTTATACGTATGCTGTATTCTTATTACTTATAATCTCAGTAGATATATTTCTCCAAATGGCCTTTATAGGTTGATGAAAAACAATATTACGACACCTTGACGTATAACCCAATAAACATACATACATGTACATGTATATTACTCTTACATATACTGTGGTTACGATGGATACTCATACGTGTATCCACTCGATGAAATTTGTTTATCGTTTTGAAACCAGACACGATATTTAGACAGTTTAACCCCTTGTCGAAACTATAAGTCTTATAGATAAACATCATTTGTAAAAACAATTTAATTTTGTTAATTTACTTTTCTGTTCACAACACCGTTCATGCGATAAATAGTTGGCACTGACTGGTCTTGTACTGGCCTCGAGAATCGTAATTTTGAAAGCATGAAACGCGCTTAGAGCACTTAAATTATAAATACTTCATTCGACCACCCCCGACTTTTGTGTGCATAAACCGTCTAACACACATGTAACGCCGTTCATTGAGGTACAAATCTACTTGGCTTGCGTTGCTGCAACAAATACTAGGAGTTTAAAATTGCATTTTCAAATGATAACTTACAACGAGAAAGATTAAAACTTGGAAAGTATCTAAATTGTCCAAAGGTTATACATTCACTAGGCCGTCAGTTATAATTACACTGTATGAACTCATTTATGAAGGATATATAATGTTATACAAACTAGTACAACCAGATGGTGATTTTGAACATAAATTAATATTTTTACGATAAAGGAGATCTTTTGATTTATGTTGATATGACATATCGAGTTCAAGTTCAAGAGCTGTATACAACATGTATTATATTCATACTCCATTTATTGTAACAAATTGTGAATCAACTGCACCAACTTTTGAGCTTTAAATATATATTTTTGTAAAATCCATTAGCTAAACTTTAAATAGAGAGATATGGTGCTTTGATACCACCATACTTACATATTTGTTCAATGTAATTCAATATATAATGCGAACTATCAATTATCTCTAAAACGTGACAAGATAATTTAACGAAATTTCGCATAATCAATATTTAAGTCATTTTCGTTTAGTTCAGAAAACTTAAGGACCTTTACGTCAATGACGTCATCATCGCGTGCCTACTTTCCACGTCACTAAATACAACGTTGACATGGTAACATCACAAGACCAACGTAGTTAACATAACAATCGATCGCCGTCGAAACAAAAGTTCACCGATTTATTATTGCCTTACCAAAGGCTTGTGTAAAAATGCCCTATTTCATAATAAGAAGTGGCGTGACTATCGAATGAACATACGAAAGGCATAATTGCAATCAAAGAATACCAGTGTTTAGGACAGGATATCTATGCAACGGCCCATACTAAACACCAAATATGAGATAATTTGTGAAAGCAGAAAGAATATTCACAGTCCTAGAAAAGGAGAGAAGTTTTGGCTCGCTTCATTCGATTTTACGGAACAGGTTAAACCTGTGCAAGGATTGCGCCGGTGGGTGTCCACAGTTTTGGCGTCAGAAAAAACGGAACGTCGCTTCAAACGAGTTACCGGCTTGCTTTAGCGCTTTCTTGTGGAAAGGGAAAAAACGTTCTATCTATACTACTAGGTATAGATGAAATGTAGATACGTTAATACCAGCCGGAAATTAGACAACAGTAACCTTTGGATTCGACTTCCTGATTTACATAGGAATGAATGGGCATGTATTTGGCTGCACCGACATAATATGTAATCGCAATACAATTTTGATTAGCTGTCTATCAGTGTATTGATACTAATTGACTTTTGACTATAGGTCCAAGAAGAAATATGCCAACATTAGAAATCTAACATAGCCATAAATATGTTTTTCTATGGAGATTTCTATGAGGGGAATTCATTTGCTTTCCATAAAATATAAGATATTTTTCAGCAGCTGTGCCGTTTTGTCCAGCACCCTGTGAAACCGTGGAAAATACGGGTTTCACAGGGTGCTGAAAAAAACGGTCAAGCATATAAATAAGTATATGGAATCCCTTTTATGAAGAATGACCGTTAATAAATAGGTACTCGTCTTGTTTCACATCCTATTCATACGGAACCGTACAACATTGTTATCAATCAATATACGTTAAAAGTTTCTATAACTAGTCTTATTTGAGAGACAAACCTACTGCATGAATATCTCAAGTTTTTCTGATTGATACATGCTACCATTATCTACGATTTCACGTCAACTCCATGTGCTTCTAGTATTTGTTTACTGAAAATGTCACATTCTATCAGCAGGACACTCCATTACACGATGTTAGTTGGGTGCACCAAGGATTGTAAGATAGAAAGCCATATGTTTTAAATGGATAAGTATTTTTTATCCCAATTGTGAAACATTTTGTTACGTAATGTAATGTAATCGAAATCATCCCATTTTTACACATTCCTGATCATATTAACCCTTCTAAAAACTAACTAAATAAAGGTACTGAGAGATAATTCCTATCTGATTAGATTTTCGTATAGTTCACCCATGTAACAATCCCTGTGGTAGTATATTTCTTTGACATATACCCGCTGTCTAGATGTGCATACTTCCGAATAACAATTATGATTTGTTATCATATTAAATTAATCTTCTTATACTGTTATAACTAAACCTGTTGAAAGTTTATACATCAAGTCATGTCCGCACGCAGAATAGTTTCCGTGGTATCTTAATTGAATCGCCTCAAATTGATAAACACATATTTGATTTATTACTCAGTAATCAAAACGTTTTGCATTCTGATAAGATTGGATAAACCAGTTCAAGTGCAGAATAATTCCATGTAACATCTGGCATAGGCTAATACTAAGATTATGAGTACGATTTGTTAAAACAAACACTAGTAGTGCATAGTAAAACAATGGTAAAGGTCGTGTTTATTTCAATATGCATAAATGTGTAGATCGTAGTATGGCGAGATTTGATTTTCTTGTACTTAATTTCATTTATAACATGTTAGTATAGTTGTTCTATAATTATGCTCTTCTGGTTAGCACAATTTGTAAATATTTAAATAAAATAACTCATATAATACTGCAGTTTCGGTTTCAAAGTTTGTAACCTAAAGATCCGTTAGGGCCTTCTCGTTTAACGTTTTATACTTCTATGTTACACAAGAACGAGGTTATTTTCTTTTTCATGTAGATTTAAATTATCGTGTTACGATATCCTTACATTTCCTCAATACCAGATGTTATTGACGCAAATATTTAGTACACTTTGCTCCGAAATACCTATCTAACTTTCTTTTTCTAAACGTAACTAGAGACGTAACGAACAGTGTAACTATTGTACTCGCTCATAAACAGGGAAACTTGAATTCAAAGATGTTTGCGCCCTAGCAGTAACCGACACACAGTTTGCACATAAAGACATGTTTAATACAGTTTTATTTTTATTTTTAAGCGTTTTAAACATGTACATATGCGTTATGCATTTGATGAACCTATTATATCATTCAGCGGACTGCCAAGTTTTATGTTCTCATACTAGAATTTGTCCGCCCTGCATATTTTACATCCCAGACATACATTCATATATTATCATTATAACATGAAAGATCGCGGTTAATTATTATCTTTGCCTTTTCATTTTTGCGTGTGTGACTTGTTAGTGGTTAATGTATCCTGACAGCGCAAACGTCGTACACGTTTTTCAATTAAGAATAATTATTGTTTTGTATGATGTAATCAACTAATGAGAAAATCAGCTTTTACAGAATTACACACTACTGTTACTGAAGCAGCCAATGATAAAGATTAAAACCACTGACTACGGGCATAATCCTAAACACTGATAAAGATGTCTGCAATCACCGACCACTGTCACTGAAACAGTTGATGATAAAGATTCGTGATTAAGGAACTAACTAACTACGGCCACTGAGCCAGTAATGGAATCAATGACGACTTCCACTGAAACAGTCAATGATACAGATGCATCATGGACGAAGTAACTGACTACTGCAACCGAAACATTAATGAAATTAATGACTTTTTGCCACTGAAACAGACAATGATAAATATGATTGCTGCTATTGTTCAAATGGTTACATTTTCATTATGTTTCCATTATGATAAAAAGGGGGTATATGGTGAAACAATTTGTATTGTACGAATGAGAATTATCTGATAAGCGAGCGACTATGAGATGAAACATCAGAAACATGGAAAGATAATTATTGACACGAACGAACCTATTCACGTGTTTAGTACAGACTGCTGGTTGATTTTTATTAGAAAATGCATCTGATAGACAAAACAAGCTTGATTATAGATTTGTCTTTCATTTCGAGGCATTGTTTTGGCAATGGTAATACATAGAATAATGTATTGGTATTAGCTAGTTTTCTACCTGATTGATTGTCAGTTTGTGCCTATATTTGTCGGCTAGTTATTGAGTTAAGGCACACTAGTATATTTCTAGTTCTTACGCAATATGTACTCAGGCCTTATGTTTATACCTATTATAGTCATGAAAATGCATAGGACCATCTGCATTGCCGAATGTTGCCTGCAATACTGTAGTAACTGTTTGTTGTTGATGAACAATTACTGCATTTATGTAGGTAGCTCTCGTTATGTACACACGAGTAGTTTGCCTGTACATTACCGAAACATCATCACATATCAAAATAAGCCATTGTGTTACAATTTGTCCAATCAAAATGTTGCTGTTAATGCGTGGTCTATCTCCGACTTTGCAGAAATGTAAAATTCTAAGGTTCGTTGTTTATATCAGACGAATTACAAATTATGTACTCGGGGCAATAACGACATTTATACCTGTGACCCAAATATGGTATGGATGCACAACTTTTATCACTACCGTACTATCGTATACTTCTAAAGTATTTCTATTACTTATAATGTCAGTAGATATGCTTTTCAAGATTTTTTTATTGGTCGATGTAAAAGCATATAACGACTCATTGCCATAATCATATCCAAATTAACATATACAGGACTGGTATATAATAATCTTTAATATACATTCATTACGAAAGATATTCACACGTGTAACCACTCGATGAAGTTTGTTTATCATTCTGAAACTAGACACGATTTTTGCTCACGATCATTACTACCATTGCCCATTTCTTAATGCAACCTGAACCGCCTTTAGGCTGCTATGTGAATCCGCATTCAAGTAGTTCCAGAAACTGTCAACATTCCCAATACTGCTAAATATGTTTCTCCCAATTTTTAAACTGATTTAATTCAATCAGCAACATTTGTGTATTCTAAGATCAACACTTATTATATTTTTGAAGATAATCACTCCGCCGGATCGATATCGGACTTGTTCATAATATGAAAATGACGTGTTCATCAAAGGTCCCGGCTGTATAGCTATTTTTAGAAACTTCAGACCAGAGTCACGTGATGGTTTTATCAATGAATCGTAAATTGTCTACGGAGTACTGTTATGCAATCATATGTTGTGGCTTTACTAGCCGCTTCGTATAGACTGTCTCACGCTGTGAGAGAAGTGATTACAAGACGATACTGTAGAATCTGATAAATAGGCGAGTAGTATTATTGTAAAGCCACTTTCGATAGACGCATTCAATACATGTATTCCATATAAATTAATATGCCCCTTTTTACAATTATTTAGATATCCACAATGCCTATATATAGTCACATATGCCTATTTTGACATTCAAGACAAGATCGGTAGTAAGAAAACGAACATTAAACGTGTAAAGTCGGTTTAAGCTTTAGTAGCAGCAACCAGATCGCCTCCCACCAGCGCTCTCAGTGCTTTGATTATACATATAATAGGTCTTATAAACAAACATCATTTGTAAAAATAATTTCATTTTGTTCATTCACTATTCTGTTAACAACACCGTTCATGCGATAAAATTTGTTGGCACTGACTGGTCTTGTACTGGGCTGCGAAAGCTTTGAAAGCGTTTACAGCACTTACATTATAGATTCTACATTCGACCAACCCGTGTGTTGTGTGCATAAATAGTCCAACACACATGTAACGACGCGCATTGAGATACCAACACTTGGCATACATTGCTGCAACATAAAATCGGAATCTCAAATTGCATTTTCAAGTGAAAGCTTACAGCGAGAAAGATTTAAACTTGGAAAATGTCTATATTTCCTAAAAGTAATCCATTAACTAGACCGTCAGTTATCATTATTGCATGAACTCATTTATGAAGGATATATAATGGTATACTGGCATGATATCACAAACTAGCTCAACCAGTTGGTTATGTTGAACGCAGATTACTATTTCCCTTTTTGCTTTTTAAAGGAAATAGTTTACTGAACATGGTGGTTTATGATGTTATGATATGGTTTATGATGTTATGATAAATTCAGTTCAAGTGCAAGAGCTGTAAAATTAAACATGTGATTAATGTATTCCACGAAATGACAATACTATACGTAATACTTAAAGCGGAATCAAATACACGCCATATTATAACATTATATACAGGGGTACATTAAGCGTATTTGTATTGCTTAGTTTTCTATCAGAACGAGCAGTTGCTAATTAATCAGGCAGTGCAATTATTATATAAAATATTGCTCAATAATAACTATCGTTTTATAGCTAATAAGTATAAGGATTATTGAAACTAAACTAGTGTTTATTAACTTCAAAGCTGTATGAACTCGCTACAAAGGGGTTGCCGCAAAATTATCAAATGCAACACGATTAGTGGCATCTGTACAAAAATGTTAACGGTTCCCAAAAGACGTAAAAATACATTAACCACCTAAGCATTGTGTATGTACGTGCATTATTTTATGGCTACATCTAATACCAACTGATATATGGCCATGATAAAAGAAAGATAACAACAGTTTTTATTTTGTTTTGTGCTTGCATTTATTATACGTAAACATAAACATGATATTACATTATGCAAGAGCTATCTTATAACACATGTTTCTTATATTGGCAATTAAACTGTTTCTCGTCTATTGAACTAATCTTGTCTTTTATATCGCCAGTAACGACCTAGGCATAACGATCGTTAAGTACCCTATTATGAATATAAATACAAAGATAATGTCATAGAAAGAACAAATACCAATAATAAACCCAAGAACCCTATATTAGCTCACTAAACAACAACCACAAATTTCAATCTAAACGTATGTGGTTGCATAGCCATATTACCATGTAATGACAATGGTATTTTGATTATCTGTCTGTTCCCCATATTGCTTTGACTTGTCTTTCTTCACTGGCGTAAATGACTGTGTTTCAGTATTCATGTACATGTTTTTCTCATTTTACGCCACGTAAGCCTTTCTCTAACGAACAGAAACAAATCAAGTACATAAGGCACTTTCATCTTAATGTTCTCTAGTTATTTTACTAAGCACATGCATCAAGGGTTTCAAACCCTATTTAAGTTACCCCCGTCATAGTAATCTGAAATCTAAAATATATATTTCCCCGCGTAGTTAAGGATACCTCTTCGTCGTTTTCTATAACGTATCTTATATGATTGAATATATGTTTAAGTTAATTGGATATAATTGCAAGCACAAAAATATCGAATCCCTGTAATTAATGAGCAGTTTGTTCGTGGGATACCATTGATATAACATGATAGTATGAAACTATTAGGATACCGAAATGGACGAGGTCAAATCGTCCACCGACTACACTCGAATTTACTGAGAAATACACCATGCAGCCAACCATTTTAGATACCACACTAAGCTTATCATAAATATAAAAGCTAACTCACATTATTAACGGAACACCCCTCGTAATTTATAATTGAGGGGTTATTAAACTTCTCAATGGTGTACCTGCCAAGAACTTATATCTTAATGTCGAGTTAATACCCAGTTTTGACCGATAGTTCTTGGTTCTAATAGTTCAATGTCATGTCTGGAATCGATTAGCTCATGTGTACTCATATGTCCCTTTCCGAATGCCTCATCCTCATCGTGTTTATACCCAGCTCATGGTATCCGTGAAGGGAGGTCACTGCGTGGGATGCTCTGCTTTTTGACTATGAAAATCGTAGAGTAGGTATTAATATTAGTTTTAATAATTTACTTTTAATGATGAAACCAAGCAGTTAGGTGTGACAATAATCATTTAATGTAAACTAGTGTAAAATAGGATGATAGCAGCATATACTAAAAAACCCTAGTACATTTTCAAACGCAAATGCAGTATATATTGTATTGAAGACTTTAGGTAACTATACATTTTAATAATTTAACAACATGTTGTTGATCTATTAAATATATATGTAAACACATTCATTTAGCCAAACATCGATCTGTTGACAAGGAACACTAAAATGTTGTAGATGAGACAATAGATCATTTTCATTGTTTCCCAATTACTTGGTTGCCAAGCAGTGATACACATAATTTATAGAAGGCATGCCACAAAGGGAATGTCTTGAATGCATTTTATCGCACTCACCTGATCAGCTATACATTGTAGTACGCGGTTGTAAAACTAAGTGTCAACACAGTAACATACGTTCATAGTTGCCAAGAAATGTTGATATACAAACTTATAAAATGAACAAGTTTTTTAATGAGAAGAACGGATAGCCGCAATAATCTGTACTGCACATATGTGGAGTAAAGATTATTAAAAACAGATTGCCGAAAGCTTATTGAAACTTATAGTTGTCTATTTTTTTTGAGTGAATATAATCAGACGCCTACGGTGTAATGCTATATATTTGTGTCATAATTAATGAAACATCGTATAACCAACAGCATATGAATGCAATATGAAGAAATTCAGTATCGCAAACTACTTAAAGGAATGTTTATTAAGAGCCTTGAAAATATAACATCAACATTATCTTCACCAGATGTAAAGTATGTATCAATAAATATATTGTTCACAGCTATATGTGGAATTGCACCGAAATCTCGAGTAGTTCCAACTTGGCCTTGTTATCTACATTGTCATACTTTATCGCTTTCTTTTTCATAACAATTTCCGCTGTTTATTTTCAGCGTATATAAATCTTTTTCTGTCCAAATCGTAATGATAACATATGTTTTTTTTCTGCTTTCAGCGTTAACAGTTAAATACATCACTAAACGGTTTATAATGGAATATGGACCGTATATTGGTAAGTATACAATTGGCACAAGTTTTTAATTTGTTGTTAACTTGTTCGTTCGTTTTTGTTATACCTTGGTCATAAATCATCATCATTATTCACGTTTTTATCACCTTCATTGTTACCACTGTAATCATTTTTTTTTTACCCTTATTAAATTGCCATTATTAATACTTTCGTAGTATTTTTAAAAGTGAAAATTAGCATAATTGCACGGTAGATAAGTATTCGTCACCTTTCCGGAGATAACTTATCTATAGTGTCCACTTAGCGTGAAGTTATGTATTGTTTGACGGGTCACTAAAACTCTACTATAAAAAAGGATTATATTAAGTCAGACAGGGAAGCTAGCACTCAACTTAACCAGCCGAGCACGGAAAACATAAAAAACACACAAAGCACAATGCCCAACTGAATCAACCTAGCACAGGAAACATAAAACACATACAAGGCACAAGGCCAAACCAAACAGGCAAAGATCCGCCCAAGTCCAAGCTGTCGAAAAGTATAATAATTAATTAGTTTCAGCAACTAAAAGACAGATTGCCCTAGCTGAATGACCCAGTTTCCACAGCAAAACGACTATAATGCCTAGTTTTGCTGTCAGAAATATATGTCATTTTCTGTATCATCATCTTTGTAACTTCTTCAATATTAACCCTATTTCTCGTATCGTTACATTTCAGAGGACATTTATACCAAACATGAGGATGTGGATGGCCAAGAGTTTATTGTTAACGTCATGGATACGTTTGAGAAGGTAACGCTCACCATTACTTTTATAATTAATTAAATCATATGCATTTAGAGCAATGTAACACCCAGTGATCAAAGTCAGTTGTGTAACCTCGTCATTCGTGCGAATCTGCTGCTGAAATAGAATGTGATGTTCCTTTGTTACGAATATACACCCAAAGTTATCTGTGAAGTTAAAATTGGAGATACGGAAAATTTGTATGTGCACATTCTCACATTTCCCGATGTCTACTAGGCCAAAAGGCAATGATATTGTGGTGCTGGTAACCCTCTCTATTGTTTTGCCCTATCGTTAACATGTATTGGCATGTTGCTAGAAGTCACGGCTGATCGTAGTTGATTAAGTGTATAAACTATTTGTTAAACATCAAACGAAATCCTACCATCATGACATATTTTATACAGCATTTTACCCGAACCACAATATTAATTTACTTTGGTCCTAACAACTGCACATCATATATAGATAACTTTTGATGCATGATGTTTCTGTCTCACACCCAGGATGACTCCAACAGTCAGAGGTATCTGAGATGGGCGGACGCCTTCATGATCATATACAGTATCACAGATAGACCTAGTTTTGAGACAGCTAGAGACTACCTGAACAAAGTATCAGAATATCAGAAAAATGCAAACAAAGATTGTCCAATAGCAGTTGTAGGAAATAAAAGTGACTTGGAACGATATAGGTGCGTATGAGGTTAATCTAACACAGTTTGCTGTGTAGCGTTTCATTGCTCATCTTATCGTTTGCTGAAGGTTCTTTGCACCGTTTACTAATTGTTCGGTACACCGTTTGCTACAGGCTGTGTGCATTGTTTGTCTTTGTACCGTCTGCCGACGGTTTGGTGCACCGTTTGCTAAACGTTCTTTGCATATTTGGCCTAAGGTATTTTGCACCGTTTACTGAAGGTTTTTGCACCGTTCGCTTAACTTCCTTGGCACTGTTGGCTAAGGGTTTGTTTGCGTCGCTTGCTGGAGGTTCTATGCACCGTTTGCTGAAGGTTCAGTGCATAGTTTGCTGAAGGTTCTTTGTTCCGTTTGCTAAGGGTTTTATATGCACCGTTTGCTGAAGGTTCTTTTCACCGTTTGCTGAAGGTTCTTTGTACCGTTTGCTCAAGGTTCTATATGCATCGTTTGCTGAAGGTTCTTTGCACCGTTTGCTATAGGTTCTTAGTGCCGTTTGCTAAATCTTCTTTGCATCATTTGCTGAAGGTTCTTTGCACCGTTTGTTAAAAGTTCTTTTCACCGTTTGCTGGAGGTTCTATGCACCGTTAGATGAAGGTTCAGTGCATAGTTTGCTGAAGGTTCTTTGTTCCGTTTGCTAAGTGTTCTATATACATCTTTTACTGAAGGTTCTTTTCACTGTTTGCTAAAGGTTCTTTGTACCGTTTGCTAAAGGTTCTTTGTACCGTTTGCTAAAGTTTCTATGCACCGTTTGTTAAAGGTTATTTGTACCGTTTGCTAAAGGTTCTTTGTACCGTTTGCTAAAGTTTCTATGTACCGTTTGCTAAAGGTTCTTTGTACCGTTTGCTAAAGGTTCTTTGTACCGATTGCTAAAAGTTATTTGTACCGTTTGCTAAAGGTTCTTTGCACCGTTTGCTAAAGTTTCTATGTACCGTTTGCTAAAGGTTCTTTGTATCGTCTGCTAAAGGTTCTTTGTACCGTTTGCTCAAGTGTTCTATAAGCACCGTTTGCTAACGGTTATTTTTGCCGTTTGCTAAAGGTTCTTTGTACCGTTTGCTAAAGGTTCATTGTGCCGTTTGCTAAAGGTACTTTATAACGTTTGCTGAAGGTTCTATTTACCGTTTGCTGGAGGTACGTTGCACCGTTTGCTGAAGGTTTTTGCACTAGGTGATACCAGATTATCATAAGTAAATGTATTATATTACTAATTCCCAACAGGCATAATGCTGCGTTAACAGGTTCATACGAAACAAATGTACATTATGCTAAGTGGTAAGTTTGAATGTTAGGCTAATGATGAACCAATTGTTTCATTATTATACTGTTAAGAGGGATACTGTTTACCTACATTTTGTACAAAATGCCTACGTCATACAATATAAGTTTTATTTTGTTTTCTCTGATGGAGAGTACTTACGCACGTGTTTACATGCGATGACTGACGATAAATAAACACTTGATTGCTGTACAAACTTTGAAACTAAGTAACATTGATTGGTGCTTTCTCTTACATCACTTGGATGTTTTTGCCCGATAATATATATGAAACGTCTTCTTGGTTGGCAGCAGATTGCACTGCGTAATATAATGTAGAAACAAACAAATTGTAAAAGCATAGTTAAACATGTGATAGTGGTCATCTGTTTTAAGTAATCGTTTGTATTAACCAGATAATATTTGAAACATGTTATTATAATAGTGATTCAGAGAAACACTAATATAAAGCCTTTGTATATCAATTCAAGAAAATACAATCTCGTTTCACATAGCGTAGCCTTTGTATATCAATTCATGAAAATACAATCTCGTTTCACATAGCGTAGCCTTTGTATATCAATTCAAGAAAATACAATCTCGTTTCACATAGCGTAGCCTTTGTATATCAATTCAAGAAAATACAATCTCGTTTCACATAGCGTAGCCTTTGTATATCAATTCAAGAAAATACAATCTCGTTTCACATAGCGTAGCCTTTGTATATCAATTCAAGAAAATACAATCTCGTTTCACATAGCGTAGCCTTTGTATATCAATTCAAGAAAATACAATACCGTTTCACATACCGTAACCTTTGTATATCAGTTCATGAAAATACAATCAATTTTCACATAACGTAAAGCCAAGGGGTAAATTAGTGCAGTTTAGATTGTGTGTCTTCTGGTCATAAAAAATCAAGCTCAACACAATTTTGCGCTCAATTCTCAAATGCTTCAAACAGTAAACTTGCTAGTGATTTGGTAAAGCATCTTCCTAATAAAGTAAATATAATTCAACTGTTTCACGTTATAGAAGCAAAGCAAGTTTCGTGCTCAAGTTGAGTTTAGCATGATGAACAATTCTTTATAATCACTGGGCTTGTTGGATGAGAATGGAACAACATTGAGTGACAAATAGGAAACATAATGTTTGGTTAAATATGGGTACCATAACTTGTCTAAAGCAGTTAAAATGGGCATGCATGTATTACAAACCACTGTTTACAACAGGTTATACTGTATCATTATTGTGTTTAATAACGATACACTAAGAACACCATTCACCGACGGTTGGGAGCGGTGGTCTAGAGGTGTCGCGCGCTTCTGGGTCGAGAGGCCCTGGGTTCGATCACCGTCTAAATTTCTCTGAGAGAAATAGTCTCCCCAGGGAGACGCAAGCGCAGGTTTCCTTAGATAGCCCAATGACCAGAGGGAAGTTAAAATGTCAAAGGATAGCTGAACGGCTGAGCTGCTGAAAGCAGCCCTCGAAAATTGGTTACTTAACTTTTTAACAGTTGATGAGAGGTGGCTTATCAGCTTATGTCATTAAGCGTAATGTGATCTTAATGTTTACTTTTTCTTACAGCATGCTTCGTTTCATACAGACAATATTACGCCTTTGTAAAACTGATATATCGGTCTTAAGTAGAAAATCATATTGTCAATTACGCAATGCATTGGCTATATTTCTTACTTGCACCAGAAACAAAATGAAAATAGCATACAATTCATAAATATTTGACAAAACAGACATAGGTAGTTCGAAGTTTTCTCGAAAATCAAATATTTCACTCAACTTTTCCATGGAAAGCTTTAGTTTTAAATACATTACTGATATATATTAATGTAAGGTATGCAACTTTCGCATACAACCATGTCATGTCTAAATATAGTGTGATGGTACACGATTCATAAGGTAACATGTTCATAATACACTAGTTAACAGAAAGCATGAAAATGGCAGAGATAAATTTAATTTAAATGATCTTTTAATTATTCTGTTGGCCAGACGTGCTAAGTGACGTGCATTTGTATGTAGGGTTTTATTTCAATTGTACTACGAAAAGGCCTAGATGATTTGTATTGCAGAACACGCACTATAGGTTTCAAACTTTAATTTATCACTACATGGTTTACAAATAAAATAGTTTTCTGAACTCGGAGAACTTGGTTTTGGCCTGTCGTATTTTTTATGGGTTTGGCATTTTCAATTTTCTATATCCATGTTTCGCTTTGAAGTGTCACAAATTCACGTATATTCTGGCTTTTTTGCCTTGTATTTTTGAACATTTGTTTGGTATCTTTATAAAGTAATACAGAATAAATCTGACAAATGAATCTGCCAAAAGTTATTTTGTTTTTCAATTAACTGTTTTAGAAAAAAGTAGCTTCAACTGTTTGATGTTATACGCGCGTCAATTATACCCGTTAAAACTTCATGAAGCTGATGTGTATTGGCAAATATTTTTACTTCAGGCAAATCAGTAAAGCTGACGGCCAAACTTTAGCGTGTGAACATGATGGACTTTTTTACGAGTGCACGGCAGCGGAGGAATACGAATATGTTGAGGGTATTTTTCACGGACTTGTTCATTCGATACAACTTCAACGTGGTGAGCGATCGATCATGTTTATATCAGAAGACCGGTATCACTCCGCCACACAGAAAGGAAGACCTCGATCACCAAGAAATAGTGCGGAGAAAAAGGAGGATAAAACTCAAAATAAGAAGAATGCGACCAGTTTTAAACTATTCAACAAAAGCTTTAAGATATTTAATTAATATTTATAATTGTAAACGGAACAACTCGTGTGACATGTTGTAAGTAATAGACCGGTCTTCCATCATTCAGATGGCAGGCAAATTTATGTTTATACATTTGAATGGTCGATGAATGAATACGAGTGTCAAATGTTTGCAAGACTTTTTTATAGATGGAATGTCTTAAGACGAAGGGACCAGATTTGTTAATGAAGAGACTGGTGTGCAATATACCAGTACATGTTAGCTTTGTTGCGCCAATACTTTCAGCCATCCGTACGCTTTTTTTAACAAGTGGTAATCGTGTTTCGGTAGAGTCAGATTGTTGTAATAGTTTTTACCCGTTCACTATGTGTGAGAAGCAACTAAGTGTTGAAGTGATACCCTGTGGGAGTAATACACATTAAGTAATATGGGATCTCGGCGCTGGTCGTCGTGTCGGTCTTTTTAAATTAACATTATTTATATGAGTTTAGTATAATGTATTCTTAGTTTAAGTAAACTAGTGTTGCCAACGACAGAATGATATTGATTATCGAAACTGACATACAAAAATACATTATTGTCGGGGTTTTATTACTTTGAAATACAACAGTAAATTTGACGGTTTATATAAATAATTGATATAATTATGAAAAACTTGGGTAATTTTTTGATAATTCGTGCGAACCTAGAGCATTCTACGTTTGCAGTTCGAAATACCCAACGTGATAGGGACAGGTCCTTGGTTTTTCGGTCCTCTTTTCGTCTAATGCTATCAAGGATTGTAAGTTATTATTTTATACTCTTATATGTACACTGTATGTATGCAGATGTGGGTAGCCTTCGTCAAAGGCGATTTTCATCATGGATGTCAACATGTACTTGCAAGCAATATTATTTTGTACTTGCCTTTTTTGTATTGCTTATTTAACAATTGAACGGCGCAGTTGTTAATTATTACATAAATTGAATGCCGGTGACAACTCGTCCATTGATTTCCTGATAGTATTTGTATATTTACCAATTCAGTGTACACGTCAATATCAGTGTGGACTTTTTGACTAAGAACGCAAGTAGAAATGTGTTAACAACAAATTAAAAACAACCGTTAGTTTTTTATTCTTTGACTCCCCCGATAGCAGTTGACCTGTAACGTCTTGGATATCTGACACATTGTATTTGCGTTCTTAGCCAAACATTACGTCAAATACAACGTGGTATGTCCACACGGGATATTTAAGTTTGCTTTTATATGTGTTTGAAGTATTGTACCTAACAATTTACAATCCACACAGGTATTGCCTTTGTATTAAAATACATCAATGTTTATATCAACGGATATATAAGATTCACGGTACAGTATTCTAACATTGGGTTAATATTAAAATGTCTTATATTCAGAAATACAGTGTTGCCTGTCATTTCTTTCAATTTATGTGTTGCTTAAAAAAAGTCTTATTAGCACAGATGACAGTGTTGTGACACTGCAGCTATATGTTTGCGTGAATATCCACCAACTATACTCTGTACACGACCAGATCGCATTGTCACATTCTTACATTCGATATCCCGGTGGGGTCCGAACCAACACACCAATTCATATGTATTGGTAGAATAGTAGCCAATAAACATTAACTTTACTCGACAGAGGTTCTCATTCAAAACTTTCAGGAAATAAAAATGGCTTTTGTTCTAGCGAGGAATCTTATTCCTTATTGACGCACCCGGTCGTACACACAGATATACGTGTTGCTGTTACAAATGCAACGGGAGGACACATGTGATAATAAGAAACCGAATTATCCGGTACTTGTGTTCATTAGCGCGTGTACTGTTTGTATAGTTGAATTATTGCACTTCAATGGATTGGCAATGCTATGAAAATGGTAGATTCTTATACAAACGTGCTATGTTCATTAGGTTGCCTACAACAGCATCACCGATGATATAAGTACCTGGATAGGCCCAAAGATACCTGCACATGAGCACAAAGGGTAATAAAGATCCACGAATCTACGAGAACATAGCATTTATGTTAACGGTCAAGAATAAACTTTTACCTTTTTCCGTAGGGAAAAGCCTGTACGGTTTCGACTTTAATACAGAAACACCAAGACGTTATCAGCACGATCGGCCTATGCTTTAAATGAGCATTCTAAAGTATCGTAACAACGTTTAAGGCGTCATCAATAAGATATTAGAGATGTTGCTGGAGGCAATGTGTAACATGTGTAACGTGTACGGCTTACTTTTAAGCATTTCGTCATCCATGTTTGTGTGTAGGTTCTACAAGTAACGGATGTGTTACAGACGAAATTAATGTATGTATCATGCAACGTTCACGTCTATATGTACGGGTATCTACACGTACAGTTGCCGTACAGGTTCACTTCGAAACAATTCTACTTTACAGTATAGATCTGACTTGCATTTAAAAGTTCCCTTTGGTGTATAGAAAAAAATCAACAAGATTATAAACTGTAATTTTGAAGAGAAGTTTTGATAGTTCGATACAAATTATCTTACATAAAATCTGAACGTGAAGGGGCATAGTTTGTAGTTTGATAACATTTGATATTTTATTAAATCTTATTGTATTTTATTATGTATTTGCTCAACAAGATCAATACGATAAACGATAAAACAGCATTTGGCTAATTGAAATATGCTTCGCTGCATTCCCTTGATTTCGATATAGAGCTACATAGTATAGCACGGATAATTTGACTTGATCCTGACATGCTTGATTATATTTAAAGGTTATTGTGTTAAATATATCAATTCGTGCAATATCGGTCCTTTGGATATGTGTTTGTATTACACGTCGAGCGTCTTCGTGATACTCCCCGCTTATGAAAACAAACAACCAGACTTATAAATATAGACAATATATCAGTGGTTAAATTAAATCAAGTCAAATTATCCGTACTACTTTTAATCTATGGGGGTTTTGATACCAGATATCAGTAAGCACAACACTTCAACAAAGAGATTTCCACTTCTGTTTGCAAAAAACGGTTGATTTCTTGATTTCATTACAGACAATGCCATGAATGGAATCCCTGGAGTACTGCATTGCACCATAATCGTTTCAGGATATGTTCAATTGCCAGTAAAAGAACTTAAGCAACAAATTCGGCAACAGCCTGTCAATCATATCTGTTATTAGCATCATACAACTGGTGCTGTTACAGATAGTCTGCTTGTATCATTGTATTTGTTCTTTTTATGTATATTTCGTTGATATTTGTAGACACATTTAAGATTGTATGCCAATGGAAACAAATTTCGGTAGCCTAGTAGTGCAATGTACAGATCTAGCAATGCACAAAATCACAAACTGATCATTACATAACGGACAGAAAAGGCAGCATTCAACAAAAAGCAGAGCGTGAAAGGCACAAAAAGAACAGTGTACAAAATTCCGATTGTGAATATTTAGGACCAATGGGACTACTATGTTTGAACGCTTTCTAACACGGATCAACGTCACAGTCTTAGAATTCAATCCATATACGACTCCCATTACATATACGAGGGGTGATCAACAAAACCCGGAAAAGTGCTGTTATTTCTTTATTTGTCGTTGTAAGTCGTTGAAACCTTCTAAACATGAAGATAAATTTATTTCAAATTGATTCACCGCTGATCATCAATATCAACCAACGCCAGAACGAACGCCGTTTCCTATGACAACGTCATTCGACGTCATGCGGCCCAAATTTTCCAACATTGCACGTAGCAAACGATGACGTATAATTAGTGCGTTTGTAATATTATGATTTTCTAAAGGGTGGATAATGAATATGCATATATGCGTATTTGTTGATCACCCCTCGTAGAGACATCATCTTGTCAGGAGTAATAGTATTTTCAATACCAAAGGTACCAAAGGTTCCCGTTATCTCAAATACTTGTGAGCATGTTCCAGTTTTTCATCGACGACTGACTTTGTATGGTTAGTCAAGTAAGTCATCTCTTCCAATAAATATAAATGCTTGTCTTTACGACTCTTCAATTTATAGTTATGTTTTTATTGTTGTATGCAGGTAACAGTTTTGAATAAAATGGTCATATTTTCGCTATTTAATAGCGGTGCCCCACTGTAATTGGTGTGGGTGGAATAGACTTGTGGCGATTGAAGTTTGTTTATTGTTAAAGAGAGGTTGTTGCTCAAATAGGCCATTTCTGCAATTGTCACTCAGTATAGTAAGTGTAGGAATCTCCTGTAATGAAGAACAACCTTTTACAAATAGGTACATATTTTCTGTTTCTGAATGTGTTATTAATATTGTTTCACATCTTTATCATACGGAAGCAAACAAAATTTTATCTACCAAGGTATGTTAAAAATCTCTAAAACAAACCTAATTTGAGATAGTTCACGTCGACAATAAACCTACTGCATGAACAGGCCTATCACAAGTTGTGCTGATTGAGACATGCAACCATCAACTATGATTTCACGTCAAGTTTATTTGCTACTAGAATATGTATAATGTAAATGTAATACTCCACCAGCAGGACACTCCATTAGGACAATGTTAGTCGCGTGCAACAAATATTGTAAGAGTGAACACCATATGTTTTAAATGGATAAGTATTTCCTATCCCAAATGTGAAACATTTTGTAACGTAATGTAACGTTATCGAACTCATCCCAATTTTCTGTTACATTCCTGATCCCATTAACCCTTCTAATAACTAACAAAAAAGCACTAAGAGATATTTCCTATCTGATTAGACTTTCGTATCTTTCTCCCATTTAACACTCCCTGTGGTAGCATAACTCTTTGACGTACACTCGCTGCCTAGATTGTGCATATTACTAATTACAATAATTATTTGCTATCATATAAAATTAATCTTCTTTTACGACCAAACCAGTTAAATTTAATTTAAAGCTAATAGATCAAGTCGCGTCCGCATGCAGACTTGTTTCCGTTGTATGTTAATTGAATCGCCTAAAATTGATAAACCCTTCCGATTTATTACTCAGTAATCAAAGATCGGATGAACCAGTTCTGGAGCAGATTAATTACAAATAACATCTAGCATAGGCTTATGCTAAGATTTCGTGTACGATCTGTTAGAACAACAAGTTCTTCGCAAATCCATCGGAAGGGTCATATTTTGTTTACTCCAATATACAAAAAAAATGTAGATCATGGTATGGCGAGAATGTTTCGTATATGACATTCTTACATTTCTCCATACTAGCTGTCTTTGACGCCAGAATTGAGTACATTTTGCACCAAGAAAAAAAAACTATCGTAAATTTCATTTTTGTGTTATTCGGTTGTTTCCATTTTATAAGCGTTTCAAGCTTTTGTATGTTCGTTAAGCATTCGTTAATCATGTTAGATCATCTAGCGGACTGCCAAGTTCTATGTTCTCATACTAGCATTTTTCCGCCCAGCATAGCTTACATCCGATTCATACACTCATATTTTATCATTACGACATGAAAGACCGCGGTTAAGTATTATCTTTGCATTTTCATTTGTGCGCGTGAGACTTGTCGGTGGTAAATATTTCATGACAGCGCAGACGTCGTACACGTTCTTTAATAAAGCATGGTTTTTGTTTTGTATGATGTAATCAAATAATGGGGAATACAAGTCACAGGATCAGCTCTTACAGAATTACCCACTACTGTCACTGAAGCAGGCAATGATAAAGATAAATAAACCACTGACTACTGACATAATCCTAAACACTGATAAAGATGTCTGAAATCACCGACCACAACCACTGAAACAGTCGATAATAAAGATGCGTCATGGATGAAATGACTGACTACTGCAACTGAATCACTTAATATGAAACTAATGACGACTGCCACTGAAACAGACAATAATAAAGATGATTGCTGCTATACTTCAAATGGTGTATATTTCCTTTATAATACAATGCAAGAAAGGGGGCATAAGTTAAAAAAATTTGTTTTGTACGAATGAAAATAATTTGATAAGCGAGCGACTATAAGATGAAACCTCAGAAACATGGAAAGATAATTATTGACACGAACAAACCTATTTACGTGTTTATTACAGACGACTGGTGGGTTTTTATTAGGAAATGCATCTGATAGACAAAACTTGCTTGATTAGAGATTTATCTTTCATTTCCAGACATTGTTCAGACGAGGGCAATATGAAGGATAATGATTTTGTATATACCGGTGAACTGCCTGGTTGATAGTCAGTTTGTGCCTATATTTCTTGGTTAGTTATTGAGTTAAGGCACACTGAAAGTACAGTACTAGTCTTAGTACTGTAGTCTAATATAATAATCGTACACATGTTCTACGATAAAGCAGTTTTATAACTATTTAGTCATGTGTTTCAA
Organism: Spisula solida; assembly: GCA_947247005.1. Lineage (NCBI taxonomy): Eukaryota > Metazoa > Mollusca > Bivalvia > Venerida > Mactridae > Spisula > Spisula solida. The sequence goes on from OX365951.1 coordinate 39,240,629, forward strand.
AGTACATTGGACCATTTACATTCAAAAGTTGCTCGCAAGGCTGGTGTAATTGTTTATTGATTAAGGACGTTTGATAGGGGTATTATTTTTTTTAACTGATACCAAAAAATAGACACAATTATAGTTTAATATATACTGAAGCATTATGTGAAATAAAAAAGGTATGTCGCGGTACTATTTAAGGGGTCATGGGCCCTTTTGCAACATCACATTTTTCAAGAAAATGACCAAAATTTCAGATATTTCGCAATGTATACATTTTTGTATTAAAATCGATATTTTTTCTTGTTAAAATCATTTCCATGGGTTTGTATGAACACACGTATTACTGCAACATTCCTATACACTTTTGGTATTGATAAGAAAATTCACAAATTTTTGAAGGAAAAGGAATTGTCAAAATTTCCGAAAAATGACTGCTAAAAAAGACAAAAAAATTCACAAAATCGGCCGTAGCTCAAAAACGACATCGATGACCAATATATTTTTTATTGCTTATTTTGTTAATAAAGTGTACTCAATCCAAATATCAAATAAAAAAGATAGGTCACGGGACTACTTTTTGCGCTATGACGTCATTATTGTCCCCCTATATCATAAAAACCTTAGTGAAATTGCGTAAAAACGACGCGATCTCTGCGCGTAAAAATATTCTAATACCAAAAGAGTACTCACATTTTCATAGTATGTACATGAAAGTATAGTAAATATAAACTTTGAAGAAATTAACGTGTAACAAGAATTATTTTAGCTGCAGTAACGTCGTAATTGTGTCTCTTTGCAATGGAAATTGCGGTATAATGGCAGTAAAATGGCGCAAAAAGGCCAAATTATTACATTTTGATATATGTTTTTCTCATAATTTTTAGTCTGGTCATAATTCTTCTTGTCTAAGGATGGTGATTAAAGTGTACTTTATCTCAAAATTCAAATAAAACATCGGTTTTCACGCTACACTTTGTGCTTTTATGACTGTATTATCTCCCCTTTTTCCCAATTTGTCAGTGACGTCGCATTCGATATAGCAAGGGGACACAGATGGCCCCTTACTCGCTCACTTGAATATTCTTCACAATTTTAGTCAAGAGATCATTAATTAATTCCCAATATATCAGTAATAGGGATCTTTGTAGTCCCAGGCAATACAAGCACTCATTATAAATTGGTACAGGTAATTGTAATCATTTCTAATTTCACAAAAAATGAATGAAAATGTAACCGCTATTTCACACAGAGTGTTTTCATATTATTTGCTCAGTGAAAATTTTTTTACCCCAAAATATCCATATTTTTACTGAACATTTTGCCCAATTTTCATGACGATCCAGTGCCAAAAACGGCCTCTATTCGCGTTTAAGGTATATGCGCAGAAATGATGCGCATAAACAACTGTATCAAACGTCCTTAAGAGCATCTACTGTAGTAATGCAGCAACCCCCGTTATTTAGATACTTTGTAACTAGTCGGTAGCAGGACTTATCACAAGTATATTTCAAACACCATCACATCAAATTAAGCCCTAGAATTGCAATATGTTCTATGACAATAAGGAGAAGGCAAAATCAAAAGGTTGCAGTTAATGCATGGTTCACTCTTGCACTTGCAAATGCTCATTTAGTTGTGATATGCACTATGAAAGATTCGAATGTTCTATTTCAAATTATACGAATTACATGTATAAATTATTTTTTCGGGAAAATATCGAAATTGATATACCAGTGACCTAAATATGATATGCATTTGCATTTCCTATCACTACAGTAATATGGTTTATACTAATAAATGTACTGTGTTCTTATTACTTATAATCTCTGTAGATATACATGTAGTTCTGAAGATTGTCTTTATAGGTGGATGAAAAAACGTATTACGACACCTTGATGTATAACACAATAAACATACATACTTGTATAATACTCTAACAAATATAATTGTTACGAAGGATATTCACACGTGTTACCACTAGATGAATTTGTTTATCATTCTGAAACCAGACACAGTCTTTAGACAGTTTTACCCCTCGTCGAAACTATATAATAGGTCTTATAAATAAACATCATTTGTAAAAACAATTTCATTTTGTTCATTTATATAATTACTTTTCTGTTCACAACACCATTCATGCGATAAATATTTGGCACTGACTGGTCTTGTACTGGCCTGAGAGTCGTAATTTTAAAAGCATGAAAGTAGTTTAGAGCACTTAAATTATAGATACTACATTCGACCACCCCCGTGTTTTGTGTGTGCATAAATAGTCTAACACACACACAACGCCGTTCATTGAGATACAAATACACTTGGCATGCATTGTTGCAACATAAAATAGGAATTTCAAATTGCATTTTCATGTGAAATATTTCAGCGAGAAAGATTTAAACTTGAACAATATCTAAATTGTTTAACGGTAATAATTTACTAAGCCGTCAGTTATAATTACATTTTATGAACTCATTTATAGAGGATGCATAATGATAAACTGTAATGCTATCACAAACTAACACAACTATTTAGTGATATTGAACACATATTACTATAAATGTATATGTTTACATGATATATTCAGTTGAAGTTCAAGAGTTTATACGACGCGTGCATGTATAATATTCATTCTCCATTCATTGTAACATATTATAAATTAACTGCATACATGACAACACAGCTTTTTAACTTAGAAGATATATTATTATAAATACATTGACTACACTTGCAGGGGCGTAGCGCGGACTAATTTGACAATACTCAAAAGTGTGTTGGTCCGGAAGGGCGGTCTGGAGGTCCTCCTCCAGGAAAATTTTGTATTGTATAATCGATTCTAACGTCTCTGGTGGAGTTTTGAAGTCAATTTTGTCTCATTATTTCAGTCAAGATTTATATATAAAAATACTTTAACAACGTAAACCTCGGTTTTGTTTTGTAAGTAGTTCTTCATCTGACCGACTGTACATGAACAGCGGACACAAATCACTGGAGGATAAGTGGAAAGACTAGGTGGAATCTGAATAGATTATTTGTTCAGGTAGATCTACATGTATATGGTAGACCCTAGTGTGCGAGCGATGGTCAAAGGCATTTCAAATGCCGATAATTAATACCAATAAAACTGTAAAACTGTTAAAACGCACCTGCCGTCCACAAGACCCCGATGATATGCGGAAGGGTAGCCGATTACAGTTTGCTTGTTTCGGGAACCTCTCGGGATCTTTTATCAATAAAAATGGGTGGATCTTTGCCATCGGAATGTATTCGGGGATCGTTATACAAATTGTTGCAGTAGGAACGCCGAAACCTATATCCGAAGTAGCCGAACGCAACGCGAATGAATGCCGACCGTTCAGGATTTGGTCCCGAATGTTTCCCGATCGTGCGGAAAGGTTGTGGTTACATTGCAGAATATGCGGAAGTGTTTACGAATCGATGCCGATAGAATGCTGAAAGGTTGCCGATGTATATAAACGATGTCGAACTACTATCTTGCTATCAGTTGAAAGTTGAATACGATTGATGGAAGACGCCATTAATCTCGCTAGTTCCAACTCTAAGTAAAAGAAGAGAGGCAAAATCTCTAATGCAAGGCAGCAAATACCAATTCTTGCCAGACCACCCCATGAAATCAAGGCTTGATGCACCAACCAAAAATCGTCTGAAAAGGGGAAGTTGACAAGAAAATATGCTGCCAGCCTTGGACCTCCAACGTCTACTCTGGATTGGTCGGAAGCAATAGAACCACCAAAGTATGACCTGTCAAATATCAACATAAGCAAGAAGGTACAAGGGCTACAGTCGGATGTGGAAGATGAAAAATCCAGAAAATTCCTGACACAAGCCATGATCTCAGAAGACTACCATTCTGAGACATGGACCCATGTGTACACGGACGGCTCAGCAACAGCTGCAATACAAGATGGAGGTGCTGGAGTTTTCATCCTACATACATCGGGTGTGTCTGAGACAGTAAGCCTACCAACAGGAAAGCACTGTACAAATTACAAGGCAGAAGTGGATGCCATCATGCAGGCAACCAAAACTATAGAAGAGTCCGAAGAGAATTGTGAACAGGTGGTTATACTGACTGATGCTTTATCCGTCCTTGATGCCTTAACAAGTGCCAAACTGCCTTCACTTGCCAGGGAACTACACATACTCGGCAAGAAACGAAGAGTGTGTCTTCAATGGATACCCGCACACTGTGGTGTTCCCGGAAATGAAACGGCAGACAGACTGGCAAAAGAAGGAGCGCAAGGCAACCAACCGCTGAATAACATCTCGCATGAAGAAAAGCTCACCATGATTAAGTCACTTGCAAGAGCACAGTCACCAAAAGACGACTACCATCTGCTTGAACGATGGGAGCAAGTGGTTATATTCAGACTTCGCACAGGACACAACAGGCTCAATGCCCATATGTACGAAAAACTGAAGCTGTCCGAAACACCAAAGTGCTCCTGTGGTGTGACAGACCAGACAACAGAGCACATACTCCAACAGTGCCACCTGTATGAACCATCAAGAAAACGTTTATGGCCAGTTTTAACCACCCTAGGCAAGAAGCTCCATGGCAAGAAGGATGACCTCAAGAGGACTGCTTCCTTTATCGCTATGACCGGGGTGGTTGTGTAGACAGTGAACGAAAAGAAGAAGAAGAAGATCTCGCTAGTTTCAGCTATAAAAAGTAAAAGACATATTTTCAGCTACACAAGTGTTGAATGACTTAGTTTCAGGTATAAAAACACTGACATATTTTGCTCATGAAAAAAACTGACAGTCCTAAGTAGATATACCGGGAGTCTCTTTTCGGTGTTTTCCATTAATAGCTGAAGACCATGGGACACTGGTTGTGTAGGGGCTGACACAACCATATTTGGTAGCCTGCCCTTGTTTTGTAGGACCGTGGTGAAAACGATATATTCAAGATAAAAACTTTCGGCAAACTAAACTTATCGCTTCCGCAGTCGTTCTTGTATAGTTCGGGAAATACTGCATCGACTCGGCATCCCTTCCGTTCACAATCAGCGCCTTCGGCAACTATTCAGCATGTTTCTTAACATGATCGGCATATATTCCGTGTGTATAACTTATCCGTTCGTCATATTAGGGGAGCTTTCGGCATTGCTTCAGATTCCTTCGGGAACCGCTCGGTGTGATTCAAATGATTACGAAGCCTCGAAGTATGCTTCCCGAAGGTGCCGAGTGAATGACGATGGATTCCCGAACACCCCGAACTGTTGCCGATGGGTTTCCGATTACCCCGAAGCACTCCCGAACAAGACCTTCGGCGTCCAAATTTTAGATGCCGAAGATTGTTCAGCCCGAAGTGTCCAAAAGGCTTCCAGAAGCGTACAGGAACGACACGGAATGGTTCCAAAACGTCGCGAAGACATGCTAAACATCCCGATTAGACCTGCCGTCCACTAGGACCCCGAAGGGTTCCCGAAGGCTAAATTTGCCTAATCGGGATGGTTCGGCATGTCTTCGGGACGTTCTGGAACCCTTCCGTGTCGTTCCTGTGCGATTCTGGAGGCCTTCTGGACACTTCGGGACCGAAAATTCTTCGGCATCCAAATTTTAAAACTTTTAAAAGGTCTTGTTCGGGAGTGCTTCGGAAGTGCTTCGGGGTAATCGGAAACCCATCGGCAACAGTTCGAGGTGTTCGGGAATCCATCGCCATTCACTCGGCACCTTCGGGAAGCCTTCTGCGAGGCTTCGTAATCATTATAACCATCCCGAGCGGTTCCCAAAGGAAGCTGAAGCAATGCCGAAAGCTCCCCGAATACGACGAATGGATGGGTTATACACAAGGTAGCTATGCCGATCATGTTAAGAAACATGCCGAATAGTTGCCGAAGGCGCCGATTGTAAACGGAAGGGATGCCGAGTCGAAGCATTATTTCCAGAACTATACAAGGGCGACTGCGGAAGCGATGAAGTCAGGTTGCCGATAGTTTTGATCTTTAATATATCGTTTTCATCATGGTCCTACAAACGAAGGACAGGCTACCAAATAGGGTTGTGTCAGACCCTATAGAAAACGATAACATAACAAGTGTCCCATGTCAGACCCTATAGAAAACGATGACATAACCATTGTCCCATGTCAGACCCTATAGAAAACGATGACATGACAAGTGTCCCATGTCAGACCCTATAGAAAACGATGACATAACCAGTGTCCCATGGTCCCAGCTATTAAAGAAAAACACCGGAAAGAGACACCCGGTATATCTACATAGGACTGTTAGTTATTTTCATGAGCTTAATATGTCAGTGTTTTTTATACCTGAAACTAAGTCATTCAACTCTTGTGTAGCTGAAAATATGTCTTTTAATTTTTATAGCTGAAACTAGCGAGATTAATGTCGTCTTCCATCAATCGTATTCTACTTTCAACTGATAACAAAATACATGCAGTAGTTATAAATGATGCATACCTTTATCTGTGTAGCATACAACATAAACGTCCGTTGAAATTGGATAAACAGAAACATCAGCAACTAGGGGGGTTCGGGGGTATGCTCCCCCGGGAAAATTTTGAAAACAACAGATTCATTTTGAGCGTTCTGTGGAACTAATTTGTAGTATTGAAAAGGACAGGCTGGAGTTAAATGATGAGTTACGTCAGTATCCCTTACCCCCTGCACACTGTCAATGAACATTTTAATACATTTTTCGAATTTTAAACGATTGTTATTTTTGAGATTTTCATTTTCAACTTTACTCGATCGAGTAAACGAGTAATCGGCGCTACGCGCTTGACTTGTAATTGATATAGTATTATTTGATAATGCCATAAATACACATTTGTTAAATGTATTCCACGAATTGACAATAGTATACTTTGTACTTTTTTGTGATTTTACTTTTATTCCAGATATGGTTATAATATATGCACATACATATTTAATAAAACATTTAGGATTAAGATATATAGACAATGAAGATATAACAACATAAATATATTAGTGCATATATAGCCACTGTATTTAATAAAGGATTAGTTTTGGGGAAAATGATAGATAAAAAAATAAAGACGAAAGGGAAAGAATGACAAAAAAATAGAGAAAAAAATCCATTACAAGTACTATACTTTGAATAATTATATTAAGGTGCGATCATATTCGTATTGCTTAGTTTGCAACCAGAACGAGCAGTTGCTAATTAATCAAGCAGTGTACTCAATGGGTATATAAAATATTGCTCAATAATTTAAAACTATCTAGTTTATAGCTTAAATAAGTACGTAGAATATTGATAAGTTTAAACGGTTCCCAAAAACGTATACACATATTAACCACCTAAGCATTGTGTATGTTCGTGCAATATTGTTTGGCTACATCTAATACCAGCTGATGTAAGGCCATGATAAAATAAAGAGTACACCAGTTTTTATTTTGTTTTGTGCTTGCATTTATTATAAGTAAACATAAACATATTATTATATTATGCAAGAGCTATTTTATAACACGTGGTTCTCTTATTGGCAATTAATAAACTGTTGTTTTTTTTTGAATACCTATAGGGTTCTTGGGTTTTATATCGCCAGTAACGATCGAGGCATAACTATCGTTCGTGTCCTATTACGAATATAAACACAAAGATGATGTCATACCATATACCAATAAAAACCATCACCCTACATATTATTGAAATAAACAACAGCCACTGTTTTCGATATAATCCAAGTATTTGACTGTGTTTTAGTATTCATGTAATTCCCATTTCACGCCATGTAAACCTTTCTTAAAAGCATGCAAAGTACCACGTACAAAAATGCGCTTGTATCCTAATGTTCTCTATGTATGTAGCTTAGCGTAGTTTAGGATACCTATTCACTGTTTGTGCTAACGTATTTCTATCATCAAATATATGTTTAGGTTGATTGGTTATTAATAAAATTTCATGTCTTACATTGAGCTTACATGTAGTCGGTCTTTACTGACCCTAGTTTTAATTAATGGAGACAAATCATCAGTTAACTATTTTTTCATAAAATTATTTCCCGTTGCACCCTCAAACATAGGATAATCAAGCGCTAAATAAAATTAAGCTAAGATTGAAAATGAAGTTATGATAATTAATTGACAAAATATATCATCTAGTCAGGTAGCCAGACTACAAGTTTAGGTACAACACTAAGCGTATCATGCGGTATAAACGCTTACTCGCACTATTAACGGAACATCAGTCATAATCTATAAATGATGGGTAATTAACATTCTCAATGGTGTACCTGCGAAGGTTTTATATCTTAATGTCGAGATAATACCAAGTTTGACCGATAGTTCTTGGTTCTAATAGTTCAATGTCTAGAATCGATTAGCTCATGTGTACTCATATTTCACTATCCAAATGCCGCATCCTCAACATGTTTATCCAAGCTCATGGTATCGGTAAAGGGATGTCACTGTGAAGGACGCTCTGTTTTTTGACAATGAAAATCGTAGAGTAGGTATGATGTGTTAGTTTCATTAATATACTTTTAATAGAGTTCATAAAGACGAAACCAAGCAGTGTGATGTGACAATAATCATTTAATTTAAACAAGTGTATAAAATAAATTGATAGCACCATATACCAAAAACTCCTAATGCAATATGCAGTATAATTGTGTTGAAGAAATTCAGGAAACTATACATTTTGATGATTTAACAACATGTTGTTGATCTATTGAATACAAATGTAAACACATTCATTTAGCCAAACATCTGTTGACAAGAAACACTAACATGTTGTAGAGTAGACAGTTAATAGAGCCTGTTCATTTTTTCCAATTACTTGGTTGCCAAGCAATGATATACATAATTTATAGAAGGTATGAGACAACAGAAATGTCTTGAATGCATTTTATCGCACTCACCTAATCAGCTATACATTGTAGTACGCAGGTGTAAAACTAAAAGTGTCAATACAGTAACATACGTTCATATTCTTTTACAATATCCAATACAGGACAACATATCTCATACAATGAGCTGTGGAGCCTGGCATTATGTTACTTATTTAATTATTTGTTGTTTCTCGTCATGCCGACTGGCTCATTACTAAGGCTGCTACCAGGGTTTTCCATTGTGTTCTATCTTTCAAACTATTATCAATTTTGCCGCCGAGAATATTTCCAATAAATTTGATGTCATTGTTGATAGTTCTTCGACATGTCTCTGTTGGTCTTCCTTTGTTTCTTTTTTCAACTTTCATCTTTGTTACATATGTTGTATTGACCTTTTCTGATTAGGAGAAACTACGCTGTCAGATATATGTATTATTGTGGTAGAATGCTGAATAAAATTTATAAAAATATAAACTGATCATAAATATGAAATGATTAATGTCATGGTCTTATAAGCGCTTTGGATCAATGTAAAGTGAAGCTTTGCCAAAAATGTTGATATGCAATACTATGAAATGAAATAGTTATTTTAATGAGAAGGAAGGATAATTGCAGTTATCTGTACTGCACATCTGTTGGGTAACGATTATTAAAAACAGATTGCTGAAAGCTTACTGAAACTCTGTGTTAGTTGTTTTTTTATATTTTTTAGTGAAGATAATCAGACGCCTACGGTTTAATGCTTTATATTTGTGTCATAATTAATGAAACGTCGTATAACCACAAGCATATGAATAAAATATGATGAAATTCAGTATCTCAAACTACTTAAAGGAATGTTTATTAAGAGCCTTGAAAATATAAAATAAACATTATCTTCACCAGATGTATCAATAAATATATTGTTCACAACTATCGGTGGAATTGTACAGAGATCTTGAGTAGTTCCAACTAGGCCTTGTTATCTACATTGTCATACTTTATCGCTTTCTTCCTCATAACAATTTCCGCTGTTTATTCTCAGCGCATATAAATCTTTTTCTGTCTAAATCGTTATGTTAACATATGGTTTGTTTCTGGTTTCAGCGTTAACAGTTAAATACATCACAAAACGGTTTATAATGGAATATGATCCGTATATTGGTAAGTATACAATTGGCACAAGTTTGTATTCAAAACTTGTTCGTTCGTTTTTGTTATACCTTGGTCATAAATCTTCATCATTATATACGTGTTCATCACCTTCATTGTTACCACTGTTATCATTATTTTTGTTATCCTTATTTAATTTCCATTATTATTACTATCGTTGTATTTTTAACCTGTCAAAATTAGCATAGTAGCACAGCAGATAAGTATTCGTCACCTTTCCGGAGATAACTTATCTATAGTGACCACCTACATGCTATGTATTGATTGACGGGTTACTAAAACTCTACAATGTCATTATCTGCATCATCATCTTTGTAACTTCTTCAATATTAACCTTATATCTCATATCGTTACATTTCAGAGGACATTTATACCAAACATGAGGATGTGGATGGCCAAGAGTTTATTGTTAACGTCATTGATACGTTTGAGAAGGTAGCGCTCACAGTTACTTTTATAATTAATTTACTGCATTTAGATAAATGTAACGCCCAACGATCAAAGTCAGTTGTGTAACCTCGTCATTCGTGCGAATCTGCTGCTGAAATAGAATGTGATGTTCTTTTACTACAATTATACACCCAAAGGTATATGTGAAGTTAGAATTGGAGATACGAAACATTTGTATGTGCACATTCTCACATTCCCCGATATATTAGGCCAAAAGACATTGATAATGTGGATCTGGTAAACCTCCCTACTGTTTTGCCCCTACCGTAAACATTTATTTGCATGTCGGCAGAACTCAGCGCTGATCGTTGTCTATCCAGTGCATACAATCTATAAAATACTTTTAAAAAATAAACAAAAATTTCTACCTTCCTACCATATTTTTTTCAGCATTTTACCCGAACCGCAATATTAATGTATTTAGTCTTAATAACTGCACATCATGTATAGATAACTATGAATGTATGATGTTTCTGTCTCACACCCAGGATGGTTCCAACAGTCAGAGGTATCTCAGATGGGCGAACGCCTTCATGATCATATACAGTATCACAGATAGACCGAGTTTGAGACAGCAGTAGATTACCTGAACAAAGTATCAGAATATCAGAAAAATGCAAGCAAAGATTGTCCAATAGCAGTAACTGTTGTAAGAAAATAAAGTGACTTGGAACGATAAAGGTACGTATGAGGTTAATCTAACACAGTTTGCTGTGTAGCGTTTCATTGCTCATCCTATCGTTTGCTTAAGGTTCTTTGCACCGTTTGCTAATGGTTCGGTACACCGTATGCTAAAGGCTGTGCGCATTGCTAGTCTTTGTACCGTCTGCCGATGGTTTGGTGCACCGTTTGCTAAACGTTCTTTGCATAGTTGGCCTAAGGTATTTTGCACCGTTTGCTGAAGGGTTTTGCACCGTTCGCATAACTTTCTTGGCACTGTTGGCTGTAGGTTCTTTGCACCTTTTGCTAAAGGTTCTTTGTGCCGTTTGCTATAGGTTCTTTGCATTATTTGCTGAAGGTTATTTGTGCCGTTTGCTAAAGGTTCTTTGTACCGTTTGCTAAAGGTTATTTGTGCCGTTTGCTAAAGGTTCTTTGTGCCGTTTGCTAAAGGTTTTTTGCACCGTTTGCTAAATGTTCTTCGTTTTAAGTTTTCTGACAGCTAAAACTAGGCATTATAGTCCTTTTGCTGTGGAAACTGGGTCATTCAGCTAGTTATAATTTATTTTACTTTTCGACAGCTTGGACTTGGGCGGATCTGCGCTTGTTTAGTTGGGCATTGTGTCTTTATGTGTTTTATGTTTCCTGTGCTCGGTTGGTTCAGTTGGGCACTGTGTTTTGTGTGTTTTTAATGTTTTCTGTGCTCGGCGGGTTAAATTGAGTGCTGCCTACCCTGTCTGATTTAATATAATCTTTTTATGGCGTTTGCTAAAGGTTCTTCATGCCGTTTGCTAAAGGTTCTTTGCATCATTTGCTTAAGGTTCTTGGTGCCGTTTGCTAAAGGTTCTTTGCACAGTTTGCTAAAGGTTCATTGTGCCGTTTGTTAAATGTTCTATGCACCGTTTGCTGAATGTTCTATGCACCGTTTGCTGGAGGCACGTCGCACCGTTTGATGAGGGTTCAGTGCATAGTTTGTTGAAGATCCAGTGCATAGTTTGCTGAAGGTTATTTACACCGTTTGCTGAAGATTCATTGTGCTGTTTGCTGGAGGTACGTTGCACCGTTTGCTGAAGTTTTTATGCGCTCGGTGATACCAGATTATCATATGAAAATGTATCATAGTACAAATTTCCAACAGGCAAAATGCTGCGTTAACAGGTTCATACGAGACAAATGTACATTATGCTAAGTGGTAAGTTTGGATGTTAGACTAATGATGAACCAATTCTTTCATTATTATGCGAGGGATACTGTTTACCTACATTTAGTACAAAATGCTTACGTCATACAAGATAAGTTTTATTTTGTTTTCTCTGATGAAGAGTACTTACGCACGTGTTTACATGCGATGACTGACGATAAATAAACACTTGATTGCTGTACAAACTTTGGAACTAAGCAACATTGATTGGTAATTTCTCTTACATCACTTGCGTGTTTTTGCCGGATAATATAAATGGAACTTCTTCCTCGTTGGCTCCCTATTGCATTGCGTAATACATTGTAGAAAAACTCCAAGTGTACGAGTATAGCTAAACATGTGTTAGTGGTCGTTTGTGATAATTAAGCACCGTCTGTATTAAGCAGCCAGTATTTATTAATTGAAACATGTTAATTGAAACATGTTTAATGATCCAGAGGAGCAATCATAAATGTTTTCAATTTTCAATCAGTTCGAGCAAATACAATCTCGTTTCACAAAGGGTAATATCATGATGGTGTAACGTACCTGAGTTCATGTTGTATGTCTTCTGGTCCGTTGATTAAAAACGTTTTTCATGCTCCACTCGGTAGTGATTTAGTAAAACATTTATTTTAGATGGATAACCTAACAGAAAATACTATTGTATATCCTGATAAAGTAAAGATAATTCAATAGTTTGACAGTATAGGTATATTACAATACACTGGTGATTTAGTAAAACACATTTTTTTAGATGGATAACCTAACAGAAAGCACTATTTTATATCCTGATAATGTAAAGATAATCCAACGCTTTCACAGTACAGGAACAAAGCAAGTTTCGTGCTCAAGTTGATAAAAGAATCCTTTCAATCACTGGGCGTCTTGAATGAGTTTATGAGATTGGAATGACATTTATCGAAAAAGAACACATACTATTTTGTTGAATACGATATGTGTACAATAATACCACAATAACCTGTCTAAAACAGTTACAAATGGTCATATTACAAAACACTGTTTACAACAGGTTATACTGTATAATTATGGTGTTTGAAATCGATTCATCAGAACACCATTCACTGACAGTTGATGAGATGTGGCTGATCGGCTTATGTCATTAAGCGTAATGTGATCATAATGTTTACTTTCCCTTACAGCATGCTTCGTTTCTTACAGACAATATTACGTCTTTGTAAAACTGATATATCGGTCTCAAGTAGAAAATCATATTGTTAATTACGCAATGCATCGTTTATATTTCTTACTTGCATCAGAAACAAAATGTAAATAGAATACAATTAATAAAATAATGACAAAAAAGATATAGGTAGTTCGATCCTCAGTTTTCTCGAAAATCAAATATTTTACTCAACCTTTACAAGGATAGCTTTAGTTTTAAATATATTAATAATAATTATTATTGTAAGGTACGCAACTTTCGTATACCACAGAGTCATGTCTTAATATAGTGTGATGGTGAACGGAGTTATAAGGAAATATGTTCATAATAAAAGATGTTCTGTTCTGTACTGCACCACACCAGACCGCACCGCACCGCACCGCACCGCACCGCACCGCACCGTCCTTTCCTGTCCTGTTCTGTTCTGTTCTGTTCTGATCATTAACAGCGTTAATATGCATGCACCACAATAGCAAGTCATACACTAGTTAACAGAAAGTAATGAACATGGTAGAAATAAATTGAATTAAAATGACCTTTTAACTATTCTGTTGGCCGGAAGTATTACATCTTACTAAGTGGCATGCATTTATATGTGGGTCTTTATTCCAATAGTACTACAAAAAGGCATAGATGGTTGGCATTGCAGAACAAGCACTAAATCGAAAGGTTTCAATCTTTTAGTTATCACTTCAATGTTTACAAATAAAACAGTTTTCTGAACACGGAGAACTTGGGTTTGGCCTGTCGTACTTTTTTATGGTTTTTGCATTTTCAATTTTCTATATCCATGTTTCACTTTGAAGTGTCACAAATATATTCTGGCTTATTGCCATGTGATTTTGAACATTTGTTTGGCATCTTTATAAAGTAATACAGAATAAATCTGACTAATGAATCTGCCAAAATTTAAATTGTTTTTCAATTAACTGTTTTAGAAAAAAGTAGTTCCAAGTGTTTGATGTTATCCCTGTTAAAATTTATGAAGCTGACATGTATTGGCAAACATTCTTACTTCAGGCAAATCAGTAAAGCCGACGGCCAAACTTTGGCGTGTGAATATGGACATTTTTACGAGTGCACGGCAGCGGAGGAATACGAATATGTTGAGGGTATTATTCACGGACTTGTTTCAACGTGGTTAACGATCGATAATGTTCATATCAGAGGACCGGTATCACTTCGCCACACAGAAAGGAAGACCTAGATCACCAAGAAATAGTGCTGAGAAAAAGAAGGATAAAACTCAAAATAAGAAGAATGCGACCAGTTTTAAACTATTCAACAAAAGCTTTAAAATACATGTATTTAATTAATATTTATAATTGTAAAATGAGCAACTCGTGTGACATATTGTAACTAATAGACCGGGTTTTCATCATTCAGATGGCTGGTAAATTTGTGCTTATAAATTTGAATGGTCGATGAATGAATACGAGTACAATACAATACAATACAATACAATATCTTTATTTCCACCTCAAAAGATGATATTCTATATAATGTACAATGCAATACAATGATTATTTACATGTTAATTACATTGTTTGCACCACAATTTTGACACGAGTTGTCGTATGTGTTATGTACATTTTCAGTTAACACTTGGTATAAGACTGCATTCGATATAGATGGGTGTATCAATCTAAAATATCTATAGTCTTCGTCAGATAAGATTCGTTGTTTCCACGAGGTTGTTTCTCGGTCTTTTACGAGTTGTTTCACTGTATGTTTCCATTGTTTATTATTAGGTACTGATTCAGGATGCACCAGAGAGGCATTGATGAAATAACGTAGAACTAAAGTACACAATATTTTGCATATATCAGGAATAAATCCAAGTTCAACGTTTCTATCTTGTACAAACTGAAAGTATCTGCGTAGGAATATGTTTTTAGTCTCACATTTGGAATCAAGACTAATAATTTGGTGGAGAAATAGTAATTTTCTGATAATAACAGAGGAGTACAATTTGTTCAATCCTAACATCGATTCGCACATATCTGACCTGGTTCGAGCACTGAAGCCTTGCATCTTTTTAACAATAAAGTGTTGCATTTTATTGACATTGTAAATATCAGAGTGTGTTATATTGTTCCACAATTCACTGCCGTACAATATTATTGGCACAATAATCTTAATATAGAGCTGGCAAGATATTAAGGGATTTAACCCGAAAGGATGAACCCCTTGTGCGGTCATGGCAAAGAACGCGTTTTTCCCTTTCTGAAACCGCTCTTCAATGCTATGGCTACATTTCATGTTGGAGTCTTGGCGAACACCTAGATGATTAGCACTATTAGTCTGTTTGAGAAAGATTCCCCCGTACATTATTCCTGTATTCGGTATTTCCCTTTTCTTTGTGAAGACGATTATTTTTCGATTTTTGCACATTAATGTCAATTTTTCATTGTTTGCAATACCGATAAACGATGTTTATCATAATTTGAAGATTTAAGGGAGACAGTGCTATTAGGCTGATGTCGTCCGCATACGCTGGATTGCCTGTCTTGGTCGTGAGTACTGAACATCCTTTATTACTGTCTTCAAGGTTTCGTAATAGTTGGTCTACATAGAGTTGGTAGAAGAATGTAGATAATACTCCAGCCTGTCGAACCTACTTCTGTATGGAAATTGGCTGCGACTCAGCACCGTTGTGTTTCACTACGCATTTTAGCGAATTGTATGATGACTTGAGCGTCCTTAACATTTTTTCAACGACACCGAATTTCCCCAGTTTTAGGAAAAGGCCGTCGTGCCAGACTGAGTCAAATGCGGCTTTTTGATCTAACATGGCGACGAATACGTTGTTGTTGCTTTCCACTTGTTGATATATTGTTTCTTGGAGGTTAAACACGGTCGTTATACAACTTAGTCGTTTACGAAATCCTTGTTGTTGTTGAGATCGGAAATCATTGCTGTTTGCTTCAATCAAATTATTAAGTCTGTTTAGTATCACTTTCTCGAAGATTTTGCTGAAGGTTGGGCTGAGAGAAATAGGTCTGTAACTATAAGGGTCCGTCTTTGATTTCCCCTTTCCTTTATATATTGGTATTAACAAACTAGTCCCCCATTGACTCGGTGTTCTTTCATTGAATATAACGGCATTGAACAGCACAGATAACGCGTCAGAGAGAGTCGTACTGTCACTTTTTACGTGTTCGTTGAGTACGTTGTCTACACCAGGGCTCTTTTTCATGTGTAAACCTTTTATAACACGCTCAATTTCTTCTCTTGATATAGTCTGTGATATTTAGTTCGTGTAGTCGTTATTGTTTTCACATAGTAAGAGTTCAAGTTCTCTTCTAACTTTCGTATCACTCATGTCCTGGTTATCACTAAACACACTAGAGAAATGAGACTCGAAGCCACGAATTACATTGTCGTTACTGTAGGAGATGTTATTGACGACAAACGCATTGCACACTGTTGAGGATTTCCCTTTATGTCGACGGAGTAATTTCCAGAAGAGTCGATAATCAACTTCAGCTGCCTTGGCTATGTCGTCCATAGTTTTCTCTTCATATTTGCGTTGCTTAAAGCGTTGTATACGCCGGAATCGCCGTTTCGCTTCTTTATACTCGTGGTAGCTATCATTGTTGTGTCCCCGTGGACGGCCTTCGTTCATCCATATACGTCGAAGTCGTCGTGCTTTTGTATGGGCTGATTTCACATCTGAGTACCAGTATGGCTTTGCTTTCTTGTTGAATTTGCTTATAGGGAGAACCGAACTGGCTCTATGAATTGCATTGACGATTACAGTGTTCAGAAAGTCTGGGGAACATTTACTACTGTCGGTTTCAAGTATGCAATGCATTTCATCGCAAAGCGCTTGCTTATACAGAGTCAAGTGTTCACTGGTACATTTGTTCGAAGCTATGTTGGTGCGAAAAGTTTGGTTCGAGGTTTTCAGGGGTGACGCGCATATATTTATGATGAGCGGTAAGTGGTCCGATGTAAGAATGTTTGAGCTGTCTTCAATCGCGAAGCTGGTGATCATTTTCATGAATGTTGACTCCAAAAGAACATGGTCAATAATTTTCCCGGTAGGTAGGAATGTACCCATTTTATCACACCCCATTTCATATTGCACAGATACTAGGTTGTTTTGCTTGATAAAGTTTGTCAGTAATTTAGATTTCATATTTGCGTTTTGTTCGTCAGTTATAAATTGCCCGTTCATAGCCCCAGCTATCACAACATTGCCATACCGACTATAGTGAGATACTAATGATTGTACTTCACTCAATACAGATTTATAATAGTTAACATCATTATTAGCAGGCATATATACACATAAAATATATAATGGCATTTTATCAATGCATTTCAATTCAATACCGATAATACGATGATTTTCAACAGATGGTAGTTCGTTTATACAGAAAGACAATGATTTCTTGTACATAATTGCTGTCCCAGATTTACCACATTTAATGGTCCCAAAATTGTCAACATTGTTGTCAACATTTACTATACTGTCATAATCTGAATGGATGCTTTGGAAAAATAAGGTCGATCTGGGAAGCAATTTATGTTCACTTATTACCGCGATGTCCACTTCATATTTATCTAACAGATTTGTTAAAGGGTATGCGGACGACATCATAGCCCTGCAATTCCAACATAATAGTGTTAATGACATAGTTAAGCACAGAAAAACCTTATAGGATAAATGGCACAATAAATGTCTATACATGATTGTATAAATGTTTACAACGTATATCAGATATAATTATAGTATAGTTCAATTTTGAACCATGAGCCATGACCTATCCGACTAGTCCATTTTGGCGGGTAGTCTATCATTTATAACGTTCGGAGCGCATTTTGAATGATATAATTCTTACAGAAAATAAAGACGTTATTATAAGTTAAAGATTTTGTTTATATTTTTTAATTTATCCATTTAAATGCGTCGATTCAATATATTGATCATTTTCACTCATTTCGATCGTTGGTGTATTTCGAGCTTACTGACATCCTATATTTTGAAGATAAGCCTTCATAACGTTCTAAAGTATACATGTTACAGATATGGTGTGTCACATATACTAGTATTACACGGATTTTACAAGTTGTGTGCATTTAAAAAAATATAATAAAAATGAAAAACTATTTTGGTGGGATTCGAACTCGCCCTGGTCGGACAAAATGTATTTTACAATGTATCAAGCGCTTTACCGTCACGACTATCCAGACACATGAAATATTTGGCCTTAATTGTATTACTTATCGTACTGGTCAAAACTATACCAACCTATATCGATAAGTGGTTAAAACCTTAAAAGTGCAGTCACGGCTCAATGCTCGAAATCGAACTATATCACACCTAATCAACTAATAATCAACGTTATCACTGTCACGCTTATTCCACCAAAAGTCATTCATGCGTGTTCGATCGACCGTGTCGTTATTACGGTAAGTGTTATGATCACGGCTGACGTCAGATGAGTTGTCATAGCGATTCTCATTTCGCCTCGGTCGAATATTGCGGGTGTTACAGTCTACATGTACATAGCTCCCGTTGATATGTTGATATGCGAAGACCTGCTTTTCGACTGGTTCAGATCTCTGTTCATCGTAAACATCCTTATCTCGCTGGTAGCGAGTACGGTAATAAGGACGTTGGTGTGATTGTCGCTTACGTTGGTGCTCTTCCCTGGGCACTTTCCTCGATATTACCTAGGAAGAATGACACGTTTCTGCGACGTTTTGCAGCGACAAATTCTACATCGTTATCTTTAGGAGATGACGTTGGATGATGGTGTTCTTTTATCATAGGCTCGTGTTCATGTAAATATTGGGGATAAGGGACCTCTGCCTTGGTTTTTGGTTCTGTCGATATGTGTCCACTATAGCTTGAACGTTTCGTTTGAGAATTATCACCAATCGTAACATTGATAGCCTGGTCATCAATGTGCCGTGAACTAGTTGTTTGCTGTTCATGAGTGCTAATATTGTTCGTATGTACACTTTGTTGGGATATTTGCACGGTATCATTAAGTTGATTGTCTTTAGTCACTTTAAGAACTTAGGATTTCCGTTCGTTCGATGTGCTCTCGCAGTCCACCAGTATCTGAGTTTGTACATGACATTGTAGTTTGTTTAGATGTGACTCTGCTGTATTGACTGGCAGTCTGGCGAGGATACTGTTCAGGGTTCCGTTCATTACTCTGTAACTATGTAACATATTGGAGACATCCGTTTGAATATTTTTTATCAATAGTGAATCACTCGTTTGTTTATTAGATATTTTAGTGATCTCCGCTTGTATATTCGTAATTGCGGCTAGTACATCTGGTTTGGAGATTTCATCGCGAGTTGTCTCAGTGTCTATAACGATGGGATTGTTAGCACTACTCGCAAAAACGTCATTGATGTCTCTCGATTGGTCACCCGATATGAATGATTGTATAGTGAAGCAGTCTACTGCACACTTTCGTTGTCAAGATGTAACACTTGAACTTTTACGATTCATTAGTCTCGTTTTAGGGCAGCCTGGTAAGTTACGTGCCCGCTCAGCAAGCCGCTTCCGGTAGGCATCTATTTGACGGAAGTCATTGTTGCACAAGCGTAGAAGTTCAGTGATAAACTGGTCGCGTGGCAATGTACTTAGATTGTCATCTAACTTCTTAGATTGTCATCTAACTTCTTTATATGACGCTGTGGTGTAAATTGTTGCGAATATTCATCTTCGTCAGATTTCTTTTTTAATCCGTAACAAGTTCGCATTAACCATCGTTTTGGGATCTGTCTGGTCGTTATCAGATAATTGTGACATCATGATGTTGTCCCGTTAATCCGTTGCAATTATGTTCCGTTATGGTCCAAGAAAAAAAATAAACGTACTCGAGATATTTTGACAAGAGTCGAATACCTAGTCATGCGTGACGATTTTTTGGTCAAGTGGGTGGTGAACACTTGTCACAGATCATAATTTCACATAAAAATTCAAAGTTTCAAAAGATAAACAAAGAACGTTTGTATAGATGAGCCACGAGTTTTGAGCCGTGACGGGAGATTACACTATTTAGTCATGGTGTGTGAATATACCTGGTTTGGATGCATTTTAAATGCGTTGATATATATTTTTCTATGATCATATATCGTCAGTATCGCTGGCTCAATCGGTAGACAGCTTGATTTTCAAGCTGGGACATGCGGGTTCAAGCCCTGATAACTGCTCATTTTTTCTCCTTCACCTTTTATTTCTTTTTAACAGTTTTAATTTTTTAACTAATTAGTTTGACCTTTCTTTCTACATGTAATGGTTATACATGTTTCGTTGTTTTTTATTTGATTTCTTTCCTCGGGCCCAGTATTAATTTATCTTTTACTTAATTCAATACTTAAACTCGTGTCCGACTTTCGACTTCTCTTGGTGTGTTGGTTAAAAATTCGTCAGTTTTGTCTGTCTCCGAGTCAAATGATGCATTTGAATATTTCATAGCGGGTGCTTGAAGACAGTTTATTGCATAATATAACGCCAGTTTTTTAACTAGGAGAAACAATTACATGTATATAATTACACGCTGTTACTATGAGTAACGAAACTATATTTTGACTAATAAAATACATTCCAGGAAATGCATAACTTTCTTGTGCAATATTACTTAAACAAGCAATTTGAAAAAAAAGACAAATATAAAAACTGACGATGCCAAGGATCGAACCTAGAAAAGTTAGTCTCATAAGACATCGCCGTATCCATTGGGCCACCTATTCAGTTACTTACCGAAATACTTATTTAACTTATGTTGGTATTGCTTATATATACATACCCTTATAGGGTGAATCAACTTTGCTGCATAAATTAGTCACGGCTCAAAAAACATGGTTGATCTATAGAAGTATCGATTTCTCGTTACTGTTTCGTCAAAATTCAATATAGTTACAACGGTGGGTAGATTACTCACTTCCGATCCTATATGTTCAAATATTTTATTCCAAAACATTGAATTTATGCACTAAATCACATAATTTAGCGGAGCTCAAGATTCGCGTGTTTGTTTATACCGGAACCGGAACATCAAAACTTGGGTTTGGCCTGTCGTACTTTTTTATGGTTTTGGCATTTTCAATTTTCTATATCCATGTTTCACTTTGAAGTGTCACAATTATGTCCTGGCTTATTGCCATGTGATTTTGAACATTTGTTTGGCATCTTTATAAAGTAATACAGAATAAATCTGACTAATGAATCTGCCAAAAGTTAAATTGTTTTTCAATTAACTGTTTTAGAAAAAAGTAGTTCCAAGTGTTTGATGTTATTCCTGTTACAATTTATGAAGCTGACGTGTATTGGCAAACATTTTTACTTCAGGCAAATCAGTAAAGCCGACGGCCAAATTTTGGCGTGTGAATATGATGGACTTTCTTACGAGTGCACGGCAGCGGAGGAATACGAATATGTTGAGGGTATTTTTCGAGGACTTGTTCATTCGATACAACTTCAACGTGGTGAACGATCGATAATGTTCATATCAGAAGACCGGTATCACTCCGCCACACAGAAAGGAAGACCTAGAGCACCAAGAAATAGTGCGGAGAAAAAGGAGGATACAACTCAAAATAAGATCAGTTTTAAACTATTCAACAAAAGCTTCAAACTATCTAATTAATATTTATAATTGTAAACGGAACAACTCGTGTGACATGTTGTTAGTAATAGACCGGTCTTCCATCATTCAGATGGCTGGCAAATTTATGTTTATAAATTTGAATGGTCGATGAATGAATACGAGTGTCAAATGTTTGCAAGACTTTTTTATAGATTGGAATGTCTTAAGACGAAGGGACCATATTTGCTAATGAAGAGACCGGTTTGCAATACATACCAGTACATGTTAGCTATGTTCCGCCAATACGTTCAGCCATCCGCATGTTTTTTTAACAAGTGATAATCGTGTTTCCGTAGAGTACGATTGTTGTAATAGTTTTTACCCGCTGACTATATGTGAGAAGCAATTAAGTGTTATATGAAGTGATAACCTGCGGGGGTAATACACATATAGAAATATTGGATCTCGGCGCTGGTCGTCGTGTCGGTCTTTTTAAATTAACATTATTTATATGAGTTTAGTATAATGTATTCTTAG
The DNA here is from genome assembly GCA_947247005.1 of Spisula solida. NCBI lineage: Eukaryota > Metazoa > Mollusca > Bivalvia > Venerida > Mactridae > Spisula > Spisula solida. Next base: position 39,263,179 of record OX365951.1, read on the forward strand.
TTTAAGATAGCAAGTGTTGACAACGATAGAATTATGTTGAATATCGAAAACTGACATACACAAATACATTAAAGTCGGGGTTTTATTACTTTGAAATACAACGGTATATTGGACGGTTTATATACATAATTGATATAAGTATGAACAACTTGGGTAATTGTATGGTAATTCGTGTGAACCCCTTGAACCACAGGTAACTGTATCTATTCACTAATAAACAGTACCTAAAGAATTTTGTTTTTGTTAAATTTAGAATTCTTATACAAGGTGTATTTCCATGAATTGACCAGGTATCAAAAACAAGAATTGGCTTTCGATATCTTCATAAAGTAATTATATTCGTCAAAAACATGACTATAACTACTTTCATGCGAAATCCCATCGAAATTGGTCAAGTAGTTAAACAGTTATGCCATAAATACGTATCACGGTGTCCACCCGGTCACTGGGGTGGACTCAATAAAAACAAACAAACGGAAATATTGAGGAAATCACCAACATATGTCGAATTAACCGTTGTGTAGAAACATAATAATGCGGTAAAATTAAAGAACGAAAAAGTTGGAACAGATTTACCTGGTTGACACATGTTCACTTCAGTGAATGTATACGTGTAAGCCGAAAAACGAATCGTTGGCATATTTAAATGTCAAAATGACTCCATGTTTGTCCGAATGTTCCGAATGATGCGCATGATTTCCTTTTTGTAACAACGATTTTCATTGGTTGATTTCATTGGGGTTTCCTAGGACTTGGTTACCAGCGTACAAACGATGTATACTACGCCAATGAAAACGACCGTTATAAAATACGTTCGAAATACCCGTCAGACACACTAAAAACCACTACAGCCGTCCCTCCGGGGTTTTCGCCCTCGAAAAATAAAATCAAAGTTTAAACAATGAATTACATCGCACGAAGGTAGATTTTAGCATGTTTTCGAATGGTTTCGATTCACAAAGATGTTTTTGATCACCCACAGTTTTAAATAGATGATTAATGCCGTAAATGCTTTATAGTATAAAAAAAATACAACCAGTGAATGTACGATCACTTCTTCGGGAAATACACCTTGTATAAGAATTCTAAAATAAAAAAAAATGTTTTTTAGGTACTGTTTATTAATGATACAGTTACCTGTGCATTGAACATGCTACGTTCGAAATAATTCTCTACGTGATAGGAAAAGATCCTTGGTTTTTCGGTCCTCTTTTCGTGTAATTATATCAAGGAGTGTAAGTTATCATTTACGTACTCTTATATGTATACTGTATGTATGCAGATGTAGGTAGCCTTCGTCGAAGGCAATTTTCATCATGAATGTCTATGTACATGTAAGTGATTATGTTGTACTTGCCTCTTTTATATTGCTTAATTTAATAATAATATTTCGGCGCAGTTGTTAATTATTACATAAATGTACATGCCGTTGGCAACTCGTCCATAGTTTTCCTGAAAGTACATATTTGTATATTTACCTATTCATTTAAAGGTACTGTGTACACGTCAATAACAGTGTGGACTTTTTGACTAAGAACGCAAGTAGAAATTTGTCAACAACAAGTTAAAAACAACCGTTTTTTATTCTTTGACTGATTTTAACGAGATATATCCACGACGCTCACACCGAAAATGAGTACTATTAACGCAACTAAATGAATATGTTTCAATAAAATGGCACATTTTTGTCCGTACCCGGCTCGACTCCCCGGATAGCAGTTGAGTCGTCTTCGGGCAAAAAAAAGCTGTAACCTCTTGGATATCTGACACATTCTAATTGCGTTCTTAGCCAAACATTGCGTCAAATACCACGTGGTATGTCCACCCGAAATAATTAAGTTTGCTTTTATATGTGTTTGAAATATTGTACCTAACAATTTACAATCCACACAGATATTGAAACCCATGAATGATCAACGGATATATGAGATTCACGGTATAGTATTCAAACATTGGGTTATTATTAAAATATCTAATATTCAGAAATATAGTGTTGCCTGTCATTTCTTTCAATTTATGTGTTGTCATCGTGCTAATAATACTTTTTTTAAACAATGTAGTAACACTGCAGCTATATGTATGCGTGGATACCCCGATGTTGCTAAATAGCACGCGGATACTACCAAAAATATTCTACTACACGACCAGGTTGCATTGTCACACTCTTACATTCGACATCCCTAGCGGGATCCGACCCAACAACACCAAGTTATATGTATTGGTAGAATAGTAGCCAATAGATATGAATATTCGGCGTCGAAATATTTCCCGAAGTGTTTGAATGTGCTACTAGTATACATATAACTTTACTCATTCAACACTTTCAGGAAATAGTAAAGGCTTTTATTCTTGCGAGGAATGTTATTCCTCATTGACGCAACCGGTCGTACACACAGACATACTTGTTGCTGTTACAAATGCAACGGGAGGGCACATGGGATAATATGAAACCGAATTATTTGGTACTGGTATTCATTAGCGCGTGTGTTCTGTTTGTATTGTTGAAATATTGCACTTCAATGGATTGGCAATGCTATGAAAATTGTAGATTCTTATATAAGCGAGTTGTGTTCATAAGTTGCCTACAACAGTATCACCGTAAGTACCTGTATATGGTGTTGTCTTGTGCATGAGCACAAAGAGTAATAAAGATCCACGAATCTACGAGGACATAGCATTCATGGTAACAATGAAGAATACAATTTACTTTTTTCCGTAGTGAAAAGCCTGCACGGTTTCGACTTTAACACACCGACATCAAGACGTAAGTCAGCACGATCGGTCTATGCATTACATGAACTTTCTTAGCTGTAACAGACGAAATAAATGTTTGAATCATGCAACGTGTGTAGGTTCTACAAGTAACGGACGTGTTACAGAGAAAATTAATGTATGTATCATGCAACGTTCACGTTTACATGTACGGGTATCTACACGTACAGTTGTCGTACTGGTTCACTTCGAAACCTCTCTACTTTATAGTATAGCTCTGACGTGCATTTAAAAGTTCCCTTTGGCGTATAGAAAAAAATCAACAAGATTATAAACTGGATATTTTGAAGAGAAGTTTTGATAGTTCGATACCAATCTTACATAAAATCTCAATGTGAAGGGGCGTAGTTTGTAGATTGATAACATTTGATATTTTATTAGATCCTCCTAAAGTGTATTTTATTCAGTACGTGCTCAACATGATCAAACGATAAACCGGCATTTTGCTAATTGAAATATGCTTCGATATAGAGCTACATAGTATAGCATGGAGAATTTGCCTTGATCCTGACCAATATGCATGGTTATATAGCAAGGTTCTTGTGTTGAATACATCAATTCGTGCAATATCGGTTCTTTTGATTTGAGTTTGTATTACACAAAAAAACTATTTAAGTCAGACAGGGAAGGCAGCACTCAACTTAACCAGCCGAGTAAAGAAAACATTAAAAACACACAAAAAACAATGCCCAACGTCAGGCGTCTTCGTGATACTCCCCGCTTATGAAAACAAACAACCAGGCTTATAAATATAGATAATATATCAGCTGTTTAATTATACTAATAGAAGGTCGAGAGTCGTGTCGAATTCTCTGTACTATAAGTGTTTCCTATACTTGGAATATATGGGGGGTTGATACGAGATATCAGTAAGCATAACACTTCAACAAAGAGATTTTCACTTCTGTTTACAAAAAAAACGGTTGATTTCTTGATTTCATTTCAGACAATGTCATGAATGGAATCCCTGGAGTATAACACTGCACCATAATCGTTTCAGGATATGTTTAATTGCCAGTAGAAGAAATTAAGCAACAAATTCGGCAACAGCCTGTCAATCACATCTGTAATTAGCATCATACAACTGGTGTTGTTACAGATAGTCTGTTTGTATCATTGTATTTTTTGTTTTTATGTATATTTCGTTCATATTTGTAGACACATTTAAGATTTTATGCCAATGGAAACAAATGCCGGAAGCCTAGTAGTGCAATGTATATATTTAGCAATGCACAAAACACAAACAGATTATTACATAACGGACAGAGAAGGCAGCATTCAACAAAAAAGCAGAGCGCGATTGGCAAAAATAGAACAGTGTACAAAATTCCGATTGTAAATATTTAGGACCAATGGGACTACTATGTGTGAACGCTTTCTAACACGGATCAACATCACAGTCTTAGAATTCAATCCATATACGACACCCATCACATAAAAAGACATCATCTTGTCAGGAGAAATAGTATTTACAAATTCTACACGAACGAACCTTGTTCTGTTATAATCAATATTATTTCCGACCATACATATCCAATAAAGTCATATAAAAGCAATGGTTAAAAACACTCCCCAACTCGTTGTCGGTACATTGGTAATCTGAAGACGAACTGTGAAACTGAGAGGACTTGACGTATATTAGAAATTCTGTTATTAATAATACTGTATAACTCATTGACATAGCCTCCAATACAACACCATAGGTGGAGCTATTATTACTTCTTAGCATTTAATCTTTTGTTTCAAAATAAAACCGTTGTGTACTTATCATTATATTACCGTGACATGCACCATATGACTATTGTGTAAAAATATATTGTATATATGTTTGTTGTTTTGTCAAGAAACTGTACTGTTTACGACAATAAACTTCTGTTCTGTTCTGTTCTGTTCTGTTCTGTTCGTATAGGCTATCAGAGTGATATAGAGTTGGTTTATTTGTCGTCAAAAACAACTGACAAAATATAAATCGATAATATAATACATGAGTCTTGACGTTTTCCCTTATCAAGCTTGTATTTGCATTGAGGTACATGTGGTTAATTTGTTGTATATGATGTTTTCAGTGCTCGGCTGTTTAGTTAAGTTTAGTGCTGTCTTCCCAGTACGATTTTCTATTAACCTATTTCATAAATACATATACAAGTATACTAAGGGCTCAATTATCTGGCGACATCTTGTTGACAAGGAGCATGTGGCAAAACGACTTGGTGAAAAGAACTAGCACGAGTAGAGGATATAGTTGTAGGTAAACAGTAGTCATAGTGTTTGAAAACGTACCAGTATGTGTGTATTATTATTTATTAATAACAACGACTGTATATTACATGTTAAAGTTTATTTATGAAATATCATAACAATAGAAATAATAGAATACATGTATACAACACAATGATACATCAATATATCTAACACAACACGATATTTGGCACCATTCAATTATGCATATAAGTCATAAATCCACATACTGAACAATTAAATTCCAGCGCATTAGCGCTCATCAATGCGTAAGAACAATGTAAATGTTGCTGGAAAGTGGATCACCCTAGCAGGAATTGTCATTCAAACAAGGTTCACATATAATTGTTTCCCTTTAAGCCTGCTCTACTTATTCAACCAATCAGTGGGCTTGAATTTCGTCTCCTTATCCTTGACTAACGTTCTAAATTTTAAAAGTATTAAAAGGTTAAAGTTGATAAACGATTTGTTCAAGAACTTTTGACCTAATGAAATGACTGTGTCTATAAATCAATGAACAACACGTTTCACGAACTCTCACCGTCCTAGTGTTTGCTTCACCAACTATAGTTAAAAATCCCCAAAACACGTGGTTTATGTGCCTTTACATTGTTCTGCACGTGGACACTTATCACGAAAAAGCGTCCAAATGGACGTTTACATTATATGAAGGAGGTTTAAGAAATAAAAATCTGTGCTTGTCTTTTGTCGGTGAATAAAACACAGGCAGAAGTTCGGATGCATCCGAACCTTTATTTGCAAAAGCAGCTGTAACAGTGTATTGAATAAATGTTTATTATGTATTGTATTGAGTTGTTTTTGTCATTTTATAGCTCAAAACAATGTAAGACCAATTTGCTAAATGCGAGGTGTAAAATGTAACGGTCAGGTGTATTTTGTTGTAGTAATAAAGCACACCTTGGTTTCCTCTATGCGTATATGGATAAAGTCTCTTACCTTCATAGAATCTGCAAAAAAAACGTTAAAAATTACCTTGGTTCTGATACCACTCATTCATATTTCAGGGTTAGAACCACACGCAGTTGACTAACACGGGCTTCACGAAGAGGCTCCGTTTACTTGCTAATGCGCAGTGCTTTCAAATTATTTTTTGGTGAAGAAGCAATATAATTATTTTGCAAAATAGAACATTCTTCATGAAAAACACATCCATATCATAGTCACTGATTTGGTGGGTAAAGTCTAGCTAACACTAAGTTTAGTCAACGCGAGATTTTCCGAGCTTCTCACACACAGTCTGAAAAATGCGCATGTGGATGAGAATGACAACATCATGTGGAAGGCAAATGAATAGTTTGTACAATATAAGCACCGGTGGTATTTGTTCATTTTCTTACAGAAGCAAAACACGGTTCTCAATATTTTCATAATACATCCACATTTCAGAACATTTAATACCAAGGTATCATACATTTGTACATACACCTTTTTTCAAACGCATAGCATGCCCGTGCACAGGAGCATGGAAACGACAATATACACTTTTGAAATTGTTCAAATCATTAACCGTACACAATATAGTAGGAAGCTCAAATAAAGCACGTGACAGGCCAAGAAGCCAACGTCAAAAATACAAAAATATACATAGACGGAGCTGACTCTCAACGAAGTCTCGTTCTACACCCACAACAAACGTGATCTTCAACGAGAATGCGTTTTCAACATACATTACCTTGATTATTCCAATGCACCAACAAATACTGCACCATTTATATGTACAAATACAGGTACAAGAATGTACATGCCATAAAGTATAATGACTGAAATAAAGTGATGCTCGTATCTGTTTACTTATTGAATTTATAGTCCGTCCTATTGTCAGGAAGTTCATCTTTCACATTTATGAATAAATAAGTAACCAACTCAAATAATGCCTTCCATCAAAGCTATCATGTCAGGAGCATAGTCCTCATTAAAAGTATCGAGAAATAAACAAGTAAAGATATAACATTAGCGCCACTTGAGGGAGATTTGGAAGATGGGTCTGGGACGACGACAAGATTTTCTTGGTTACCTGCAAAAAGGACAACATTTGATACAATGATTCTGTATATTAACTACATTTAGTCAGTATTTGGAATTGTGAATCTTCTAGTAAAGCAATTACATTATAAGTTTCTAGAAGCGGCATCAGTAGTCGAAGACACATTGTGACCGATCTTGAGAGGTTGTAGGTCTTGTGTAGATCAAAGGTAACAGTATCAATGAACAAGAATAAAACATGAAACAAATACAATAATTTATACACATTTTAAACTACCGGGTAATTATCAACTTCTGTAAACTAATTCTTCATCAATGCAATATTTAAATGTGGTGTAGATAGGTTAATTTACAGTAAACAACTAATACAGGAACTATGAAATAGTATGTTGTTTTCATCTCAACTAATTATTAACTAAATGTATACAAAGTTACATAATAATTTTACCATTCTGTGACGCTGTTGTTGAGTGTGGAATGTTATTAATACTAGATGGCTTGGGTTTGAATGTTGAAGTTTTAGTATGTATGTGTTCTGGTGTGGTTTTAGGAATAGCTGTAGTCAGTTCTGAAACATAAAATAGGCCCAATAACATGTGAAATCGCTGAACATAGCCCGAAACCATACGTTAATGTTTGTATTTATAGATTCTTCCGTTCCTATGATTAGTTGCTATCACTGACAGCATTTCTCTAGAAACGTTGGCCATTTCTGGATAATAATTCTACTGAACGTAAGGTTGGGGCTCAAGTTAGATAATCATGTTTTTTTTTCATTTGAAAGAGTTGTACCCTTTGCAAATTTTAGTCTAGCAAACATTAACCACTAAATATCTATGACTAATGCCAGTCTATGCTATACAGTAAAATCTCATAAACAAACACTATAGTAAGACAAACTCGAAATTATCACAACAACACTCAATAAGTCCATTTTCCCCCAAACTGTACATGTGACACAAAGTGACGACTATACCCTCATTACCTGCCACTGTAATCACTTTAGAATCGCTGCCAACCTCATTCACCGCCAAACATACATAATCACCATAGTCATGTCTCTCCAGCGGTCCTACAGTTAACATGTTTATCCAGCTTCCATCCTCCTGACGGTATCCCTGTAAAAATGACAATATAAATAATAAAAATAACAAGCTATGTCAATGTTATTTGGCTGAACTTCAAGCTCAACATGCACTATAGTATGTTACATTGTATCAAAGGTATATAATTTCATGTCGGAATGTTTGTCGGAGATTTATTGAGTGCAGATATCAGTGGAACTTTCTGCCTTATTATCTCAGCTAGTGAACCTAAAACTTAGGTACAGTCAATTTACGAACTAAGTAAACATAGAGCATTCACCGATTATGTATTGAGAGGATAAACACAATGTCTTTAATAAATCATTGACACTATAGTTACAGTAAAACATGTCCAAAGCAACAACATTTGGTAGACACATTTTAATTGATGTTGCGTAAGGTTGTTCATATGATACAAGAACTTCATTATTAATTGATACTGACAGCACAAGATAATACTACACAGTAGTTCGCCTTCTCTAAAGAAACAACCTCTTAACAACGCTAATGTTATGTTGCTTAAGAGATGTTGCTATTAAACGGTAATAATGCTATAGGCTCGCCATGGAAAGGTTTTCTTAAGATATGTTGTCATGAACACAATATTAAAGATAGTCGTTGATCTGGTAGTGTTGCTATGGGATATATTGTGCTATGACTATGTAGTTATGAACAGGTTGTTATGGAGAGGTTTGCTAAAGATATGTTGCTATTTACATGTTGATAAAGAAAGCCGTTGCTCTCGTGGTGTTGATATGGGATAGATGGTGCTTTGAACATGTTGTTGTGGACAGGTTACTATGGGGCGGTTTGTAAAGACATGTTCCCATGTACATGTTGCCAAAGAAAGCCGTTGCTCTGGTGGTGGTGCTATGGAACATACGGTGCTATAAATATGTAGCTATGGACATGTAGGACTATGAAGCAGTTATCTGGATAGGTTGCAATCGTGAAGTTGCAACAGTTATGGAGATGTTGCTAAGGCAAATTTTATTTTACGAAGTTGTTACAGTGAGGTTGCTATCGAGAAGGTGTTCTAGGTTGCTCTGTACACACACGGGTAAACGTACCTCTATGAGATATTTCCAGTTACCGGGTAATTCATTTCCATTTTTATACCATGACACTTTTCCTTCAGGGTTGGCTGCAACTTGGCATTCTATAACAGCATCTTTATATTTGTATTGCAATATACGGGAAACAAGTGCTGTGACTTTAGGTACATCTGAAGGATTGTAAGAATTTGATAAATATAAACTAAACTATCCTGCAATGTAACATATGTTATCACCGATTAAAGATATTTGAAGAGGGTTGTCCAGGAATTGTTCACATTACTCATTTTGAAAAAAAATCAATTTCGTCAGAGAATTAGGATAAAAGTTATCGTTTACAGTTATAGAATTAGACAAAAGTCAGTCCGATCCTTTGTGGCTATGTTACTTCGGACATATATGTTATAAATTAGTTCAATTTGCCAATTTGGAGTAAACATCCGTATTCAGAACCATTGTAATGAAATTGTAGCCGAAAATATTATTATCCATGTAACATTATTTCGTGACACAACCTCAAAAAGTAAAAAAAAACATTTTTTAACAAATGCAGTATTTTGAAAGTTCTATCATGAGAAAATGCGACATTAAACAGTATTTTCAGCTCCAATTTTATTTAATTGTTGTTGTGTGCATATTATATCTTTAAGTGTACTTACAAAGGACATCAACAGTAAGTGTTTCCGAATCTGTGGGGTCAACACCATTATCTGCCGTACATGTATATTGGCCAGCGTCATGTCGCTGTACGCTCTCTATCACTAACATCTCGCCATCATAGTCTGCTAATACTAAAAGAGAAATATTGAAAGTTAAGCCTAGGCCCAACTGAGGAATTCCTCATCGGCGTTGTTCTCTCGATATCGTTCGATACCACCCGATTCATCTCGATTCCTTCCTATATTAAAATTGCCTCATGACTTCCCCGAAGCTTCCCCTACAACACGATGGACCTGTTCCCGGTGTCCTTATAACTCATTAATGATCACCGGTAGTACATCACTGAGGCAAAAAATGCTCAGTGGGACCTAGGCTTTATTAGACCTATATTCAAAGTCACAATCAAAGCCGCCTGACGAACAACAAATTTAAAATATATATATTAAAAAATGTCCAAACTAAAAGCGCATCACATTTGTGTTCTTAACGCTAAAAACTATATGTTTGCATAATCATATATGAAACCCGCAGGTAAATGTATCATCGGGAAGAGCTTTTAAATATATTGATATAGTCTAATAGATGTATGAATTTTACAAAAAAAATGTTTTTTAATTATTTTTCAATGATACAATTACCTGTGGTTAAAACCCCATGTGATAGAATATCAGTGTGTTTTATGTGTGTTTACGTATTAATTGCAATCATTCCCTATACCAAGGGAGACAATTAGGCTGGAATATTACACATGACACTACTAGTTGTTTCCCTTTGTTAAATTCGAGCACTTCTTTCATCAAGTATTTTATTGGCAATACAATAAAGGAATACTTATAGATCAACTAACCTCTCGTAAAAAGTTCAATTGTTTTTCACCAGCCTTAATCATCAAAGAAAGCGTTCGTTTTAAAATATAAACTTTCACATAATGGCCATATCATGATCAAAAACATGCCAACACGTTTATATATGCCGAGTTATTTTGAACGTTAGGTTTTAATTTGTCATTCAACAAGTCGAAGTTACATGATTTTGTATCGAGTGAACTAGCAAACTTTAAATATCGTTAGACATCAATTTCCACATGGTATAGCCCGACGAATACGCTACAGCGGTAAACATTGATGGCGGGTGAGTAGTGATGTTATATTTCTTACCAGCAAATCTCGAATATTCTCGATTACATTTATGTGCTCAACAACAAATTAATTTCCAACTTTTAGTTAAACGTTCAATTAACGTTCATTCTACATTGCTTTTAAGATTAGAAACCCGCAAATGTATGTCCTCACGTTGTTTTTTTTCACCAACATCCACGAAAGTGAATATCGCGATATTGGATAAGTTTACAAGACCATAGAGCTATAGTCTCTGCTTTTACATAATTGTTTCCGTCCATCTTAACAACAGCGGTTGCTGTACAAATTTGTTTTGTATTGTTGACTATATAGTAAAAGTCTTATAATTCATCCAATAGAATATTCCTGTCAGGTCTTATTAATTCTGTCAATGACTTGGAAGAATTATAAGTCTAGATATTTGCAAATTCACATGGAAGCAAAAGCAAATCGTAAACATAAATCCAATACTGCTTTTTGCTCGTTGCCGAGTATGTTGTAAACATGCCATACTGTTTGACCACAAGTCGTGTTGTCACAAAATATTACGAGAAAACCTATACTGGAGAATACAGACAACCATATGATCGAACGATAGTCCAGTGTTGACATACCACGTGATATGTGACGTCATATTTGGCTAAGAACGCAAGCATAAATTTGTCAACAAAAAGTCGAATTAACCGTATTTTATTCTTCGACCGATTTTACCGAGACATCCACGGCGCAACATAAAATGTCAAAGTTTTTGTTAAAAACCGGCCTGCATGCATGGGCAGCAGTTGAGTCGGATTCGGGCAAAAGCTGCACTTTTGCACAAAATATTAATGGATAGTAATCATTCCTGTGAGCGTTGATGATGTCTCGTAAAATCGGTCGAAGAATATTAGATAATTGTTAGCGTTGTTGGTAACTTTTCGTGGTCAGATTTCTACTTGCGTTCTTAGCAAAAACATACGTCAAATAACACGTAGTACGTCCACACTGAGTTACGTGTTTAGTTTATACAAACAATTGGGTAAAAGTATAGGCTGGTTTACGTAACAGTGTTTCGCACTTGTTCAATAAGATTGTGCATTTTTTCAGTTATTGACGACGGTCGGTTGACTGAACTAGTTTTCGTGGATTTCTACCGACAGTTGTCCTTCCCGTTGACCATAGAATTGTATGTTAAGGCATGATATGAGTATCTGGGAAGCATTCTATATATAGGCCCTACAAAAGTTTCGGGCGACAACGACACCATCTACCTACTGACTTACTTGAGAGGCTTCAGTGTAAGGAATGTTGTTTCGTGTTTTTGAATTTGGACAAAAAGAAGAACTGATTTACACACATTTCATAGAATGTCCTCTTACCTTCTTCTTCCTTATACCACGTGATGGTGGGTTTGGGGTTTCCGGTCACGTTACAATATACAACCAGGCGTTCATCTTCTTTAACGTTAATGTTCCCTGACGTCAGTATACTGGGTGGCACTGTGAATAGACGACACACTTTCTCTTAAACTCCTAATTTAATTTAACTTCCATTTAGACCACCTCGAAAGCCTAGTGGTAAAGCGTCTCGGCTTCGGGGACGCGAGGTCCCGGGTTCGATCCAAGACTGCGTTATACCAAAGACGAACTTAAATAGTACTAGTAATTCCCTTGCTAGACGCTCAATAGATCAGCATAAAAGGGAATAACTCCGAAACCCTCGAGGCGATTGATCAAATCAGGAATTAAGTGTCAAGAGTGGTTAATATTAGTAAGAAAAACTTGTTTAACAATCGACCTAAAATGACGTACAATGAAATCTAGTATAAACCTTCAATTATTATTATTTCTGACCACACTAAAATGAGACTCTAAACCTATGCTTGTACATGTCTAACGAGTATCAGTTTAATGTGGTTTACTAATATAAAAAGGGTCAAGTATTTATTTCCAAATACAAGCAGATATTTTCCTACTTAAAATTTCAATTTATAGTAGACCTACTTGTCGTGGAGAAATTACTCAAAAGTGCCAACTCGTGACTCATTTGTTTACCAACAAGTTATGTATATACTACTGTCAGACTTCCATCATGTTTTAATTTATACAGACATGTAACATACAGACACATTCAGAAATGTTATATTGTAATGCGCTGGCTACATCAATGAACACAATGCTACTGAACTAAATCAGTAAATATTCCATTTTTACACAGTAATATGCGCAATATCATAATTGAAGGAAACACATGTCAAGTGGTGGCGCTGACAAGATGGTCTTGATATTTAATATATACTTAATTAAGGTAACTATCCAGTATTGGGGATACTGTACTGTAAGCTTGACCTGAAAGCAACCACCAGTCTATGTTTATATTTTCTCAACCAGATACTGATTCACCAAACATTGAACAAACTATCCAAAGATTTATAACAAGCAAACACTCTTTTACTCAGTGTGTTTACCACATATATCACCGATTAACAAAATATATGCCTTTAAAATATGTGCTACTTTATGTCCTTGAAACGGAGCGTAAACGATCTTAAAAGCTCATCATACACTAGCCACACACACTGACAACAATCTTTAACACTCACCATACACTAGCCACACACACTGACAACACTCTTTAACACTCATCATACACTAGCCACACATACTGACAACACTCTTTAACACTCATCATACACTAGCCACACACACTGACAACAATCTTTAACACTCACCATACACTAGCCACACACACTGACAACAATCTTTAACACTCATCATACACTAGCCACACGATTCTTAAAGCTCACCATACACTAGCCACATACACTGTCAACGATCGTAAAAGCTCACAATACACTAGTCACACACACTGACAATGATCCTAAAAGCTCACCATACACTAGCCACATACTCTGTCAACGATCGTAAAAACTCACAATACACTAGCAACACACACTGTCAACGATCGTAAAAGCTCTTCATACACTAGCCACACACACTGTCAACGATCGTAAAAGTGCTCACCATACACTAGCCACACACACTGTCAACGATCGTAAAAGCTCACCATACACTAGCCACGCACACTGTCAACGATCGTAAAAGCTCACCATACACTAGCCATACACACTATCAACGATCGTAAAATCTCACCATACACTAGCCACACCACTGTCAACTATCGTAAAAGCTCACCATACACTAGCCACACACACTGTCAACGATCCTTAAAGCTCACCATACACTAGCCACACACACTGTCAACGATCGTAAAAGAGTTCACCATACACTAGCCACACACCACTGTCAACGATCCTTAAAGCTCACCATACACTACCACATACACTGTCAACGATGCTTAAAGCTCACCATACACTACCACAGACACTGTTAACGAGCGTAAAAGCTCACCATGCACTCGCCACAGACACTGTCAACGATCGTAAAAGCTCTTCATACATATGCTTCACACACCGCTGTCAACTATCTTAAAAGCTCACCATACACTAGCCAGACACTGTCAACGATAAAAAAGCTAACCCATAATTAAACACTCCTTAAATCTTATCATATTCTAGTTACAGTGTACGAACATATAAGCTCAGTAAACCAACCGATACAAAATAAACATTCACAAGAAAGCATCAAAATGTACCGCAATGTAATAAATAAATAAATATGGTTTCATGCAATATTCGGAATATGTGTCTTGGAATATACTAGAAAGTAATGCATAGACTTATTCTTTGATGTTTGAGATATAGTAATGACCAGAAGATATGCATTTGCCAACTAGAATTATGTAAACATTCTACTCATAGACCAATGTCTGACAAAACTCTGGTATACCCATTCGATTTTCTCTCGCCGTTCATTATTAAGGCTCCTTTGAAGTATGAAACGCTACTTGTCGGAAACACAATATACACGCACATCGTTCGGCGTCCGGATTATTTGTTATCCGGGTATTAACACATTTACATCTCGCGGCATTTGATCAACTAGGCCGTCTGGTCAACTCATATGCTCAGTCTTGGATAAAGCCACTTGGTTACTTTACATGTTGACTGGGTCCCGTTGGGTGCTGTGGCTGTCTAACGACACAAGAAGCCGCTAATAATTACTTAAATTAAATTTCAAGCAATGTTTAAATAATATGCATGAACTTGATAAGACGAAGACGCACGATACATGCGATACATACCATTGACACGTAATACAACAATCCTAGAATGTACAGGACTTGTGTTAGTAGAACACGTGTAGCGTCCGTCATCACTTTCTCGTACATGATTGATATGTAGGTTCCATTCGTTAGGGAATGGATTACTAACAGAGTATTTCCTTCTATCAACCAGTACATGTTTATCTCTGGACAATACTCGACCGTTCTCATTTCGCCATCGTACCTGAAGACATTCATAGTGGTAACTGCATTAGTAAAGGATTATTATTTTATTCGATCAATCTTTAATCATACGCAATATATTAAGCAAAATCGACAAAAAATATTGCCAGAATGTTGGACCGTATACAGTGTAGACATACCGCTTGGTATGTGACGTAATATTCGTCTAAGAACGCAAGTAAAAATATTTCAATAAAAAGTTAAAATAAACCGTAAGTATATTATTATTTGTCTGAATTTTACGAGATATCTTCGACGCTTAAATCGAGAATGAGTCGTATCAATGTGTTTAACTTTTTGACAGATTTTAACTTAGCCAAAACATACCCCCACATACCACTTGGTATGTCCACACTGTAAATAAAACGTACAGGCAAAACAATCAATGTCATTTATTGATGGCGTATTTTCTTTGAGAACTGCATGACTAATACATATACAGGTATTTCAGAATAAGATGGGCAATCGCCGAAAGAACTCAAAATGAGTTATAACAAGAGGTAGAACATATTTTGTGGTTTTCGTCCTCGGTTGAACTTGTGACGTCTTATCAACTTTGGCAATATTGCCAATAAAAATACTGAACTAGATTTCTATTTATTCGTATTTTGTAGTTTCTTCGTAGTATTTCTTAACGTTTGTCTGATGAATTCTTACTGAAAAGTCGGTGTCTATAACGACGTATTAATTAGCACAAGTCTATTAGAACAACTCACTAATTAGACTGACAATTATTCTAATTGGAAAATTGGCAAAGTGTCTAATATTTGATATCGGACGGAACGCCTACATGGGGAAATATACATACGATAAACCTGCTTTCTCTGAAATGAATTTGTTCTTGTGTGCATCACCATACCAAGTAATCGAAAGATAAAATTGTCTCGTAGTGCCACGGACAAAATCATTATCTCGTGATCTTTGCATAAAAAGCATCAAGACTTTCGATGGTACCAGGCTTAACGACCATACAGTGGTAATATTCTTCATCACATACTGTAAGATCACATATTTTCGTGGGTATTAAAGTTCGTGGATTTTGATAAGTTATTGTTATCTTTTAATTCGTGGATGAAAAACATGAAAGGGTAAAACAATGATATGTATTTGGGAGTTCAATACATCGAGGGCATTTGATTTTGTGGTCGAGTGTAACAACGAAATCAACGAAAAGTCAACTGCCTCGAAACATATTAATTTTACAGTAGCGAATATGGAACCCAGCGTCCACAAAACCATGGATACCCGCACATGTCAAGCTATCCACGGCGGCTAAACTATATCCGTGTCAAATGCTATTCAACCCGAAGAGCTCAAAATGACATCGTTTGCACAGGCGTTTGTTTGTCTGGAATCGAACTCCGAGCAGGACAAGTCCTAAAAGATATAATTATAATGAAAATACGGACAGGGAAGACCACTCAATTAAGGTAAGTCACGTGACCGTCTAGTCGCCGTTGCACGTGGTCTTTATAATACATGTATATACTATAGTGTGCCTTATCAGTATGTACATACTTGAAAGTCTGTTTCAGTGTCTACATGTATCATACATGGTAAGATGGCAGAACGTCCTTGTGTAATCCCTACATGAGTTTCACTTGTTTCCATCACAGGAGAGTCTGCGGTCACCATAACATGTTTCACTGAAAAATAGGAAGTAGCTCTATATAATATATGCTGAAATTGATTAACTATTTTGCATGACCGTTTCACATGCTCCCTCAGCATCGGCCAAAGTAATGCAATTGCTGGCTGACCGGTTTAATTTAGCTAAGGTGGCGCCGACTATTGGCGGCGTAGAAAGAAAAGTAGTTCCAGACAGTGAACACGGGGTGCGATTGTTGAAACGTGTGTTAAAACTATTCGTTTTTCGAACAACAAAGACGCCAACATATCAACTGAATTACGTCCACGAAGATAGGATAGACAAATTTGTTTGCCAATTATACGTTTTAGCCATTCCAATCACAATGGCTTTTCACAGAAAAACTAGTATACCGAATAAGCGCGGGCGTACTACATTGTACTACTTTTATGTCATATTCTACGAACGAAATTAAAATTTACCAAAACACTGAATGAATTTAGGCGCCTATCTTAAGACTTCCATTATCTACGAAATAAGGCATTATAATAACTCATTTTTCTCGTTAACTGAACAACGATGGTTATACACTATATTTACATGAGAATGAAATAACATTTGTATAAATATTACAACAGTATGAAAAGAAATCCATGGGTGTAGGCAACACAACATCCTCTGGGATGTTACTGGTTCACATTGATTTATTTAAGTTGCTGGATATAAATACTTTGACTGACCAGGGCTGGTATTCACAAAGCATCTTAGCAGAAAACTTGATTTGTTCTTAAGTGTATCAGCTAAGCAAGGAAATCAAGATGCTTAATATTTTACAAAGTTTTTGACTATTAGGTAAACAGCTACTATAATCACTAAGAAAACATAGATTATTTTTTAAATTGCGGGACATAATTATGAACTGCACAAAATATTGACTTAAGTCAAAATATTTAAGTTTTCACTTAAGATGCTTTGTGAATACCAGCCCTGTTCAATTCAATACCTTTTTTTCCCACCTCAAAAGGGGATATGCTATGTATGTACAAGTTATTTACATCAGCATTACAATGGTATATACAATATACTGATAAATAATGCATCGACAGAATTATTTATTGATCAACACACAAAAAACGAAGACGGGTATAAACAAGTCTATCACGGTCACAACACATGTTTCAACCAGTGATAAACGTATTCGTATGCACGTTTAAGAAAAACGTCTGTTGTACATCTATGTTCCTCTGGAAAGTATAATTCTGCCCAATAATAGTCATATTAAACTGATCAGGGGTCATACTGAAAACGGTTCATTTGCAAGACCTATACTGATATATCGGTAACATCCAAGAAATATTTTCAGCGTTCCAGTTCGTATTGACTACATTCATGTAGTATGCATGTATGCTCACGTTTCTAGTTGATACTTAGCCCAGATAATTTGATACAACCCTCAACCTTCTATTAGCATACTTCACAGCTGATTTATAACCCCGGTTTATGTTTTCATAAGCGGATAATAAGTATCACGAAAAAAAGGTTATATCAAGTCAGACAGGGAAGGCAGCACTCAACTTAACCAGCTGAGCACAGACAACATTAAAAACACACAAAACACAGTGCCCAACTGAACCAACCGAGCACAGGAAACATAAAACACATAAAGACACAATGCCCAACTAAACAAGCGCAGATCCGCCCAAGTCCAAGCTGTCGAAAAGTAAAATAAATTATAACTAGCTGAATGACCCAGTTTCCACAGCAAAAGGACTATAATGCCTAGTTTTAGCTGTCAGAAAACTTAAAACGAAGAAGTGCCCAACACACTACCGACCACGAAAATTAAACATCCCGTGTCCCACTGTTTAAAAGCTGAATAGAAAAGATTCAGCAAACAAAAGGCGGAATGCTGAAACTGCTGAACTACATAGTTTTAGCAGGGTTTAGTCTCAAAAGACGCACGAGGTGTTATACGAACACACATCTAAAGGACCAATATTGCACGATTTACTCGCAGAAATTTATAAATTCAACGCAAGAACCTTTTACAATATGCATGAATAAAGGTCAGGATCATGTCAAATTCTCCGTGCTATAACACATTGGATACGAACAGTGTCATTGACCAGTTACAAAGCTTATATTCAACGATAATTAACTTATTACTAATACTATGCACATACGCGCACGTAATTTCATTTATGAATACCACCCTAGCTCTACATGTTTGTCGTATTCCTATGTGTGAAATAAATGCGACCTACCTAAAGTAATGAGGAAAAACTAATGTCAAATTCGTACAGTTGATGCCCAGACAATGCAGTAAAATACCTGGAACATCTACAAACTAATATTCCAGTCTATTACACTTGGGACAAAACTGATTTATTTTCCAGACGTTTACTGTAAAATAATAGTTTCTTTGAGTATGAGTTCTCGTTCATTTTTGATAACAGGAAACGTCGTGGGCACCAACGCCCGCATTTAGTCTGTGAATTTCATATAAATCTGGAAAAAATGTAAAACAAATGGAGAGGGAAGTGTGGTCGTCGAGTTCGTCCTCGGAATCCAAGAGACTGAGGACGATTCGTTCACAACATTTAAAGGTTGTACAGCCTTTAGCGAGTTGTATACTACATGTATAGTCCAGTCAGGATAAAAATCCAGTGACGCAGCGGTCGAGTCCACTATAACGGTGTAAAACCAATTATAAAGGCTTATACTGCACAAACAACTATAATTTCAATGCTAAACTAACATACTAAACTTCGCTCTACCTGTTTAGACAATGGTTGTGATTTTTTGCGTACACATAAACTGCAACGTCACTGTCAAAATATCCTAACTGGACTATATTGTGTGAAATCTATCACCAAACAATTATAGTCTATAGGTGTATTTCTAGGTTATGCATGTTTATGTACTTTATCCATAGAGTTTATACAGTTAATCCCCCCGTTTAGCTAGCCAAGTTGGAAATTTATCTATAGTCAGGGTAAGGATAGAGTGACGCAGCGGTCGAGTCCACTATTACGGTGTAAAAACAATTAATATACGTAAAGGCTTTAATAAACAGCTAAAATTTCAATGCTAAACTAACATACTATATCCGTACTACATGTTCAGACAATGGCTGCAATCTTTTGTGTACACATAAACCGTTACGTCACTCTGACCAACTGGACTGTGTTACCCGTATATCTCAGGTTAAAAACAACCATCGACTTGATTCCAGTGAAAAGGTTATCGTATACAGTATGTCATACCAACATAAACCAGTATATAATAGTCGCCAAATTGAATAATATCCAAAATTAAAGACTTAATTTAGACTTAATTGATCTTCTATAGACCCTGTATTTATAAACGGTTTTTTCCAAATGTATTATTCCCCAAAACAGGAATGTTTTTTAAATGAAACTCATTCTTACGAGGGTCATACAATATACAATGCCACATATCAATTAAATGTATCTCTAAAACTGGTCGATATAACTCAACCAAACGTTGCATAATACTCTTATATAGGACAATTCCCTTTTGTTGGAATAATTTAATAATTTAAAGACATTTAACGTCGGTGATGTCATCAGCGCATGTGTTTAATAGACGTTACTCAAAACTTCAAGGACGCGGTAACGTTGCAAGACTAACGTAGTCGATATTATAAATCGAGTGTTCCCGCAACAGAAGCTCTTAGGTTTTTTATTGCCTTACCGAATGCTTGACTCGAAAGACTGTTAAATGATCATACGAACGGCAGAATTGCAGTGAAAGAATAGAAGCGCGCTGATCTGAATATCTGTGTAATCGACTCATTTCAATTTTTGTATAATACCAAAAATACATATTTATTCCTTAGGGTTATATGAGATACGTATGCTTCCCAAACGTAAACGTCACAAAATATGCGTTTCCATTCCTTGACTCATTCTGCATTTGGTGTAAATAATTCGCACTAATTCGTAACACATTTAGAATTCGACACACGTGACGAATTCGTTTTGGTGACAAATATGGTCCAACAGAGCACTCTCACAAGTTTAACTGCACATCAAATCATTTCTAACAGTTTATATAAGGTCTAAGTGCCTCGTCTGCACATCTTTCAATGATACACTTACTGCAATAATCATTGGGTACACTCGTAATGTAAATGCGTTCAGCAAATTTTTAAACAACACTATCAATACAACACTGTTCAAAATATAATACGAAGGCTATGTCTGAGACATTCACGTGAGTGTAGTGGTATATATAGGCTATGTCATAGACATTTACATGAGTGCAGTGGTATATGTAGGTTATGTCTGAGACATTCACGTGAGTGTAGTGGTATACATAGGCTATGTCATAGACATTTACACGAGTGTAGTGGTATATGTAGGCTATGTCTGAGACATTCACGTGAGTGTAGTGGTATATATAGGCTATGTCATAGACATTTACATGAGTGTAGTGGTATATGTAGGCTATGTCTGAGACATTCACGTGAGTGTAGTGATATATGTAGGCTATGTCTGAGACATTCAAGTGAGTGTAGTGGTATATGTAGGCTATGTCTGAGACATTCAAGTGAGTGTAGTGGTATATGTAGGCTATGTCTGAGACATTCACTTGGGTGTAGTGGTATATGTAGGCTATGTCTGAGACATTCACGTGAGTATAGTGGTATATGTAGGCTATGTCTGAGACATTTACGTGGGTGAAGTGGTATATGTAGGCTATGTCTGAAACATTCACGTGGGTGTAGTGGTATATGAAGGTTATGTCTGAGACATTCGCGTGAGTGTAGTGGTATATGTAGGCTATGTCTGAGACATTCACGTAAGTGTAGTGGTATATGTAGGCTATATCAGAGACATTCATGTGAACGTAGTAGTATATGAAGGCTATGCCAGAGACATTTACGTGAGTGTAGTGGTATATGTAGACTTATGTCGGCGACAGTCACATGAGTGTCACCCTGTATGAAGGCTACGTTTGAGACATTTACATTTCATATTCATATTACGTTGGTTTGTTTGCCATCGAAATGCATTATAACAATGTGTAAATAATCCCTAGTATTACTATAGATCGATAACAGGGTATTTGAAAGCGATCTTTGTCCGGTAGAAATAATTCTATCAACAGAGTAAATACCACAATAATGGAATCTTTACGAACGTTAGAGATTTCCGATTACTAGGATATCCCCTTGCTGAAACATATTTCTGGAAGATGAATTCCCCTGGTTTTGTTGAACATCTGTTCACAGATGTGTGTATGTATATTTCTTTAATGTTCCATAGGTGTGCATTCAGAGGAAACATACATGTTGCAGCATTTCATGTTATTGGGTGTACGTCTTAACCCAGTTGGCCATACTTAATATGTCAGATGTTCTGTTCATTTAATATTGCTTAAATTGTGTCCCAAGTATATTAGATACGTTGAGTTATCCTGACACCGGTTCAACCAGTCGTTTTGGAACTACCCTCACAATTATGTTGAGAACCAAGCTAATGAACTATACCAAGCAGAACTGTTTCTAAATGGTTGTGAATGTCGCTTAGAATATCGCGACTCGGAATAAACATATCGTACTGGACGTTATAAACATTGGAAACATTTTCGAAGTCGATATCAATACACAGGGCAATATTATTATTGCATACATAGACGTAACGAACAAAACTGGAACCACTAAACGTTGCTTCAAATGAGGTCGTTTGTCAGCTGACTCTACGCGGAGTGCGTTTTTTGGGTTAACTAAACATTTTTAGACATAAAATTGACGTTTATGTATATACTCTATTTTCCTTTTAGCGGTTCTTTTAGCGATAAATGTTTTAAAATTGTCGTCGAAATTTCATGATTTATTTTTAACGTTACTTTTGTTATTTTTACGCGCGTGGGACAAAATGGGGGGACACAGAAAAACTAACGGCATTTTTTGAGTACGTATCCAATTTAAAAATCAAAACTATTTATGTAAACAACAATGAAAACGTATTCTAAGATATTTTTCTTTTGTGAATTCCTTTGCAATAAATGATGTTAAACAATTGCCGTAGTTAGACTGTTTTAATTTGTCAACGCTATAAATAATTTTGTGACATGTTTCGGGAAAATATGTGAACAAATGAAAAGTGACGGCATTCGCCGAATATGTCTCCAATTTCAAAATAAAAAATACGTATGTAAACATGAATACAAACGTATTCTGATATTCTTTTCTTCAGAGTATAAAATTATCGCCAAAATTCCATGTATTTATTTCTCATGCAAAAACGCAACGTAATTGTGACAGGTCATTTTTGAGTCAAAGTTTATCTTTGTTGCCTATTTTTCTTTTTAAAATTATTTGTCGTCTCCATGAAACTGATATCATTCGATTCGTCATTGCATATGCTTTCTAACGATATGTATATTATGCACATAGAAACGTTTGCCATTATTTAGTATGGACTTAATTTAACGACGACAATCGATCTTGACGGGGTGGTTCCAGTTTTGTTCTTTACGTCATAGTCTTAATGAAAAAATCCCTTGATATAAGCTACCAATCAATTTCATTGGACATAACATGAGTACCATGGTAACCTATGGCAATACTGCAATGTCTTAAGATAATAGAAGATGACATAGTGTTTAAATGTGTATGAAAATGGTGCAATTGTTTCATGCGTTACAAGAAGTTTGATAGTTCGTCAAATCAATTGGTTTTACCGTTTCAGACGAGTCGAGGCACTGCTCAGAACATATTTTCATGACATTAAATAGAAGAATATAATATTCATTATTCTGAAATATCTTAATTTTTATTTTGTTTTTATTTAATATGAAATGACGCGTTGACCCTATTGACCAGTCAGATTGTAAGTTTTTTTGTATTTTATTCTCTAAGCTACATTAACTTTCAACTTATTTTTAAAACAGATGTCACTGAATAAATTGCTTTGATGAAAATACAGCAGCATTTTACGAATCTTATGTTTTATCTAAACGTTTGATAAATTAGATCTCAAGTGCAATGCACGAGAAAACTTGGTGAAACTGGGATGTTAGGTAATGAAGAGATTGTGTAGCATTACCATAGCTTTCCCTATTACATGTATAACATCTCGAAGTGTAAGAGAAACTATTTCTAGTTCAGCATTAACTTGCTGGCTTAGAATGAGAAGGTCGTAAGTACAAAATCGATATTTTGAGAAAACAAGAAAAGACTGTCTGAACACTTTTCTTTACTTATGGAAAAACAAGTTTATCGAACTTCAGTTTGGTCAACATGACCTGTTCTAATTTTCATCAAAATAGGCTCTTAAGAAGCGGCGCTTTTTGATGCAGATTTCAAATTATGAATAAGTCTTATCAGGTCGTAAGTAGCATTTACGTCGTTCTCATTCTAAGTGATATGCATAAGTATTTTGGATGGCGGACGTTGGAGATGGCCTTATAAGGTTATGCAGTCTTACAAGGTTGATAGTGCTACACATGCTAAGCCAGTGAACTATGCTTTATAATAACAGAAACAATAATAATGGTTGTGTAACGGTTGTTGGGTGCATAAAGGGAGGTAATTGGATAATTATGCACAAAGTAAACTCTGTAGGTTGTCATGAGAGTAGAATGGCATATATAAGGCCAACAAATCACCCTTAGTGGTGAGCTAGCTTTTCACTGATGGGATTTGTTGGTGTCTGTCCGTCCGGCACGTTACAATTGGTGGCAAGCGGTGGGATAATTGATAAAACCACCATTATCTCTTACCTGCTATGGCGGTATCCAATAATATGGGGGATACAAAGGTTGATTTGGCTAAGCAAATCGAAGAGCTTATGCTGGAGAATGAAAAGCTCAAAGTGGAAAAAGAAATTTCAAATCTAGAACTACATTTGTCTAAACTAGAGCAGTCTGCACCACACACGTCTACTCCAAAGTCGTGCCGTATTAAAACAAGCAAGTTGCAGCCGCCTAGTTCAGCCAAGACTGTCACTTGGAAAAATGAGCCTGAATTTAATGTGCATTCGCCAATTTCACATGAAGCTACGTGTTCTAAGCCCCGTATGCTGTTTAGTCCTGACAATGCTGTTTTAAATCAAGAGCAATATTTAGATTTTCCTGATCAATTTGTAACTAAGCGACGAACAAAAGAACATAAACGTCAGGAGTTCTTTAAGCCAGCAACATACGACGGTATAAGCTCTTGGCCTGATTATAAAGCACATTTTGATACATGTGCAGAAATAAAAAATGGAGCTATCGAGAGAAGGGCTTGCATTTAGCGGTAGCCTTGAGAGGGCAAGCTCAGGGTGTATTTGGTAATATCCCAGAGAATGCGCGGGATTATGATTCGCTTGCAAATGCACTTCAAGATCGCTTTGCACCTCCTAATCAGACAGAACTGTACAGAGTTCAGTTGCGGGAAAGGAGACAGAGGGCAAGCGAAAGTTTGTCAGAACTGGCCCAAGATATTAGGAGGCTTACAAATTTTGCATATCCAACTGCACCCAATGATGTCAGGGAAACGTTGGCAAAAGAGCAATTTATTGACTCACTTGTCAGTATGGATATGCGACTACGTGTCAAACAAGCTAGGCCAGTAAGCTTGAATGACGCAGTTCGACATGCGGTCGAACTTGAGGCTTTTAGTCGAGCCGAGAAGGCAAAGTTTGAAAATCAGGGCATTTTCAACGCTGTGAACATAGAAGAGACACAAGAACAATCAGAGTTACAGCGGTTAAAAAGTGCTGTTGAAAGGCTCGAGAGGCGTTCTAGCGGGTCTCAGCCAGAAACGCAAAGGCATAGGAACCAGAATACAGGTTCATTTCAACAATCAAACAATGCACCTCGGCGTAATGAATGGCAGAAAAGAACTTGTTACGAGTGTGGGTCGGAGCAACATTTTATCCGTGACTGCCCCAACCGCCGACCGAGAGAAAGTGTCCCCAATACTGAGTCTGAGACAGATAGAACGGGTAGAGTAGCAAACATGAGCTCTGCAGGTGCGGGCTTGTTCCTTAAGGCGAAATATGGTGAAACGGACGTAAGTTGCTTGATAGATACAGGTGCAACTATTACTGTAATGTCGACAAAACTGTGGAACCTAGGTCAATCGACTGCATGCGGGAAGCTAATGAGCTGGGACCGCTCCATTATTTCAGCATCTGGTAACCCCTTAGAAATAATGGGGAAAACAACTGTTTCTTTGTGGATAGGGAAAGAAAGATATGAAACAGACGTTATAGTAGCTGAAGTCGGTAACTTTGACTTTATGCTTGGAATAGACTTTATGAAGCGATATAGGTGTGTGGTAGATACGTCACATGATACACTTTCTATCAGTGGGAATGTTCATTCATTGAGTTGCGAAGGGTCTATTGGGTGTTACAGTCTCTTTCCAGGTACTAAAATGCCTTTGATAAAACCGACTGATAGAAAACCTGCGACAGTATGTCCTTCTTGTGAAGAGCAGATAGATATGCCACATTTTCAGTACCATCTCCTAAAATGTGTAGGCAAACAGGTTGGGTGTGATTCATGCAAAAGAACTTTCAAGAAGAAGGCCTACTATGTACAACATGTAAAAAGTTCCACAAAGAAACAAAAGCTGAAGGGACCGATACACCTACAATCACGGAAAACAAGGTAGATAAGGCTAATAGTGATAATGACAGTGATTGGGATAATGAGTCAGACATTGAGTTGGGTGAAGAGCCTACACCAAGCACTAGTTCTACAGAGCAGCTTGAAACAAGAGAGAAAGAGCCGGAACCAAGTGGCAGTTTACAATGTCGTCAGCCGGAAGTACATGTTGCTCCAAACGTTAAGCAAGGGGCAGAGCTGACGGACATAGCCATTGGGAGGATGGTAAGGAAGAGGACATCTCCCATGCCAGTTGTCTCGAGTAAGGTATCACATACAGAGAATGTTATGCAGTTGGTGCCTAAGATTGCCCCATCTAAGGTTGCCCCACCCAAGGAACTGGTGAAAAGTTATGCTACTAGTAATACATGTGTGTTTTGTAATATCAGTTTTGGTGATAGTGTATTGTACTCAATTCATCAGGGATGCCACAATAGGGACACACCTTTTAAATGTAATGTTTGTGGTAATGTGTGTGCAGATAAATATTCCTTCTACTCGCACATTACCAGAGGACATTTTATCCAATAACTTTGGAGTTAAAATGCAGATATCATATGGCGATGTTGTTGCCTAGTTCATTAGTTGATTAGTTGAACTGTTCTGTCGTTAAAATGTTGTTGTTACTATCACTGTATAAGTCATTAAGTCATAAATAAGGCTATGTGTATGTATGTTATCTAGCAGTTTTAAGACTGTTGGTGTTTCCTTAAATTAAAGGAATAAAGTGTTTGGGATATGTTATATATGTTTGAGGTGAACTGGTTGGAAACCCAGGTGTAGCCTCACGTGTACCGGTGCTTTACACAGGGCACGTTAAAGAACCAAGGGATCTTTTCGTAAAGAGCTAGGGTATCGCACCCGGATACCTTGTATCACACTACTTTCTCTTCTGTATGCTGTCTCTTCAGCAAACACCACTGAAGTCTATTTTTGAAATAAGTACTCGCTTAGTTTATAGATTGATATGTATAACTGCCACTACGAATGATTACCAAGTTGCCGTTTCCCGACAAACAGGAGTTTGATAATTACTTGAGAGTTATGACTGTTGGTGTCCATTTATATGAATAGTCCAATTCTTACTTAATCGGGACGATTAAATTTTAAAGGCAGGGGGTAATGTAACGTGTAGGGTTTTAGACCTACCCGTTATTAAGATATCGGTAGTTGTTCCACTTTGTATATTTTGACTCCATTTGCACCGATATCAACAAAACTCGGTATGTATCGGTTATTGATTGTATTTTTATGAAATAAGCATATTTAGTAGAGCTGTGTGAAGTTGGCTCAACATACGACATACGACATTCAAAAAATCGAATGTCGTCCAGCTCGACATACGACATTCAAAAAATCGACTGTCGTCCAGCTCGACATACGACATACGACATTCAAAAAATCGAATGTCGTCCAGCTCGACATACGACATTGGACGACATTCAAAAAATCATCAAAAATCGAATGTCGTCCAGCTCGACATTGGACGACATTGGACGACTTTCAAAAAAACGTCTAAAATCGAATGTCTTCCAGCTCGACATTGGACGACATTGGACGACATTCAAAAAATCATCAAAAATCGAATGTCGTCCAGCTCGACATTGGACGACATTAGACGACATTAAAAAAATCATCAAAAATCGAATGTCGTCCAGCTCGACATTGGACGACATTGGACGACATTAAAAAAATCATCAAAAATCGAATGTCGTCCAGCTCGACATTGGACGACATTGGACGACATTCAAAAACTCGTCTAAAATCGAATGTCGTCCAGCTCGACATTGGACGACATTGGACGACATTCAAAAAATCATCAAAAATCGAATGTCGTCCAGCTCGACATTGGACGACATTCAAAAACTCGTCTAAAATCGAATGTCGTCCAGCTCGACATTGGACGACATTGGACGACATTCAAAAAATCATCAAAAATCGAATGTCGTCCAGCTCGACATTGGACGACATTGGACGACATTCAAAAAATCATCAAAAATCGAATGTCGTCCAGCTCGACATTGGACGACATTGGACGACATTGGACGACATTCAAAAAATCGTCTAAAATCGAATGTCGTCCAGCTCGACATTGGACGACATTGGACGACATTCAAAAATCATCAAAAATCGAATGTCGTCCAGCTCGACATTGGACGACATTGGACGACATTCAAAAACTCGTCTAAAATCGAATGTCGTCCAGCTCGACATTGGACGACATTCAAAAAATCATCAAAAATCGAATGTCGTCCAGCTCGACATTGGACGACATTCAAAAAATCGTCTGAAATCGAATGTCGTCCAGCTCGACATTGGACGACATTCAAAAATCATCAAAAATCGAATCTCAACTTTTAATTTTTTGTTACTATTTACAAAGACATATGTCATGACGTCTCAAAGCAGATACGGGTACCCAATCTGCACTTATCATCCGCATTTTTGCAATACGCTTGGGAGTTGTGTGAATAGCTCCTAATGGTATACCAATATATTGAACCTAATTGTAAATCTTTTACGAGAGTTCCTAAATATTATTTGTATTTTGCAACCAGCTCATTAAAAAAAATCAGCAGAAATCGAATGCTGTTAAACAGATAAACTACATGGACATATTATGTGAAACATATGAAAATAATCAAACTACTAATTTGATTTCCAACTCAGCACTTGCGGCTCGGTATTTATGATGTTAAGCGCGTTTTAATCGATATTCGAGTAAAGTTAACACATCCAGCCTAAATAACATTACTTTCGAGCTAAGTCGAATATCGAGCCATGTTGGTAATTGATATTCGAGCTAATGTGACACATCAATCGTACTTGAAAACTTTTATTTTATCAAGCAATCTTTTATCCCGTTTTGCAACCAGTGAACCACAGTCATAGTCCGAACAAATTAACTCGACCTTTATATAGACATATACGAGGGTCATTCATTATATAATGCAACATATCAATTATCTCTAAAACCAGTAAATATAATTTCATGAAACTTTGCATAATACTTAGGTAGGAGAATTCCCTTTTGATGGAATAATTTAAGGACATTTAACGTCATCAGCGAGTGCGTTTAATCGAAGTCATCTTAGAGGTAACGTCGCAAGACTAACGTAGTTAACATACAAATGGAGTGCTCACGCAACAGAAGCTCTAAAGATTTCTTATTATCTTATCGGATCTTTGTGTCAAATGTCGTCTTTCATACTCTAAAATGTTGAGACTGTCAAATATTCATACGAACGGCTGTATTACAGTTAAATAATACTAGCGCGCTGATCGGTATATCGGTGCAATCGACTCATTTCATAAGAAATCATTTGAAATCAGACAGAAAATTTGCATGCGAAGAGATAGCCCAGGGAATTGTCAGTAGTTGTGTCCCTATTTGTTTGAATTTGCAGAACAGGATGAAAATGCACCAGATTTCCGCTCCTTGGGTATCCTATCTTTTGACGTCAGAACAGACGGAACGTCGCTCCAAACTCGCTGCTAGCTTGCTTTCGCGCTTTAATGTAGACGGATAAAACTTTCTAATCAAACTTAGAGCGATAGCTGATACCTGGATACGATATTTTCTGCCGAAAACGAGACAGAATTACCGTGGAATTCGACATGCTGATTCACATATAGTCCAGTCATTCTACAGTAAAAATAGGCTTAACCTCAAACAAATTGCAAAAGAAATAAATTTGACTGTTTTGGCATCAGAAAACATTGACAAATAACATATCAAAAGTCTAGAAAAATCTAGGATTGGGAAGTTGCCGAAAAATTAACATATGTAAGGTCACTATTGTAAACTCTAAAGCTGTTTTTATGGCAGTGTTCATTTTCATTTCCATGTAACCTAAGTGCACATATCCATAAAGTACATAGTAAAGTAATTGGAATATGAACAATATTATAAACAGATGAAAACAAAGTGGCAAAGATAACAAATAAAACCATTTTTGATTTAATATAGATGCCATAAAATCAGTACAAGTGGGTGGGGTAATGGAGCCTGTGACAATCTCAGAAACAAGTTCCGGTGTAACCTCTAGTTCAACAAATGAACTGTTATGGTTTTATGTTATATGTGAAAGTTCTGACATTGCAAGCATAAATTGCAAAAGTGATGGGGTCTGTGAAATTCAAGATGGCGTCCAAAATGGCCGTCTTCTTTAGTATTACCAGTTAAAATAAAAATAGATAGATCTACATGACAATAGCAGGGATATATGACAAAATTCATTGAAATTAATGTCCTTAAATGATGTTTATGTATTTAAGAAACCACAAACATCGTTAAACAAATATTTTAGATACATATTTATGTTGAAAATCTTCAAAAAGCAATGTCAGTCAGTGTTATTTGCAGGTAAAACATACGAAAAACAGGTACAGAGGCAATTTCACCTTTCTAATCTCTTATGTCTTTGGTTATGATTTATAATGTTGATTAATACATATCTAAAATACACTTTTATGAATAAATGGTATAATATGTTAAATAAAACACTACTTTAATTGGAACTCAGTGCATCCATGCAATCTGAGATGTAATATATGTGGTATTATTACCCCACCCCCCAATTTCACACAATGAATGTGTAATCGAGTATCTGTGAAGTTTCACAAACTAACTTCGTCGTGCATAAAGTTTATTAAATCATAAAGGTAAATTGGTACACATACAAAACTTTTATGCCGGAGATTACTTCGAGAAATCCAAGACGGCGTTCAATATGGACGTCGTGGTATAGGAAAAGTGATTAATGTGGCTATATAGATGATACAGGTAAATGTATATTACATGTACTTCCAACTTTGTATCCTAAATTAGTATCGGTTCTCGACAACTCGGTGTGTTCTATCAAATATTTTTGTGAATCACTGGTTGAAGATAATATCTCTACTTCATTATACCCCCGCACAACGAGTTGTAAGGGGGTATACTGGATTCAGCTTATCTGTCTGTCGGTCTGTCCGTCCGTATACGCATTCTTGTGGACGCATTACTCCTCCGTCTTTGCAGCATTTCCTTCAAACTTTAACAGATGAACATCCTCAACATGTAGATGTACATAAAGGAAATAATTTGACGATTTCTGACAGAATTATGGCCCTTTGTAGTTTTATGCACTATACAATACCGGGTATATAGTGTATATTATAGTGAATAGTTCTTATGTGCATAAAGAAAAGAATTAGCTGCAATGATGTTTGCCACGCGGGGGTATATTAGTCTGCCGAATGGCGACAGTTCTAGTTATCCTTGGATACAGTGCGACTTGAAACTACTTTATATGAATGTATGAATCCGAGATCAAACTAGCAATCAGGTATAAAAAAAGCTGGCTGGTAATCATAGAACATATCGCACATCCATTGCATGTACAAGCCTGGGTATACCCATTGCATGTACATGACTGGGTATGTGATAAGGTCGATACCAAACCTGTACTTGGTCGGTGGTCCATTTGGTTCTGTTATGGACATTGCTGTGCGTTTTGTTGCCCTTTAGGCACAGTTTGCGAGATGTTAGATGTGCTTTCCATGTTAACCAGAATTAGTTCAGGATTACAGAGCTCGATGTATCGCTTAATGTTCGCCAGCATAATTATACCAGTACATTTGTATCATAAATGCAAGGCTCAATACTAGATCGCCTGTGTTTATACTAGTCGGAATACTTGCTAACATCTAGGAGTGCAATGCCCGACCTTAGACATGCGTTCAATGCTTGCTAGAACGTGTCCATAGTAGGTACACGCTCGACCTTAGATCTAAACTCAATGCTGTCTGGAGAAGGTTCAGTTAGACATTCTTACTAGTGTATGTCCACAGATCAACACTCGACCTTAGATCTGCATTGAATGCTGCAGGAGTAGGTCCAATTAAACATAAGATCAATGCTTACTCGATTATTTTTCCACAGTACAGTGTTCGACACTAAACCTACAGGACAAGGTTCAGTTAGACTTGCGTTCAATGCTTTATACAAGAGAAGGTCAAGAGTGCAGGAACCGATCTTAGACCAAATTGGAATATTGGAATAGGTTAAGTTAGACTATACGTTCTATGCTTGCTGGAGTAGGTTCAAGTAGACCTACATTAAATGCTTGCTGGGGTTTGTAAAGATTACAGTACTCCTAATACATACCTTAAATGCTTGCTGAATACAAATGTAGGGCCAGTTCAGACCTACGTTCAAGACTTGCCAAAATGGGTCCATTTAAACCATCGTTCAATGCTATCTATAGTATGTCCTCAGTGCAACGATCGACCTAAGACCTGCGTTCAATGCTAGCTAGAGTTGGTCTACAGTGCAAGGCTAGATCTAAAACTTAAGTTCAATGCATACTTGTAAGATTAGGTCAAGTGAGACCTACGTTTTGAGTTTGCTTGAATAGGCCCATACTATGTGCAGCCCTAAATCTAGACCTGTGTGCAACGCTAGGTTAACGTAAGTAAGTATGTAGACTCTAATTGTGTATAATTGCACTCATTTAATTCGTCAAAGACACAAACATTATCAATAGAAACATACACAAACTGTATTGTTATCCGTATAGAGGGCGGTTAAGACAATGTCCGTAATGCGCTTCCGTAGAGAGGAAGTGTATGCATAATCTCAACGTCAAAATAACGCCGATTTATTTTCTTAAACCATCGTAAAATATTTGACTTTTGTATATAACAAGATTATTACAGTTCCTATTTTTAAATAATCAACTGAATCGGTTGGTGCGTACGTGTCATTTGATATTTAAAAATAACATATTCACGGAAATATGACGAGATTATGCCTTCGTAATTACATAGTTCATCGCGCGCGCTAAGTTCATATGACGTCACTATGGCAAGTTATATTTGCCATGTCGTAGTTCGAAAAAATGAACAAGTTTAAGGTTAAATTTCATCGTTTTCCCCACCTTAGATTTTTCTAGACTTTTTGTATGATTATAATCATACATTTATCTACATGATTATCGAAAAAGAAATTCTTTTGCAATTAGTTTGAGGTTAAATCGTAGAATGACTGGACTAATAAGGTTGATTAGACCGTTACCGAGCAGTTTAGGGTATACAAATGTGCGTAGTTGCAAAGCAACGGGAATAGAAGATCTGTGGAAAGGATGAAAGACGATCAGTTTATCCCGAAGGTTTCCGTATATCTGGCGTGTAGTCATCGTGTACACACCGGGCAACAGCTGCTGGTTGACATTAAATCCTATGGAAAGGATGCCTGACGGACATGACGGGTATCAGTTGACGATCGTACGCAATGTCCGTTGGTTATCAATCCTACATCGGATGGTCACGGACAAAGCAACGTTCGGATATCATCCGACAAGGTCCCGATTACAGACTCAAATTGGGCTAATGTATTAAACCATAAGAACGTGGTTTATAGTTGCCACCAGCTATATCCAATTAGTTTTCAGGAAATATGTTCTCTGAAATTGAAAGATATTTTAGTATACAATTGTGTTCCTATTGTCACTATTCTTGAGTATGCTTTCCTCAATGACTATTTGGCCAACGTAGTGTCAAGAACTAGATGAATGTAATCAAGAATTGTTCACAATTAGTCGTTAACTGTGCTATATCCGAATGGGTTTGGTCAGAGACTTTTGTGCCTTTTGTTGGTTTAGTTAATTCAAGTATTCAATATTCATAAAGGAGAATGAATAAGTGTTGTGTTTTGTACTTGTATATTATTTCACACATAACGGTAATAGTTAAGCGTCAACCATTGCTTCGGAGTCTAAGTCTACATAATCATAATATTATTGTATCCTTGTGTTTGTAAATTTGATTTATCAGTATAGATCAACCACGAGTTTTGAGCCGTGACGGGAGATTACACTATTTAGTCATGGTGTGTGAATATACTGGTTGAGATGCATTTAGAATGTATTGATATATATTTTTGTGTGACATGACATTGTCAGTATCGCTGGCTCAATCGGTAGAGAGCTTGATTTTCAGTCTAAGATATGCGGGTTCAAGTCCTGATAACTGCACTTTTTTCTCAACTACATTTTTTGGTTTCTTTTTCATCAAGAACATGAAGACATTGTTTAAAGTCATTTTATTATTATGACTTTTCAATTTACATGCAATGGGTTTTCATGTTTCACTGTTTTCATTTCTTTCCACGGACCAAGTATTAATTTACCTTCTGGATCCAATACATAAACTTGTCTCTAAGAATTTCAGCTTGGTGTATTGGTTAGCGATCCGTCATTTGTGTCTGTGTCCGAGTCGGATGATGCATTTGATTATATAGTGGGTGCTTAAAGACCGTTTATTGCAACATCTAACGCCAGTGTTGGTGTCCTGCTGGCAATACAAGTTCAATTCACATAGGCTATTTTATATATAAACTCCTTGCACAATTTCTGTAAATATGAACCATGTTAAATATTCTTTATCATACAAGCATCTTCACCAGTAATTTTACTAGTCGCAGCCAAAATTATGTAATAAAGCGCGGTTACTATGACTAAGGACACTTAATTTTGACTAATAAAGCCTCAGTGTTAAATAAATTCCAGGAAATGCATAACTTTCTTGTGTAATATTACTTGAACAAGGGATTTGAAAAAATATATAAAAAGCGACTCTACTAAGGATCGAACCTAGAAAAGTAAGTGTTATAGAACATCGCCTTATCCGTTGGGCCACGTATTCAGTTACTTTATTAAACAACTTATTTAACTTATGTTGGTATTGCTTATATATACATACCCTTTTAGGGTGAATAAACTTTGCTGCATAAATTAGTCACGGCTCAAAAAACATGGTTTATCTATAATTATGCACGATGTATTTTGTGTAAACATGTGTCTGTTTTTTTATTATTCTGTGTGTGCTAAAAAGCAAAAATGTCTGTGTATATCCCTAAAAAGTATAAAAATAGAATGTTCATGTTAAGAAAGTGTTGCCATTTTGCTCAATTCCCCTTCACAGTTACAATGTATGTATTCGTACATGTGTTAGTAACATGTACAATTTTGTATGCACACTTAGATTTGCTTGAGACCGACAAGATGAACATTAACCGAGGCCGAACTAGCTACCTAGCTTTAGGTAGAGTTATTTTTTATCTCATGTTACATTATGTACACAATGGTATAATAACATTAAGGCGTGCATTTAATATACGATCATTATTTCTGTTATTCTATGTTAACTTTGATAGTCTCAACTGACAAAGCACATGTCTCTGTTATATTATGCTAATAATCTTACTTACATTTAGATCTAGCATATTTTACCCATATCAGAACGGCCTATCTAAACGTAATCAATTTCCGCGACTTTACCTTGTTTATGTGTGCATGTTTGGATTTAAAGTGTTGTTTTGAATGGGGTCAAAATGTCGTAACAATATTTAAAATGTAATCATCACTGCGGTATACTGTACAATGGATATTGCTAGTAAAGGTGAGTAATGTACGTAATTTTCGCGACATTCTAGTGTACACCAGAGACGATATTTTCCAAATTACTGACTACTAACATCATCTCAACTATGTTTTAACGTCTTCGAGCTGCAAGGCATTCGATTTTAGACGATTTTTTGAATGTCGTCCAATGTCGAGCTGGACGACATTCGATTTTAGACGATTTTTTGAACGTCGTCCAATGTCGTCCAATGTCGAGCTGGACGACATTCGATTTTAGATGATTTTTTGAATGTCGTCCAATGTCGTCCAATGTCGAGCTGGACGACATTCGATTTTTTGATGATTTTTTGAATGTCGTCCAATGTCGTCCAATGTTGAGCTGGACGACATTCGATTTTTGATGATTTTTTGAATGTCGTCCAATGTCGTCCAATGTCGAGCTGGACGACATTCGATTTTTGATGATTTTTTGAATGTCGTCCAATGTCGTCCAATGTTGAGCTGGACGACATTCGATTTTTGATGATTTTTTTAATGTCGTCCAATGTCGTCCAATGTCGAGCTGGACGACATTCGATTTTTGATGATTTTTTGAATGTCGTCCAATGTCGTCCAATGTCGAGCTGGATGACATTCGATTTTTTGAATGTCGTCCAATGTCGTATGTCGAGCTGGACGACATTCGATTTTTTGAATGTCGTCCAATGTCGTATGTCGAGCTGGACGACATTCGATTTTTTGAATGTTGTATGTCGTATGTCGTATGTTGAGCCAACTTCACACAGCTATTTAGTAGGACATGTGGGTTTGATGTTCACAGTAATTGTAAGTACACTGCATGGTTATTATATTTATTGATATAGTTGCGAGATATTGCCTGAAACATTCGTTAAAGTATCCCGGTACGTATGGGTTATTTCCGTTAGTTTACGTTCAGCTTCGGAACCCGCTAGATGGCGGGTGTTTCATTGAATTTACAGAAAGGGGCGTGTCTTACCGAACGAGGGTATATATACCGTAGCACGCACTGTGCTCGTCAGTTTGCTCGCCCATATGGGTTATCCCGGTGGCGAGGGTAAATAAATCCAACAACTGCTCGTCAGTCTGCTTGCGAAAGTTGACTCGTTCACTTTGGTAAAACGAAGTGAATTGTTGACCAGCGCTACACTGTGTATTTACGCAAGTGTCTCTTGCTAGTGACTTCTCGTGAAGCCTCGCTTCCTTGAAAAGCTATTAGGGGACATAGTTGCGGAGTACCAGTAAACGTGGTTAATAATTGTTCCAGCTAGATGTTGTTTGGTTGGTGCGTCTGCTGGAGAAGAGACGTTGGTGGAACGTATTACGTTGTTGGAACGTATTGTGTGAGGCTTGCTCGGCGTGTAGTAGGTTAGAGCTACAGTCTAGGGTTGTGTGTGACTGCTGTGTGGAGACAGTCTACAGCCGTGGGTAGCTGTGTACGCTGCAGGGTCTCTTGAGCGTGTCTCTTCTAGGGAGCAGGCTATAGCCATATATAGTTAGAACAACACGAGAGTAGGCCTGTGTGAACATTGATGACTTTTGTTAGTTGGGAACATTAGGTTACATCTGTTGGACGGTTATTGTTGGACAATAACCATAAGTTGTACGCTACCACATTTAGAGTTTAAAAGACGACGGCCGAAAACGTTACAATGGTGGCAGCGGTGGGATGAAGTCAACTGCCAGACCGGAGTTGCCTTATCCACGTATTTCCCAGGCCAAATCTCGGGACGAGATTTCTCGGAGGGGGAAGTAATGTAACGGTTGTTGGGTGCATAAAGGGAGGTAATTGGATAATTATGCACAAAGTAAACTCTGTAGGTTGTCATGAGAGTAGAATGGCATATATAAGGCCAACAAATCACCCTTAGTGGTGAGCTTGCTTTTCACTGATGGGATTTGTTGGTGTCTGTCCGTCCGGCACGTTACAGTTGTTATACTAGTAATAGTAATAATAGTTATCATCCGAGTAAGTACAGTAATATTGAACGGAATTTATGCGTTGCAGTAAAGTACTGAGATTTATCAATGAAACATATAACAATAACCCATAATGTAACTAGTAACTACGTCACTCGTGAATATATGGCTTTCCGAGATCCAACCGCGGTATAAATTTCGATCTTACACAAAAATCAGCAATTATACTCGATATAACATCATTATCAATAGCAATATGGTGATT
Source organism: Spisula solida (assembly GCA_947247005.1). Taxonomy (NCBI): domain Eukaryota; kingdom Metazoa; phylum Mollusca; class Bivalvia; order Venerida; family Mactridae; genus Spisula; species Spisula solida. The sequence continues at coordinate 39,301,325 of OX365951.1, forward strand.
ACTGTTAGTGTTTACTTTAACAACTTAACTTTTTATAACTTGAGTAATAAAATAGCGCTTAACCAAATTACCCACAATAATGATAACTTCAATAAATCGTTATCATCTTAAACATTTAAATAATCATCAACAATCTTGTAATCATCGTCATAACTATTATCAAGCTGGGAAATTAATTTGTTTGGTTGGTTCTTCAGGATGATGTTGTTATATGTTGTTAATGTTGTTTTTGTGTGGTTGTATTTGGGAAGTGTAAGTTGTTTTTGCACTGTGGTGGTGGTGTACGTTGTTTTTGCACTGTGGTGGTGGTGTACGTTGTTTTTGCACTGTGGTGGTGGTGTACGTTGTTTTTGCACTGTGGTGGTGGTGTAAGTTGTTTTTGCACTGTGGTGGTGGTGTACGTTGTTTTTGCACTGGTGGTGGTGTACGTTGTTTTTGCACTGTGATGGTGGTGTACGTTGTTTTTGCACTGTGGTGGTGGTGTACGTTGTTTTTGCACTGTGGTGGTGGTGTAAGTTGTTTTTGCACTGTGGTGGTGGTGTACGTTGTTTTTGCACTGTGGTGGTGGTGTACGTTGTTTTTGCACTGGTGGTGGTGTACGTTGTTTTTGCACTGTGATGGTGGTGTACGTTGTTTTTGCACTGTGGTGGTGGTGTACGTTGTTTTTGCACTGTGGTGGTGGTGTAAGTTGTTTTTGCACTGTGGTGGTGGTGTACGTTGTTTTTGCACTGTGGTGGTGGTGTACGTTGTTTTTGCACTGTGATGGTGGTGTACGTTGTTTTTGCACTGTGGTGGTGGTGTAAGTTGTTTTTGCACGGTGCTGTTCTATGACCGCCTACTGTATAGTGATGCATGCTGTTGTCGTTGTGCTTGCTTATTCATTTTCGTTGTTATTACAGCGATAGATAAAAATAAACAAAAGTCGAAGTAAAAATTGCGTTATGTATGTAGTTATGTTTTAGTCTATTTGTCATTTGTACCAGACAAATTACACTTAGTTGTTTTTTGCGGTTCATCGACACTTTGATAACGATTAGACTAACGTTGGATGATTGAAGCATGGCAGAGCAGTTATTTTTCAAATTAATAGCTTTAGATTGGCAATCATTCAAAAAATGAGAACTTTAACGAAATAGGAGGCTATATAATTTATAGTATTTCAGATATAAGCCATTTTTAAACATATTCTTGATAGTTCCATTTTTGATAATTTTAGATTATGAAATCTGCATTTAGATTTATTTTACACCTTCCTAATAAATTATTAATGATTTGATAAGTCGTAACTCATATGTAAATCAGCTATTTTAGTAAAACTTGCATTTCACGGATTCGTAAATTCGTGTATTCATCTATGCAATGAGGGAATATCATCTCAATAAAAGTAAATAATTATACGTGCATTATAAATAAGTAGTATACATTAATGTCGTATTCCCGATAGTGTGAATTAATTTTCCAACTTCAATTCTTCTTTATCAAAAATGATATACCAATCAGTGGTACATTTAAAATATATAGTTATCACCTATCAATAAATCGTGGGATAGTGTCTACTGTATTGTGAAGACGTAAACGATGATTTAGAGGATTTCAAACTTCATCCGCTGGTAACAGTATCATTGAGTAAAAAATACTTTATAAAATTTATGTTATCTTAGAAAGGTGCATTTGTACTAAAGTGATCAGATTTTTATGGTATCAAAAACAAGAATTGGCTTTCGATATCTTCATAAAGTAATAACAGTCATAGACAACATCGTTAGAACTACCTCTATGCAAAATCCCATCGTAATTGATCAGCTAGTTAAAAAGATATACTATGAAATGTATACCACGGTTTCCAGTCAGTCGTTGAAGTGCATTCAATAGAAACGACAGTGCTATTCTAATCAAGAAAAAAGAAAGTGATTTCGCGCCCTATGTGTTTATTTTCTTATTTATGGGCGGATTTTTAAAATATTGATATCAAATTAAAGACACAGCTCTCTAATTTCTGATTATGTACATATATTGAAAATAACACCAGTATTTATAAAATGTTTATTAAAACCGAACTGCACCTCAGAGACTGTGTGCTCAATTTCCCGTGTTATGAACTTAAAATTTTATAAAAACATATATATTTGTTTACTCTTTATTAATGATACAGTTACCTGTGACTTTATCCGTACAAAATAAAGTGAACGAACCTTAGTTGACTTAAGTGTGAAGATGCATGTGCGATGTACGTTTGATTTATCTTTGTCCGATTATACACATACACGTACTGTACTACAGCCAGTCACTTGTTGTATTCATGTTTACAAAATATTACTCGAATGTACCACGTGGTGTTTTGGAAATTATTATCAATGAACCTCAAGTTAATTATATTTGACATTTTGTTAATTGTTTATATGACTTTACCATCTTGTTGTATTCTCACTCTTTCATCGAGCCTCTGTTAACCAAAACGTTGTCTTACTCTCACCTGTCTAAATTACATGTATTTTGTGGCTAAAAACTGTATTTGTTTAATGCCGAAATAAACATACGAGTATTGTATTGTATAAAAAAATTGTATTGTTTGATAAGGTTGAACTTTTATGTGGATGCTGCCAGATTTGTCCTAAGCGTACGGACTAAAACTATGTTAGGTGATATGACATATTACAGCCACAGTACAAGAAACATGTTTATGAACCAGATCACCATATGCCAACAACAATGTCGATTTCCAGGAGAAAAATACAGAAATTCAAAAAAAAACTTCCATCACGATTAAGCTCAAATAAAGACAGATCAATTTACGGCTATCAATTCGGAGACGGATGTGAGTTTAATATTGCGTGCGCTATCAATGAGTCATTATCAAGGCATTGTTTCTGTTTTCTGTCGTTAGATGACACGACGATAACAAGCATATATCGACATCTCTGACAGTTTGAATGCCAACCAATACTCTTGAATAAAACATTATGTAAACATCGAACTCAGTTAATCGTATATTTGTGGAAAAATACTTTTGGACAACACTTTTAATGCATTTCAGTAGATCATCTGTTGAATCGAGGTCTAGGTCCAGTAAGTAGGTACTGGTTGTTTCAGTACATAGAGAACAAGAGGTATCTTTAAAATGATAAACGTTAAGATAGCAGATAAGTGTACCTTTTTCAATGAAGAAGCGGACGTTGTTTCATCTCGTTGAAATTGAAAAACACTAATCAAACTAGAATCTATATTTTTATACATGTCTATTGTTTGTCAGTAGATAAAACGAGAATAATAATATAGGTTTGTTTAGTAGTCTAGATTCTACGGTCCGTTATATCCGGCAATTATAGCGATAGTGATCCCAAACTTAACTCAGATTTTAATATTTAGAACGTATTATGTTAGAAAAAAACTGAAGGCCAGACTTACCATAAATATTCGTCGAAAATGGGGAGACATTAAGGCAGAAAAAAACTAGGCTCTGATGAGATTTTAACTCGCGGCCCCTTTTGCTCGTCAAGCGATTCATAGTAGACGAACGCTGTTTAAACCGACGTAGCTAATTACGCTACTAATGTGATGTATCTATCCACTATACTTTCACTCCTAACTTGACCCGGGTCACTTTACGGTCTAACAGTTAACAATGCCATACACTTATAGTTCGATTTCGAGCATTGAGCCGTGACTGCACTTTTAAAGTTTTAACCATTAATCGATATAGGTTGGTATAGGTTTAAAGAAAAATGTAAGTAATAGAATTAAGGCCAACTATTCCATATGTCTGAATGGTCGTAACGGTATAGCGCTTGATACATTGTAAAATAACTTTTGTCTGACCAGGGCTAGTTCGAATCTCACCAAAATACCAAAATTTATATTTGCACATTTTTTTATTTATAAATGCACATAACTTGCAATATCCGTGTTATAACAGTATGTGGTAAGCCATATTTGTTACATATTTCAAAATATTTTTAGATCTTGCATGTGTATTGTAGAACGTATTTACAGGTTGTCAGTAAACTCGGAATATGGAAACGATCGCTATAAGTGAAAATGAGAAATAAATTGAATCAACACATTGTCACGGATTAGTTAAAAGAAGAAACTTTAGTTTATAAATAGTATACTCTTTAAATAACATAAAATAATGAATTAAAAATATGAGCGAATTGGGAATTTGAACCATCGAACTTCGGGTTAGAAATCCTGAACGTTGCCGACTGCACTAAACTGTAATTCGATAACAAACAGATATATGTAAGAATCACATAATTAAATAATGACATGCTAACGTAATAAAGTATGGTCTACCCGCCAAAATGGACTAGTCCGAAAGGTTATGGCTCAGAGTTCAAAATTGAACTATAGTATCGTGAGTAACGCGAATAACATATATATGTGTGTATCTACTGCACTTTTCGTTTACATGTTTAACTGAAATTAACTTTTTTTCAACAATATTTTTATTGATTCGTGTATGAACCCGATCTTGACATCTAAGTCCCAAGATTATGCGATCTCCAAAACACGTAACGATAGTTTTAAATTCATGAATATGATGATCGTATGGAATTGTAACTTTTAGCAAATTCCACGAAAAAGTAAAGAGGTATACCCGCAATAACAAACTATTTTTACAGTATCCTATTCACGAATACTCGAAAATGCAACCTAAAACAACAAACTTCATGTCATGTGGCCAATTTCATTAAATCAATGGTTTGAGAAATTACCAGACACTGATAAGCCTGGCTTGGCAGATCGCTGCTAAAATGACCCACTCCATATGCATAAATGCACTTATCGAAAATCCAACGGGCTAATACAGTTATTTTAGAATGAATATATCAATGGTCATTTATCACGAAACCAATCGATGTGAATGCATACTGGTATACTATGCTTTGGTAAAAGTGCGCAATTCATTGTCATTTTGGAATACGAATAGGTTATGTTTCTAATATCATATTATCTAGAACATAATCATTACAAATATTCGAGTATTATAGCACGGATAATTGGACATGCTCCTGACCTTTATGCATGAATACATTACGGTTCTTGCGTTGAATATATAAATGTCCGCGAGCAAATCGTGCAATATCGGTCCTTTAGATTTATGTTGGTATGACATATCGAACGTCTTCGTGATACTTCCTGCTTATGAAAACATACAACTGGGGTTATAAATATAGACAATAAATCAGCTGTGAAGTTATGCTAATAGAAGGTCGAGAGTCGTGTCAGATTCTCTGGACTATACCGCTGGGATTCCTACTTTAATGGCCGGTCACATTATTATGGTAATCGAATATCGTCGCTTATCGTCGGCATTATGCACAATACCATTGAAGTAGGAAACAACATAATCAATGTACAATGAAATTATGACGAACATGAGTATCAATGACACGTGGAAATGATTCATTTGTGCACTGTTTAAGTCTGTTGAGAGTTGATGTCTGCAGGTTAGGGCAACAACGTAAGTAACCACCCCGATAACTCGACCCTGGTTCGAAAGAACAAAACATTTGTAACTAATCAACGATAAGTAAATAGAGGCCAAATTTAGTAAATAACAAACTATTACTGTTGAGTGTTGGCTAGTCAATTAATGCAAACTGGTGGCTTCAATGTCATACGTGAATACCAACGGTGAACCAATAAGGTTGCATAATGCTATATTGGGGGCATTTTCATAAAACTGCATACATTTTAGTTGGTTAGAATGTCCGCGAAATTTTCATCACGCGAACTTATCAGATGTACAGTATTATATGATTTAAGGAAATATATCTTTCGTATACAAATTGCTTGTATTTTATCAATGTTAAGTTGGAATTCTAAATCTGATAAAACCTGTCAGCAGCTCTGACTAAATACATGCTAACATTTGATATCAGATACTGTGTAGTTCTCAGAAAATATTAAACCCGTCCTGTCTGAGTTTGTTTCCAGTACCCGAGTTTGCAATATTTCGTTGCAATGATTTGTAGACCAAAACAAACATACTGGCACGTCTATGCTGATAACCACGTCAAAAATATTTTCTTGTCAACCGAAGAAAATCTGATTGCCATCAACGTTGAGATCGTGATTTATTTTATACGCAGTTATAATTTAAAGTGATACATCTCGCAAAAAGGCTGGTGGGTACATGTATGTCAATGCAAGTCCCTGCTGCAAAGTAGTAAAGGCCCTGTCACGCTATGGCGAGTTTGAGCTTCGCGTTATGTACGAGTTCTGGCGAGGTATAACTTGTCGATTGGCAATATAACTATTCAAGGAGTAATTTGTTCGAATTTTCCTCTGTTCATGGTGCGAATCTTACTTATCAAATAATCCAATCTCATCGACAGGCAATTCGATAAAAAAACTAAATTACATTTTAATCGACCACCATGCCACAAACGCCGGTAGAAGTTTGTGCTGACGTATTTGTAAACAATTATATATAATGATACGCTAACACATGTTTAAACCAAATAAACCACCAGTTTCCTCTAGAATGTACAGCGAAAAAAAAACAGGGCAAGTCTAATAAAATGCTGTACTTGTAAGGTGTGTGAAGTTGGCTCTGAGATCGTTAATCGAAGATCGACATTCAATACAGACCTAGGTGCTAATACAGAGCTAGCTCTGAAATCGACATTGGCAATATAAGGTGAGCTAATACAGACCCAGCGGCCAATACAGATCCAGCTCTGAGATCGAAATTCGCAAATAAGGCCTGTGAATACAGATCTGAGTTTGAATACAGAGCCAGGTCTGACATCGTCATTCGATGTACACCGACATCAACATTCGCAAAATAAGGACGGTGAATACAGACCTAAGTTTGTATACCGACCCAGGTCTGACATCGTCATTCGATGTACACCTACAGCGAATACAGACCTAGGAGAGAATAACGACCCAGCTCTGACATCAACATTCGCCAAATAAGGCCTGTGAATACAGACCTGAGTTTGAATACAGAGCCAGGTCTGACATCGACATTCGATGTACAACTACGGCGAATACAGACCTAGGATCGAATACCGACCCAGCTCTGACATCGACATTCGATGTAAAGCGACGGCGAATACAGACATAGGATCCAATACCGACCCAGCTCTGACATCGTCATTCGATGTATAGCGACGGCGAATACAGACCTAGGATCGAATACCGACCCAGCTCTGACATCATCATTCGCAGAATCAGGCCTGTGAATACAGACCTAAGTTTGAATACAGACCCAGCTCTGAGATCGACATTCGCAAAATAAGGCCTGTGAATACAGATCTGAGTTGGAATACAGAGCAAGGTCTGACATCGTCATTCGATGTACACCGACGGCGAATACAGACCTAGGAGCGAATACCGACCCAGCACTGACATCGACATTCGATGTATACCGACGGCGAATACAGACCAAGGACCGAATACCGACTCAGCTCTGACATCAACATTCGCCAAATAAGGCCTGTGAATACAGTCCTGAGTTTGAATACAGAGCTAGGTCTGACATCGACATTCGATGGATGTACACCGACGGCGAATACAGACCTAGGACCGAATACCGACCCAGCTCTGACATCGACAATCAATGTATTCCGACAGCGAATACAGACCCAGGATCGAATACCGACCTAGCTCTGACATCGACATTCGATATATACCGACGGCGAATACAGACCTAGGATCGAATACCGACCCCGCTCTGAGATCGACATTCACAAAATAATGTGGGCGAATACAGATATGAGTTTGAATACAGAGCCAGGTCTGACATCGACATTCGATGTTAACCGACGGCGAATACAGACCTCGGATTCAATACCGACCCAACTCTGTCTTCGACAATCATTATTTACCGACGGCGAATACAGATCCAAGTGTGAATACAGATCCATCTCTGAGTTCGTCATTCGCAAAATAGCTGGGATGCAATATTATTGACAGCCAGAAACCAAGAAAGCAATATATTTTACATGCTTTATATTTGTTGTTAAATGCATGAAATCTGTAAAAGCAACATGAATACATACTGTTTCATTTATTTCTTAATTATAAACTAATAGTGAATGACCAATATAAATGAGTTCTAATTAAATACATTGCAAATTTACCATAGTTTTTATTGATTATTTAAAATTTATTTTAAAGGGAAGTAATAAAGCCTTAACAATCAACGCCACTGCTACGTATCCACAGTTTAATGCATAGACCGATGGCGAATACAGACCTAGGATCGAATACCGACCCAGCTCTGAGATCGACATTCACAAAATTAGGTGGGTGAATACAGATCTGAGTTTGAATACAGAGCCAGGTCTGACATCGACATTCGATGTAAACCGAAGGCGAATACAGACCTAGGATCCAATACCGACCCAGTTCAGAGATCGACATTCGCAATATAAGGTGGATGAATACATATCTGAGTTTGAATACAGAGCCAGGTCTGACATCGACATTCAATGTATACCCACGGCGAATACAGACCTAGGATCCAATACCGACCCAGCTCTGAGATCGACATTCGCAATATAAGGTAAGTGAATACATATCTGAGTTTGAATACAGAGCCAGGTCTGACATCGACGTTCGATGTAAACCGACGGCGAATACAGACCTAGGAGCGAATACCGACCCAGCTCTGACATCGACAATCAATGTATTCCGACGGCGAATACAAACCTAGGATCGAATACCGACCCAGCTCTAACATCAACATTCGCAAAATAAGGCCTGTGAATACAGACCTGAGTTTGAATACAGTCCCAGGTCTGACATCGACATTCAATGTATACCCACGGCGAATACAGACCTAGGATCGAATACCGACCCAGCTCTGACATCAACATTCGCAAAATAAGGCCTGTGAATACAGACCTGAGTTTGAATACAGACCAAGGTCTGACATCGACATTCAATGTATACATACCCACGGCGAATACAGACCTAGGATCGAACACCGACCCAGCTCTGAGATCGACATTCGCAATATAAGGTAAGTGAATACATATCTGAGTTTGAATACAGAGCCAGGTCTGACATCGACGTTCGATGTAAACCGAGGGCGAATACAGACCTAGTATCCAATACCGACCCAGCTCTGAGATCGACATTCGCAATATAAGGTGCGTGAATACATATCTAAGTTTGAATACAGAGCCAGGTCTGACATCGGCATTCGATGTATACCCACGGCGAATACAGAACTAGGATCAAATACCGATCCAGCTCTGAGATCGACATTCGCGAAATGTGGTTGGTGAATACAGATCTGAGTTTGAATACAGAGCCAGCTCTGATATCGGCATTCGATATGAACCGACAGCGTATACAGACCTAGAATCGAATACCGATCAAGCTCTGACATCGACATTCGCAATATAAGGTGCGTGAATACATATCTGAGTTTGAATACAGAGCCAGGTCTGACATCGACATTATATGTATACCCACAGCGAATACCGACCTAGGATGCAATACCGACTTAGCTGTGAGATCGACATTCGCGAAATGTGGTTGGTGAATACAGATCTGAGTTTGAATACAGAGCCAGCTCTGACATCGGCATTCGATATGAACCGACAGCGAATACAGACCTAGGATCGAATACCGATCCAGCTCTGAGATCGACATTCGCAATATAAGGTGCGTGAATACATATCTGAGTTTGAATACAGAGCCAGGTCTGACATCGACATTCGAGGTATACCCACGGTGAATACAGACCTAGGATCCAATACCGACCCAGCTCTGAGATCGACATTCGCGAATTGTGGTTGGTGAATACAGATTTGAGTTTGAATCAGATCCAAGTCTGACATCGACATTCGATGTAAACCGACATCGAATACAGACCTAGGATCGAATACCGATCCGGCTCTGAGATCGACATTCGCTAAATAAGGTTGGTGAATACCGAGCTGCGTTTGTATAGAGAGCCAGCTCTGACATCAAAATTCGATGTATACTGACGTCGAATACAGACCTGCGGTCGAATACCGGTCCAGATATGAGATGAACTTTGCTAAATAAGGATGGTGAATACAGATCTTAGTTGGAATACAGATCCAGCTATGACATCGACGTTCGGTGTATACAGCCGGCTAATCAAGACCAAGGGCCGGTGAATGCAGGTCTCGGGTTGAATACAGAGTCTGAGATCGACATTCGTTGTATACCGACGGCGAGTACAGACCTACTATCGAATACCGACCCAGTTCTGAGATCGACATTCGCAATATAAGACCGTTGAATACTCAGCTGAGTTTGAATACAGACCCGGCTCTGACATCGACATTTGCAAAATATGGCCGTTGAATACCGAGCTGAGTTTGAATACAGAACTAGGCCTGACATCGACATTCCATTGATCTCGAAGGCTAATGCAGACCAATGTTTGAATAATGATCCCGCTCTGAGATCGACATTCAATATATTCCGATGTCTAATGCACACCAAGGTCCGAATGCAGACAGAGTGCAGACCTAGTGCAGACCGAATGCAAATCAGCTCTGAGAGCGACATTTTTTTACATCGGGCATAGCCTCTATTTGCCAGTCTGCGTTCTGTTGAAATATGGAGTACAAATGAGTGCCTTCACCCGGGTCGCCAGATTAGAAGAAAAGTGCTTTAACCACTAAACCTCGGAAACAATAATTCGATATATACCTATATCGAATGCAAAACCAGGTCCGAATGCAGACCTAGCTCTTACATTGACATTCGATATATACCTTCTGCACAAACAGGCCCTAGGTTGAATATAGCTCCGACTTAAGCAGTATGCAGAACTTACTTTGAATCTTTGTGTTCCGTTTGAACAACACAGAGCTTAAAACAACAGTTTACGTTTTTCTTCTCTGACCGATTTGAATCAGACGCACTTGACACCTTTTTTGGTCGTATGATGTCTTTCTTGATAGGGTGCCAAAACTTCTACGAGGGATGTTCAATATACAATATTACAGTGATCATAAAAAACTACAAGGCGTCATAATTGCTTTAAATAATTTCAAACCCATTTTGTACTTTGTGGTTGTCGTCCATTTTACACACACCACCGGGAGTGATTACTCGAACCTTGCCGATCACAACACCATGCACTGGTACATTTTCGGATGGATGAGGATCAACTTTAATGTCAAGAATATTTAGCTAAAATAAAAACAACTCATGTTCCATTCCATGAGGACAACTTTTGTGCTAGTACACTATTATTCCTCATAACATATCTCATATTTAAACGACCAGGTTTCCATAGTGTATTGACTACTTCTTATTTTAGTCTTGTAGGCCTAGTATACAAGTATCATTACATTTGCAAAATGTTCGGTTAGTACATCGCTTATAAATGGGGCACACATCTAATCGTTATCCGATGTCGATCAGCATACCCATTACCTAAGTGGACCGGAGGCCGGACGGACATCGGCTGGTCTTCGTGGAATTGTTGGATTAAATCAGAACGTGGCGTAGGGTCAAAGTGATATTTCCGTGATGATCCAATGTGTTTTTTATGTCCTCAACCGTTCCCGTCCGCCATCCTTTACCAAGGAGCAAATGTTAACCAGCGGCCGATGCTCAGTGTATACGCTATGCCTATACACAGGTTAAATAGTTATGGTATACGGACACCAGCCAGCCAGTGTGACCAATGTATAAGCTAATTTTCTAACTCATAACATGTCGTAATAACCCGATTATCTGCCAAAACGTCACAGCGCAATCAGAAGCTAATCAAGGAAATCTATGGTTAAGATAATAAGAACCATACACATAATTGAACAGTCCTCTTTGTACATGCATATTGTTTGCGCTCTACTAGGCGTTGGTGTCGAAATTCAAGGTCGCAATTATAGTGCAAACACATTAACCTTGTAATCGAACATTCGTTAAAGCATCATTTAACCGTTTACTAATTGTCAATAACTTAAAATGATATTTGTTTCCATCAGCAGAAAGTATTGCGATTATGTACACGGTATACTATAAACACAAATCTAAATATCCAACAAGACACGATTATCTCGAGGAAATTGATACTTGTGCAATATATAGAGGATCTTACATGAGTGTCTTTCTATATTGAATTTATTAAACGAGTTGGATAAAATGATAAAATGCGAGGCTCTACGCGCTCTTGAAAATATTGAATTTTATCACTACACGATGAGATATAAACCATATTCAATCAAAACAATCAAATATCCTCTATGCATAAAATGTGAGAACTAAGTTCATTTGGTTGGACTATAACTGTGGTTTACTTGGTGCATTCATTTCGCGGCAGACCTGTCTTAATGAAGACAAACTTTATAGTACCTGGCCCATATCGTATATAATATATACACAATATGTACGTACATAACAAATTGCAAATAACCTTTGCACAATACATGCTAGCAAATGTAGAGTATGATACATATTATAAAATTCGTAAAAGCTACTGCATTTTGTTCTAGGTGAAATAAAAATAACAATTTTGGCTAGCAATTGTTATGGTAAGGTATGACCTTAACCGATCGAGGTTTGGAAGCGGATCACCGGCGGTACCAGCGCTATGACTGGACTTTGAACAAAATAAGGCAGATTAGTAATCGAAAGGATTGATATACATGTTCATAAAATATACAAAAGTAATCCGATTGATTTCAAATTTGCTCAATTTATGCATTTTATACTTGTTTAACTAGTGATATATCAACACTGATGTTTGAAAAGTCTGAATGGCTTTAGCTGTACAGGAAATCTGCCATGTTCCAAATACTCTTGAAGAGGGCATTTTACTGGTACTATGCCCTATACAGTGTTACTGAATTTTGCTGTTGGACGTGTTAAGTGGGAAAGTCAAATATGTAGCTATTTTAAATATCTAAATATGTTGTTTTTTCACAATGAATTTAATACGAACAACAAAAATAAAACAATGGTGGTAATTTCATGTAAGCAGAATTACATGAAAAGGACAACATGTGTGAGTTTTCTTTTTTTGTTTATAATGAGGGTATAACATTACCCCATCCACTTTTTAAAAGTTAGTGTCGAACATAAAAAGTCTTGTAAAAATATACATGAGGCAAAAAGGATTAAAATCCTCCGACGAAAGAACCATCATGTCATATTCTAGAAATGTTGACATATTCAGAATAAATTAGTGAATAATTCGCTAGTATGCATCCAGTATTCATTAGGATGTATGTGTGGTATTTTGGGTTTCGCGTTTGATTCATTTGTATAGCTATAGTTTAATAATAATTTAGCGGTTTCAAAATTACAGATTGTCATTTATGAGTATAATGGTACATATTCGAATAATATGAATTTAAATCCAATCCGCCTGAATGACATTTGAAAACAACGCTCAGAAACCGTATGAGCCCATATAACATAATTGTATGGCGTTATTATGAGACAAGTGTTGTCCAGTGCAATAAAACATGTCCTGTTTGAATATCAATGAACTGAAAACGCATTCATTTTTTACGAAACCGTTTCCATCTCATTGATATTGACAAATGTCTAGCTGAGAGTAGTAAACCCTCGTAATGAATATCATCTCACACATGGGTCATCAAAATTATGTCAATAAAGTATTCATTGAAAAAGTACATGTGTTTAAACAATTACAAAAATCACCTTTGTCTATATGCACAAAGTTACAATTTTAAATTGTTTCAAACGTCACATGAGTTATGGTGTTATACATACAACTGTATAATGTTTTCACGTCTGCGTCGCTGCATATATAGTACACTAAAGGAACCTTTAGTAACAATCCACAATCCACCCACAGCAAACTTAGGCTATGAGACCAAAGGGAGTCCTAATGTCCCCCGTATTAGGGAATTTTGCTGACAATTATTTTCTGACTGCCCTATGTCTACTGATCAAAAACTACTTTTTTAGTCCTAGAAAATAGTACGTTGCATATTTGTTATTTTACGAGGTATACACCTTATTGAACGAAGAAGTATGATCAGGGTTAAATAAAAGATAATTTTAGATATGTTTTTTCATGACTAGATGTGTGTCAATGTTTTTCTGATATAATCGTTTTCAATCGCCTTTTAATGCTACATATTGCCGTATGATACGTTTACACAGTAAAATACGTTAACATCTAAATCATGATGTGATACAGACAGGATAAAAAAGTCATTACATAGTTTAGTAGATTTTATGCAATATACATATTACTTCAAGGTTTAGTATCAAACATCACAAACATTACTGGAAAATCCCAATGTAATTTACGTTACTAAAATTGTTACTTGATGTACTCTTGGAAGTACATGTTACCCTTATAACCATTCAGTTATTTCTACATTGTAATTACGTTGACGTTCTTATTCCCTTCCTTTAATCAACCACTGCTTTTCTCTATTATATCATGTTTTTGTTCTGCCTACTCAAAATACTAAATTATGCACAAGTGTGACTGTTTTATCATGTCTGTGTCACACCATTGATTCTCCGTTAAATGGACTCATTGTGGAGAGTTAGAAATTAGAAATATTGGAACCATCTTAAATAAGTTAAATGTAATTAAAATGGATTGTTGATGTCAATACTAAACATATGATATCTTAATCAAAGAAATTAAGAGAACTTTTGTTATCTTGTCAAGAAAGAGAACTGTGTATCCGGATGGAGTATTCCAGCCAATCCCAAAAGAACCACCCTGAATAACGACAAGGTATTATGTTAATAAAAAGACTACAAATATAGTCTTGATTAATACAAAACTCATCTTAGTTATATTATATGATAATTTGAACACCGTGATACTCTATTTAAAATGTTTCGAAGCAAGGCTTGAATCACGCACATCCATCCACATAACAAGCAGAAGTTGGCTATGTTAGAGTAATTGTGATAATAATAATATTCCTGAAAGTCTGCGAGTATGCCATGAACAGACGCAGACATATGCAATGGACTCCTAAGAGTTCCTAGAGGCCAAAACTATCATTTTCTCCCATTGGCACCGAAATTCCTGAAAGTCCTCAAGTGTGTCATTAACAGTCGCAGACAGATGCAGTAAGCTCCTAAGTGTTCCTAGAGGCCAAAAATGTCATTTTCTCAATTGGCAACAAAGTTCCTGAAAGTATGCGAGAGTGTCAGAAACAGTCGCAGACCGATGCAAAGGACTCCTATGGAGAACAAAAGTGTCATTTTTGTCAATTTGCACCAACATTCAGGAGAGACTGCAATGGGTGTCCGAAACAGTCGCAGACCGATTGAATGGACTCATAAAGGTCCCTTAAGGTCAAAAATACCATTTTCTAAAAAGGCACGAACATTCCTGAAAGTCTATGAGTGTGTCAGACCGTCGCAGACCGATGTAATGGACTCGTAAGGGTCCCTAGATGCCAAAAATGTGATTTGTTCAATTGGCACCAACATACCTGAAAGTCTGCGAACATGTCAGAAACATTCGCAGACCGATGCAATGGATACCTTAGGGCCTCTAGATGTCAAAAATATCATTTTCTGAATTGGCACCAAAATTCATGAAAGTCTGCGATAGTGTAAAAAAACAGTCGCAGACCGATGCATTTGACTCCTAACAGACCTTAAAGGTCACACATATAAAAAAAATTAAATGGCACCAAAATTCCTGAACGTCTGCCAGATATAGTCGCAGACTGATGCCATGAAATCCTAAATCTAATGTTGATGTCAGAGCTGGCTTTGTATTCAAACTCAGATCTGTATTCACTAAGCTCATTTCACGAATGTCGATCTCAGAGTTGGGTCGGTATTTGAAGTCGTATATTGCGAACATCGATCTCAGAGCTGAATCGGTATTCGATTCTAGGTCTGTGTTCGCTGTCGGGTTACATCGAATTTCGATGTCAGACTTGGATCTGTATTCAAACTCAGATCTGTATTCACTAAGCTCATTTCACGAATGTCGATCTCAGAGCTAGATCGGTATTCGACCCTAGGTCTGTATTCGCCGTCGGTATTCGTAGAATGTCGAGCTGGCTCTGTATCCAAGCTTAGATATGCATTGACCCAGCTAATTCCGCGAATATCGATCTCACAGTTGGGTTGGTATTCGATCATAGGTCTGTATTCGCTGTCGGCTCACATCGAAATTCGATGTCAGACCTGGATCTGTATTCAAGCTCGGTAGTCACAGGCCTTAATTTGCGAATGTCGATCTCAGAGCTTGGTCGGTATTGGAACCTAGGCCTGTATTCGCCGTCCGTATACATTGAATGTCGATGTCAGACCTAACACTGTATTGGAACCTAGGTCTGTATTCGCCGTGGGTATACATTGAATGTCGCTGTCAGTTGAGTCGGTATTCGATCCAAGGTCTTTATTCGCCGTCGATATACATCGATTGTCGATGTCAGGGCTTGGTCGGTATTCGATCCTAGGTCTGTATTCGCCGTAGGTATACATCGAGTGTCGATCTCAGAGCTGGATCGGTATTCGACCCTAGGTCTGTATTCGCAATCGGTAAACGTAGAATGTCGATGTCAGAGCTGGCTCTGTATTCAAACTCACACCTGTATTCACCCGCCTTATTTTGCGAATGTTGATGTCAGAGCTGGGTCGGTATTCGATCCTAGGTCTGAATTCGCCATCGGTATACATCGATTGTCGATGTCAGAGCGGGTCGGTATTCGATCCTAGGTCTGTATACGCTGTCGGTTCATATTGAATGCCGATGTCAGAGCTGGCTCTGTATTCAAACTCAGATCTGTATTCACCAACCATATTTCGCGAATGTCGATCACAGAGCTGGGTCGGTATTTGATCCTAGGTCTGTATTCGCCGTGGGTATACATCGAATGTCGATGTCAGACCTGGCTCTGTATTCAAACTCAGATATGTATTCACAAAAAGAGTATATTAAGTCAGACAGGGAAGGCAGCACTCAACTTAACCAGCCGAGCACAGAAAACATTAAAAACACACAAAGCACAATGCCCAACTAAACAAGCGCAGATCCGCCCAAGTCCAAGCTGTCGAAAAGTATAATAAATTATAACTAGCTGAATGACCCAGTAGAAAAGATACAGCAACCAAAAGGCGGAATGCCTACGCTGAATGACCTAGTAACAACAGTAAAACTGCTGAACTACATAGTTATAGCAGCCTTTAGTCTCAAAGTTAAATAACAGTATTAAAACGTTGAAAGGCCCGTATAGTGGGATGACCTACTAACAAGCTGAATGACCCAGTTTCCACAGCAAAAGGACTATATTGCCCCGCTTTAGCTGTAAGAAATCTTAAAACGAAGAAGTGCCCAACACACTACCGACCAAGAAAATTAAACGCCCCTAGTCTCATTGTTAAAAACTGAATAAAAAAGATTCAGCAAACAAAAGGCAGAAAGCCCACGCTGAATGACCTAGTAACAACAGTAAAACTGCTTATATTGCTAATGTCGATCTCAGAGCTGGGTCCGTATTGGATCCTAGGTCTGTATTCGCCCTCGGTTTACAACGAACGTCGATGTCAGACCTGGCTCTGTATTCAAACTCAGATATGTATTCACTTACCTTATATTGCGAATGTCGATCTCAGAGCTGGGTCGGTATTGGATCCTAGGTCTGTATTCGCCGTGGGTATACATTGAATGTCGATGTCAGACCTGGCTCTGTATTCAAACTCAGATATGTATTCATCCACCTTATATTGCGAATGTCGATCTCTGAACTGGGTCGGTATTGGATCCTAGGTCTGTATTCGCCTTCGGTTTACATCGAATGTCGATGTCAGACCTGGCTCTGTATTCAAACTCAGATCTGTATTCACCCACCTTATTTTGTGAATGTCGATCTCAGAGCTGGGTCGGTATTCGATCCTAGGTCTGTATTCGCCGTGGGTATACATTGAATGTCGATGTCAGACCTTGGTCTGTATTCAAACTCAGGTCTGTATTCACAGGCCTTATTTTGCGAATGTTGATGTCAGAGCTGGGTCGGTATTCGATCCTAGGTCTGTATTCGCCGTGGGTATACATTGAATGTCGATGTCAGACCTGGGACTGTATTCAAACTCAGATCTGTATTCACCCACCTTATTTTGTGAATGTCGATCTCAGAGCTGGGTCGGTATTCGATCCTAGGTCTGTATTCGCCATCGGTCTATGCATTAAACTGTGGATACGTAGCAGTGACGATGATTGTTAAGTCTTTATTACTTCCCTTTGAAATAAATTTTAAATATTCAATGGAAAACTATGGTAAATTTGCAATGTATTTAATTAGAACTCATTTATATTAGTCATTCACTATTAGTTTATAATTAAGAAAGAAATAAAACAGTATGTATTCATGTTGCTTTTACAGATGTCATGCATTTAACAACAAATATAAAGCATGTAAAATATAATGCAATCTTGGTTTCTGGCTGTCAATAATATTGCATCCCAGCTCGGTATTCCCCTCAACGTATTTTGCGAATGACGAACTCAGAGATGGATCTGTATTCACACTTGGATCTGTATTCGCCGTCGGTAAATAATGATTGTATATGTCAGAGTTGGGTCGGTATTGAATCCGAGATCTGTATTCGCCGTCGGTTTACATCGAATGTCGATGTCAGACCTGGCTCTGTATTCAAACTCATATCTGTATTCGCCCACATTATTTTGTGACTGTCGATCTCAGAGCTGGGTCGGTATTCGATCCTAGGTCTGTATTCGCCGTCGCTATACATCGAATGTCGATGTCAGAGCTGGGTCGGTATTGGATCCTAGGTCTGTATTCGCCGTCGCTTTACATCGACATTCGATGTCAGAGCTGGGTCGGTATTCGATCCTAGGTCTGTATTCGCCGTAGTTGTACATCGAATGTCGATGTCAGACCTGGCTCTGTATTCAAACTCAGGTCTGTATTCACAGGCCTTATTTGGCGAATGTTGATGTCAGAGCTGGATCGGTATTCGGTCCTAGGTCTGTATTCGCCGTCGGTGTACATCGAATGACGATGTCAGACCTGGCTCTGTATTCAAACTCAGATCTGTATTCACAGGCCTTATTTTGCGAATGTCGATCTCAGAGCTGGGTCCGTATTCGGTCCTAGGTCTGTATTCGCCGTCGGTGTTCATCGAATGACGATGTCAGACCTGGCTCTGTATTCAAACTCAGATCTGTATTAACAGGCATTGTTTTGCGAATGTCGATCTCAGAACTGGGTCGGTATTCGGTCCTACGTCTGTATTCGCCGTCGGTGTACATCGAATGACGATGTCAGACCTGGCTCTGTATTCAAACTCACGTCTGTATTCACAGGCCTTATTTTGCGAATGTTGATGTCAGAGCTGGGTCTGTATTCAAACTTAGGTCTGTATTCACTGGCCTGATTTTGCGAATGTTGATGTCAGAGCTGGGTCGGTATTGGATCCTAGGTCTGTATTCGCCGTCGCTATACATCGAATGTCGATGTCAGAGCTGGGTCGGTATTGGATCCTAGGTCTGTATTCGCCGTCGCTTTACATAGAATGTCGATGTCAGAGCTGGGTCGGTATTCGATCCTAGGTCTGTATTCGCGGTAGTTGTACATCGAATGTCGATGTTAGACCTGGCTCTGTATTCAAACTCAGGTCTGTATTCACAGGCCTTATTTGGCGAATGTTGATGTCAGAGCTGGGTCGGTATTCGGTCCTAGGTCTGTATTCGCCGTAGGTGTACATCGAATGACGATGTCAGACCTGGCTCTGTATTCAAACTCAGATCTGTATTCACAGGCCTTATTTTGCGAATGTCGATCTCAGAGCTGGGTCGGTATTCGGTCCTAGGTCTGTATTCGCCGTCGGTGTACATCGAATGACGATGTCAGACCTGGCTCTGTATTCAAACTCAGATCTGTATTCACAGGCCTTATTTTGCGAATGTCGATCTCAGAGCTGGGTCGGTATTCGGTCCTAGGTCTGTATTCGCCGTAGGTGTACATCGAATGACGATGTCAGACCTGGCTCTGTATTCAAACTCAGATCTGTATTCACAGGCCTTATTTTGCGAATGTCGATCTCAGAGCTGGATCTGTATTGGCCACTAGGTCTGTATTAGCTCACCTTATATTGCCAATGTCGATTTCAGAGCTAGCTCTGTATTAGCACCTAGGTCTGTATTGAATGTCGATCTTCGATTAACGATCTCAGAGCCAACTTCACACACCTGTACTAGTATGTTAATCACCGACTCTGAGCAACTGATCAGGGTAAGTACGTATACGTATTCGCAAATTGTGTAATCAGTAGTTCATATTTTCATAATGTAGATTGTAGATTAGGTACGACTAATGGAAAGATCTTTCAACTATCTTACGTAACCAGCTTCATTACGATAATTCAAATTTAGGTTATCGTACATGATACGAGAGCTTTAAAAATGGCGGGTATCTAATTCTCAACTAAATATCTGCGCATTGTGCGTAGCAATATTTCCCGAAAACTACATGCTTGAATATCACATTTAACATTTTGTACTCAATATGTTATTACAAAACATCAAACTTATATAATTATTTAACATCCTCCATACATTACAAGCGAAAGTACAAAAGCCGACATATAAATAAGTAATTCTTTAACTTGTATTCCATTCATCATACTAATTATGTACACCCAGCACAGCGGAAATATACATGTACGTGAGGTGTTCCAGAAATAATAGGACTTTTATCATAGCAGCGCGCGGTAAATCAGAAATTCAGAAAAGTAATTTGGTGAAAAACATTGCATCTACCACTGATAAATATGCGAAATATCAAAGCAATTAGTTGAAGAATAAAAAAATCTATTAAACATTAAATATACTATGTGCCATGGTGGCGGGTCGCGCCTTGACGTTATGATGACGTCGCCTATCAAACACAGGACCAAACGTTACCCTTAATGTTTTATATATAGTCATCCTGACTTTCAAAACAGATCTGGTGTCACTGTGTCCAATGATTAAATGTTACAGTGATGTTAAAAATTGTTCTAACATTGTACGAACGGTGTATATCAACGTCAAACTACTTATTCTGTGACTTGACCTGTGTTCAATCCGCCATCTGTTAACAAGTTGTGCCAGCAGGGCATGAATGGATGCTGGATGCCATTACATTCTGCTTATTTAATTATTTCAATGGTTTGCATTATTGGTTTTTCCAATTTATACCATAATTTAACAATCGCGCGCTTTCTAGTTTTTGACGTTGACGTCGTTTCGTCCATGATGCGCTTTGATATATACATTTGTTTACTCGGTTGTGATTATAAACAAACTGCGATTTCTTCATAAGTTTGCATGCACTCGTCAGTGACATTGAGGAAATACCACATAATTTGCCAATATTATTTATCCAGTGGTTACTGAGACATTCACGTGTTGAGTGTGGTTAGTAATGAAAATGTGCAGTGTGATCCGCCTGTGTGCTACATGCTTTCTATGACAACAATTTGTATATACATGACAAACAAATTCTGTTGCTGCCAGTATATAAGGCATAAAATGCTTCACAAATGCGATTTATTTCGTTAAAATGCAAGTGTTGACTACGAAGTTATTAGAGAAGTCCTATTATTTCTGGAACACCCCTCGTATATCCGAAATTCGTTAGATTTTGTAATTTTCGAATTAAATAAAAATCATACAACATTAAATTTGTATACACCAGGGAAGCTTACGCGATTTGATTGCGTTTGTATTTTCAAATCACCCAAATTTCGCAGTCAATTACGGCGGTCATTGGAGCTCTCAAGTTTCCCTCGAATCAATTATGTACGGTATTAACTTGTTGTTCCGCCAGCATTAGGTAACTTCTCTATTTTGATTTTTACATTAGTTGAAATGAAGTGACCATAAACTTTTCAGCACATTACTTTCGCGATAATACACGCATGTTATAGTTGCAGCAGCACAGGTACTGCAAGAAGAGGCCTTCGGCTATGGCGTTCCATTTTGGTCAAAAGTCTGTTCATGCCAACGGTAAACTATAATATGTACGTGCACGTATATATAAGCGATTATAAGTATCATATTGTACGTGCACGTATATAATTGTACGTGTACGTATATTTTCGGGTATAAATTATACGTACACGTATATATCTACGCGTGCACGTATATTAATTAATCTACTCTGACCAATGGAAAAGCCCGTTTCATCGCGGTATTTTATTCACCAACACACCACCATATAGTTTTTTTCTTTTAATTACTTTATAATTTAGCACGTTTGTTGATATAATTAATGTGTAAATTCAATTTAGAAATATTAGGGTGGTAAGAGCGTCAAAGTTTCAATAATGGCGGTGTGTATGAATAATTATTAAGCGGACTAAAGTTCTGTGGTGTTATTTTTAATGTACTCAATCAAATATACTTATTATGGAGGTGGGAAATATGAACAAGATAGTAATAACCTGTCCAGGAAACTTTTTTATAACAATGGATCCATATTATCTAGAGCACAGTTTGTTCAGCAGCTATGGGATAATTAATACACTAGTAGTTTTTAAGGCACATTTATTTTGCGAGTGTATCGAGCGTGACTAAGATGTATGCATAATATATCACCCCGTCCTTAAATTGAGAGCAGCGGACCCTTCTGCTTGCCCATATACACCCTTGCAGTATACATGTATGTCATCTGACTGAATAACACGATCTGCATTTAAGTCATGCGAAGTGTCCATTGAGGAAATTATTTTAATCAAATTGACAATCGATGTAAACTTTCGATAAATATTCAAAGAGCATGTGAAGTTTGTAAATGTACACGAATAAACATAACTTTTGTGCAATTATTGTTTTATTGAATCATTCACGTTATGTATCGAAGTAGAAACAAAATTGTGCGACGCAATACGACATTTATAAACGCTCCGAGCTGTACAGCACAGCATTGAAAACAGTTTTTAGCTAGTGTGTATATGCATAAATGTATAGCTTTAAAAAAGAGAATGACATGACTGACATTATCATATGAGTATATTTATGTATTGGACAAGTAATAAACATATCTGTTAAGATATAATGACGGAATATAATAAAATACCATGCTATAATATCTTTTATAATACATGCATTATGTACATGTATATGATTAATACTCAACGATTAAACCCCAATGAGTACACATGTATACATGTATGTACAAGTTATCAAATAGGCCTACATGTATAGTAGCCTTCATACAAACTAAGTCAGAGTATAAAAAAGTACGTATGATACCTCAAATGACGACGAACGCACTGCTTTACTTACCGAGATGTAATCCTAGACTAAGCACAAAACATACGCTTATCTCGGAATATTTTATGAACATATTGACACAATTAGCAACCAATAGTATCCCACACTCTATACAGTACACAGTCAAAATAATACTCGCATCATAATATATCTCATATTCGTAGATTGGAAATGTACGTGGTGTATTCCAAGAGAAGACGAATACCACTCAATACGAGCCAGAGAGCGGCCTGTTGATTCTGTTTCCCAATATTCTAAAAATAGACCAACATCGTTCATACTATGATTGGTACTTTTATTACTGTAATTATGTATATGTTCGGTAATGGCTGTTGCGCAAATACAGACATTGGTCCTTATAATCTTTTATGTCCATTACAAAATTAATTACGTAAAATCATTGCTATTTGTAGAAGATGTGCAAATACAGACTATTTGTGTATGTTACAAAATTAATTACGTAAAAGCATTGATATTTGTAGGCGATCATTTTTTTTATTCTTTCATATCCTTTCCGCTACCAAAGCCTTCTAATGCAGACTGGCCGGGTTGGCCATTTCGGCCTTCCGTAGTTTTCGACCTAAATGCCTTAATTCGGAAATGGGTACACATGCATCCCAGACTAAAGGATATTACGGACCGAATGTCGTGCACAGGTTTTTGGGCCCGCTGGCCCCCTTTGAAGAGGGCTTTGAACGTAGGTTTTCCAAAACTGAAATTACTGGTCAAACCCGCCATTACGGTACGATTTCATGTGGATTTGCATTAACATTTAACGCCAAAAAGTTTCTATTTTTCATTAAAAGAAATATTAGGCTAGACAAAGGGGTCGGGATCAATGCCCTAAAGGGGCCCAAAATTGAGCCTACCAAGCTAAAACAGAGAAGTCTTTCGCGCAAGGGTCACTGTTGCATCGTCATTTCCGGTAACCTTTAGTCGCAATTTTGCCTACTAACACTTTCGGGTCAGTGTGTAGCATCCGGATGTATCGAGTTTTTATCAGTGCGAAAAGTCAATAATGTCACAGGGACGGCGAATAGGGTCTATATGAATTTCTCGTACGCCCCCAAAAAACTCGTGGTAGCGGAAAGAATATGCGAATTCCGTCATAATACGTATAAGACTACTGATTAATTAACTAATTTACTAATTAATTAATGATCTGAAAGATCGAATTCCCAAGCGAATGTATCATAGTCTTAATGTCCTTTGTGTCTTTGTTAAAATACTTTGTGCACACCATAATTACAGTATATGGGAAAACCATACGTTTGCATGTATATATTAATGACAGTATAGCTGATGGTTTACAGGATGTCTTGAAATGTCTTTATCTGACACAACGTAATCTACGTCATAACGGAAATATGTTTAATATCATTTGGTATACAGGATGGTTTCGTTCTTGTCATTGCAGATTATGCATGGAAAGTTTCGTCATTGGTGCAATGTTCTAAATGTTAAAGTCGTCATCGTAATCAGGTCCCAAGCTCATACATATCACATGTGTGTTAATATTGCTTTCAGTTCATGACTATATTGGCCCATTCAATGTAAGTACATGTAATACGTAATGCTGACTGCGTCGTGGCATTTAATACTACACGTATCAACAAAATGTCAAATAGAATTATTTTGTATACATATTACGTAGTTCGTAGATATATACTCATGAAAATCACTTTATATTTGCATGAGCTTTATTTCGCGAGTTTCGGTATATTTACGCTGAATGACGATTTCGCGATGAGTATGAATCGCGAAAACTAGCGGAAAATAAACTACCGCGTATAATACCGGGTTTACTGTACGCAGGAGGTCCTAGTCTCAATGATTACGTCGCTTACGAGAACGTGGTAGTTGGTTGAAAGCTGAAAGACTGTGGCAAAAAAGTCCTAAATAATTGCGTTATAAGACACCAATGAATATTTTGTTATCAGTTATGTAAGGTTGTATGGAAATACAATATGACGTGCATAATCATGTTCAGTTGGTGCATTTTGTCAGGCAAAACGATAACAAACAGTTTAGCAATCTAATCACCATGTCACGTGACTCAGTAACCAATTAATATTTTGTGTCAAATTTATGGAACGCCGCAACTGCCTTATGTGGAGGTTATATCATTATGTGTGTTGGCTCCATTAATATATGTGACCATTTTATCATAACATAATAATATAGCCACCGCATGATGATAGATCTATCAGTGACATATATTGATGTAGCCAATGCATATTATGATAAAACGGTCACATACTAGAAACTATAATTATCAGAGGCTCTTCAGTCGGAGTACTGTAATCAAGTTATTTTTTATTTTTGTAGATTTTCATCAAAACTACACATGTACACATATACCTAGTTTAGCCTATATAATATAGGTTGCAAAAGATAACTGTAGCCTTTGTTTACGAATAAATAGGACAATACTTGGCATTTCTGGTGTTTATTTTAATTGATTCTCTTGCATAATCATTTTTTAAAAATATATTTTATTTCAGACTTTGTCTGAAACAAACTGCCAGTTAGCCGTGCAGTGTTTGTATGTTTGCAGTGTTCATTAGTAAACTAAGGTTCTGTTCGTTGTATAGTGTAGTGTTTAGTGTTTAATGTCAAGACATAGTACAATTAACACACTATCAGACACGACAGGGTAGGGAACACGAACATTTGTATACGCAAAATTAAGTTGGTTTACAGTGTATTGTTATAACAAACACACATAATGATGAAATGGTCACATGATAAAACGGTGTTCCATACACAGTATTTTCTTTTGTATTCGTTTTGGAGTTAGTATATTAAGTAGAACGACTAATTATTTTTATCGGTCCATGTGTGTTAAATTGTAGATACTATTCATTTCGGCACCAGCGTCCAATATACTGAGTAAAGTAAGTATTGAATCAACAAGCACTTCAATCTGAGCAAAATCTCAACTGTAATGTTGGCACTTATCTTTGAACTAATTTCAATACGACAGTGGTGATTTGTACTTGACCTCAAACACAAATAACGTTACTTACTTGGGGAGCGGTGACCAAGAGTTAGTGCGCGCGCTTCGTGGTCGAGAGGTCCTGGGTTCAACCCCCGTCTGGACCACTGCCTAATTTCTCTGAACAAGAATAACCCACATACGTTACTCGACTTAGGTGTGAATGGGAACTCGTGTGGGCGTTGTCTGAACATGTCGATAATCCTGGGCGCCGCAGATCGATGTTGGCTTCACACCCACCAGGGAGATTCGAACGCAGGTTTCCTCATGTAGCCTAATGACCAGGGAAAGTTAAAGTGTCAAAGGGTGGCTGAATGGCTGAACTGCTGAAAGCAGCCCTCGAAAATTGGTAACTTAACTTTTAAATTAACTTGCTTACATAGGCCCTCCACCCCTCCCGGGTATTGGCCGTCATCAGTGGTCTTCTAGAGTGCTCTGCCTTTGGTTGTTCTTTCCATTTCTGTCCACGTGAGTCCCAGTTTTGTCATATCCCCCTCAACGTCTCGGCACCAGGTGTTTCTTGGGAAGTTGGGAATAGTGTTAGTGTCGTTTATTGTTGTAAAAAGATATATTTCAATGTCAGTTTGGCTCAAAATCGGCATCATGAAATTCAAACACTTACTATGTGTTTATAACAGATACATCGCCTTAAAATTTGTGATGTTGGAATTTAGGAGCATGCTAGTCATCTCCGATAACTACTAAATCGTTATTCGAATGCAATAATTAACCCAGTCCATACCATTTATTTAACTTATAGTCTAGGAGCTGGTGACGAGAATTTCAATTTTCATTTACCCCATCTGGTAGAAAACGTCTGTTGGTATTTTCGAATAATATAGACATTCAGGCTTTAGAAAAAGGTGGATGCCAGATCTGAAAGTGGTGCAGATTTTTTTAACAGGGGCAACAACTCTTGCTATCCAAGAAATTTACGAAACTACCCGGTAACCTATGTTCTAGTGTGGAGTTTTTGTTTATATATGTATTGCCATATATTTGCATGGATATTGTTCATTTGATAATATACATCAAAAGTACATACAACCCGGTCCAGTTTGAGGTCAAGGTCAAGGTCAGTGTAAGGTCAAAGTGAGAAAAATAGCTGAAAATGAATATTTGCTCTATATTTTTCTTTGTGTAGCATGTGTTTTCAATTCAATTTGGTTATAAAAATGATAGTTATGTTCGTAAGTACATATTCTGTCATTATAGGCCATTTGTTCGATTTAAAATATAAAAATATTGTCAAAACAGCCATTTTATGCAAATGCATGTTGGCCGAAATGGCAATCTTACGAAGACCCCTGGCATTCTGTGATCTTATGTGATTTCTTTGTTTACGTATGTAGTGTCTTATATTTACATTTATATTATTCATATGGTTAAATGCATCAAATGGACATACGCCTAAAACAAATGTGAGGTCAAGATCAAGGTCATTTCAAGGTCAAAGTGAACAAAATAGTTGAAAAAAGTCAAAAATGAGATTTCCTCTCTATTTTTCTTAATATAACATGTGTTTTAAATTGAATTTAGGTTATTAAAACGATAGTTGTGTTGGTAAGTAAATATTCTCTAATAATAAGCCATTTGATTAATTAAAAATGTATCATTTTTGATAAAAACCCAGTCATTTTATGCTTTCCGAGCTGGCATTCATACGAAAACCCCTGGCATATTATGACCTTATGTGATTAGTTTGTTTACGTATGTAGTGTCTCATATTTGCATGAATATTATTAATTTGCTTAAATTCATCAAATAGACATACACCTTAGACCAATATGAGGTCAAGGTCAATGTCATATCAAGGTCAATGTGAAAATATTAGCTAAAAAATTACAAATTGATATTTCCGCTCTACTTTCCTTATTTTCGCGTATGTTTTAATTCAATTTTGTTTGTGAAAGTGATAGATGTAGTGGTTAGCAGATATTTTCTCATTATAAGTTATTTGTTTAAAATATATGTTAAAAATTGGTAAAACTGCCATTTAACGCAAATGCACGCTGATCGAGATGGCATTCTTTAATTGCTAGCTGCTTTCAAATACTATAATTATAAGTTTTATTTCTGTCAGTATTATTAAATATTAGTATGAACATTGTTACATTACTAAATGTCTTACTCTTAAGTGGATATAAAATGCTGACCACTTGAAGGTCAAGGCCAATGTCATTTCAAGGACAAATTACAAATGCTTGAACAATTAAGTTTTGTCTCATTTGTTCGTTACATGTAATATAAAGCACTTTGGACACTGTATTTTGTTTGTAGTTTGTATATTTAGGTGTGTAATTCTTTTAGCTGGGAACATTATGTCACCATCTTTGACGAGGGAGTATACTGCTTTACACACGCCGGTCTGTCGGTCTGTATGTCGGTTATGAAGATCACACGGTTTCTGAGTAATACCCTACCAATCCTTGGTACTAGGATCCTCACCCTTGACAAATTTTATAGAACAGTAGATGAATTTCATTGGTTATGAGGTCGGTAAGTCGAAGTAATGGTCTCTGTACCCCTTGAGGTCTGATATGGATTTGTCGGTACTAGATGCTGGTGTGTATCCGATTGGCCTTGGCTGACTGTACACGATGGTGTTGAGTATCTCACAGGGCCTGTGATATCTGCATTTAGCGACGATTAGTAACCCTAATGATCTGGTATATTTGGCTGCACTGGGTGGTGATCCTAGAATTACTGTACAATGTATTAGTGAACACCCAATAGGGCATGGGATAGCTCTACACAATGATAGTGAGTACTCTCATAGGCCATACGTACATGTACTTTGCCGTGACGTATCTCCAATAAGGCCAGATGTATGGCAGTACTAATTGGTTGTGAGTATCCCATTTGGCATTCTATAGCTGAACTCTTTGGTGGTACGTAAAATCCAGAATGACTGTACCAGTGATAGGTAGGTACCACCACTAAGTAAAATTTTCATTGTGATAGGAGAACATATGAATTTGATAAATAGGTAGAGAAATTGTTAACTTACTTTTTACACCCTGTATATACCAGGCTTTGTTAACTTTCACACAGTATCAAACAATTTTAGACTCTAATCCGATGAATGGCGATACCAGTCCATGTAAAGTACTCAGCATGACTTTGAATAGCTGTACTTGCCAATTGTGAGTACCAAACATGACGTGTGATTGACTCTACTCCTATGTTGGGACCACTCCTTACGGCCTGGTATGATCGCAAATGTGCGGTATCTATCGCGCAGGACCTTGTGTGTCTGTACCCTGTGGTGGCGAATACCTTTAAGGGTCTATGATGCCTGCACTTGGTTGTGATTAGTATCCTGTAGGACCAGGGACGACATAATTATGTGATGATGTGTACAATACTTTCGCTGTTTGATGGCTTCTAGAGTATTATATCGTGGTGTATAACAAAATACAGCCTTAGATGCTTATACTCGGCGTTGGTACTACTTAGTCTGGGATGACTACATGTATATACAGTGGTTAGTAGTGGTTAGGAACTGGGGTTGCACGAGTAAATTCCTTAGGACCCGGTTTGTCAGTACTTGGTGGTGATGAGTACCACAACAACTTGGTGCGGTTGTATTCAGAGGTAGTGACAACAGTGTAATATATATGGCTGTTGTGTGTGGTGGTCATTTCATTGTATACAGCTATGTATGTTTATACTCTGTTCTGTTGGTTACCAAACAGGGACTTATAATTAAAGACGCATTCACTGTCAAACTTGCTGCTTTACGTAGTATGTACCCGATTGGCATGTGATAGCTGCATTCAGTAATGGTTACGTGTCCGGCATGAGATGAACACATTATTTAGTGATGACATAGGCATGGAATGGATATACTTTGTTGTGTTGAACATTAGTACCTAAATTTGCTTTCGGTGTCTTTACAATATAGTGATATGTTGTATGTAACTAGGGTCTAGATGTATTCTTAGGTATTATTCAGTACATTACGGTCTGGGATGATAATATTCTCATGTGGTAAATACCTTCTTTAGTATAGGATGTCTGTATATTACAGTGGCCGCGAGTGGCATACATGTATGTCCATGAGATGCATATTCCTTGCAGTGATGTGTAGCCACATTGTGCTTCTGATACCTGTACCTTGTAATGATGCGTACCACATTGTGTCTTTAATGTATTTACCCTGCATTGGTGTTTACCACATAGGCCCCGAGATGTCCTTACCAGCTGGCAGGGATTTGTACCGCATAGGGTCTAAGATGCATGTACTTAGCATTGATGCTTACCTCATGAGGCATATGACTTATATACTTACCAGTGATACCCTGTAGGGCATGGATGGCTGAATTATGTTGTGGTGGGTATCACATCAGGCCTGATATCTCTGCACATTGCAGCGGTGAATATATCATTGCCCAACGGGATAGTTGTATTATGTGCTGGTACGCACGCCGTTGGGTCTACGTGAATTTTTATAATAGTAACAGTGTTTTAGATAGCTACGAATAGAAGATGATAGTGGGTTTTCTTAAGGGTCTGGGAATCCTATATATACCTAGGTTTATTAATACATGTAGTTTGTATCATTAAGTATCAGACCCCTCTGAGTCAATGGTGTATATAAAGGATTAGCGGCTGTTACGAAAACAGATAACTGGTTGTTTTAACTATAATGAGTAGTGTATACATGCGTGGACTTCATCACATGGTCGTTTAGTCAGGTTCATGTAAAGCCAATTGCAATTTTATACAAAGTGAGGCAAATCAAAATTGCATGAACAATTAAATGTACTGTTGACCTAAGATGACATTGATCATGTCAATACATTAAGGGAACATTCTACAAATAATATAAAGTCCATAATATCTATACAAATATATGATCATATCATTATAAATATATGTCAATTTTGAATGAAAACGACTAGTACTACGAATGCAACAATACCAACACCCTGATACGTAAAATAGCTATTTTAATAACATTTGTAATTAAACAAATAACCTTTACTTATAATGAAAAGAGAATATGTTCTAACCCACACATTTTTTATTTTCATAACCAAACTTTATTCAAAACATATGCCAGAATAAGAAAAATAAAGAGGAAATATCAATGTTTAGCTTTTTTTCACATATTGACCTTGAAATGACCTTGACCTCAAATTGGTCTAAGGTGCATGTCCATTTGACGAATTTAATCAAATTAATAATATTCATGCAAATATGAGACACTACATACGTAAACAAACTAATCACATAAGGCCATAATATGCCAGGGATTTTCGTATGAATGCCATCTCGGAAAGCATAGAATGACTGGGTTTTTTTAAAAAATGATACATTTTTAATTAATCAAATGACTTATCATTAGAGAATATTTACTTGCCAACACAACTATCATTTTAATAACCTAAATATAATTCAAAACCCATGTTATATTAAGAAAAATAGAGAGGAAATCTCATTTTTGACTTTTTCAACTATTTTGTTCACTTTGACCTTGAAATGACCTTGACCTTGACCTCACATTAGTCTTAGGCGTATGTCCATTTGATGCATATAACCATATGAATAATATAAATGTAAATATAAGACACTACATACGTAAACAAAGAAATCACATAAGATCACAGAATGCCAGGGGTCTTCGTAAGATTGCCATTTCGGCCAACATGCATTTGCATAAAATGGCTGTTTTGACAATATTTTTATATTTTAAATCAAACAAATGGCCTATAATGATAGAATATGTACTAACGAACATAACTATCATTTTTATAACCAAATTGAATTGAAAACACATGCTACACAAAGAAAAATATAGAGCAAATATTCATTTTTAGCTATTTTTCTCACTTTGACCTTACACTGACCTTGACCTTGACCTCAAACTGGTCCATGTTGTATGTACTTTTGATGTATATTATCAAATGAACAATATCCATGTAAATATATGGCAATACATATATAAACAAAAACTCCACACTAGAACATAGGTTACCGGGTAGTTTCGTAAATTTCTTGGATAGCAAGAGTTGTTGCCCCTGTTAAAAAAATCTGCACCACTTTCAGATCTGGCATCCACCTTTTTCTAAAGCCTGAATGTCTATATTATTCGAAAATACCAACAGACTTTTTCTACCAGATGGGGTAAATGAAAATCCATTTTAAGCCTCTTTTGAAATCTGGCTCCTGGACTATTAGTAACTACAGAATAGAATGACTGTGTTTCTTAAAACACTAGCCCGTTTCATTACATATACAATGTTCTGTAATTATATGACCTTGCCAAGGATTCTATCTTTTCTGAAAGCAATAATTTGAGTTAAAATCTGCGAATCCACTTAATAGTCAAGAAGTTTCAACAAGCAGCTATTATCTGATGAATTATCCATTTAAAATGATGCAATTCTAGAGACATGGGGCAATATTTTACCGAACAGTCTCAGCACAACGATATCTTGTAATTTATATAATTGTTCTGATCCCAATACATCAATAACTACAAGCCAACAATTTGGTGACAATAACATTGCAATTGTTTGCCTGTTTTCCCGAATTCCAGACTGCTGTGATATGTTTCCTCACTACTATAGGGACATTGTGTTTTTGGTGGACATCGATACATCGTTAAAGCCATCAATATGCGGGCAATTTCCGTAAGTCAAGGAGATTTCTTTAACCGGTCGTTTGTATGCAAACGTATTGATGAAACGAAATGATGTTCGTCTATGGAGAAAGCGATTTAAGCCCACAATTTATACAAAATCGTTGACTTTGTGACACTACAATTCTTATGTAAATTGCTCTCAGAAATGTTTCAGTAAGTTAGCGAACAATGTGCCTTTGTATTTGCCTCTCTATCGTACTCGGATGAATGTATTTAAAAATACCAAAGACCTAAATATGCAAAGATTGGAAAATGTACCAAATCTCACAATATCTCGCGGCAGTCTTCTGAAATCTCGCGAAATCAAATTTGATCTTAATAACTTATATCTCCTGTTGTAGTGTACATAGGCAAAAACTAAAACGTTTATGCAATAGATTTATTATTCAGCTTTGAAATGATACCTAATTTATTGAAATTAGTCAAGAAATAAAACAGGAAACCTACAAGAGCCAGACCTACTCTCAGTTTAATGGAAATTCCAATTTTATCAGAAAATGCCCAATTTGTCTCATTCAAACAAAAAAAATCTGAATTCTATAAGAGGTATAAAAAAAGTTACATCATGCAGTAGAAGAAACTTAGCTATTGAAAATGAGATATTGGTCGTTCAAAACGGATGATAAACAAAAGCGTTCATGCAAAATAACAGAATCTGCTGCGTGTTATTTTGTATTTTCTCTCAATGTTCAACTGAGTGTCCAATCTGTGTATATTTAGGTCTTTGAAAGTACACGTACAAGATAAGATAAGATAAAGTTTATTTCCAAGTGAATTACAGACAGACTCTAATGTATTGAAATAATAACAATTATAATAACCATGATCTTCTAAAATAAATAAGGCTGGATTCTGTTTTTTATATCACAAATAAATGAAGCTTTATGTCTTAAAAAGTCATACATCCGATCATGCACTTGACATAATAATTACTTTATTTTACGAGTAGACTCATTTGACAATTAAAGTAAATGGCAATCTTCCATGAGATCCTCAACAATAAACAGTTGAACAAGAACACTAGTACATAAAATGAAAAAGGCATAATGGCAATTTGGCCCATATGACGTCCACACTATCATAATTTTATATATAATTGGGGAATTTCATAAAAGAGTTTCAGTGAAAGGATGTGCGAAACCGATATGTATGGAATCTACAATAAAAGGAAGGTAAAAATCAAAATGCTAATCAATTAAATTTATAATTAATCACTATCAAGCTTAATTAGATATAGAGACATCATAAGAGCCAGCATATCTTATAATAGTCCGAGAGCCCACGCACTTTTATTGCAACGAAGGAGGCCAAAAGAAGTTTGTACCTATTTTGAAAGATTATTTCATATGCTATATGAAAACCCATTTCTTAAGTGTCAAAGCCGTGTATACCTACATTTTTTTCACATTTTTGTATTATGGGGTGAATGAAAAAAAAGCATAAATTCCTAAGGGGGTAGGGGTAGCTTTATGTCTAATAAAAGACGAAAACAATGTTCAATGTGGACAATTATTGCCAAATTTGAACGAACACATAATGGGAAACACTTTAAATATAAAAAAAACCATAACCTTGACTTTCAATTATGATGTAAATAGGGGTCAAAGGTCAACAATATGATAAAACCCATAGAAGTTATACAAATGCCCCAGTATACTTTTTCATCAAATTTCACATTTTCCTTCAAATTCAATATATTGCACATAATTTTATTCCTTTATGTATACTGAATTTAAAATGTTATATAATTGATAAGAAAATATCCGCATTTCCCAAACAAGACATGCTTGTATCATATAGGTGCAAATTGAATCAATTGAAAAATAGCAGTATTTTGAGGGTATGCTTAGTTTTACTTCTACCATTGTTTCTATTGGTCAGTAACAATAGCATTGATTGAATATTGTTTTTATATCAGGTAATATGAATATTCCATCGCTCATTAAATAAGTCAAATAATTCAACTCTTTTACATGTACAAAAGGTCAAAGGTCAAATATATAGAACAATAAATAAAAGTAGAGTAAAAAGGCAAATATGTGATATCTGTATAAGTCTGAGAACCCACATACTTTTTTCCAATGAAAGAGGCCAAAAGAAGTTTGCATATATTTTGAAAGAATAGTTCATAGCCTATCTGACAACCAATATTTAAGTGTCCAAGTCGCGACTATCTATGCTCGTTTGCGCATTTATATGCCATGAGGTCATTCTGAAAATCTGTAATTTGCTGAAGGGGGTTGGACTATGTTTATGTCTACAAATAAAGACAAAATGAACTTAAATGTCAGTAGAATTGCGATATAGGTAGAATACATAATTAGGAAACATTATAACATTACAAATTATAGAATGTCATTTGCAAGTATGTACTATATGGGGGTCAAAGGTCACTGAACTTTTAAACTCTATGAAACTAATGCAATCTTGACCAAACGGTTGTTACGTTAACTTCCATTTTTCTTCAAAATTAATAATTTGTATGTAGTTTCATTCATACATGTATTCTAATTCATAAGAATATATATTTGGTTGAACAAGTAAGTCTAAAGGCACAAGAAAACGATTATTTATCATACTGGTAGCATCACAAAATGGCCATCATATCGAGGAAATGGTCATGTTTATATCTACCATTTATTAACTTGGCAGTCTATGTAGATACATTTTAATAAATAACTGCATATATGTCAGGTCATTTCAGTGAAGCAAAGTTTAACGTGAAAGGTCAAGGTCAAATATGCAGTATAAGGTCAAGGTCAAATACGTCAAAATTAGCCCTGAAATGCGCAATAATTGGTCATTTTTAATGTTTTCTTTCAGTACTAATATTTTATACAAAGTGATTTAGTTTTGTTTGTGTCTAAATTCATTTATATCAATAGTGAATATAGCGAAAGATCCCTGACTTACCTACCCTAATCCGGAACAGCCATAATTCATTGCCGAAACTGTACAGCCATTCTTAGCCCCATTGGCTACTTGCCGCCATGAGGTTCAGCAATCTCGGTATTGGCCATTACGACGACTCCTTTCCTACACATTGTATCCAGTTTTGTACGTCTTAAGATGCACAAAACGCATTTTCATTATCATCAGCTGACAAAATCTATTTATAAAATACGAATCATTATACAAATGTATTATCTTCTCGACCTTTCCTTGTTTTGTCTATCGCTCTTAGGTGTCCATACTAGTCTCAAGAGTGGGTAACCGGGCGACGTTTACATGGGATAACTGAACCTATCAGTGTAACTACCTCATATAGTCTGGAATGACTGAAAAAAGCAGTGTTACATACCCATAGAGTCAGGAGTGTAAAAGATACCACTAGGCCACAAATTTACTTTGAAGTCGTATGTACCCATATGCATATCTGTTAATGTTACATGTAAAAGTCACTCAATGGCTGTCAGTACCCGATAGGACCAGGAATGGGTGTACTTGGGAGTTATGAGTACCGGCAAAGTATTATGAAAGTCAGTATCTTGTGTGTATTGAGTACATGGAACATAGCTGTTCATCATGGGTGTGTCAGGAATAGCTGCACTGGGTGATTGTGGGTATCAAATAGGACCAGGAATTATGTACCAGGTAGTTGCGAGTACCCGGAGTGTAATACATGATATACTACATGATTGTGCACACCCTATAATACCACGGATGAGTTTACATAGTGATTGTGAGTATCCAATAATACCGGGAAAGTCAGTTCATGGTGAGTGTTAGTACCTGAACCTTGTGGTTTGGAGTACCCTCTAGGACTACGAACCGATGCATATATTGGTCATAAATACCCAATACGATCAGCAATGCATGAACATGACGGTTGTTTGTACCCAATAGGACTAGGAATGGATGTACCTAACGGTTACGAGTACCTAATTAGACTAGGACTTTATGAAAAGGTGTCCGTGAATATCTACAAGGACAAGGAATGTATGTAACTAGTGTTTATGAGTGCCAAATAGAACAGGCATGTCTTAAGAAATTGGTGTTTCTAATGGTAACCAGGCTGATCAGGATTAGAAATGTATGCACCTAGTCGATATGAGTATCTAATCAGACAAGGATTGTCTGTATATGGGGGTAATGCTCACCCAATAGGACAATAAATGGTCTCCCCAAGTGGTTATGTGTGCCCAATAAGACCATAAATGTCTCTACAAGGTGTCAATAGGACGACGATTGAAAGCTCCCAGTGGTTGCCGGTACCCAGTAAGGTATGTCCCTAGTGGTTAATAGTGCTTATTTTGAATGGAATGTATGTACATGATGCTGTCAGTATCTAACAGTAACATGCCTTTCTGTAAATAGTGGTTATGTGTACCTAATACGGCCAGGAATGTATGTATATGATAGTAGTGAATACCCAATAGGGCCAATAGTGGCTATGTATAGTGGCTTCGTGTACTCTATCAAACCACTTATGTATGTACATAGTGGTTGTGGGTACCAACTAGGACAATGAATGTATGTATACAGTGGTTATGTGGTTTTAATTAGGCCCTGGTCTGTACATGGTGGTAGTGGGGACCCAATACGACACGATATAGCATCACTTAGTGGTCGAAAGTAACCGACCCAACCAAAAATGTCTGTACATGGTGGTTTTGAGTATTCAATGTGACCAGGAATACGTGTACATGGTAGTTTCGGGTACACAATAAGACTAGGAATGTATCTATGAGTACCCAATAAGAAACGGACTGTATGTACACGGGGGTAGTGATTATCCAATAGCACAACAAATGGTCGCACCTAGCAGTTGTGAGCTCCCAATCAGACGACTAATGTCTGTAAACGACGATTTTGAGTTCCAAATAGGACCAGGAATACATGCATATGGTAGTTATTGGTACCCATTAGGACTAGAAGTGGATGTACCTAGTAGTGATGAGTACAACTATCTGTACACGCTTGTTTTTAACACACCAAATGGACTTGAATGAATGTACAGAATGGTTATGCCTGCTCAATAAGGCCAGGCATGTCTCTACATGGCGCCCCTGGGTTGTCAAATAGCGATCGACAGTATCCAACAGGAACATGAATGTCTGAACATAGTAGTAATAACTTATAAGTATCTGATACGACCAGGTATGTATGTACATGGTGGAAGTGAGTACCAAATTGTACCTATAAGGAACCTGCGAGTGCCCAATTTTGACCAGCAAAACTCGTATAATATGCTCCCGTATATGGTTGTTTTGAATATCACATAGGACTAGAAATGTATGTACCTAGTGCGTACCAAATCAGACCAGGACTGTCTGCACATGGTAGTAGTAAGTACCAAAAAAGGACCACTGATGTCTGTTTTTTGTAGTTTTTTAGTTTAAAAAGAAACAGGAATACATGTACATTGTGGTCGTGGGTACCTATAAGGACTAGGAATAGATGTACCTAGTGGTTATGTACCCAACAATACCAGACCTGTCTATGCATGGTGATAATTTAATGTTTAATATCCAATGTGACTAGGGATGTCCGTACTTGATGGTCGTGAGTAACATCTAGAACTGAGAATGGTTATACCTTTTTTCCCAAAAGGTCAAATAATGTCTCTACATGGTTCAAGTGAGAAGCAAATAGGCCAAGCAA
Organism: Spisula solida; assembly: GCA_947247005.1. NCBI lineage: Eukaryota > Metazoa > Mollusca > Bivalvia > Venerida > Mactridae > Spisula > Spisula solida. The sequence goes on from OX365951.1 coordinate 39,339,776, forward strand.
TGGCTGTATCTGGTAGTTGTGAATGTCCAGTAGGACCAGGATTGGATGTATCCAAGTATATGCGTATCCAACAACAATAAGTATTTCTGTATATGGTTGTAGTGTGTACCCAGTCAGACCAGAGATGACTATAACTAGCGGTTTTGAGTACCCTAATAGATCAGGAATATGTGTACATGTTGGTAGTGAGTCTCCAATCAGACCAGGAATGATAACATCTAGCGTTTTTGCTTTCTATGTGTCTAATGAATCCCTAAATAGAAGTCACCTTGTGATTTTATGGCAGATAAAGCCAGATGTAGTTTTACGCAAATGTATAGGGGATTCCAGTTTTCAAAGGTGGTGAGTACCTTATTCGGTACTTAGCTATTATAAGGTTTAAATTCCTGTATAAAAGGAGTCTTAATAAATAGGGATCGTAAGTACCTCAGATGGCCGATACCGACGTTGCTGTACCTCATGGCCAATTGGGTTAAGAATGATTGCACATTTTCGCCAATGAATTATGGCTGTTCCAGGTGGGGTTTAGTTAGGGATCATTCACTTTATTGACATACAAATGAATTTAGACACGAACAATACTGAATTACATGGTATAAAATATTAGTAATGAAAGAAAACATAACACATTGTTGCGCATTCAGGGCTAAGTTTGCTATTTTTGACGTATTTGACCTTGACCTTTTACTGCATATTTGACCTTGACCTTTCACGTTAACATTTGCTCCACTAAAATGACCTGACATATATGCAGTTATTTATTAAAATATATCTACATAGACTGCCAAGTTAATAAATGGTAGATATAAACATGTCCATTTCCTCGATATGATGGCCATTTTGTGATGCTACCAGTATCATAAATGATCGTTTTCTTGTGTCTTTGGACTTATTTTTCAACCAAATATATATTCTTATGAATTAGAATACATGTATGAATGAAACAACGTACAAATTATTAATTTTGAAGAAAAATGGAAGTTAACGTTACAACCGTTTGGGCAAGATTGCATTAGTTTCATAGAGTTTAAAAGTTCAGTGACCTTTGACCCCCATATAGTACATACTTGCAAATGACATTCTATAATTTGTTATGTTATAATGTTTCCTAATTATGTATTCTACCTATATCGCAATTCTACTGACATTTAAGTTCATTTTGTCTTTATTTGTAGACATAAACATAGTCCAACCCCCTTCAGCAAATTACAGATTTTCACATTGACCTCATGGCATATAAATGCACAAACGAGCATAGATAGTCACGACTTGGACACTTAAAAAATTGGTTGTCAGATAGGCTATGAACTATTCTTTCAAAATATATGCAAACTTCTTTTGGCCTCTTTCATTGGAAAAAAGTATGTGGGTTCTCAGACTTATACAGATATCACATATTTGCCTTTTTACTCTACGTTTATTTATTGTTCTACATATTTGACCTTTGACCTTTTGTACATGTAAAAGAGTTGAATTATTTGACTTATTTAATGAGCGATGGAATATGTATATTGCCTGATATAAAAACAATATTCAATCGATGCTATTGTTACTGACCAATAGAAACAATGGTAGAAGTAAAACTAAGCATACCCTCAAAATACTGCTATTTTTCAATTGATTCAATTTGCACCCATATGATACAAACATGTCTTGTTTGGGAACTTCGGATATTTTCTTATCAATTATATAACATTTTAAATTCAGTATACATAAAGGAATAAAATTATGTGCAAAATATTGAATTTGAAGGAAAATGTGAAATTTGATGAAAAAGTATACTGGGGCATTTGTATAAATTCTATGGGTTTTATCATATTGTTGACCTTTGACCCCTATTTACATCATAATTGAAAGTCAAGGTTATGGTTTTTATATTTAAAGTGTTGCCCATTATGTGTTCGTTCAAATTTGGCAATAATTGTCCACATTGAACATTGTTTTCGTCTTTTATTAGACATAAAGCTACCCCTACCCCCTTAGGAATTTATGCTTTTTTTCATTCACCCCATAATACAAAAATGAGAAAAAAATGTAGGTATACACGGCTTTGACACTTAAGAAATGGGTTTTCATATAGCATATGAAATAATCTTTCAAAATAGGTACAAACTTCTTTTGGCCTCCTTCGTTGCAATAAAAGTGCGTGGGCTCTCGGACTATAACAACATGTAAATTAAAACAATGACATTTATAAAAGCATGATACGGAATTGAAACATAAAACACACTGCATGCCATTCTGCAGACATATATATGAGCCAGTCTCCAGGAAAACCTGCTATAATGACATTATGTAATTACCATAATATTATGTAACAAGATTTTGATAAAGCTCTAAAATAAGGAAAATACATATCTATTGATTCTATTTTAAGTAATTGACCCATATAGTACTATACCTTAGCTTTAAATTTTCCTAGGAATTATGTCGAAAACACATACTTCGTTGCTAAGGTGACTAATTTCAGAAAAGTACTCCTATTGAGAAAAACGAGGATGTAGTTGTTTAAAACAGAAGTAGCCTTTCTCTTAATGCAAACAATTTCGATTTTGATATATATTTTGAAAAGTGAAATATTATCATAGAATTTGGTATTATTTTGAACAGTTTATATCAAGAATTGATCAAATGGTGTAAAAATGAAATACTTATTTCAGTTACGTCAAATAACGCTTGAATGACGTTTGCGACGTCACGCAAAAAGGGTCTGAATAGGGCCTCAACAAAACAGCTGTAACTTCCTTAAAAATCAAGATACTAACAAAATGTATTTTGCATTTTGCTTCATTAATATTACTCTTTTAAATAATAAAAAATCTCAAAATCAAATTATTTGTCATAATAGCAGGTTTTCCTGGAGACTGGCTCATATATATGGCTATACATGTGTATTGAAGTAATGATTATGACTAGCCAGTCATTAGATATTTAAGTGACAAGAAAAAAGAGTAGCATATGCATACAAATGATCCCCCCAATAAAACTCGAATTCTGATCATATGATATGATGGGAAATATGATTTATTAAAGATTAATAATGTAAAGAAAATAATTATTAAAAGTTCATATAACAGTTACTAACAACTAGCCTTTTACATGTCATGGTTCTGATAGTTTTACGTACTATACGGTATGATGAAATTTCACACATGAAATGTGTACTGTATTATCAGAGTACTTACATAACTTCAGCACAAACTTAAATCCTTCATAATCAGTCAACAAATACAAAGTGTGGTAATGGATCAGCAATCTTGATACATTCAGTAATAAACTCCTTCAAAACATATCTCACACGAACAGTATTCGAGTTACCTACGCATTAATACAAACTACATTAAATTTTGTTATCAAGATTTAGATTTTCGTTTTAGTGAATTGATAAAATAGTGTATTACATATAATAATTAGCATTGCATATAGTACTAAAAGTATGCAGTAGAATACCAGCCGAACGATGTAAAAAACATTAGAACTATTCTCTTGGACAAACGATAGCTTGATGTTCGCAGTTATTGTAGCCATTGGGCAATTTCATGGTATGACAAAGGAAGCACTGATATGAGTTGGAATTGACTAATATTTATTGTAATGATCAATTGAACAGCTATTAAATTAAACAAAAACCCTAAATACCCCGGGGAGCGTAAAGTTACGCCTCCCGAAGATTCCAACATGCTAACCCATGGCTTCTCTGCCCTGTTATCTCTCTCCAACTGTTCTCACCGTTCTGCCTAAGCCACACTTAAATATCATATATGTCGTGACATCGATACGTGGCCCTTACTACAAACAAACACGTCAACGAGACCAGTTTGGAACTATCAATATAAGATGTTCTAACCAATTTATAATGATAAGTAATATCCCAAGATATGCCAAACGACCTGACCTTAATCTGCATCTACATCTACATAATACGTTAAGCTGACAGACTTGACAATAATTTAACGGTAGATAGAAAAGGAAAGAGAGCGATAGAAAAGGTATGGAAGAAAAGACTCGCTCAAGGCGATGGAGATATGCATGATAGAAAAGGATAAAAATTTTAAAAAAGCTATGCTCAGATATTTTTCGACCATCAAGGCACTTGGCCTGTTCAGCTTCCGTGCCGGTGACAGGGACTGAGTCTCGCCTGTAAGATACCAAACAGTGTATCAGCAATACTGTATAGTGTTATACCTTATAAGACTGATGCATATTTGAAATCTGCACCACAGGTCCCTTCTTATGAGCATATGTTCATGTAAATAGGAAGTGGTCATATTGACCAAACTGAAGTTGAAAAGGTATTCCATAAGTAAAGAGTACTTTTCAGACAGTTTTTTTCTTGCGTTCTCTAAATATCGATTTTGTACTTACGACCTTCTCATTCTAAGCCAGCGATATTTAAGATGTGATATTATTTCTTTGCATTTGTCAACTTCCATCAAACGTCAAGTTGGTGTTAAAATCGAGGATCTAACCCAATTGAATAGAGAGTTACTACAAAGCGTACGGTTGAAACAGGCTGATATAGTGAAAGGAGCGTGGTCACGAGAAGGCAAGGTCTTTTATAGAGACGTCAACGAGCAAACCCACCAAGTGAACTTTTCACATTTCAAATATTGGATCGACCTCCCCTGGCCAGAAAGAAATCAAAATAAAATATCAAAGTAAATGCGTTACAAACTTTTCGTTATGTAGTATAGAACTTGGCGTTAGTCGATCAGTTAAACACTTGTGAAAACATTATACCGTCATAACCTTTGTCTTCGCATACGACCGTTTTTGACAATACTACTGTGTACTTAGTTTGTAGACTTGCACGTGCTATGTATCTTTGTATCAATGCCCTGTATTAACACATATTTATATACACTTAGTAAATCACATTGATTATGGAGTGCGGTTGTCTAATGCATATATATGAAATGTTTATAATAAGCTATTATATTCTAATTTATGCAAAAAAATAATAAAAACTGTATACATGGCAGATTGCAATAAAATTATTGAGATATTGGGTTAACTCGCATTATAATTACGAATGAATAATATGTTTATACTCTGCTCACATGAGTTAACGTTCGAGTGTTTCTCAATTATGAGCACTGCTTGTAGTACAAATACCAATATGTTGATATTGATTTGATATTGAGTCTACACTACATATATACCTAAATTCCACCAAGATCAATACATGTAATTATTATGTATATTTATTTACATTGATTGTATTGTTACCATATACATGTATGTTTTGATGCAAATAATCTATCGCATCTACTGCGTTACACTGAGCACATTCTATGTAAAAATGATAGATCATGAACACATATGCTTTTATTTAGACTAATAAGGGGCTTATGTAGTCTGTATAAATATTCAAATATTCAGTTGTTTTGATAGTAATGTTTCTTATATACATGTTATATGTAAAGTCTCAAAAATATTAACATCATACTACGATAGTTGAATTATAACCTTATCGACATGTGTAATTGTATTGTATTAATGGTTAATAGACACTATTTCGTATGAATTTGTGTACATAGGATAAATGTACCTGTATTAAGCATTGCATGGTATGAATGTGTGTTTATGAGAGCTTGTATGGTCCGTTTGATCAGATCTGCCAATTGTAGATGGAATCACAATATGATAGCATTTCGTTAATGTTTTAGACATCTTAATAAGTACGACAAATTAATTGCAATGATTGTTGACATAATGCTCTGTATACAAATGTCTGACCTGAGTAATCGATATATACCAATGTTTGTATGTATGTATGTATGACATAATAATTGTTATTTTGATGCATTGTTTGTAAAGTATATATAATGGGCGTCAGTAATAGAAGAGTATTTTTTCTCTGCGTGGTTTGCGACTATCGATTACTATGTTTAGCCCTGTTATTATTGCTGTAGGTACTAAATTCCATAAGATAATGGACATAGTTCAATTCCTGTTGTATGCACAATCAACTCTGATCTCTGTTGTAAATATTTTTGATTATGGTTAATGGAAACAACTATTTTTACAATGAATGTAAAAGGTTTAGGCGACACCAAAAAGCGAAAAAAGGTATTCCAATGGCTTAAAGAGCAAACGTTTTCTATCTATTTATTACAAGAAACACACTTAAATGAACAAAAGAATGATAAATTTAAGTCTGAGTGGGGTGGTCAAATGATATGCAGCGGTAACAAATCCAATGCGGAAGGGGTTGCGATTTTAACCCATCCTGATATAGACTGCAATATTTTAGAAACACAATGTATCCTTAAAGGAAGAATATTATCTGTGAAAGTAGAAATAAATGGGAATACTTTAAATGTAGTTAATGTATATGGACCGAATGAAGATAATGTTTGCTTCTTTGAACAACTTTCTAAACACATTGCATCGTTAGATGGAGAAAATATGGTAATAGGAGGTGATTTTAATACAATAATGGATGTTAATCTTGATAAACGAAACGGAAGACAAAATACTCATAAAAAATGCAGATCAAAATTACAAGACATTCTTAATCAATTTTCACTTATGGACATATGGAGAAACATGCATATAAATAAAAAACAATTCACTTGGCATTCCAATCACAGTCCACCAATATCTTGTAGATTAGACTATTACATTATATCCAAAGAACTAGAAAGACATGCGACTAAATGTGTTATCAAGTATGGTTATCGGACAGATCACTCATCCGTATTATTAAAGCTTGAATTAATTAATAAAAAACGAGGCCCTGGATACTTTAAAGTAAATAACAGTCTTCTACAAATCGAAGAATATAGAAATAAAATATCAAACGAAATTAAAGAAGTAATATACATCAATAACGAAGCAAACCCAAATACTAAATGGGAATTAATAAAAAGTACCATCCGGAATGAAACTATAAAGTATGCCTGTCAGAAGAAGAAAAAAGAAAACATAAGAGAAAAGGAATTAATAGAAAACATATCAAAGTTGGAAAAGGAGCTTAATGAAAATGATAATGCACGTACATATACAGAACTACAAGGAACGAAATTAGAATTAGACAACTTGTTAGATATAAAAATGAACGGGATATTAACACGATCCAAAGCAAATCATGTAGAAGGCAATGAAAAAAATACTAAATATTTTGCAAACTTGGAAAAACATCACGCTCAGAAAAAAATTGTTGGAAAATTAAAAATTAAAGATACATTTATAACGGATGAAAAAGAAATACTTAAAGAAGAAGTTAACTTTTTCAAAAACATATATCAAAATAATAGTAACAATAAACTACCTAATATTGACTTCTTCAGTGAGCCAATAGAAACACTAAAAACGGAAGATAAGGAAGTATGTGAAGGTTTGCTGACTATAGATGAATGTTTTAAAGCTCTCATGGAAATGAAAAATAACAAAAGTCCCGGCTCAGATGGTATTACGGTAGAATTATATAAAGTATTTTGGAATGACATAAAATCATATTATATTGATTCAATTAACTACTCTTTTGATATTGGACATTTAACAGACCTTCAAAAGCAAGGGGTAATATCATTAATACCAAAGTCCGATAAAGATACTACTGTTCTATCAAATTGGCGCCCTATTACATTGCTAAATGTGGATTATAAGATTGCTACCAAGACCATAGCTAACAGAATAAGAAAAGTTATAGGTACTATTATAGCAAACTCACAAACCGGTTTCATAAAAGGAAGATACATAGGAGAAAACGTTAGGCTCATCTTTGAAATTTTAGACTACTTAAATGAAAACGATAAACCAGGATTACTCTTCTTTTCTGACTTTGAAAAAGCATATGATACCCTTAAACATAGTTTTATATTCAAATGCCTAGAACATTTCAATTTTGGAAACGGTTTAATTTGTTGGGTTAAGTTGTTCTATAACAATATAAGTAGCGTGATACTTAACAATGGATATATGTCTGAAAGTTTTACAATACTAAATGGGGTTAGACAAGGATGTCCCTTGTCTTCCTCGTTATTTATAATATGCATGGAAGTTTTATCACATTATATAGCGTGTGATAATTCAATAAAAGGTATCACGATGCACGACAATGAAGTTAAACAAACCTTATTCGCGGATGACGCAACATATTTTAATGACGGTTCAAAAGATTCTTTTGAAAGGCTCGTATATGTTATTAGCCAGTTTGGAGTCATATCTGGCCTAAACCTGAATAATACCAAATCGGTCATTTTGAGGGCAGGCTCCTTAAAAACCTCAAACATTGAATACTGCAAGAATAAGAAGTTCAAATGGAACTCAGAATCTGCAAAAACCCTAGGTATTAATTTCTACAATGATAACAATCTCAACTTTAAAAATAATTTTGATGCAAAAATTGAGGATTTTAATAATTGTTTAAAACAATGGCAACACAGAAAACTAACAATGATGGGAAAAGTGACTGTGATAAAAACCCTTGCCTTACCAAAGCTAGTCTACGCTTTTTGTGTATTACCTTCTCCCTCGGATAACATATTAGACTCAATAACTAAAAACATATTCTCCTTCCTATGGGATGGAAAACCCGAAAAGATTAAACGAATAGAATTAGTACAGAATTATGATATAGGAGGTTTAAAACTAACAGACATTCGAAAAATTTTATACTCAATAAAAGCCTCATGGGTTAAACGTATTATAGATGAAGAAAATACCGGACAATGGAAACATATTTACAAGTCAATACTCAAACCATATGGTGGTAATTTAATATTCGAAGGGGAACTCTCACAAATTGAAATACATAAACTATGTATAAAAAATTCATTTTTAGAAGACATTCTCACAAGTTGGTATACAGTAAAAGACAGTTTTGAAGATAAACTAAACCACATACTCTGGAATAATAGACATATACAAGTAAATAACATACCAATATTTTGGAAAACTTGGCATGACAATGGAGTAAAATACCTGGAACATTTATATGACTTTCGCATAAATAAGTTCTATACATTTCAACAGTTCGCATTTACCTACAATATTCCAGCAACCGAGTTTTTAAAATTTCACCAGCTTATTGCGAATATACCAGCAACGCACAAAAATATAATAAACATGGAAACATTAACACGCAACAGACCAGCAACGCTTCTGGAAATTACATCAAAAATACAAAAACCGTGTAAACAATACTATAAATTTCAAATATCAAATATTGGCGAACGAAATGTTAAATCGGAAACTAAATGGAAATACGAATTAAATAACAATGATATTATATGGAAACTTGTTTACAGAAATACTTTCAGCGCAACTATAGATACCAAACTGCGTGATTTCCAGTACAAATACTTAAAACGCGTAGTTGCTACAAATAAACTTCTATTAAAATGTCATATAGTAGAATCAAGTATGTGTTATTTCTGTAATAGTTATGAGGAAAGTATAGAGCACTTGTTTTGGTCATGCTGTCACTCGCAGAATATGTGGAATAGGTTATCCCGATACTTAAGGGGAAAAGATATTGATATTATGTTTGATTATACGATAGTAAGTTTTGGTATCACGAAAAAACATGTACACTATAACTTGATTAATTATATTATCATTTTAATGAAGTATTATATTTTTTATACGAAACAAAAACTAGGGATATTATGTTTTGAACACTTCTTAAACTACCTTAAAACACGAATAACTATTGAACGGGAAATAGCCTTAAAAAATGACAAAATGGATATTTTTGTTAATAGATACAGAGTTTTATACAATTAGAACCAGAGGTCACGGTTGATTTTGTATTGTTTTATTTTTTTAATTTACTTTTGTTGAAGTATTAACAACCAACTTCGGCAATATTACATATTTTATTCGACAAACAACCATAATTGTAAAGTGGGGATAAATTGTATAAGGAGATTATGTATATATATTATGAGTGTTGTATACAATGCATACATATGACGTTTTATATGCTTGATGTAGCTATGTAATCTTTTTGTACAAATATATGTTTAAATTGAATAAAAAAAAAAAAAAAAAAAGTTGGTGTTAAAATCTAGCAGACAGTGTTATCGTACATTCTCCATATCCGAAAAGGTTTCACACAACAAACAGCTTAGACAGAAATTGTTCTTATGTTTTAAGTGCAGCATCTGAGACGTACGAGGGACGGTCAAAAATAAACAGGACTGGGCCTTCACGGGTACGAGAAAATGAGCTTAACCGCAGAAAGTCCTAATTGCAGCTGTCAAAACATCGAAATCGCAAGTCCCAGCTGTCAAAAAGCTGAATGACCTTGTTTTAGCAATCAAAAACAAAACTGAATGCCCTAGTTTTAGCAATAAAAACATGAATGACCAAGGCTGTGCTGTAGAAAAGGGCTGAACGACCTAGTTTTAGCTGCCAAAAATCCTTAACAGTTAAACCACACTGTTCTACATAACTAACTGATGGAAGTAAACGAAAAATGATACAAACAATTGGATTGGGATAAAAGGGCACAAGGAAATGAAAAAAGGCTAACAACAAAAAGCTAGATCCATAACTCTACAGCTTCATATAAATTATAAACGAACCGGATAGGGTACAAATAGCGCGAACGAATCAGACTGGAGTAGAGACTAACCAATCTACAAACTATTAAAGCTCACTTTAAGATGTCTCGCGACTTGGTTAATGTGTACTCCAGACTAACTGAACATCATCGTACTTGAAAACACATTTTGTCCTTTGTTGACTGTTACGTTGTCTTAGTCTGTCAGGAATAATACGTGTTAAAGCTGTTGAATAATATGCATGGTATTATATATTAAGTGCACTGCAAATACGAAGAAGTCAGGTTGGTGTATAGTAAATGAACATACACTAGAACCTTCCACAGCGACCTGCTTTTGTAAATGCCGAGCATTGTCTTTATTTTACAATTAGCTTTCTGCGGAAACGGCAGGCATATATGATTGTGCCTCCAACCGGATTTGAACCCAGGTCTCCAGATTAGACGACAAGCACGCTAACCATTGAGCTGCGGAGGCACACATTATACAAATATAGCTCTTCTACCAAAACGTATTAGTATATCCGATTAGTTAAACCTCCACAAAACAATGCCCTCTCAACAAAAGACAGCTACCTGATAAACGCGGAGTGTATAGCCCTGAGAATTTGGCATATGACTTGATCCTGACCTTTATGCATGAATATAAATATGTTTTATTACAAGGTTCCAGCATTGAATATATCAATTTTCTCGGGCAACATATAGAGCGTCTTCGTGATCCTTTACGCTTATAAAACATACAACCGGGGTTATAAGTATAGATAATATATCAGTTGTTTAAATATGCAAATAGAAGGTCGAGATCAATCTCAAATTATCCGCACGATACTATACACGTATACGTATACATGTATTGCGTTTTCAATGATGTTTGTTGTATAGTTTCCCAGTTCAATCCTTTCAGCGACAAATTACAGACCCCAGGTCAGGTGATGAATATTTTAGCACTCAGATAGATGAGTATAGTACGTAGAATTTGACTTGACCCTCGACCTTCTTTTATCATAATTCAACGACCCCGGTTGTATGTTTTCATAATCGGTGAGTATTACGAAGAGGCTCGATGTGTTGAACGATTTGCTCGCGGAAATTGCTCTAACAGTGTAGCCATACCACGTGACTTTTGACTACAGTTACAAGAAGAAAGTTGTAAACATGGGAAAATAAGATAGCCATAAGTATTTTATTTTTCATCAATTTCTATGAAATATACGCCACGCTAAGGGGACAATTATTTGCTTTCCATGAAATGTAAAATCTTTTTCAGCGGCTGTGCCGTTTTGTACATTACCTTGTGAAACCGTGGAACGTGTAGGTTTCACGGGGTATGGAAAAAATCGGTAAAGCTGCTGAAACAGATCTTATATTACACGGAAAGCAAACAATTGCCCCCTTAGCGTGGCGTATATTTTGTAGAAATCGATGAAGAAATAAAATACTTATGGCTATATTTGTGTTCCAATGTTTACAAATTTCTACTTGTAACTGTAGTAAAAAGCCACGTGGTATTGCTACCCTGTATAATCAACACCAGAAACTTGTAATATACGAAGTTCATTTTTAATTTTAAAATAACGAACTATTTAAGGGTAAGTTTAATATCTGTAAGGACCCATTCGTACCTAAGGGTTTACTTTGAGCTAAGTAATTAAAAATCCAGGTTGAAGATACCCATGTTTGGTCATACGCTCAAATTTCATGTAGACAAAAAAGGAAAAAAATCACTAGGAAAGTGGTATAAAATATCTTCATAACAGACTGAATATTTATTAAGATACACGAAATTAATAGTTATAAATTTAAGCGTGTTTCACAATTACAAAAAAAATATTTAAAAAATAAAAAAATACCGGATTGCGTCAGTGGATATTACGGGATTCGAACCCGCGAAGATTTACATCTGATCCAGTGGTGAAAACAAGTTTTCTGTTTGCGAAGTAACCACTTGACTACGCCGGCATCGAGTATTTCAGATATTAATGTTAGTATAGTTACCGATATATTTACCACACTTCACCATATGCGACGCGTAGACTGTAATTTTAGTGTAGCCGATGTTTTAGCACTCTTAGCAACATGATACGTGTAGACACATCACATGCGAGCTAACAGCTGAAACTCGGACTTTCATAGATTAAGTTCATTTTCTCGTAACGTTCAGTTGTGTGTTTGTAGTTGTGTAACGTTATTGAAATATTTCTGTTTTCTGTGCACGGTTGTTTCTGTCCTGTCCAAACATTTTTTATCGTTTTTAACTGGTTCAACGGAAGCAAACACTGGCATGTGTCTTCGTGTTAATTTCAATGCGAGGCTAGTATCAAAATAAGCTCGTAACTAAACAAAAATGTTATTCTGAGTTTATTACATTAAATTCTCAAAGGCTGTAACTCTCTAAATTCGACTCTAATTCTAGCAAAATCTCAATTTGAGTTGAGATATTTCTACTTGAGATGCTTCGGGGGATCGGGGCCAGTTTCCTTCCGACTAAACTAGTAACTCGCGCGTGATATCTCGTACCAGACCATAATCATGATACATTAGTAAATTAAAGTTTCTGATCTTAAAACACGATATGTTCACGATAGTGTCGCGAGAACGTGTCTTCTGTCGTGACTTCCCTGTCTTCACGTTGTATATTGTGTCATAAACTGAGTATAAAAAGAAGCGTACTTGCTACGTTTTCTCCGTAGCGCTACATGTTAAACCGGTAATTTTGGTCAATCTGCCATTTTCATTCTGCGTTACGTATATCAGTCATTTTTGTGTCTACTTGTTCTCATGTATCTCTGCTGTTATTCCAAAACTGCATTCCCACGTGACTCTGGTTGTAAAGGTGTTTTAATGCAAATTGTCAAAGGAGCACTTTCTGGAAAATGACCCATTCAGAAATTCCTGCCTAGTGTTCTTGGCTGATAATGCAAATTTTAAAAAAAGACTACAGAATCAACACTTATGCGTTAACAATAAAAACACCCCAACTTCATTGTTCTTTGTGATTTCGAAGAAAAGTATAGGCTATCATGTAACCCTATGGAGAAAATGTACCATGTACTTTTCTTTTTAGTTTAACATAATATAAGGGAAGTAACCGCTGAGAGGAGTTTGATCAGCACTTTATGTTGATATTACAGTTGTTTCCCTTTGTTTAAGCAGAACTTAGAGCCGCGATCGCGCATACCAAAGACAAAAGAAAAATGGTCAGTATTGATGCGTGATGCGTTCAACTTCTTTCCACTGCTTGATGCTCGCATAAACTAGGAAACTGGCTTCTCTTGACTCATATCCTGGTGACAATGGAAACATCAGGGATATGGTGTCGAGAGTGATCAATATAAGTTGCACATTGACTATTCGTTAACATGTTCATTAAACTTTGAAATTGGTTTAGTCGCGCAATTTTGTTTGCATTAGACAGGACTGCATCCTAAACTACTTTGCATTTGTCGGAATCATATCGGTGTTGCCTAGGCATTAAGACCCAAATGTGACTGTGTGTTTTATAATGAGTGCTTGAACCCCCCCCCCCCACCCTTCATAAAAATGCATACCCGTTTTGAATGAATCGATATCTTGTAGATAAAATTCCAAAAAAGCACAAAGCGGATTTTTCATGTGGATAACATCGGCCTTGATCGGATTGCCATAGTTCATTTACCGAAGAAAACAGAAATAAATTATGTTTCCCGTTGACCAAATGGTTTCCGATCGATAACCCAAGAACGGTTTGGCCCAAGATCTTTACATTGCGGTTGGTCATCAATAGTAAATGGCCCCTTTTTATTTTTGTTATTTTAAACAAGACAAAATAATTGATTCCCGGTCCTAGAGGTTAATGTTCGTACTTATTGACAGGTTTTAAAATATTGGTATTAATATAACCACAGGAACCTGATATTTTAATATATTCCTGTGATATAACCTTTGTTTGTACAATACCATATACACCAATACCAATGTTTATCACAAAATAGCGCGGACAAAATTATAAAAGGAAATATGGGCAACAACCTCGAAACAAGTCTAGATTTTTTATTATTCGGCTAAGTCATGTAGCCCATTTATTTTCCCCGTCATGTGTGTGAGAGGGCCTGGGAACTATCCCTTGTCTCATCTAAAAATGTTTAATTATATTATTTGCATATTTTCTTTAATAGAGGCATCACTTCTTAATTTGTCTGATCGACAATGGCCCACAATGATCCACCTTACTCAAGTGTATCACTGCGTATCACGGCATCTATGCCAGCCGTATCACATTGGCTTTTGATCTTCTCAGGCACCCATACACCTGGCTGAAGTGGAGCAAGGACGGTTATTGTTCTGCTCATAGGATTTGACCAGAGAGGGACCTCTCGATTGTCAATGCACACTCTTTACCTATACAAATATTAGATGTAAATAATTCATTTGTTATATAGCTCTGTTCTACTGTCCAGGGTGTGAAATGTTTGTGATATCCGGCGGGATTCCGCTGTGGTTTTAAGTACATGTAATGAATCAAGCACATCATTGTTGGCCATATCGGATCAAAGAAAAAAAAACACTCCGCGTAATAAATATATAGAAAATATAGCAAAATAAACAATGAAAGATATTTACATTGTATTAGCAGATCATTAGTACATCATCAGTAACTCATACAATGTCGTTCACGGCTATGCCACCAGGTCGATTAATACAATCAATGACAAAAATAGACATAATCTAGCAGGTTCTTTTTCATTTTATTATGTTATTGAAAAGTTTCATTGAAAAACGACAGTTACTGACTTTGACAATTAGCAATATTTAAAAATATAATTGTTCGACTCAAAACGCTGAGGGCGCTTAAGACCAGGGCCCGGAATTACAACCAATACTTTCACTCGGCACTCAACACTCAAATGTTGAAATTTACTCTTTTCAGGTGCAAAACGAAAAGTTAAATTTTAGAGCGAGAAGTTGTAATAATATTATATTGGTACTTACTATTATTTATAATAACTTCTGAGTGCATTTCAGTGTATTTGTAAGGTATAATTGACATCTATCAGTCTGAGTGCTGAGTATGTCACTCAGATTCAATAGTTACATTTATATATATAGGACGAATAATAGCTCATTATATTACATTTTCATGGTATCCGACCAACTCCCCCCCCTACCAACTCACCCCCCTACCAACTCATCCTGGATTTGGACAACTCGCCCGATGTCAATTTCGAAATGTCCAACTCACCCCCCCCCCCCATCAATTTTATATGTAGAATATTATATTTATTTTTAAACTTAGTGTTAATTCATGATAATAAAGTGTATTTATACACAAATAAATTAACAGATCTCTGCTTTCTCGAATAGTTGCGAGTTTGTTAGTTATTTACCTTCGTTATTTTCAAAACTTGATCGTTCGGAAACTATGATTTTCTATGCACGTTATCTAATTTTCCAATGTTTTTAAACAAGGTATTTGACTATTGACAATTGATATAATAGATCTAATTATAGTCCTAATTTTTTCAATCAATGTTTTTTGACAAATTGTTTTATTTTTTTCCTTTGTTTTTCGCTTTTTTCACTGTCATTACAGCGTTTCAAAATGGCCACTGTTTGAAAATACTGTTAATTTTACAAAATACGCCTCCAATATCACATAATTGAACATATTAATAATTTCATAATAAACTATTACCAATTCAAAGTGATTTTTTCCAACAAATCTATTAAATTTAATAAAAATATCTTTAGGGGGGTGAGTTGGTATGTTATTTTTTTAAGGGGGGATGAGTTGGTCATTGCGTAGGGCGAGTTATCCAAATCCAGGGTGAGTTGGTCAGGGGGTGAGTTGGTAGGGGGGTGAGTTGACTGTAAATCATTTTCATACATTTTCAATATTTGCGTGTAAGTATTGGTTGTTATCCCCGGCACGGGTCTTGTGACAGCTGTTGGCAAGATTTCAGATTTTCTCTCTTGGTATAGATCGAGATTGTAAAATGATCACAGTTTCGGACGCCAATATGCTATATGTTAACGAAGTATTAGTATCACATTGGAGTCAGGTTATTGTGACCGGGTTATTCTTCTTTGTTCCTTCTCTCCCTACGGAGAATAGACAGAATGTGCGGACTATACCCATTCCATAGTCAGGTCATCGGGAAGTATTGTGAAACGGTTGACAAATCAACCAGTTTCAGTGTCAATACCAAATATATACTTCGAAAACATTGTCATTGATGGTTTTACAACTTGTGGCATTTGAATGCATTCCAAGGAGTATCGCTAGTTTGATTTTAGAACGAAATCAGAAAAATTAATCTATTTTTAGACATTAAACTGAAAGTTTCTGAAAGTTTGCAAACTCTGTGACGTCACGCACAATGACTTGTACAACGACTTCCGCGATGACATTTGACTCGAACAAAGCATTTCACTGAAAATATGCAAATTAAAAATGATTTTCGCTTGTATCAATGACATACTTCATACGAATTTTGGAATTATATTTCGCTGGGTATTCCGATAATAACGTACAATTTATGGAGTGTCGGGTAAAACACAGAAAGAAGAACAATATCCATACGTACCAAGAAAGAAGTAATTTATCTTATAATTTTGACGCAATTTTTACGGTTTTAGTCATAGGCATTTGGTTTCAACTCGCCGTAAATTTTTGATTTGCACTAGTCAAAGATCGACCGGGTACTCTTCTTTGACTAGTGCAAATCAATAATTTACGGCGGGTTGAAACCAAATGCCTATGGTTTTAGTAATATACATTTGATCGTTTTGATGGCGGAATGGTTAGAGTGACCTCCTCTGGAACTGAAGGTTGATGTTCGAGGTTTTGAAGCATAATTGTGTTAGAATTACAATAAAGGATACATATGTAACTAATGCTTAATTCTTGATGATAGTTGTGTTAAGATTAACATTGTAAACAAACCTGTCTAGTAAGTTACTTATAAATAAATAAATATACCCGATGCATATAGCACCTTCTTCATGCGAACACACGTTCAAAGGCACTTTACATTATAGTGTCGCAGCCACAAGGGCGCAGGTGCATCCTCTACCAGTGGGGATACAGCATGATCTGACCACTGAGGGACAGACTGAGAGAAAGACCCTGAAGGGAGAGAGAGACATTAGATACAGGCATGTCCGGCGCTGCAGAAGTTCGCCTAGCTCTTATTTCGAATAGACAGCCTGGTTCTTTAATGTGCCCGGTGTATAGCAGCGATACAAAGCTTCCTGGCAATTTTAACCAGGTACTTTGCATTGCACATTGTCAGATATAGCGGGAAATATTATAAATACTTCAGAAATGTCATGTTCCGAAGCCGGGGATTGAACCCCGACCTCTGGATTTTAAACTACAGGCAATGTTTAACTATCATATTGTTAGAGTATGTCTACACACTTTAAGATGACAATCGTTTCATTTGACTTCAACCACATTATTGATAACAATATCAATACTTAGGACAATATACAGAGCGAAAGAGTTACAACATTATAAGGTATTTTTCAACGAACACATATAATATAAAACTTATAATATATACTTGTATACTAAAGCAATTAATTATACATAATTTCAATTTCAGTACATGCATAAAAATAGACTGAAAGTTTTTAAAAATAAATGGAATTATAAGTATTATGCAGGATTGTCCTCTGGCACCAGTAAAAAGTCTTCGTTCACTTAACATCGTTGTATACACATCAGACCACCGAAGTTGACGATAGTGCTAAATGCCCATTAGCAGACTTATCAGACACAGTGGGCGAGCTTGTCGCTATAGTTGTTCGTCTGAGCGCGTCTTCTGGGTGCAGCGTATTGTCGTTATGATTCACTGTCTCGGGTTTGTTATCAGTTACACCGTTGCTATTTTTATCGTTTAATTTTGGAGTGTCTGGTGCTGGCGAATTTCTTGGCGATGGTGAAGGGGTGTGGGTATCGAATCTGGTTCGTGTATAGTTAGAGGGTGGATGGCGAGCACTGGTGGCCGAATTACGATGCAAACAAAATATGCGGATCACTTCCCGCCTAAACTTTGTTCCACTAAGACAGTACAGCAAGAAATTTAAAGAGTTGTTCGTGTACATGAACATGTTGACAATTGCCCACCAAAGGTCCAATCGAGCAAAAACTTCAGCACTCGCCCCTTCCGCCCAGTAAGCGTATCCTATATTATAAATACTGATAGGTGAAGTACTTAACAAAAACACAACATTCAATGTAAACAACATGGCGGTCATTGACGAATGTTTCCCGGCATGCCCTGTCGTCTGTTGTCTACTTCCTGTGTGACTAGCAATGGCGGGTATTACACGTGACTTTGCCTTACGTTGACTTTTGATGACTTTGAATAAAATCAAACAATTTCCAATTACTATAACAGTGAAAGGTATGACACAAAAGGCACACAGATCAATCCATGGCCATACTTTGTTGAAAAATTCGAAATATTCATCGCTTATCTCGACACATTTGCGTACACTTCCATCCGGTTCATAACTAAACGCCATACCATACAGAAGATGCGAGTTTATACATAGTATGAACACAAGAATGGATATCAGGAATGCTATTGAACTCTTTTTGGTGCAAACAGTCCGGGCGTTGTGTGGTAACCAAGCAGAAATAACACGTTCTAACGTCACTACGATCAAAATCCAAGCCGAGAAGTCCAATGAGCTATAGACTAGCCATATATTTAATTTGCATCCAAATTCGCTGATGCCCCGAACGTCGAACTCAAATTGGAAATTTATCCATTGTCGTAATAATCCCGAATATAACACAACCAAGTCCGAAAATGCTAAAACTGTCAAATATGAAGCTGTTGTTGACGTCCGTATTGACTTTCTCGTTAGCACAATTATTGATAAGGAGTTACCTATTGTTCCAAGTAAAATTAGAATTGGTGGCACAACTTTCCATATGAGAACACCAGCTTTATAACTAGTGTACGAAGTGTAGTCGTCCATATTTGTAGAACCGGAACTTGTTGTGGAATTATTCGCCATAATTTAACTTTCAACGTTAAACGTTTTATTAAACCAGTCATTCGAACGCGGCAATTCTTCCAAGTCGCGTTTTCTCTAAGCAGCTCTGTCGAGTCTATTTCCAATATACTACCGATAGTGGCCTTTTATAGCAATAATTGTCGCAGGTTCCATTGTCACAAAACATCACCCTGGTTCGCGTGATTACGTATTGTTTTCATAACATCATTTTATACCAACAACAAGCCCCAATGGTATTCGCACTCACATAGTAAACAAAGCGGATCGCGTTGCCGCACACAATTACGTACAAAATTAGTTGAGAAGTCCATTAACACAATATTTTGTCTCTATTAGTCTATATTTTTCCAAACTACTTATCACTATCCATTTAACCAACGCATTTACTCATACATTAAACTAGTTTTCCAAAACATGTTTCTAATGGGTAACCGCATTACTATTTGTTTACCTCCGTTCCAAGGCAAATCGAAAACACTTAGATAGAAACTGTACTGTAGCTTCTAGCGGTAGTAGTATTAATCGTAAAATAAAAAGCATTAATTAGTCAAATCTTTCTTGTGTAATTAATACGATTTTGCAATGGAACTGAAGCGTATTTAGCGAAATCATGTTTCAGCATTGCGTATTTTATTTACTGTAATAAGCTATGGTACAACATTGATAATATTTTACAAGTTGAGTGGAGAATCGTGTCAGTTTGTTGACGAGAGGTGACGAGAGTTGACGAGTGTATCCGTGACCACCATCTCATATAACTGCAACCTGCAAGAAACAAAGTAATACTTAACATTACTATGGTTACAATAAAATACAACAAAATAACGGAATGTTAGTACAAATGAACATGTATACAATATCGGCATTAAGAATACACTATCGCCGTGCCGTAAATATCGTTCGGCACTCCCAGACTGTGCAATAAATATTAAAATTAGCTTGACGTGACGTTAGCCAATCCATGCATTGATCCGTCAATGACGTCATTATAATACCAACGTCTCCATGACGTCGCGCTTATTGTACCGTTGATTTTGGCTGAAACATAATATTATGCAGCGTATATCATCCTTTTGAACAATTATGTGCATATTTTAAGGTTATGTGATAAACAGAATCTTACATTCATGCTCATTACATACGAGTTTTATTAAACTCGTCGACAAAAACAATATGACACTCGGCTTTATCATTTTGTCCACTCGTTTAATAGAACTCGTATGTAATGAGCACTCATGCAAGATCCTCTATATATCAAATGCGCGCAGTTAACGTTTAATTTCCCATTTCGAGGATCACGTAACACTACAATGTTCTGGTTGGAGTTACTGCGTCCGCCCCCGCACAGAAAAATACGAAACAAACAAAGCGTTGCAATGTATGTATACTTGCTTACCCAATTACACTAATGTTTCTTAGTCAATGGAATCTCTAACGTTTGTAAAATGTCTTCAACAACATCCGGGTGCGAGTTCAAAGCTCAAACGGGCACGGCTCTAACATGCGATGTTTAACTATATTGGTATTCGCTTACAAAATTAACAACCCTTTACACGAAAATACGTTTAGTAAATAAATCAATAAAGAGGGTGTAACTGTTTAGCAAAACTTTAGCACCTAACGTGTTGTCTATAATTGATAGTACTAGTATTCACCAAAAACAACATGTTTTGTCATGACTGATGTTCGTAAACCAAAACAGCCATGAACAATCATTCATCCCCTCCCACATTGGTATTAATATTTACGGATAGTTAAAAGCTTAATTACGAGCTTCGTGATCTACAATTTATCTAGCACCAAACATGAATGATATACAATGTAGATCTATATCTGTTGATTTCGCTCGTTAGCAATCATTACTTCCGCTAACCAATTATTAGCAATACATGGAAAACATACTGTCAACAACACAACAGCAACACTCTACAGGTGGAATTAATGTGTGTTATGTAATGCTTTGTAAATACAAACATGAACTATGGCTAATTATCTACTTGTTCGTAGACCTAGATCTATACATATGTACATCGACTTTGCTATATAGAGAGAGGATCAACACTCGAATATTTGTTGTATTTATACAAAAAAAAACCATAACGTCACTATAGCGACGTCAAATACAATCATCAAAAAAAAAAAACCAAAAAAAAACCGTTGATTATACAATATAATTAATTTCAACACATGTTTTATTGACATTTATCTTTGTATTTATATACGCAAACGAAAAAAGAAGAAACATAACCTCGGCAGAGAAACACCCTTTAGTAAACACTAAGTTTGTTGTTGTACAGAGCTCTATGGAGGACCGCTCTGGTGAAGTAGCACTGTACAGTATAATCTCTCCAGAGCGACCCTCTGTAAAGCAACAACCTCTCTATAACAACACCTTCAAAATTTCCCTCAGCCTATATTTACTATAAATTTAACTTCTGTAGAGCAACACTCTTTTAACAACGGTCTATATTTGCAGCCCCCCAAAAGTGTTGCTCTACAGAGGTTGCACTGTACTTGTACTTGTATATAAGGTATGCAATATGTCGATGTTAACGTTGGATACTATGAACGTTGGTTTTAGTACTGAAAGCTTAATACACGCACATTTACAGCCAACATATTAAGCAATCAGGATATAAAATATGGCAGCTGATATCTTATTGGCTATTTCTTTTTGGTATGAATTACCAAACAAGCGACTATTGGTGGGTACGGACGGTCGCACAGACGGACGAACAGTCGGATGAAGGCAGATCCCATAATGTCACAATGTCAATCCGCACTTAGATTGTTTTTATGTACGTTCGACTGGGACAGTCGGAATTGCGTGGACTTCGATGGTGACCCTGTCTAATTGGTCAATGAACCCCGGCTTCGACGAAAGAGACGGGAATGTGATATACAGGGAATCAGGGTGCGCTACCCTAGCTGTTTCCGAATCGACTATTTAGTTCAGTAATGTTCCCATTGTGTAGCACTGACACACAAGCGCTTAGAATACAAACACCTGAAAAAGTTGAACGCAGTATATTTGCAGTATAAATCGTCGCCCGAGAACCATAGTGTTCTATCGTCATTTTTGCCAAAAATGAGTTTGATATACCGTTGGAAAGCTCTCGATGAGAGCTACGTCTCAGTGACCTTGTCCTCTTTCGGGAACATCTCTATTTGTAGATATCAACAGATACATTTTGTTCTATCTGCAATTTTCATGTTTTTTTTTGAGAACCAAATTGTTCTATCTGTGTTTTGACCAATGGATTGCTCCCATCAAGTCACGTGGTGTAAACTAACATGGCTGAAGAGTGAACAGAATGCAAAATGAACTTGAATTTTACGCTTCAATGCTGTCTCCAAAGGCACTGAGAGCGATCAAAGAAGATAGAGTAGCTGCAACATCTGTTGGTTTGAGTTTTCTCATAGACATGTTTCATAGACAGGGACATAAAATACAACACCGGTCATATTCCATAGTACAAGCCGATGTAGCAGGGATACACGATAGAAAGTGCCAGGCAGCTCATGGCCCCTAGAATTTGTGCTTGGCCCCTATAATGTTCAAGAACGTGTCTATATACATGTTAAACAATCTTAGCTCGACTTTTTGAAGAAAAAAGTCGAGTTATTGTCGTGACGGGATTGTGTGCGTCTACGTCTGTGTTGGTTAAGTTTATTGTTAGAGTCATTTTCTCAAAGACAATCAAAGGTATCAAATCGAAACTTAATATAGTTATTCACCATCCCAATGGCAGTCCATACTGATAAGGCTGATAACTCTGTGACCTTCATTTATGGAGTTATCTACCCTTTTTGGACTTAGTACATATTAATAGTGGCAAATTTTACACATAAACTGATTTTATTTTCAAACACTATCAAAGCTTTAAGCTTTAAACTTAATATAGTTATTCACTATCACAAGGGGCGTTCATACAAACAAAACTGGTAACTCTGTTACCTATATTTATGATTTATCTGTCCTTTACAGTTTACGCTTTAGAGGTCTCAAGTTTGTCACTTGATCACAATGTTTCTCTGTGTAAAATCTACATAGAACATTATGGTTCTAAGTGAAAAGGCGATTACGTTTTGTATAATGTTCTATCTGCAGTAGATCGATTTCGAGTGCGGTATGTTTGAATCAACGATTATTCAAGATATTTGTAAGTGTTTCTGAGATTTACATAATAAAAACACATACCAATTTCTGTTAGAATTCGTCCACAAACAAAAAAGTTATAAACGCTTTTAAAGCCCTGAATCTTAAAACCTGATTTTCTCGAAAATAAGAAAAAGACACATAGAACACTATGGTTCTCGGGCGACGAAATGTACATGTTTGTATTTTAATGAAATAACCATGCTTTCCGATGTTAACTCATTATTCATCTATAAATTTCCAAATTACAATCAATGACTTTTCAGTTTCCAAAGGATGTATCCAGTTCGAAATTTCTAATATGTATCGACTAATTTTCTGCTCTTGAAAATTGTCATTAATTTCCAAAGATATTTTTTGTTTCAAAGCTAATTACTGTGGATTCACTTGTAATTGGATCGTATTAATCGTCTGCGTTTTTGTTTTGCACCAAGTAAATAATGCTTCTGACGTCAATATGGAGAATCCATTCGCATTAATTTGCACAAATTTTAAGCTGGCGGTTACTTGACAACACATTAATGATAAAATACAATCCTCGTGAATCATGCATTACATACACCACGTAAACGTTCTGATTACCTCGGTCTTTATGCATAGTCGAAGAAACGACACGAGTGCCTGTGTAACTGCTTTATTCTACAACAACTTTATATATACACAGCTGTATATCCATTAGTTCCATTCTAATATCACCAAAGCTCCGCATTTTACAGCACAACAAGACACAGTTGATGTGGAACTCCATTCTTTCCTCGGAACGTCGTGTATTTTACCTTATTACCTCCTCGTAGATTAGGTAAAAAACTAATGGCATCGACTTTCTACTATCTATCAGCGATGGCACTAACGGGACACCATAGCCAATAGATAGTAAAAGTCGAAAGAACGATAGTGAACGTCGATAGTTTGATAGTGACTAAAGGGGGCAGACACCCCAGAATGAAGATTCCCCTCCGGCCGACACACACCTTTCTATGTTAAGAACACGGATTCACTGTCAATCACACACCTGCGAAGAAATGCACATTTTGTTGAGTTTAAATATCCTTCAGCAAGCAAAATACACAAAAACAACAGCCACAAAGAAACATGTTGACAAATTTAGGCGCCAAGTAGTCATTTGTTTAGGTCGCGAAAACATGTGAAAAAGGCGCTTAATCCACATCTTCGGCTCAAAATAAAATTGTTTAACTAATAGCTAGCCCTATACAGTATTCATGTTTGTAATACATGCCTAACTCACATTTGGATCCAAAATAATAGGGTTTCCTATCAGTTTCTCCACAATATTTATGAATGTAAACCTACCAGAGAAAATCCGTCTTTTCCGGCCCGAGAGCTAGAAAACTTACTTTCGCACTTTTCAACAGTTGTCATTCAAACCACAACAAAGGTCATGACCCTTGCACATAATTTATTGCAAACATGTAGTAACCCATGATTTTAACACAAAACTTACTTGGATTATTCTTACTAATGATAAAATAGCCAAGAAACACAGAATTTGTCTTATATTTACAATTTTGACCATGGCCAATTAGCTTCTCTCAGTTCTCTGGGTTTACTGCCTCCGAAAGTGTAAAGTCGATAGCACGAAATAACGATAGTTTCTTCTATGATTATGTTTGTAGGTAGTGTACATGTATGTAGATGGTGGTTGAACAAGACGACATGTTGCTGTTACAATGACGTGACTAGAACAGTAGACTATCCGTTTAATATGATTCCTCATTTTTTCACTAAAGTGCATCTACGAAGTATTACAAAACATTATATCAAAGGTCTAGTTCTACCTAGTTAGAAGAGCGCGAGCATTTGTTAATATGATTAACAAGTTAACGGTTAGTATTCAGAGAGTATACCTAACATATTTGTATATCATTTTTACAGGGAACCTGGTACACTATGTGTAGAATGTATCATGTGCCGCTAGTAATATAGTTTATGGTCTTGCACTTGATTAATAATATGTTCATAGAGATCAAGCGAACAGTAATTATGGTAATCCGGCGCTGAGCGAACCTCGAAAAGACGCCCAAATATTTTAGCACCCATATCATTTAGTCATTTGTGATCTTAGGTGCATCGGTGCTGCGTTTTTATCTTGTTGTTGTGTTTCATGGATTGTATATCGAGGGCTCAGTGCAAAACAATTGTACATGCCTATATAAATTGACGTAGTTACAATAGTTTTGCACCGAGCCCTCGATATATAACAACATTTCATTGTGGAGTCATTCAAATTTAGTTATGGACTGAGAATGAAAACGCGAGGTTGTTTTTTATTTAAGCCGGAGCCTAAATACTACAGTCGAGCTTTTGTTACCTCACCTCTCTTATTTAAGTCCAATCACAAGCTCTATAAGGCGTGTCTATTTATCAAATGTCGTGATTATTTGAAATACTCACCCGACAGGTGCTTTGTGCATACACTTACTATTTAAAGTCATAATATTAAGCTAACTTATATAACGGTCACACCATTTGGACTTATATGTAATTAGACTGGTTAACTTGGATAATGAAATATAATCCGCCGATGACATAACACTAGCCTTTGTTCATTGCAAATACAATTGAAAATTAAATGCATTTTCGATGTCCATTTTTGTTCAAACGTGTACATAATCACTTTTAATGCATACAATATTTCAATCTACACTGATAACAAGCGATCAGTCGAACTTGCAGTATTTATATTATCAATGTTTGTTTATTGATAAGGCTAGAGTTATCTCCGGCGCGCTATAATATTATACTAATAATAAAGACTTTATTTTACGAGAAAACGTATTTATTCTTTATTTTACGAGGAAATTCATGTATACATCTATTATCCATAAGATCATCAACAATGAACAATGAACTGGAAAAATAACTATGCATAAAGACTATTATAATACTTGATTTTTGATATTTTGACCCCTATGATGTGTCGCAATATACGTTTCAGTGAAAGGATATGAAAAACTGAAGTACATGTACCTACAAAATATACTATGCACATAGAAACTTTATCAAGACAATATCTACAATGTATTTAATCGAAAACACTTTTTCCCATGTGAACACACCATAAGAGCCAGCGTATGTAAACAAGATAAAGAAATTATAGTAATATAATATATAATAAATGTGTGTATGAGTATTTATTTTTATTTTAAAAGTAGTGAATAAAATATTGATTGATTTTTTTCAGCCTTTTTAATCGATTGAAATGTTCGAAACACTGTCAAACTACGTTTTGATACCAGTATTGCGTTGTTTGTTTGTATACAATACTTTAGTGACAGATCGAATTAATTTCCAGCTTCCGAACTAGCGTAAGGGATAAGTCGGTCGCTTTCAAATATTAAAACTGTGCCAGTTTACAAATCGACTGGCAATTTTTTATGATAACGAAGCGGAAGACATTTGTATAAATCATGATTATTAATAAAAATGAGGTTTCGCAAATATTGTGATAAAAACGGCACAGGCTCAAGTCTAGACTGAAGCACTGGCAATTTATTAAATAAATAATTTATAACATAGAATGACGAAGTTAGACATTCTGATTACTTCGACCCTTATGCATTGCAATATTGACCGGAGCAAATGGAAATGGCCGATGTTTCACTGTGTGCGACTTTGAACGTCATAAGCGATTCGTCTTTGGAGGAGCACGTGACTCTCATCAGTCTGGCTTACGATTTTAAAACATAAACAAAAAAGGAAGCCTTTTGTAAGAATTTCGTGAACCAGACTAATAAAATCGGTCATTACTGTTTCTTGAACGAAAATAGTTCCGAGTTTAGAGTCATTAGGATAATTGGATTTTTAAAATGCATTTCGCATGGTAACAATTTGAATTTATAAGCACAATAATGGTTTAGTTTTAATAATCTTGCATTTTAACTGCGTGTCAAGTAACAAACGAAAACATACATTACGTCATACGAGTTTGTCTTATGAGCGTCGACTTTCGGGATCGGCAAATGCCAAGAAAACATGGATAATGCGGGTTTATTCAAATTTATAATTTAAATCATGAAGAAAATGAATTAGTTGTTACAAATAAAACAGTTCGTTTGACGCTACATAATATATCGTTTATAGACGTCAGTTAGGCCCTGAAATGAGCATACGTAAAACTGGACACAAACAGCGCGTGTACGTGTGAATATTTACGTTTACGCATGGTTTTCATCCCGTCAACGTATGGGCACATTGACCGTTTTTATGTAGTACACGAGTAATGTATATACACTATTACGACTCCTACGCAAATTTAAGAAACAAAAAATAAGCTTGAAATTAAGATATGTGAAGTTTGCACGATATTCGACATTCAACATTAAAACAAAACTAAATCAAGAGGGTCATTGGCCCTATAGCGCTCACCTGATGACTAGTAGTTAAGACAGAATCAGTATTTGTTATGATATGACCACTAATATTTAATGTAGATTTAACAGAGACACACGTTGTGGCCAGGTTTTATAAAGATGAGGTAAAACAAAAATAATACCTCTAGAGTATAAACAAGACTTTCTTTGATATGTCCTGGTGATCTAGTTTTTTACCCCAGATGACCTAATTTCGAACTTGACTTTTTATTTTACAGAAACACATTTATGTTATAGTTAGAACATATTAAGTAAATATTAATGATAAAACGGGCGGAGCGAGCGAAGCGAAGCGAGTCCTTGTTAGTCATTAAAATTTACTTAATATGTTCTAACTAACTTAGAATATAACATTCTACATTCTGATTGGCCGAAACAAGGAAGTAGCACCAACGCATGACGTCAAGTCTGTGAAGAGAAAATTTTAATGATTAAATTTTTATTTAACCGCCAAAATTCGGCGTTTTCATTGGCTCATAATGTAGGTTATATTCTAAAAAGAATAGGCAAACACATAACCTCTATAGTGTTAACACAGCTTTTTTTTATGTGACCTAGTTTTTGACCACAGATTACCCAGTTGTTAACTTGACCTAGATTTAATAGAGACAAACATGGTGACCAAGTTTCATAAAGACTAGGTACAAAACGTGACCAGTAGAGTGTTAACACTATTGAAGCGCGCAGACAATTTCAAAGCAACACAGAAACGACTGCAGGGCCTAGCCGTATACGCAAGAGTCAGACATAGAACGAACCATCCATATCCCCAAAAATGGATATTACGAGCAAGTCCATATACTGAATGACACACTGTGGACTTCGAATTCCGTGCACAATTAACCATAAAGGGAGGTAATGATGAATGATAACAACACTGAAGTAAAGTACGGGGCTACGTTGCAGCCGCCACACGTCACTTAACACCTGCTGTAGTGAGAAAGACGGTTTTTCTTCAATGTGACCTGGTGACCTATTTTTGACCCAAGATGACCCAGTTACGAACTTATATAGACATTTAGGTAAAAATGTGACCTCAACAGTGTCAACAATATTTTTCTTAAATTTGACCTGGTGACATAGTTCTTTACCATAGATGACCCGGTGGCAAACCTGGCCTAGATTTTATAGAGACAAACATTGTGACAAAGTTTCATAAATATTAGGTAAAACATGTGACCTCTAGAGTGTTAACAGTCAAACTGTTGACGGTGGACAGCGCACGACGGACGCCGGGCATAGGATAAGTACAATAGATCACGTTGAGCACTTTGTGCTCCGGTGAGCTAAAAATAGTCATTTTGAATATCAAAATAAATATCGAATTCAACGTTTAAAAATAAATGTATAGATGTCGAATTCGACATATACCGAACATCTCTAACATCTCAAACATAATAACATAATAAGATAATTCAACGGGCTGCACTATTATGACGGACATGTTGACGTAGTTATTAGTTATAGTTCGCCAGAGATAACTCTAGATTTATCAATAAACAATAATATAAACATTGCACGGTCGACTGACCGTTTGTTGTCAGTGAAGAATTAAAGTATTTATAATAAAAAGTGAATATGCACAATATTGAGGATAAATCAATAGCGTACAGGTAGAGGTAAATACTCTAAAGCATGAAAGTGAAGTTGTATGGTTATGAAGTGAAAGGGATATGTATTTTACCTTCAGGCTCTCCAACAAATTGAAGCGATGTTTACATTCAGATTCATTACTCATCTAAACACTGAGCAATAACACTGTTCAAAGGTTTATCAGCACCTATCCTTTATGTTGTTGTTTATTTGTGTGCGTTTGACTGATACAGTACATGGCCATGCCAACTTCAAGGGGAATAGACAGTTGTGTGGTCCAAGGATTCCGGATAGACTCCTAAATTATTGTTATCAAATCACTGGTTTAGAATTAGAAGGTCGTAAGTACTACCTACGACCTTTTAAGACCCATGCATATTTGAAATCGGCACCTCAAGGCAGCGCTTCTTATTACCCTATGTCATGAAAATCGGAAGTGGTCATGTTGACCAAACTGAAGTTTAAAAAAACTTGTTTTTCAATAAGTAAAGAGTATTTTTCTGACAGTTTTTAATTGTTTTCTCAAACTATTGATTTTGTTCCTACGCCCTTCTAATTCTAAGCCAGCGAAATATCCTCTAAACAATTTCCGTTGTCCACTTACTTGTTATGTGTAGTAAAAAGTAAAACTATGAACATTGTGCATTATTTTGATGCTTAATATCACCCATTTGCATTTATATGATATATATATACATGACCTAACTATAGGTTTTATTCTTATATATCAAGAACGAATTAAAATCCAATACTTTGCTATGTAGCTCGATCCCCATGAAACACTTGGGTTTTGTAACTGAGGATGCATGCTAATCTATGCAATTTTCCACAATATAAAAATAATTTAGATTTAAAGATATTCTCCATTCCAGAAAAAACACCTTTGCAAATTACTAAACATGATTTAGCATAATTCAGCTAAATTAATATCGATAAAGACTTACAATCTTACATAATTAATCTATGCTAACCTTATCAACAAACGTTATATAATCCTGATTAATTTTAATTAGCTGATCATATTCCTTTGTTAATCCGGTATTATTTGCTATTTCCAGCATTGTTCGTATAATTTAAAACCATTTCCAATTATTTCTCGATCATTTGACAATCAGCCGGGATTTCCTATAAGTATATAATTGTTCTCATATTTCTATTCAGTAATTAACAAAGTTTCAAACTTCCATGTTGATATTCCAGTAACTGTACTTTGATAATTATGTGTTTATATAATCTTATACAAGAGGACCTTATAGGCTCTAGGTGTATGGCTCATCAATCATAGTAGTTCATGCAGACCCCTATGGTGACCTCTAGGGCTGCGTACCGGTTTCTTGAAACTTGGTTATCTCAAGAAACATTTTTAAACATCATTAAAAAATAAAAGTTAATTTATTAACAACAAACATATTTTTTAATGAGTTTGCCAATTTCATTCACATCCTCAGAGTACTCCGAAAGAAAACGGGACACACACAAATCTCAGTCGGTTAGGGCTGACCAATTTTGGATGGGCTAAAATCTCGCAACACGTACACAATGCCGTCTAGCGATTTTATCGCAAGGCCGAAGGCATATATAACAATAACCCATAATGTAACTACTAGGGCTGCGTACCGCCGGTTTCCGATATAAATCGAATATTGGTATTTTGCGTTCGATTGATACATCGTATCGAACGTGCCCGTATCGGTCAAAACATCGATCAACAAAACTACACAACAAAATCCCCATTTTCAGGTAAATTTTCGGTAGTCTACTTGTTTCGTTTCAAAATGGTCAGGTCGTCGACGCAGCATATGTCCGAGTGAATCTAATTTTCAAACAAGATTCTGCTTTGCAAACTACTCATGCAATTTAAACATGTATAAATTGGTTGTTTATATCACATATCTCAAGCCTGACGTGATTGTGTTCCGCAAGTTGAATGCATGTTGTAAGTCTGCAAGTGCCTATACAGCTTTTAGATCGTTTACTGTCAAAACAAAATATCAAATGAATATCGAATATCAATCACTTTGTATCGATACAAATATCGTATCGATCATTTTAACCGATACGCAGCCCTAGTGACCTCATATAAAATCATTTACAACTTCTTACAATCAAGTAAATGCAGCCTCTAATGCATGTACAAGGTCTTCATATTGTCTCACCAGCAATCCTTTTTATTTATATCAGATAACCCGTATTGAATGATAAGCCAAACTTGTGACCTCTAGTGTACCCTACACCAGGTGTTTCTATGATATAATATATTGACCTAGTTGTTGTCCCCGGATGACCCAATATCACACGTGACCTAGATTTTGTTAAGATGATCATTGTGACCAAGTGGCATAAAGATTAGGTGAAAATTATGACCACCAGTGACAACACAAGGTTTTTCTATGATTTGACCTAACGACCTAGGTTTCGACTCTGAATGACCCAATATCAATCGTTAGGCAAAATCGGTGACCTCTAGTGACTACACTAAGTTATCTTTTATTTGACCTAAAGACCTCTTTTTGACCCAAGATGACACAATATCGAACTTATTCTAGATTTTGTTGAAATGATCATTGTGACCAAGTTTCATACAGATTAGTCTAAAATTATGAGCTCTAGTGACTACACATGCTTTTCCTATGATTTGTCCTAGTGACCTAGTTTTTGGACACCAGATGACCCAATATCGAACTTAATCTAGTTTTGTTCAGATGGTTATTGTGAAACGAATTTTATGAAGATTATGTCACAATTGTGAACTGTAGTGACTAAAAAAGGGTATTCTATGATTTGACATTTTGATCTAGTTTTTAACCCCAGATGACATCATATCGAACTGACCTAAACTTTTTAAAGATGCTCATTTTGAGTGAGTTTCATAAAGATTATGTCAAAATTGTGACCAGCTGTAGTGGCTACACAAGGTTTTTCTATGATTTGACATTGTGACCTAGTTTTTTACTCCAAAAGACCCAATAACACACTTGACCTAGATTTTGTTGACATGATCATTGTGACCAAGTTTCATAAAGATTAAGCCAAAATTGTGACCTCCAGAGTCTACACAAGTAAATTATTAACGGAGGACGGACAAAGAGTGATAAAAGCTCACTCTGTCTCTATGAAGCAGGTGAGCTAATCACAATGAAATAAACGGATCACTCAATGTACACTTCCATGTTCATAATTAGAATAAATCATATTATGACGTTGTAATATGCTGTTGTAATTAGTTGTAATATTATCCATAGTCAAACCAATTGAATATATCAAATTACCAATTACGACGGTACATTGTGTATGTCAGTCCTTTATCTTGTGATTATCACAGTGCCTTTGAAGAGAAATATTCCAAGAAAAATTCTACATTATTTTATACCTATATTATAATATTAGGCAGTTGGATCTTGTATTTCACTGTCATTGATTAAATACGTACATATCTGCCTGAAAAATATAACTTGTGCATAAAACCTGCATCATAATTACAAACTTAAGGTATTTAGTACAGGCCCTGATCTCCCGAAGTAGAAACTAAAATTAAGATTTTGCTAAAATCAGAGTGTGAATGTGAGATTAATCCTTAGTTCGAGCTCTTGCAATTTGATTGTTATAAAGTCAGAATAATGTTTCTGTTTTGTGATCCCAATTTTCAGTTCAGGCTCGCTTGGAAATTAACATAAAGACACATGACACTATTTAAGTTGAGATCTTGCTCAAACTGAGATGCTTCCATAGATCTTAACTTGGCGTAAAATTCGGTCCAGCCACATACGTGTACATCTTTAAATTTGGTAAAAATAACATTCCTCAACACCTGAGCCACAGAAAAATATAATTACTGGTATAATACGAAGACAAATTAACCATTACAAGAAATAAAAAGCATAATACCAAAGAAGGTCAAATTTATGCTCTCTGCAGTTTCCAGGAACTATATATGTCTCACTTCAAAATGTATAATCCATAAGTATCTAGATATACGAATGTTTTGTTTTATTTTCTTAACACAGAAGCATACTAGATCTACTAGTTTTTTAAATTGAAAATTCCTAGAAATTATACATACGCATACATTGTATATTATATTTATAAGCCAGTTGGATCTAGTCTATCATCGACATTGATTATATCAGTGAAGGTGAGAAGTTTGACCTTACATTATCTTCTCATGTTTCGTTTATGTCTACTCAAGTCTGATAGCATCAAGCCAATATATTGCACTATTATTGAAGTACCAGAGCTACCGGAACTGACCCTGGCTACTGAACGCACATGCACCTAGTACATGGAAAACAAAAGTATGGAAAACAGGGAGCATGTTCGATATCAAAGCTCCTTATAAAAATTGTAATTTATAATTTAATAGGAGCGGTGTTCTGTACTATCCTACATGACCAACCACCCCTCGAATATTGCAGAAATTATAAACTGTCATCAAGCTGTCTAAAACATATATCACCACTCCACAGCATTTTGAAAAGATAAAACATAATAGTATGAAACTTTTTGAACATCCAGAACACCAATGCCCTTTATTGGAAAGTTGAAAACGCGTAACCGTATACCTATAGAACAGCCATGTATGACATATGACGCATGTTATAACCATGTATCCATATTCCTAATCAAGTCATTTCATGAGTTTGTGATCGGAAACAAGTTTTGTCTGACAGATGCACTTAAGTCTGAGATAAGGTATAGATATTCTTCATTAATATTGATACTTGTAGTTTTTAGTAAAATGTGATTCAGAACTAGGTTACTAGTTTTATAGATCTTTAAATCATGTCAATATACATGTGCTAAACCATCGCTATGAACTGTTTAGATTAAACCACATACCAGGAGGTGAATCAAATACACACGTTAACATAAACTGTGTCTGTATGTTAGAAGATGTTTATATTAACATTTTATCCAGAAGAAAATCAGACGTAACATGTGTACTCATGTTTATTTTTGCAATAGCTTTTTACAATCATTTTTTATATTGGCAATGTGCATATACTCGTATGTTCAGAAAATAGATCAATGGCTTAATAAACCCCATTCTTAACATTTTTCATTTAGGTACAACAACTTTTTCAGCTTGTTTTGTTCAATCATAAACATTGGTCACTTAACTTAAACATATTTCAGGAATTATTCATAACCCCAGTACTACTGCTGTTCTGCAAGAAACTTACAACTTTGTAGGCATGTTGCTACCATTACCGTAGTCATAACACAACACCATCACTTAAAACAGAAATTGAATGCAAACCATTCGGGTGACAGTCCCACGCTATATCGGCGGGTTAAGATGCGTTATTCACGCGTTATACCAAAAACGAAATACAAATGGTACCAGAAATTCCCTTGCTAGGCGCTCGCCTAATACCATCGTCACTTCGTGGCGATGGATATCGTGACCA
This sequence comes from Spisula solida, assembly GCA_947247005.1. Lineage (NCBI taxonomy): Eukaryota > Metazoa > Mollusca > Bivalvia > Venerida > Mactridae > Spisula > Spisula solida. Next base: position 39,374,858 of record OX365951.1, read on the forward strand.
GGAATGGGGTGTCGATGGTGATGGTTCAACATACAAGATTTTTCACTATAGGTTATATGGTAAAAGTAACAAAGGGCAATTACTCTGGTCAAAATTTACTCAGCGAAAATTCCATCCTTTAAGGTCATCTATACATTGGGGTTGTTCATCTGTGAAAATTTGAAGAAATTCCACCCAGTAGTTTAAGAGGAGTTCAACACACAAGATTTTCACTATAGGGTATATAGTAAAAGTGACAAAGGCCCATAACTCTGGTCAAAATTTACACAGCAAAAATTCCATCTTTTACGATCATCTATACATTGAGGTTATTCATCTGTGAAAGTTTGAAGAAATTCCACCGAGTAGTTTATGAGGAGTTCAACACACAAGATTTTTCCCTATAGGGTATATATTGAAAGTAACAAAGGGCCATAACTCTTGTCAAAATTGACACAGTAAAAAATCCTTCCTGTACGGTCATCTATACATTGAGGTTGTTAATCTGTGAAAGTTTGAAGAAATTCTACCCAGTAGTTTATGAGGAGTTCAACACAGAAGATTTGTGTTACGTACGGACGGACGGACGGACAGCACCAATGCTATATGCCCCCCACTTATAAATAAGTGTGGGGGCACAACTAACCCAGCAAACACCCGACGTTATATAACGTTGGATTATGGTTGTATGTTGGTTAGTTGGTCAGCAACCAAAATCCAACGTTAATACAACATTAAAACACAAACGTTAATCCAACGTCGTTTCATAACGTTGTACTAACGTTGATTTTTGGTCAGGGTGGTAATATTAGTTAAATATCATTGTTCAATTAATGTAAATAAGCCGCCATATTAGATTTAGGTACACACGGCGATTGAAAGTGTAAATCGGTACCTGTCCATTTTCAGAGCCTCTCTCGTCTTTAATATTCCAAGTAGGAATACATACTATGGTTATTCAGTTATTAGATTAGATTAAATAAAAGAAACATAATGAAAATTAAGCCATGCATAAACGTTTACGAGCGAATAAAAAACCGAAGAAATAACAGAATGGCAGTGGCTCCGACACGAGGTATAGTTAGAAAATAACTTTTTATTTGGTCTTTGAAATTGTTTTGGACACTGAGACAATGTTTTCTAAGAAAAAAAAAGAATTTCCTTCACGATATGATTAAGTTTACTGAGCGCCATCATAGGGGTCTGTATCGACTCACTGGTTTCTCAATCACTAGATATAGATTAACAGGGACGTAACTGGTATCAAAATTGCGACACCACCAACTTTACAAACAGTCTTGTAACTTTTCCAAAAAGGCAATTAATCACATACTGTTTTCTCCAGTAGCAAGCTTATACATTTATCTTCGAGATACAACCAATCTTATGTCAAAATATATCGCACTCGAGCCGTTACAAATGCATACATGTTGAAAATATACTGAAAAATAAAAACAGGACAAAAATGTGGACAGGCCCTTACCATACTATAGGGCTCTTCACACAGGAGTGTCGACAAAAACAATGCAATGGTTGGATGAGCGTATAATAACTTAAACTATAGTTCGATTTCGAGCATTGAGCCGTGACTGCACTTTTAAGGTTTTAACCACTAATCCATATAGGTTGGTATAGGTTTGACCAGTACGATAAGTAATACAATTAAGGGCCACATATTTCAAGTGTCTGGTTGGTCGTGACGGTAAAGCGCTTGATACATTGTAAAATATTTTTTGTCCGATTAGGACGAGTTCGAATCCCACCAAAATAGTTTTTCATTTTTATTATATTTTTTAAATGCACACAACTTGTTAAATCCGTGTAATACTAGTATATGTGACGACCATATTTGTTACATGTATGTTTTAGAACGTTATGAAGGCTTATCAACCGAATATAGGATGTCAGTAAGCTCGAAATACACCAACGATCGAAATGAGTGAAAATGATAAATATATTGAAACGACACATTTCAGTGGATAAATTAAAAATATAAACAAGTTCTTTAACTTACAATCTCTTCAAATAACATAAAACAACGAATTAAAAAAATGCGCAAATAAGGGAATTGAACCACCGAATTCTGGGTTAGAAATTCTGAACGTTGCCGACTGCACTAAACTGTGATCTGATTATAAACATATATCTGTAAGAATCATATCATTAAAAAATGCGCTCCGAGCGTAATAAATGGTAGTCTACCTGCCAAAATGGACTAGTCGGAAAGGTCATGGTTCAGAGTTCAAAATTGAACTATATAACCAAAATATCACCTCTGAAAAGTAACACAAGCGCTAGTGCGGTCATTCTATCATTTTGAAATCTAAAAATGTTCATCGGACTTCCATGTTTGTGAAGCCGAACACCCGATGATACAAGCTATTTTACTGGATAAACTTTCGAACATGTGACCACTGAAAACAGATATACTAGTTCTCGATATTCTAGCGCAGGTGATACGTATTGGATGCACAACCGGGATCAAGTAGTTTGTAAATAAAAATACTACGTATCGGTCTACAAATTGTGCACGAAAAACTCGTGTTCTGATCCAAGTGAGTAAGCAAGGAATGTAGAATGGTTGTAAATATTACTATATTCCACTGAAAAGCGTGCAGCAGTTAAAGGTTTTAAACTAATCAATGAGTCTACTCCCCATTTTAAGAAGCACACGTTAAATGTACATGAGGGATGATCAACACATAAAAAGGAAAATGCTCATAAATTATTGTTAAGTTACCAATGTTGTTTAAACATATAATATATTGGATTATTATAAATAATGAACTATAAAAAACGTTCATTTTAACACAAACAAACACACAACTTAACGTTTATGTATTTGGATTATTTTATTTAAAAATTCACGACATGTGTAATAAGGAGTAAAGCACTGAGAATTGGGTCTGATCCTTACCTTTACCGTATACTTGAATATATAACAAGTTCTTGCGTTGAATTTATGAATTTCTGCGAACAAATTGTAAATACCCATACCAGTAACACGCACGTGCCTATGTTCTTCAGAATTTTGAATCGGTACTAATCTTTTTAGAAAAAGTTATTTCCGGTTTAGAAAATTGCGGAGTCGAAAGAAGTGAATGGTTGAAAGTATTCAAATTGCGAAACTTTTTAGTCCTAACATATTCTTTCATAACGTTAAGCCTGATTCAAATCATGAAAATTATTGAAAAAATACATTTATCACATGTTTGACGTCGCGGTAGCGTAATAAAGCCATTATTTGTTTTTTATAATACACTAGTAGTGTAATAAAGCAATCACGCGACGTCATTCAAAGGATAGGCGACGTCGTCCAAGTTGCGCGTTTATTATACTGAAAAATAAGTAGCGTTTTTTTATGTTTCGGCCGGAAAAGGCTAGCCTGTGATAAAAAGAACATTACATTTGTGACTTTCCACATTGAATTTATTAAACTCGATGAAAAAATCGATAAATGCTCGACAGAGCCTCGCATTTTATTATTTTATTCAACTCGTTTAATAAATTCAATATGAAAAGACACTCATGTAATATCCTCTATATATTACATGAGTGTCTTAACTTTGACGACATCGCCTATACTTTGAGTGACGTCACGTCAAAACTTTATTACACAAGTGAATTATCAAAAATAAATAATGGCTTTATTACGCTGCCGCGACGTCAAACATATGATAAATAGCAAATAAAAGACGAGTGTAAAACTATAATAACTATTTATAGGGAATATCTGTGCAACCCGTCTCTTAGATTGGAAAACACTCTTTTCGAAGTATTTGTTCGCCTGGTTTTCTATGTGGTGCTGCCTGGCAGCCAGAGGCTAGATCTATAGTCTCTGTAGTAGAGTAAACAAATTCCAAAGTCATTTTTTTCTTCGATCAGATTATCAAAAAATCTGATGGGAAATCCCCGCTGGATGCAGTGCATTTGTTCTTATTACATAGAGGATATTTGTTGATTTTGGTGTAAGATTGTATTTTATTTCATCGAGTGATCACAGAAAATCAATATTTTCACGAGTGGCGTAGCCACGAGTGCAAATATAATTTTATGTGATCACGAGTGAAATAAAATTGATCTTTCACCAAAAATCAACACATTTTCTGTTTATTATATGCTTTACTTTCTCTTAAAAGTGTACCAATGTGGAAATATTGGATGTGGAACTCAAATACAATTGTGACGCCATGATGACGTAACGTACATTTAAAAGCCCGGTGCCGTAGACGTTACGTTTCTTTTTCTGAACGATACTGGAACCAGCTTCTACAACAGTGAAAATAACAAAGTGGTCATTTCACTGTTATTTTCACTGAAAAATATCCGTAATCCATTGAAAGCAAATAATAAATATAGACAATATCTATATCATCTGTTAGTTTTTGCTAATAGAATAGGATCAAGTTAAATTCTCTGTACTTTACTACATGTATATTGATACCATATATATATACAACTACAAATGTATATATCAATGCACGATCAAAACCAACCCGTTATCAAAACATGACGTTACAAACGCACGATTGGTACTTGTAAAACAGTTTGCGACACGCAACGTTGGAAACATTAAGCTGTAATGCGTCGAACGAAGTTACCACAGGAGGTCATGTCTATTCGGACTTTGGTTAATAATAAGAATATATGGTTAAAGAAATGGTACCTATATATTTAGAACGTTTCACAGACTTCCAATGACGAATAAAGTAGATAGGCCTACAGTACTAAATTAGTAACTTTTCCGGATATTTGTTGATCAACCCTCGATCGAATTTCCTAATGTCCCAAGGTATGGTTTGTGACGTCACATGTTCCACCAAAGCGTGTCCAATAAAATGGCTTGTATCATCGGGTATTCGACATTACGTCACGTGACTCAAAATGGGAGTCCGATGGACATTTTTAGATTTCAAAATGATAGAATGACCGCACTAGCGCTTGTGTTACCTTTCAGAGGTGATATTTTGGTTATAGTTTTAGTTATTATACGCTCATCCAACCATGGAATTGTTTTTGTCGACACTCATGTGTGAAGAGCCCTATAGTATGGTAAGGGCCTGTCCACATTTTTGTCCTGTTTTTATTTTCAGTATATTTTCAACATGACTTGTATGCATTTGTAACGGCTCGAGTGCGATATATTTTGACATAAGATTGGTTGTATCTCGAAGATAAATGTATAAGCTTGCTACTGGAGAAAACAGTATGTGATTTATTGCCTTTTTGGAAAAGTTACAAGACTGTTTGTAAAGTTGGTGGTGTCGCAATTTTGATGCCAGTTACGTCCCTGTTAATCTATATCTAGTGATTGAGAGTCCAGTGAGTCGATACAGACCCCTATGAGCGCCATGGTATGGTGTTGAGTATTGGTAGACCGTATATAGTCCGGGTTTTATACACAAAGTTGTTCACCTTTTTTTTAGTTTACCATTTGCTGCGAATAAACGCATTTAATTGTTGATCGAAGTTCGTCATTGATTCTCCTTACTGTAACAACTGGCGTCGTAGCGCTGTTAAAAAGAATCTTCAATGCCTATTTGAAGAATAGCAAGAACTTATATCTTGTAAACCACCTACTGTAGGAATGCGAAGAATGCATCTCGGACCTAGAGACTAGAGTGTGGCGAGGCAGTTTTCTCAGTAAATGTTCATTATTCGATCGACTTAGAACTTGGAAGCTGATAAACCACATTTGGTAACATTATTAAGCAACATGTCTTCGATGGCCCCAAAGCAGTGGAGACCCGCGAAAAATTAAACTATTTCATCCTTTGAATCATGGAAACAAAATTTGCAATATACACTGTCACTATATAACAATTTCGCCCCCTTTTTAATTGAGGATTCAAAATGGACCAAACAATTGTCAAATTCACCATTAAGAGGACAGACTGATGACAACGAAGAAATCCCAAAATGTAAAGCACTACATATATACTACTCAAACTTTGCTAAGGGCCAAGAAATTTAATTTGATGTCCGTCTCACGTTAAATGTACAAAACCGATGACGAAAACGTAGTGCTATTAATAAAATATCATCTTACCTGCTGCTAAATTTTGAAACTTGATGTCTTGCATTTGATACGCATTGCTAAAATGACGTCGTTTTCCAGGTAACTGATAAGCCCTATTCGCAGGGACCAAGTGGCTAGATTAACATGGAAATTTCTATCCCGTTTTTATTACCATATCGTGTAAGACCCAAAATACAAGGAAAATGACCACATTCCGTTACTTCAGATGCATGAATGCAGGACGAACATTTTAATGGGTTGGGCTTATCAGCACTTAGACTTTATGTTTCTGAACATTCTACCGGTCAATCTTATTCAATTTGCAAAATATTCAAATGGAAAATTTCTTGGCCCTTATCAAATTTTGAGTAGTATATTATGCAGCAGTAGAGATGACATTTGAAATAAACTTTTCATTTAATCCGGCAGAGCTTTTGTCTTGTTATTATATTGGACTAGCACACACACGTGTGTTCATCTATGGTAACCTAGACTGAAGGAAAGAAAGGAATGGTCATAATTATTTTGGGGAAAAGGTTTGAATTTGGTTAGGAAATGGTTGCAATTGACGTTAGAAAGTGGTTGGGAGAAGGTTGGATTTTGGTAAGATTTTAGTTGGAAAAAGGTTAGATTTAGGTTGATATTTGGTTGGAACCTAACAATGTATGGACGTTAGAAAATTACGACATATAACGACAGAAAAGTTTGCAGAATCCAACGTTTTCCCAATGTTGGAGTCTAACGTTCATGAATACCAGTTAAGGCAAAAGCAGTATTTGTTATAATATGAACTTAATATTTGCTGTACATTTTACAAATACATACTTTATGGCCAGGTTTTATATAGATGAGGTAAAAATGTAACCTCTAGAATATAAACCCTGTTTTCTTTGATGTGATCTGGTGACCTTGTTTTTGACCCCAGATGACCCAGTTACAAACTTGACCGATATTTTATCGAGACAAACATTGTGACCAAGTTTCATAAAGGTTAGGTAAAAAATGTGACCTCGAGAGTGTTAACAATGTTCATTATCAATATGACCTGGAGACCTAGTTTTTAACCATAGGTGACCCAGTTACGAATATGACCTAAATTTCATGGAGATACACATTGTATCCAAGTATCATAAGGATTAGGAAAAAGCGTTACCGTTTGAGTGTTAACACCACTTTTCTTTGATGTGACCTTGTGACCTAACTTTTGACCCCAGATGACCCAGTTACAAACTTGACTTAGATTTCATAGAGACAAACATTGTGACCAAGTTTCATAAAGATTAGGTAAATAATGTGACCTCTAGAGTTTTAACATGGGTTTTCTTCAATGTGACCTGGTGAGCTAATTTTTACCCCAGATGACCCAGTTGTAAACTTGACATACAGTTCATAGAGATATAAATTGTGACTAAGTTTCATTAAGATTATATAAAAAATGTGACCTCTATAGTGTTAATAAGGTTTTTCTTTGATTTGACCTAGTGGCCTAGTTTTTTACCCTAGATGACAAAGTTACGAACTTGGATTAGATTTCATAGAGACAAAGATTGTGATCCAGTTTCATTAAGACTATGTCACAAATGTGACATCTAGAGTGTTAACAACGTTTTTTTATTAGACCTAATGACCTAGTTTTTGACCCCAGATGACCCAGTTACAAACTTGGCTTAGATTTCATACAGACAAACATTGTGACCAAGTTTCATAAAGATTAGGTTTAAAAATGTGACCTATATTGTGTTAACAAGGTTTTTCTTCAGTGTGACCTTGTGACCTAGTTTTTGACCCCAGGTGACCCAGTTGCGAACTTGACCTAGATTTCATAAAGGTTCACATTGTGACCACGTTTCATAAAGATAATGCCAAAAAAATGTGACCCCTAGAGTATTAACTAAGGTTTTTCTTTGATTTGACCCCTGATGACCCAGTGGGGAACATGACCTAGATTGCATAGAGACAAACATTGTGACCAAGTTTCATAAAGATTAAGTGAAAACTGTGACCTCTAGAGTGTTAACAGTCCATTGTTGACGACGGACGACCGACGGTGGACGACGGACGCCGGACATAAGGCGATCATAATAGCTCACCTCACTTCGTGCTCAGGTGAGCTAAAAATTAGTATTTGTGTTTTAACTCAGACGTTAACTGACAATCTAATATTTGAGTTAACAGCTGGCAGAAGTTAACTCAGAAGTTAACTTAACTCAGAAGTTAACTCAAAATTTAACTTTGGGACTGAAGTTAACTCAAATGTTAATTCAAAAGTCTTATTTAAAAGGGATATAACCTAATTAAAATCAATATGAACGTGATCAGTAGTGTTGATGGTGAACAAGTGTTGCAAGATGCAATGCTATAGCATAGATACTATGTAAAATATGTCCCAATGTAGTAGCATACAACAACAACCTCAACATAAATAACTCGAACTTAAAAAGGTCATAATCCAAATTGAAATCAAAATGGAGTTATTGTGCTTGACCAGTGGTGTTAACTTATGATGGTGAACAACTGTTGTGAGTTTCAATGCTATAGTAAGTATACCATGCAAGATATAGCCTAGTAGTTTGCACCCAAAACCTCAACCAACAGTGTGACACCGACGAATGGGTTAGTACAATAGTTTTTCATATTCTTATAAAATAGTATTTCCAATTCGGAAAAAAGCTAAAGCAGAAAAACGAAAACAAGTAGGTCGTTCTGCACTCGCATCTTGCGTATTTAACATGTCTGGCATGGTGATACTCATTTATACCGGTAAATATTACATTTTATAAAGGAAAATAAGGTTCTGATGTACTTAATATCCGATGATTATGTTTTAACACAATTTTGCCTAAATGCCCTATGTCGCTTACCTAATATAACACAAAATTCTTCAATACAAATTTGTGTTTCTGAATTTTCTTCGTTTCCGCTTGATAACTTGATATAAACAACAATTTCACGAGCTTTTATTTAATTTAATAACAAAAACATACAGCAACACTCCACTACAGTTTGAAAAAGATAAAACATATGCAACTCTATACACATACAGAACACGAATGCCCTTTATGCGTTATACATAGGAAAGTCGAAAAAAGTCGACCATATGTCTATTACAATAGTAAGAACACTTAACAGCCATGCATGTCACTATCATGTACCAATGTTCCAAATACATGGCCCTTTCTAGAGTGTGTGGTCGGAAACCATTTTTGTCTGACAGATGTGCATAACCATCGCTATGAAGTGTTTCTAAATATTAAACCACGGGCCAGGAGAGAATCAAACACACATGTTAACATAAACTGCGTCTGTAGGTTATCAAATGTTTAAATTAACATTTTACCAGTAGAAAGTCAGACGTAACATATGTACTTATGTTTATTTTTGCAACAGCTTTTTATCCTATTGTGTTATATTGGCAATGTGCATATATTTTCAGGTAGTAGACCAATGGCTTAATAAACCGCGCTCTCGACATTTTTCATTTAGGTCCAACAACTTCTTGAACTTGTTTTTGTTTAATCATCTACATTGGTCACTTCATTTTAACTGATTTCTGTCATAATTATCACCCCAGTATTACTGCTCTTCTGCAAGAAGCTCACAACTTTATACATGTTGCAACCATGACCATAGCCATAACATAACATCATAACATTGCCACTTGAAACAGAAAAGGAATGCAGACCATACGGGTGACAGTCCAACGCTATATCAGCGGGTTAAAGCCGGTTGGGCTCATAATATATTATATAACGGATGCGTTATTCACGCGTTATATCAAAGACGAAATAAAAATGGCATCAGAAATTCCCTTGCAATATGCTCACCTAGTACCCTCGTGGCGATGGATATCACCAGGAATGAGGTGTCGAGAATAATTAATATAAGTTGGAAAAACCTGTTTCACAATCGATATTTAATCAATTCGTATATAAACTATTTACTTGATAGGTTGTAAACATCTCGCGTATTATGTTACGAGTGCACTGATAAGTAACGTGATATCAATATATATGACCAATGCTGTATACCGATAGTTAACATACTTGTGTAATGTATACCGATATATTGGAATTTTCCGGCAAACAGGTCCAATGTTACGGTAGTCGAAAGAAATATAAAACATACATCTACATGTATCAATCATTGATCACAACCATTGACGAGATTTGTAGAATATTGTGTTAAAATTACATTCGCGTATACTACATCATGGTTATTTGAACTCCGCGAAAATAACAGTTTGCAATTGTCTGAAATGTCTTTACGAATTTCTTAGAAATTACTCCAGTTCATACATTTTCACTACATCACTGCTGTCCATGGTAACAAACATTCTACTTAGTTCCTGATGAAAGCAAACTGATAATGGACCCCAATCCCCATCATCTTCATCAACATCTTCATCAACATCTTCATCAACAGCTTCATCAATTTCGTCTTCCTTCACAACAACACCGACTTTCTTCCCATTCTCGCTGAATTGGACCACATTATTAGACTCGTATCCAACAACAAACATGCTTCCTTTACCGTCAATACACACGCCATATGCACTGCATAGGTCAACGTCTGTAAAAGTGGACGAATAATTGCCCATCCTATCAAAACATACAAGCCCATTATTTTCATCTGCAACATACATTCTGTTTCTACTCTCGTTGAAAGCAACACATGTACTTCGTTTGAACAGCATATTCCCCGATTTATCTTGTGACATTTTCTTTAACAGGGTACCAGTCATATCATATATATATAGTGATTCTTCATAATCGGTCACATAAAGCCTACTATCATTGAATGCAATACCGTGACAACAATGTGACAGTTTAAGCTGTCTTGTTGGAGCGATCTTGTTCTGGGTAGATATAAATTGGATCTTGTTGTCCTCACATGCCACAGCGACTATATATTTACTGATACAACATACGCAATTTGGAGAAGAGTCTAATGTGCAATAGTCAACAACTGACTCCTTCAGTATGTCAATACGTTTTAGTTTCTTATTGTTATAATCAGTGACAAGTAGTTGGTCATCATGTGTCAGACAACATCCATATGATACGCATGTCTCAGAATCATCAGTCAGTTTTATGGGAATATCTCTACGTTCTTTGATTTTGTAGAGACCGTGTTTCTGCTTGACATGTTTCTGTACTTGACCAATATCTTCAGCAGCTTGGATATATTCCATTAAGGCTTGACTTGGAATGAATTCTATCTTTATGTTTGTATGTTGTTGCAGTTCATGCTTGGTCTTCATTTTGTCAGCTTGCTGCATCTTTTCCTGTGCCATTTTGGAACAAACAAACTTCTGGGCTCTGTTTCCCTCTGATTGCATTATCTTCTCATCAATCGTCTCCATTTCTTCACTAATGTTTTCAGCATCGTGTTTTTCTTGTAGAATGTTATTTTCCAGTTCATTGTATGCAGCTTCAACTTCTTGTTTCGAAACCTCAGCAGCTTGTCTAACGAGGGCTTCTAACGCTTTCTGGAATGCCGTCACTTTGTCCAAAGCTTTCGCCTTTGCTTCATTCAATGCTTCAAGCTGCGTATCTTTAGATTTACTTACGGTTGTCATGGATACCATCATCTCTTTCAAACAACTTTTTATCTGTTCACAGTCTGAGAACTTAGATATTATGTCAATCATGTCTGGTATAGAATGGATGAGATTGTCTTCACATGACCTGAAATGAATACAATTAATATAAATTATTATATAAAATAGGCTACATGTAGAAATGTATATGAGATAGGCTAGTAGTATGTAAGTGAAAATATGTAAATACAACGATTGTCTGGGCGCTTGTGGCTTTGACCCCCTGGTCCCATTTACAACCATACAGTACCCTACATCAACGAAAACGTTTGCATTTGCAACAAATACAAATGTACAGGTTTTGTCTATCTCGATTAGGTGCTTTTCGACTGAGCATATTCGTTTTGGTATTTGTGGTAAATGCTACATGTGTACCAATTTATTGATAGTGTTTCGTGATGGTCGTGATGACCGGGGGAGTATTGCCACACGCTCAGAACCTGCATACTACAGTATTTTCTGCTTTTAAAAAGAAGCCTGTAAAGTGTAAATGAATACATAGTATGTGATTGCTGTAACAATGTGACAGTTGAACGCAGGCGTATAGGAGATACGAAAGGCCAATTGAAAGTCATAGACAAATTTAGCAGTCCGTGAAAGGTGGCAGTTTAGGCTTCCACTAACACATTCAAGTTTATAAGTAAATATTGTACTTCTTTAACAGTGTATCGCCATTTCAGCCTATAAAGCGTGCAGTACGGCTAGCGAACACATGGAGGACTATAAACCGATTTCGATAGCATGGACTTCTTGGTTCAGCGCATTCAAACCGTTTAGGGGAACCTGTTTTGTTATCGGATTAGAGCAGTTTGCATCCATTTACTGGATTAAATCAGTATTACAACCTACAGTATTCAGTAGCCTCTGTGGCTAAGTGGATATGTGGCGTGGACATATTCTTCGTTTGAAATTTTCTTTGGTTTTGAGATCAAGCCCGACAGAAGACGTCTTTTTTTACTTTGCATTGGTTAAAGATATTGCATTATTCATTTTTTATTCGATATATGTATTGATCAATATTCAATACATAAACTGGTTCGTCTAGTACGATGCTTAAACATTTATAAGTACATTGCCTTATAAGTTAAACTTTGTCTTTCATGTTATTCGTGAAAGCTTCGATATTAACTTTCTTTTTATTATGAATTTAATTTCATACCTTTTTATCAGCATGAGACCATAAAACAAAACAACACAGTGATTAGCAACGGTTTTTGTGTGGCGTACGCCACACAATGATATTACCACTTTTCAGCTTACGACCAATTCAACGACTATAGGCCAGGCAAAAGTCCTCCGCAAAAAAATAGTTCCATGATTTGAACGATATTACGAGCATGCTATGCAGGTTACACGTATCATTTAACTTGATTTGTTTACATTACCAACTTTTATTTTTATTAAGACCAACAATTATATCGGACTTTTATTTATAAAGGACATTTTTAGAAATCATTCGGCTTTTACCTATTTCGGACTCCATTCCTTACTACCAAAGACCTATTAACACAGATCTTTTAATCATCAAGACATAAAAAGTAATCCCACGGTTATCAACATTTCTTTTACGGCTACGTAATAAACTATGTAGTCATGTTTTATAACCTGCTGAATTTTGAAAGTCATGCAGTAACATTCGTTCATGCTAAGGCCAACAAATTATTATCTAACGTTTTTAAATAGGCTGTTTTAATTAAAAACACTCCGCCGTTGTTTGTAGACGATGACGTAATTATGCGGTGCTACTACAAGCAGTCGAATGCCGTATATTGCAGTCGAAGCCATAGAAGTTTAAAAAATGTTTTAACATGTATACTAGTACGTTAGGTTTGGGGTCATTTATGTGTATAAAAGTATGTTTGTCAATAATAAAAACCGAAATATCTAAAAGAAAGTATGTAATATGATGAATTTATAGTCCAAAACCTGTACGCTGGCCAATCCACGGTAGAGAACTTGGGTTGGACTAAACAAGAGTCGAATCTAGATAAAGACCGTCGAAGCGAAAAATAACCTTTTTAAAGCAATTAAACATTATATTATTGTCACACATGCACAGATATATTTACATGTAATTACGACTAATTTAAATAGAGGATAGTTGTGTTTTTCGGTGTAAGATCGGTTGTTATTTCACCGAGTGAGCAGCTGAAGTAATATAAGTCAGCTGCTCACGAGGTGAAATAACTACCGATCTTACACCGAAAAACACAAATATTCTATTTATTTGATGCCTTATTTTGATAATCTAAACCAATTAGTAACTAATTGAATTTTATTGACCCGTATGGTGCCTCAACATAATGACTTGACGTCATTTTAAAGCGCGCGCTGAAGTTCTATTAAATAGGTCTTTAATAAGCAGTTGATTTCCGACGTTAATGTACACTTTATAAGGTTACTTTAACTGCAGTGTAAGTTATCATACGGATGTTTTTATTAAGTTTATGTCTGATGGAAGAAAACGTATTATTCATTTTGTATACATACGCTATCTAGATCTTCTAATACAGCATCCGCTAAAAGAGGCTAGCCGTCAACATTTTGAGTAATGAACTAATTTGTGTTTTTATTTGAAATTGATCCTGTATTAAGTATTATTTTAAACATTAGTTGCATATTTAAATTACTATCAATGCCATACAACATTATTATTCGTCTGCATTGCCTCAAAATTGGGGATTTTGTGTACTATCCACTGAGAGTTCAAGGCAGACAGTGTCATTTCGATTTAAGACGTCAATAGGTATAAACCAAATTGGGGCGCTCCACGGGGATTTTAAAGTAGTCCGTTTGAGTGAAATTATCAACAGTGAAATTATCGGATTATAATTCACTGATGTTCCGCGGTAAACCACTCATAAGCATTAAATAAATCGAAATACCCAAAACAATATATAAAATGATGACTTTATAACCCAAAATACTACGACGACAAATCCACGGGAGAGAACTTGGGTTGGCTTTAACAAGAGTCGAATCTAGACAAAAGTCGTCGAAGAGAAAAAGAAACGTTTTAAACCAATTAAACGTTATATTATTGTCACACATGTCTAGATAAATGTATTTACAACTTATTTAAATCGAAATACCTAAAACAGTATGTAAAATGGTGACTTTATAACCCAAAATACAACGACGATTGGAAGTTACCGGACCTCCAGCATCCGGGTCTAGAGTAAGTAAGTGGTAGTTTTCTACAGCGGTCAACCCTGTAATATCTATTTAAGGCCTCTAACAGCGGTCTGTTAGTTATAATTGAATGTTTTCTACAGCGGTCAACCCTGAAACATCTATTTAAGGTTTCTGACAGGGGTTGTTTAGTTAAAGCTGGAAGTTTTCTACAGCGGTCAACCCTGAAACATCTTTATAAGGTTTCTGACAGGGGTTGTTTAGTTATAATTGGAAGTTTTCTACATCGGTCAACCCTTAAATATCTAAACGCTTAAAAATCTATTTAAGGTTTTGTACGGAAGTCGGTTGGTTATAAATTGAATTTTTCTACTGTGGTCAACCCTGTAATATCTATTTAAGGTTTCTTACAATAGTCTATTAGTTATAAATTAAAGTTTTTACTGCGATCAACCCTGTAATGTCTATTTAATGTCTCTGGCAGGGTCAGATAGTTATAAATTGAAGTTTTCTACTGCCGTCAACCCTGTAATATCTTTTTAAGGTTTCTTACAAGAGCCAGTTAGTTATAAATTGACATTTTCTATTGTGGTCAACCCTGTAATATATATTTAATGTCTCTGGCAGGAGGTTATTTTGTTATAAGTGGTAGTTTTCCACTGTGGTCAACCCAGTAATATTCATTTAAGGCCTCTGACAGGGTCAGTTAGTTATAATTGAAAGTTTTCTTCAGCGGTCAACCCTGAAACATCTATTTAATGTCTCTGACAGGGGTTGTTTAGTTATAATTGGAAGTTTTCTACAGCGGTCAACCATGAAATATCTATTTAAGGTTTCTTACAGGAGTTGGTTAGTTATAAATTGAAGTTTTCTACTGCGGTCAACCCTGTAATATCTATTTAAAGTTTCTTACAAGAGTCGGTCAGTTATAAATTGAAGTTTACTACTGCGGTCAACCCTGTTATATCTATTTAAGGTCCCTGATAGGGGTCGGTAAGTTATAAATTGAAGTTTTCTACTGCGGTCAACCCTGTAATATCTATTTAATGTCTCTGGCAGGTCTTGGTAAGTAATAAATTGAGGTTTTCTACTGCGGTCAACTATGTAATATCTATTTAATGTCTCTGGCAGAAAGTCAGTTAGTTATAAGTGGTAGTTTTCTACTGCGGTCAACCATAAAATATCTATTTAATGTCCCTGACAGGGGTCGGTTAGATTTTAGTGGAAGTTTTCTACTGCGGTCAACCCTGAAATATCTGTTTAAGGTCTCTCACAAGGGTCAGTTTTTTATAAGTGGAAGTTTTCTGCTGCAGTCAACCCTTAAATATCTTTTTAAAGTCTCTAACAAGTTAGTTATGAGTGGAAGTTTTCTACAGCAGCAGATATCTATTTAAGGTCTCTGACAGGGGTTGGTTTGTTTTCGAGCCTGCTTGCGGTGTGCAAGAGTTGGTCGCCACTTTGGGTGTATGTGTGTGCGTAAGTGCGAGCATGCATAAGTGCGTCCGTCTGATTTTGTCCGGACAATAACTTTGTTATGCTTTTACCAATCTTGATTATATAAGGCATGAATGTTTACCTCTATAAGGAAGTGTCATGTACAACCCTCAGGTTCCTATCTCAAAGGTCAAGGTCACAGTTGGAGGTCAAAGATCAAATTAAAGCTTGTCCGGACCATAACTTTGTTATGTATTGACCAATCTTTCTTATATTTGGCATGAATGTTAACCTCCATGAGGTGGAGTGTCATACCCAACCCACAGTTTCTTATCTCAGAGGTCAATATCACAGTTGGAGGTCAAAGGTCAAATTGAAGTTTGTCCGGACCATAACTTTGTCATGCTTTGACTAATCTTTCATTTTTTTGCATAAATGTTTACCTCTATTAAATGTCATGCCTAACCACCAGGTTCCTATCTCAAAGGTCGATGTCACAGTTAGAGGTCAAAGGTCAAATTGAAGCTTGTCCGGACCATAAATTTATCGAGGATTGACCAATCTTTCTTATAATTGGCATGAATGTTATCCTCAATGAGGCAGAGTGTCATGCCCGACCCCCCGGATTCCTATCTCAAAGGTAAAGGTCACAGTTGGAGATCAAAGGTCAATTTGAAATTTGTCCAAATTATTCCTTTGTCATTTTGATTTGATTTGATTTGATATGAGTTTATAAGGTCCTAGCTCAGCCCATACCTTTCGGTATTCTGGGTTCGTCGTAGGACCCATTTGTAAATGCATTGGCCAATCTTATTTATAATTGGCATGAATGTTAACCACTATTAATTTAAGTGTCATGAGCAAGTTCCTCTCTCAAAGGTCAAGGTCAGTGTTGGAGGTCAAAGGTCAAATTAAAGTTTGTACGGATCATTTCTTATCGTCGCCTCCACTGAAGTGGAGGCTATTATTGGAATGCTTTTACTTTTTTGCCATGGAGCTTCTTTTTCTGTTCAGTTAAAAGCCGGTCATACCGTCACAGCAGTTAGTCGTTGAAAAAAGTAGTGCGTCGTTTGTTTAACATTAACATTTTTAATAGATGAAACCATGTCATGATAACTGTTCACTAAAACTAATTTTTATAAACATTTTAAAAAGTAATAACGACAACTACTGTAAATCAATAATTACGTATTTATTATCGTAGTAGCGTATTAATTTTCTTACGTTTTGTTTACTTTAAACGTGTTCCATGTTCTATATATAGCACAACAATTACCGTTTGACTTCACAGGTGGACAAGTGGTCTAGTGGTATGGGCTACTGACTGCTGATCTGAAGGTTGTGGGTTCGATCCCTACTCCAGACGGTCAAAATAGAAATGCTTTTCAGTGTTTCCCACCTAACATAACTAAACTTACTAACAGTCTTTCGGACGAGACGTTAAGCGAGGTCCCGTGTATGATGCTTTACATCGGCACGTAAAAGAACCAGGGATGCTTCTGGAACTGGAGCATCTTCTGTTTCATGCACTATCCCCCAAACACTAAAGTGACTAACCTCTTCTGGGGGCCTCGCCCATATGGATTATCCGGTGGCGAGGATAAATAAAAGCAAATAAACAAATTTGACTTCACGGCCCATGCTTTGAGAATGAAATATTTTCAGCAGCATCGCTGCATTTAGCGTCCCAAATGCATTTATTTACGATAAATATAACCAAAGAATACTTTAGATGTGTGTATGATCTTTGATATAACGTAACAGACGAAATTTCATCGTGTATTTTCGAAAAATCGAAAACGAAAGTGATATCACGTGAATGTTTACGCACGCGATAAACGTTGACATTAAAGTCCGTTCCGTGCGGTCCGGACCCGGATTATGAACAAAAAACGATGTACAACCAATTTCTTTTTAAAAACGTATTCATGTGACGGAGGTGTTCAAGAATGAGAGTTTGTGAAATATTTATGTTAAATTAATATGTTTAAATCATAAACGATGAGAGAAATAATGCCAATTATGAATGTAAATGTATCCACCACTGGGCCTATATACAGTCAGTCAACCAGTTTAGACTAACCCAGCAAATTTGTCTTAATCTGAATAATTTCCTCTAGGGTTTGGTGTCAATATCAGCACATGTAAAAATTAAGAGTACAATTTCATTCTTATGGTAACAGTTTAAGCAAGACGGCTTATCAGTTTTTTGGTAAAAATTGTCAATTAAAGTTCACCTGTGGGAAAATTGTACAAAACCATAAAAAACTGAATGAATATTTCAAAACATAGGCTTTATTTTAATATTGAGATTATTTTAAAATAATAAAGCCTTCTACTTCCATAAGGATAGTACAATACTCGAGTTGTTCAACCAGTCCAGGGTAACTTTTTTCAGCATTTATTGCCCCTTAAAGAATAAAACGGCAGCTATCTTGCTAAAACTTAGAGAAATAATTCCTTTGTCTTAAGAGTACCTTACAAACACTTTAGTTTGTTTTTATTGTTGCATAGTGTAAAATAAAGAAACAAATAATCGGAACTGTCGACAAACTGTATAAAAGGATGAACAACACATTCATGAATTACATCTTTTTACTGATACATGCACACATGAATCAACATCTTTTTGATACAATTGCCTATTATGGCATGTTTAATGGCATAATAATACCTGTGATTAATTGAAGGCCAGCGGTGGCATAATTGGTGAAAATTTTGGGTTGATATTGCCTCAAAATCTGTCCTTTTTCAGTATCATTTAAATTCCCCAGGACACCTAAAATGCTCCAGATGGATCCATTTTTTAAAATAAAATTCTGGGGAGCATGCCTCAAAACCCCCTAACTTTTCTTCACCCTGGCCTTTCTGTGGTTCTAGAATAATCACTAATCTTATATGCAGAAAATGAGAAGTTACTTGATGAAAACAAACCTAGTATTGACTAAGTTATGGTTATTTGAAATTACACAGATGAATTTTAACAATAGAACAATGTTCGAAACAGAACAAGCTTGACATGTACAGCGCAACTGCTATTGGTTTGATTTCCAAGGCTGTAGTGAGGTTCAATACAATTGTACATAAATATATATATTTATTTGGGTAATATCTAAACTTAAGATGGTCTTGGAATTTTTTTAGTATAGTTGGATACAACCAGTAGATGACTCATTTATTTTGAAGTCAGAAGTAACATTTAACGTTAAAGAGTTATTGTTGGTCTACAGACATACATGTGTTGTCTACATCTAATGTTATGCATTAAAGGGTAAGTTAACATATTTTGAAGTCAGAAGTAACATTTAACATTAAAGATTTATTGTTGGTCTACAGACATACATGTGGTGTCTACATCTAATGTTATGCATTAAAGAGTATTAACATAATTGTATTGGCAAATACAATTCAAACTCTAGCAGTTAACATTATTGGAACAATAAATAATCAGATACATTTGTATAATTACACCATTCAGAGGCGACCTTTGATGCTTTGCATCAATGGTTTTCTTGTTTATACATGGTGGGATTAGATGTAACCTGGCACATTTAAGTTGGTGATTTTTTCAACGTGCGCGCCGATGCTCGACATAATTTGACCGAGGGCATGAGTTTCTAATTGTTTATCCAGCCTGCTTCCAGTATTTCAAGATGGCTGACAGTACACAGCAACAAAACAAGTTATGTAATTATGAGAAAGAATGTTATAGTGCGCCGGAGATAACACTAGCCTTTGTTTACAAATAAAAATGACAATTTAATGCATTTTCGATGTTCTTATATGTTCAATATTGTGCATATTCAATTTTAATGATATAACCTTCAAATCTACACGGATAACAAGTGGTCAATCGACCTTGCATTGTTTACATTATGCTTGTTTTGTTTATTGATAAGGCTAGAGTTATCTCCGGCGAACTATACCACTCAATGTGTCAGGAAAACAATAGTCCTTCACTGCACTGTACTGTTTTAATTCCCATTGTATTCAGTCATACGGCGACTTCCCAGTAACTACATGTAATTATCTTGACACCTGGTGAACTCTCCAAGTCGTTAAAATGGTCATTGTAAATTCCCTTTGCTTGACGCTTAGAATAGTAAGTTCCGTGTAACTACTGGTTCGCTTGGTGTCTTGGGCAGCACAAACGTTTGATTGCAGCATTAAAATGTATACCAAATGTTTCAATTAATCAGATGTGACGGTCATTTTTATGTCTATATACTGGTGCTCAATTAAGCCCGGCCAATTTATGTTTGTCCGACTATAGTAGGTCCCTTGAGCTACATACTATTATTATATATCGTCGATGCATAAATGAGTTTCTATGGAGTAAAGCGACACTATATCAACTTATATGACCTTAGAAGAAATCTAGTAGCTAGAATGACTGCATATATGACGTACTATCCAGTGTTCTATATTTTGACCTTCCAATTAGGCCTTAAAATAGAAAAAGAAAATAACTTACTTGTGATCTTTGGCTATACAAACATAGCAGCCGACAGCATCATGACCTTCACAATACATGTCCATCACCTTTCCTTTATGTATGCTGCATCGTTCTGTAGGAAATTCCAACACAGTGGATTGATCACCGCTGGCTTGGTTCCCTTGACTAACCTCCATCAAATTGTGGCCAGTCAAAGTTGGAAATTTCTTGTGGGCATCAGTACACGGTTGACAACAATATCCAATGCACTCAACACAATACTTCACAGCTTCTACTTTCTTCTTGTCACGTGAACACGCAGTACACACGAAATCGAAAGTTTCCTCAGACGTTTTCAACAAGGAACGACCTCCGTAAGCCATTTTAGTACGTTTTACTTCCTACTTTCGTTTTCAGAAAATGGAATTCCCCTATTGGGTACGGTATAAAAATCTAACGAATAGACTTCTACTTTCGTTTTCAGAAAATTGAATGCCGACTTGGATAAGCCTTATAAAAATATAACACAGTCTCATTAAGTCTGCTCATCTGTGATAAAATTGTTTTGATTAAGCTACACTGCTACACGTGTACATTACTTTTATACAGTGTTCGTTTGTAGGTGTTTAGTAAATGTATCAGTTTTTCTTGATCAGTTGTGTGTATGTTATTGTGCGTCTCGTACTCTGATATTTCTGTTGATTGATTTATCATATCTTCTCCGTCTAACTATTCTATCACTGACTTTGCATCATAACGTCTGTAGATGATCTAAATCAAATATGTAATCACTTTCACATACGCAAATAATTGACGAAATTCTATGTTTTTGTCACTGCTATACTTTACAGTACGGAATGAAAATATTCAGTCATAAGTGAATGCATCAAATACACTTAATTGTAGGTACACAGAGCACTGAGAATCCTAGGCTGATATTACTACTTTTCCATTTCTTTATTTCTCAGGTGTGGTACGATTCGAAAAAATATTCATAAATTGGCACCGCGATAGATATGCGGCTGAGATAAAAGCAAATTAACAAACTACAAACAAATTGGCAATTAGTAAACATAAATACGGGTACCTGACAATTGTTGATAGAGTAAATAATTTCAATTTTCTGTGAATAAAAACAATTGTCTGCATCTGCATGCGGCATGTTCACAAAAGACAGATGTGTTTATCTAGAATATTTCAAGGATCTTATTAATAAACGATTTACACTTATCTAGTAAACTGTGTATTGTTCCGTTCAACTGAGACAGTAGTAAGTGAGTGATCATTCAGTTTCATCCCTGCCTAATCGGCAAATAAAGTCCTGTGTTAAGGGAAGTGACAGAAAGTTTGTGTAATACAGGGAATCCCGGGTGCGCTATCCTAGCTGCGTCTGAATATACTCCTTGTTCTATATCGTGCCTAGCGTGCAGCACCGATACACGCGAGGCTACCTCTTGGTTTCCAAAAAGTTAATCTCTAGTTGGGAGAAGTGACCCAAGTACCCTGGTCGAGTTTCGAACAAGGGACCCCTTGATCAGTAATCAAGACAGTCACTCGGCTTCCGCACTGTATACCTTGAATACAGTATGCGTCAAAGCTAAATGAATCAGGTATTTTACTATGATTCTATATATTTATAGAACAGACCCGATATCCAGAAGGATCTCAAGTAAAAATATCAGCTCAAATTGAGATTTTGCTTAAATCAGAGTCTGACTTCTAGATACTTCAAAATTCAGAATTTCACTGTAATAAAATCAACATAAGAAATCGGTTTTGTGATGTCAATTTTCAGTCCAGCTTCCCATGGAAATTACTTCAAAGATGAATGACAAAAATGTGAGATGAAATTTAGTTCTAATTGAGATCCTTTGGATGATCGGGGCCTTGTCATAGTGAGACAGTGTGGACATTGAGTGAAGGGGAGATCTCTGGTTCGTCACTGCCGTGTTATACAAATACGAAATAAATGTTATATACATATTTCGTTTGTTATATAACTCAGTATAAAGAGGGAAAGCTGGCTTATGTGACTTATATAATCATGGTGAGTGTTACCATCAAGTATGAGGTGTCGAGGGTGATTAATATACGATGTAAGAGTTTGTTTCTCAATCGTTCCGGCCTAAATTAGTATAAACCAAAGCTTGAACA
This sequence comes from Spisula solida, assembly GCA_947247005.1. Lineage (NCBI taxonomy): Eukaryota > Metazoa > Mollusca > Bivalvia > Venerida > Mactridae > Spisula > Spisula solida. The sequence goes on from OX365951.1 coordinate 39,397,610, forward strand.
ACTAGATCTGTTCCGTCGAACTACGTGAAAATGTTGGCTGTGCTATATTAGATGTCCCTTCAATGACGAATGTTGAGATTTGATGACTTTTGACTGACTATTGAAGTTTGATAGTTATATAAGTATTGATGGCGGGTTTGGAGCTCAACGTCAGACTCGACCATTTTCTAGTGGTGTATGTTTACATGCGAAATTATGGGTTTAGAAAGGGAATATAGAAGCAACACTCGGCAGAATCAGCAGGGTTTGAAATGCACACAAAAGAACAAACGAAAAGGAAAAGGCACAGAACACAAGAACAAGACGCGGCCTTTCTCACACTTGCATACTGTACACACTAACAACTCGGCACCACTGAGTCAATTAATCACGTCTTAAACATAATTGATTAAAACATGTTTAACATTAAGTGCATATGCAATTGTAATAAGATAAACAATTTACATCGACATGTAAACATAGCGTCATATGTTAGGCTTTCGTAGCAGGTTTGTTTTCTTAGCGAGTTATTTTATTTTTCAAGCGACAGAACATACGTTTGATCCTGTACAATCTTCAATATTCGTGATGAGTAAGTTTCAATGCAAATATAACTAATGCTTGAATTACAAAATTTTAATGTACTAACTATGGTCATTTCTCTCACATCTCAGACAAGTCTTTAATAATAATTATATTGACTTCATTTACTTTGACTGAGTTAAATTTAGACATTTGGTGAATACATTTACCCCAGTAGTTTTTTGTCGTGTTTGAATACGACACATGTATAATATATAAAATAATGCCTACACCTGGTACTTACACGTGCGCACGTGATACATATTGTGTTCGGTTTTTAACATAGCTCGAAAAAGACAGAGCTTAATCCGAATGTTTCAATGAGACAACAAAATAAAAACGCATTACATTGAGATCGCCCCTGGAGGGAGGCGCCACAAATGACAGCATCCAAACATTAAAGTTATAAATTGTTTATGCAACCATTGCCTTAAACAACGTTTCCAGTACATTTAATGCCTTCAAATGAGAAATGTCTTAATTTAAACACATCAGATGTGTTGTTGGCCAACATGGTGTTGCAGTAGTTACATATCTTATCGGGTGATCCAGAGTAAACCAGGCTGATGCTATATCTCATGCGGCCCCGATCGCGTTCACCTACTGTGCAGTTTTATGTACAGTTTCATTATTTGTACAAATCACTTAAAACTTCCAAGACATATCAAGCAGATATTGCATAGTTTTATGTTTCTGTGTTTTTTTCTATGCTTTGTAGCAAATAGTATTTGTAGTATTCGACTCAGTCCAGTTTCTTATACGAGGGTTGTTCAAATTGGAATGCAAGTGAAGCTATATCTTTCTTGTATCAATGATTTTTTAAGAATAGTAAGCTATATATCAAAGAACATTGAATTAGCTTTAAATGGATACCTCACATTTTAACATCCGTTGAGTGTAGCTGTAACAATACGCCATTTAAAACTGTCTACTCGTGTATACTAATGCTTAAATTATTGGAAAAATGTCACTTTTTTCTGGCTAAATTTGGTCCTATTTAAGAATCGATGTTTTTTTAATGCGGGAGCAAATACAATATTTTACATAACATGTTTATTGAAATGGTGGTATGATATGTCTTTTTCATCAACTACTTGATAGTTTACGCAATTTAAAAGTGGTGTAATTTTATTTGGAAAGGAACCCCATGAACGCCATCCAAAAACCGCAATATACTATAAAAGGGTTGCGAAAATCATATTTGTTTTGGAAACTGGTGGAATATTTACAATTAGGCAAGTAGCTCAATGTGTTGACACATCATTAGGAGCTATTCATACAATTATCAAACATATTAAAAAAATTAGGACGATAAGTACACTTTGGATACCCCTATCTGCTTAGAGACGCCAGCACACATGTCCTTGCAAACTGTCTACAAAATAGTTGAAACAAGTATCTAGATAAAAAAAGTCGACCGTTTGCAAATGAAATGACCATAAACGAGACACGGGTTGATTTTTTCACCCATGCGACAGATCCTTAAACTAATATGGGCCATCAAACACAGAACAAAAATATGCATTACAAAACGCACCATGGGCGTCAGCACAAATGTACACCTTTTTCTATATAAACCAAGTTTCTAACATTAAATTTGATGTAAAAATAGACAATGGGTAAATGCCAAGCTTGAAAAAGGAAAATGCCTTCAGAAATGGAAGAAATACTCCGACAATTGCTCTCAAAGCACATGTTTGAAGTATGACATGCTATTGCAGAGCAGTGGGCCTCCACCTGCAGCAGCCATTAACGCGACTTTCTGAGAAGCGTGAAGGTCCTTCAGCTTTCCGACCATCCTGATTTGTCAAGCAATGTCCCTTGTGCTCTTTATTTGTTTCAAACGGCTCTTAAATTGCAATGTCGGAAGCAATATCAGATACGTTAAGATCTCGGTTTGGCACGTGTCCAGTATATGCACAGTGACCCTATGAATGATAATAAAATCGCATTTTAAATATGGAATATCTGAATGAAACTTGGCATATATACCGGAGATGATTACTGCAATAGGATCAAAGACTAGTTTCAATAGAATCTATTAAGGAAAGAAATGTATGGGCTTAGTTGCATTCCAATTTGAACAGCCCTCGTATATGTATTACAAATCGTATAAATGTATATATTTTAGCTAATTATAAAACTCAATCTATAGTATACAAACACGTGCTCTAGGTCACGTGATGAAGTATTCTATATCAGTAATGGTGAGCTGCTTCAGGCTTAATTATTAATCAAACAGAAATGTTTCTAATTAGATCTCGCCGGCTAATAACGTTGATGATTAACCATTACATGTATATAGGTGTAAATATTTGCGCTTATCCAATGATAAATACTAGATATATGTAATATTTACAAATTAACAGATCTACATCGATATACTTATCTCATTTCGCTGGCTTAGAATAAGGAGGTCATGAGTACAAAATCAATATTTTGAGAAAAAAACAAAAAAACTGTCTAAAAACTGCTCTTTTCTTATGGAAAAAAGCTTTTAATAACTTCAGTTTGGTCAACATGACCAGTTCCGATTTTCATGAAAAAAGGCTTATTAGAAGCGCCTTTTGATGCAAATTTCAAATCAGTCTAACAAGGTCGTAAGTAGCACTCAGCGATGTAAACAGAGTCGATATAATACATTCAGACATTTATTTTTTCTTGATACATGTAATTAAAGGTGTAAGCTGCAAGTTCTTGTTAGATATATACTGTAAAATCATTAATTGTTGCGGGTTTTGGGTAAAATGCTAATTTGGTGGTTTCTTAAATTCTTGGAGTTTAAAAGTTCGAGGGAATTTAATTTTGCTACCTAGTTTATCCGCAAATCAACGAAACTTAAAACACTACGAATAATAATATAATGTTTCCAGCCGTGACAGTAAATTTATTCAATTTTTGTGCATGTGCGCAGTATTTTATTAGACACAGAATAGTGAATAAAAATCATAGGTTATCGTTCTTATTTTAGGAGTCATGTGTCCTTGAAATAGTGTTTCGTTCAAATTTGGCTCGTTGGATTTCAAATAAAATATACGTCGTACGTATTTCAACGTCCGGTCACTTTTAGATGTTTTGTTACAAAACTAACGAAGAGTTTTATCTAAGACAGATTCACGTATGTTTTTGTTACACCTGGGCCACAAATTACTCGGACGCCGGACGATGCCCATGTAACGTATGTCTAGACATCGGGTACACACCGGTCAATAATCAGCATTAAATTCCGAACGGGTATTCGTCGCCGATCTAACGATGCCTGTCAGACGGGCATCGACTTGACTTCGGATTGTCACCGACAAATGTCTTTGTCGCTAAGCTATATTAACCGTTGGACTGTTAGCTGCTTGTACAGGCTCGATTTTATCTCGAGTTCATAATTTGGAAATTTTAAAGTCATGGAATTATCGAGATTTCTACGCATTGGATACCATGTTTATCATGCGATGACATAAACTGCATATGTATAATGAAATTATTTAAATGATACCTCCTGTACTTTCAAAGGAAAGACATACACAGACACGTTCTATCATAAACCAAGACGGAAACAGAAATATCATTTAATGTGCTATCATAAATTCGAAGATAGTTTAGCATATTTCACAATAGTCAGCAGCATTAATTAACTGATAATAGAAAGTTACTGAATTAATGAAATTGAAATGATGGGTTACATCAAAAACTTAAATATAATACAAATTATGGGAAAGCATAATCTAACCAGCATGTTTGCTACGAAACCTTGTCTCCGCGCTAATATATTTATCATATGTTTTATTCAAATATAATAACGTTTGTCACGTGCTATGTCGAGCATGTTTATACGATAACAAAATGCATTCTGAGAAAAAACAGTGTAATGTTTCCATGTATGATATCCGTTGTTTACCCGCTCTCTCACCCCTTTAGTGAACTACACATTATACGAAATATGTGCACAACCACACCTACTACTAATTCTGAACATGCATCTATAATATTGTATGTATGGCATAGGTATAATGTCCCATATTATACATATACAAATGTATCTGTATCTTAATAGCAATATGTCATGATTAATTATTAAAGTACGCATGTGCAACAATACATAACTTAGGGGTAAATTAAGTAATGCATGTACTCATTTATTTTCGTTATAGAAAAGACACACATAGCACTATGCCGAAAATGTGAACTTTTTTCAAAAACAGACCTTTACCTTCGATGGATTTGTATTTGTGTCAGCATATAACGGGCTTTAAAACACATAATTAACAATTCGCTCGCTAAGAATGAGACCTTGTAAACCCCATACATATTTGAAATATGCACCACAAGGCGCTTCTTAAAAGCCTATTCATGAAAATCGGAACAGGTCATGTTAACCAAAATGAATTAATTTGTATGTTGAAAAATAAAACTGTTTTCCATTAATAAATAAGACAAAACAATAAAGATGCCACATTTCTCAACTTATATGTTACAAAGCATGTTAAATACATGTATACAATGAATATAACAAGCCATACCTGTATATTATGAGTATTTATCCAGACTAGGTTATAAATGATGTTGAACGCTGATTTAATCACGTGATCCAAGTTGTACGTACTTTGTGTGGTAGCTAATAAAATGATTTTATACCATGCAACAAGCTAACCAGGTGCAGACCAGCTAGGTAAGGTATGGATTTTTGGCTCTTGGTAATCTGTCCGTCTGCACGTTACCAGCGGTTGATTTAGGAACTACTTATGCATACTTTGTGCTGTATTTTCTTAGTGTTGTTCTCTATATTTCATTTCTTAAAACATATTTTGATAAGTTATTAACATGTTTTTTAACATATCATTTTACTCGCGGTATTTCTTAAGGTATGGTGTACTTTATTTCAAAATCCTTAAGCGGTCGTAGACATATTTTACATAATTAGTTCACGGTGAAAAATATTTCTCAGGCATTATTATTTCTAAATGGCAACGCATTAATGCATATAGTTCGACAAACATAATTTATGCCTGGCGAAATGTAGCAATAGCAAATGTATACTACAATGACCCCGTATCAAATATACCAGCATGTGTGATAGATATGGTTTTGTTACATTCATTTCTCATCGTAATGACTCAGTGTGTCAGTGGAAACGTGTCTGCCTATAGATGAGATACCCAGTATGACATATTTCAAGGTAGCAGGTTCGAATCCATGAAGTGTCATAGTTTTTTATATCTTATTTTGGTTTTCATTTACTTATCACTTTTAAATTACTAAATCTAGAAAAGATATTCACTAAAACAATGCCATGTACTATTACTACATGTATAATGATCTAATGCAACCATTTTTTAGTTAAACAGTACACTATACTCGAACTCGTGCGGAATAAAAACACATCACTTCCTTGCGACGACGACCTTCCACTGTACCTATTGAGCTAATTTCTCATCGAGTATTGACATACAGTTTTTGCAGCATATTGATTCTTCTTACTATTCTTCTTAGTTGAAAATGTAAATAGGGATGTTTAAGCCCTGTTACTATTTATAGCCCGGTCAATTTATCTTTGTCCGATTATAGTAAAGATTTGTTGTGACATTTATTTCAAAAAAGTATCAAAACTTAGGGAACGTGGTTGTTGACTTGGACAGTGTTTCCTGACAATAATAAATAACTAGAACTTGCTCTTTCGCAAGCAGCTGGCTGTTGTTACTGTCACAACGAACATAATGCACATACAGGAATTCTAACTGATATCGTTATCCGAATCACAGCAATCTGACACAATATAATATATTTTAAACACAAAATGTTTTGCTCATCTCTTTTAATTTTAGTTACATAATTATTCCGATTAAATATACCAGGTTGGAGATTGCAAAGGGGCGTAATTACGTGTAAAATGAGTAAGAACTTTCACGCAGTTATCTCCAGTTGCGTTGTATGGCAGTACTATAACTATGCATACGCGTGTTATATCTAATCCGATTACCATCCAAGTATTAGCCTGTGTACATTTTGGATACTAGACGGACCACGACCGGTCGTCTGGGAATTCCAGGACAAACTTTGCGTGACGAAGATGTTTTTCGGTGGCCATTCGATGACAGGGCGATGTCTATCGGAAGACTGACGGACATGTTATGGCCATCGACCGATGCCCGTCCGTCACAAGGCTTTGGGCAGGATACAATGCCGATCATCAACCGCCGCCTGGCGTGTACACGGTGCCGGATATCGTGTACAAATAGGATAAAAATGGGATACTCGAACTTCGCCAAGCGTCCTGGTGATTTGTGACCCGTTATTCAAAGTGTAACTTTGAAAAGCTACTACACAAATGTTTCTTGGATAGTTGCGCAGCATTTAACAAAATCGAAATGCTCTCCAAAATGTTTGATGTTCAATGTAAATTATAACGACCAATGTAATGGTTATTGACAACTAATGTTAAAATAAAATAAGATAATCGTATACATGTAAGTATTAATGCTTTCTATCCGAATCTATATATTTCTTTCTTTCGTCTGTATAATATTATATGACAGATCGTGTTTGTATACAGGGTTATTCATATGTCAGCGAGCAATTGGTGAATGTAGGATTTTATTGTTCATTGATCGAATAGACTGCCGGTGATCACTTTGAATGTTAATATGTGATCTTCCCTACCCGAAGCTATTTAACAAAATATGTTTTAAATTTAAAACCACCTTCCATAATTCTGACCGAGGCAGATTAAGGTGTACAATGTTGGCAAAGCCATTCAGTGAAGACACTTCATGAAGTGATAAAGTCAGAGAGAAACATAGAACAGTTAGATCGACTTAATATTGACAGTTCTATAATTTAAACTGGAACGCTTGTCAATGTGTTTCGCCCTGCAGCTGATTTTCATACATTGTAAAATTTTGTATAATGAAATCGACTTCCGGGTATCCACACGTGTTCTATATGCTACATACAGATTTATCGATGGTACTTAGTTTGGACGTTTAAAATTGGAATCTGGAATTGTGTGACGGTAAGTGATTACATCTTTGCATTAATGTTTTTTTTATATCACAAACTACATGTACTGAATTATAAATTTCATGATAATAGGTTTGTTTGGTTTGGTTATTCTGTGTTAACGTTTCTCAACCAGTTTTCAGTTATGTACGGAGACAGATTCACAAAACCTGTATCATAATCAGTACTAACGTATAGTATTCCACAAGGAACATAAAACTTCTCCACGTGTGGAGGAAAATCGACATTATTGTCAATATTTCATTGAAGCGTATGATCGACCTGCTCGGCGCGATCAAGAATCTAACTCGGGTAACCGGATTAAAAAGCCAGCGCACTATCAGTGTAATATGGTCATGGCTTATCATATGGGCGAGTACATGGTACATCAGGAAAAAGTTAATGATTATTGTAACGCTGCAAGATGCAAGAAACAGCGTGTTTTTTATTTTTTTATTCAAGTGTTGCATTCTGTATGTTTAAAAGATAAACTTAGAATAACTACTACACAAATGTTTCTTTGAAAGTTGTACGGCATTTAATTAAATCGTAATGCTCTCCAAAATGTATGATGTTAAACAGCCAGCGCACTACCAGTGTAATACGGTCATGGCTCATCATACGAACGAGTACATGGTATATCGGGGGGAAAATAGCGAGCATTGTAACGCTGCAAGAAACAGTGTGTTTTTATTCAAATGTTGCATTCTAACACATTTGTTTAAAATGTGCACATGTGATATACATGTGCATGTATATAATTATTTCGAGAACTGCTGTTATAGTGTTTAAAGTCAGTTATTTTAGACGGAGGGGACACTAATTAACCAGACTTCCTGATATTATTTATCAACTGATCAGTGCTAACATGCTATTCCACCGCTGACCACTTTTGCACCGTTACCAATGTCACGAAAGAGCATGATCTGTCCAGCAAATCGCGCGGGTTAGAGTCTAAATATACGCGCTCTAGCAATCGGGCTTGAAGGATGGGCTGTTCAAACGCTTCATACGCTAATAATAATGATACCTTTATTTACCGACGACACCCCCACTAAGCCTAGGACGTATCTTCCTTGGGGATCATCTAACAAAACCGGCATAAATACATACAAAGATACAGAAGCATCAATAAAATGGCACACAGAACAAACATTTTTAAAAAACTGTGTACAAAGATAAAAATTCGCTCTAGATACTCATATACACATATCGTATAGCTGCTGTCCCTAAATGCTAATGGTTAGTTAATTCATATTTCAGGAAATCAAAAGGAACCAAGGAGGATGAAAGCCATCGTGTTGTTTATGATATGTGCAGTGATACCGTTAGTTATATCAAAAACAAGCGATCACGATGGAGGTGTTATGAATACAATAATGCGATATGAAAAAATGGAAAAATATTTACAAAAATCGTTTGACCATCTTTTCCATAATTTTACGTCAGCGTCTACACAATACAATCAAAGGATAGTTTATTCCTGTGATGCAGGTTGCCAGGACGAAAATAGATACGAGTACGGTTTGACGTCGGCTTTTCTCATATCCGTCCTTGCCGAAAAACGGTTTGCCGTAAAACCTACTTCCGGTTTTTCTTTGTTTGATTTCTATGACGTAAGAAAGTATAGCTGGAAGTTGGAAATGTCGGATATTATAAACAAACCAGGACAGTTCCTGTTGAAGCCCGTTAAGAACGTGTTTGAACAGGAATCGAATCGATACATCTTAGAGAAAGATCTGCAAACTATGGACTTTACTTCGATACTTTCTAAAAAAGAGTTCGTTTTGGTTTCCGGTGAAAACAACTGGATACAAGATCTACGTCGAAATCCACTCTCGTCCGACAAGATGCCCTGGTTGTACAAAGCCAATGGATGTGATGTCACTCGGCTGGTTCACGCCGGTTTATTCCAATCGCCAAAGGTTTTGTATCGGAACATAACTGCGCAACTACAAACGGAAGTTGGACGTAATAAACTCGTCTGTATTCATAGTAACAAAAAGGAACTCGTTAAAAAGTCAACTATATTTGAATTTCTAAGAAAGATTCTGCATGGCAATTCAAACTACAAACTTTTCCTCAGCAATATTGACTCAAAAGAGTATTTCGACCAACAGGAACCGGAAGAAGTAAACTTCGAAGATCACGTAATGCGTGTGGACATGCGCAGTTTGTACGAAAGTTTTAAATATAGTAATAATGAGCGACATAATATTAATAGATTTGAAAACTTTGTAAACACGCACGTTTTAAAACTATGTGACGTTCTTGTAACTACGTATTCAGCCGTCGGCATATTTGCTGCACATTTGAGAGAAAACTCGGATAATTTATATTGCTACGACAAAGGCATGCTCTATAAATGTACACGTGATCTAATAGCAGGCTCATTTAGCGATCGAAGCCATGTTCCAGGAGGTGTTGATGTTAGATACGTACGTAAGGCATATGTGTAAATACTACTAAGACTAGTCTTTAAATATTTATTAATTAAGCCCCCCAGGGTATGATACTTATGGACTCGTTACTGTCTCTCATTTTTGTGAATTTTTATTTTCGTTGAAGTTGACCCTAATATGATAGACGATATACTCCCCAAAGTGAAAGATATAACAATACGGAGTATTAGTCATAATTATATAGATAAAACTGTTATAGTTTATTTATATTATCATATACGAGTATAATGACCTTTTTTTTCAAAATACTAGTATAATAAAAGATATTTATTGCATTTGTAGTTTGTAAACTTAAAAAGCATTTAGTGTTGGTTATTGAAATTGACTTCATTACCTATACTGATAAACACTGATTTACCTGGAAACACCAGCGAACGGATGATGATAAGTATGGACCTTATTCTAACGGCTATTCACAATTTCACTCAAATAGTTCGTATGCAGCAGATAATAGCTCCTCGTAATGTTTTAATAAAGGAGACAACTCGTGATAACCTATACTTCAAACACAATCAGCAGTTTCACCTATATATATATTATACACTTAAAGGAAACCAAGTTGTACATGAATTACCGTTAAAACACACCTACGACACATAACTTAATAGCGCTCCGAGGAAGAAAAATAATGCAGCGGTTGTTATTTCTTGATGTGTAGTCAAATGCAGAATATTGGCCATGTCAGAATCTAAAAAAATGAATATGTACCTGTTTTTTTTATCTATATTAAACACGGTCTCTTTTTCGGATGCGTACATTAAATCACTCGTGCTTCGAACTCGTGACCGTGCTTTATTCTATGATAAAACACAGGTACTTATTCATTATTTCTTAAGCAAAAACTGGGCTATATTTAGACATGGATAACTAAGCACATTTTAAGATAGATAGTTCATTTCAGATACGTTACTGTATGCCTTAGTCTAGACCAATGTCACGGCCTGAACCTGTTCACAATATGGGTGAAAAGATGTGCAGCCTTACTAGGCTCGAACCAGGAAAATATGTCACGGATTGAACCTGATCACAATATGGGTGAAAAGATGTGCAGCCTTACTAGGCTCGAACCAGGAAAATATGTCACGGTGTGAACCTGATCACAATATGGGTGAGAGTATTGTAAGCAGCTCGGAAGCTCAGTCGGGAGAGCATGTGCCCTGTAAGTCAAAGGTCCCTAGTTTTAACCCCGGTGAGGCTGCACATCTTTTAACCCTGTGACACCCATATGACAATACTAGTAAAACTCCTCATTACAAATTTCGATTTAAACTCATGCGAAGTGGTCTAACTTGTTTCTCTGCGCTGTACAAATGGAAATAACTGCATAGAGTTTGGTTTTATAATAGTATGACTTATCTAATATATACCAACAAAATGAAAACAATGATAAATTTAACATGTTTTATTATATATATAACAAACGTAAGAAGTGGAAATGGACTTTAACATGCGATGTATTATACTCTAGTTATGCAATATAGTGTTAAAATGTGTTTTATCCAGGTCAAAAAATTGTAGTATTTTGTTAGACTGCAATTTTAATTTGATTGCTGTTATTTCCACTGTGGTATACCATAACTTGAGTATTGCGAGTTATTAAATTGAGTATATTACAACGCGATATTTGTAATACCAGATACACAAAAAATCAATACTCGACATAGATACACTTAATTGTATCTGCTTTGCTGGGTACATTTTAGTACTTTCACCATTTTTTCTGAAATTTAGGCTTATCATACTTGATTTTCTGACAAACAAAATTCTGAATTCAATTTTTTTATTTGGGTAATACAAGCATCCCTTGCGTATTCGCAGTATCGCTGTCAATATCTGCAACATTCAGATCACCTCGGTCTTTATGCATTGCACCGGAGACAAAAGGAAATGGTCGAGCTTTCACGATTGTATCTGCAACTGAGCAGCCGTTCGTTTCGGGGTCATTTGAACATTTTATGAAAACCTGTAGTAGGCCTATACAACTTCTAGATGTCTAAAAATATTATAACACGTTTAAAACCCGTTGAGATTTGAGAAGTAATCAGTAGTTTGTGATCGTTAACTCTTGCGGAAAGTGATGACCCCCAATATCCGGTACACGGTTTACCACAGTGATTTCATTTGTTTACAAATGTTCACGAATGCGACAAGGTCATACCTATTAATATCAACAGGTATTGCTATCGTGTTATTTAAATAAGTTAAATATCTATATTCAGTGCTCATGCGCATTTAACTAAAACAAAAAAATACAAAGTTACAATAAATTTAAAGTACATTTTGATGTAAACATTAAGGAATGTTTCAATAATTATAGATTGTTTTGATCATTGGTTGACACCAATTGTTAATCATTCTATGATCAACCGTGTTTCATATGAAAAAACGCACATATCAGTTGGGTATTTTTGTAACACACAGTACTTACGTATTTCAGTTCTACTTTCCTTGCGGGTCTCAAATAAAGGTTTATCGTCGTCCCTGATGATTAACCTCGTCAAAAACAAATGATATATTTCTCTATCTGACTAGCATCAACATTTCTCAGTTCTCGGGTTCGCCGGAAGCGAAGTTTTTCTTAATGTATCACAGATGATCCGCATGATAACAGGTCAGAGTACATTTATAAACAAATCGTAAATTGACCTATATTACCTATATTATCGTTATGGAGTTCATGTGAAATCTAATAAACCCTTTATATATGAACAAACTGTTCTCCTAATATTCTTATAATACATTAGAATTAAGAAGAATAAACTACACCCTACTGTCCCCATGGCTTTGTGGATATGGTATCCGCCTGGGAGCGGAAGTTCGAAGGTTCGCATTCTGGTATGGTCCGCTTTGATAGGGCTGGTTTTTTAGCACCCATCAGATTAAATGATGGCTGTTATTTGTCCACAATCATGTCACGTTATTCTGTTTTGGAAAATCGTGTTTTTATTGAATCCTAAAACATTATTGTACAATCGTACCAATTACGTTTTCACCATCGTACCAATCACATTTTCACGTTTGCATGATCGTACCATCACTTGTTCATCGTCGTACTATCACGTGGTCATTTTTCAGCGCTTTAACTAGTATGTCGATTTTGTGTGTTTTAGCAGCCAATCCTTTTTGATTACCTCCCTTTGTTCTTGTGACGCCATTGAATATTTATTCAGCCTGTGGTATTTCATGTGTGGTAATTTATAATACAAATACCAATTTATTTTCGCGACGTTTGGCTCTGCTGCTTTCTGTCTATACCACGATTCTAAACATTTCAGCACATTTTTATCGTATAGCGAATCAAATTTTGTAGCGAAAAATTCTGGTCTACTTTGCAACCACCAGATATCCTTGCAACTGAAGACACAAACGGCATTGTCAAATTTTCCGTGACACCTCGGCCTGTCTCCGGCAACTATCATAGCACGTGACATGTATGTTGACATCAAATGGCGAACAGAAACGGGATAGCCTCCCGGCGCCCATGGTAATGTCACAAGCGTTGCCCACATGTTTTCAGCCGGGGAGTAGGTGTCATTTAACCATTGGTTGATTTCATTAGCTACATCGTCTTGAAAAATAAACTCAACAAACTGTCTAGAAAACATTCCGTAAGGATTTCCTTTACTAAATTGTAGTTCGTATTTAAACGGTGATTTCTGCGATTCCTGAACGAGGCTGTTCTTATGAACGGAGAATTTGCTTTCTATGCGCCAGTTCTCATAAACTGGATGGTCGTACGTCTCTATGTCATTTAGGCCGTCGAAAATGCTTAAAATTTTCACCATTTCTAAATTTGTTTTCAATGGAAAATCTTGTTCGGATAGATTTATATAATATTTCCACGATACGTCTGAATTTCTTATTGTCTGCATACATTTCATTTCTGCAACTACGTTTGAATAACTTGCAAGTACCACAGACAATCTATCCGGTATTACTACTACATTTCTCAAACATTTCCCAATCTTATTAAACAGTTCCAGTAAACTATCGTCTGCTCGTCTATCAACATGAATACAATAAATATTATGCTTTCTATAAAGAGTCCTCAATATGTGTTCAGCCTGGTTCGGTAGACGGTGAATTTTAATTGCAAATGCGATTGGAAAACGTTCTTCTTCATGAGTACTGCTAATGCTTTCGTAGCCGTGTACCTTCCTGAACGCCTCACAGTTATCGGTCAGTCTATCCAGACTGCATTCAGGAGCTACTTGTTCTGCTGCGAACCTCGTGTCTGCAGTCTCATAGCCTTTCTCACTTGTTCGATTCCAACAAGTTGCCGGACATTTATTACCTATATCTCCATGATAGTAAGATTCTAGTATTTGAGAATAATCGCCTGACTTTGAACTTGTCACACTATCACGTTCAGTGGCAGTATCATTTGTTACCGGTATGTGATCAACTCCTCCTTTAGCCACTGTTTTAGTCAAAGCACTGGTTGATATTTTCCTGTAACCTCCGACCAATTCAATATGTACATACTCTAATCCTGGCTTCATTCGGAGAAAAAATATAACAAAATTAACATACAATCCAATTAAACACACTATAAGTTTCTTCATCATTTTGTGTTTGATCTTGTAAAGCATGGCACACAAACAATGCGCATGTAAATCGTTTTAGATAACTACGCACATCCGCATATTAAGCAATGGATCTAGCGACAATAATTGCATCCATAAATCACAGATGATTTTTTTCACGCAATAAGTCATACAAGTTGAATTATATGGTCTCACAATAAGTCATACAGTGATTAGGTTAATACGCTGTGATACATATTCATAAATAATCCTGTCATTGTATGAACTCCACATCTTCATCCAGATACAACTATCACAAATCAATGTTAGCTTAAGTCTCAATTTATCAAAATAACATTTATTAATTTCAAACAAATCCACATCTTCATCGATTGAATGTCCACAGTGTATAAACGAGTCAACTTCCGGCTTTCACGTTAATTTGTATAATCTGCCGATAAGTCATTCACAGATGGTTTTGCTCACAATAAGTCATACAAGTTAAATTGTAAAGTATCCCAATTTGTCATACAGTGACCGGAAATCACGGATGGTTTTTCTCGCTTTAAGCCATACGTGTTGAATTATATATTCTCCAAATAAGTCATACAGTAACCGGAAATCACATACAGTTTTGCTCACAATAAGTCATACAAGTTGAATTGTATAGTCATACAGTGATTAAGTTTATACGCTGTGGTCCAGAGACACTAATGTCATACAAACTATTTTCAATTAGCAAACACATCTACCCAGCTTAAACTATATAAGTCAACATCCGTCAACCATATTTTAGCAACAACCCCTGGGCGGACATTAATCTGAGATCTATAAACGTGACAGTCACGCGTTATTTAAAAACAATTGAAAACGCCTCCTCGATATCCTGGTGGTATAGAGCGTCAGCTTCGAGTGTGGGAGGTCCCGGGTTCGATTCCAGGCCAAGCCATACCAGACGAAATAAAAATGGTACCAGAGATTCCCTTGTTAGATGCTTAGCATAAAAAAGAAAACTGGCTTCTGTTCTCCCATACCCTTGTGGCGATGGATAACATCTGAAAATAGGTGTCGAGAGTGATTAATATAAGTTGGAAAAACTTGTTTCACAATCAACCTAACATAAATTAGTATAAACTAAACAATCGATTCAATATTTTGATGACAATGTTTTAGATGAAGTATCCACATACCGGTAGTTAAAACGTAGATTTCTAAACGTACTTTAAATAATGAAATTACATTTCGGCGACGCATTATATGATAATGTGAATTGTTAGGCTTCACATGACTGAAATACTGTTTACCAGTGGAACTTAAGACAATATAATATATATTATTTCAAATAGATACTGTTGCTAGGAAAACATATACTTGCACAAGAGACTAGTTACGTCAGTTAGATCTGAGGGGTATATAATATCAATCGGAACACCTCAGACTTAACTGATGTAGAAGTAGAATTTTTTAACATCGCTATTTTATTTAACGGTTCATGGCGGGTTATAATTTGTTAGTGTAACCTGAACTATGTTAATGGTTTTGTGAACATGATAAAGAATGGAATAATTGCACTAAATCGGTTAGACATTTTGAACATAAATATACATTTATGTATCAGAATGTTTTGTTAAAATTGGAACGCTAGGATCTATTTTCGTCGGCGTCGAGGTATCTTGTTCCGGCAGATATTGAGATGAATCACGGACAAAACTCGCCATATTCCGCTTGATACATCCGATAGACTTCGACATCGATGACGTAAGGGAGACCGGGGCTTGTTTGGCCCTTTTTTAGGAAAATCACATTTTACAAACTGTTTATCTAGTTTGGTCTCTGAAAAATTATATTTAGGTAAGGCATCCTGAGGCGGAACTAGCTCAATTACTGTTTCTTTATATGTAAGGTAGTAATCTTTGCTCAAAGTGATCAGGTCAAGGTGGCCGAAAAAGTTTTTCCCAATTTTGGGTCTGTAAAGTGCATTGAACCTTGACTCCTTTGTCTAGCATTATAATCCTTCTTTGGCAAATTAAATTAGATACAAACACGTCACGTGGCACCTCTTTGCATGGTGCACAATATGATAATTATATGGTACTATATTGAAGCACATTCTCATATAATAATACACGAATCAACGTTAAGTTGGAATCTTAATGGATCTCATGAAAAACAAAACCCGATGTAGATGTAAAACATTTACTCAAAATCGAAAAAATGAAGTTTTGGACCCAAAAACCGACACACGCTATTTCGAGGCGGTTATCTTTGTACTTAAATGGATAAAGACACCACAAGTGACATAACAATATGCATGGTACCTCTATATCTTAGTTCACACGCTTTATACATATATGCCAAACATGCCCCAAGGCCGGACTAGCCCCGGTCTCCCCTAAAGACCCCAATCGTGAAAGCTCGGCCATTTCCGTTTATCTCCGGTAAATAACCTCGTGTCTAAGTGTAGTTATACACCAATATCATTCGCCTGCGTTATAAGTCCCAGCTACGTCGCGTTAAAGTAACAAATTATGTATCCGTCAATAAGAAGGTTATTTTATCTTTCCCTAACAATTTTCTTATATTTATGATCATACGAAGACATATCATAAAAGGAATACCTCGTATCTTTAAATATTATTCATAATTTATTTTTCCCACGCACGTGTTGAAAACATCAACAAACATGACCCATATTTGAATTTCGGGAAAGCAGATTTGTTTACAAAATATACTACTTGACTTTCGATTCATGTCAAGTTAAAATATCGCCTGCACACATGTAATTAATTGTTGCGTGGAATTTTATAGCGCGTATTTACTGGTATAACTTAATTATCTATATCGATCTATATATTTGTGTGAATATGTATTGGCATAATGTGTATTGATGACTGGGGGCTGCCATTTTCTAATCATGTGACTGGAAATAGTTCAATATGGGCCTTGTTATGTCAGAGGTCTATTGCAATGCATAAAGGCCGAGGTGATCAGAATGCTAAAGACCCGAGTAGTTACTCTTACTTCAACATCGATGACGGATAGACCCGAGTAGATACGCTTACTTCAACATCGATGACTGAAAGACGCGAATAGTTACGCTTACTTCGACATCGATGACGGAAAGACCCGATTAGTTACGCTTAATTCGACAACGATGACGGAAAGACCCGAGGAGTTATGCTTACTTCGACATTGATGACGGAAAGACCCGAGTAGTTACGCTTACTTCGACATTGATGACGGAAAGACCCGAGTAATTGCGATTAACTACAAGATTGATCGGCACGTGTCAGAACGACACAGAAACTGATCAAGCAATGTTAATATGCTAATATCGAGAGAACAGATTAATAGTGCATGTTGTATTTTCATAAATAATAAATAGAGTGCTCTATGAAAATCATTGGAATTAATGTCAGTACTCTGATCATGATTAAACAAGAAATGCAACACGATAAACGTGTATCATCGTTCTACCGCAGCTTAGACTGGTACCATTTGTCTCATTTTCCGACACGGTCTAATATTTGACAGTAGGTACGTGATACCAGTCTTCTGACGCTGGACAAGTCAGATACATTCTGAGAAACAGAGGCGGTCGGTCATGCAGATATGTACCAAGTACCAGCAAACCGGAATTGTTGCCAACCTACCTCGTCGACCTCGGAGGAGAATCATGACGCGTGCCAAGAATCGGCATATATCTCTAAGTAGTTTACGCCATCGACGTTCTGACGCTGTCCAAACTGCTAGGGGTATTGTTGGCACCACGGGCGCTCAATTATCGCCAAAACTGCGAAGAACCGCCTCCGTTATGATGGGATCCGGACAAGAAGACATTTCTCTCACAACAAGACACTGTGTCGCTAGATTAATTCGGACTTGGATATTTGAATTGTCCTATTCAATATTTTTTTTAAAAAAACGGAGGTGTATACTTATAACTATTGTTGAGTGTACTTACACGGTCGAAGCGTTTGCTATACGAAATGAACACTTGAATAATTTCTCTTAGTTTACTTAAGTTTTGTTTTCTGTATTTATGTGTCATGTACATGTATTCGCAAAGAGCTAGGGTAGAGCCACCGGATTTCTCGAATCACACAAAACTGTGATAAAAGTATGAAATAGTCTGGTCAATCTGAAAATCCGAATGACCACGCACATACGACTGTCTCAGACGAACGCATACAACCAAAAAACAACAATCACCAAATCTCAGTAATCAATCACAATATTCATCCAATCTCACAATCGATTCAAAAGCTCTTTCACAAAAGTAGAGTAAACATATCAATATTTTTTTCAAGGCATTAATTGCATGGCATTTTTATCTTGAATTTTCTTCGTTGTCTAATAATAAGATCAAATTTTGGACGGCATGCCTGGTTTGTAGTCAGTAGGGACTCGTCATATCGACCCTCGCAACTGTAATGTATAGACATTCGCCATAATACTGAAAGACGCAGTCACGCGATTCGGATAATTACCAATATTTGTAACTGTCATGGGTATGGACCGGTTCTGTACGGTCTATGTTCTATACCCAGTAATTTCCACAGACATCGGAAAACTATATTGGGAGATAGTTTTACCAAAACTTTGACCATTCGTGAAAGTTGTAGATTAACATTCGATGTAGACATTCAATAATATGGGTTTTATGGATTAGAAGTGTTGTTATACATTTGCAAAATCGCAAATACGCGTTTTGGCTTCACCATAACTATTATCCATATTACTGATTTTTTTTAAAATCATAAATTGTAATGTGGAGCTTTGTATAAAAAACAAATACTGTAAGAAAGACGTGAAAAAAAATATGCTACGAGAGTTTAATTATGCGGAATTATATTCTGCGGGACAGCCTCATGGTAGATGGCTAAGTTATTCATATACTTTGCATTAAACTTAAACTGATAGAAATGCGTGTAAAATTGATTATTTACCCATACATTTATAAATAAAATGTATACTTTGTGATAAAGAAAGCTGCGATTCAAGTGAACATTTTACGATGGACAGTGGCATTGGCTAAATAGTGATAGATGACTCAAAGTTCGATAATTACATTAGCTTTAATGTACCGGGTATTAAATTATCGTCATATTGGATTATACCAGAAGCTGGGAACATTTCCGGATCTCTATCTCTTGTTCAATGACTGGACAGTCTGTGTGAAAGCTGTCTGATAAACTGTTGATGATATTGAATTGTGTGTTAGTAGTCATTGTTCCGGATCTTCCGACCATGTTAGAACATTGATTGATCGCTTCATTGATTGGTCAATCTATCAGTGTAGGCTGGTTCCCGGCGTGTTTAATTATAAAAGTACTATAGAATTCTGGTTCCCGGCATATTTAATTATAACAGTGTTATAAGGCAGTGTTAGGGTCAGGTTGCCCAGACTATAAACCAGTGAATTCTAGTATGCGGTTCGCGATGGATAACCAGTAAACATTCATACAGTCAACATACACGAACATTCAAGAGAATGTGAATGTTTTAAGTAGCTATTGTGCGAACATATTTAACTAAAATAGCTTTTGTGCGAAAACATTTAACTGAACTCTTGCTATTGTGCGAAACTGTTTAACTGAGCTAGCTATTGTGCGAAATATTTAACTGAACTCTAGCTATTGTGCGGAAATATTTAACTGTACTCATTTATCTTCTTGCTTCGTCGTTCCTGTACCGTGTCAATCGATTGACTTGTTAAAATAGCAGATATGTTAGGGCGGCGGACAAACACGGACTATGCTCGATGTTCAGGTGAATATAACCGAACAATACTTGGTAACTGATGATAGTTTAATATAAATGAATGTGCATCTATAATGTACTGCTTGCCGAGTCATATATGGGTATTTTAAGAAAGCAACACAATATTCTATGTACTTGAGGATGTCTGGAAAGTAATGCACACTCTTGAAATTATTTGTGAGCTATTATCAAAAGCATTTACAGAACAATCATACTGTTTTTCGATAATGAGTGTGATAAAGTGATAATGTTAACTATAATTTATGAAAAATATAATAAAGGTTAATATCGTGTAATGACCTGCTTACCCAAGTGCGTACAAAACGCGCGACAGCTTCGTAAAATTGCGGTTGAATTATCATTATAATATTAATGTCAACGTGGTCGTTATGTGAAAGCATGCTGTACGAACAGATTCCGAATGAGACGCTGTCTCGTGGGATGTTTCTGTTAACACCAAGATAATCATTGTCTCCTCAGAGGTTTGTGCTATCACCAAGATAATCATAGTTTGTTAGACCAAACTAAAAGACAGATGATGGTGAATGATATGATTCATTTATCGGCTCTCACAGGAAACATGTTGTCAATGAAGAGAATAGTGTATGATCAACAAGGGAGAACATTCAACACTTTGTGACGCTGCCAATATAAATGTATCGTCTCTTGGTGACATTTTGATATTCATAACATGTGACACCGCATCCTCGTGATATATTAATGCTGCTGTGTCTAGCTCCAGATTCGGAGTTAGTTTGATAAACAACACAAACTATGAGATCGACACCAATATACGTAAGACTCAGTGTGCTTATATTCATCTGCGCCGCCGTCAGTGTTCTATTGTTCTTAAGTGTAGTTATCACAAAACTTGACAATAATTTCTATCTAGGTGATCGTACACCAACCATTCTAGACAACCCTGGACTACTTTCTTCTCATATTCTTGCGCGCGGTTCTCGGTATATAAATGTTTCGAACCAACTTTCAGCTGCCGAGCAGATGCAATATAGACAGTTAATATTTCATGAGAAACTTCCTGTGATGCCCTCGTGGGATGATCGAAACTTATTGCAACTGACAAATAAAACACGATATAAGGCGTTTGATGTGCGAATCAACCAGTTACAATACACACTACTTGTTGAGATAATGAATGTGTTCGTCAGTATTTGTAAACAAAATGGGATCGTGTTTTTGCTATATGGTGGATCTCTGTTAGGTTCATACAGACATTTCGGAATAATTCCTTGGGACGATGATATTGACGTTTTAGTGAACATCACCGACAGACATCGATTAAAACGGATGTTGAGTGTACAAGGCTATGTTGTAGATGCTCCCAACAACAGACAGTGGAAATTCTATAAAAAGCAACAACATGTCCCGTGTAACCGACAAAATGCATCAGTTATTGACGACCATGGAATTTATAAGAATTGTGATGCGGCGAGCAAATGGCCGTTTGTTGATATATTTCTGTTTGCAGAGAATGCTACACATATATGGGACACCACGCCAATGTATAAATCCAATTATGTATACTATAAACGGGACGTATTTCCCCTGATATGGAATCCATTTGAAGAGATGCTCTTACCCATACCGAAATGTCCCTTGAAAGTTTTATCTAAAACATACAACATTGATTTATGTGTGACGCCAACTTACTCACATATGTATGAGTATATTACACGAGGTACACAACTTAGTGTCCCTTGTAAACGACTCTATCGCTATTTTCCATTTGTGTTTGAAACAAAGCGTGAACAATTTGTTTATAGAAGATTATTGCTCAATACCAATGTGCTATATGAATTAGGACTGCTAGGTCCTTCTTGTTAAAACTCTATGCAAATTATACATGCATGAGTGTGCATTAATATTATTATTTGGTAACACTTTTAATTGACGAGTTCAGGTCAAACTTCCTTTGAATGGCGAGTAAGTTTTGGAAGTTCGGGCTGTATTATTATTTAGAGAGGTTTAGACGCGTCTTTTGTTGTAGAAAAATTCACACATCTTGATGACGAAATGCGAAAAGTTATTTTACACGTACACGGGCTGCTTCGCAACCAATTATTTTGTTTACACGTTGTTACAACACGAGTTGTGTCTCGACGACAGCATGTTACAACAAGAGTTGTGTACCGAAGATTGCTTTACCATTGGTGGTCGTCGAGACAACTCCTGGTATAAGCGAGTTAGGCCACAACAAAATGACACTGCGGTTTGGTTAACTCAACCTACCATAACTGGTTGCCCCCACCCTGAACATGTATTGGCATTTTGCTGGACGGACGTCGCTGTAGATGTGTGATTTGTCAGTGTATAAATAAAATCAATCACCTAATTTTAAAAATTAAAAGTTTTTTTTCTAACCATATTATCACATTATCAGAACCTCAATATGTATTTGTTTTGGCCCTGCTATATGACTGTAGGTATTGCTGGTTAGATGTTGGTGATAACTGCGAGTGTGATGATTCTGATATTAATGTATTTCATGCTAACTTTGCATCATGTTCGGACTAGTCAAGTTTCATACTTTCTTGACATTGACCATCGAGTCTTTCACTTGTGGAGAAATCGCCAGGCACTCGTAGAAGAGTTAGCACTGGTTGATTAATATGCATGGGAGCCCGAACTGATTGTAAGTAGATAGCCAAGTAGCCTCACTTTGAAACCAATGGAGGCTACCGAGTCACCGGAAGTAGAAATATGAGGATCGCTCCTCTCTCAGTGCAGATTAGTGTATTAGAACATGAATTGTACTCACTTTTTGTTCTATATTTAATAAATACCAAGGACGATCTTATCACAAATTTAACAACATAGGTCACGTGACAATATTTCAGAGCGTTTTTCGGCATATTTGTTGATCATCCCTCGTATAAGGAAATTATTGTTTCGCCGAAATAGTTCTAACAAGCAACACCTAAATATTGTTCAAGCAATAGCATTTATCATTTTACACAAATGTCTCGATTATACAATGTTATATAAATGTTTCGTTACTATGGCAACGTGTAGTCACTGAGGAGCAATATATATGTAAATGAGTTCCCCCACAATCCCCCTGTTAAAACTGCTGTATTATAGTGATTGTTTATGTTCTTTATACAACGGTATGCAAATAAATATAATATGTCTTACTTCTACAGCTTTATAGTAATTTCTAAAACATTTGTTGTATTTGTATTGGGTGTTGAAAAAGTGAGTTCACAATGTTTTCATTTTGATATTTTTATTATGATGGTTAATTGTACTTTTGTCACCACGATCTAATCATGTAAATACGTTGTCCTCATAGATCTACGACCTTATGGATTTTGAAATGAATAAAAAATTAATATAAAAATTACATATCATTAGTTTTGGCGTTGAATAGTACTATCGAATGTGTATTTAGAACTTTACGGTGATGAAATGTGTGAACGATCCTTTACAACACCCTGTATAAATGTATACTATGTTGAGAGCGGTGGCATAGAGGTCGGGCGCGCGCTTCGGGATCGAGTGGTCCCGGGTTCAACCCCGTCTGGACCACAGCTTTATTTCTTTGAGCAAGAATAATGCACACGCTCCACCCCACCAAGATGTGTCTGAACATGTTCGATAATCCTGGACGCCACAGATCGATTTTGGCTGCACACCAACCAGGGGAAAAATAGTCTCCCTAGGGAGACTCGAACGTAGGTTTCCATATGTAGCCCAATGACCAGGGGAAGTTAAAATGTCAAATGTGGCTGAACGGCTGAAAGCAGCCCTCGAAAATTGGTAACCTAACTTGTTTTCTTTATATATAATACTGGTTGGGATTTGGTGCTAACCATGGTTACCTATTGTTAGCGCCCAAACCCGGTCAATGTTCGTTATAGTTGAACACATACCTCTTGCTGATATTACATTTTTAAGGATGATCACACTCATGTTAATCACGTGACGTCATATGAATATTTTATCTTCTGTTGCAGGTCAATTTTTTATTGTATAGATCTACCTCTGCCTCATGTTTTCGTAGGCCCTAGCTCTCATGGGGCAATATTACATACAAGTTTTATGGAGGCATGGATTTCTTGGTAACCAGTCAACTATATTCAGAGCACCGACCAAACATTTATACCTGCGGCTTACGTATTTTTTGGAACATTAAAATTTTGTCATTGTTCTTGCTTTTATTAGAAAGTCTAATTAAGTTTACATTTTTCATGGCGCAGATATGTTTAACTTGGATGCGCGGATACGCCGTTAAAACTGTTAATAAGCACGGATGTACAAGAAAACTGGGTATATAGAAACTTTTGAACGAAGAATCGGAACACAGTAAGCTGGATCGACACGTATAATCTTTATTATAATTTTATATCACACATATAAACGAGGAATATCAACTCAATATAAAACACATAGTCATATTGTATCACATTATAAATAATTTAATAAAATATTATGATACATGTATATAGCTGTCTTTCCATCAATAAGAACTCTGTAATGTATGCGTAAATATGTCCATTCGAAGAGTGAACGTCCATGTATCGAAGTAATCACTTTATCACGTTATCACTTTGACTGCCTGATGTGTGTCTATAATTTTGTTTGTGTCTTTATCACGACCTGAAATATATAGAGGATATTACATGAGTGTCATTTCATATTTAATTTATTAAACGAGTTGAATAAAATAATAAAATGCGAGGCTCTAATAATTAAATATCCATGCATTTAAGCTATACATGTAGTTTCATCAATATTTTCTCGTAAGACTATACACTACTAATAACTTCACAATTAGATTACAATTCTAAGATATGTAATATTCCCCCACGCAACATGCTCTTTATGAGTTATACAGTGCCAAAGTCAGTATTCGATACATATTCAGGGATGGTGAGGAATCAACATCGTCCAAGGCGGGTTTCGAACTCACGAGCTTTGGTTCAATTCAGCAAGTCTACCCATCTACTAAAATTACCACACTGTTTTACATACAGGGTGTTGTATAAATTCCGCTCATAGTAAATGCTTACAATACCAAATGTCTATGACTGTGTAAGTAAAGAAATAGTGAAGTTACAGTCATTTACTAATGTACTGATTTAATTCCACTCATTGTGCTTTGTAGCAACCAGGTGTGTATTCATTATTTTTTATCACAAACTGGTTGCTACAGTGTAGTGTCTGTTTGAATGTTAATTGAGCATATGCAAATCGTAAGTTCAGTTGATCAATGAAGGGAATTAATTTTGGTTGTAAAACAACTGAAATATTTCACATGTTGGCATAAACAAATGGATTCACTTGATAACCTGCGACAAAAACAATGGGCGGAGCATTCTCTATACTGGCGTCTGGACAATTCGCAAATCGGAGACATAAATTATGAAAGAGAAGAACTCACTGTTTTCACTTCTGTGTATTGTGACAGTCCATATTCACCCCTGGAAATAACAGAATTATACATGATAAGATGGCAGTATTGTGTCTATTGTACGAATTATTGGCGATATTGATGGTTCGTTCTATACATAATTATGCAAGTCTGCATACCCACTGTGCACTTATACCAACTTATATTAAAATAAGCGCTTAAAACATGCATATAAACGAAAAAGAACCATTGGTTTAGACTCACTGTTAAAAATGTCAGTAAATAAAATTGTTTTAATAGTTTATTAGACTCACTGTTAATGAAATGTCAGTAAGTAAAACTGTTTTCATAGTTTAGACTCACTGTTAAAGAAATGCTAGTAAATAAAACTATTTATGCATAAAGTCTCAGTTAATCTTAGTGTTAATAAATTACAAATTAGGCACAATATGCCCCAGTCGGTTACTTACAATTCCCTGCCGACACCAGACATCTTGAAACCACCAAATGGTGCAGCCACAGATTGTGCATTGTAGCAGTTCACCCTGAAATGTGTAATATTAAAAATAACTAATATTATACTATTTACAATTTTTGCCATAATATTATTCTGTATTTCCTTTTAAGAGTACACACTAGTACAATTTAAAAGACTCGAGGAGATGATTACACATTTGGGGGATGACTATTACCAAAAAGAACCTAAAATGAAAACTTCGTGTATTAGTTGTACGGTTTTACCAGCGTAAACAATTATATTGTATTTAAAAGTGTAATATTTTATTATCTACAAAAAATGGATAATTAAGGATAACGTTTCGGGGCGTAATACGGAAATGACCGACAAGTGACGAGATAAGCCGACAACTCCCGAGGCCTTAATGATTTGAATACCTTAAGCATATTCGTACTATAGTCAGACGCGTTCGGTGCGTCTTACTTTAATAATGACCCGACTATTAACTTTCACTGGGCTGAAAACGCGTAATTCGCCTTAAATATCAGAAACAAATACCTACCAGACACTTCCAGCTTGTACTCGGCTACTGAACATAATGGCTGTATCAAGATCCTGGGTAAAACATGCGGCAGCCAGACCGTATTGTGTATCATTAGCTCGTGCAATAACCTCTTCCATATCCTTAAACTTGATAATCTGCTGTACGGGGCCAAATATCGGTAAAACACAAATTACAATATACATGTACATTTTGATTTGAGTGATTGTTGGTAGTCTGGAGGCCAGTCAGTCTAGCGGCGTGAAGTATGCAGTCTGTTGGCATAGCAGCTAGAATTGTACAGCCTAGCGACCTTGCAGCCTAGCAGCAAGCATGAACGGTTGGCAGCCTGTCGGCCTAACATCCTGGCAGCGTGAAGTTGGCTGCACGGTGGTGTAGCAGCGTAACAGCCCGTGGCCGGTACATATTGATGGATTTAAGTTTATGATCAAACTGACACTTTCACAATCACTGTATTTACCTTATATAACCATGGAACACAAATATCACCAGTCTAGAAATACCATGTACAAAGCTAGAGGCTCATTCTTGCAGATCGATTGAGGATGGTTTCATGATCAAATGTCTTATCTTGAAAATATTCAATGCACATCCTTTCATCACTCTTGTGCTTTGTATTCAATATCAATATTCAGACCAACTCATTGAGAGCAACTCTTCAATAATAAGACTCGTTATCAACCGTCACAATGTTCATATACTACAGAAAGTAACGGATTTACCTCTTCTTTTCCTATCCTCATGTTTTCTGTGACGTCAGAGAAGACTGTTGGTTGTACAAAGTAGCCCTCGGTACCTTCCCTAGCGCCACCACATTCCAACTTGGCTCCGTCCTTCTTACCACTTTCTATCATCTCTAGCACTTTGTTGAACTGCTCTTCGCTCACCTACAATATAATCAAATGTGTTTATTATATTTACAAGTGGTTAAGTAAGCGGGGCTGAGATATTGGCCATTTTCGCGAATTAACAAAATTTGACAACTTTTCCTCTAGGGTAAAATTTGGCGGGCAAAATTCACTACAAAAAAATACATAATTATGACAACTTATTGATCTAGTTATTTCCACACGTACAACTTTGTTGTCTATTACGTCGTCGCAAGACACATGAACATTTCAAACATAATGTTCGAGCTATAAGGCATGCCGCTTTCTAAACAGTAGGACTTAATGGTTTTTGAACATACGAGAGTTGGATGCCTGTCGAAAGTCTATGGACGTCATATGAAGAATTGGATGTCTGTTGAATCAACGGTTTGGATCAACAGACATCCAATTATTCATGTTGTCCACATAGACACGCACCAGGCATCCAATGTTCATGTAACTCCCAAACACACTCGTCGGATATCCAGTTTTCGTGTTACCCCATAGACATTCGTCAGGCATTCACTTTGCGTGTGACCCCATAGACACTCGTCATGCATAAAATTTGCGTGTGACCCCATAGACACGTGTCAGGCATCCAATTTGCGTGTGACTGATGCCGAGCATAGTCTTTATTTGCCAGTCAGCTTTCTGCTGAGATATGGCGGGCATATGAGTACATCCATCCGGGTTTGAACCACTGAGCTACGGGAGCACAGAGATGAGGCCCGGTAAATACGCCATTCTGAAAGCTACAACGGAGACAAACGTGGTTGAGTCCGTAGATCCCGCATATTTGGACCCAAAATTACACCGAATAATTTTAAAAAAACACTTACCTGTGGACCGTATTCATTTTTATTATCATAAGGATCACCAATAGATTTAGCTTTTGCACGTGCTACTGCACGTTTGACGAACTCGTCATATATATCTTCATGTACATATGTCCGGGAACCGGCAGTGCAGACTTGTCCCATGTTGAAAAACACTGCTTGATGGGCCCATTCTACCACAGCATCCACTGTATTAGAAATTATATATCTATATCAATAATATCCATGTAGATATACTTATAAAATATGTGATATAGGTAAATTTCCAACTTGGGTAGCTAAATGGGGGGATTAACTGTATAAACTCTATGGTTAAAGTACATAAACATGCATAACCTAGAAATACACCTATTTATCGATATCAACAGTATAAATATCCTTATAAACGATATAACGGTGCAAGTGATGTATAGATACAAACACTATATCAACATAGACGATACATCGATATAAATGAACGATATACATTTGTAATTATACAAACGATATATCGATACGAACGATACATGGATATCGATAAAACGATATACCGAAAAAATAAACAAAATATCGATATAAATGCAAATATATATATAAATGTAAGAAATAAATAAGATATAATTTCTTGTCTTTTCTTTAACAACAACACTGTACGAAAACAACATTTTTTATTGTCAGTCTAAGATCAGATTGAAACTGACAACACATACATATATTGTATCAGTTCTTAGTAAAACACGTCTGTGTGTATTCGGTCATGATATGAGCTAGGTGTCTTTAAATGACGATATAATTACGACATTTTGGTATACTCACAATTAGCGTCTTTAAATACTACCAGCGGACTTTTCCCACCAAGTTCCAATGTTACTCTCTTCAGGTTTGACTTGGCCGCAGCCGCCATGATGATCTGTCCAACCTAAGTAAACAAACAGGTATGATACACGCCAGTCTGCCTGGACTAGATTGTAACAAGTACTAAATATTTAGTGACGAACCCTTCCACAAGGAAACTACCACTTCTTCACATGTGGAGATAAATCGGCAATGATGTAAATTTGTCATGACCTGCCACGATCGTGAATCGAATCCAGATCGCAGGGTTACAAAACATGCGTACTATTCACTGCACATGTCAATATAAGGTCATAAGCATCAATTACTAGTACATTTGTATTATTAACACTATCGGGTCAATGATTAATTTCTTTAGAAATTATCATGAACTTCAACCCATATTTTTCTTCCGCTAGAATTATTATAATAAACAATAGAGTGGTTGTATGCGGTTCATTACTAACACAACAAATTCACCACCGATGTGAACTGCAAACTTAAGTTCACCAATAACCCGGTGATAAAAGAAAAGTCATTCTGATCGACTCGGTCTTAATGGGACACATCTTACAATTTTGAGCGTTAAATTGATTTTAAAAAACACATAAGACATTGATAAGGATTATGATCGCCATACGACCAAAATATGTTCCGTAAAAACTCCCAACAGTTATCGAGGACATAATAATAAAAACTGTTTCCGTTACTAGCCGAAATACATAGTCGTTAGTATACTAATTTGTTTTTCCAACAAGCATGAATGAGTTGTTTCCCTTCGTCTGTAAGAGAAACTATGTTGTAATAGGCAGCGATGATGATTATGTTTAGAATGTCAAATTAATATTTACCTCTGTTGATCCAGTAAAGGCGACTTTGTTGATATCTTTATGTGACGTAATAGCACCTCCTGCAGTTGGTCCGTAACCAGGGACAACATTGACAACACCTGGTGGGAAGCCAGCCTGTAAGTTACAAATATGTATTGACTTTCGTATCATCACAAATGAATTTCATACGCCAAAGCCGGAATTTCACAAACACCCTAGCAATACTCCCACATTTCTTTTGATCTTTATACATGGAGAGCCGCGTGGTAGAGCGTCCCATACGAGTGGTAGGACGTACCCTACGAGTGGTAGGACGTACCCTACGAGTGGTAGGACGTACCATACGAATGGTAGGACGTACCCTACGAGTGATAGGACGTACCCTACGAGTGGTAGGACGTACCCTACAAGTGATAGGACGTACCCTGCGAGTGGTAGGACGTACCCTACGAGTGATAGGACGTACCCTACGCGTGGTAGGATGTACCCTACGAGTGGTAGGACGTACCCTACGAGTGATAGGACGTACCCTACGAGTGATAGGACGTACCCTACGAGTGGTAGGACGTACCCTACGAGTGGTAGGACGTACCCTACGAGTGGTAGGACGTACCCTACGAGTGGTAGGAGGTACCCTACGAGTGGTAGGACGTACCCTACGAGTGGTAGGACGTACCCTACGAGTGATAGGACGTACCCTGCGAGTGGTAGGACGTACCCTACGAGTGGTAGGACGTACCCTACGAGTGGTAGGACGTACCCTACGAGTGGTAGGACGTACCCTACGAGTGGTAGGACGTACCATACGAGTGGTAGGACGTACCCTACGAGTGGTAGGACGTACCCTGCGAGTGGTAGGACGTACCCTACGGGTGGTAGGACGTACCCTACGAGTGGTAGGACGTACCCTACGAGTGCGAGGGGTGTCGCGTTCGATCACAGTCCACGACATACAAAAGTCATTAAAATGGTACTCTCCCTTGTTTGGTGCTTAGTACATATAGGTAGTTCTAGGTTACTGTTGGCCTTATATCAGGATAATGTGACTGGGTAGTATCCAGATCACTGAAATATTGTTTACCATTATGACTTAAAAACATTATTTAAAACAACTTTAACCGATTGAAAAGGATTAAACACTGATTTTTGTTGTTGGCGATTATACTCCCCTGTCGAATAACAAACATATACACGTGCTCCTAATGTTCTGTTTTCAAAGCTTATTGTTTCAGTCAATGCATAACTTCTATCAATGTACGGTAGTCAAAGTCATGGTAGTTTCGTTAAAATTGAGACTGCTTGTCTAGCTTTTGGACCCCAACTTCTCACTGAGAGATAATAATAATAATACTAATAATAATAATAAAGACTTTATTTTACGAGGAAACTCATTTGACAGTTAAATAAATGGCAATCTTCCATGAGATCCTCAATAAATAAACATGGAACAAGAACACTAGTACATAAAATGGAAAAAGCGTAATGGCAATTTGGCCCATATGACGTCCACAATATCTTAATTTTATATATAATTGGGGAATTTCATAAAAGAGTTTCAGTGAAAGGATGTGCGAAACCGATATGTATGGAATCTACAATAAAAGGAAGGTATAAATGCATGAGGCATGCATTAGTTTAAACATTTTTTGTTGCCAGTAATAAAGTACAATAATTTTGTACATGTCAAATGGGTTGAGCCCGAAGTTCCATGCAAGTATACAAGATGCATATACGAGGGGTCATCAAAACGTTCCCGAGAAAAACTTAACATCAGTGATGAATCGATTAGGAATAGAACGATGTACCTTTTGATGTAAGTTTGATAGATTGATAATGATGAGTTTGATATTCCGGGTACTTATTGATCAACACAATTTCGACTTACCTCCTTGACGAGCGAAGCCATATAGAGAGCTGTTAAAGGTGTTTGTTCCGCTGGTTTAACAATAACTGTATTACCACAGGCCAGAGCAGGGGCAATCTTCCACGCCATCATGGTGATAGGGAAGTTCCACTGGAAATAACATAGATGGTTTCATTCAATGGTCATAAGTTCCTGAGTTTTTACGGTATATTTCAGTTTATTTTGAGCATGGACTCGTGAAATTAGTTAGAACAATAATTAACCATGGTGTATACATATTTTTGTTATAATTATGTTCATCGACAAATCTACGAAATATCCAAAAGAATAATAAAGAATAATTTTATGATAATAGTATCTGTGGTTTAAAATAATTCGCACTCATAGAGTTAGTGTTCGAATCTATCTGAAAGGCAATATCGCCTAGCAACAACCCCAAACGTTACACAAATAGCCAGTGTGAAAGGGACTACACCACACCACACCACACCACACCACACCACACCACACCACACCACACCACACCACACCAGTCATCGACTGATACGGATGAACAACAATGACTATGTAAATGGTGCCACATGGACAAATAGTGTTGTTGCTAAATAAATCATTACATGTACTACATTTTAGTTGCTTAATTATTCGATTTCTGAAGTGGTTACAGCTCAATTGTTCTGATGTCGGGTTTCGGACCTTTTAGCCGTTTAGTATCGGTTTGTGATTTTTTTTTTTGGTATGCTCCCCTTTGCGTCTTTCGTGCTCTGCGATTCCTGTGCGATTTAATATTATCTTTTATCAACAGTTTTTTAGATAACTTACAGGAATGATCTGTCCACATATGCCTACAGGTTCATGTCTAGTATAACAGAATGATGTTCCATCTAAAAATATAATATACAAAACGTGCAGTCTATAATTTTAGTCAGAAATATAGATTTAAAAACACAATCTGTAAACAAACTCCCGGAAGTAATTACCTCCCTTTGTATTACATTAAATGTATCTGCAAGGGAAGTAACTGTGAGTATTCAAAGACTGATTGATATTTGAAAAAAGGGTTGTATAAATCCAACGATGTGTTATCACATACTTTTTATTATGTTTTTGTTTACCTTAAATACTATAACATAGTCCACGTAATAATACCAGAGGCTGTACATATTATTGATATTAAAATCATTACGTATGTACATGTTTAAACAATTATCAAAATATAATTACATGTATGTAGATTCTATATAGCTTAAATGGTTAAATATAAAAAAATAAAGGGTTAGATAAAGGGTGCTCCCTGCACACCTTTATTGTACAAAATTAAAATTAATGGTATCAGTAAGTGCCCCTAACTCACCAACAGGAATGGTCCGTCCCTGGATTTTATCTGTCCATCCAGCGTAGTATCTGAGTGTTTTAATGGTGGCAGTCATATCTACAAAAAATGCATCCTTAAACGGCTTGCCATTATCCAAAGTCTCCAGGCTCTGAAAAAACATATTTCACCATTTATGTACACTTGTATAATAAGGGACATAATTATTTATCTTCCATAAGAAATAAAAAACTGTTCGCGTGTTTTGTCGTTGAAAAAAACAGGCAGGAGTTCGGATGCGGACAAATTAAATCACGAGTGCGTAGCAAACAAGTGCCCGTGTTTTATTCAACGACAAAATACAAGAACAGAGTTTTTATTTCTGTTCTAAATACGATAATATCCCGTACTATTTAACTGTGCGCATTCCATTTTCACCAATTGGACATTGAACATAATTCCACGCTGAAATTGAGTGGCTTATTAGCTGGTTCAATGTCTTCCCTCGTTAATGAAATCGACCTTCGTACTTTTCTGAAGGAAATAACACATTTTAAACATTGAAACAATTTTAATAACACGAGTATAGGGTATCTTCTTCTTGAAATAAAAAATATAAATGAATTGATTATCAGAAGTTTTTATGAAACTTAGTTTCGAGAGTATATTGGAGTTTCTAAAAATAAATGCGTCATAGCTGTAACACTGGATACTCGTGCAACTTGCCTTGTTCGCGACTCGTTCACATTCAATTTGTGTAATTACTTACAGCAATATAGATTCTATCTCTCTCGATGAGATCTGCTAGTTTGTTTAACATCACACCTCTCTGACTGGCATCCATACTTCTCCATGCTGAACCAAACTCAAACGCTTTCTTTGCTGCAGCAACGGCATTGTCTATATCGGCCTGAAATATCAAATATTTATATCATACTCAATGATAATAAGTACAA
Source organism: Spisula solida (assembly GCA_947247005.1). Lineage (NCBI taxonomy): Eukaryota > Metazoa > Mollusca > Bivalvia > Venerida > Mactridae > Spisula > Spisula solida. Next base: position 39,431,785 of record OX365951.1, read on the forward strand.
AACTGTATTCCGCATGTTTAGTTAGGTTAGCGACATAAAAATACAGTGAAGTTCTGCTAATAAGAACAGTCAAAAAGGTGGTCTTAATAGCGAATCGGTCTTATTAGCGGACCATTTTTGTTCTAAATTTAATACTTTGGGACCTTAAACTGGCAAAAATCTGCATAATTTCCAAATAATCAAAGTGGTCTTATTAGCGGAACTTTACTGTATTGTCAAATTTACACAATTTGCTAATTATTCCTCTAGGATACACGTTCGCTACAAGGGCTAATATTTCCGCACGTAAAATGTCCTAAATTCGAAATGCTTGACCCGCCGAATTATCCACTTATACTTTATCCTACGCGCATTGTTCAAATAGTGAATACCCCGATTGGTATAGAATAAGAATAAGACATTGCAGCTATTTCTACATGGTATGTTTGACTACCACAGTAGTTTTCCTATACTGTATTCTAACCAGTTTTAAGTACTCTTCCACTGACCAGAAACAAGCAATGTCTCGACATGTTAAGATAATTCGAAATTGATGTCAAATGTTCATGGAAGCATATGACCTACCGAGACAAGGAATCGAACCCGGTCCCACGAGTCTAAAATCATGCTCACTAACCACTGTACCACAGCCGCTTTGTGATTGTTAACCTAATACCATATTTCAATCTATCTCTATTACCTTATCTTAATATATCTCTATCGCCGTATCTCAACCTAACTCTAATACCTTATTCCAACCTATATCTTATCTCAACCTAACTCTAATACCTTATTCCAACCTATATCTTATCTCAACCTAACTCTAATACCTTATTCCAACCTATATCTTATCTCAACCTAACTCTAATACCTTATTCCAACCTATATCTTATCTCAACCTAACTCTAATACCTTATTCCAACCTATATCTTATCTCAACCTAACTCTAATACCTTATTCCAACCTATATCTTATCTCAACCTAACTCTAATACCTTATTCCAACCTATATCTTATCTCAACCTAACTCTAATACCTTATTCCAACCTATATCTTATCTCAACCTAACTCTAATACCTTATTCCAACCTATATCTTATCTCAACCTAACTCTAATACCTTATTCCAACCTATATCTTATCTCAACCTAACTCTAATACCTTATTCCAACCTATATCTTATCTCAACCTAACTCTAATACCTTATTCCAACCTATATCTTATCTCAACCTAACTCTAATACCTTATTCCAACCTATATCTTATCTCAACCTAACTCTAATATCTTATTCCAACCTATATCTTATCTCAACCTAACTCTAATACCTTATTCCAACCTATATCTTATCTCAACCTAACTCTAATACCTTATTCCAACCTATATCTTATCTCAACCTAACTCTAATATCTTATTCCAACCTATATCTTATCTCAACCTTACTCTAATACCTTATTCCAACCTATATCTTATCTCAACCTAACTCTAATACCTTATTCCAACCTATATCTTATCTCAACCTAACTCTAATATCTTATTCCAACCTATATCTTATCTCAACCTAACTCTAATACCTTATTCCAACCTATATCTTATCTCAACCTAACTCTAATATCTTATCTCAACCTAACTCTAATACCTTATTCCAACCTATATCTTATCTCAACCTAACTCTAATACCTTATTCCAACCTATATCTTATCTCAACCTAACTCTAATACCTTATTCCAACCTATATCTTATCTCAACCTAACTCTAATATCTTATTCCAACCTATATCTTATCTCAACCTAACTCTAATACCTTATTCCAACCTATATCTTATCTCAACCTAACTCTAATATCTTATCTCAACCTATATCTTATCTCAACCTAACTCTAATATCTTATTCCAACCTATATCTTATCTCAACCTAACTCTAATACCTTATTCCAACCTATATCTTATCTCAACCTAACTCTAATACCTTATTCCAACCTATATCTTATCTCAACCTAACTCTAATACCTTATTCCAACCTATATCTTATCTCAACCTAACTCTAATACCTTATTCCAACCTATATCTTATCTCAACCTAACTCTAATATCTTATTCCAACCTATATCTTATCTCAACCTAACTCTAATACCTTATTCCAACCTATATCTTATCTCAACCTAACTCTAATACCTTATTCCAACCTATATCTTATCTCAACCTAACTCTAATATCTTATTCCAACCTATATCTTATCTCAACCTAACTCTAATACCTTATTCCAACCTATATCTTATCTCAACCTAACTCTAATACCTTATTCCAACCTATATCTTATCTCAACCTAACTCTAATATCTTATTCCAACCTATATCTTATCTCAACCTAACTCTAATACCTTATTCCAACCTATATCTTATCTCAACCTAACTCTAATACCTTATTCCAACCTATATCTTATCTCAACCTAACTCTAATATCTTATTCCAACCTATATCTTATCTCAACCTAACTCTAATATCTTATTCCAACCTATATCTTATCTCAACCTAACTCTAATACCTTATTCCAACCTATATCTTATCTCAACCTAACTCTAATACTATCTTATCTCAACCTAACTCTAATACCTTATTCCAACCTATATCTTATCTCAACCTAACTCTAATACCTTATTCCAACCTATATCTTATCTCAATCTAACTCTAATATCTTATTCCAACCTATATCTTATCTCAACCTAACTCTAATACCTTATTCCAACCTATATCTTATCTCAACCTAACTCTAATACCTTATTCCAACCTATATCTTATCTCAACCTAACTCTAATATCTTATTCCAACCTATATCTTATCTCAACCTAACTCTAATACCTTATTCCAACCTATATCTTATCTCAACCTAACTCTAATACCTTATTCCAACCTATATCTTATCTCAACCTAACTCTAATATCTTATTCCAACCTATATCTTATCTCAACCTAACTCTAATACCTTATTCCAACCTATATCTTATCTCAACCTAACTCTAATATCTTATCTCAACCTAACTCTAATACCTTATTCCAACCTATATCTTATCTCAACCTAACTCTAATACCTTATTCCAACCTATATCTTATCTCAACCTAACTCTAATACCTTATTCCAACCTATATCTTATCTCAACCTAACTCTAATATCTTATTCCAACCTATATCTTATCTCAACCTAATATCTTATTCCAACCAATATCTATCTAACCTAACTCTAAACCTTATTCCACCTATATCTTATCTCAACCTAACTCTAATACCCTTATTACCTAACCTATACCTTACTATCTCAACCTAACTCTAATACTCTTATTCCAACCTATATCTTATCTCAACCTAACTCTAATATCTTATTCCAAAAAATATCTTATCTCAACCTAACTCTTATACCTTATTCCAACCTATATCTTATCTCAACCTAACTCTAATACCTTATTCCAACCTATATCTTATCTCACCTAACTCTAATACCTTATTCCAACCTATATCTTATCTCAACCTAACTCTAATATCTTATTCCAACCTATATCTTATCTCAACCTAACTCTAATACCTTATTCCAACCTATATCTTATCTCAACCTAACTCTAATATCTTATTCCAACCTATATCTTATCTCAACCTAACTCTAATATCTTATTCCAACCTATATCTTATCTCAACCTAACTCTAATATCTTATCTCAACCTAACTCTAATACCTTATTCCAACCTATATCTTATCTCAACCTAACTCTAATATCTTATTCCAACCTATATCTTATCTCAACCTAACTCTAATATCTTATCTCAACCTATCTCTAACACCTTATCTCAACCTATCTCTAATACCTTATCTCAACCTATCTCTAATACCTTATCTCCTTCCTGGACGTCACATATCTTCTTACCAGTTGTTGGATTGATGGTAGGGAACGTCTTACCACTTGAAGAATTCACCCACTCATTATTGATAAAGATCTGAAAAGAAAGTAAATAGCCATAAGTATTTTATTTCTTAATCGATTTCTATGAAATATACGCCACGCTAAGGGGACAATTATTTGCTTTCCATGAAATATAAGATCTTTTTCAGCAGCTTTACCGATTTTTCCATTACCCTGTGAAACCTACACGTTCCACGGTTTCACAGGGTAATGGACTAAACGGCACATCCGCTTTAAAAGATTTTATATTTCATGGAAAGCAAATAATGTTCTCCTTAACGTGGCGTAGATTTCATAAAAATCGATGAAGAAATAAAATATTTATGGCTACATTTGTGTTCCAATGTTTACAAATTTCTACTTGGAACTGTAGTAAAAACCACGTGGTATTGCTACACTGTATTCGTTCAACATATTTCATAAGCGGATGTGTTAAATTGAGCCTACAACTAAAGTAGCGGAAATAGCCACTACAAAAATCGAACGTCAGTATGAGCTATGAGAGAGAATACTTTGATCAGATCAATGAAACTACGAGTGTGTCCAGTATGGTGAAATCTGGACAAATACAGTTACAGGTACTTTAGAACCACGCTAATAAGACCAACATCCATTCTTTCAAATAGTGGTCGTATTACGGGATAGGTGAGTAGTTGAAATTTGGGATAAACGACCATTTAACGAAGTCCTTTCAAAAAATCGGAATAATCGACATGAGGTTTCTACTGTAATACGTAAACATGTCATGCAGTATGACTTAATAAACTAGGTTCACTTGACTGTTGTTATCCAAATATATGATACAGGTCCAATAATCCCTCCCTTTGGGCGAAATTATTCGGAGACAGCCATAGAGATTGTTATAGAGAGGGAGTTATGGGGAGTAATTCTGTACATGTCACACAATCGAACAACAAGTACGATGTTTATACTTGAACTTCATCCAATGTAGTGCTGATATGGTATTTAGTGTTGTGTCGTTGTGTTGTATTGTTTTAGAACATTATAAACATAGTACATTTGTGCTATATGTTAACTTTTATCCCTTTGCGAATATAAATTAGTCCCGTTTTACCAGTACATGTACAACAACAAAAAACTGCACATGACATGCAACCGGCCGCGAACACATGGTGCTAGACACATTTCAACTTAATATGGGTATAGGGTCTTGAATATGTCCATGTACGGTGGAAAGTGATTTGCAGTTTCACTTTTTACAAGACAGCATGATAGCATGAGCCAAAACCATCTGGTTAAAAAAAAACTAATTTGGGGTTTAACCATATTGCAAACAAACTCAACAGTGAGTAAGAAATTTGACAATATAAAGTGCTTGAAAATTAGCTGGTCAGATGTAAGTGGTACACCTCTCGTATAAGCGTAACCACCAATTAAATAAACATATTTTTTAGGTTGTTTGATTTAACTACAAATGTACTTATTGGCCTTGATACTATATACACTATTATATTTGTTTAACCCCAATCTAATACGTTATCATTTTACCGTTGTGGCCTTGAGTTAATAATTAGAACATTGGAACGAAACACACAGTACTGGGTACAATTGTGACTCCCAACACTCAATGTTGAACAGTAGTTAATTATCAAATGTTTCAATTTCATTCCATACAATACTATAAGAACACAAGTACGAACGATATATGAAATTGTCTACAACGCTATCAATTTACTTTCATAATAACTTAATTTAATTAAAGTATGGGAGACAATATCCGCTGGCTATACAATTTGTAACACCATCAATTTGTCGGGTGACGGACGAACGATAGTCTCCAACTTTGCATCGAAGACTCATCGTGCGTCCGTCGTGCTACAATTCTGAAAGGGGTTAAGGTCATGGTAGTAAAATTTCCCATTAAGCATGATTGTGAATAACCAAAACAGTCTTACACTATCTATAGAAAGTTAGACAACACAGACGGATAGATGAGAATTATGGTGAACTGTTGTGTAAATATACAATAAACACTTGATGGTATTTAGTTATCATTCGGGTATTGGGACATATATATATTTTAAATTTTACTAAGTTGCACATTTTAAACAAAATTTCAAGTGTATTTTAACTACATCTTTAGCGACAATTGAGATAAACTTTGCACAAATATAATGTCGATCTTTCTAAATCACTAACATGTCTCTTGTTTTGCTTTTGCACTTGATTGAATTATATTGAAATTTTGTTTTAGACTAACCCAATAAGATAAATTGACCAGTCTAGGTAACAAACCACCTGATGGCCAACGCGGACCGAAATCAAATACTCAAATAGTACTGTAAAACTTTTGTTTGACTGGAAATGGCTGTATGTCTTCAGAAGTCGGGATTAGAATAATGAAATTTAGTTTAAATAATGTGTGCATAATGTGTGTGGTATTGTGAAACTGTTTTCATTTAGAAAATATAAGACGTTTTTACCAAGATATGAACGTGACAGTAGAGTACGGGTTAAACGGCTTTGAATCAATCCGCGCTTGTGAGAAAATATATTCACTGCGTTTGACAAACACAGTATGGCTTATATGATACATGACATCTCCCTGTTATCTTATTTGATGCAGGAAGCTTTTTTCTCTTGACTGGTACAGTTTGAGAGGTCCACTTGTACAAAATGTTGACATATTTTAGATCGGCACATTTTACGGAAACAAATGTATAAGAACAATGCTATCTAATGAGGAACAACGATATAAAACTCTTAAACCACATCACATACCAAGCAGTCGTTGTATTATCTGGGCTAAATATTGTATCGTTGTGAAGAGATATCAGATAAATTGTTGTAACATATGGTCATTTTCAGAATGGTCATTTACTAGAACTTGACAATCCAGTCAGATAATACATAGTTTATACATCAGCCAGACCCGGACAATGTTCGTGTATCCGATGTCTTAGGCATCATGCGGAAACCTGTCGATGAATAGCAATAGGCCTTTTCAACTGGGCTGTTTCGTGGAGCAGGTTACAGTCTGGTTCCCGTTCTAATTTTACGGTTGTATTACTGTAGTAGTGCTGTAATTGTGGTGACGGGAACCAGGCTAAAACTTGCTTCACGAAACAGCCCAGTCGAAAAGGCCTAATGATTATACTTTAAAACAGACTAAAATTACTCCGACCGGGGGTCTGATGACCGGCCAATGTCCGTCCGACCAACGGCCTACGACGGACGGCAATCTGATTGGACTTGTGACCTATGTATTATAGGGGCGTGTGAACGTGTTTGACACCAACCTGATTATTTTATTGAAGGTGGTTGAATTATGTGTATAAAACAGAATAGTTTATTAAGTATGGGACACTATTTTGCTTTCTTTTTAGGTAGGATTAAAGAATTCCATGACAAAATAATGTCTTTATATGTTGTATAGTCATACCCACTGAGCTAATACCTTATAGGATATACACATATTGATATGTATAAAACTGTGAGTACCATAGAGTACTTTCTGTGTCACAATTCAGTTTTGTAAATGTTATCGTCACATAATATTGAGGACGAAATTTAGTACACGGAGTTAATACCAGCGATATAAATAATGTCGCTGTTCCTACATCATATATCAGCCGTTCTTGAGATATACATGTATGTGTCACAAATTAGATCGCGTACAAAATCGAGGATATCTTACGATTAAATGCTTTAAGAACAACATGAACACGTACAATAGATTATATATAATAAGTAGGCCTACTTAGCATATAATAAATTATATTGCAAGGCAAATTGTCCCTAAACATATAAAACATGCAATATACAAAAAAAATATAAAAAAATAATGCATAATACACAAAATAAACGTTCAGTCTATCGCCAAAGTACATCATATCAATCATGATGATTATGATCGAAAAAAGATTATTCAAATAGTTTATTAACTTACTTGTGTGAATTTAACTTCAGGGTTTTTAATGGCTGGAGGTGGTGTCGGTAATTGAGCCATACTTCTTAATTTAAAACGTCCGCTCACAATAAAATCTGCCAACAAACTGTAAGATATCTTGCTGACCAAGTATAAGTACAAACACACTCTCAAACTATGGAACGCCGTCAGGGTGTAAATACGACCCGTTATCTTATCGGTAGCGAGGTATTACAGTCCTTGAGATAGTACACCGTCATCCGGATAGGTATAGTACGGATGATTTGAAATGACTCTCGACCTTCCATTAGCATAATTTAACAGCTGATATATTGTCTATATGTATAATCCCGGTTGTATGTTAAGTATCACGTAGACACACGAGATGTAAAACCAACACCTATCTAAAGGACCGATATTGCACAATTTGCTTGAGGAAATTCATATATTAGACGCAAGAACCTTGCAATATATTCATACATAAAGGTCAGGATCAAGTCAAATTCTCCGTACAATAGGTATGCTTAAGTAGACCAATATTTCAGCTTATTGTTGATAAACTTATCGTAATACTCGTGCAGATGCATAAATTATGTATGTTGTAAATACTTACATACTTAAAATGCACAATCAAGGACCAACAATTGGTTTTTAGAACACATGTATGCTTATCGTATACAATACAATATAATACTCTGTACACCATCACCATGCATATAAAGTTGAGCTAATTACGCCTATCAAGTGCCCAGCTCAGTACACGGAAGAAGAAGAAGAACATAACATTTCATATTTTTATTTGGCATAACAGATATCATACACAAATATAGCCAACATAATGCAGCTACAGTAGGACAAATGCAATCACAAAAGGAACAAATTATTGTAAACGAGTTAAGTGTACATGTATTTACAAAAAATAAAAGTTATCCTTTTATATTAAGGGATGCATAATAAATGTCATTAGAAATTGTGCGAGCTGACGTTAAGGACATGGGATATGTAAAGTATGACAAGAGTTCCGCTATTATGACTTACTTTATCTTTTTTGAAAATATGCGTATAAGACAATGCATTTTTTATTTACCAGCATCTCACATTTAGAACCCAAACGGTCAGCTTTTAAGATCAATTCGCTATTGAGACTACATTTTGTCTGGTGTGACAGGGGGGGGGGGGGGGTCTGATATCTCTTTCAAACGAGAATTTGAAGCCTATTTATCCAGCTCTTCTTCTGACACCCATACGCATTCGTCCTGCACCCAACTGACATTTCTCCATTTGCGAACCAACTACACTATAAATTATAACACATGGTGTAATGAAATCGCTTGAAAACCTTTATCAAACGCTTTCGATAGCCATCTCTGCTCCGACGTTAAATCAATTATTGAAGTAAAAGGACCAAACTGAAGTAGAAAATGCTTTCTTTTCGTTTCCCAAAGTGTTAAGACTTTTTTCTTGTTTTCTCAAAAAAGCATTTTTGCACTGACGACCATATACTTCAAAGGCGACGATTTACGTTAACGGTTTGTTTAAAGATACGGTAAGATACCAGACGTCCAGTACCATTGCATGTTGCTTTAATAACCAACAGTCTATTCATACGGATATGTGTCATTCAAATCAAGTTAATATTTCCTGGAGATAATGATCAATCATCACACTCCTCGCCTAATTGGTTTGTACTAATTGTTTTCAGTGTTGATAGATAAATAAGTCCTCCTTAATCACTATCACGGTACAGTCAAACCCTGTGTTTTTAGACTTTTTGACTTAGGACTTCCGTGTTTTTGACATCTGCAACTTGGTCTTTCGTGTCTTAGAAAGGTAAAACTTGGACGTTCGGCTTTTTGATAGTTAAAACTGGGACTTTCGCTGCTGAGATTTCGGCTTTCGTCTTTTTGACAGATTTTTGGGCTAGTGGGTAAAAAATCACATTTTCAGTTTTTAATGTAACAGTAATCTCTGAAGTTTAAATTTCCAAATTCTGAAAATTTTAAGTCGATATCTTGAAAATTCAGTGATTTATGACTATTTTGTTGACACCTAGTAGTTGGTGATTCGTTCAAAATTGCACTGTTTTAGAAGTAAAAACTGAAACAATTATTCTGTTAATTAAACACATTTAAACGGTTTACCACACATCATATTATATTTGATTTGTTCATTTGTTGTCACAAAGGTTTTAAGTTGCACATCAGTGAAAAATTATGTCAACTTTTTTTTTGGTTGCCTAGCAACCGCTAAATATTTACAAAAAAACACAATTTAGCACATGTGGATGCCATTCTGATAGTTGTTCAAGATGCAATTTTTCAGCTTTTAATGTCACAGTAACCTTTGAAGAAAAACGTTTCAAATTTTGCAAATATCATGTCGATGTTCTGAAAATTGAGTGATTTATGACGATTATCTATGCCTGTATTCCTTCAAAATTACACCATTTCTGGTGCAAATGTTGTAACAACTATGCTGTGTGTTAAGCACATTTAATCAGCTAACCAAGACATCATGTCATACTTGATTTGTACATTTGGCGTCACAAAGATTCTTAGTTGTAAAACCGTTCAAAATAATCACCAAATATATTTTGGTTACCTAGCAACCGCTAAATATTTACAAAATACAAGATTTAGCACATGAGGATGCCACTATGAGAGTTGGTCATAAACCACCTTTTTATTTTTAGTATCATTGTAATAAGTGGACCTTTAGATTTCAAATTATGTAAATTCCATGTTGATATCTTGAATAATTACCAAGTTATGGCAATTTTGCTGTTACTAAGGAACATCCTTTTTATTCCAAAATAACTATTCTAGGTCTAGAATCATTCAGGCAGAACAAGCATGCCGTAACAATAAACAGACAACACATAATATACTTTAGATATGTTTTATTTTCATCACCAATGTGTCTTATTGTTTAATCACATAATTTTGAACTTTACATTTTTGTGGTTGCCTAGCAACAGTGAGATAAATCAAAATATTGACAAAATACTGTGGTGACTAACTAGAGCAGTATGGAATTTGCAAAACTCATCATGTAAAGTTTAGAGCAATATTTAAACATGCAATTTAAAAGAACATACTTGCTGAAGTGTGCAATTTATGTGTATTCAAGAATAATCAAAAACATGATTTCCAATAAATGACAGGTTATCAATCATCTTCCAATTAAACATGCTTATGGCAGTCAACACATATAGCATAATTCTAAAGCTTGACACAACACCATCTAAATCATTACTACAATTTACTGGTCCCTTACCATACACCTTATTAAAGTGTTCATTTTAACATTGTCCTTTAATTATTTCCTTGACAATATAGAATATTCTGCATAGCAACAGAAACTATTTGAAAAAATAGAGTTTCATGTATGTTTCAGATAGTTTTTAATAAATTATTCTCTAAATAGATTTGTTATAACATCTTTTATGTAATATAAGTGTATTAATTACAGGATAAGAAATCTTTTATAAATGTTAAGGCCATAACAATAAAATGTAGGAGTAGTATGCACCATAAACAAATCCAATGTCAAGGACAATATGGAACCCGTTTAGAACCTATTTTGGAAAAAATGAAAAAAGTTTAAATGAATGTTCTTGTGTGTCAGAAAATGTTCATAATGGTACATATTACACTAATTAACCTGTGGATTGGGTAATATTTGGACAGTGGTTCTTAGACAAATGCCTTCTTTCTAGGAAACACCAGAAATTACATGTGGTGAACTGCAGAAATTAAAATAAATTTTGGAATATAATCTGGCCTGTGATATGCTCGCTGTCTTTATAAAGACAGTTTCTTAGAACCCAGGTTATAAATTCATGTACACAAATGTTTACAAACACGTGCTTTTAACTTAAACCAAATCATGAATACAATGTAAGTGAAAACAATTGAAAAACAACACACCATGTACTGGTATGATAATTATAATCATGTGTTGACTCTGTCTGTACTAGATAGTCATGGTTCTGAGAAGCAATTTTCATTCATAACTATAAGTTAGGCCAGTGAATGGGATGATTTGGCTCGAACACACATCTTCATATTAAATATTGTGTTGTGCAAGCATCACTGTTTGACTAGGTATTAAATGTGAATAATGTTTCATCACAAAGAGAACAGTTAGTTAATGTGTTACACATTCATATTGAATATCATTCTGTTTCTTCTACCGTCATGATGATGGTTTTCCATTGACATCTCAGAAGCTGTGTGGTGTCCTTAAATGAGAAAATAATGTGTCAGATATTACATAATACAATTTATCCAATGCCTGTAATTTATATTAAACTTTTATCTATGATTTATATTATATTGAAATCCATAAATGGTGTACAAAAATCATGTTTATAAAATTTAAATTTCAGACTGAATAAAACGCAATAATGAATTAAGCACAAATACAACATAATGCATACAAAATATGGTAATAGGTAAGACACAATGTTTGCTATTAATTTTAAATATTAGAATCTATAAACAATAATTACAAAAATGAATGTACTAAATGTATACCTGTAGGGATTCATCATTGAATAGAACTGTTATCACCCTGCATGGTCACATAAACTGTCTAAAGGGTACAAAAGCAGGTAACTGAAAGAAAGTGAAAGTAGAAATCATTAATATTTTAAAGGTTTACAGTATTAATGAAAATATATACAGTAGGTAGAAAAATAAAGTATAATCTAATGATATTTATTTTTAAACTAATATTCATTTATAAAAGTCATTCTAATGAAATTAAAAAAAATACAATAATGTACAGATGATAATAATACCTGTTTATGTTCAATCACTTGCATCAATACTGCTATCATCATATATAACACTGTCATTTTTCTGAAAAAAAAGTGCAAACATTATTTAAAATAAATGAAACTAATTGAATAAAGACAATGTTTAAATCCACTTGGAGAGTAGAAGGTTGAAGAATGAATCTTGGGAAACCACAACCTACCAGTGCTGTAGACTGATTGAATCAAAAGTATCACTTCTATTAGCTCACTTGAAGAGGTTCTGCTATGAGTGTTGGCAATATATTGTGACTGACCCTTGTGCATGTCATACAAAAGAGAGAAAATGGTATACATGTATGTAGCTTCCTTGCCATATAGGTCTAGATGCTACAAGTATATACATGAATGTGGTATCCTGAGTCATACCATATACCCAGGTTAGTGTCTTCTTAGTGATACCTAGTTGGTTTCACAGGATCTTGATATAGCTTACATCATTCATGTTCACTTTTGAAATCAAGGATGCATCTAAATGTCAACAACATGTGGCATGCACTCAATTTGCTCCATATAAGTACAAGTTGACTGTTGTATGTGTCTATTTAATAGCTACAAAGAAGCATACCAGTATGCATACAAGGGAAACTTATTGAATGAGAAAATGCACATATGTTTCCAAGTAGGGGCTTACTAAACCTAGACCACCACGACAAACAGATTGTCCTAGTCCTAATCATGTTATTGAATATTTAAAGGTTAACCCAAAAGCAAGACTGTAAGTTGAGAGTGTTATTATGAGAATTTATAATCACTACACTCCTCCCCCTTCTATCAATATCAGATTTCCAGTCCGATGATGCTTTAAGTTTAACTTGCTTGAACTTCGAACATTGATAGCTGGCGATCATGTACATGATAAATTAATTCTCCAAATTTTATAACTATGTCAATACAGCTAGGTCTATCGTGCACATGAAATACATTACAGTAGTCTAGAACGTTAGTACACGTTGATGATTCAATATAAATTTGAATTTACAGCGCCCATTTTGTTGGTAAAAAAAACATGAAGACACCACTTCCGGGTTTGACATCAATAAAAACGGTACAAAAACACATATTGTTCAATAATCAGAAAAATTAGCGAGTGTTAAATGGAGCATGACTTACCTAGCCTTGTTTGTTGATAATGGTGTAGACATTAAACTGTTCGAAGTGCACGTAAGACGGCAAAATAAACAGTTTTTATTTCCGAAATGCGTCAGACGTGAAATATTATCAAGGGAGATGACTGCGAATCGATCGCCAGAAAACCACTTCCGTCACCAAACTATCGCTTTCTTCTCACTAAACTATCGGTAGAAATCAACATTCTTTTCTCATGTCAACAATTAATTAAAAAAACACGTTTTCTTGTCATTTGGCGACGTTTAATGTCGATATTCAAGAAAGTATGTGAGTGTTTTTATGTCACGTTTATTTACGACGTTTACTCAACGACGTCATTTTGCGCGTAAGCCCAAAAGTCGCAGTCGCGGCCACATATTGTATTTTGCCTGGTTGCTTAAGAATGTTAAGAACGGTTGGGATCCCATAATTAGATTGTGTTCAAATGTGGTCAGGGAGTAAATAATTATTTTCTGACAGAGAATATTATTATATTTTTCCCCGAGTAATCGGCCCTGTTTCAAGTATTTACAACTACATTGAAATTAGTAAATTTGGGGGTTGTTTAAAAAAGCTTTTTATATGATCTAAATAAATACCCTATTGTACAATGTAGCATTACACTATACAAACATGTATATAGTTTGTGTACACAACGTCATGCAGTATATAGCCGAGATCCAAAAAAATGTATAATTAGTTTTGGTCCTGTTTCATTAATTACGAAAATGTTATTTCTTGACACAAATTCATGAAATTCCGCAAACCTAAGAACATATTCATTAAGCACCAGTGAAAATTTGAAACTAATGTTTTGGATACTTTTTATGAAATGGAAAAATTACACAATTCACTAGAGCAACACTCGTAAAGTACCAAGTTCAAGTTGGTTTCCAACTTTCCAGACATACATCAGTTAAACCGATCGTACCTGTATCCCCCGGTCATTGAGTGGCAGCCACAACACACTGGCTTCAGACCTCTCTCAGGTACCCATTCTTACCCCCGGGTAATGTGAAACATTGTGGGTTGTTGTTGTTCTGAACAAGTTTAACGGTGGTACGGACGCGGATCGAACCCGAACACTCGATCTCAAAGCGCACGTCCTACATCTAGTTCCCCGCTGCTAAAAAATCTCAAATTCTCGGATATGGCGCAGATAACTGAGTCAGAAACATTGCTTATCTAGGATCTAAGATACAGTCACCATTGCTTTTTGACACAAAAAGGTTAAAAGGTACAAGTGTTACTGTTGTAGTATAGTGTTCGGGTGTCAACAATGGTAGTAACAATGGTGTAAGGTTCCTTCACCCTGGATTGAGTTGTAATATAATTGCTTGTATGAGCTTATCTACCCTAGATGAATTAGTGCTACACTGAGATATCCCGAGTCAACATCAATACCTGGTTACAATGCTATCAGGAACGTGGTCTGTTTTTTACAAATTGAGAAATAAGTATGATAGGGCCTAAAGGAATTTAAGTCGTGTTGTGGAGTGTTTCAGTAATAAATGTTTTTGGTACAATTGAATAGGCAGTACCGGATCACTAAAGGTTATTTTTGGTATTGTACTTCAAACAAAACATTTTTCAAGCAAGATTTTTAGATACGAAGAAAGGGAAAGCCTACTGCTTCTTAAATCTTAATAAAATCATTTTGTTTGATACTGAAATGTAAATAATTCTACAGTAGAAGTAACATTGACGTCACTAAGTGGGTCAGCTAACGGGACATTTTTATATGCCCTGGTTTATTGTTCGCACTGGGACACTTATGAAATATATATTAATAAGTGTTTGCTCTCATCCGATTGAGCCACTTTGATTTGGCAAATTAACCAGAATATTAAAAAAATGTTCCTGGATAGCAGATGAGTCGGTAAAAATCTTAGCCAAACAATACGTCACATACCACGTGGTATATAAACAAGCTTCGGGGAGGTCATGAGACAGTTAGTGCTATCGGAAGGAATTGTTATGAATCGGTGGTATTGGAAGGAATCGGGAGAACCTCGTCGATGTGGAATTCCTCAGAGGGATCTATGCTTTATTAGGAGAGGAGTGTAAAACCTAAATGAATCCGAGTGCACACGATCATGCACTGTGTATTGGTTCATGCTCACAGATTAGAAATTTTACATACGTCATGCTTATTTGTTACTTATGTCTAAATCAGAAAATGTTCGGTTGTAAGTATGACTCAATCGCGTACAACCACAACGCAACATGACTCCCGACTGGAATCATGATCAATCATAATCGTACTAGCATAAATTTTGTTTACTTCCGCATTTTTTTTACCGTGACAACGGTGCGCGTGCAAACAGAACGTCGTGAAAATCACTCGTTATTTTTTATAATTTAGTGGTGTACTACCATACCAATTTCTACGAATCTAGGTAAAATATTTAAAAATATATGAATACATGTGACCGGAACGAACTTTCTTTACACCCTTTAGATCTTGTACTGCAAAGGGAGGCAACAACTGCGATAAATTTGCCCTTTTCGTTTCGAAAACATAAAGTATTTGGTTACTCGGAACTTTGGCCTCTTTAAAGATGGCCGATTCGCAGGCATATCGATAAATTTGCGATACATGGAAATTTGGCTTTTTTTGAAGATGGTCGTTTCGAAGGTTTATTTGCGTTACTTGGGACTTTGGCTTTTTTAAGATGGCCGTTTCGAAGAAACATTTGCATTACTTGGAAATTTGCCTTTATTAAAGATGGCCGTTTCGAAGGCATATTTGCATTGCATGGAACTTTAACTTTATTAAACATGGCCTTGTCGAAGGCATATCTGCGTTACATAGAACTTTGGCTTATTAAAGATGGCTACACCACAACGGTCCATTGGGACGCTTTCTTCATTATCGTTCAACGTGTTAGTCTCAACCCCACCTCGTCTGATCGTTTCTAATGATCAGTTTGTTTCTGTCTAAGCAGGTTATACTTTCTAGCAAATGTTTTGCTGCACATAATACGTATAATCTTTATGTTATGAGTTTCAAATTATCAAAATACGTCGTCCAATAGTTGGAATTTAGTTTTCCCTTTGATCTCTATGTTGATGAGTTGATGGGTTTCTCTGCTGGCCGTGAGTTGCTATAAACATAAATTAGAAATAAAAAAAATAAACAAAATATCAAACTTTCTAGTTCACATAAAATAATAAGAGCTCCAAGGGTATAGAAACGGTAGATTGTTTGTAATGGTTACAATATGGTGAACTGGTGAACTACTCTAAGATAATTGGTAACTCCTTTGTAACAAGTTTAATTATAACATAATATATTAACTTATGAATAAGATTTGTGTGTAGATTATCGTTAAAATGTTAGCAATAATTATTATACACATATCAAAGTATCAATCACATCACTTAATTATGTTATCTGCAATAATCAGACAAGCGTGTGTTATTTCACTTGCCTTTTTTGTCGTGACCTATTCAATGTTAATAGCTTGACCATTTATTAAAAATTTAAATGGCACCCCAAAATTGGAAGGGTAAATTATAAAATTATATAAAAGTCAAGGTTTTGACAACAATTTGTAAATAAAGGAGTAGATCCACGAAGGGTCTGAATTGGCCTAAAAATTATTAAATTATCAAAGTATGTTATTATGTGTCATTTGTATATTTTTGTAATGTGGATAGCTTTATCTGTTTGCATAGGGAAGCATTTTTCATCAAATTTGATTTTTACCTGTCACCTGTCCACTAATTGGTATCCAAGTTTGGCCATTTTTCACAAAAATGGCATATTTTGTCCATATTTTTCCAGTATAAGTGATTTTTTGAATATGGGCACAGTCCACGACCAAAATCAGATGACTAAAATGTAAAATTGTACTTTATAATACATTGTTTACAGCACAATTCATGATGGTCGAGAGCTGTGCCCATATTAAATTTTAAGATTTTAGGTATCGCTTCAACGTTATTTCCTCTCGTCATCGAGCCACGAAGGCATGACATTCACCCCGCTTTAGCCATATTCTCAATACATTTAGTACTTATTGTACAATGTTTTATATGCTGTACACAATCATTAGACATTGTACTTCAATGATACATAAAAAAACTTACAAAAATACGCCTTGCTGTTTTGATATACTCCACTGAACCCCACCCACTTTAATAAAAACGTCATTTTATTTAATTTGGAGTCATAAATGTGCATTTTGGGCATTTTTTGAAAACTGTTACCATGGCAACCAAAGTCGTAATAAAGATAAGTTTCAATTCTTAATATCACTTTATGGATGCGCACTTACATTTCGATTCACTTTTTTGAAAATAGAAGCTTTTTTTCATTTTTTGGCAAAATATTATACCCGTTACCATGGTAACAGTTTTTAAAAAAAATCTTAAAAAATACCGTTTTTGTAAAATACTTCAACTGATGGTATAAATTTATCATTTTCACAGGATTTGGACATGGGGCCATTTTTTACCCTTCGTGGCTTTACCCCTTTCAACACATCATTTCCAAATTTATAATTCAATGCCTTAGATGTACAACGTGCGTTTATACATGAACAAAGGTATAATATTGAAATACGGCAAAATAATCTAAGTGAGCACCGGTCGAGGCACGACGCGCGACATTGCGACCATGCGATACGATATTTGACAAATACATATGTCGTATCGCGTTGTCGCTTTGCTACAGATATTCTTCTCCTGATTTCTAGGAGAAGTTACGTTTACCGACTTCAAAAAGTCAAACGTGGATCCTTCCCCTGCTTTCAAGGGAAGGTTCTCTTACCGACTTCAAAAAGTCAAACGTGGATCCTTCCCCTGCTTTCAAGGGAAGGTTCTCTTACCGACTTCAAAAAAGTCAAACGTGGATCCTTCCCCTGCTTTCAAGGGAAGGTACTCTTACCGACTTCAAAAAAGTCAAACGTGGATCCTTCCCCTGCTTTCAAGGGAAGGTACTCTTACCGACTTCAAAAAAGTCAAACGTGGATCCTTCCCCTGCTTTCAAGGGAAGGTTCTGTTACCGACTTCAAAAAAGTCAAACGTGGATCCTTCCCCTGCTTTCAAGGGAAGGTTCTCTTACCGACTTCAAAAAAGTCAAACGTGGACCCTTCCCCTGCTTTCAAGGGTAGGTACTCTTACCGACTTCAAAAAAGTCAAACGTGGATCCTTCCCCTGCTTTCAAGGGAAGGTTCTCTTACCGACTTCAAAAAAGTCAAACGTGGATCCTTCCCCTGCTTTCAAGGGAAGGTTCTCTTACCGACTTCAAAAAAGTCAAACGTGGATCCTTCCCCTGCTTTCAAGGGAAGGTACACTTACCGACTAAACATTAGTCAAATACAGTTCCTCCCCCTGTTTCTACTGGTGGTAACTCTTGTACTACAGAGCTCCCCCCCCCCCCCTGATTTCCAGAGGAAGTTGCTCTAACCGACTTAAAAGAAGTCAAACGCAGTTTCTTCCCCTAAGTTCAAGGGAAGTAACTCTTTAACAACAGAATGTCCTCCCCTGATTTCCAGCAAAAAGTACTCTTACATACTTAATATTAGTAAACAACGCAATTTCTTCCATGTTTCAAAGGGTTAAAGTGAGTTCCCTTCATTCTCCCTGATTCTCTCCAAATATCTGCCGAAACAGAATTACACGCACGCACGCACGCACGCACGAACGAACGCACGCACCCACGCACGCACGCACGCACGCACGCCTAACGACAATTTGCATGCCTCAAGTATGTTGACTTCCAGTAGAATGCACTGAATATTAAATATACGCTAATTACACCTAGCTATGATCATTTATATCTGTTATATTCTTTAAAATACTAATGTATTAAGACTTAGGCGACTCTCCGGCAAACTAAGATTTAACATGTATGTATAAATATGTACGTATTTTACGCCTCGTATTTGCATTAATGTTAATCCTCATATTTACATGTTTTGTACTATGTATATTGCATGTATTGAGTGTAATAAAGATATGTTATGTTATGTTACCATAACGCTTGTCAAAATCTCAACTTTAAATTTAGCAGCTGTCAACCCTGAGTTAACCCATATGATAGGTCAACATTGAGTACAATGTTATAACCGTCCCAAATGCAAGTTTAGCAGTTGAGTCGGTTTCGGGCAAAAACTGTACACTTTTGCACAAACATATGAAGTAGCATGGATTGCAGCTGCCAATTCGATTTGCCTAGTAGACTCGAATCGACAACTGCGAACCGACATCCAACAGACAATTCATGTTTTTCTCAAATATCGAATTGACAACTGCGAACTGGCTGACAGCTGCCAATACAAATTCTCCGTTTAGACTCGAATTGGCAACTGCTAACCGGCAGCCAGCTGCCAATTCATTTTTTCTCAAAGATTTGGCTGCCGGTTCGACCCGACTGTAAAATTTGAATAGGCAGCTGGCTTTAGTTCCAAGTTGCCAATTCGGGTCTACACGGAAAGTCGAATTGGCAGCTGGTTGGCGGTTCGCAGTTGCCGAGAATTGACAGCTGGATTGTGAAATTAGCTGCCATTTGCCAATTCGCGATTCAAAAATTTGAATCGGCTACTGGCTGCTAACTTCACGCACAGTTTATTTCACTTTGTGTTGACTTGTTGTTTACACGCAAACATTACGTCACACATCACGTGGTATGTCCACACTGACTGTAAACACGTGTACTAGACAAATATACAAAACCCACTTGTACAAGGGAGATAAATAAAGTAATAAAAGTGTTGATATTTTACACAGTTACTTCCCTTGACAGATGGGTGGTGTGTATTGCTGTCAGATATAAATAAACCGCCGATGTAGATCGATATCAACAGGGGCTATTGGTCTGTCGGTTGTTTCAAATATGAACATTAGTATATGACTGTTGTACCAGTTACTCTACACACAGCTCCAAAACAGAACTGAAACGACAAAGTCGCAATCCTTTCGGCAAGGAACTACAATGAGGTAATGAAACAGTCCCTGGTACAGATATGCTTGTAACGGTACCTGACACATGGTTTTCAAGACAGGATGCTCCCTTACAAGGTGGATACAGGCAAGCACCAGTCACTTATCTGACAACAACACTATGGTGCTTGAATGAATTTCTGAACATGTGTGCATAATTAGAAATGAAGCTGTTGACAAACGTGTATGCACAGTGTTCTTCAATAAATAACGCCTAAAATACAGTGATTCTTAACCGTTATAGGACTTTTTTGACACCTAAAATTATGACTTGCACTGGTTAAGTAGTATTTTCTCGTTCGGTTTGTGTTTGGCATTGTGACGTATCCTTGTAGTCTGTGCTATTTCTTTTTTTGTGTTTCTTTCTGTGACGTTCGTGCTCGACTGTTTCTGTTGCGTGCTGCCTCTTTCCGACTTATCATTATTTTTTTAAGAGTTGGAGGTCGGGGTAGCATTGGCATGGCCGCGTCATACCAAAATGTTACCATAGTTGCTATCCATATATCAACTTGTTACTGGTGTGGCGTGATGTAGTCAGGCTGATACTGGTTATATTCGCAACCTTTATTGGTGTTGCTGCCATAAACGAGTGGTTTGGTGTTTTGTATTGCTAGGTTTACTGATACCTTGGTCACAAATCACCGAGACGCCGGGCGATGCACGTGTATCCGATGTGTACTCAGTGACCGGCGGATGAACGTCCGCCCTCCGGTCAGATTTGACCAAGGTCGCCGTCCAATGATCGGGCGACAATTGAATTGGATTTGTGACCCATGTATAAAACAGAATACTTCATCCGTACGGAGTTCATATCGCTGCATTTATTCTCAAATTAACCTTATTCCATTATATATATGTGAACAGGATGCAGCGATGACACAAAAGACCAATATATCGTGTATATTGATTTGTCATAACTTGCTATACAACCTTCCTTTACAGACTAGTTTCAATATTGGTTATAATGAATGAATATATTCAATCGGATACAAATATTGACGTTATAGTTCAGTGTTCCTATACCAACCAGAAACACACATAGAGTACATTGCCCCCCATGGTGAAATGTAAAACCAAGACCAAGTTTCATGTTTTAATAAAAAAAAACTGATTTATTACTGATATAAAAAAGTTAATAAAATATTTATATATGTTTGAGTTTTATATAAATTACTAAAATGGTATCGAGTGTAATAGATAAGTGACCGTATAAAAAGTCGTAACATAATCGAAACGGTGGTAAAATTATGCAATATAAATAAATTAAATAAATGTTATTTTGGAAAGCATCCGTTGATTTAATACCGTTTCATTTACTGGCTATAACATCTGATAGCATTATTGGGTTTCACTATGGAACTTGATACAGCATGAACATGTATTAGCTTATTTGAAATTCTATCCGGTAAAATGGCGAGCTAATAAGTCACAATCAATCAATGGGTATAAAACTATAACCCTGCATATTTAATTCATTAGCACACAATATTTTTATACATGTACTAATTTACTTTGGTTTATTGCGAAACAAGTTCTAAAAAAATCATTATTCGCTTAGAGTCGACGACCCATTCCTGGTGATATCTATCGTTATGTGGGTTTTCCGTTTCATCCTCAGCGTCAAAGCAGCGGAAATATTGATTTTGGCGAGGCAACGAAGTGATTCCCGGGCCTTCTACACACAAAGCGGATGCTCAACCACTACGCTACCGATTCAGACTGAAATGTAAAATGCTTGCCCTAGTGGTATGAGTATTAATAAAATCATGCGTAACATTGTTCCTTTCGATATCGTTGGACTCGAAATAAGGCTGACGAACAGTAAATGTACTGTCTATTGCACAAACAACTGAACCAACAAGTCATGTCCCAAAGTCATAGTAAAATAATCGATTTTTTTGTAAACGGTTGCTCTATGCGTTAATGACCGACAGTCGTTTCTACCAACAGAGTGTCATCCGAAAGTACAAGACAACAGTTTTTTATTAACAAAATTATTTTGAATAGATCAGCTCCATTTACCATATTTTGCAGTTGTAAAAGAGTTTTAAAGAACCAAACTTTTGGCGTCAGTGCTTTGATAAAAATGTACCCAGAAATATATCTAGATATGTATAGATACACAAAGTGGTCATTAAAGCAGTCGGCGACTTTAAGTTGATTATCACAACTCAGAACCAGTTTCTCTATCATAACATTCAGTGTCTTGTCTCAAAACATGACCAATGTACGACATCTAGCTTTAGAACCGCATTTATATATCAACTCAACATATATAAAAAGTGTGGGCTCCATTGCGTGGACCAGCGATTCTCGAATGCCAGGTATTATTGCAATTCAATTTAAATGGACACAAATAATTCATTTAAAGTAATAAACTAGATGCAACGACTCAAATGAGAATGGTTTTGTCGATATGATGCATGTATTGGGAACAGGTCAAATAATATATTCCCACGATGACATTCTACATTTATCATCACAATAAATTTCATGTCTATTTGAATATTTAAAACAATGAAATTGAATTAAAAACTTTCGTTAAATATTTATAGAGCCGAGAACGGAATCGGAGCACAATTAAAATCGCAATGATGGGTGACAACTGACACGCTGAATTGTATTGGTGTGGAGTTTCGGATTAGTGTTGGGACGTTTTAATTATTCAGTTGAGAGTATACCGTTAATATTGGAATATATTAAGTTGTTACAAATTTAATAAAGTCAGACAAGTCGATATTATTCCCCGTAACATGGTGACACGGAGCGACCAATATCGCTCATGTGATACGTCACACACGCTTAATGTGCGTTATGAGTTTGTTACAGGGGAGCTGATTGCATCTGACAATTCTACCGAGAGAGAATTGCGCGTGGCAATTAATAATTTATCATAAAACCGTTATATATTGTTTTGTGAAATAAGTAACATTAAGTTAACGCAGTTTTTTTATCATATATCGCGTTTATATCTTGAAATCAAAGTGCTGCCGAGTAAAAAGATGATGAATGCGATGTGATACAGAAACTGTTTTATTTAGCATTGTGTCACACCAAGGGAAAGATGCATTTGATTCAGCAAGGACTAGAGTGGAAAGTAATGTGCATAGCAAACGATGGATCGTGTTATGATATCATGGAATAAAATCTATGAGTGATTAGATTCCATAATTTTACTAGTTAAATACACAGTTTATGCTTTTATAGTAAGGTGTTTTATGGATATACCACAAGGTACTAAACTGATAAAATGTGATTCTCTGGACACTTCTGTGGAATTTAGAAGCAAACTTTGATTTCGACTTTCAGTAAGCAAACATTTCCTAACAATTAAATCACTGTAAAACATTGTACTGCCTATTATGTACGACGGCTTGAACACTTTGTGTGCAATATGGAATCAATAGACCCCCATTAGGTTGAAACAGAATAATCAACACTTTTAATAATAATAATATAATTGGTAAAACTAAAACTCACAAAACATAGTGACATCATCTAAGGTTGGATGTAATTGTAAACTGACGGGATTGTGTACGCTCACAGAATGTTATGACCAGGGATCATGGAATAAATACCTGTTTTATTGACATGGAATTCATTAAGAAGAAACGGGCGCATGAGGACTCTGATAAACCACCCGACGTACGTACGCGCATTAATGTGGGTGGTACGATGTTTGAGACATGGAGAAGTACCCTGGAACGCATACCTGGTACTCGTCTAGCATTGCTGGCAGTGCTCGGTGAATCTGATGACACGTGGGATAAAGAAAGGAAGGAGTTTTTCTTTGACAGACATCCGGGTGTTTTCTCTATGGTGATGCAATATTATCGCAGTGAAGAACTTCATACAGATCAAAACTTTTGTGGAAACATAATACAAGGGGTAAGTGTAGTTTATGTAAATACCGGTACTGTAGCGCACAGATCTACAGAATCGGCGACAGCGTCTAGCCTACAACACTAGAGTCAGGCTTAGGATGAACCATCCATATTAACAAAACACGCGTCACGTCCGGTTTTTATGGACCGGTTTTGTCTAAAACTTTCGGTCGTATACGGAGGTCATGAAACCTAGCCATGTTTTTCAGGAATTAAACTAGCATATAGTACTAACTTGCGCTGCGTTAAGCCACAGACATGTGGAGGACATTTCAATAAAGAACTTATTTCACAGATCGCTCAGTGTCTAGGGGATGTATGACTGGGAATTCTCCTTTTACGGCGACACGCCTCTAATTCCATTCAAAAGTGTCTTATATTTTCGCAAGAGGAGACTTTTGTGAGATTTTCGAAGTATTTTTATAGAAGGTATTTCCTCGGAAAATGATTGGTCAATTACCCTGATTATACAGATTTATGTGATTAACATATTAATATTAAAAACTAAAAACCTTAGTGCTATTGAGAAAAGATTAAACACTACAAAATTCAAAACTAGTAAATATTAATTAAATAATTGCCAACTTTAAGAAGTGCTCGATAAGCATTAAGCTGAGAAATATAAATATACAGAACATGATACAGAAACACATTGTGTAAATATGTTATAAGTTATTCTCGACAAATGACGCTGCTGGAATAACCAACGTCTGTTTCAATGTAGTTTGTAGTCACGAAGAAAAACGGTTTCATGTAGTCGAGTTCAACGAATAAAATGTATTCACATGTGCATAAAGGTCGGATGCACGTAAATATATGAGTGGCATTTCAAAAGTTGAGTTCAGAACTTTTAGAATATGTTCGCGGTAAGGGTTTGTTTTGTTCCCGACACGAACGTTAAATATCACCCGACAAGCTTCAACTTTTACGAATGTTTCCTAGCTTAACGGCGTCTGACAGCGCGTTCTTGTGCTTCCCAGCAATTGCGAACGTTGACATTTTCTTCTTTTAGCGTATGCGAACTTTTGCTAAAACTGACGTAGCGTACGTGCACCGGTTGCCGACTTTGTCCAACATAAATTGTTATACATGTGTCACCCGGACACCGAAAATATTCGCGTATCTGATGAGTACCACATGCCTACGCATTGTGCGGAAGCCGACTGGTGTGTAGCAATTGCATATTTCAAAGTGACTCAAATTACACCAGCTATCACCCGATGGCCCGTTCGATTAGTCCAAAGTACCCCGTCCGTCTTATGTTTGGTACTAAGTATGTTGAAGGTTCGCCTATGCCATCTCAGTGCATTACCATCGCGTTCATTGTGTTATGTCGCACGTGGACTCCGTTGGATAAACGTTCACCACACAGCGTCCTAATAGACGTTTGCGAACGGATTGCATCTTAAGAACTCAGTACAATTTCATTCAGCGTTCAGGACTTTTACGAATGGAATATAAGTTACACCAGCGTTTAATAAACTAACTTTCAAATATACGGCAACCCTCGCGTTAGTCACTTAGACGGGAAAACGTTTGCACCAAAAGTCTTAACGAATGTTTACAGTTACTCGAATAAATACAGACTACTGTTTTCCGTCATTATATATACTTGGTAATCCTGGTCGACAAGTTAAATGATTTAATTCCGATTTTCAAATTACAATGTATATTGCCATTGGCCCAGACTTATTGATTATGTAACCTTTTCTCGGATGGCGGGTTTCAAGTACATTTTCTAATTGTTGACTATTTACATACGGTTAGAGGACGGGTTTTATAACGCAAATAGAGGGACAATAATTGATGGTATGCAAACACATGTACACAACATCAAACACCAACCACCAACAAACCATCCTTATTTGTTTTGCTCACTTGAATGTGCATATGAGATAAAAAAAAAAAGACTGTGTAATTTGTCTTAGAGAGTCAGTGTTTTTTTTAAAAAAACAATTATTCGGGTTTCATGCCGTTTCTTAATTCCATTTTCCAGTTATATATGGTGGCAGATTCACTTAACCAGTTTCCCATGACTATATCCAAACAAGTGTTAACCAACAGTTCCACAAAGAACCAGCCACGTCCCCAAATGTAGAGGATAATCGACGGACTTATCAAATGAAAGGATATAACCTGCTGCGACAGGGTATAGAACCCGGATCGCCGTATTACCCACACACTAACCACATAAGCGGCGCCTAGTTGCGTTTGTTTCTAATTCAATCGTCAATTGTATTACTTAGTATCCATTATTATTCCAGATTCTTCGGAATGAAAACACAATTCAATACACATAACATTGGATACTCAACAAAACGTTATAATAATAAAGATTGTATGTTACGAGTAAACTTATTTGACCACATAAACATCACAATCTTCCATAAGATCCACAATAATGAACCATTGGACAAGACAATAAATTATGCAAATGGCCCATATGACGTCGCACAATATCAATCGAGGAAAAAAAGTATTAAAGAGTTTCAGTGAAAGTTTGTAGGCTTTTTTAAACAGCCCCATTTCTGTCAAGTTCAGTTGGTGTAAATCACTGATTCCTTGTATCATCTCGGTTGGATTCCCGAGAAGGACATGTGACCATCTACAATATCATTAGCTACAGTCATGTTCTCTGCCAGTCATGTGAAACCGTTGTCAGCGGCTTGCTGTGGATCATGTTAGAACTGATTGATAATATGTTGGTGAAGGCGAACAACTAGCAAGTGTAAAGCTACTTAGCATCCTTAAACTATAACAAGCCGCCACTGTGCCCCAGTGGTCAATGCGCTAGAAGTTTCGCGGTAGGCCCCCTTGTCATTCCATGACAGCAATGACGATTTTCCTCGACATCAACAGTGGTAGTTTGCTCCTTGTGGAAGGGTAACTTAGTACAGGAAAACTGATTAGGTGCATCGGCCGCTGTATATGTATATAACTGAACAAATACTGAGAAACGACGTTAATCCTGAATAAACAATAAACTTTATTTTTAATTAAAACAATAAGATCAATATACACACGTGTATAGCAAACCAGCTATATCAACGTTAATGCATCAATTTAATGTTTACGTTGTGGCAATGTTTGGCCACGGCTTACAATATATTAGCTGCCGGCAGCATATAAAGGACTAGCCATATCAACAGCATCTGAGTGAATTTTTTACCCGGTATTCGAATTCATGTCGTTTTTTTAAAATGAATGTCGAAAGTTTTCGATTGACGGTCGAATTCAAATTTTCAATGTCGAATTCGACATAAATTTCGAATTATTATTAATTTAACAATTGGTAATAGAACATGGGTTGACCCTTAATTTTTTATGAAAATGAGTTTGATGTCCACCTTAAACAATGAAAATCAATCGTCCAGTACGAGAATTATTTTGACACCTGAAATAAATGTTCTCGTACAGTGTAGTGTTTGGCATTGTGACGTATGCTTGTGGTCTGTGCTATTTTTGATGTGTGTGTTCCTTCTTGTGATGTTTCTCTTTGAGTGCTTTCTTCCTTGACATAATTTATTAATATTTTTTAACACAAAAAACAATGTATTAACGTGTTTACAGCTCCACGTTGCATGTTCTAGGAGAAGCCGCGATGAATGTAGAAATCAATACAGCTAAAACGTATTGTTAAAACACTAATAATTTATGACAAAAAGTTTTTTGCTGAAGTTCAAGTAAATGCTACTTACTGCTAATTATTTTTAACTGAATATTTATTTCAAAAGCACAGTTAAACTCACTGAAAACAAACAACTTGTTAATGGAAGAATTTATTGGTATAATCTGACCTCTGAGCCGTAACCTTTGGGTATCCACTTATAAAGAATATAGGTAAAAGTGCAGTCACGGCTCAATACTCGTTTTTGATCTGGCTTAGAATTAGAAGTCGTAAGTACAAAATCAATATTTTGAGAAAACAAGAAAAAACTGTCTGAAAACTACTCTGTACTGGAATCGAGTGAACTCCTGAATCACAGGTATTTGGAGGGAAAATTTGCTTGAGTCTGCAGATAGCGACAGGGCCGGTACGGTGGACAGCTTCATTTCATTGATTACGCCTTACAAAACAAAGAATAGTCAAGATTTGCTTACCGAAGCGACGAAATTTACCGTCAGGGGTGTCACTTCCGTTCTATACGTTATCCCCATTGAGGGTATGCGAGTGAAAAGCGAGTTCCACTTTAATGCTGAAAGTCTTGCAAGATAATTACTGATACCCATCTTATTTCGTCTCCCGCACTCGAAGCGAAAACTCTATCACTAGGCTACCAAGCGGTTTGAGGGGTACATTCGTGTCAGACACTACACCGTTAGTATTACAGTCTTCATTGGCGCGTAGGTTGCCCAGTTCATTAGGACCATGTACACGTTTGTTACTAATTGACTGCTTACTAATGGTATCACTGCTATCAGAAATAGTCGGCAGCAACATTGCTGATTAAAGGCGTGTTCGGAAGTGCCGTAATATTTATTATCTCTTTGTATTTCAACAGACTTTTCGGGACAAGTGTGTTTTTCATAAGTATTCTGATATCTTATAAATAAATGAAACATGTAGCTACAAAATATCAAGAAAAAACTTGTCCAGAAACATTCCGAACATCCCTCGTACTTTAACTGCATCTTCGTCACACCAATGTCTCGAATATAACTTCTGGACTGGTATTCACAAAGCATCTTAAGGGGAATTTTTTTTTGAATTAAGTTAAAAAATGAGTTGCTCATATTGCGCTAGAAACTAAAAATAACCCATGTTTCTTTGTGATTAATGTTGCTCTTTACACAATGCTTCTAAACTACGTACACAAATTGACAATCTTGGTTTTCTTGTTTAAGTGGTACACTAAAGGAAAGCATAAGCTTTTAAGGATTTTTCCCTTGCTAGACGCTCAGCATAAAAGGGAAACTGGCTTCTCTTCTCTCATACCCTCGTGGCGATGGATAACATCAGGAATGAGGTGTCGAGAGTGATAACTATAAGTTGGAAAAACTTGTTTCACAATCGACCTTAAATAAATAAGTATAAAAAAAATTTTTTTTTAAGGAATTTCTAAGTTTTCCCTTAAGATGTATTGTGAATACCACCATTGAACAAAGGTTACGGTTACCGATACCCGGTTATGTAAACACCTCACTCCCTGAACTCCATATAAAGAAGTTAATAAAATAATCTTTAGATTTTTTAGCACGCCCACGTTAACTTAAACCCATTGAAAAAATCTTAGAACTTTATACTTTAATTTTGTATTAGTGATTGAATCGATATGTAATATAGTTCATCAAATACGCGTTTTGGTTTTTGTAAACAAGCGTGCCATCTAAAATGCTGACTTTTATTGATATAACGCGCAACATGAAATAATCGAATACTGCTTCCGGTGTCTAGAATTTTTGAGTCCCTGTGAATATCCGATTTGTTCAATATTCTCTCAATGTACCTTTGATCTTAATTGTCACATAAAAGCAAAAACGGATGCCATTGACCTCATAAAATTACGTACTCAAAAGTCTAAATGGCAATTGTATACATGTAACTTTGGTCATATTGGACATGATTGTCGCGATGATGTCATAAACAGACTTGTTAGGTAGTGATAGAGCTTCCGCCTCGAGTGCGGGCGGTGAGTCCAGGGACGTCATTCGTCGCCTCGATATTCCATCGGATCTCGGGCCTCTCTTAGTTGTGTCAGACGTTCTATCCCTACATTTGCCAAACACCGATCCGTTAGATTAGTTGTCCGCTTCAAGTGTGGGAATGTCTTGGATGCTCAAACAGACCCGTTAGTTAAGTTGTCTGCTGCGAGTGCGAGAGGTTTCATTTTCGCTCTACCACATGCCTATTGAGATGGACTAACCTGGATGAAACGATTGCATGTATCCTGGTTGGGTATGAGGAAACTTCCGTAATATGTTGGTCCACAGTGTTAAGATAATGCGACTGGGTGGTATCCATATGTTAATAGGGTAAACACGCAAACTACCACGTTTGTGACGTCACACTTTTCGATAGAAAAATGAATTTTCTATTTTGTTACTTTTTAAATAAGCAAGGCATAAGTACGCGTATGATTTTCTGTTGGATCTGGTAAGAATTCTAAGAATGTATCAGCTTAGATAATGTTCAATAATTATTGATTTAATTAATATCAGCCAGAAACAAACTAAATCTCCTTGCTAAATGACAATGCTTCCTAACGTCCATCAAATGTTATTTTCTAGCCAGACATAAGTGACAGTGTTGATATTTTTATCCTGATCAAGACAGATGGTAAATCATGAACTATTCTGTAACACTTGGAATTCTTATGCTCATCTTATACTTCGGTCACATATCACCAGGACGCCAGACAATGTCCGTGTGTCCGGTGTGTACCCGGTGTCTATTGATCGTGTGGACGTCGGACGATGTCCGTGTATCGGGTGTGTACCTGATGTCTAGGCATCGTGTGGACGCCAGACGATGTCCGTGTATCCGGTGTGTACCCGATGTCTAGGCATCGTCCGGACGCCAGACGATGTCCGTGTATCCGGTATGTACCTGATGTCTAGGCCTCGTGCGGGCGCCAGACGATGTCTGTGTATCCGGTATGTACCTGATGTCTAGGCATCGTGTGGACGCCAGACGATGTCCGTGTATCCGGTGTGTACCTGATGTCTAGGCATCGTTAGGGCGCCGGACGATGTCCGTGTATCCGGTGTGTACCCGATGTCTAGGCATCGTGAGGGTGCCGGACGATGTCCGTGTATCCGGTGTGTACCCGATGTCTAGGCATCGTGAGGGCGCCGGACGATGTCCGTGTATCCGGTGTGTACCCGATGTCTAGGCATCGTGAGGACGCCGGACGATGTCCGTGTATCCGGTGTGTACCCGATGACTAGGCATTGTGAGGGCGCCGGACGATGAGTAGCAATGTATTTTTTTCAAAAGAAACTTGAAATTACTCCTGGCACCGCCCGATGGTCCTGTTGTAAGGTCCTGAAACGCTGCCACCTTGTCTCTTATCCATCGATCGAACAGTTGGAGTGCGGCTGTGGTGAGGGCTTGCATCTCGGCTCTGTAATTGTCACATGACCAGTCTACTACTTGGAGAGACAGCAGCTGTCTGGAAATTCCATGTAGACTCCACTCCCTGAATCACATTCGTTTGAGAACTAGACAGTGTATGAATTTACTGTAGCGTCAGAGATTTCTGTAAAACCTGATGTTTTTTTCCCTTTCCTTCTATTCTAGGAACATAATATATACAAGTATATTCTGATTTTAAGGCACCCAGTCTTGGAACTCATGTGTCAGGTACTAGCATCTATTCATCTGTAACTGCTGTTTCCCTCTTTGTTCCTTGATGATATGGTAGAGACTTTGTCCTTACATTCTGTTCTGAAGCAATCGTGTTTTTTTTACTTTAACACGGCTTAATGAGATTGACAAACCAGTTGTGTTGGGTAAATACATGTACTGATCCCCACAAAATGTCATTTTTCTTTTTTCAAAACGAAACTAAAAAATACAAAAAGATGTAAGAAAAGACATTCAAAAACACACAAGTTGGAACTTTTGTCCAGTATCCAAGAGTATATCGTGGACTTCTATAATGTTACAAACGTCATGATGACGATCATCCTGTAAGCGTGTATCTCTGTGTGTATAATGTACCTTGCCATGATTCCAAATAAACATGGTGGTGTTTATTATTACTCTGAAAACAGAATTTAATCAAGAAAGCACA
The DNA here is from genome assembly GCA_947247005.1 of Spisula solida. Classification (NCBI taxonomy): domain Eukaryota; kingdom Metazoa; phylum Mollusca; class Bivalvia; order Venerida; family Mactridae; genus Spisula; species Spisula solida. Next base: position 39,464,091 of record OX365951.1, read on the forward strand.
GAGTTTGTATATATTCATTGAAGCGTCGTACGGCAGTAAAATTGTGAGAGAGCTAGTCTTGTATAGACTATTGATTAGCATCTCTTACTGAAAACTACCGTCTTCAGTGAAACGCATTCATTTCCGGTTTGACGTAGTCGGGTATTTAAACAATGTGGATATAACGTAATATGGAAATTGTAATCAATATTACCAGCGCTATCTTCATAGTACATTGTATCTATTATCTTTCATGTCGAACAATAGTTTACAGTGAATTTATGAACTATATTTTCTTCATAATTTATTGAACTAGCGACTCTCCCCTATTTCCTGTCTATATACGGGTAGATTTGCTACGATATTGACCCGTTCACGCCCGTAATAGGATATGTATGATAATTAATCAGTAAATCAAGTCTAATTTAACACTCGTTGTGTGTAATATGTTTGTTTAGTTTCGTATTTTTGCATTTATTTATTGCTCTAAGTAGAGAACAAACAAATAAACGTTTATAGACTCGTTTTATATATTTCTTACTAATTTATTTAAGGCCGATTGTGAAACAGATTTTTTAAACTTTATATCAATCACTCTTGGCACCTCATTCCTGATGTTATACATCGCTACAAGGGTAAAGAACTAGTTTAATTGACAATAAAATAGATACTATGTACGTAAATGTGGGTAGTTGAGCTTTCTTGTTATGGATTGAACCAAACACATACAATATATGTCCGTCTGTCCGTATTGTCCGTTTTCTGACGGGGTTGTATTTATAATGTGGCCATCGCACGTAATTTAGACACTCCAGAAGAAAATCCATGTACTTTCGTTTTAATAGTTTTTAGTTGGTTTTGTCGTGTTCAGTAGCGACATAACTATTCTATTATAAGCACAGAGAACGTCCGTGTTGTCGCTCATGCTTCATACTTAATCCACGTGGTGCTGTAAATATTAATCGATGATATTATTATGTTTATGAAGAAAGAAAGAGATCTACCACGACTTCTAAAACTAGGTATTTCAGCCGTTTTACTGTTGAAACTAGGTCATTCAGCTACGGCATTCAGCTTTTTGATTGCGGGAACTAGTTCATTCAGCGTTTTGACAGCTGGGACTTGGGCAGTTCATTTTCTTGTTCGGTTATGTGTTGGGCATTGTGTCTTGTATGTTTTATGTTTTCTGTGCTCGGCTGGTTCAGTTGAGTGCTGCCTTCCCTGTCCGACTTAATATGATATTTTTTCATCACGTTCTTTAAAGATATATTACTATCACCACGCTTATGCTTCCACGTTCGGTTAAGATCTCTCACGTTATCAAGTTGAGAAACTGCAATCATCTCTTGTGACTAAGAGTGTTACGTTTTGAGCCCAGGAGCACAGCTGTAGTACATAAAGTCACAACTTCAATAAAACCCTTACCTTTGATGTCTTCAGAGCCTTTTAAAGTCAAGATGTACTAATATTTTAATTCTATTATATTCCGTTTTATTTGAACTGATTAATCTGTTGTTTCTATTTTCCACCAAAAGATTACAATGGTCGCAAGATGCTTTGATTATTAAACACAAATGATATTTCAAAAGTATTTTATATACCGGTATCGTGTATTTGTTTTAATTGACCGTATAGTTTGTCTTCCTAATTGATAACTTCTTACCAAAGCACAGACAATAAAGAGTATTATAATTATAAAACATAAGCATAGTGGAACTACGCGGCAATATCGTCCAAGTTCACAAAGACCATATACGTTTGATGTGCTATGTGACGGTCTGCTAAAGGTGCATAAAGACAGTACATTTTGGTGTATATAAGTCTAGGATGTACATTTTACAAGGTGTACATCATATGTACATTTCACTAGATGTACATCAAACCTTACATGACTTACGAGACACACGATATTTCCCTCCAAACGCTTGTAAACAATGGGGTTGTACATCTCCAGAAAATGCCACAGCAGACTGTTAATGACATTTCAAATTTACGGATTCACGATTTTATCAAGAATAATTCGAGCAGCACATTTTTGAAATTTGTACATATCATTGGAAAGCTCAGTGGTGCAGTTTCCCCAAATAGAACAACAGTAGTCTAAATGAGGAAGGATATATGCATTGAAAAACATTTTTCTAGTATGCAGATTTAAAAACTGTTTAATTCTCATAAGTAAGTATAATAATGAGTTGCATTTCTTGAGTGTCATTTGTACTTATATTATTTATATAAATAATGAATAGGAGAGGTCCCAGCACAGAGCCTTGTGGCACACCAGCTGGTATGTGTTTAGTACTTGAAGTTTTTCCGGAAACACACACCTGCTGTGAGATATGACCTGAACCAGGCAATTGCATTTTCACCAATTTTATATAGCTGTAGTTTTTCAAGTAGTAACTTGTGATTAATGAGGTCAAATGCCTTAGTAAGATCGAGAAAAATAGTCCCAACAAGACTTCCTTCATTTATTGCTTTATCCAGTTGTCAATAATGACAGTCAGTAATTGATTATATCACTGGCTTCTTGGACTTAATACTCATGCATATTTGAAATCTGCACTACAATGCGCTTCTTATGAGCCTATTTTCATAAAAATCGGAAGTGGTCATGTTGACCAAACTGAAGTTTAAAGGGATTGTTTTTCCATTAGTAAAGAGTAGTTTTCAGACAATTTTGTCTTGTTTTCTCAAAATATTGATTTTGTACTTACGACCTTCTAAGTCGAAACCAGCGATTCTGGCGATTGATATCAGATGTAGGTATATACGTACGCGTGATTTTAAGAGTTTGTTTCGGAACCAATTAGTAAACCCTGAAAATGTTCACTTAATGGTGCAAACACTTAAATAATAAATGTTCAAATATCGATATACTCATTTGATGTGTTTTGAAAGATCGTTACTTTCATATATACATATACATGTAACGGTTACTTATTGTGACACGGTCTATGATGTAAAGTCTGAGAGTAAATATAACCGTTACAAGCACATTAATGTTTGATTTAAGTGCCACGTTTTCAGTTCATTTGTAATTCAGTGTAGCATAACCACGTGACTTTTACATCCACTAAATGATACTATTTCGAGACGAAATTAGTCCAATAACGGAAAAGGAAAATAGAGTATTTTATTTCCATTCCGGTTTCTATAGAACATACACAATATACGGGAACATAATTATGTAAGCTTTCAACGAAATTGTAAGATCCTTTTCAGTAATTCGGCAGTATTGTCTAGCACTCTGTTAACCCTAGAAATATAAACGGCTTGAAATTGTAGCCCGACACTCCGTAGGTTTCACAGGGTGTTTGAAAAACCTGCCTAGCTACTAACAAAGATCTTAAATTTCGTGGAAAGCAGATAATGTTTCCGTTAGACTGGCGAATGTTTTAAAATATCGATGAAATCAAAATAAAATAAGAATTTCGTCTTGGATTTGTAGCCTTAAGTCAGTTTGTAATTGCTGCTCATTGAGATATTCCGATAAACACACACTAATTGGATGATCTAACCGATCAGATATATAATAAGTATGTATATTTTAAAGCAGACGACCACAGAGATATACAGCGGAAATAATAATCATTATACAGTATGTTCAATATTATTTATTTTTGATACACATGTAAGTACTACATGCTAAGGTTACTTTCAATTTTATCTAAAACTAGAAAACCCTAAACATGAAAAGAGATAATAGAAAATCGGACAGGGAAGCAGCACTCAACTCAACCACCCGAGCACAGAAACAATAAGACACCACGTACCGCAATTACACGACACAATGCCCAGCACATAACTGAACGAGAAAATTAAACGAACTTAACGGCTAAATGTCCAAATTTCAGCAGTTAAAACATCGAAAGCTCAAGTCCAAGCTGTCAAAAGGCTGAATGACCTAGTTTCAGCTGAATGCCAAAGAAGTCACAATTAATCGATTCTGCATTACATTCGAATGGATTCAACGGCTGGTATGCTAGAAACGCATCAGTGAATTTCAGTCACATTCATTTGTGGGAACATAATATGTACATTATGTTGTACCTTGAAATAAGGAAGGACAAACTTCGGGACCAAAACATTGATCGGATTTTACAGAATTATCAGTTACTTGAAGTCCTATTTTGTCAGATTACACTGTACCGGTACTAGCGTACGAGTCACCAAGCAGAGAAGGGTGTGAATGGAAAATAATAACCATTAATAACAAATGTCTAATATGTACTAATTTATTAATAATATGGCGTGAACTTTATTGTCCGAAACAGTAAAAAGTATAGTATTAAACAAGGACATTTATGTACATGTACTATGAAACCCTTTTTTTGAACGTCCCACTCAGACCGACCCTGTCTTGAACAGCAAAGTTAACTATCTTTTAAAGACCTATTTTGGTTAAGTAAGAAAATTACGTCATACAAAACCTTTAGCTCGATCAAGAAGCCGTTACACTAGTGACAGATTATTATATGACGACCGGATCTATTTCAACCCCGTTGATACATATAATAAAAGGAATATTACTGCAGTTGTGTTGATCCGTTGGGCCGTATTACCTCGAGTTGCTTGTGTAATGCCGTATCTCACGAGACCGCAAGGTCGAGCGTGATGCGGTATGGCGCAAGCACCTCGAGGTAATACGGCTTAACGGATCAACACAACTGCAGTAATATTCCTTAATATACCTACAAAAGTGAAAAAAGCACTTTTACGCGCGAAATACGTTTAATGTGTATACATTGACGTCATGAACAACGCCATATTTTCGGCATATAACGCGACGCCCATTCATAAAAAAGTAAATGTTTACGTCGTGACGTCATTGACGTTGGAATGTGTTCGGCATATAACAAGTCAGACATGCGTGATACGGATTCGGAAAACCAGACACGTATGATACGGAAAAAGCAATATGTCACGTTGTATTCAACTGTATGATTTGGCCTGTATTTGTGACAATACATTGCTAGGTATATAATAAAATAGTAGTTCAACCAGCATGAACCTAATGTTACCATTAATTGTAACAATTGTCAAACAGTTTGAGCCAATGATATCAGACACCGAGTCAATAATAGCGAGTCTCAAACGTCAACCAAACCAACAATCGCAACTTCTCAGACCGTTTTTAAAATTGCACGACCGCCCCCTAAAATATCATATTATATTGACAGTTTATTATGGCAGCATTTCCCAAACGGCATGTGGTTGCTTTTACATTTGCATCCTGGTCAATATCATCGTTGTCGATCAGCGAAATGATCGCAAATGGATTAATTTGTTTGAGGTATCTAAAAGAAATTGATTGCATGACGCGTTTTGTTTGTATTGCTAAAGTGGTGTTTGTTTTATCCGTTGATATCTGAAACTATAACTTAAATTATTACAAACGTTTGTGTTTATCTACACCGTACCCTTGAGTGTGAAAGAAACGAACACTAAGAGTATGGTAGATAGATCTATATGCTATATAAGGTTAGATGTCAATATCAGGAGCACGTTGCCTAACCAAGCTGCCTCCTAATTGTGCTATCGAGCGCTTTCCTACGTCTATGCAATGCTCGCCGAGATTGCATACTAGTACAGTTTCTTAACACTTTGCTAGGCGAGCGCTACCGGGCGCTTTCTTGTGAAACGGACAGCAGATACACTGTACGCCATCAATTGTATTCGCCTCCATTATTACATAGCCATTGTCATGTCGTTTTTATTGCACCATTTCTATGGAATTACAGAGTATACTTTACCTGTTACGCGGTCCTTGACATCATTATACGTGTAGTGTTAATGTCCTGATCGAAGATACTGTTGTTAGAAAATCTTTCTCTCTAAGACTGTCGGTGAAAAACTTTTACATCATTCAAGTTTCGTGTTTCAAACAAAACCCTAGCCATAAAACACAATACGGTAATAACAATACAATTGGCCAATTGGAATACATATACGTTTATAGTTTCAAGTTTCAAAGTTATTAGCAAATTGGCATAATACGTAACTTTGGCAATAAAACAAAATACGGTAATAACAATACGATTGGCTTACTAGACTATATAAAATACATCTCACATCAAAATAACTGTATTGTGATTTAAATTTATATATAATGCAGAGTAACAATAAGCGTATTAATTAAGAAGAAGACAAAACATGAAGTGTTTGTCTTAGAGGCAAAGCATTATTAGTGAGTTTTGCGATATCTCTTTTTGCTTGTGATTTCTTACTGCACAGTATTAACAAATTTGTGGGCATTTATACAATATTTTCTTCTATGTTCAACATAATAAAAAATGATATTCAGTGTCAACAGCTTCTAAATTGCAGCATATGCAAAATCTATTTTCTTTCTATCAATTTTGGAAACTATATATAATTATAACTTTATTGATTTTCCGTAGGGAACAATTATATAACACTTCAGCTCAGTTATACACTCGTTTGTGAAACAAAGTTAATAAAGTTATAATTATATACAGCTCGGTAGTATAATTCGCTGACTTAGAATCAGAAGGTCGTAAGTACAAAATCGATATTTTGAGAAAACAAGAAAAATCTGTCTGAAAGGTACTCATTACTTATGGAAAAAAAGATTTTTTCCTTCAGTGTGATCAACATGACCAGGTCCGATTTTCATGAAAGTAGGCTCATCATATTAGCGGATTTAGCTCAGTGGTAACTCACTGGGCTGTCAATTCAGAGGTCGTGGGTTCAATCCCTGGCAACGGAACTTGACATTTCTGAAATATTTATAATATTTCCTATATCTGGCCGTGTGGTCTGCAAAGTATCTGGAAGTGCCAGGAAGCTGTGTATCGGTGTTATACACCGGGCTCTCTCTCTCTCTCTCTCTCTCTCTCTCTCTCTCTCTCTCTCTCTCTCTCTCTCTCTCTCTCTCTCTCTCTCTCTCTCTCTCTCTCTCTCTCTCTCTCTCTCTCTCTCTCTCTCTCTCTCTCTCTCTCTCTCTCTCTCTCTCTCTCTCTCTCTCTCTCTCTTCAGGGGCTTTCTCTCAGTCTGTCCCTCTGGTCATATCTTGCTGTATCTGCACTGGTAGAGGATGCACCTGCGCCCTTGTGGCTGCAACATGGGTAAAGTGCCTTTGAACGTGCGTTCGCATGAAAAGGGCGCTATAATCTGGTATATTTTATCAGAAGCGCCTTGTAATGCGGATTTTAAATATGTATGTATGAGTCTTATAAGGTCGTAAGTAGCACTTACTCATTATAAGCCTGTGAATAAGTATTGTGCAGAATGGGATATTGGCATTGTTTATAAGATCTTTGCGAACGTCGATGTAGGTCATGCAATAGATTATACCAAAAGTCATCGACTGTCTCAAAAACGGTAAATGTGGATTAAGCATACCGGTATGTTCACAGCATTATTTCAAAGTATCCCACTGAACTGAAAACAACTTTAGTATTGCTATCCATGATCTAAATGCTACAAAGTATATTCCCTCCTTTACCCACTTTTGAAAACCCTTTGAAAAACAAAACAGATACATTGTCAAGGTCACTTTTGTTGACGCAATGTGAGTATCCATTGCAATGGAAGAACGAATGTTTTATGTATTTAGGTGGGGAGAAAAATAAGGACGCTCAAGCTAAATTATGTTTTCTTGCTGTTGGAGAGACTTGAAATCGACTTCATTTCTGGAAGGATGCTTTGTCTAGATAAAGATGTGCTAAAAATTTCGGACTGTTTTCCCTAAACGTTTCATCCTATTAACTTTATGATTAGGTATATTTCAACATTGACAATATTTTCTTTTTTAACGCTCGGATCATCTGCTTACAGACCTTGTCATCGTTAATTAGTTTCAATGTCAATCAATCCAATATAAAACGCGGTGTTCGGATGTCAGAGTTTCATATCGTTAACTATTTAAACAAAATTATTTTCCCACTCAAGTCCGTAGTTGTTTACAGAAGAAAAACGCTACGCGTGCCTAAATATGCAAGCACAAACGGACCCTTTGTGCTTATTCTCTCCTACATGTCATACAATTCATAATGCTCCATTATCTACCTAAACATTTTTGCGATAATCCAGTAAATACAAGGCATTAGGATGTTTTTTATCACAAATGACCACAAATTGACAACATAATGTTAACCATATAATATTATTTAGAAATAGTATGGCAAAATCACATTTAAGTAAATTGTTTGGATGACAAAATATTCCAATTTTGCAAAAGTTGCTTCACTTAGACTATAAATCGTGTATGTATTGTTAACAATTAGTTATTTTGTTTACTATTAAAGTGGAGGTTGTATTTCGTTTTCATCCATTTTATGATGTGTTCCACCTTTTGGACTCTACTAAAGTGCTCAAAATGCAATATTATGCAGATAGGTTACCATGTAACTGCTTTTTGAAAATGACCGTTTAAGGCTTATGGGGATTTAAGAGCGTTTATCGTATATACATTTTATACAGTATATATTTAATCTAGTAATGGACGTAGTCTGCATCTAGAATAATATCGATATTGATAATTCCATCTGTAAATAAATGCTCTATTCGCTTTTCGATCATCATGTTCACGTAGTATTTTGCAAATTATTTGATCATTTCATAATTAATACAGAAAGCAATGCAATATGCTTAGATGCATTACGTGCTATGAAATACATAGTTATATAAATACGCTGCTCTTTGGGTGTACTAGGTCGCACACCTGTGTAAGTTACCAATGCGCCATTTGGCCTTCTTGCTATTTCTCTATTCCCTCTTTCACACATCAACATTTTAGAAAAATATCGTAAACCTTAAACTAAACCAAATGTAGCCTAAAAATAAATATTTCAGTCGTATTTAGTTTATCATTAAGATCAGTATTGTCTTATCTTTAGCCATAGATTTTCTTTATTTTCATTTTACGAAATTGTTGTTTAAAATGTTGGTTACTAAGAGGAGGGAATGGGAAAGGAACAGGACTCGCTGCCCTAGGTCGCTCACCTGTCGTTGTGTGAGTGACCTATGAGCCTTTTGGACCTCTTGGTATTTCACCCTCCCCTCCTTCATACATTAAAATTCACACACAAAAATTCCCCAAAAAGTTAGATTAAAACAATTGTTTCCTTATATGATAACTGAGACGAGACTAATGCTTGTATACCTGTTGTTTCAGGAGTTAGATTTTTGGGGTCTGACAGAACTTGATATAGAACCTTGTTGTTGGGGACAGTACAGTAAGTTTAAGGATCACAGAGAGACCCTAGCGGCACTGGATGATAACTTTACACAACAAAATGAAATGGAAGCATGGACAGAGAAGACTACAAATTATCAACGCTTCAAATATCGTGTCTGGCAGTTCATTGAGGAACCATCCACATCTAGAGCCGCCAAAGTCAGTAGAACAATTTTTATGTCTTATTGTTGTCGATTAAAGTACATGTATATGCTTATTTTAAATATTATTTTAAGTTACACTGGTCGACAGTATTTCAGTCATATGGGTACTGTTTTATCAAAGCACTTACGAAAATTGCAAATATATGTTCAAATTTAAAGTCCGTAGTTTGACAACTACAACTGTACAAAGTGTGGTAATTTGACCCGCAAAATTAATGATGATTTAGTTAATAAACTCACGTCCTACAAACAATGCGTACCTACAATTTGTAGTCGTTAAAGAATGATAAAGAATTTAAATTTGAACGTAAGTTGATTATTTTCTTAAGTGCTTTGATAAAACAGTACCCAGGAGACTACAAAGTCACATGTTCCCGACACAAATGTAACCACTTTGGTATGTCTCGGTCCATGATCGAACCTAAGGCAAGTGAACGACTCAAAACGAACGCTCTAACACTATAAGGCTATTAGCGGAAACAAAGGAAACACATCATTTTTCATTTTTCTATTTTAAATTTTACTGAAATAATGCAGATCAGTCACCACTATTCTCATGAGGTTCCAGCTTTTTCTCTCAACTACACTACAAAGTCATGTATTTTTCTTAGAGGCGTGTCCTGATCGTACTCTATGCACGGAAAAAATTGTGTAAATATACCTATATATACATTTATAAGGTAATCACATTTCCCCCCCACACCATCATTGCAAGCGCATACTTTCATCAAATAACTTGTATAGTACATTCTCCAAGTTCCAATGGAATCAGCAGTTTGAGTATATATTAAGTAATATATACAGTAAACAATTGTCTTATTACAGGTCCTCGTACCTATGTAAAATAGCATTTTTTATTAGAATCACAAAGCGTGGTCCAATTATTTTTTACTGTATATATATGTGTACTATTATATACCTAATTTCGTGTATTCGTTTTATATTTCAGATATATGCAGTATTTTCCATGTTTTTCGTCGTTTTGTCCATCGCCATTTTCTGTCTAGAGACTTACCACTGGTTCCGTGTTCCGATTCCTGGTTCCAATTCCCACAATGCAACTACATACGAGACATATTTTGCGCCAACCGGGGACCAGTGCATAAAAACAAAACACGAGAGTGGAAAATATGCATTCGCAGATACCGAGCCTCATCCTGCCATGACCTACATGGATTATATGTGTGCCGCGTATTTCACGATAGAATATCTCACAAGACTGTTCTTTGCACCAAATAAGTTCAGATTCGTCAAGGGACCATTGAATGTCATAGATCTACTTTGTCTGATACCCCATCTTATCGCTATTATCATGGTCACCGTGGATCCGTATGGCTCCTCAAAGGACACCAGCAATTTATTCCGGGCCTTCCTCGCTCTAAGAACGGTTCGTATTCTTCGAATCTTCAAACTAATGAAACACTACAGTGCTTTTAAAATCTTAGTTTACACGATAAAAGTGTCCACCAAAGAATTGTTGCTTATGGTTATATTTTTGTTTACGGGTGTTCTTATCTTTGCGAGTATTATATTCTATACGGAGAATGACACTTTTGACAGTATACCGGTCGGATTTTGGTGGGCTTTGGTTACTATGACGACAGTCGGTTACGGTGATAAAGTTCCTAAAACAGAGGGCGGATACATCATAGGGTGTGTTTGTGTCCTGTGTGGGGTTCTCACGGTGGCTTTCACGGTTCCTATTGTCGTCAACAATTTCACGCTGTATTATTCTCACGCTCAAAGCAGGATCAAGTTACCGGTACATAAAAGAAAAGAATTAAAGAGAAAAATATTCTTGAAGAATCAAAAGTCGCTGGAATTTTTGCAGAAGATAAAATGGCGCCGGGAAAAACATAAAACGCAATTTAACGAATTAGACGCTATAAAAACCCCACGTGACCCTCCTTGTGGACAGGAGGCCGTGGCTGAGACTACTACACCGCCCAAAAATTCTAGAGTTACGTTAGATATGGGAAATGATAGTGATAACAGTCCGGTAGGTGGCGCTGCATTGACGAGAGAGACCACGTTATCTACACCAAGAGACGGACTGGAAATAACGCCGGTGGAGACTCCGGATAGAATACATACTGTATCTGAAAGTATTGACTTCACGTTCTCTGACAGTGTATCCCTCTCACTACCAGGAACACCCTCAGATATCAGTGTTAACACCGACCCGGTAAGTGAAACTTGTCTGTCAATGTTGTGTGTTCTTTCCTATATGTGCGACATTATGTACACGGAACTAGTTATATCAACAAGCTAAAACATCTTTAAGATACTGTAAAACGAAAACACTCGTAGATTAATATAGTTCGAGTAAATCTTTCGGACAATACACTAAACACCTGCTTAACACAACTTGGCAAAAACAGACAACAAATCAAAGCACTAAAAGTAATCTCTGCAAAGCTAAGTATGTCCATCAATTGTTAGGTGAAGCCATTTTTTATATGACTGGAGTTTGTAAGGTCCTCGTATGGTGCCATTGCTTTCGGTAATCTGGATTTGCATAGGTCATTTCGCGTACGAATACTTTATATTCAATCGTGAGATTGCAATACTTTAAACAGTGATTTGTTTTGGGGTTGTCATAGTCATAAGAATATATATATCACTGGCTTAAAATTAGAAGGACGTAAGTACAAAATCGATATTTGAGAAAACAAGAAAAAACTGTCTGAAAACTACTCTTTACTTATGGTAAAAAAAGCTTTTCAATCTTCAGTTTGGTCAATATGAACACTTCCGTTTTTCATGAAAATAGGCTAATAAGAAGCGCCTTGAGATGCAGATTTCATATATGCATGTGTCGTACAAGTACTTACGACTTTCTAATTCTAAGCCAGTCATATGTCACTTCAAAACTTGTTTTCCGGCTAATAAAGCATCCATTAACAAGGTATTCTTCTTGTTAGCCAATGACTGCTTTTTTCATGTGAAAAGTGGTAGGCTTGCGTCGAGTATTTTCAGAATTTCCACCTACCGCAAGTGACTCTGACGGCCCAATGCTGTATAGAAATGGTTAATAACTGTGAAACAAATCGAATTATAACTTCCGCAAGGTTTATCAAAAGTAAATATCGGTCAACTCAATAATGATTTTCTGCTTTACGACTGACAATTTAGAATGAACGACTATTCAGCAAAATGCAGATTAACGAAGTCACAGGAAATGAATTATTTGTTGTTGCTGTTTTGTCTAGCAACGCCTGTGCACTCCATCCGCTCTGTACACAAAGCGTGACGTCATATCCTCCTACGTCTAATGATTATGGTACCCGTGCAAAGTCCTCGCGGTAGTTCTACCCCCCTTGTTACACGGTACTCTAATCACTGCAATCACAAGTTTGTTTATTTTTTATTTTACAATGTGCATACGTTGATATTAATTTTATTGTTCACAATCTTTAATAATATCGATATTAGATTAATATTCTCGTACGTGTGATATAGTCGCATTTATATATAACTATCGAAGGAAAGATAAATAAATCAGGTAACTAGTTCTTAGCGTAGATATCGTTCTGAATAGCAAATCGGCATTAAAAACTCTATTTCGGGATTAGCTTAACACATTCCATTTTCGGTCAAATTGGATCACATCCGATTTCTACAGTGTTTTAGTGTTCGTTTTGTCTGCTTCAGTTTATATAACGTCTTTTTTATGAAGGAAGAAAGGCGTAGGCACTTCTTTTAATGACTTGTTCTCAATTTTCAAATGTCATGTGACATTTTAATCACCACGTGATATGTCGTGTAGGCAGCATCAATGTACCTGTAAGAGGAAGGGATCGCTGTAAGGAGCTTGGTACTAGTGACCTCATCGAGACTTATACGGTATTAAATGAGTGCATTTTTCCAAGTAACCAACAACTTACGAGGGGCGTTCAATATATAATGTCCATGCCCTTTGTATTTTGCTATGACAGTATTTAGAAGAATTCTACTAATACTGTCTGAAAGGTGTTTGTTTCTATTCTATATCTGAAAAGTTACATAGCCTTTCATCAATAATTAAGTAATTTATTGAACTTAGAAGAGGGTCTACTCAAGTATACTAGCCTTGTTGTCATTTTAAGCCAAATATGTGTTATCTTTGCAGTAGTGGTTTAGAAAAGTAAATAGCAGTATTCATTTAATTGCAACATACCAATCTATAACTTAATCCTTATATTTCCACCAGATCAAAAAAATGAAAGTATGTTTTGTCTACGAGTAAGGCGGTCAAATACAAGGGAGACTACTCTTATTTATACCAAATGATGCTTGTTGGTTCACGCACCATTAACTTCATATCACTTCTATTTTGTTCGCAAATTCTTCCCAGAAATTATTGTTGATGGTCTACGGCGTGCGTCAATGTATAATATGTCAAATTCCAACCAATAAAACTAATTTAAAATATGAATTGAAAAATAGAACTTATTTTGACACCTATTTTCGCGACTTTCAAATGATCTTATTTTGTACAAAAATGGCAATCAAGTACATGAAATCATGTTATTATGGAAGGCATTTAGATTATTCACGGAATAGTAGTTGTTGAATAAGATTATTTCCCGAAATGAAATTTTAATGGACAATTATTCTCAAAAAGACGCAGTGTCTATTACTGACCCTTAAACACGACACCAGAAACAACAATCCGGGAATTAAATTTTATTGAAATTTTCACGAAATATTGCGGAATGGTTGATGGTTCAAGAAATGTAAAAAGATTTCCAGATATCAATGAATGTTAAAATTTGTGACCAAAAAGACATTATATATTGAACGCCCCTCGTATCTAAAACTGTCGTGTAACCCGTTTTTAGCGTGACTCTGTCAATTGTCGAATTTGAAATGCTTAACTGCACATTGACATATCAGTAAATATATCAGCAGAAAATATAATCAGCAAACTGATTGCTTTCAACATACTGAACCAGTATATTGAAATTGAATTAAATTAGATTTCTTCTATACGAATTGACCATTTATTATTGTTTCCCTTTCGAATATTTGAAGCTGAATGGTATTTCTAGTCATGGATTAAACTTTGTGTCCGCTGCCTAACGACTCAAACGTTATATGTTGGTGCTGAAATTTGTTGGTTTACTAGTATATAGAATGAAAGAACCCATTGTTGGTGATTTTGGCCTGATGTTGACTTAATTACACCCCGCTTCTGATTTGCAACTATCTGTTTTTGTAACAATTGTTGATTCTCAGCAATTTCCGTGAAGTTAGAAAATAAATATTTTCGTTTCAAAAAATATGACAAGTTGATCGGATCATGTGTTAGGAAACAAGGTTGTGCTTTTAAGCGAAATGGAAGTATTAAATACGGCGTTGTATTAATTTCCACCCTCTAGGAGAATATAGTGTCTTTTAAATACCATGTCAATACCGGGTAGTGGGTTTTAATTGTAACTTCAACGATCGTATTGGTTCACTTAGAAAAGCTGAATGTAACAATGCTAAGGTAACAAGTTTTTAAGTTTAGGTTTACGGATCTTTGTTGTTGAAATTTTCTGTCAGGAGAAGAGGCATTCTTGTTCACCAGCGTATTTCGTCGCCTGATCTGGAACTGATTCACAAAGCATCTTAAGGGAAATCTTAGAATTTTCTTAAAATATCAAAATGTCTTTAAGTGAATCAGTTAAACAAGAAAATCAAGGTCATTGATTTTATACAGTGTTTAGAAGTATTGTGTAAAGGGCTACAATAATCACAAAGAAAACATGGGTTATTTTTAGTTTATTGGGAAATATGCGCAGCTCATTTTTTAACTTAAGTCAAAATATTTAAGTTTTACCAGTATTTGTGAATACCAGACCTGGGGTCTCGACTAACCACAGATGGATGGCGATGGTTGACAGGCGAGAATGGAGCTATAAGAAGAGGGACAAAGGGACACTAGGTTGTCACACTGCTATTGTGTGACCGACATAGATCATTCAATGGGCCTCTTGTTATGTTTCTATTCACGCCTCCCAACATCAAAATGTTAAAAAACGTAAACCTAAAATAAAAAAACTGTGGCCTTCAATCACTCGATTAATTGGATAATGTGGTAAATTCTTCCTAAGTAAACTTCTCAACATCCTGTTGGGAAGGACTTTATTGTCGTGTTATCAGGACCACGTGAGTCTAAGGCCGTCTCGGTACTGATGACATTCTATGTAACAATTTTCTCACCAGCGGAAAGTATATTATCCAAGTCAACACACCCTTACTGGTGTATCAATGTGAGATTTCATTAAGACTTAATGATTTTACTGCAACATCAAAGCATTGGAAGGATGTACACGTATTTAATTATGACATTCCGTTCGTCCAATAAGAACTACTTACAATCGGTACCTCTCGGACATTAATGACGTAATATAATGGATCCTCGGCATCGGCGGATAAACTTGAATAGTTATGATTGATCTACTTAACGCAAAGTACTTTAAGTAAAGTGCTACCCGGGTACTTTTATTTATGGGATGATTTTATGTTGAATTGTATACAAGACTGGTGTAAAGAAGCTTGTAGTATGCCTTCATTTATATTTTGAGAATTGCAAATACAGCTATCATGATCAAGAAGGTTCGGGTGGCTACCGGAACAATATTAAGCTAAATACCTACTTAAAGTCCCATTATGCCTTAAATGGCTAATTTTAAAAAGCAATAACTTGTCAACCTATCTGCAGAATGATGCATTTTTAGAACTTAAGTTGAGTCCCAAAGGTTGAAAACACCATAAGATGGTATAAAACGAAATAAAAACCCCAGTTGGTTCGAAAACAAAATAATGAAATGTAAACAATAAATGCATAACTTAAAGTCTAATGGGAGGAACTGTTGCAAAATTAGTATTTTGTCATCCATACATTTTATTAAATGTTATTTTTGGCATACTTTTTCGACAAATATAGCTGACATTCTGTCCTCAATTAAAGGTCATTTGTGAAAAACATCCTAATTCTTCGTATTTAGTCTATTTACCGGAAGTTTTGGGAGAGATAATATGCCTTTAATAATAAACCAAGCAAACACACCATGCAGGTCTGTGTGAAATGCTGGACTGCGTCACCGATCAATCACATGTGGACCGAGCAGTAAAATGTTTTTAATCAATAATAAATACATGCGAGAGAGGATCAAACAGTACGCGGAAGCATATAATATCCCACAGCTCCGGATACGTTCAAATTTTAATATAACATATATATATATTCTTTATTTCGTCTCATTTATGTACATACATATAACATATGACATAAGCAGAACAGATAAAATGTACATAACCATTCAGTTATGAATTATAAGAGACAATTATCAAATCTTAAAATAATCTGATTATCATAAAATCACTTTATGACTAGCTTGTACTATGAACTGTCCTATAAACAGTGCTATATCACTATTTATAAACAAAAAAACATTAATTTATATACAAAATTAAAACTAAGAGAATGTTGTTAATACGTTGAATTAAAATATAGTTAAATTTTTAATTTAAGAAACTGAGATTTGTAAATGAGGCACTAATGCGCTAATTAAAAAATAGTATTAATAGATCATTTATCACCCCGGTCAGACCGTAGATGAACTGATTAACAACATTCCCTTAGATGTCAATAAAACTGGCAATAATTAATAAGATAGTATGAATACATTATTTACACAGATAAAAATGTCGTCTTTGTAAAATCATAAAACAGGTTTTGGCGCAAATTCTTAAAGCGTTTTTCTCAGTAAAAAGAACCCTTAGTTTCATTAAATCATTCAGAGAATAAAAATCAGGACAAATAGTTGCGACCTGTTCATACAAGGTATTTCTTAAATCTGTGTATAAATCACAACTTAAAAGAACATGAGCTTCATCTTCTAAAACTTGACAATTTTGACAAATGCGTTCCGTTAATGGCAAGCCTTCATACCGCCCTGTCTCAATGCGTATTGGAGCAACTCCACATCTAAATTTACAAAAGGCTGATCTATGTCTTAAAGGCAATAGTATATTACAATAATTCTCAACTTCGTAACTATGTTTGAAAGTACAATACGTTCTAAGTTTATTTCGGCCTCTGCCGGATACACCGGTAATACTGTTAATACTAGAATACCAGTCATTAACATATTTGTAAAAAAGATTGTCTGAAACCTGTATTACAAATGAAGACTTTGGTATTGGCACAGAAATATCACAGAACTGGTTCAGGTGAATATCACAGAATTGCTTTTTAACAATATAATACCAGTTTTTACACTTAATTGGTTATAACATGACTATTATGTACGACAATACCTTGTCAAATGTCATTGAATGAGTTAAAAGGACATGATTCATAGGCATTACCTGTGTTTTATTGTAGATAAAACATGATCAAGACTTCGGATGCGAAGTAATAGTGATTTAACATACGCATCTGAACAAGTGGCTATGTTTTATTAATTTTCTAACATCGCCATTTTGACTACATAGAAAAACACATTATCCGTTGCGATACTTCTTCCTCGGGAGTTATTAAAGTTGTTATTAAACCCGTTATTTGGCTTGGTTGTGCTTTAGCGTTAATTCAATCACGCCTTGTTGAACCGAATATGGCTCTCGCCGAATATGGGTCACATGTAAGCTCTATTCTTTGGGTGAAACAAATTGCCCCGAACATGGCTTACATATAAATAATGAGCGTTATTCGCAGGGTGAAAACTATATTGCGCCAAATATGGCTCGTTGAGAGTGCGCCTCATCCCCAAGAACGCATTCGTTTCCTTTATGTTAACGTATATAGTTTAACTGTTTGTTGTGTTAGACTATAGAAACATGTAATATATTTTAATTTTTTGTTATAAATTCCAGCATATGGCAGAGACAGAGCAGCTGTTAAGTGATCTGGCAGGGGCCGACAAGAAACGTAAGGAAGAAAGAAAACGACAACTAGATCTAATAAACCAAAAACGAGAGATCCGGCGACAGCAGCTTAGCAAGGAGCCTCCTCGTAAACGTCCTCAATTCGGTGCAGGAGCAAAGAAACAGACATGAAATCTCCAGGGCTATCCCTCCCTCGGTTCTGAATGACCCTGAAATGATAAAACCAAAGCGTCAAGTATCTGCTGATAATATTCGAAAAGTCAGATGGATGATTTGTTTTAGAACCACATACATGCAGCGAATACTGATTCGTAAATGAATGTTTAGATTTCACTAGATCTGCAATTCGATGCGCAGCATAAGAAATATTTAAGTGTTCAAATCAGTTTATGTAAAAGCTGTATTAATTCAAATATTGCCACGCTTGACGTTCAGTACTTAAACACATGTACGTTTATAATGCAGCCTTCCATAGCAACAAACATTGGCATGGTCGGCGAGTGATTTCGTTCTGGAAATGTTAAACAGACATCGTTGCTCAAGAGGGGTTCTCTGGAGAGGTTGCAAAGTTTGACAATGTTTTTGCTAATGGTTGATGTTGTTACGTTGCTTTAGTTTTTTACAAACGTTAACATTTAAGAGTATTCATTTATTTTTATCGTACGTTTTCTTATACACTTGACCATATCGCTCATTGAAAAAATATCGTATCTGATCGATTATTAGTTTACAGTTTTATTATTATAATTGGCATATGAATGCCTTTGACAATATCAACAAATTCATAATCATCGATTTTACTATTATCATCATCGATCCCGTATCACTATCGATAACACGCATATCGTTATCATCGATACAACATGTACTACACTCTCCGTCAAATTCATACACGTCAGTATCGATATTAATCGATATCGCTGGCTTGTTGTTAATGTTATTATCGCTAATATCACTAGTACGGTAGTTCCACTGGATATTACTGATATCTGATTTTAGTTCATAAACGATATATCGAATCAAGGTGATATATCCAAAATATTTGTTCCGATGTACACTGAGCGGCTTTGAAAACGCAACACTTACACTTACATAGCTTTTATGTATGCATGTATGTATTTACCCATAACTCGGCCAATATGCATTAAAGTTTGCTGAAATTTTCAGCATTTGTAGCTAAGATATACGGCATAACAATCCATTTCATTCCATGACAATGTGATGATAAGACCCTTTACAGCCACAATAAAACAATGATGTCATAAACAAAGCTAATTTTATGCACTAAGTCCTTCTGCGTTTTTCAGATCGTTAATGCCGATGTGTACCTATTCTTCGTATAAAGTTCGGGAACAAGTGTCCGTGCATATCATGGAGACAGAAATAAAGTAAAACATAGATAAATATAGTTCAATTTAAATTCAGAAAAAATGAATTCTATTCACTCTATCTCTATCCAGAATTACTTCACCTTGACTGTAAAATTGGTAGTATTTTTAGATAAATCTGAAACATTGCTATCAAGCGTTTTTGAAGCTTCACGGCCACTATGTTGCGGAGTGGTTAATCGTCTGATTTTGTGTTTTTCGAATTTTTCGATTGATTGACTATTCAAATTGACCTTACATAAAATATTAATTGCATCGTACACTTTTGTACAATCAATTCCTCTTACGTGTTTTGTTTATCCATTTCATGGTTCAATGCACCATTGTAGCGAATTTAGATGGAAAGAACATCGAGTTACAATCCATGGGTAGCCAATAACACCCACACAAAATTTCGTTGAAAAATATAAATAAATAAAACAGCTATCTTGATTTTCATTAATGTTGCGTTTTCAAAGCCGCTCAGTGTAATATTGAAATTCATTTATATCACCGACAACCTGTGGTATCACAATTATCGATATCGAACTGTCATTTTGTTATCGATACTACATTGTTTTCATTGTTAATATCATAGATAAAATTACATTTTATGATTTTATCTGATGCTTTTTTATTTATTCATTGTATAGACAACATGCTATCTGAACATTATCATATCATTGTTTTCATTCATCGATATCACACTGTTTTCATCATCAAAGTCACACAGGTACATCATCGATATCGGACTCTTTTCATCATCGATATCACTCTGTTTTTATCATCGATATCACACTGTTTTCGTCATCGAAATCACACATTTACATCATCGATATCACACTGTTTTCGTTATCGATAGCACACTGTTTTTATCATCGATATCACACTATTTTCATCATCGATATCTCACCGTTTTCGTCATCAATATCGCACTGTTTTATCATCGATATATCACTTTTTTATCTTCGATATCTCTAGTCTTTCATTATCGTCATCACGTTGTTGTGAATATCGCTATGGAACAATTTTTATATTGATTACACATTGTTTCAATAATCGATATCATACTGTTTTTATTATTACTTATATTCTGTTTTCAATATCGATAGTATAATGTTACATATCACTTGCATTATCGATACCACTCAGTCACGCCGTCCAATGACGTCCTCTCCATCTTTGTTATACATGTATTTATCTGATTTTTATTAAATTATTGACGTTTTCATTTTATTTTAAAAAAAGATAACCAAAAAAGGCCGAGTAGTTGTGTTACATTATCTCATAGAAAAGGGAAAATAGGCAGAATACAGTAGTTTTTCGATGGTAGAACGACAATTAAAAATGAATGTTTAGTGTTGCATACGCTGAACCAGCCAGTCAGGCCACCATACTGCTAGACTGCTAGGCCGCTAGTCTGCTAACTTCACACTGTAAGTCCGCCAGACTTCCAACTTCACGCTGCTAGAACGCCAGTCTTCAAAATTCATGATATTAGGCCGCCAGGCTGCTAACTATATTAGGTCGCCAGACTGTCAACTTCACGCTGCCAGGCCGCAAGTCTGCCAACTTCTCGCTGTAAGGTCGCCAGACTGTCAACTTCACGCTGCTAGGCAGCCAGTCTGCCAACGTCGTGCTGCGTGCAGACTGCCATATTTACGATCCTAGGCCGCCAGTCGGCCATCTTCACGCTGTTAGGCCACCAGAGTACCAACTTCACCCGGTTAGGCCACCAGGCTGCCAATTTCACACTGCTAGGCCGCCAGTCTGTCAGCTTCACGCTGCTAGGCCGCAAGACTGCCAACTTCACACTGCTAGGCCGCCAAACTGCCAACTTGGGGAGCGGTGGCCTAGAGGAAGGGCGCGCGCTTCGGGATCGAAAGGTCCCGGGTTCAACCCCCGTCTGGACCACTGCTTAATTTCTCTGAGCACGAATAACCCACATGCTCCACTCGACTAAGGTGTAAATTGGTACCTGTGACGGCTGTGTCTGAACATGTTCGATAGTCCTGGGCGCCGAAGATCGATGTTGGCTGCACACCCACCAGGAGAGAAATAGTCTCCCCAGGGAGACTCGAACGCAGGTTTCCATAGGTAGCCCAATGACCAGGGGAAGTTTAAATGTCAAAGGGTGGCTGAACGGCTGAACTGCTGAAAGCAGCCCTATAAAATTGGTAACTTAACTTTAACTTTACGCTGCTAGGCCACAAGACTGCCAACTTCACACAGCTAGGCCGCTAGACTGCCAACTTCACGCCGCTATGCCATCAGGCTGCCAACTTCATGACAACTTTAAATCCTTCTGCGTATTCCGTTAAATGTTCATCATAACAGTCATTTCAGTTGCAAAAACACCGAAATGTTATACGGGATCTGTGTTCGACTCCAATGGCTGCTCTGTACTTGGCTGTCCTCTTCAGTATTACGCCAGTGATACTTTTCATAGTCGGGTTAAAAGCCATTTTTCCGTAAAAAAACCAGCGACCGATTATCTTATCCAGTTGTCCTGAACTATATTCTTACCAGTACTGACATTCCCTTCCATGTAGAACCAGCAAAACATTCACAAACAAATCAAGAAACATACGGCAAACAAAACGGGAGGTAATCCTGATCATATCAATAATGAACGTAGTCATTCGAGTTTCCTCCCCTAAATGTGTTCGCGTGTCATCAGTTGGCATTAAGTTGATAAATCATTCGTGACAAATACACAATATACCGTCATTTACAGGTCATCTCAATATAATAACAAGATCAAATCAATTTAAAAAAAAGTTTTTTTGCAATTCTATTGCTGAGATGTCAATAGATATATAACTTCACGGTATAGATCTGCGATATTTGCACACTATAGATTGGTCGATGAGGATAATTATAACTAGTCTATAGTGTGCATGTATCGTGTAATTATGTACATTTTGACACATCAAGCAATGCACTTTACAAACATATAAATAGAATCTGACCACTGAATCGTAACCTTTCGGTACGGACAAAGATACGCGCGAGCTCGAATCCCAGTTTATGACTTTTCGACTAGAAAAATGTAATCTACATATTTACTTTTTTCGTTTTTTGTTTGATCTTTTGTAAAGTTCGTAATTTAAAAATGATAAGAAAACGAAAAAACCCTTGATGATAAAAAAAACACCGCGAGGATTCGAACCTGCGTGCAAAAATATAACGGCGGATACATCATATATTGACGGATGCGTTACCACTGAGCCAGTGGAGCTTTACGACAAATTATTTCAGCATTATCATATGTACCAAATTGGTCGATTAATTAGATGTGAAGGTCATCGTTTGTGTTTATTTACTGGTGCTAAATTTAGCCCGGCCAATTTATGTTTGTCCGATTATAGTAGTATACAGTGTGGACATTCTACGTGGTATATGGCGAAATGTTTTGCTAAGAACGCAAGTTTTCTATCTGTCGATTAAAAGGTAATTACACTCGTAATAATTTTATTTTTGGATCAATTTTTACGAGACATCTTTGATCCTATGGACGACGGACGAAAAGTATGGTAGTTGATTTATATATGGCATCTTTTTACGCCACAAAAAAACCCGAAAATGAACAAATATAACAATACGAAAAAGTCGACTTTGTTACATTGTTGCTTTTTCGCAGTGAAGGGTGACAATACGACACCAAGAATGTGTCGTGTTTTAGCCTTACATCTGTTCTATCTTTGCTTTTTCGTGGCAAACATGTAACCATTGAAGAGCGATCTGTCACTATAAATCGGAGAACTTTTTGACTTTCCCCGTACAATCAAAATGCACATAACTATTGAATCAATAGATTTATACCGAAACCACTACAGTGTATGTACACGCACTCGATTAACATATTGTTCTAGGCAAACTATGAGAGTTTCCTTCGTACAAACTACTCACTCTTGAAAATATATACTCTACGTAAACTGTTCTATTCATTAGTTTAATTGCCATAAATATTATCGTATATAATTAAAGAATCCATTTGTCAAGTAATACTGCAGACGGCAATTATAAAAACTTATAATGTAATGCGGCGTTTTGTATATATTATATAATATTGCTGAAATATTTCAGCAATAAGTTTCTCTCATAAATTGTAAGATGCATTTAAAGTGACACTTCGGCATATTTCTGTTTAAAGTAATAAATTCATTTCAGGAACTACGAGTATCCATGGCTTCCTGTTTACGAAATTATAAATTAATTATTTTATGGATATAAACACTAGATATTCAATAAATATAAAACACGTCCTTTTTTACTATCGATGCTCATTTAAATTGTACTAAAATTAGAAGTCTGAAAGGTCATTATTAAAACAAACATAATACGTAACAAATTAGGCCTAAATCAATAAATAGTGTGGTTCTGAGAAGGTTAGAAGAAAAAACATTTTATTTTACTTTCCTTTTAAATTCTTCAAGCCGCGATGATTTCCAGTTAAAAGACAACAACATATTAAGGGTAGGGGAAATGTGGTCGATCGGGTGACCAGAACCACACTAATTGTTTTTTTGTTTTGTTTCGACCTTAGAGCGCACATAACCGACGTTGTCGGAAAGACCCGAGCAGTTACGATTGCGAAATGGGCGTTTTCTCTAGTAGGGAACACAATGCTGAAAACAAGAACGCCCATCACAACAAAACATAAACATGCAATGTTGTCATTTTGTAGCGTACATTTGTTTTGTACATTGCGGCTTTTACTCATACAAAATTTATACGGAACGTCTCTGAACACTGGAAGTTTTTAACGACTGTTTGTTGTTTTATGACGTCTTCCAGTTCCAGTTACAAGTGAGTCAGTGTTTATCAGCCACAATGTCTTAATTTCCTGGATTGTATAGTATTGTCATGATTAATATCTATATATAGTTCTATCTTCTATTTCAATATATGCAGTGGTAACTTACTTATAAGTTACAAATTCCTTCCTAGATACACCATGCTTCATTTATGTTGACATATTCTGCTTTTTTAATTGATAAGTTTCTACTATCATCTTACTATATTAAACTTCTGATACGCATAACATCTCTATTCATATTATAAAACTTCCACGAACTTAATATTGGCAACTATCACTTCAGGATAGGTGATTTTATTTTGAGGCGGCCAAACATTTATTGTCTTGAACCTAAACATTTAAGGGTTTTAACCTTTAGTGATTTTCACATTGCGTAAGTTACATGCGCACCGCTTTCCTTTCTTAAAATAAAAATGAGAGACTGGTCTTTCATTTCTTTAATGTGATCTGAATCCTGCTTGTTATTGTGGTATTAATTGTGGATGCTGCTAGATGAAGGTTTGGTGACAACTGATGTGTCAGGTTGAGGTCTGGATGGTATTATTTTATATCTGATTTTAGATGATTTCAACAATCGAGATGGAACAGACGAATTCGATTGCATCATTCATGGTCAAGGTTTTTGTCTGTCTGTTTAGATTATCATGATTGACATGTAGTTGTGTTTATATGCAGATAGCTATTGTTTAGTACGGTAGATCTGAACATTCTAAAGAATATGACACGCTGAATTGTCATTTTATTACATAATTCAGTGGCGTAGCCAGCGATGCGGACGTACACGCGTGCGTACATTAATTTATAAGGAAAGTAAAATGATACATTTGGCCAAAATGACATTAAAGTCGCACAATTTTACAATGTTGAGGACCCCAAACACAACCACCAACTACGCCCCTGAAATTGCATTGATATTGGATGCCGTCATTTTCTGATTTATGACGTCACTCGTAGCTTGATGTACAGAGTTGTTCCCCATGATAAATTATGTATGGTTATTGGTTAACCTGGTGGCAGATCTTAAACATCACTGCAGATTGCTGACCAGAGTAGGCCCTTGTGCTATTTGATTCCGACTTGGTATTAACAGACCGTCCAAGCTTGAACTTTAGGCCTTCGAAGGCTATACTGATTCAAATCAAGTGAATGATGTTTGGATAATATGAACTAAGGCGTTATATATATTGAATAAGTTCTGCCATGAACAATCGAAGAGCGCCTGGTGGATGTAGTGCCTCCAGCCAGGTGTTCATGAAGCCCACCTAATCAGGCCAATGTGTGTCAAGTTTTATTATGCATGAAGAGAAATAACTTACCTTCATGAAGCCCACCTAATCAGGCCAATGTGTGTCAAGTTTTATTATGCATGAAGAGAAATAACTTATTAAATATGTATTCATTATTGTTAAGATAATTATACTTTTATGGCTATATTTATATTTTTCTTCTTTCACAATTTGGCCAAGACTTTAGATTGGTGCATACTGAACGGAGGCTTTATTGTGGATTGTGATGGAAACACGGAATGCAGAGATATGGCATCAATGATCATCATGGAGGATAGAATCTATTAAATTGAAGGATATGGCGTATAATTTTTATTTCTTTTTCCCATTGGATTCAGTTTGTATATAATTATATTGTCTATCCTGAATTGTTGACTGAAATTGAGCCCTTGGCTTGTGCACGTTAACTCGGGCTGTATCTACACATTTCCATGTGTATACGTGATGCTTAGGTTATATCAATATATGGAATCATATGGCTAGTTAAATGACATACATAGAGCCAGTTTGCCAATTACCGAATGGTTCCACTTGCGGAACAAAAGTATGGCTAGTTAAATGACATACATAGAGCCAGTTTGCCAATTACCGAATGGTTCCACTTGCGGAACAAAAGTATGGCTAGTTAAATGACATACATAGAGCCAGTTTGCCAATTACCGAATGGTTCCACTTGCGGAACAAAAGTATAAGTGTGATTTTGAGTTAGTGGAATGCATCCTTGTAACATGGTTTTGGATTTAGAAAATAACTATCCAATTTTATATTGAAAACTTGTCGCCTTAATTTAAGATTGATAAATTTGATAAAAATATGCACGTACCGCATTGAAGGGCTGTTGCGACATTTTATGAATCGTGCATATATAAACAGCAGGGATATTTAACCGACAAAATTTCCTCCATTCAAGTTAGTTTAATTTATATTGTGATGTTTACGATGGTAATTCCAAAAATTAATGCCATCAATTTTGATATAAATTTCATTGCATGAAGTGAACCAGTTTCTAACCATTTAGTTACTGTTAAGCTTGCACATATAGTTACCAGGGGTCTTGTCTGATTGGATATATCAACAATTTCGGCAGTGCTACCGAATGTGTTAATGGTAGAAACTGTAATACAGTCTTTATAAGTCGAGTACTGTGAATATCAACTACTAATCTTTTTTGTAGGAATGTAAGAATGTGTACTAATCACAACGCAAAGGAAATCATGTATAAGTCAGCAGGAATTGTGTGGACTGTTTGATGGCTTTTATGTTAGGAAGTGTGGGTATCTTGAGTCAGTCAGGAGACAATCGGGTAGAATTAACAGTATCGTTAACCAGGTGGTATATTTAATTTTTAATAAGGAATTGTGATATGAGTGTTACATAAGTACATTAAATGTAAGTTTTACTCAGAATGTACAATCAGAGTTTGTATAGAGAAAATTTTGTGGACATGCTTGTTTGTAGTCAGTATAATTACCAGCACTGGGTTTGAACCAAATTAAAGATTGTTTTTATTAAATCAATTGAAGATGTTTTTGTGGTGAAATCACACATACTCATGTTGGTATGGGACAGATGTATTTTCAGTGCTTAATATTAGGCAGTGATTATAATATACAGCAACTTCATCACAAATATAGTTAGTTCAAGCAAAGTTCACATACTGGAATTTGAAATTAATTAGTGTGCTTTGTCTGACTGTGGTAATGGGTCAAGTTGCAATCTTTCAACCTATTTTAAGTTGCCTTGCTATGGATATTGTAGTGGTAATTTTTATAAAAAGAGGGTTTGTTAAAGATTTAGATTATTTAGTGTAATTTCTAGTTATAAATGCATGCTTTAGTCCCCCGTGTATCAGGGTAGTGTGAACATACAACTGTTTGTGGTATGGGGGTGTAATACTAGTAATTTTAGGTTGAGTGTAAAACAAGTTCTTGCAACTCAGCACCTTTTTTCCTGACATAGCTATCACCACAAGGGTATGAGAGGCAAACCAGTTTTCCTATTGCTGAGTGAAAAGGAGTTACTCACTAAGTTACTGATACAATTTCTATTTTGGCATTGGTGTGATTACACATTATCTTCAACTTGTAAATAGTAAGGTTATTAGAATAGGGAATGTATCCGGTCTAAAGCCCATGTGATGTTCATTAAGCTATTATTATGCACATGCTAAGCAAAAGTGGTGAGTAAGGTGATATTAATCTGGTAGGGACATTTGCCACTTGAGGTAGTAAATGATCCAGGTAGGAGACATTTGTTAGTCTAGGGTTATGTGATAATTGCCAGGATCAATAGATGAATGGTATAGACTCGTGCAATCCAGTAGTCATGGCGGAGTTATATGTAATTAGTTCATAGCAGTTGCCAATTAATGGCTCGTTACCACATGTCATGAGACATTTTGTTATTCTTCGTTTATTGTTGTCTCGATAAAATATCTTCTTTAAATTCATGTTGTTAGTTAAACCACCTGTGCATATGAACAGTACATAATTATATGTTATATTAATATTATAAACTGTTAAGAGTGCTTTTCTGCAAGCTTCATACAGGCCTTGAATGTGGTTTCAACATTGAATAGTACTTGAATTTAGTGCCACCTTGAAAAAATGCCAAATTGGTACTTGAATTAAACTGAACATTTTTGAATTCAGGCCAACAGCCTTAAATATCCTAAAAAGCCTATTGGTGTTGTCAGATGGCACATTTATTATCTGTGTTAAATTGAAAAGCACCTTTAAAAAATAATAAAGTACATATTAAAATGTATGAGTGTGAATGTCACTGTTATTTGATAATTGAGCTCGTTCGGGTATGACAAGAAATAGAGTATAAAGTGGCAGTGAATTATTACATTTTCGTACTTTTTAACCATGGTGAATGTTTGGAAAAACACCTTGAAAATGCTTATTCTACCTTGAATAGTCCTTAAATTTTGGTGTGAGAATTTTGTATGAACCATGTTCTGTTACTATTGCTCCTACTATCATATTGCTTGCAAGTTCCATCATTTAGGACCTTGAACATGGTTCCACACAGTCCATTATGTGTTGGTTGTACAACTCCATTGACTAATTTATAAGAAGTGACAAGTTGGCATCTATTTCTGGCTATTAGTTCATGGTTTGCTGGTAGATTCAATTTAGGGCTTGCCTTTACAATTTGATACAGTAGATCAATTGGATTAGTTTAGTACACAGTTTTGTGGTATATCTACAAGGGTTAGTTTTTATAGAACTTCAACTTGTGCTGTAATGTAACATCTACTATGTTTTCATAACCATCCTTTGTCAGTTGCATTTGCTGTAGACTTGCAAAGATCAAGGTTGCTGTGTCCTGTTAATTAAGTGGCTACCAAAAAGGTCTTCCATACTGGCAAAAACTTGGATATTGTATGGATATCATTGTGCTGATATTAGCTCTCTTTAAGGTAATTGGCTATCCAGTGTGTCATTAGAAGCGAGGGGAAGTAACTTATTATCATGTGCTGGTACGAAAATTTGTAGACCCGTTGGGGCCCATATTATTTATATGTTGATCTGCGCTCACTTGACAAAAGGTTGTTTCGCAGTAATGGCATACATTTAACAATTTATCAGAAAAATACAAGATGCAAGTGGTTAAGTTTTGTACACGGTCCTGTATTGTGGTATTGTAAAACCACCTGTCTGTCAATTTACTTTGCCAAGCAAATATCAAGTAAACTATGAATATGACTATATTTTGCAGCATTTAAGCGGCTGCTGTTTTGCATTAAGCAGCAATGAATTTTTGGTGCAACCTTGAGGGTGGTATAGTGTACAGCTACTAAGCCATAGAAAGTCAAACGAATTACAAACTGGACTGTTGCTATATAGAATGCATTAGTTATTTAATAATCAAGCAGTTGTTGTTTTGCTCTCGGCTACCCATGTTTAAGTACAACCGTTACGATGACTGATTATATGCTAATGAATTTGATTGAGTTGAGTTGGATTGAATTTATTGGATTTGAGTGTATTGAAATGAGTTGAATTGAATGGAATTGAGTTAAGTTGAATTGAGTTAAGTTGGATTGAACGGAATTGATTGGATTTGAGTGTATTGAAATGAGTTGAATTGAACGGAATTGAGTTAAGTTGAACTGAATTGAGTTGGATTGAATTGAATTGATTGGATTTGAGTGTATTGAACTGAGTTGAATTAAATGGAATTGAGTTAAGTTGAACTGAATCGGATTGGGTTGAATTGAATTGAACTATTGTATAGAAATAAGCCGTTGATATTTTGCTCACGGCACTCGGCAATGTTTGGCTTTGTTGCACGGCGGATTTCGCTGGCCCCACCATTCGTGGCGGTGGTCCCTGCACACCGGTCCATGGCGTACCTGGACCGTTGTGTAGGGTCCATATGGCAGACAGCTTAATCCATTTATTATATATATAAATAAAATAAGGTGAGCCCAACACCTGTTACCCAGAGTTGGCTCAAATACTAATTCTATCTGTTCATTGTGAACATCTTGATTTATTAAAGTTGTTGTTGTTAGGGCTAGCCCTTTGTATTGTCGGCAGCCCGAATTTGTAAGCCGTGGCCAAACATTGCCAAACTTAACATTAAATTTATCTTAATCAGTCATCTAGTTTGTTAGTATATTTGGAGCTTTGTAGCTGTACACATTGGTCACTCTTTGTCCGCCTTCAATAAATAATGGCAACTATCACTTCAGGATAGGTGATTTTATTTTGAGGCGGCCAAACATTTATTGTCTTGAACCTAAACATTTAAGGGTTTTAACCTTTAGTGATTTTCACATTGCGTAAGTTACATGCGCACCGCTTTCCTTTCTTAAAATAAAAATGAGAGACTGGTCTTTCATTTCTTTAATACCCACCCTCCGCACCCTTATTAACTGATAGAGTACATGTGTTCATTATGGCGAATTTCACACATGCATGTTTTATTGATATATCATTTTCTTGGTTGTTATTGAAAAAATATACTTTGCTGGTTTATTGATATATTTCAGGTACTTGTATGACCGTTGTAGATCTTCGTCGTAGAACCCTTCGTCACGGACTATAAATTATAAATATTGTGTGGGGTCTAAAACCCAGATTGTTAATAGTATTGACTATCTAACTTTCGTCACTGCATGTTTTTGTGGGGTCTCAAACCCATTTTGACATTAATTGTGATAACATGTTTTAAATGCACATTTTGTATTAGTTGTTTGTTACACTTGGTTGCAGACAGCTTAATCCATTTATTATATATATAAATAAAATAAGGTGAGCCCAACACCTGTTACCCAGAGTTGGCTCAAATACTAATTCTATCTGTTCATTGTGAACATCTTGATTTATTAAAGTTGTTGTTAGGGCTAGCCCTTTGTATTGTCGGCAGCCCGAATTTGTAAGCCGTGGCCAAACATTGCCAAACTTAACATTAAATTTATCTTAATCAGTCATCTAGTTTGTTAGTATATTTGGAGCTTTGTAGCTGTACACATTGGTCACTCTTTGTCCGCCTTCAATAAATAATAGCTCAACTTCATAAAACATAAACAACTGCAACATAAACTTATACAACAAATTCAACATTGCCCAACACCCAATAAAAAAGTTGTTATTTGTTTTAAACCAACACCTAGTTACAACAACACGAAAAAAACATCGTTTTACATATCATAATACAGTTACATCTTCACTAATATTGATAATGAAAGTAATTTCTATTTTTGTAGTACATATACTAGCATTTTATCGCAAAATCCTCAAATTCAAAATTTAAATCTTTGCTAATTTGCCACAACCAATAACACAACCAACCGAAAACATGCAAAGATACTTAATATATGGCATCGACAATGACTTCTTCGGATTCCAGTTGAACTTTGGCGTCGATCAGTATCTTATTTACTACCCGTTGTACTATTTCCACAATCATCGTATAGCTGTTGACACATCATTTCCACTTCTCTACGCTGAAACTCATTGAATAGCCATCCAGCGTCGACGTGCAATAGTTTGCCATGGTTGAAATGATTAAATATAACATAACATAACATAAAGTTTATTAACATAGAACTACATTTTCATAGTCATACACAAATTATGTACATACAAATTAAGCATAACACGAGGAAAAATTTGAATCATTTAACTGAGAAGTTGGTAGTTGTTATACGAGTGTAGATAAGCTGTAATAGGAGACTGTATGATTTTAACAATAAAATAAAAATAAAATGTAGCACCATACATATACGTAATATAATGAGAGAAAAAGAAGAATATAATTAACGTATGGATTTTAACAAATGTGTTTTGTTTTCATAGTATGTGTATAATATTCATCATGTATTTCGTGAATATTTTATTTGGTCATTGTTGTTACATAAAATTAATATTTTGTATTGATAGGAAAATCTTAAGTCTGATTTCTTAGGTCAAATGCGTTATAAACAAACTTGGATAAAATGATTAGTAATCGCGTTGTTGATGTTGACATTAATGATTCGAACTTCCTAAGAGTTGGCCAATGACAGTAGTATCTTGGTAAAAGTGAAGTTCTTAGTACATGATATTTCGGACAGACAAGGAGAAAATGATATTCACTTTCTATAACATTCATTGTACATTGTTGACAGATTCGTTCATTTCGGGGTATATTACTATGTCTACCAGTTTCTATCGCGAGAGTATGAGACGACAGTCGAAATTTTGTGAGACTTATTCTATATTTGTTTATATTTGTACAATTCAGATATTCTTCCATTTTAAAGTCATATTTATAATTACAATAAAAGTCTAATCTACTTGAATTAATTATGTTACTGTACCATGTTTGTTGGTATGTATCAACCAGTCGCTGTATTATTACGTTTATATAATTTAAAGGTAAAGTATCTTGATTTATCCAAATATTGGTCATTCCTATTTCATTAAGTATTTGTTTGACATGTGACGCCCAGTTTGTGCCATTATATTGTAAGTTGTTGTTCGCATCTTCGCGTAGGAGGTTGTAGATTATTTTAATAAGAGAATCGTCACTTGATTTTAGAATTTTGATCCAATATTTCATTAAGGTGATCTTTCTTTTAACCGCCATTGGGAATCTTCCTAAATATAATACCCATGTTAACTTGACGGAGTATCAAATTATTTCCAATTGAACGGTGAAGTAATCCCCATATACTCGTTGAGATATATTTGATGTACTATTATTCGATATTCGGATAATTCCTGGATCTATCTGGATCTGTCGTAATACACCGAGCCATCCGTGAAGTTTTAGACTTCTACCCGGAATGATGCCCTGTGCAATCGAGCTTGAAGTATAGTTTCCTCTTGAAGCACACATCTTTTGGTATTCATACACTTGAATACTGGACTTTGGATTGTTGATAGTCTCCCATCGTTTGGAGTATTACACCATATATGACATGGCTTTGTAATTGTATTGCTCCTGCAGACAATTCTCAAAAGGTATTTTTGATTTCATCTCCCATCCGTCTTATTCCTCGAAACGATGTGTTTTCACCGTTGGTCTGGACAGGTATATAGTGGTATGAATGCTAGTTTCCTATTGCTTGATCGAGTTTTTTTAATATAATACACATATTTATTTTAACAAAATAAAATTGCCAAGGTACCCAGTGCGACAATGGTGATCATTATAACTACTCATAATGGAAATTCATGTGACACCTCATGTACTTCTATCAAAGTAACTATTTTGATTTATTTATTAGTTTATTCATTGGAAAGTTTCAGTTCCTTCTTATGCTTTGATACGCTTAAAATTAACTTACTACAATTGTGCTTGTACTTGAGTTCTCAAACTAATAGCCTAACGTTATATAACCATTGAATGTCCTACAGTTAATGTCTAACTTAATGAATTGCATTATTGATTATTTTGTGTACATGACGTAATATAAGTGAAGTGTAACTTTAATACTGAATCTAAAAATATCGGTTGATAACCATTACAACATAATCGACTCTCCGTATCTATAACAATATTGATATAATCGGATAATTCAGTCGTTTTATTGAATAACAAATATTGTTGCTGATTGCCTAACATGCTAATGACTTTTACTGGTTTCATCATATCCAATTACTGTATTCATAACATATGTATATAGTCAATGTTTCTACGCATAATTTCGTTTTTATTATACTTTTCATAAAAATATCTTAAAACAATATTTACAACATAAACCGATTATCCCTACTATAATCTTATTGCTATTATCTGATATGATACCAGTCGTTTTATGAATAAAATCATAATTACATATATGCCTTACGGGCTATCGACTTATTGTAACAATATCGTTAAAAATAACAATATAACAAAGACTCAAAATTAACCGATCTTCCTCAACTAACGATCTTCCTAAACTTCTGATATTATAGACAGTCCTTACAATAATCTTATTGCTATCCGCTATATGACTAGTCGTTTTATGAAAAAAATCATAATAATTTATATGCCTTCTGATTTCCTTAAAAATACCGACTATCGACTTATCGTAACAACATCGTTAACAATAACAATACAACAAAGGCTCCCAAATAACCGATCTTCCTTAACTATACTCTGATATTATAGACAGCCGTTTAAAAATACATTCATATGCCTTCTGATTTCTAATAAATACTGGCCTTCGACTTCTTATATAATATGTCTCTACTACATTTGTACTAATTATGTTCTCATAACACTTATGACAACACAACAAAAATACATACCGACCCTCGTATCTAAACTCCAATATTATAATAATCGTTTATATTGAATAAAACTTATTCATATGCAACTTATTTGCTTTCGACCTCTATTTATAATACTTAATATCTCGACAATATACTCAAAAATTCTTACAAATAATTATGTTCGCATAATATCTATTTGTAGAAATAACGTCAAAACAATACTACACACCCACTCTCCTTAATGAATAATCATATCAACATTATTGACTATTACAACATGTTATACTCACTATTTATAAGTCTATACATTTGATACATTAATTACATTTAAATTGTTATATAATATCACCACTGCATGAATATTTACAATTTGCAACGTGATGTCTATGCAAGTTAATTTATTGACAACTTGACAATTTACTATTTACAATTACACATTTACTTAAATACATGAACGATTTCTTGACATTTTGACATTTTCAATTTTTCTGCTTAAATTTTCTTAACTTATATTCATTTATTAGCCTAATGTAGTCTAAATAAATAACGTATCACATTTTCTATCCATTTAATCCATGACCGGTTACATTATCCTGCATTTCCAAAAACCTATTGATTTCTGTTTTAAAAACATCCCAGGTACATGCAGGATTTTCTTTCAAATATTTCTGTATAAAATCGGACACCGGTAGCAGTCTGGTATGAAACCAGTTTTTTCTTTCATCATTTAAACCCGCCAAAACTGCGTATTTCTCTATCGATTTACCCATAATTTGAACTCCTTAGAATTGCCATTAAATTTAGGGACTAGTTGCCCAATGCACTGAGTTCCAACAGCATTTGAAACTTTTCCTAACTGCGCTGACAAATTTTCGAAAATACGCTGAATATCAGCATCGGTCATTATTCGAAAATAGATTTAATACTCGACAACAAGCAAATAGAAATTTACAAACATTCACTCACCTCTCTCCTGATCGTATAAGGTTCGTACTCGCGTGTGATGGTCACGATTACCAAAAATACTCTTGTAGCGTAATATGGCTAAGACTCAAAGACACCTTTTCAGTTCTACAGTTTATTCAGTGTTCAGTGGTACATACAAGTCATAACTCCGAGCCTCACTCGACGCTCAAATTTCAACTAATTCATAGTCATACAACATCTCATTTATATAGGCAAAATACACCAGGAAATTTTCCAGACATATTCGGTGCAAGTAATGATTAGGTTTCAATATATTATGAACAAGAAGACCATAGGCCACACTAACTTGTCTAAATATCATATTTAACATTGACCAACTACAAAATTGTCAAGTTAAGCTTACATAACTCATGGTAGCGTATGAGTTATGTTATAATTTTAATGCAATAACAGCATGACAACAATATCACTGGTCCAA
Organism: Spisula solida; assembly: GCA_947247005.1. NCBI lineage: Eukaryota > Metazoa > Mollusca > Bivalvia > Venerida > Mactridae > Spisula > Spisula solida. Next base: position 39,499,877 of record OX365951.1, read on the forward strand.
TATTACACTCGTCAGAAACGAAGGAAATTTGTCGCGGAAATAAATGTATAATTACGTTACTGAAAACTCCTAGAATTCTCAGGCGACCATTTGATGAATATAGAACATATATATAACACCGTTAAGCGTCCCTGGGAGACGGAAAACTATACGCTAATTTCTTTACTCGATATAGAGGATACAATATAAGACGTATGCGAAAATTTTGTGTTCATACATATCTAATTGAATAAATTGGATGTACGTCTTATATATACTACAATCTAATATTCACCCGTCTATATTTGAGAAATACCATTTCCACGTACTTACAAAACAGGTTCCCACTTGTATCGTAAATCTGCTATTTTAGGTAGTTAATAAAACCACTCGCTTGTACAATTTGTACAAATATTTGTAATAATATTTTCTGTACTATCGTAGTGGGACAACTCTCTGACGTCATTGGTGTTATTTAGATATTAATGTTGCTAGCTTTGCCACGTGCTAGCGTACGTTGTTATTTATGTTTGGCTATAAATAGAACGAAATGAGTGTAAATTTGAAACAGTTATATTAATAATTGATACTCGAGCACCGTTGGTAACGCAGAGGAAAATAACACGACAATAACAACAATGAATAACTGTTGCTAGTCGATTGTTCATGATTTTAAAACTGCTTGCGGTCACTCAGGTAAACAAATTATTTTTAAAAAAATTATTGTTTCACCAGTTAGATTCGTAATTAAAGATTAGTAAAATTTGGTAAAATTTGATAAGTCACCATTTTTAATTACAGTCACGAAAATTCCCTGATTTGGTTTTGATGTCTTTAAATAAATAGATGACCCTGTTTTCATAACATACAAGTATAAAAAAGATAATAACAAATCGGACAGGGACGGCAACATGTAACTGTTTCATTAATTAAGAGTAAAAGAAAATAGCTTTTTACTCTACATCAATGATATAGTTACCTTTGGGGAAGGAAGCAATCGACAGTTACAACAGAACGCTGCTTACTAACATAACTATAGCTGTTACCAGAATTACATTCGCGTTACTGGAAATTGGCACAAACAAATTTATACACATCAGCGAAAGAAATAAAAAGCAAAAAGGTCATATTGCGGTTTAATAAGCCGCTCGCATTGATGCGCATGATCTTCCTGCATTGGTTGCTGTATTTTTACATCTAACTAGAAATTACGGTTTAATCAGTAAGTGGTATATTCCTACTAAATCATCTATTTGGGGATCATTTTCTGATGAAATAACATTTCTGATAACAGTAATGAATGCTACGTCTGGAATCTTGATTCAGAAATCGCAGATAATATTGTTTATGTTGGAATAGCAGTATCTTGTTCATTACTGGCGTGATAGTTCTAGATTTTCATCGCAACTCTATAAATTTCTTATCTATAAAAAGCTATTGTTTTTTACTCCATTATAGTCAATTATTCCACGCAATGCTTGTTAAAAAAATTATAAACAGATCTCCCGATTATTTTTCCGCTTTTGTTCTTCATTTTCCCAGCATGCATCTGCAATATCTCTTCAATTGTTTAATGGTTGAGTTCTTATCAGTAATGCGTAATATCACGTGACAATATGATGTCACAACAATTGGATGCAAAACATACCATCGAAATTGCATAAAAACTGAGCGCACGTACAGCATGCATAATAAACCGTAGATTATCAAGAAAAAAACATGTTGTTATCTTCATTTTTTGAAGGCTAGCATAAACCTTCTGGCAAATTTTACTAACGAAATATGTTTTTGTTTGTGCCACAATCATGTTATGTAGGGAAATGTGTCATCCAGATTGTGTGTAACACTCAGCCTTACTATGTTGGTGCATCCCCCCGTGTTAGGATTATGTGACTGAGTATTCTCCGTATGACTGAAATAGTGTTGCCCATGCAGAAAGACATTAAAATTAAAATAAATCCGCACCATGACCAAACCAATCTGTCATTTGAACTGTCCATACTACGCTAAAACAAGAGAGGCGGAAATGAAGCCTTACAGGTGACAACGTTAATATGTCGATGTCTTAGATCTAGCCCGCACTTATATGCTACCGAGGTCGAAACTCCATCTACCAGACTACCCGGGTCAGTAAATATATCAATGTTCCACCGCCTTGCTAGTTTATATGTAGCAATTAGTTATAGTGTACCACTTTCTATGACCGACTTACTAGTCTGGGTCCCACTGAGCATTTTTACCTCAACGATGTACTCCCGATGAAAATAAATGAGCTTCGGGATTTAATCTCCGAATACTCGCTGATATTTATCGGGGATGATTCGAGGGATACCTCCCGGTGTGTTCCCGACGTTTTACGGGGTTTTTATTTTTGGAATGTGACGAATAACATATACGTCTCATTTGTAACATTCCAAAAATAAAGACCCGTATCGTTACCGTTATTTTAAAACGTGCTGAATAATGTCTATATACGGACACTCTATGAGATACATTTGTTACGTAGTATCTCTTTTGTCTGTCTCAGAAACTCGATTATGAGTTTTAAAAGCGAAAAGCAAATAATTGTCTCTCTGAATTCGGCTTCAGTTTACTATAAAGGTCAATACAATTATCTCTTGTAGACGTTCCAGAATGTCACTGGGTCGAGAATGATCATAGACACTTATCATAAAATCAAACCAAAACAAGATTCCCGCACCAAACTTCACTAAAACAATCAACACTGCACTGACATAGAATACATAATTAACATTCTAGATAGTGAAAAACGTGCATTATGTTGATAATTTTAAAATCAAGCGGCCTAGGTCATGCGATCACAACGTTCGCAACGTATCCTAGGTTATAATAAAATTTGGTATCATAGTAAACTCACAGGTAATTGTATCATTGAAGAAGATTTTTTACAGAAATTCATATATAGTTTAGATATATAAATTGTACCCAAAAAATGTTTTCAAATGTTTTAAAATTAATTTTCAATGATACAGCTACCTGTGAGTAAACTTGGATGCATTGCCAATCCATTGCGCGTCTTATAGCTCCGAGTGTATTGCAATGACGTAGTGAAGGTAACATGGAAAACGCGTTTTGTCGTTCTTCTGTGGAACAAAGCATACATAATTAGTATTGACACGACAGGTGAGCACTTGGTACCATTCGACGCATGCTATAAGTTAAATGATCATATGCACAGAAAACGTAAAAGTGCGTTAATTAAAATAATGAAAGTGATTATGACCCAGTAGCTTTCGAAGTTTATAGGTAATGTTCACCGTGCTTGAAATACTTGTTAATCGAAAGCCCAAAATTAAATCTAGCTAAATTTTTAATAAAGTTATGATAATTGATTGAAAAAATATATTATCTAGTCGGGTAGCCAGACTTACCGTTATAGCAATGTTGTAGACCAATACACTAAAATGTGTGGTAGTTACCATGTATCCTACAGCATGTGTTGTATTACATGCTCGATTCTATTAGACATGACACATGGATACTAACAAGCCTTGTAACACGCACGTGCGTACTCCCGCGTATTCCGTGTAACCCGTGCTAAGTTCACATGTCTAACAAACAGGTTTATTTATACAACAAATGGATACACACTATCAGTTTTATTTCAATTACTAAGTGGTTACTATACTTACTTATCCTCTCAACGTAAGTGTAGAATTACCAGTACTTCAATTAAAAATTCGATTCGACTTTCTAACTAACTAAACGAAGACAATGTCAAACTTATTACACTCGTCGGTACATGGGTACCAGTATTGGCAAACTTATCACGTCTTCAGAGATCCAATACATGTGTCCCGCTCTGTCAGACTTTCAAATAAACGCTTCCCAGTCAAAGCTCTGACCAGGCTGTCTGATTTATGGCGAAATGATTAACGCGAATAAATGTCGGAAGTTATAAAAAGTGCTTAATTCTGGTACTCTGGTACTGCTGGTTCCCAATCAAAGGGTTTCATTATCAGTTTATACAAAGTGTAGTGAGGGAGATATGAGATAACAGCAGATGTTTTCTTGTCAAAATGAGCACAGGAAATCTTCTATCAAACTACTGTAAATACAAATTTCAAATATCTGATTAATTGTGTCTTCAATATACAAACCACCAGATTGGTGTTATATGTGTAGATGTGAGTTTATCAGCAAGAATTAACGGAAAATCATCGCATGATTCGAATTTCTAGGATATATACAACTATCATATTGAACGCCTTGGAAGAGTTTGAGTGCTAAACTGTATTTAAGATACGCATCAGTGTCGCCATGTTATGAACTGTACGGAATTAAACAAAAAAGCTGAAAACTTGTTTTAAGTTTGGTGATATGTGAACCTTGAAAACAATTGAATATAGTTAAAACAATCTATATAACATAATGAAAAAGATAAAATTACTGAAGTTATCTTTTAATAAGAAGCACGCTGTGTATTTCACTAACCAAGAAATACAAGGTGCTCTTACTCTAGAAACCGAACAAGACATGAAAGTTACAGGTAAGTTATGTAATATTATGTTCTCACTAATTGACACACTTAACAAACTTCTAGTTACTGTAGATAATAACGCCGCATGCACCACTTACAACTGATACTTATCGTGTGAAATGATCAACGTAAAAACAAGCATTCTTTATGTACAGCAATGATGCTTTATTACTGACAAACGTTTCGTCGTTGACTTGATAAAACTTCGAGTCTCAGATTATTATACTCAACGAGTTTTAAAACGTGACATTTGTATTGGTATATTTTACTGAAAACTATCTCAGAAATGGGCTAAAGGTATTCGAACGTGGGGTTCAACAATGGGTGTATGTTGATTTTTAAGAGGAAAACACAATCATTTCTTATATTTGCATGAAATCATATCGTCATTTTGCCACCAGGATGATATAAATTGTATTGTACAATTAAAGATACCTCTCAAAATAATGAAAGTCCCACTTTTTACCAATTGGTAATTGATAACTAGGATCAATTAAAGATGACTTCATTGTTTGTGGGCTCAATTGGTTATAAGCAGTATTTCACCAGAAATTCCATAATATTGTGTAGAATGAAGTAAATTTATCTAAAAAATACACATATATGAGTTGGAAATAGTAACTTCCTGATATGTTTTCCATGACGACACTCGTTAGTATATATGTGTTTCATTTTCGAATTTAATTATTTTGTAAAGTTTGTAGAAAGGTTCTAGCATCTATTTATTGTCTTTTACCTAAGCATGAAGTTCTTGGATAGTTATTACAACTTCAGGCACAGCATGCATGCAAAGTAGTGTAAGGTGTAAAGTTTTGAGACGGTTTTCATGATCACCTTCCATATTTCAGCAGTGTTTTATTCCATAACTAGACGGTGAAAGTTTTCAATATTTTTATATATGTTTGCCAAAATAGTGTACATGATTTTAATGTTATAACTATCTAGATAACTCCTAGACATAATCACAAAATTTACTTAAAGCATGTGCACCCTTATATTATTTTGTCAGAAAAACAACATTTTAGGGGGGGGGGAGATTTTCGCAATTAAATTTTGTTTGTTTCATAGATATACCACAAACTTACCATTTTGTTTAGTATAATGTCTGTTCAATTGTTTTAATCAACAAATCAATTGAAAATGAAAAATTGAACGTGTATTTTGTTTCTTTCCCAAAGCTTGGTACGCTAAACGTAAAGGCCTACTTTGGCCGCATTCCGACCAATACAAAATCGTGATTATTTTCCTTAACTGGCGGTGAAATATCTCCAAATTTTTAAAACAAGTGTCAAATATGATTAATATTAAAATGAGATAATGATTGAATACATTTTCAAAAGTGTCCATTAGTGTGTGAAATTCTTAAGTTAAATACGAAGAAACACCATTACTTTATTTAGTCAAAATACTTTTGAAATAATTTGATACGACAATTTTTTATTTTGTGAACTTATGCCTTATCAATGTGATACGTCCCTCCGATTTTAGGAACTAGTACACTTATGAAGGTATTAATTTGACTTTCAAGACCACGTATAATAATAGCAATAAATATATTGTTTTGCATTGTACATGTCAACTTACCAAATAATCGCGTTTTTAAAATCGTTTACAATAGTATCAAGAAAATGTATGTGATAATGTTGATATGTACATGTATATATATTGTATCATGTGATATTGCATTGTACCATTGATTGCTTATAGCACTAGTTGTTATAATTTAATCTAACAATTTTATCTAAAGCACGTTCCTAACAAACGTAAAATTAATCATTCGCTGTACGTATATGATAAATAAGGGTAGCAAGGTACAAAAAGAGATTGAGTGGTCGCAACATGTCTAAACCGACTGGAAATGTGATTTTATGACAGACAATATAGAAATGATATTACTTAGACGTATTGAAAGCGTCTGCCTGCCGTGATGACATCGTACGGATGTTTCGGCATCTTAACACGTCTTAACATTGCGATTTTTCTGAATGGTTATGTAATAAAACATATTAGTGTGCGATCACACCAAGTATGGATATTTTTTAAAAGAATCCCCTAAATTTTAGAGGATGGTTCTTTTGTATTTATAATTTCAGAGGAATATAAAGTAGCAAATGCAGCAAAATCTATAGCGTGTACGATTCTTTAAGTCTCAAACAAAAACTGGATACAACACAATGCCAATTTATACTTTTTTTAAATTAAATTTCAACTGAATGATAGTTTTAATGTGTGGATAATTTTGCAGGAAACAAATTATAATTTGTTGGACTTTTAAAGTATTTAGGACTTATCTAAACAAAGTTTCGGACACGAGAACGATGTTTTAAGTTTTTAAACCATTTTCACAGCATTTGAGTCATAAACGACGACCAATGTACATACCAGGTTTCCTAAATTTCACTCATGATTGTAGGTAGTCTGTCTGTACCCTATGTTTAATTAAATTTTACTTAATTTAATTAATTCAGCCTACTCTTTTTTCCTGAAATGAATTCCCTTTGCACCCTAAAACATAGATAATCAAGCCCAAAATAAAATCTAGCTAAAATTGAATATGAAATTATGATAATTGTTTGAGAAAAATATATTATCTAGTCGGGTAGCCAGACTAGATTGTAGGCGGTGACGGTAATTGGTACCAATCTATCTACCACATGCTCTTTATCTGTAGCTGTAACACACACCTGAATAACTAGACGTTCATAAAGTACACGTCGCCGTGCACGCTCTGTTACGCCAACTCCCTAGTAACCAGTACGAACTTGCTCTTCAATTTAAGCGTTTGTATTTGGAAATAATTACATTTTGGCGGGATATTTTGTGGCGACGTCGCGTAAACAAACGTAACGTCGCGAAACTAAACGTGACGTCATAACAGTTTTTGTTATGAGCGTCGACTTCCGGGATCTGCAAATACCAAGAAAACATGGATAATGCGGGTTTGTTTTAATTTGTTATTTAGATCTTATAGAAAATTAATTAGTAGTTACAAATAAAATGGGAATTGCAGTTCATAAGACGCTATAAAATCGTTTATTTTCGTCGGTGAGGCCCTGAAATGAGCATACGTAAAACTGGACGTTAACAGCGCGTTCTCGCGTGAATCTTTATGTTTACGCATGGTTTTCGTCCCGTTAACGTATGGGCAAAATCACCGTTTTTATGCTATAATGATAGTTTTAATGTGTGGATAATTTTGCAGGAATCAATTATAATGTGTTGGACTTTTAAAGTATTTAGGACTTATCTAAACAAAGTTTCGGACACTAGTACGATGTTTTAAGTTTAAAGCCATGTTAACAGCATTTCAGTCATAAACGAATACCAATGGACATACCAGGTTTTCTAGATTTCACTCATGATTGTAGGTAGTCTGTCTATACATACCCTATGTTTAATTAAAGGAGACAACTCTTCAGTCAACTCTTTTTTCCTGAAATGAATTCCCTTTGCACCATCAAACATAGATAATCAAGCCCAAAATAAAATCTAGCTAAAATTGAATATGAAATTATGATTATTGTTTGAGAAAAATATATTATCTAGTCGGGTAGCTAGATTAGATTGTAGGAGGTGTCGGAAATTGGTATCAATCTATCTACCACATGCTCCTTATCTGTAGCTGTAACACACACCTGGATAACTAGACGTTCATGCACGTTCTGTTACGCAAACTTCCTAGTAACAAGTACGGACCAACTCTTCTGTAAGCAACTGGCTGCGTCTGCATATGTAAGAGACTACAGACCAGTCCAAATCATAAACCAAACCCTAATAATTAACCAAATAATCTGAACGTTATGATGGCACAGTATAATATTTTACCAACTGAGCACCCCTGCTCGATTGGATCCGTTTGAAAGATAATACAAAAACAACAATGAGTTAACAAGTTGGTTGTCGATTTAAGATTTTAAGGAGTTATGAACATATTTTATCTGACGATCGAGTTCCCCACGAAACAACTAGGTATCGTGAACCTCCTTAAGGAGCACTAGTATATAGGGCAAGTGCTCTACCTCTAAACAGAAAGGTGTTGTAATTATACTTTCTGACTTTCTCCTTGTATTGGTAATATGTCAGTAATACTTCTGTATGAGGACAATATAGAGAGCTAGACGTGTAGCGAAACAAGTAAGTTTATCTTATTTTGGTATAAGAAAGTCGTACTGAGCAAATAACCCATAAATTGTCTCAGTCCACAATTAGCGACATGTTTAGAAATACTGGGAATACAATTAGAAATATTGGCACTATTTCTAAAAACAAATTATTCTGTGTCTGTTGTGTTTAAGGAGAAGGGGAACACCTGTACTCTAGATGGGGGAACCCGATTGCCTTCGTATGTCTTCAAGTGCAAACGTGTTTGCTTTCAAATAAGATACGCTACTTATGTTTTAACTTATCGAGTCTTCTGAACCGTATCTAGAATTTGACATTGCACTTTCAAAGTAGAAAAAAAGCGTTGAAACGTGGTCAACTCACAAAACTTGCAGGTGTGGTTATTTATGTCTATGTTGTACTTTAGAATTGACCAGGGTCATTCAACCATTTTATAGCTAAAACTAGGTCGTTCAACCTTTTTAATAGCTGAAACCGTGTCATTTAACCAGTTTTAAAGCTGTAACTATGTCTTTTAGCGTCTTTAAAGCTTTCAGTTTTTACTCATATGTACGTTCATTTCATCCACTCATGAACCTTTCACCTTACGAATTGATGTTTGCATCAGTGGACCAATGAAATGATCTTCCTTTAAATATCAATCACGTTTGCTTCAACGTCCGACAAGCAACGTCCGCGTGGCTTTCTCTTTCCAGTTGTCCATAAAGGTATTCTTAGAACTGAAAATCTCGTAGGTGATTCAGTTGTTGAATACCGAGATCCCGTATGTGACGCTTCACAGAACCAGTAGATCTAGTGTTTCTTTAAGCGGGACGTCTTCTGTATCGTATTGATTCACTATACCTGCTACATTCTAAAATGACTAACGTTCTTTTGGAGTGTTGTCCATATTTGACTTTAATATAAAACGTCATCTAGTACCGAATTGTAGCTCACACCATGTTGTTTAAAATTTGTTTTTAAATATTCACATTTGTTACCAGTAAAGTTGATTCACCCAAAAAGGGTACGTATATATAAGCAATGCCAATATAAGTTAAATAAGTAATTTCTCTAACTAACTGAATACGTGGCGCAATTGATACGGCGATGTCTTATGAGTCTTACTTTTCTAAGTTCGATCCTTGGTATGGTCTCTTTTTATATATATTTTTTAAAATCGCTTATTCAAGTAATATTACACAAGGAAATTATATATGCATTTCCTGCCTCGTGCAATTATATGATGACTTCAACTAGTTAAAAGCTCCTCTTGCCGGGACGTGATTTTCGTAGCATTTGTTAACTTCCTCAATTTCTGTATACGAATTCACGGTAAAAATTAATGTCTTAATTACCAAGCCTCCTCGCCGTATGGCCGATCTAAATATCGCGATATATATAATGCACTTATCAAACGAGCGTTGAAGTTTAAGTATTGAAATCAGTAAAAAATAAAATATTACTGTGTCCGAGGAAAGATATGAAAAAAGAACAGCGAAACATGAAAAAGGCAATTAATTTTTTTAAAAAAGTGGCTTTTGAACAATGCCTTTAAATTCTTGACGAAAAAGAAATTAAAAAAATGCAGTTATCAGGACTTGAACCGGATGTCTCTACCGATTGGGCCAGCGATACTGTCAATAACAAGTCATGCAAAAATATAATATCAACCCATTTGAAAGGCATCCCAACCAGTTATATTCACACACTATGACTAAATAGTGTATTCTTCCGTCACGGCTCAAAACTCGTGGTTTATCTATAACCGTGCAGTGTTTATTATTGTCATTTTCATTGTAAACAGAACACAGATAATGTGGGCGGCTAATTGAGGATTAAAAGTCATACACGTACAAATGTTTCTTTGTCTATACGTAGACTGATATAGCAGTTTCTTCTCACCTTCTAAAAGTTCTCAGTGTTTCTAAATCCTAATCGTTGTATTGTTAATTACAAATCCAGCTATCAGATAATGTCAAATGTTTCAACGAAGAACTCGTTTCCGATTTTCCAGTGGATGTCCTCCATACAATTGTTTATGTCTTCTTTCAAATGGAATAAATCGTTTTTTCTTGATTTATTGTATAACGACTATACGTACGTATAAACGTCTCGAAGTCTTTTGTGAAACTTGGTATTAAATAACGGAATTTGATAAAACTATACCAGTTATCGGTCAGAAGCTTTTTGGATGTCGCGTGATCAATTATATAGTTTTCTCGAACAATCGTCAAGTTATACAGTAAATCTGACGTTAAGTTACATCTTCGATAATGAACTATGATAGGTGTCCCTGAAACTCTCAATACGTATTTTGTTTTACATCTAATCTTGCGTGCACGTTTTTCGTAAATTAATAGACAAAATTATCTTTTACGAACTACTACGGAAAAAGTTTTACTTGTTAGAGACTAGCTGCACGATAATAAGCATCTCTACTCTAGTAGGGAACACAATGATGAGACGGGAATGCTAAGCACAACATAACACAAACAGCTAATGTTGCAATTTTAATTCCATAACAGCAGGACAGCAATATCACTGGTCCAATATTACACTCGTGAGAAACGAAGGAAATTTGTCGCGGAAATAAATGTATAATTACGTTACAGAATACTCCTAGAATTCTCAGGCGACCATTTGATGAATATAGAACATATATATAACGCCGTTCAGCCTCTCTGGAAGTCAGAAAACTATACGCTAATTTCTTTACTCAATATAGAGGATTTAATATAAGACGTATGCGATTACTTTGTGTTCATACATATCTAATTGAATATATTGGATATACGTCTTATATATACTACAATCTAATATTCACCCGTCTATATTTGAGAAATACCATATCCACGTACTTACAAAACAGGTACCCGCTTGTGTCGTAAATCTCCTATTTTAGGAAGTTAATATAACCACTCGCTTGTACAATCTGCATAATGATTTGTAATAATATTTTCTGTACTATCGTAGTGGGACAACTCTCTGACGTCATTGGTTTTGTTTAGATATTAATGTTGCTAGCTTTGCCACGTGCTGGTGTACGTTGTTATTTGTGTCTGCGGTATAAATAGAATAAAATGTGTATTAATTTGAAATAGTTATATTAATAATTCATACCCGAGCACCGTTGACGACGCAGAGAAAAACAACACGACAATAACAAGGGTTAGTAATCGTCCATGCTTTTAAAACTATAGACAGTATCACATGTAAACATACTGTATAAAAATATTTATTGTTACACTATTAAGATTCGTTATTTAAGATTAGTAAAATAAAGTATTATTTGATAAGTCGCCATTTTTAATTACTGTCACGAAAATTCCCTGATTTGGTTTTGATGTCTTTAAATAAATCGATGACCCTGTTTTCATAACATACCGGTATAAAAAAGATAATAACAAATCGGACAGGGACGGCAACATGTAACTGTTTCATTAATTAAGAGTAATTAAGAGTAAAATAACTTAGCTTTTTACTCAATGATACAGTTATCTTAGGGGAAGGCAGCACTCAAGAGAAACAACAGAATACTGCTAACTAACATAACTATGGCTGTTACTAAAATTCCAATCGCGAAACTGGAAATTGGCACAACCAAATTTATACCCATCAGAGAAAGAAATATAAAGCAAAAGAGTCACATTGCCGTTTTATAAGCCGCGCGGATTGATGAGCATGATCTGCCAGGAACTGTTGCTGTATTTTTACATCTAACTAGAAATTACGGTTTAATCAGTGAGTGGTATATTCCTACAAAATCATCTATTTGGGGATAATTTTCTGATGAAATAACATTTCTGGTAACAGTAATGAATGCTACGTCTGGTATCTTGATTCAGAAATCGCAGATAATTTTGTTTATGTTGGAATAGCAGTATATTGTTCATTACTGGCGTGATAGTTCTAGATATTCATCGCAACTCTATTAATTTCTTATCTACAAACAACTATCGTTTTTTACTCCATTATAGTCAATCATTACACACAATGCTTGTTTAAATAACTATAAACATATCTCCAGATTAGTTTTCGGCTTTTTTCTTCAGTTTTCTTCATTTTCCCAGCATGCATCTGCATAATCTCTTCAATTGTTTAAAGGTTGAGTTCATATCAGTAATGCGTAATATCACGTGACACCATAACGTCACAACAATTGGATGCAAAACATACGATCGAAACTACATAAAAGGGCGCACGTATATCACGCATAATAAACCGTAGATTATCAAGAGAAAACGTTGTTGCTATCTCCATTTTCTGAACGCTAGCAGTAACCTTCAGACAAATATTTGCTAACTAAATATATTGTTGTTTGTGCCTAAATCAGGATAAGTAGGGCAATTTGTCATCCAGATAATTTAGCGTAGCACTCAATGCAGTGTAACTATGAGGGTACATCATCCCGTGATAGGATAGTGTGATTAGGAAGACTCGTCATGACTGAAATACTAGTAGTGTCGATTACGTATCGAGACATCAGAATACAAACCCCAATATGCCGAATGCAACGTGAAACTTTCCATAATACGCTATAACAAGAGGCGGAAAGGGAGCTTTACAGGTAACAACAGATAACAATATAAGTATGTCGTTGTCTTAGATCTAACCCACAATTCCATGGTACCGAGGTCCAAACTCAATTAACTAGACTACCCGGAACGGATAAGTAAATCTATCAAAATTCCATCGCCTTGTCAGTTTATATGTAGTATTTAGTTATAGTGTACGACTTGCTATGACCGACTAACTAAAGCCTATGTCCCACTGAGCATTTTTAGCCTCGGCGATGTACTCCCGACGGAAACTAATAAGCTTCGGGATTTAATCCACTATATTCGCTGATATTTATCGGGGATGATTCGGTGGATACCTGGAAGCATCAGGAGAACTCCCGATATGTTCCCGACGATATACGGGTTTTCATTTTTGGAATGTGACGAATAACGTCTTGTAACCTTCCAAGAATAAAGACCCATATCGTTACCGTTATTCTAAAACGTGTTGGAGAATGTCTATACACGGACACTATATTGTATAAATTTATTACGTAGTCCGTATCGTTTGTCTAAGAAACTCGATTATGGATTTGAAAAACAAAAGGCAAATAATTGCCTCTCTGAATTGCGACCTCAGTTTACTATAAGGGTCAATACAATTGGGTCTAGTAGACGTTCGGGGATGCTCATAGACACCTAGCATCAAATCAAAACAAGATTCAAAAGTTCACGATTATTCCTTTACATACGAGCAACGTAGGTCATGCGGTCAACAACATACGTTATTAAAATAAAATTTGGTATCATAGTAAACTGGAATGCATTGCCAATCCACTGCCGCGTCTAATAGCTTCGTGTACATTGCAATGACATAGTGAAGGTACCATGGAAAACGTAGTTTGCCGTTTTTCTGTGGAAGGAAAAAAAGAAAGCATACATAATTTAATAGGACTCGACAGGTGAGCAGTTGGTACCATTCGACGCATGGTGTAAGTTAAATGATCATATCCAGAGAAAACGTTTTTGTGCTAACAAAATATCATGAAAGTGATTATGACCCAGTTGTTTTTAAAGTTTATTAATAATATTCACTGTACTTTAAATACTGCTGTGCCAACTGATTGTTTTGATCAAATTGATAGATATATTTTTCTTGAACAGAACAGAAAATCAAATCAACGTTACACAAAGAACTGTTTAAACTTTTGTGTTGGTCAGTATATTCTAAGCACACTGTATGAACATGCATAATAGTACTTGTAGATGGTCATAGCAATGATATAGACCAATACACTGGAATGTGAGGTAGGTACCATGTATCCTACAGCGTGTGTTTTATTACATGCTCAATTTTATTAAACATGACAAGTGGATACTAACCGGCCTTGTAACACGCACGTGTGTACTCTTTCGTATTCCGTGTAACCCGTGCAAAGTTCACATGTCTAACGAACAGGTTTATTTATACAACGAATGGATCCAGACTATCAGTTTCATTTCAATTACTAAGTGTATACCATACTTACTTATCCTCTCAACTAAAGTGTAGAATTACCAGAACTTGAATTAAAAATTCGATTCGACTTTCTAACAAACTAAACGAATACAATGTTAAATTTATACCACTAATCAGTATATTATTGGTACCAGTATCGGAAAACTTATCACGTCTTCAGAGATCCAATACATATGTCCCGCTCTGTCAGACTTTCAAATAGACGCTTCCCCAGTCAAAGCTTTGACCACGTTGTCTGATTTATGGCGAAATGATTAACGCGAATAAATGTCAGAAGTTATAAAAAGTGCTTAATTCTGGTACTCTGGTACTGCTGGTTCCCAATCAAAGGGTTTCATTATCAGTTCATAAAAAGTGTAGTGAGGGAGATATAAGATAACAGCAGATGTTTTCCTGTCAAAATTAGCTCGGAAAATCTTCTATCAAACTACTGTAAACACTCCTCCACATAAACCCAGAAATTGACTCAAAACCTAAAATACGCTGGATTACCAGTACCGCTATATCACTGCTGGGGATAAACCCTAATTGCCCCTTTGATTGACAGCTATAATGACATGTGGCCAGTATCATGTTCTCTTCAAAGATTTTATTGCTGATAAGCCCAAGTTGTCTTGAAATTTGAGTTTTTATACAGAGTCCGATGTAAGTGATTTTATCATTTTGTGAAATACCCCATGAAAAAATCATGGTGAAAGTGTAGAAAGTCCAAAAGGGAGCCTAATTTCAACAAAATGGTAAATAGAGTTACATGTATCTACTCCTGTGTAGGGCATGATGATGAACAAGTACATTTGGCCGAAATTCAAACCCGATACCTCTCGATCCAATGTCTGGAGCGCTACCCACTCTACCTCTATGCCACAAACAACAACATTAATATAGTGACATAATGTGTGTTGTTCTTGGTTACTATAGAATTTAACATATCATAATTTATATCCAGATTTAAATGTGTACATGTATCTCTGGGAATGTCTTTTCTCCTAAATTCCATTCAACTCTAATTCTAAATCACATGTGGTCAGCAGCATCTAGAATTCTCAAACTTGAAATTGATACTCTAGAGTAAATAAAACAGCAATTTATCTTAGTAACACTGTGCTGTGCCTAACGGTCAGTGGTAATCAGGCGTATCCTCAAGTTTGAGGGAAATTCTGGGCATATGTGGACGAGTGTAAATACAAATTTTCAAATATCTGATTAATTGTGTCTTCAATATACAAACCACCAGATTGGAGTTATTTGTGTAGAAGTGACTTATCAGCAAGAACTAACGGCAAATCATCGCAAGATTCGAATTTCTAGGATATATACAATTATCATGTTGCTTAAACATTGAACGCCTTTGAAGTGTTTGAACGCTAAACTGTATTTAAGATACGCATCAGTGTCGCCATGTTATGAACTGTACGGAATTAATACTTGTGAAAACTTGTTTCTGTTTTGTTGATATGTGAACCTTTAACAATTGAATATAGTTAATACCAATCTATGTAACATAATGAAAAAGATAAAATTGTTGGAATTATCTTTCAATAAGAAGCACGCTGTGTATTTCACTAACCAAGAAATACAAGGTGCTCTTACTCTAGAGACCGAACAAGACATGAAAGTTACAGGTAAGTTATGTAATATTATGTTATCACTAATTGATACAATTAACAAACTTCTAGTTACTGTAGATAATAACGCCGCATGCATCACTTACAACTGATACTTATCGTGTGAAATTTCAACATGATCAACGTAAAAACAATCATTCTTTATGTACAGCAATAATGCTTTATTACAGACAAACGTTTCGTCGTTGACTTGATAAAACTTCGAGTCTCAGATTATTATACTCAACGAGTTTTAAAACGTGACATTTCACTTATATGCTAAAAGTATTCGAACGTTGGGTTCAACAATGAGTGTATGTTGATTTTTAACAGGAAAACACAATCATTTCTTATATTTGCATGGAATTATATCTTCATTTTGCCACCTGGATGATATAAATTGTATTGTACAATTAAAGATATCACTTAAAATAATGAAAGTCCTACTTTGGACCAATTGGTAATAGATCAGTAAGATGACTTAAGTTAAATGCGAAGAAACCCCATTCCCTTTTTTAGTCACAATGCTTTTGAAATAATTTGATATGACAATTACCTTGAAGAATTTATCTTTGAAATATGGTGTAACTTTTATTTTGTGAACTTATGCCTTATCAATGTGATAAGTCCCTTATTACCAATCCGATTTTAGCAACTAGTACACTAATGACCGTATTAATTTGACTTTCAAGACCACGTATAACAATGGCAATGCAATATATTGTTTTGCATTGTACATGTTAACTTACCCCATTGTCGCGTTTTTAAATTAATTTACAATACTATCAAGACAATGTATGTGGTTATGTTGGTATGAATGTCAATCTAACTAGAGTGTTCGATCTTCCGAATGTCATAGCGTCGCGTACAAGCGTAGGGTATAGAGTCTATGTAATATTTGTATCATGTGAAATTGCATTGTACCATGAGTGCTCATAGCACTAGTTGTAATAAGGTACGATTCTTTAAATCTCAAACAAAAACTGGATACAACATAAATAAATTATGCAAATCATTGCTTCATTTTTATACCGCCCCTGTTTTTCAGCATTTTAGAAATCATTAAAAAATAATTTTAAATAAACATAACAGAGTGTACATGTATATATATACATATAATAATTCTTCGTTGAATGAGCTAACTTGATCGCCCTTGTATTTTATTTTGTTAGAGCTGGCTACGAAATTCCATTTTGGACACGGGGTGCGTGGCCCTCCTTGTCATTATATTATCGTATCTATAGAGATAATGTTATGATATTATTTTGATATAGAACTTCAAATTCCTGTGATTTAAGATTTCCATAAATGATTTGATAAAAATGTACCAAGGTAAATATTATCGAACAATAGTGTATTGTGCTGTCAGAGCTCCGAGCAAGTTCAAAAATGCATTTCTAGATAATTAATTGATACAATGTTAAATATATCCGGTAAATAGCTTTAGTATTGGTCGTGTATTGTGTAACACGGTGTGATTTTAATTACAGCGAGAACAATTCCTCTCCCCGTAGGATACACAGATTAGTTCGTTAGATTAAAAGCTTCATAAGCTTATTGTGTTTGAAACAGTTTGTTAAACTTCCGGTGATACTTTTCATGTCGCAGATTGAAATAATTTAATTTGTCTCGTTTTATACTTTATTTCAATTCAGTTTCTATACATATAATTTAATTATAATATATAACACAAAAGAACGCACGTTTGTTTTCCTATGAAAAAATCAGACGCAGACTTATTTAGCAGACTGTACCGCATATGATATTTCAAAAAGGAAAGACACTTCACTTTTTATTACTGGTTTAAAGTTTAAATTACCATCAGGATATCTATTATATACCGACTACCCAGTCAGATAACCCTGCCATGGGACCAACCAGTCCAGGAACTACCTTTGTGTGCACCAAGCAACCGTGAGTCATATTACCTTAACACTGGACCAACCAGTCGTTGAACTACTTTATGTGTACCAAGCAAACGTGAGTCATATTACCCTAACACTGGACCAACCAGTCGTTGAACTACTTTATGTGTACCAAGCAAACGTGAGTCATATTGCCCTTACACTGGACCAACCAGTCCTGGAACTACTTTATGTGTACCAAGCAAACGTGAGTCATAATACCCTAACACTGGACCAACCAGTCGTGGAACTACTTTATGTGTACCAAGCAAACGTGAGTCATATTACCCTAACACTGGACCAACCAGTCGTTGAACTACATTATGTGAACCAAGCAAACGTGAGTCATATTACCCTAACACTGGACCAACCAGTTGTGGAACTACTTTATGTGTACCAAGCAAACGTGAGTCATTATACCCTAACACTGGACCAACCAGTCATGAAACTACTTTATCTGTACCAAGCAAACGTGAGTCATATTACCATAACACTAGACCAACCAGTCGTTGAACTCCTTTATGTGTACCAAGCAAACGTGAGTCATACTACCCCGACAATGGACCAACCGGTCGTGGAACTACATTATGTGCACCAATCAAACTTGTGTCATACTACCCTCATTTGATAATACACTGTAACAATGAATGAATACACGAGCATCGATCATTATAATTAAATTCTAAATTCATTGAGGTAAACATGAAATATTGCCCCTATACAAGAACTGACAATGCCAATTTACACTTTTTTACATTAAATTTCAACTGAATGATAGTTTAAATGTGTGGATGATTTTGCAGGAAACAAAAATAAAATATGATTTGTTGGACTTTTAAAGTATTTAGGACTTTACCAAACACACGTTTCGGACACTAGAACGATGTTTTAAGTTTTAAGCCATTTCACAGCATTTGAGTCATAACGACGACCAACGGACATACCAGGTTTTCTACATTTCACTCATGATTGTAGGTAGTCTGTCTATACATACCCTATGTTTAATTAAAGGAGACAATAGTCTACTCTTTTTTCCGGAAATGAATTTCCTTTGCACCCTCAAACATAGATAATCAAGCCCAAAATAAAATCTAGCTAAAATTGAATATGAAATTATGATAATTGTTTGAGAAAAATATATTATCTAGTCGGGTAGCCAGATTAGATTGTAGGCGGTGTCGGTAATATGTACCAATCTATCTACCACATGCTCTTTACATGTAGCTGTGACACCCACCTGGATAACTAGACGTTCATAAAGTACACTTAGCCTTGAACGTTCTGTTCGACCAACTCCCTAGTAACCAGAACGAACTTGCTCTTCTGTAAGCAACGCAGCTGCGTCTGCATATGTAAGGGACATGTCTATACTTGAGACCAGTCCAAATCATTAAAGTCCCAATTAGGTTTAAATTGGTAGTATTTTCTGCCTACAAAGACTATCGAAAGATCTAGATATTAAATGTGACCAAAAATGGTACAGAAGTGACCCATGTCTGATCTCAGGTCGCTGTTCCTTCTTTGAGAAATAATCAACCGAAAACGCTAATTAGTATTTTGTCCTCCGTACAAAATACTAAATAGTGTTTACGTTTAAATTTTCCGAAGATTCCGAAAAATTCGTCAATGATCGGAAGTACGCAGAAACGGGAATCTTTCACTTAAGGCTTACTGGCGCCAGTTCTTAAGTGAAAGATTCCCGGCCCTGTAACTCAAAAACCAACCACAAGTTCGAAGTTCGTTTGCTTTAAAATAATAGTATAATAGACTTTCGGGCTTCATATGTGAATTTTTGTACAATTTGAACGATAAAAAAACTTATGACCTATTTTGGGATATCATACATGTATTACCTCTTTTTCAATAAGAACAGGCGAATAACAATCGATAGATACGAAGAGAACAGGTGCTATAACTCAATAATAATGCGTACATTAGATGATTTAAAGGTTTTAAATGGAATCTGATAGTATTTGGGGCTTTCAGGACAATAGGAATGATAAAACATAACTTATGACAAATGGTGGTATTACCATTTTGAACGTCACTTCATGTAAAGTCAAGACTCGGCAATATTAGCTCGGGTCTATGAAAATTAAACTAACTCGGCTTTAACTCGTGTTTTAACAATAAAATAATATTTGTGTTTGGTTTTTGAATTGTAGGACCAGTTCTTATCCCCAGTGCCAGTTCTTAAGTGTAAGATAGTGCAATAGGTGTACTTTCCATCCATTGGTTATCAGAAACTGGCCGAAAATTCTCGGTAGTCTCCGGAAAGTGACGGAGAAGCTGTTAAACGCAGTATTTGTAAACAAGCCAGGCTCGTTATGCCAATCTTCCAAGAAAGATTATTTAACAGTTATTATGACAGTTAGCGCGTGTTTTAATGGCTCATTGTGTTCATTATTTGTCCCTCATCAAATCAGTAACACAGATTTGTGTTTTCTATATGAAGAAAATACGTCGTTCCGGAACCTTAGTGTGGCATTAACCAAACCCTAATAATTAACCAAATAATCTGAACATTATGATGGCACGGTATAATATTTTACCAACTGAGCACGCATGCTCGATAGGATCAATTCGAAAAACATCTATACACAACAATCACTTAACAAATTGGTCGTCGATTTAAGACTTTAAGGAGTTATGAACATATTTTATCTTACGATCGAGTTCCCCATGAAACAACTAGGTATCGCGAATCTCCTTAAGGAGTATATAGGGCAAATGCTCTACCTCTAAACAAAAAGGTGTTGTAATTATACTTGCTGACTTTCTCCTTGTATTGGTAATATGTCAGTAATACTTCTGTATGAGGACAATTTAGAGAGCTTAACGTGTAGCAAAACAAGTAAGTTTATCTTATTTTGATATAAGAAAGTCGTATTGAGCAAATAACCCATACATTGTCTTAGCCCACAATTAGCGACATGTTTTGAAATACTGGGAATGCAATAAGAATATTGGCACTTTTTCTAAAAACAAATTATTTTGTATCTGTTGTGTTAAAGGAGAAGGGGAACATCTGTACTCTAGATGGGGGAACCAGATTGCATTCATATGTCTTCTAGTGTAAAGGGGTTCAATTTCAAATATGATATGCTACTCCTCATGCTTTAACCTAATCGAGTCTTCTTAACCGTATCAAGAATCTGACATTAAACTAGGAGAAAAGGAAACGTGGTAAACTCACAAAACTTGCAGGTGTGGTTATTTATGTCTAGATTGTACTCTAGTCAGTTGAGCAGGGTCATGCAACCATTTTATAGCTGAAACTAGGTCGTTCAACCTTTTTTGTAGTTGAAACTGTGTCATTCAACAATTTTTATAGCTGAAACTATGTCTTTTAGCGTCTTTAAAGCTTTCAGTTTTTACTCATCTGTACGTTAATTTCAGCCACACATGAACCATTCACCTTACGAATTGATGTTTGCATCAGTTGGCTAATGAAAATATCTTCTTTTAAATATTAATCATGTTTGCTTTAACATCCGACAAGCAACGTCCGCGTGGCTCTCTCTTTCCTGTTGTCCATATAGGTAGTGTTGGAACTGAAAATTTCGTAGGTGATTCAGTTGTTGAATACCGAGATCCCGTATGTGACGCTTTACCGAACCAGTAGATCTAGTGTTTCTTTAAGCGAGACGTCTTCTGTATCATAATGATTCACTTTACCTGCTACATTCTAAAATGACTAACATTCTTTTGTGTTGTCCATATTTGACTCTCGTATAAAACGTCATTAAGTGCCGTATTGTAGCTCACACCATATTGTTTAAAATTTGTTTTTAAATATTCACATTTGTTACCAGTTAACATGCTGGCATGGAATTGCAGTATATATCTACCTACTGATATATTTATTATAATAATTATGTAATCATATATCTCGTTAACGAACTATGGAACAATCTAAAATTTGATATCACTCACCAAATCTTAATCAGGAATTTCAACGAAATTTATCTTTTACATTAAATTTTGTAAGAACTATAGACACTATATACGCCAGTGGTTGTTTACCCAAAACAACTTAGTAGAAAACTAAAAAGGTTTCTTAAAAATAAATTCTGAAATGCATCAGCTAAACAATATAATCAACAATATTTTAATGCGTTGCGTAGTTTTAAAGCATTTTGCAAATACAAATGTAGCTACTATAATCACTAAAACATGGAATACTCTTCAATGGTCGAGAAATATGAATGGCAAAAAGTTTAAACTTAAGTCAAAATATTTATATTTCCATTAAGTTGCTTTGTTATAACAGCCCAGCTAAGTACGATAGCATGTTTTTGAGCATTGCCTTAATCTTGATAGATATTATCAAAAACACTAAAATGTGAACTACATGAAAATATAACTGCGTCTATAAATGAACAATAGCTACATACACAGCTATGATTCAGGAATATGTATTTATTATTACATTGCTATTTATAGTATTATTATTTTTATAGTGACCTTTGGTCATTATTAACGTAAACAATCTTATAGCGACATATGTTGTATTTATTCTGGACCATTGTATCATACACTCAACCACTTTTCTAATTGGTCACTTTTCAAACCCTAAATACGTTTACCTGTGATAATAATTTTTGACGATATGTTACACACAAACAATAGTGCAATAGTCCTAATCTCAAGTCATAAGAAATCAAAATCACGTGCCTAGGTATGTGTGGTCATTCATGCGATAATTTTTGCATTTTCGTCATAAAATGATATGATCACAGTTAAAGGTATTTCGGGTTTGACCAGTTAGAAAAGTGGTTGAGTGTAGACGATGCAGAGATAGTATTTATGTTTCCTGATTATAAGATGTTCGATCTTAACAAAACTATTCCAAACCTTATAATCTTTCCTAATGGCATTATGGTCCTCCGGGAGATTTTATCTGTTATATCTAGTCTCGTTGGTTTAACTTCGCAAATATTGTATTTCACTTATGTCACAATAACAGATATTCTTGCAATACTGATGTAGATCTAATGCATACTTAGTCAGTGCATGATGAATGTTGCGTATATCTTATATAAAGAAGATTTTTCTTTCAAACTATTAGTATTACTTGTTTATTTGTATAGTACGGAGATTTTAGCGTGATCCTGGACCTTCTATTAGCATAATCGTTTCTATATTTATAACGCCGACTATGCGTTTCAAATGACTACAAACAACATAACATTTTCCTTATTTATAGGATGACCCTGGTATGTCTTTGGTTTGATTAAATTTTAACCGAATGGAAGCCAAGAACATTTTCAGGAGACAAATTACACTTAATTTACCGGTTAAGAAACGCAACGATTATGGTGGTTGGTATTTTTTAAATAAACCATGATTTAAGTTTTGTTGGATTATAAATCAATAAATGGGGCGATAGCCGTATGCCTGGTTTTATTTTCCACGAAAAATTTTTTTTTAATTTTACCCATTGCTCCATATTATAAAATCTAGCGTCATTTACATGATATACACGTGACGCGCGAAAAAATATAAAGAACGATACCTCGACCAAAAAAAACATAAATTAAGTTTTGAACTGCCTTGTATTGTGGAAACATATGCAGCCGGTTTATCAAAGGAAATTGGCATAAGTAAAACGAATTACTAACTCCCCGAAACAAATTTGCTGTAGACTGCTCCAAGGACAGTTAATCTTTAATAAAAATGTTAACCAATATCAAATGACATACGGAAACAAAATAAATCAAATGAAGACATACATCGACGTCAAATTTAAAGAAAAGGGAAGTAACTCCGTGCAGCTGGTGCAACGATAACAATTTCCAAGTAAAGTAGGTCAAGTGTGTAAACAAGTTAATTTTTTCCCGCCAAACGTCTCACACAACAATGATGTCATTTATGTCAAAATTGTATTTGTTAATAAACAAGCAAGCATTGAATACATGCATGACGAAAATTTCCAACTAAATATGGATTTACTCGTCTTGAAGATATTGGGTAAGTGTTTGATATAATTTTCGTGACCATTTCATAATTATAAATTTAAGTTTTCCGCCAGTTATTGTAAACAATCTGCAAGCAACGTCACGAGGAAAACATCAATAATTTCGATATCGACGTAGACCGGTATCACACCGGCTGCATGGGCTTTCTACAACGGTACATGACTTTCAGGATACAGAATCTCCTGGTGCCATTATCTTTAAGCAGATATGTGACGTTTTGTAAAGTAGTTTAATCTATCAATTTTCGTTCGTTTCTGTCCATAATCACTTGAAAAAGAATTTTTCGTTCCGCATACACTTGAAACGAACGGTCAGTTAACATTGCAGTGTTTATTATTGTCATTTTCATTTCAAACAAAACACTCAAAATGTGTGTCATACCACCGTCGGCAAATTGAGGATTGATACCCGTACAAATATTTCTTTGTCTATACATAGACTGATATAGCAGTTTCGTCTCTCTTTCTCGAAATTCTCAGTATTTCTAAATCCCAATCGTTGAATTGTTGATTACAAATCTAGCTATCAGATAATGTCTAATGTTTCAACGCAGAACTCGTTTCCGATTTTCAAGTGGATGTCATGCATGAACTTGTTGATGTCTTCGTTCAAATGGAATAAATCATTATTTCTTGATTTATTACATTACGATTATGCGTACGTATAAACGTCTCGAAGGCTTTTGTAAAACTTGGAATTAAATGGCGGAATTTGATAAAATTACACTAGTTATCGGTCAATATAGCTGTTTGGGCGTCGCGTGATCAATTATACAGTTTTCTAGAACATACGTCAAGTTCTTCAGTAAATCCGACATTTAATTACATCTACGATAATGAACTATGATATGTGTCCCCGAAACATTCAATACGTATTTTGTTTTACATCTAATCTCGCGCGCACAAACATTTAATGACCAGCTTTTGTTTCCCGTAAATTAAAAGGCAAAAAAAGAATGACGAGCGGTGATATTATGTTTTACGAACTACTACGGAAAAGAGTTTTACTTGTTAGAGACTAGCTGCACGATAATAAGCATCTCTACTCTAGTAGGGAACACAATGATGAGACAGGAATGCTAAGCACAACATAACACAAACGGGTAATGTTGCAACATAACAGCATGACAGCAATATCACTGGTCAAATATTACACTCTTCAGATCAGAAGGAAATTTGTCGCGGAACTAAATGTATAATTACGTTACATAATACTCCTAGAATTCTCAGGCGACCATTTGATGAATATAGAACATATATATAACACCGTAAAGCGTCCCTGGGAGACGGAAAAATATACGCTAATTTCTTTACTCAATAAAGAAGATATAATATAAGATGTATGAGCATACTTTGTGTTCATACATATCTAATTGAATATATTGAATATACGTCTTATATATTCTATAATCTAACATTCGCCCGTCTATATTTGAGAAATACCATATCCACGTACTTACAAAACAGGTACCCGCTTGTATCGTAAATCTGCTATTTTAAGGAGTAAATAAGACCACTCGCTTGTACAATTTGCACAAAGATTTGTAATAATATTTTCTGTACTATCGTAGTGGGACAAAACTATGACGTCATTGGTGTTATTTAGATATTAATGTTGCTAGCTTTGCCACGTGCTGGTGTACGTTGTTATTTGTGTCTGTGGTATAAATAGAATAAAATTAGTATACATTCAAAACAGATATATTAATAATTAATAATCGAGCACCGTTGTTGACGCATGAAAACAACAAGACAATAACAACAGTGAGTAATTGTTGCAAGACGATCGACAGTTCATGCTCCTTTTAAAACCTATAGGTAGTCTCCCAGGTAAACGAACTTAGTAACGAAAGATTATTATTCCACCATTAAGATTCGTTATTAAAGATTAGTAAAAATATTTAAATTTGATTTGTTACTTTTTTCAATTAGGGTCATAAAAATTCCCTAAACAAATACAAGTAGATGACCCTGATTTCATAAACACGCCAGTATAAAAATATAATAACAAATCGGACAGGGAAGGCAGCACATAACAGAAACAGCAGAACACTTACTAACATAACTATTGCTGTAACTAAAATGCAAATCCCGTAACTGCGAAATTGACACAAACAATTGTATATACCCATCATAGATGGAAATAAAAAGCAAAACAGTCGCATTGCCATTTAATAAGCCTCTTATATTGACGAGCATGATCTGTCGTGAATGGTTGCTGTATTTTTACATCTAACCAGAAATTACGGCTTAATCAGTGAGGGGTGTATTCCTACTAAATCATCTATTTTGGGATCATTTTCTGATGAAATAACATTTCTGATAACAGTAATGAATGCTACGTCTGGAATCTTGATACAGAAATCGCAGATTATATTGTTTATGTTGGAAAAGCAGTATCTCGTTCATTAATGACGAGATATCTCTAGATTTTCATAGCAACTGCATACATGTCTTACCTACAAAAAGATATTATTTTTTATTCCATTATAGTCAATCATTACACGCAATGCTTGTTAAAATAATTATAAACAGATCTTCTGATTATTTTTACGTTTGTTTCTTCATTTTCCCAGCAAGCATCTGCAAAATCTCTTCAATGGTTTAAAGGTAGAGTTCTTATCAGTAATGCGTAATATCACGTGACACCATAACGTCACAACAATTGGATGCAAAACATACGATCGAAACTGCATAAAAACTGAGCGCACGTATATCATGCATAATAAACCGTAGACTATCAAGAGAAAAACTTTGTAACTATTTTCAGTTTCTGAACGCTAGCAGTACCCTTCTGACAAATATTTACTAACGAAATATATTGTCGTGTGTACCTAAATAAGGATAAGTAGGGAAACGGGTCATCCAGATACTTTAGCGTAGCACTCAGTGCAGTGAAACTATGAGGGTACATCATCCCGTGTCAGGAAAGTGTTATTATGAAGACTTGTCATGACTGAAATAGTTTTGATCACGTATCGAGACATCAGAATACAAACCCCAACATCACAAACCAACGTGAAACTTTCCATAATACGCTATAACAAGAGGCGGAAAGGGAGCTTTACAGGTAACAACAGATAACAATATAAGTATGTCGTTGTCTTAGATCTAACCCACAATTCCATGGTACCGATGTCGAAACTCCATTAACTAGACTACCCGGATCAGATAAATAAATCTACCAATATTCCACCGCCTTGTCAGTTTATATGTAGTAATTAGTTATAGTGTACGACTTTCTATGACCGATTTACTAAAGCCTAGGTCCCACTGAGCATTTTTAGCCTCGGCAATGTACTCCCGACGGAAATTAATGAGCTTCGGGATTTAATCCCCGAATATTCGCTAATATTTGTCGGGGATGATTCGGTGGATGCATGGAAGCATCAGGAGAACTCCCGATATGTTCCCGACGATATACGGGTTTTAATTTTTGGAATGTGACTAATAACGTCTTGTAACCTTCCAAAAATAAAGATCCATATCGTTACCATTATTCTAAAACGTGTTGAAGAAAGTCTATATACGGACACTTTATTGTATACATTTATTACGTAGTCTCCTTTGTATGTCTCAGAACTCGATTATGGATTTGAAAAACAAAAGGCAAATAATTGCCTCAGCGAATGCCGACCTCAGTTTACTATAAGGGTCAATATAATTATGTCTAGTAGACGTTCGAGGATGCTCATAGACACCTATCATTAAATCAAAGTTTCGCACAAAAAAAACAATAATCACTGCACTCACAAAGAATACATAACTAACAGAACATACCTGTGTAAATGTTGTAATGTTGATTGTTTTACAATAGTTCACGATTATCCATTAACATACGAGCGACGTAGGTCATGCGGTCAACAACGTTCGCAACGTAATCTACGATATGAAAATAAAATTTAATATCATAGCAAACTGGATTGCATTGCCAATCCCTTGTCGCGTCTTATTGCTCCGTGTATATTACAATGAAGTAGTGAATGTATCATGGAAAATGTGCTTTACGTTTTTCTATGGAAGGAAAAAAACTAAGAATACAGAATTTTATATTGACACGACAGGTGAGCAGTTGGTACCATTCGACGCATGATGTAAGTTAAATGATCAGAACCACAGAAAACGTTTTAGTGTCTTAAAAAATTTCATGAAACTGATTATGAGCCAGTAGTTTTTAATGTTTATATATAATATGCACGGTGCTTAAAATACTGCTGTGCCAACCGATAGTTTTGATCAAATTGATAAATAAATTTTCCTTGAACAGAACAGTACAGAAAATCAAATCAACGTTATACAAAGAAATGTTTAAACTTTTGTATTGGTCAGTATATTATAAGCACACTGTACGAACATGCATTATAGTACTTGTTGGTGGTCATAGCAATGTCATAGACCAATACACTGGAATGTGTGGTAGGTATCAAGTACCCTACAGCGTGTGTTGTATCACATGCTCGATTTTATTAGACATGACACGTGAATACTAACCGGCCTTGTAACACGCACGTGCGTACTCTCGCGTATTCCGTGTAACCCATGCACAAGTCGAACAAACAGGTTTATTAATACAATGAATGGATCCAGACTATCAGTTTCATTTCAATTACTAAGTGTATACCATACTTACTTATCCTCTCAACTAAAGTGTAGAATTACCAGTACTTCAATTAAAATTTCGATTAGACTTTTTAACTAACTAAACGAAGACAATGTTAAACTTATTACACTCGTCGGTAGATGGGTACCAGTATCGGAAAACTTATCACATCTTCAGAGATCCAATACATGTGTCAGACATTCAAATAAACTCTTCCCGAGTCAAAGCTTTGACCAAGCTGTCTGATTTATGGCGAAATGATTAACGCAAATAAATGTCGGAAGTTATAAAAGTGTTTAATTCTGGTACTCTGGTACTGCTGGTTCCCAATCAAAGGGTTTCATTGTCAGTTCATACAAAGTTTAGTGAGGGAGATATAAGATAACAGCAGATGTTTTCCTGTCAAAATTAGCGCAGGAAATCTTCTATCAAACTACTGTAAATACAAATTTTCAAATATCTGATTAATTTTGCCTTCAATATACATACCACCAGATTGGAGATATTTGTGTAGATGTGACTTATCAGCAAGAATTAACGGCAAATCATCGCACGATTCGAATTTCTAGGATATATGCAATTATCATATGGCTTAAACATTGAACGCCTTGGAAGTGTTTGAACGCTAAACTGTTTTTAAGATACAGATCAGTGTCGCCATGCTATGAACTGTACGGAATTAATACTTGTGAAAACTTGTTTCTGTTTTGTTGATATGTGAACCTTTAACAATTGAATATAGTTAATACCAACCTATGTAACATAATGAAAAAGATAAAATTGTTGGAATTATCTTTTAATAAGAAGCACGCTGTGTATTTCAATAACCAAGAAATACAAGGTGCTCTTACTCTAGAAACCGAACAAGACATGAAAGTTACAGGTAAGTTATGTAATATTATGTTATCACTAATTGATACATTTAACAAACTTCTAGTTACTGTAGATAATAACGCCGCATGCACCACTTACAACTGATACTTATCGTGTGAAATGATCAACGTAAAAACAACCATTCTTTATGTACAGCAATAATGCTTTATTACTGACAACCGTTTCGTCGTTGACGAGTATTAAAACGTGACATTATTGAAAACTATCTCACTAATGGGCTAAAGGTCTTCGAATGTGGGGGTTGAACAATAAGTGTATGCTGACTTTTAAAACACAGTCATTTCTTATACATGTATTTGCATGAAATTATATCGCCATTTTGCCACCAGGATCATATAAATTGTATTGTACAATTACAGATATCACTCAAAAAAATGAAAGTCCCACTTTTGACCAATTGGTAATAGATAACTAGCATCAATTAAAGATAATCTAAGTTAAATGCGAAGCAAAGCCATTACTTTATTTAGTCACGGTGCTGTTGTAAATTGCAAATTTTGTTGTAGTTGTCTCCCTTGTACACAATTAGTAGTGACGTCACTGGTCCGCGCGCTCTTGTGCGATTCAGACGAGAGTGTAAAAAACAAACATGTCAATTTATGCCAGTATAATTTTATTTACTTATATTTTATTCGGTATAATAAAATAAATATCAGGTGCCTGCCTGCGTGACATTGATATTGTCAACCCTTGTCAACTAATGTCGCCTCGGGGTGACATTCTGCCCTCGGGTTGACAATATCAATGTCACGCAGGCAGGCATCTGATATTTATATAATGTACACACACAAAGCAAACGTGATTCACGGTACCATGTCACTGGACCGACCAGTCCTGAAACTACTTTATGAGCACCACACATACGTTATTCACACTACCCTGACACTGGGCGAAACAACTTTATGTCCACCAAGCAAACGTGAGTCATATTACCCTGGCACTGGAACTACCAGTGCTGGAACTACCTTATGTGTACCAAGCGAACGTGATTCACATAACCCTCATTTGATAAAACAATATAACAATGAATAAATTCACGAGCACCATTCAGTATAATTATATCCTAAATTCATGCAGGTTAACATGAAAAATTGTCCATATACAAGAACTGACAATGCCAATTTATAGTTTAAAAAAATATTTTATTTCAGCTCAGTCAAAGCCTAAATGTGTAGATGATTGTGCTGAATGAAAACAAAAATCTGTAAGGAATTTCAAAATATTTAGAACGATACCAAACATAGTTTCATGCACTAGAACGATTTGTTTTAAGGTATAAGCCATTTTAACAGCATTTCTTAAACGACAAACGATTGGGATACCAGGTTTTCTTAATTTACTCATGATTGTAGGCGGTGTCGGAAATTGGTACCAAACTATGCACCACACGCTCTTTACATGTAGCTGTAACACACACATGGATAACATTTACGTCGCCGTGCACGCTCTGTTACACCAACTCCCTAGTAACCGGTACGAACTTGTTCTTCTGTAAGCAACTGGCAGCGTCTGCATATGTAAGGAACAGGGCTGGTATTCACAAAGCATCTTAGTAGAAAACTTAGATTTAGGTTTAAATCATTATGGTAAAGAGCTACTTTAATCACTAAGAAAACATGGGTTAATCTTCAATTTGTGCAAGATATATGCAATACTATTTTTTAACTTAAGTCAAAATATTTAGGTTTTCAACTAAGATGCTTTGTGAATACCAGCCCTGGTCTAGAAAATAGAAACCAGCTTTAATCATTAACCAAATATGATGGGATTTTTTCTACAATGCTAAAGTCCCATTCCCTCGGAAGCAGATATTTGGACTGCCATTGACAGTTCCAACCTTTTTGCGAGTTATCGACCGAAAACTGACTGTCAGGTCATATGATCGACCTGAAATTTTGAATCTCATGCAAGGGCAAGTAATTGCATCGATTTTAGTTCTTTGATTGTTGAAATATACAAGATTGTTTAAACAAAAATAAAAAGAAGAATGTGAAATTGATACAATAGACCTGTAATACTTTATATGAAAGCACAGTAATGTCTACTGTTTATAACTAGATATATCATAATCTTTGCTAGACTTAATTATAATAGTGTTCGGTATATTAAAATAAATATCTGATGCCTGTCTATGTGACATTGATATTGTCAATCCTCGAAACAGAATGTCGCTCTCGGCTTAGCCTCGGGGTGACATTCTGCCCTCGGGTTGACAATATCAATGTCACGCAGACAGGTATCAGTTCTTTATTTTATTATACCGATTCAGTCCATCAGGCGCGCATAGTTGGTAGTATATAAATATCAGATGCCTGTCTGCGTGACATTGATATATTGATATATATATATACATAAACAATGACTTAACAATCGATTTAAGAATATTAAGTAGGTATGGGCATCTTCTATCTTACGATCGAGTTTCCCACGAAACATTGACTCACTGCTGGTTTTCAAAAAGACAATCAAACTCAACTGTTTAAAATGGCATATCAGTGATATTCAGTCGGATGTTTTAAGACACATTTCGCGTGTACAGCGTTTAGAGACTTGTTTTATTAGGCGCTATATTAATATTTTCAATTAATTAATTAAAATTTAATTTAATTAGCGCGAACCTCCTTAAGGAGTATATAGGCCAAATGGTCTACCTCTAAGTCAATGGGTTGTAATTATATTTACTGACTTTCTCCTTGTACTGATAATATGTCTGTAATAGTTCTGTATGAGGACGATTTGGAGAGTTTAACGGAAACAAATGAGTTTTTCTTATTTGGTATAAGACAGTCGTATTCACCATGGAACTCATATATTGTCTCAGTCCACAATTAGCGACATGTTTTGAAATACTGTCCGGGAATGCAATAAGGTGTGGTTATTTATGTCTAGATTGTACTCTAGAGTTGACCAGGGTCATTCAACCATTTTATAGCTGAAACTAGGTCGTTCAACCTTTTTTATAGCTGAAACTGTGTCATTCAACCATTTTATAGCTGAAACTAGGTCGTTCAACCTTTTTTATAGCTGAAACTGTGTCATTCAACCATTTTATAGCTGAAACTAGGTCG
Organism: Spisula solida; assembly: GCA_947247005.1. Classification (NCBI taxonomy): domain Eukaryota; kingdom Metazoa; phylum Mollusca; class Bivalvia; order Venerida; family Mactridae; genus Spisula; species Spisula solida. The sequence continues at coordinate 39,532,529 of OX365951.1, forward strand.
TTCAACTTTTTTTATAGCTGAAACTGTGTCATTCAACCATTTTATAGTTGAAACTAGGTCGTTCAACCTTTTTTTATAGCTGAAACTGTGTCATTCAACCATTCTCATAGCTAAAACTATGTCTTTTAGCGTCTTGAAAGCTTTTAGTATTTACTCATCTGTACGTTCTTTTCATCCACACATGAGCCATTCACCTTACGAATTGATGTTTGCATCGGTTGACCAATGAAATGATATTCATTCTTTTAAATATTAATCATCTTTGCTTTAACGTCCGACAAGCAACGTCCGCGTGGCTCTCTCTTTCCTGTTGTATATAGGTAGTGTTAGAACTGAAAATCTCGTAGGTGATTCAGTTGTTGAATACCGAGATCCCGTATGTGTCGCTTTACAGAACCAGCAGATCTAGTGTTTCTTTAAGCGAGACGTCTTCTGTATCATAATGATTCACTATACCTGCTACATTCTAAAATGACTAACATTCTTTTGTGTTGTCCATATTTGACTCTAGTATAAAACGTTATATACTGCCGAATTGTAGCTCACACCATGTTGTTTAAAATTTGTTTTTGAATATTTACATTTGTTACAAGTTAACAAGCTGGCGTGGAATTGTAGTATATATCTACCTACTTAAATATTTATTATATGTAATCATACATCTCGTTAACGAACTCTGGAACAATCTAAAATTTGATATCGCTCATCAAATCTTACTCAGGAATTTCAACGAAATTTATGTTTACATTAAGTTTTGTAAGAACTATAAAAACTATATATGCCAGTGGTTGTATATACAAAACAACTTTGTAGAAAACTTAAAGGTTTCTTAAAATGATAAATGAATTCTTAAATGCATCAGCTAAACAATATAATCAACATTATTAATGTGTTGCGTAGTTCTAAAGCATTTTGCAAATACAAATGTAGCTAGCTACTATAATCACTAAAACATGGATTACTCTTCAATGGTCGAGAAATATGAATGGCAAAAAGTTTAAACTTAAGTCAAAATATTTATATTTCCATTAAGTTGCTTTCTTAATAACAGCCCAGCTAAGTACGATAGCATGTTTTTGAGCATTACCTTAATCTTGATAGATATTATCAAAAAAACACTCAAATTTATGTGAACTAAATGATAATATTACTGCGTCTATAAATGAACAATAGCTACATACACAGCTATGATTCAGGAATATGTATTTATTATTACATTGCTATTTATAATATTATTTTTATAGTGCTCATTGGTCATTATTAACCTAAACAATCTGATAGCGACATATGTTGTACTTATTCTGGACCATTGTATCATACACTCAACCACTTTTCTAATTGGTCACTTTTCAAACCCTAAATACGTTTAACTTTGATCATAATTTTTGACGATATGTTGCACACAAACAATAGCGCAATAGTCCTAATACTCAAGTCATTAGAAATCAAAATCAAGTATGCGTGGTCATCCATGAGATGCATTTTGCATTTTCGCCATCAAATAATATGATCACAGTTAAAGGCATTTCGGGTTTGAAAAGTGACCATTTAGAAAAGTGGTTGAGTGTAGACGATGCAGATATTGCATAAATGCATCCTGGTTATATAATGATCGATCTTAACAAAAATATTCCAAATATAATAATCTTTCCTAATGGCATTATGGTCATCTGGGATATCGTATCTATAATATCTAGTCTCGTTGGTTTAACAACACAGATATTATATTTCACTTATGTCACAAGATAGATATAATGTACGAGGTGTGTCAAAAAAGTTCATAGACACTTGTGATAAAATGAAAACAAAACAACATATCCACATCAAACATATGTTTTACAAAAAACATTGCATTTACATATAACACAGAAAATTTCAGTGAAATGCGTGGAGTAATAATTTTTCTACAATAATTCAAGTGTGCTCACTCGTGCTCGAGCGGCACGGGTGGTGACGTCAGTAACGTCCGCAGCGTAAATTAACAACGTTAAAATTGTCTCAATTTTTCAAAGTAGCAGCCACCGTTATCAATGTATTCGCCTGCCTCTGTCGAAATCTGTCAACCTTAGATTGGCACTCATACCTTGTTTATACCTAACTGCTGCTTAAATATGTTATTTACTGTCCCACGGCTCAACTCACGAATGCTCACACGTCTATCCTTATTGACGATCTCTTCTATAGACGCCACAGTAACGTCGTTTATAATTCTCGGTCGTCCGCTTCTACCGTCTGCTTTATTAGTCGTTTTCCATCTGAATATCGCTTGTGCCACTTGTAAACAAGTGTTCAACACACGGAATCCTTGCCTGTTGCAGACCGAAGTGTTAATGGTTTGAACCGGTGTTTTGTCCAATGATATACATAATTCAAAGATAGTCCGTTGTTCTTCGACGTCAGAAGATGTCATTTTCGTTTCCAATATTCCTTAGGTCATTATGAAAAAATATATTTTTTCAACGTACAGGTGTTCTATTGTAATGGTATTTGGCGGACATGACATCAACACAACCTCGTGGCACGTTGACAAACGTCAATATAATCGCGCCAAAATTACGCAATTGTCATGGCATTATGTCAAACGTAATAACTAAAGAACTTGACCTGCCCACCCCCTTTGTAGCTGATACAAGCTTGTTCTTACACTGCTTTCAACTTACTTTTTAAATAAAATGTAATTCATTATGAAGATGACGAAAAATGCTTCAAACGACTGGTAGAAAAAGCCGTTGAAACACTTAAACAGAAACATTTGCATTGTAGTTGATAATGGGACCATCATTCCTGATTTTCTTTTGAATTCGATATTTGAGCATTTCTCAATAATTAATATTGTGCATAATTTTAAGGGACAGGATTTACACATAGTGTGGTAATATAATGACCCCTTACACTGTTGCTCAGCTTGCACTGAAAGGGCACAGAAAGACCGAACATTTGTAAAGTTGAATCGATACATGAGAGAATACCGGGTGCGCTGGTGAAGTTAAACGATATCAAGCACTTACTACGTTATGGCGTCACCCAAGACATATCCTATTTACAATGTTGTATCTTTATTGTACTGCATTTTTGTGCAGACATACAATATCAAATACAATTCTGTAAATATGCTTGTCCTTACTTATTTGCTATGCATATACGAATACTTTTGAGAGACCCCCTAACTGTAAGCCAATATTAGGTATCGTAGACATAGGAATAGACATAGGGATAAATGACAAATCTCAACTATCGGACACAATGCAGCGTATGAAGGATGGACAAACACTTACTGACAGCTCATGTCACTAATGTAGATGTCATTGCATTTTACTGGTGAAGCTAAATTTGAAGGCAGACAAAGATAGCCGTCAAGAAGTACATTGTCCGTCATACATTTCAGAGTGTTTAGAGAGTTACGTGTTTTTATTAAAGATGTGTTGAACAACATTCTACAGCCCCATATGTTCCCATCAATAAGACATAGACGCCTTGTTGGCATAGCAGATTGCAACTTATAAATACATTTTTTTAAATCTATCAATTTTGTGAATTTGACGTTGTCGATCAATACTTTTCGGGACTTGGTTTTGTGACCTTTTCAACACTGAATACTATGAAATTCGCACATACTTTACATCATGTATTAATTGCATAAATACGTCAAAACACACTGCTGCGTTTTTTAATCGGTTAAGTGTACACTGTCTTAACTAATACAATGCTCTCATATGCATACATAACTGATGTTTATGGTCTCTGATCAAACCTAATATAGTGCGCCGGAGATAACTCTAGCTTTTGTTTACAAATAAAGACGACACTTGAATAATTAAATGCAGTTCCGATGTCTATATTTGTTCTATCACATTAAAGGATGTTTTCTTTCAGCCAACACTGGAAACGAACAGTCAGTTAACATTGCAGTGTTTATTATTGTCATTTTCATTTCAAACAAAATAACACAAAAGGTGTGTCATACCACCGTCGGCGAATTGAGGGTTGAAAGCCATACACGAACAAATGTCCCTTTGTCTATACGTAGACTGATAAAGCAGTTTTGTCTCTCCTTCTAAAAGTTCTCAGTATTTCTAAATCCCAATCGTTGTATTGTTGATTACAAATCTAGCTATCAGATAATGTCAAATGTTTCAACGCAGAACTCGTTTCCGATTTTCCAGTGGATGTCTTGCGTAAAATTGTTGATGTCTTCTTTCAAATGGAATAAATCGTTTTTTCTTGATTTATAGTATTACGACTATACGTACGTATAAACGTCTCGAAGGCTTTTGTAAAACTTGGAAATAAAATGGCGGAATTTGATAAAATTGTAATAGTTATCGGTCAATACCTTTTTAGGTGCCACGTAATCACTTATATGGTTTACTAGAACATACGTCAGGTTCTACAGTAAATCCGACATTAAGTTACATCTGCGTTAAGAAACTATGATATATTTCCCTGAAACATTTAATACGTATTGCGTATTACATATAATCTCGCGTGCGCAATCATTTAATGACCAGCTTTTGTTCTCGTAAATTAGTTGGCAACCAAAAGAAGGACGAACGATGATAGTATCGTTTACGAACTACTACTAGATGCATGATGACAAAATGATAAGCATCTTTACTCTAGTAGGGAACACAATGATGAGACAGGATTGCTACGCACAACATAACACAAACATATAATGTTGTCATTTTAACTCCATGACAGCATGACAGCAATATCGCAGGTCCAATATTACACTTGTCGCGGAACTAAATGTATAATTACGTTACAGAATACTCCTAGAATTCTCAGGCGACCATTTGATGAACATAGAACATATATATAACGCCGTTAAGCCTCCCTGTGAGACAGAAAACTGTACGCTAATTTCTTTACTCAATATAAAAGATACTAATAAGACGTATGCGAATATATTGTGTTCATACATATCTAATTGAATATATATACTACAATCTAATATTCACCCGTCTATATTTGAGAAATACCTCATCCACAACTTACAAAACAGGTACACGCTTGTATCGTAAATCTGCTATTTTAGTTAGTTAAAAAAACATTCGCTTGTACAATTTGCACAATGATTTGTAATAATATGTTCTGTACTATCGTAGTGGAACAAAACTCTGACGTCATTGGTGTTGTTTAGATATTAATGTTGCTAGCTTTGCCACGTGCTGGTGTACGTTGTTATTTATGTCTGCAGTATATATAGAGTATAAATGCGAAACAGTTATATTAATAATAAATTGATACTTGCGTAACGTAGGTGACTCGGATTAAAACAACACGACAATAACAATAGTGAGTAATTGCTGCAAGTCCATCGTTCATGATTTTAAAACTTATAAACAGGCTCTCAGATAAACAAAACTTTTAAAAAAATAATTGTTCAACCATTAAGATTCGTAATTAAAGATTATTAGTAAACTTTGATTAGTCATATGTTTTATTAGGGTCACGAAAATTCCCTAATTTGGTTTTGATGTCTATAAATAAATAGATGATCCTGTGTTTCATCTATAAACACGCCAATATGAAAAGATAATAACAAATCGGAGAGGTGAGGCAGCACTCGACAGAAACAGCAGAACACTTACTAACATAACTATTGCTGTAACTACAATGCAAATCGCGTTACTAGAAATTGCCACAAACAATTTTATACCCACCAGAGAAAGAAATAAAAAACAAAAGTCACATTGCCGTTGAATAAGCCTCTCATGTTGATATGTACGAACTGCCCGGAACTGTCGCTGTATTTTTACCTCTAACTGTAAATTACGGTTAATCAGTGAGTGGTATATTCCTACTAAATCACCTATTTGGGGGATCATTTTCTGATGAAATAACATTTCTGATAACAGTAATGAATGCTACGTCTGGAATCTTGATTCAGAAATCGCAGATAATATTGTTTATGTTGGAAAAGCAGTATCTCGTTCATTACTGACGAGATATTTCTAGATATTCATCGCAACTCTATAAATTTCTTATCTACAAAAAGCTATTGTTTTTATTCCATTACAGTACATCATAACGCGCAATGCTTGTTAAAATAATTATAAACAGATATTCTGATTATTTTTCCGTTTGTTTCTTCATTTTCCCAGCATGCATCTGCAAAATCTCTTCAATTGTTTAAAGGCTGAGTTCATATCAGTAATGCGCAATATCACGTGACACCATAACGTCACAATAATTGGATGCAAAACATACGATCGAAACTACATAAAAGGGCGAACGTATATCACGCATAATAAACCATAGATTATCAAGAGAAAAACTTTGTTGCTATCTTCATTTTCTGAACGCTAGCAGTAACCTTCAGACAAATATTTACTAACGTAATATATTTTTGTTTGTGCCTAAATCAGCTAAGTAGGGCAATTTGTCATCCAGATAATTAAGCGTAGCACTCAGTGCAGTGTAACTATGAGGGTACATCATCCCGTGTTAGGATAGTGTGATTGGGAAGACTCGTCATGACTGAAATAGTGTTGATCACGTCTCGAGAAATCAGACAACGTGAAACTTTCCATAATACGCTATAACAAGAGGCAGAAAGAGAGCTTTACAGGAAACAAAATATAACAATATAAGTATGTCGTTGTCTTAGATCTAACCCACAATTCCATGGTACCGAGGTCGAAACTCAATTAACTAGACTACCCGGATCAGATAAAAAAATCTACCAATATTCCACCACATTGTCAGTTTATATGTAGTAATGAGTTATAGTGTACGACTTTCTATGACCGATTTACTAAAGCCTAGGTCCCACTGAGCATTTTAGCCTCGGCAATGTACTCCCGACGGAAATTAATGAGCTTCGGGATTAACCCCCCGAATACTCGCTGATATTTATCGAGGATGATTCGGTGGATGCATGGAAGCATCAGGAGAACTCCCGATATGTTCCCGACGATATACGGGTTTTCATTTTTGGAATGTGACTAATAACGTCTTGTAACCTTCCAAAAAATAAAGATCCATATCGTTACCATTATTCTAAAACGTATTGAAGAATGTCTATGTACGGACACTTTATTGTATACATTTATTACGTAGTCTCCTTTGTATGTCTCAGAAACTCGATTATGGATTTGAAAAACAAAAGGCAAATAATTGCCTCTCTGAATTCTGACCTCAGTTTACTATAAGGGTCAATAAAATTATGTCTAGAAGACGTTCGAGGATGCTCATAGACACCTATCATTAAATCAAAGTTTCGCACAAAAATAAACAATAATCACTGCACTGACAAAGAATACATATTAACTAGCAGAACATTCCTGTGTAAATGTTGTAATGTTGATTACTTTACAATAGTTCACGATTATCCATTAACATACGAACGACGTAGGTCATGCGGTCAACAACGTTCGCAACGTAACCTACGATATCAAAATAAAATATGGTATCATAATAAACTGGAATGCATTGCCAATCCCTTGTCGCGTCTTATAGCTCCGTGCATATTACAATGACGTAGTGAAGGTACCATGGAAAATGTGTTTTACGTTTTTCTGTGGAAGGAAAAAAACTAAGCATACAGAATTTAATATTGACACGACAGGTGAGCAGTAGGTACCATTCGACGCATGATGTAAGTTAAATGATCATAAACACAGAAAACGTTATAGTGTCTTAAAAAATATCATGAAACTGATTATGACCCAGTAGTTTTTAATGTTTGTATATAATTGTCACGGTGCTTAAAATACTGCTGTGCCAACCGATAGTTTTGATCAAATTGATAAATAAATATTTCTTGAACAGAACAGTACAGACAATCAAATCAACGTTATACAAAGAAATGTTTAAACTTTTGTGTTGGTCAGTATATTGTAAGCACACTGTACGAACATGCATTATATAGTACTTGTTGATTTTATTAGACATGACGCATGGATACTAACCGGCCTTGTAACACGCACGTGCGTACTCCCGCGTATTCCGTGTAACCCGTGCAAAGTTCACATGTCTAACGAACATGTTTATTTATACAACGAATGGATCCAGACAATCAGTTTCATTTCAATTACTAAGTGTATACTATACTTACTTATCCTCTCAACTAAAGTGTAGAATTGCCAGTACTTCAATTAAAAATTCGAAGTTTCTAACTAACTAAACGAAGACAATGTTGAATATATAACACTAATCAGTATATTATTGGTACCAGTATCGGAAAACTTATCACGTCTTCAGAGATCCAATACATGTGTCCCGCTCTGTCAGACTTTCAAATAAACGCTTCCCGAGTCAAAGCTTTGACCAGGCTGTCTGATTTATGGCAAAATGATTAACGTGAATAAATGTCGGAAGTAATAAAAAGTGCTTAATTCTGGTACTCTGGTACTGCTGGTTCCCAATCAAAGGGTTTCATTATCAGTTCATACAAAGTGTAGTGAGGGAGATAGCAGATAACAGCAGATGTTTTCCTGTCAAAATTAGCACAGAAAATCTTCTATCAAACTACTGTAAATACAAATTTTCAAATATCTGATTAATTTTGCCTTCAATATACAAACCACCAGATTGGAGTTATTTGTGTAGATGTGACTTATCAGCAAGAACTAACGGCAAATCATCGCACGATTCAAATTTCTAGGATATATACAATTATCATGTTGCTTAGACATTGAACGCCTTGGAAGTGTTTGAACGCTAAACTGTATTTAAGATACGCATCAGTGTCGCCATGATATAAACTGTACGGAATACATAAAAACGCCATGCTATGAACTGTACGGAATTAATACTTGTGAAAACTTGTTTCTGTTTTGTTGATATGTGAACCTTTAACAATTGAATATAGTTAATACCAATCTATGTAACATAATGAAAAAGATAAAATTATTGGAATTATCTTTCAATAAGAAGCACGCTGTGTATTTCACTAACCAAGAAATACAAGGTGCTCTTACTCTAGAGACCGAACATGATATGAAAGTTACAGGTGAGTTATGTAATATTATGTAATCACTAATTGATACACTTAACAAACTTCTAGTTACTGTAGATAATAACGCCGCATGCACCACTTACAACTGATACTTATCGTGTGAAATGATCAACGTAAAAACAACCATTCTTTATGTACAGCAATAATGCTTTATTACTGACAACCGTTTCGTCGTTGACGAGTATTAAAACGTGACATTATTGAAAACAATCTCACTAATGGGCTAAATGTCTTCGAATGTGGGGTTCAACAATAAGTGTATGCTGATTTTTAAAACACAGTCATTTCTTATACATGTATTTGCATGAAATTATATCGCCATTTTGCCACCAGGATGATATAAATTGTATTGTACAGATATCACTCAAAAAAATGAAAGTCCCACTTTTGACCAATTGGTAATTGATAACTAGGATCAATTAAGGATGACTTAAGTTAAATGCGAAGAAACACCATTACTTTATTTAGTCACAGTGCTTTTGAAATAGTTTGATACGACAATAACCTTGAAGAATTTATCTTTGAAATTTGGTGTAACTTTTATTTTGTGAACTTATGCCTTATGAATGTGATAAGTCCCTTATTACCAATCCGATTTTAGCAACTAGTTCACTTATGACGGTATTAATGTGACTTTCAAGACCACATATAACAATGACAAGTCAACTAACACCATTGTCGCGTTTTTTAAATTCGTTTTCAATAGTATCTAGAAAATGTATGTGATAATGTTGGTATGAATGTCAATCTAACTAGAGTGCTCCATCTTCCGAACGCCATAGCGTCGCGTACAAGCGTAGGGTATAGAGTCTATGTAATATTTGTATCATGTGAAATTGGATTGTACCATTGAGTGCTCATAGCACTACTTGTAATAAGGTAATCTAACAATCTTATCTGAAGCACGTTCTTACCAAAAGTAAAATGATCATTTGTTGTACGTACATGATTAAAAAGGGTAGCAGGGTACAACAGAGATTGGGTGGTCCCAACATGTCTAAACCGTCTGGAAATGTGGCTTGATGACAAAATATATAGAAATGATATACTAAGACGTATGGAAAGCGTCTGCCTACCGTGATGACATCGTACGAACAGCGGCTTAAAACAGATACTTCAGCATCTTTACATGTCTTAAAATTGCGATTTTTCTGAAAAGTTATATAATAATACATCATATTATGCGCCTACACCAAGTATGAATATTTTTTCAAATAATCCCGTATATTTTAGAGGATGGTTGATTTGTATTTATTATTTCAGAGGGATATAAAGTAACAAATGCAGCAAAATCTATAGCTAAAAATGTACGATTCTTTAAATCTAAACGCTTTCATAAACTAGATAGAACATAAATAAATTATGCAAAACGTTGCTTCATTTTGTTACCTCCCCTCTATTTCAGCATTTCAGAAATCACTAAATATTTTAGTTTTAAATAAACCTATCAGAATGTATATATATACATATAATAATTCTTCGTCGAATGAGCTAACTTGATCGCTTGTGTCTTTTATTGTGTTAGCACTGGCTACGGAATTCCATTTCGGACGGGGGATGCGTGGCACTCCTTTGCATTATATTAACGTATAGAAATATTGAATGGGTCGACAGATATGATATCTTATTTTTAAAACTTCAATTTCCTGTGGTTTTAGATTTTCAATGCACCAAGGTAAATATTGTCTTGTGCTGTCAGGGGCTCCGAGCAAGTTCCCAAATAGCAAATACATTTCTAGATAATTAATTGATACAATATTAAATATATCTGGTAAATATCTTCACTATTGATCGTGTATTGTGTAACCGGGTGTGAATTTAATTACAGCGAAAACAATTCATCTCCCTGTAGGATATACAGATTAGTTCGTTAGATTAAAATCTCTATAAGCTTATTTTGAGTGAAACATTTGGTTGAACTTTCGGCGATACTTTTCATTTCCCAGAATGAAACAAATTAGTTTTTCTCTTTTTATATTTTATTTCAATTTAATTTATATATACATGTATATGAAATAATTATTATATATAACACAAAATATACCATACAAAATACGTACATATTTTCCTATGACGAAATCAGACTCAGATATATATAAAGCCGACTATTTCACGAATTTTAAAAGGAAATACACTTCACTTGATATTACGGATTTAAAGTCAGATAACCCTGCAACTAGGCCAACCAGTTCTGAAACTACCTTATGTGCAACAAGTAAATGCGCATCACATTACCCTGCCACTGGACCAACTAGTCATGGAACTACTTAATGTGCACCAAGCAAACGTGAGTCATACTAAACTGACACTGGACAACCAGTACTGAAACTACTTTATGTGCACCAAGCAAACGTGAGTCATACTACCCTGACACTGGACCAACCAGTCCTAGAACAAGTTTAATTGCGCCAAGCAAGCGTGTGTCACATTATCCTCAAACATGACCATCCAGTCCTGTAACTACGTTATGTGCACACACAATGCAAGCGTGAGTCACATTATCCTGACACTTGACCAACCAGTCCTGGAACTACGTTATGTGCACACACAATGCAAACGTGTGTCACATTATCCTGAAACTTGACCAACCAGTCCTGGAACTACTTTTTATTATACCTCACTTTTTTCAGCAATACAAAAGTCCCATTGCCCCAGAAAGAGACATTATGACTGTCATTGACAGTTCCAACCCATTTGACACGTGATCGACCAAAAACTAACTGTCTGGTCATGTGATCGACCTGACATTTTCAATGTCATGCAAGGGCAAGTAACTGTGTCAAGCATATAGCTAAAATTTTGTTGTAGTTGTCTCCCTTGTACACAATTAGTCCGCGCGCTCTTGTGCGATTCAGACGAGAGTGTATAAAACAAACCTGTCAAGATTTGCCAGTATGATTTTATTTACTTATATTTTGTTCGGTATAATAAAATAAATATCAGGTGCCTGCCTGCGTGACATTGATATTGTCAACGCTTGTCAACCAATGTCGCCTCGGGGTGACATTCTGCCCTCGGGTTGACAATATCAATGTCACGCAGGCAGGCATCTGATATTTATATAATGTACACACACAAAGCAAACGTAATTCACGGTACCATGTCACTGGACCGACCAGTCCTGAAACTACTTTATGAGCACCACACATACGTGATTCACACTACCCTGACACTGGGCGGAATTACTTTATGTCAACCAATGAACGTGAGTCACATTACCCTGGCACTGGAACTACCAGTGCTGGAACTACCTTATGTGTACCAAGCGAACGTGATTCACATTACCCTCATTTGATAAAACAATATAACAATGAATACATTCACGAGCACCAATCAGTATAATTATATTCTAAATTCATGCAGGTTAACATGAAAGATTGTCCTTATACAAGAACTGACAATGCCAATTTAGAGTTTATTATATTTTATTTCAGCTCAGTCACAGCTTAAATGTGTAGATGATTGTGCTGAATGGAAACAAAAATCTGTAAGAATTTCAAAATATTTAGAACGATACCAAACATAGTTTCAGGCACTAGAACGATATGTTTTAAGGTGTAAGCTATTTTAACAGCATTTCAGTCTTAAACGACGAACGATTGGGATACCAGGTTTTCTTAATTTACTCCTGATTGTAGGCGGTGTCGGAAATTGGTACCAAACTATGCACCACACGCTCTTTACATGTAGCTGTAACACCCACATGGATAACGTTTACGTCGCCGTGCACGTTCTGTTACACCAACTCCCTAGTAACCGGTACAAACTTGTTCTTCTGTAAGCAACTGGCAGCGTCTGCATATGTAAGGACCAGGTCTAGAATAGAAACCAGCTTTAATCATTAACCAAATATGATGGGATTTTTTCTACAATGCTAAAGTCCCATATCCTCAGAAGCATATATTTGGACAGCCGTTGACAGTTCCAACCTTTTTGACACGTGATCGACCGAAAACTGACTGTCAGGTGATATGATCGACCTGAAATTTTGAATGTCATGCAAGGGCAAGTAATTGCATCGATTTTAGTTCTTTGGCTGTTGAAATATACAAGATTGTTTAAACAAAAATTAAAAAAAAGAAGAATGTGAAATTGATCAATAGACCTGTAATACTTTATATGAAAGCACAGTAATGTCTACTGTTTATAACTAGATATATCATAATCTTTGCTAGACTTATAATAGTGTTCGGTATAATAAAATAAATATCTGATGCCTGTCTGTGTGTCATTGATATTGTCAATCCTCGAAACAGAATGTCGCTCTCGGCTAAGCTTCGGTGTGACATTCTGCCCTCGAGTTGACAATATCAATGTCACGCAGACAGGTATCAGTTATTTATTTTATTATACCGATCCAGTCCATCAGGCTTGCATAGTTGGTAGTATATAAATATCAGATGCCTGTCTGCGTGACATTGATATATATATACATTTATATATATAAACAATCGATTTAAGAATATTAAGAGGGTATGGGCATCTTCTATCTTACGATCGAGTTGCCCACGAAACATTGACTCACTGCTGGTTTTCAAAAAGACAATCAAAACTCAACTGTTTAAAATGGCATATCAGTGATATTCAGTCGGATGTTTTAAGACACATTTCGCATGTACAGCGTTTAGAGACCCGTTTTATTAGGCACTATATTAATATTTTCAATTAATTAATTAAAATTAAATTTAATTAGCGCGAACCTCCTTAAGGAGTATATAGGGCAAATGCTCTACCTCTAAGTCAATGGGTTGTAATTATATTTACTGACTTTCTCCTTGTACTGATAATATGTCTGTAATAGTTCTGTATGAGGACGATTTAACGGAAACAAATGAGTTTATCTTATTTGGTATAAGACAGTCGTATTCACCAAGGAACTCATATATTGTCTCAGTCCACAATTAGCGACATGTTTCGAAATATTGTCTAGGAATGCAATTAGAAATACTGGCACTATTTCTAAAAACAAATTATTCTGTGTCTGTTTTGTTAAAGGAGAAGGGTAACATCTGTACTCTAGATGTGGGAACCAGATTGCATTCGTATGTCTTCTAGTGTAAAGGGGTTCAATTTCAATAATATACGCTACTCATCATGCTTTACCCTAATCGAGTCTTCTTGACCGTATCTAGAATCTGACATTAAACTCTCAGAGTAGAAGATAAGATAATGTGGTCAACTCACAAAACTTGCAGGTGTGGTTATTTATGTCTAGATTGTACTCTAGTCAGTTGAGCAGGGTCATCCAACCATTGTATAGCTGAAACTAGGTCGTTCAAACTTTTTTATAGTTGAAACTGTGTCATTCAACATTGTTATAGCTGAAACTATGTCTTTTAGCGTCTTTAAGCTTCCAGTTTGTACTCATCTGTACGTTCTTTTCATCCACAAATGAACCATTCACCTTACGAATTGATGTTTGCATCAGTTGATCAATGAAATGTTATTCTTTTAAATAATAATAATAATAAAGACTTTATTTTACGAGGAAACTCATTTGACAAATGGAAATCTTCCATGAGATCCTCAACAATAAACAGTTGAACAATAACACAAGTACATAAAAGAAAAGAGCATAATGACAATTCGGCCCATATGGCGTCCACAATATCATAATTTTATATATAATTGGGGAATTTCATAAAAGAATTTCAGTGAAAGTCATGTTTGCTTTAACGTACGACAAGCAACGTACGCGTGGCTATCTCTTTCCTGTTGTCCATATAGGTATTGTTTGAACTGAAAATCTCGTAGGTGATTCAGTTGTTGAATACCGTGATCCCGTATGTGACGCTTTACAGAACCAGTAGATCTAGTGTTTCTTTAAGAGGGACATCTTCTGTATCATAATGATTCACTATACCTGCTACATTCTAAAATGACTAACATTATTTTGTGTTGTCCATATTTGACTCTAGTATAAAACGTCATCTAGTACCGAATTGTAGCTCACACCATGTTGTTTAAAATTTGTTTTTAAATATTCACATTTGTTACCAGTTAACATGCTGGCATGGAATTGCAGTATATATCTACCTACTGAAATATTTATTATATGTAATCATACATCTCGTTAACTAACTCTGGAACAATCTAAAAATTGATATCACTCATCAAATCTTACTCAGGAATTTCAACGAAATTTATGTTTTACATTAAGTTATGTAAGAACTGTAGAAAGTATATTCGCCAGTTGTTGTATACACAAAACAACTTAGTAGAAAACTTCAATAAATTCTTAAATGCATTAGCTAAACAATATAATCAACATTATTAATGTGTTGCGTAGTTCTAAAGCATTTTGCAAATACGAATGCAGCTACTATAATCACTAAAACATAGATTACTCTTCAATGGTCAAGAAATCTCAGTGTCAAACAATTTAAACTTAAGTCAAAATATTTATATTTCAATTAAGTTGCTTTCTTAATAACAGCCCACCTAAGTACGATAGCATGTTTTTCAACATTCCCTTTATCTTGATTGATATTATCAAAAACACTAAAATGTGAACTACATGATAATATTACTTAAATACATTTTTTTAAATCTATCAATTTTGTGAATTTGACATTGTCGATCAATACTTTTCGGGACCTCGGTTTGTGACCATTTCAACACTGAATACTATGAAATTCGCACATACTTAATATCATGTATTAATTGCATAAATACATCAAAACACACTGTCGCGTTTTTAATCGGTTAAATGTACACTGTCTTTACTAATACAATTCTCTCATATGCATACATAACTGATGTTCATGGTCTCTGATCAAACCTAATATAGTGCGCCGGAGATAACACTAGCTTTTGTTTACAAATAAAGACGACACTTAAATAATTAAATGCATTTCCGATGTCTATTTTTGTTCTATCACTTTAAAGGATATTTTCTTTCAGCCTACACTGGAAACGAACGGTCAGTTAACATTGCAGTGTTTATTATTGTCATTTTCATTTCAATCAAAAAACACAAAATGTGTGTCATACCACCGTCGGCGAATTTAGGGTTGAAAGCCATACACGTACAAATGTTCCTTTGTCTATACGTAGACTGATAAAGCAGTTTCGTCTCTCCTTCTAAAAGTTCTCAGTATTTCTAAATCCCAATCGTTGTATTGTTGATTACAAATCTAGCTATCAGATAATGTCTAATGTTTCAACGCAGAACTCGTTTCCGATTTTCCAGTGGATGTCTTGCGTAAAATTGTTGATGTTTTCTTTCAAATGGAATAAATCGTTTTTTCTTGATTTATTGCATTACGACTATACGTATGTATAAACGTCTCGAAGGCTTTTGTGAAACTTGGAAATAAAATGGCGGAATTAATTTGATAAAATTGTAATAGTTATCGGTCAATAGCTTTTTGAGGTGTTGCGTGATCAATTATATGGTTTTCTAGAACATACGTCAGGTTCTACAGTAAATCCGACTTTAGTTAAATCTACGTTAATGAACTATAAAATGTGTCCCTGAAACTCTCAATACGTATTTCGTTTTACATCTAATCTCGCGTGCATAAACATTTAATGACCAGCTTTTGTTTCTCGTAAATTAGTTGGCAACCAAAAGAAGGAAGGGCGATGTTATTACGTTTTACGAACTACTACGGAAAAGGGTTTTATTTGTCTAAATGTACTATGACAAAATGATAAGCGTATTTGAGTATGATTGTACAAATTTACGTAGGCATTTTACTGTAGCCTTGTGCCTTTGGCTCATTAAAGTTAATCATGATCATAATTTTTGAATAGAATATCAAGAATTGTCTCCCTTGATTATCGTCAGAGTTGAAGTATTGGATTGTCTCCCTTTAATGTGACCAAATAGGTAAATGTGAAGTGGTCAATTGAAGTGCACGTTTTGTTTCGCATGTCAATTAAAAGTGCAACTTGTACTCTTATAGATAGCCAGGAAAAACACGTACCTAAACCGTACAGATTTGTTCCACAACCTCCTTAAATTAGTTTTAGTATATTAAGATACATTATCTGTAAAGACAAATACGTGTATGAAAGAGAAACCAGAGTTGAAATCACCGATAGTTCATAGAGGAACATTAACCATATTTCCATCCTGTAAGACTAAACAAATAAATGAGGGATCAGCATGTGTCTACATGACCTATTTGTAATAATAAACGAGTTTTTCTCTCTTGCGATAATAACCTTATATAGTATGTTTGTTAACTCTAGGGAATATAATGAGTCTATATAAAGAACACAGAACATTGACTGGCAAAGTGACACAGTATGCTAGATTCACAAAATTGTATGTACTTAATTTAATCAGCGTTGTTATTTGTGTCAACCGATTTACATTGCTTATTTGCTCATTTGGTTTTTTTCGAGGGGGGTATTGTTTCAATTAACGACTGGCATTCGCCTTGCAAGCCTATGGCGCCGTTCAACATAGGTTCGAATCACACTATAGGTGCAAACTAATTACTACATATAGGACATGCACAGATATGATATGATATATCTGTATTTTATAAGTAACTTATTCAATACTTATTTTATAAAAAAAAAACGACGGCCGTGCCTAGCCACCCACGCAAGAGATAGACACAGAACGTACCGTCCGTAATCCCAGAATGGATATTTTAAGAATGCCTATATAATGCCTCTCAAAAAGTCTTAAATTTGCATATTACCACAAATGATATAGACACTTTAGCGAAGAAATGTCGATTATTAAGACATCCGTCATGGGACCGAGAGAGTATATAAAAACGAGCTACAGTGTTAAATACCTTCCAATACTTTTATATTTAATAACGGTCGACGCAAAAGCAGTGTACGGTTTGGTCTAGCCAGTTCAGTGGTGAGCCTTGAACTTGATAAAAATGGTTACCCAGTGTGCCAAACCTGTCTGGTGACTGGCATTAAAATTATTCTGGAAATAAATTGCTCTGAAAGAACCTCATACGCTAATTTGGTTGCCCATTCAAAGGGGGATGAAACCAAAATAAAGAAACGCTTTAATTTACTTGTGTATGTCTATTTTTTAAAATATTTTTATACGACTAACTGGTCATCACTGTTTGAGTTTTATGGAGATTACCCAGTCAGCTTATTCGGACACTTGGCCAACGTGGAACTTGCTATAATGTGTTTGCAATAAATTTCAGTTATTGTTGTTATAATGAGCGTCAATGTAAGGAGATATACCAGTTCCATTTTAACGACTTTGCTATGCTAGTATGTCACGGCCTGGGATCGCACCCGATACCTCTTGCATTCGAAGCTGAAGATGTACCACTACGCTATCGGGGCCTATTTTATTTTACTAATATCCAATCCAGAAGCACCTTTTAGACGTGTACGAATATTGTTGAACGAGTTTCTCATCTATTGCTTAATCGTTATTTGCGTTTTAGCTTATCCATGTACAAAATTAATGTATTAGAATTGTCAAGTTAATCCCTTAAAATTGTTTCAAGTGTTTATATTTTATCCATCTGGGTTGTAATCATGATTTCGATATGAATACATCAAGATAATTAAGATGTATAACACCAAACAATATGTCTCTGGTTGAAGATTAAGAATCTTTTATGTCGGGTGCTAAACTATTATTCCTGAGCGTAACATCTTTGATAGGTAAGTATAGTAACAAGAAAACCATTTTATTAACTTTCGAGCTAAAGTCATTAACTCGCTCTATAACAATATCAGAGAATTGTGCATGCATTGCGCACGTGGCTTCACGCACCGTAGCACAGTCGAGTCGTTTACAGCATCAGAGGCAGCAGGATACTCAATTAAAGTATTCTAGCTCCCAGCAAGTGGTGGATAAATTGATAATACATGTGTGTTTATGTTCCCACTAGAGTATGTCTGTGATTCTCTGACGGGCACGGATAAATGCCAAATGGTCTGGAATTGTGAATTTTACGGTCTTCAATTTTTTGTAGATAATCGTGATAGCGTTTGTAATATATTGTGTCATAACTCATACGTATTACTTTACTCGATTGTATCAAATTGTTCCGTTATTAAGGATCGAATTTAATTTCTTAAATTAGCTTTATCTTTCTCGAGTTGTTTTTGTTCGCTTGAATTATATTAGTCGAGACAAAAGTGTCTTGTTCTGAATGTTCTAAAATGGGATCTTCACGAGAATTGCAGCAAAGTGGAAATAAATGTAGGATTTTGAAATTGTGCTGTAAATGTTTCTTCACGGTAGATCTACTTCTATAAATGTTTGTAAATGTTATGTTACATTGGATATAAACGCTGTTCAAACTTACTGAAAATGGTGCGATCCGTGACATATATTCGAAGATAACGTCATGATGTTTTCAAACTGTTACTGAACTGAAAGTTTTGTTGTTAAATACGTTTTAAACCAAACGAGCGGTTATACAGATTATAGATAAACCTACCACGACATTTGAGTCGGAAACCAGTAAAGATGGGGCCAACAAAAGTGATTAATGAGTTTTCAATTACATTAAATAGTCGTCCTAGTTCATACGGACCTGTGTTTATGACTAATGACGTCATCAGAGGACACCTACGACTAGAACTATTACAACATTTATCTCTAACCAGTGAGTCTATATTTCATATTTATTACTTATTATGTTATTAGTGAATACATGTTTGTAAATGTTATACCAGTGTTGGTTGTTGCACAATTTTTACTGCATTTTTTGCTTCGCACGTTTTACATCATATTACTTAATTAATCATGAGGTATGTTTGAGGGTAGTTATTAGTGTGCACGGTTGTTTATCGGAGTCTAGTTTATCATAATTATTATCTTTAGTTGTAACCGAGGTATGCAAGTTCATTATCATATGACTACGTTTTAATAAAGATTATGGTGACTTAGTATTTTTAGCATTTAACATATTCTAAGTATTACCAACATCGTGTCGTGTTGGGTTGTAAATTGTATTGTATCGTACTGTAAATTATATCGTATCGTATCGTATCGTACCGTATCGTATTGTATCGTATTATATTGCATTGTATTGTATTGTAATTTTTATCGTATCGCATTGTTTTGTATTGTATTGTATTTATTGTAAATTATATTTATCGTATCGTTTCGTATTGTATTGTAAATTATATTGTATCGTATCGCCTCGTTTCATAACGTAACGTATCGTATTGCACTGTATTGTATCGTATCGTGTTTGAATTAATATAATATCTTCCACATGTATACGTTATCAGTTCATTATACAAGTATACCGTGTTATATTATTTAATGACGTATTATATTACATCATAGATACCTTGTAAATTTATTATACACTTTATTATAGGCATTGCTATCAGTTCATTACGCATTATGTTTAGTTTATTACTTATTTTCGTGGTATCATCAATATATTATGTATTACGTTCATTTTATTATGTGTTCTATTTATTTTATAATGTACGTATATGTGGTTTAGCGTGTTTTAAGTATGTAGTAAATTAGTGTGTATATTTACAGCTTTATTTTAAATAATTATTATTTAAGAAATCATAAAGATGTACCTGTGTTTTATCGTAGAGTAAAGCACAGTCACGAGTTCGGATGCGTAGTAACTAAATATTGAGTGCTAGCACGAATGATTTAATGTACGCATGGTATACTGTTGTATGTGAAAATGTAGATTATTGTAGGACGGATATAGTTATCTCCCTTTAAGATAAACTTAGATGGTGTACCAAGTTTCGTAAAATAATTAAGATTCGGTTTTATTCGGTTTATACTTATCCAAATATACAAATACGAACACAGAACAGACGTGCACGTGTACTCGTTTAACCCGTGCACTAACAGGCAACATGGAGTGATGACTATGAAAACCGCGCATGCGCATTATATTCCGACCTTTCAACACCATGATATTAATATCACGATTTATTGCCACATAAAGTTAATCTAGAACACCAGTCATTGTGGTATAATGAATGATGTTCACAGCACTGCTGTTTGTAAGTACATTAATCAACTATCAACTATATTCCAGACTGTCGGGAGGGGGTGAAATGTGTACCACTTAAATACCGTGCAAATCACAGTTCACATTATGGTACTAAAACGAGTTTTGCTGGTTGTATGATTGTGATAACCGTCAGAAGTCATGAAATGCAAGTTTTAATGAGTCTGAAAAGCATTGTATTGGTATAAAAGCGATAGTTCACGTGTTAGATGTGCAAAAGGCGAAAACTGATCATTTTTCATATAAACTCACCGAGATTTATGAAATGTTTGGAGTAGTAGCACACGTTGTACGATGAAGGATCGGAGACATCTTCCATTTATCTTGTGTAAACGTTCCTCCGGCATTCTGAGAGACATTTCAATAAATACAAGACGAAAACAGAGTAAACAATGTTAGGGTAGATGGTTATGTGTACAGCTTGCTTTCTTCTTGTAAACGTTGGATGGCAAGCTTGAAATCAGAACACACTTTCTCACGACCCTTCCTTGATCCCATCACTTGTTCTTAATCGACACATGAGGCGAGAAACCTGTGTTTGGATTTTATTATACAACCTTTTCTATCTTGGAACGTTCGTTGGATTGAAAATAAGCAAATCTGACTTCTTATTATTTGTATTCGGTTTATTTGGTTTACGCAGTTATTCAACCGTTTTTACTAGTCTTATATGGGGTACGTTTCACCAAACCAGTTTTCCAGGATGTATTTTCAACCCGTACTAACTGGCACTTCCACGGGCAACTCATAACTTCTCACTTTATAGTTTTTATAGCTGAATTTAGGTATTTCTGCTTTTTGACAGCTGGGACCTGGACTTTCGACTTTTTGACGTCTGAAGCTTGGACTTTCAGCGGTTGGGTTCGTTTTCTCGTTCAATTGTGTGTTGGGCATTGTGCCGTCTAATTTTGGTCTGTATTATTTCTGTTTTCTGTGGTTGTATGGCTTGCGTGCTGCTTTCCCTGTCCGATTTTTATAATCTTGTCTTATGTCTCATTAAAGAGAATCTGTGAAGGCATGTACATGTACATTGTATGTTTGGTCAGCTATATTTGAAGTATTTTCTTCTTCGTTTCCCATGTTTTAGACATAGCTCTACCAATATAAAATGGAATTCACTTTCAACTTATCCCATGTTACACTGTCAGCAAATTCTATAAATACTTTCTATAGAAGAAATAATAAATTTGAACATGGGGTTTTATCATATAGTAAAGTATGGTCCCGTGCTTGGATGCGTAGTAATTAACACGTTTTTAATTCTGGTCATTTGATTTACGTTTCCGAACAATCGACAATTAGTGAAAACATAAGGTTGGATATTTATCGTTTCGATTCTAACATAGCTAATATTCAGCAGTTGACAGCTCAACAAGACACGATGTTGCACTTCTTCATTTCCTGTTAATGTTACGTCATTTGACTACGCTGTTCTGAACGTTAATTCAAGCACACCCTCTAAGTGCATATAGGCAAACCGCTGGTTGTGTTAGAATATATGGTAAGCTTGTTCGTAAACAAATTCAAACATACATTATGTATGTTTATTCCTGTATTATACGTAACATTAAGCACAATGAACATCTTCAGTTCCTCCATTTCACAATAGATTCATTACAAATAATTAGATCTATGTTGTTTTAATTCAAGTATCATCGTGTCACGTGATTTTTATTAATACCACGTGACTTTTTTATTAACTTATTGCACTGGAATCGAATAATGTGCCAATACGATGGGTGATTCACTTTTGTAATTGTGCATCTCTTGAATTCTATGTTGTTATCTAATTAAGCACGAGCACATGTGTTTGTATTTAAGTTTTAATGATAATGAGCAAAAAGCCGCCGATGTACTTGATTAATGCGGCTTACAACTTTGCATCTTTTGCAAACGTGTATCTTGATATGAGTTTTGTAACGTTTTCTCATATCTATTAATCCAATGGGCGGTTTTCCATGTGATGTGTGTGTGTGCATGAAACAGCGTGCAATAAATGTGGTATTAATGTTTAATGCTGCACGATATATCGTATATTTAACGCTAATGCTTCACGATATATCGTATTTTGTATCATAAATAGTAGTTTTCCTGGACGTTTATAGTGCAATGTGGTGTTATATAGTTTCTATTAGATCTACCTCGCTGTTCAAAGTGTAGCAAATGTCTTTTCTTTCCTATAATAGTCAGCTGCGTACTGTATGATTAGGTAGGATACACGAATATGAATCTGTACTGAGAAAACAAGTATTAGCTGAATTGGAACAACGTATAGAGGTGTCGTGAAGACACAACTGAAATAAAAACGCTTCAGGGAGACACAGCTCATACTAGTACTCATAGAGCTGTCGTGGAAAAACATAACTTATATAAACTCGATACAGAGTTTTATGGGAATGACTAATAAATAGTTTATCTATTTACTTCCAACTCTCTATAATTATAGCACACAATATAATTACCAGTGTAATAAGTTCTTCACTCCCAAACTCAATAAGTCACGTCGTTATGATGAAAGTCATTAACGAAAACCTTCATAATATTATAATAACAAGGATCAAAGATGATATGATAAATTAATCTTAATAACATAAGATGTTTGTCTCAAAAGAATCTTCATCATAAATGATAATAGACAAACGCCTTTTTAGCAGAGTTGATACGCTTGTATGTAGGAAGCGTACATATTAACGGCAATAAAATACCATCCTCCACATGGCGTCTCATCTATTCACATACTTAAAAACTTAAAGAACTTACTGATAATTACAGAAATATAACAATAGAAATGCAATTCACTGTGAATACACTGCAATACTTAGTTTTTCACTTAGTTAGTTAGAAGATGTCTACTGTTATATTTAAGAATTATAAGTATATATTGAACTTGGGTAACCCAAATAACGGACTCGTCTTCTGAAAAGGGGAGGCATGCTTTCACGCCTTGGACACCAGTTTGACATTCCGTCATTGAGGCGCGACCACCAATTTAGCGTTCTGTCTTTTGGGAGCGGGTACTGACGCCACCAGTACGCCAATCTACGAGTACATAACGACAGAAAGAATTTGGCAGAAACTATACCATCAACATTTTGATTCCAATATCATTCCACTTAATGCTATCAAATGTACATATCTATATTGGCTAGTGTTTCTGAGACTTCAGTCGTGCGCTCTGGTATTAATGTGCAGACGAACATGTCTTAAAGATAACTTTATACTTTCTCCATCTGAACAGTTTCTAAAATTGTTTAATCAGTTTGTTTGATTACATGAGCTTAAACTTCCGTATTTAGAATATTTGTAATTAAAATGCAACTGAAAACATCTCTCTTTGTCGCATTATTACTTAGTCTAGTACGTGACAAAACATCAATGAATTAGAGAAGACTGGGATTTTTTACAATTGAAGTGTTTTGCTAGTTTTATCACATAATAATGCTTAGTCTGGCTACCGTACTAGATAATCTTTTGTCAATCAATTATCATAACTTTATTTCCAATGTTAGCTAGATTTTATTTCGGGCTGGATTATCTATATACATGTATAGATGTTTGAGGATGCAAAGGAAAATAATTTCATCAAAAAAGAGTAGGCTGATAAGTTGTCTCCTTTGATTAAACATATAGCCTGTATAGACAGACTAATTGATGCTATTGTGTCACTAAATGGATACGAACAGTTATAGCTTTTGTCTATTTCGGTTTTAGAAAAATAACCTCGGGAAGAATTACGTTTACCGTTGTCATTTCAAAGTGGATTTTAAAATGCTCGCTCACACCTAGTTATTAGCGATTCTGTCACGTTTGCATATTCTCTGATATTTCGCTGGCACATTTGTTTAATATCTTCGTAAGAAGGTGGCCCAAAAGTGGACCGCCCATGATGTAGAAATATTATTGCTTATACGTAATACTGTAAAACAAAAACAATCACGAATAGTTTACTTCGCGAACTACAACTACTTCAGAACTACAAACTCGCGAAATGTTTGCCTTGCGCAAAAGCATATTTTTACAGTAGAAGGAAACTATCAATCACGCAATACACGGTAGTAATCCCGTTGTACCGCTTCGCAACCTTCGAAGTTTTCATATTGCTTCGACAGAATTGAAAACCTGCAAAACCCTTGAATGGAACTTAGTTTTATCCTCAGATCCGTCTTTGCATTATGCTGATTTTCAGTTCCGTCATATAAACATAAACAGTAGGTCCCCCCAGATGCCGCGGTACTGCAAAGCGGTAATCAGGTGCATGGCTGATTGTTTATATTATAGCACAACAACCTGTAGTAACGTGTATATGTGTGTTACATGAATGTTTACTTGATGAAAGCATCTAGGTGTCAGATTGCAATCTTGTAGTATACCAGCATCAAACATGTGCCCAGCTTAATGTATATTCTATGTTACTTATATCTATATTATATTTGGCTAGACTAACCAGACCCCCGGTGAAACTAAACAACTTAATTAGATATAATTAACTATGTGATTCCAGGGCCGGATTAGTCATAGCCAAATAAATATTAGCCAATATCAACATTTTAATATCTAAGACTAGTTTCTGTGGAACTATATGTGAGTCAGAACAAAAAAT
The DNA here is from genome assembly GCA_947247005.1 of Spisula solida. Lineage (NCBI taxonomy): Eukaryota > Metazoa > Mollusca > Bivalvia > Venerida > Mactridae > Spisula > Spisula solida. Next base: position 39,558,048 of record OX365951.1, read on the forward strand.
CTCTCAATTTAAACGAGTTGTCTTTATAATACATTTTGTGATTTCATTTTATGCGTTCGGCTGAGAACATCGTAACGCATGGCCATTCGGTTTTATCCCCGTCTAATCGGTCAATGACCTCCAGCTTCGAGGGAGATTGTGACGTAAGTTTTAAGAAGTAATGCAATGGCTTACAGAAGCTGGAACCGAGAATTCTAATCTATGATTTGTATCATAATTTGTATCATAGTTACGGCGGATAAGAGTGCAATAACTGCAATACTGCACTGGGTGTGGCACATCCACCAAGCCCTCAGTTGATATACGATAAAAAAATTTATCGAGGCCCTCAACTCAATTAAATAACCCCGTGTTTCAGTTCTCTATCTATAATATAGATGTATACTGTGTTGGTTGAGTATTTGATGATGGAAGAAACCAAAATGAAAGTGACATTTGTGTAACTTTGGCATTTTAATACCTCAGCATTTGTGTTTTCTGACATCCTTACTTCAGAGACGTACTGATTTAAACACCAGTAAAATATAGTGCGAACACATTATCTTGATTCTCGACATTTATGCGTGAAACACGGGTCATTGAAACCAAATATTGTTCCATCAATCTATACATTGTAAATATACTTTTTTTATCAAACTTTGTAAGGACACGTGTTCATTAATATACATGTATATGTGTTGTTTGCAATTTACTAGTGGTTAAAGAAGGACGTTTGGCTCATTAAGAGAGGTGGCTGTTTAAATAATGTGACCACTTTTAAATATATAAGTATGTGTGCCTTTAGTGCATGTATTTGGGCTGATTGTCAAACCAGTATTTATATACAGTTAAAACCTCAAATAAAAACCACCTCAATAAAAGACTATCTCAAAATTACGACTTATATTTGTAGGTCCATTTTCACTGTTTGATGTAGCAAATAGAGATCAGCTAAGAAAATTAAGTGAAAAGAGATCTATAAAACCGTAATATTAAGAATAACTCAATAATGAGACCAGTATTCACAAAGCATCTTAAGGGAAAACTTATAATTTTCTTAAAATCTTAATATAAACTGTATCAGCTAAACAGGAAAATCAAGAGTATCATTTGTTTATTGTTTAGAAGCATTATGTAAAAAGCAACTAGTCTATAATCACAAAGAAATCGTTGGTTGTTAGTTTTTTACTTTAGTCAAAATATTTCTTGATAAGCTTTGTGAATACCTACCCAGTTTTCAATGGTTCTATGGCTGGTCATATTATTGAGGTTTTGCTGTACCTGTATTATGTAATGTATGTTATACACAGTTTCGCAATCTAACCAGTCGTGATACTCCTTTAATCTCGGAATTAGGGGAAATGAAAAGTGTTTGTGATTTCCCATTGCACATACCGAATAAATTGTCTCGCTCTAGAAATAGACTTCCCACAGCGAACTTTAATATCTTCTCGAAATTACCAACCAGTACTGTGTTATGTTATTTTGGTATTTTCTATGATTATTCTCTGCTAGCTTGTTCTGTTTTTCAGTCTCAATAGCACACTTCACGCTGTTTTGTCTATTTGACATTTGGTATAAACTTAGGATCACATTAAACATGAACGTGTCATAAAGATCGCTAGAGGAACTACGAGTAAAAGCTCATAATGAGGAACAAAATTGTAATAAAAATACTTGCACTACTTTAGTTTGTTTTGGCGGTTTTATCTTTATTACAAGTGTGTAGGCCCTGTGGTACTTAGCATGAGCATGTAATACTTTCGGAATGTTGCAAAATTTGCAATGAAAGTGCTGTCATGCTTCCATAAAATCACTTCATTAATATTGTTTTTGTGTTTACCTTCAAAGGTAAATGTAGTTTATCATAATGCTATGCTTACTGTATCCAACAAATTTCAATTTTAAGAAAAAAAACATGCACTGGTCTATACCTTTATAAATTTGGCTCTGTGTCCTCAGTAAAAGATAAGACCTGAATGGACAGATTATAAACTTGGGACTGAAAAACCACATTAGGGAATTTAATAAAACAAAGTGCATGTTCTTTATACAGCTTTTTTGCTGTTTGCATACGCATTTTATTCGTAAGTAAATCTACTGAATAAGATTTTTTGAAAGTGTAAATATTATGTACTTATGTTATCGTGTCATGAATCATATGACTATTGAGTAAAAATGTTTTGTAGATATGTTTGTTGTTTTGTCAAGAAACTATATTGGTATAACCATAAACTGTTCTGTTCTGTTCCGTTCTGTTCTGTTCTGTTCGGTTTAAAGTATCGATGATAATTAAGACCACCTGTGATACCTTTGACATCTCGGCTGATTTTTTAAGTAATCTTAACATTGGGATTTAATAAAAAGCAAAATTGAGAAACTGTGCTTGAAAATTGTTAACGTAATCTTGCCATTTTTGAGGTAGTCCTATGATTAAGTTGTTGTTTTGTGATGGTTTACGAAGTTCATTGTTTAACCACTTTATTCAAGGTGTAAGGCTGGTATCGTGATTTTGAACAGCAACATGATACGAATTAGTGCTTCCATCCATTATAGGGGTTTTCAATCAGCCGGGAACTACTTTTTGCGCATTTTAACTAAATTCAAAACGTAGTCCAATCAAAGTGTACGTGCTTTTATTGATGCCTTCACAATGCACTGACAGGATAAGGTAACTTGTAAACGATCTGTATGTCTGTCAGGGTTAATCTATTATATATCTACCTTAGAGGCTTGGTAACATGGTGGCCCGTAGTCCACTGTATATTAGGACTACGATCGGTGCTGGCTCTCAGGTATTCAATATTGATCTTAGTTGGCATACGGATGAGGACAACCAATCAGAGCACACCATCTTAAACTCTTGGTCAGTAACAGGCGATATGATTGGCTATCCTTATTCTCCAATTAAATGAGATCAATATTGAATACCACAACGACAACATACAAATAGTAATACGTTTATCGTATTTCATCGAAACTTTGCATGACTGATCAGTTCCAAGTCTTGTTGTGCATATCGTCGGCGTACGTCGGTCGGATCAATTAGAAGGCCCTTTATTACACTTTATACGGCCCACTTATTATTTTGTCTGGGCTATTACTCTGTCATTATTGGTCGGATATCAACGAAACTTTAAAAGTCTCATCAGTACCAAGTCGAGTTTTAAATATCGTAGGCACTCAATGGTCAGATAAGATTTTAGAGAGTTGTTGTCCTTCGATATTTTGATTTTGATTTTGTTTGCCTTATTGCTTATGATTGCAGCTGTCAACCATACTTTGCAAGACTTGTCAGTTCTAAAGCTAGACTAGGCATGTATGCATATCTTCATAATTTAGAGTATCATACTATTTAGTCACTGTGACAATCAGTATCTGGGGGTAGTTATCATATTCCGTGATCTGTCTTGTTGTACATGAGGCTAAATTGGTCTCTAAAATTTAGGATCAAAATTCTAAAACCATTCAAATTAAATTTAGTATTTACATGTATTATCAATGTCTCTATAACTGCACATAAACTGTTATTTTATTGTCTTTGAAATTTAAGGTGATATCAACATTTACTCATTAATGCAAAATAAATTGGCACTCCATTTATATTAACATAGGTTCATAATTTGAAAGAAAACCAATTTGAACTTGAGCCTGATCCTGAAAATTGATTCTTTGTTAGAGCAGTGCCATGTGTTCTAGGTGCTGCGAATGTAAAACAAAAATAACGATACGATGGGAAAATTGTGCAACAATTGTAAGATACTATAAAATCACTTGGCATCCAACTTTGTGAATTTTGCTAAAATGCAATTTCGTGAGGGCGAAAATTCACGGTTTACAAAATGTGGAAGGGGACAGGTTCAACTACAAGATCAACGAACATGTAAACCCACGAAATGTAATGATTTTACAGTATTCATTTATAATAATGTTGTATAGAAGTGCATCGTGGCGTTTTGGGACACTTAAACACCATATGCTTCAAAACTATCAAACAAGTTCAAACGTATCACATGTAACATAAGTCAACGAGTGGATGATGAACGTGTATTATAGAGCGAGTAAAAAGTCTTCTCACATAATTACATAAAAACAAACGAAGTAACTTATATTTTGAAGTCTACACATGCAGAACATTTTAATTTATTAGTTTTTGTTGTTGTCTACAAACAGTGGTGATAATCACATTCTTTTGGCAGACGTTAAACTTTCTCCAGTACGCTTTTCATCACTAACAATGTTTTTACAATTAACTCGAGTTAAAAGGAATATATTTCGGATTTTTTTATCTGAGTTACGTTTTTTTCTCAAACATAAAACACAACTGTATCTACCTGAGTTCTATTGGTCCCAATTATGCCCCTGTGGAAAACTGATAAGCCAAAATGTTTGTATAGCTAACAGTTCCTGGTTTAATGATGAAATAGATAGAATCAGTGAAAATGTAAGTATTATTATCAATTATTGTCATTTTATAGCTTCCGACATATAATCGTCTTCATTCATTCCCCTTAGTGTCAATATGTACGATTTATAATAAAGATTTCGTAATGTAATCGAATAAATGACGTCACAGTAGGTTGCTATTAATTACCCGGTATATATCTAGAATTACGACACATTAATGGATCCGGAATTTCTGATGAGCATTTCAATATAAAATAAAAGTAGTATTCCGTCTTCAGACTAAAATTGAGTTACTTCTTCGAGTAAGAGGGAAAATAAAATTAAAACCTGTACAGGACCGTACCGTACATCGATGCAACTTAGAGTGGTTGCGAAAGTCAACTTGTATGTCTAACTTTTGAGCATTTTGTCATCAATTATCGATAATTGTATCTTCACGGTAGATCTACTTCAGTAAGTGTTTGTATATATTATGTTACATTAGGTGTAAACGTTGTTCAAAATTCCTGAAAATGATCAGATATGTGACATATGTTCTAAGATGACGTCGTATTGTTGTCAAACTGTTAGTGAATTTAAAAATGTTGTTGTTAAAGACGTTTGAAACCAAACGAGTGTTCTACAGGTTATAGATAAACCATTCACGACATCTGTGTCTGAAATCGGTACAAATGGGGCCAAGAAAAGTGATTAACGAGTTTTCAATTACATTAAACAGTCGTCCAACCTCATATGGACCTGTGTTTGTGACTAATGACGTCATCAGAGGACACCAATGTCTAGAACTATTACAACATTTATCTCTAACCAGTGAGTCTGTATTTTATATACATTTTATACTTGGTACGTTATATTAGTGATTAATGTAACATTGTTATACCGGTGTGGGTTATGCTGCGTTTACAGTCAGTCACGATAGCCACGATGACCACGATTAAAAAATATCGTGGTGAGCGTGGGGGATCGTCGGAGGATGTGGAATTGAATCGTAATGATCGTGGGGGAACTTGGTGGGATCGCGAGCATCGTGAGCATCGTGTCAAAATTTTTGACAGTCAAAAATTTGACCATGATTGTCCCGATTCAACTTTGATCTTGAGAGAGCGTGATGGAACGTGCTAATCATAGCGGAGCGCATTAAAACTTATCAGGTCTTAACGTAGCGTGTCAGACCTTGGTGCTTCATCGTAGGGGATCTTAGTGGACTTTGAAACACAATGGGTTAAGTTGCATTACGATTCCACCGGGCTCTATCGCTATATGCTACGTTTCATCAAGATATATAGGGTACCAGCAGTAATTTAATCACGATGCGGCAAGGTCTGGTAAAATCATCCCGATATGCTCCCACACTTTGTGGCGCTCTCCTAAGTCTGGATAAGTTCCGATGCGTTGCAAGCAATGTGTGGCCGCTGTGTGACGAGTCGTCGCAGCCAAAAAACGAAGGAAATATTCTGCTAGGTATTATCAGATTATCTAACCGTCCTACCAACACCAATAGCCGCAAGTTCACGCAGCCAAAAGAAAGACCATCTTCCCCACCTCCACAAGAGGAACTGCCATATCAGACTACTACTCGGAAAAAAGTCGGGATATTAACCTCCTTCAGTAATATCCAAGCAGATAATATCACTGAGTCCCTGAAAGCCAACCTCTTCATCTACGAAAAGCACAGATTCGACAACAAACATGGACATTCAAGCATCTACCAATACCACCGAAGTGGGACATGTACAATCCCTAGAGCTACCTGTGTGTGGTGGCTTTTGGGAAGTTATTATGTTGGCCTTTCAAAAAACCCTATAGCATGTGACACATTACATCGTTCATTGAATTTAATTGTCTGCAATTAGTTCTTATTCTTCAAGACACGACAAGAGAATATATCACCTGTATACGTTTTAACAACTCGAACCCCTTGAACAATATAGAAGAAACGACTATATATGAAGGCATAGTATAGTAAAAGTAATTTAACATTAGTGATAAGATGTTTGAGGATGAGTATCAGCTCCAGTCCATGTGATAGGGGTACATTTTCTTTCTATGTCGGTTGATATTATTTTTAGAATATCATCAAATATACGTATCATCCTATAAGTTGACGAAGGTGCTAACATCATCAAGCCTGAATTCTTTGTTGGAAATATTGAACCACTAGGTTCTTTCTATCAACACCAAACCAATGTCTACACAGTAGGTCCTAGAAGCAATATATTTCTTCTTCTTTACTTCTTCTACAGTCTTCACCGCTCAATACCTTGTTGCAACAGTTGAATATTAGCCATGCAGCAACACATAACTATGGCGAATTCGACATCGTCATCTCTTGAATTCATAGTTTGTTCCTTTGTGGAATATTTAGAGAATGGGTCCATCGCCCATCCTTTTTATGCATTCAGTCGTACTCAAAACGTGATTATCTTGTTAAGTCGTGGGCATTAATCGTAGGAGAGCTCAACATAACTTGAAGAGCGTAAGAGATCTTAACAGAACGTAATAAGACGTAATAAAACGTGATAGCATATCGTGGTTGTCGTAAGAGAACGTAAGAGAACGCGATGTAATTCGTGGCAGATCTTGACATGAATCGTGTTGGTATCGTAAGAAAGCGCAACCAGTAGTAACACAACGTAACAAAGCGTAGGACAGCGTAGTAAAATTAAATTTGATGCAATAAATCGTGGAGCTTCACGATATTGTCAAATCGCGGACATCGTGAACATCGTGGCTGACTGTAAACGCAGCATTAGTGCAGAACTTGTTACTGCATTTTTGATACACACGTTTACACCATATACAGGGTATTGACGCATTAATATATCTCATGTATACATATTCGTATTTGAGATATAAGGCCGTGGCACACGCATAAACTAATATGCGTCAATACCCTGTGCCATTTAACTATATAAATCAAGAAGTATGAGTTGAGTGTTATTAGTACATAATTTGTATGTCAAGTACAAGGTTGTTTATCGGAGTCTAGTTAATCAAAAGTTTTCCTATAGTTGTTCCTGTTATGCAGATTCGTTATCATATGACTACGTTTTAAATAATTATTCGTGTATTAAGATTATGGTGACTAATTTGTAGTATTCAGCAGATTCTAAGTATTACCAACATCGTGTTGTATCGTATCCTTTTATATTGTATTGTACTGTATTGTATCGTATCGTATCGTGTCTTGTCGTATTATGTCACATCGTATCGTATCGTATTGATTTGTATTGTATTGTATTGTATTTTGTTGTAAATTATATTGTATCATATCGCCTCGTTTCATAATGTAACGTATCGTATTGTACTGTATCGTATCGTGTTTGAGTTAATATAATATCGTCCACATGTATACGTTATCGGTTTATTATACAAGTATACCGTGTTATATTATTTAATGACGTATTATATTACATCAGAGATACCTTGTAAATTTATTATACACTGTATTATAGGCATTGATATCAGTTCATTACGTATTATGTTTAGTTTATTATGTATTTTGTGGTATTATCATTATATTACGTATTATGTTTATTATGTATTTTGTTGTATAATCATTATATTATGTATTTGGTTTATTTTATTATGTGTTATATATCTTTTTTATAATGTACGTATATGTGGTTTAGCGTGCTTTAAGAAAGTAGTAAATTAGTGTGTATATATATCATTTAAGAAATCGTGAATATGTATGTGTTTTATCGTAGAGTACAGCACAGTCATGAGTTCGGATGCGTAGTAACCAAATCTTGAGTGCTAGCACGAATGATTTAATGTACGCATGAAATACTGATGTATGTAAAAATGTAGATTATTGTAGGACGGATATATATAGTTATCTCCCTTTTAGATAAACTTAGCTGGTGTACCAAATTTCGTAAAATTATTAGGATTCGGATTTATTAGCTTTATACTTATTCAAATATACAAATACGATCACAGAACAGACGTGCACGTGTACTTTTATAACCAGTGCACTAACACGCAACCGGAAGTGATTTCTATAAAAGACTCCGACCTTTCAACGCCATGATATTAATATCACAATTTATTGCCACATAAAGTTAATCTACAACACCAGTCATTGTGGTATAATGAATGATGTTTACAGCACTGCTGTTTGTAGGTACATTAATCAACTATTAACTATCAACGGGTGTCGGGAAGGGGTGAAATTTGTACCACTTAAATACCGTGCAAATCACAGTTCACATTGTGGTACCAAGACAAGTTTTGTTGGTTGTATGATTGTGATAAACCGTCAGAAGTCATGAAATGCAAGTTTTAATGAGTCTGAAAATGATTGCATTGGTATAAAGCGATATTTAACATGTAAGATGTGCAAAAGGTGAAAACTGATCATTTTTCATATAAACTCACCGACATTTATGAAATGTTAGGAGAAGTAGCACACGTTGTACGATGAAGGATCGGAGACATCTTCCATTTATCTTGTGTAAACGTTCCTCCGGCATTCTGAGAGGCTTTTCAATAAATACAAGCTGAAAACAGAGTAAATAATGTTAGGGTAGATGGTTGTGTGTACAGCTTGCTTTCTTATTGTGAACGTTGGATGCTTGAAATCAGAACACACTTTCTCACGACCCTTCCTTGATCCCATCACTTGTTCTTAATCGACACACGAGGCGAGAAACCTGTGTTTGGATTTTATTATACAACCTTTTCTATCTTGGAACTTATGTTGTATTGTAAATAAACAAATCTGACTTCAATTTTTTTTATTCTAACATTGTGTTTTACGCAGTTTTTCAACCGTTTTTATTAGTATTTTATGGTGTACGTTTCACTAAACCAGTTTCCAAGGATGTATTTTCAACCCGTACTAACTGGCACTTCCTCGGACAACTCATAACTTCTCACTTTATAGTTTTTATAGCTGAATTTAGGTATTTCTGCTTTTTGACAGGTGGGACCTGGACTTTCGACTTTTTGACGTCTGCAGCTTGGGCTTTCAGCGGTTGGGTTCGTTTTCTTGTTCAGTTGTGTGTTGGGCATTGTGCCGTCTAATTTTGGTCTCAGTTATTTCTGTTTTCTGTGGTTGTATGGCTTGAGTGCTGCTTTCCCTGTCCCATTTCTATTATCTTGTCTTTAATATGTCTCATTAAAGAGAATCTGTGAAGGCATGTACATTGTATGTTTGGTCAGCTATGCTTGAAATATTTTCTTCTTCGTTTCCCATGTTTTAGAAATAGCTCTACCAATATAAAATGGTATTCACTTTCAACTTATCCCATGCTACACTGTCAGCAAGTTCAATACATAATTTCTATTGAAGAAACAATAAATTTGAACATGGGGTTTTATCGTATAGTAAAGTATGGTCCCGTGCTTGGATTCGTAGTAATTTACACGTTTTTAATTCTGGTCATTTGATTTACGTTTCCGAACAATCGAGATTATAAGTTGGATATTTATCGTTTAGATTCTAACATAGCTAATATTCAGCAGTTGACAGCTTAACAAGACACGGTAGATGTTGCACTACGTTTTGTCCTGGGAATGTTACGTCATTTGACTACGCTGTTCTGAACGTTCATTCAAGCACACCCTCTAAGTGCATATAGGCAAACCGCTGGTTGTGTTAGAATATATGGTAAGCTTGTTCGTAAACAAATTCAAACATGCATTATGTATGTTTATTCCTGTATTATACGTAACATTAAGCACATGGAACATCTTCAGTTCCTCCAGTCACAATAGATTCATTACAAATAACTAGAGCTATGTTGTTTTTATTCAGGTATTATCGTGTCACGTGACTTTTAGTAATACCACGTGACTTTTTTATTAACTTATTGCACTGGAATCGTATAATGTGCCAATACGATGGGTGATTCACTTTGGTAATTGTGCATCTCTGGAATTCTATGTTGTTATCTAATTAAGCACGAGCACATGTGTCTGTATTTAAGTTTTAATGATAATGAGCAAAAAGCCGCCGATGTACTTGATTAATGCGGCTTACAACTTTGCAACTTTTGCAAACGTGTATCTTGATATGAGTTTTGTAACGTTTTCTCATATCAATTAATCCAATGGGCGGTTTTCCATGTGATGTGTGTGTGCGCATGAAACAGCGTGCAATAAATGTGGTATTAATGTTTAATGCTGCACGATATATCGTATATTTAACGCTAATGCTTCACGATATATCGTATATTTAACGCTAATGCTTCACGATATATCGTATTTTGTATCATAAATAGTAGTTTTCCCGGACGTTTATAGTGCAATGTAGTGTAATATAGTTTCTATTAGATCTACCTCGCTGTTCAAAGTGTAGCAAATGTCTTTTCTTTCCTATAATAGTCAGCTGTGTACTGCATGATTAGGTAGGAAACACGAATATGAATCTGTATTGAGAAAAAAGTATTAGCTGAATTGGAACAACGTATAGAGGTGTCGTGAAGACACAACTGAAATAAAAACGCTTCAGGGAGACACAGCTCATACTAGTATAGGGCTGCCATGGAGACACAACTCAAATAAAAACGCTTCAAGGAGACACAGCTCATACTAGTACTCATAGAGCTGTCGTGGAAAACATAACTTATATAAACTCGTTACAGAGTTTTATGGAAATGACTTATAAATATTTTATCTATTACTTCCAACTCTTTATAATTATAGCACACAATATAATGACCAATATAATAAGTTATTCACTCCCAAACTCTCTAAGTCACGTCGTTATGATGAAAGTCATTAACTGAAACCTTTATAATATAATAATGACAAGGATCAAAGATGATATGATAAATTAATCTTGATAACATATGATGTTTGTCTCAAAAGAATCTTCATCATAAATGATAATAGACAAACGCCTTTTTAGCAGAGTTGATACGCTTGTATGTAGAAAGCGTACATACAAGCGGCAGTAAAATATCATCCTCCACATGGCGTCTCATATATTCACATACTTACAACTTACAGATAATTACAGAAATATAACAACAAAAATGCAATACACTGTAAATGCACTGCAATATTTATTTTTCACTAAGTTCATAAACTAGTGGATGTGTACTGTAAGAATTATAACATGTATTGAATTTGGGTATTAAATCCAAATAACAGACTCATCTTCTGAAAAGGGGATGCATGATTTCATGTTTAGTATAGATTTTCAACCCACTTGCCTTGTTCAATAAAATAATTCTAGGTTAATACATGTGTAACAATATTTTGCTAGTTTTGCTACGTAATACGAAGGAGAAATAATTTCTGATATGTGAGTATTGTCACTTAAAGAGTAGTAACAGTTACAGTTTTTGTCAATTTCGGTTTTAACAAAACTGACCTCTAGGACTAAGCTGAAGAAATTTTGTCATTTACATACGAGACAAACTAAGTCTTGTTATCAGATTTCGGGAAAATAAAGTGAACCGCTATCATTTCAAAGTGGAGAATCGTCACGTTTTGGTCTAACTACAGTCTCATACTTTCAAGAAAATTGTGTTAATTAGCTATGTAAAACTAATGCTCACTCACACCTAGTTCTTAGCGATTATGTCACGTTTGTACATTCTCTGATGTATCATTGGTACATTTGTTTAATATCTTCATAGGAGGGTGGCTCAAAAGTGAATCTCCCATGGTGTAAAAATGTGATTGCTTATAACGTTACTACCGTAAAAGTAAAAAACTCACGAACATTTTATCTCTCAAACTAAAACTGCTTCAGAATAACATATTCGCGGAATCTTTACCTAGCGAAATTATATATATTTGCAGTAAAAGGCCACCGTCAATAACGCAAAGCACGATAGTAATCCCGATATACCGCTTCCTAACCATTGGAGTTTTCATATTGCTACGACAAACCTGCATAAACATCGAATGGAACTTAAAAGCATCCTGGGATCGGTCTTAGCATTATGCTGATTTTCAGTTTCGTTATAGCAACATAAAAACTAGACATATATAATACACCCGATGGAACTCAAAGGCGGTTACCAGGTGCAATGACTGACTGTTTATATTAAAGCACAACAACCTGTAGTTATTGTACATGTGTATTACATGAATGTTTACTTGATGAGGTAGGGCGCGCGCTTCGGGACCGAGAGGTCCCGGGTTCAACTCCCGTCTGGACCACTGCTTAATTTCTCTGAGCACGAATAACCCACATGCTCCACTCGACCAAGGTGTATATTGGTACCTGTGAGGGCTGTGTCTGAACATGTTCGATAGTCCTGGGCGCCGAAGATCGATGTTGGCTGCACACCCACCAGGAGAGAAATAGTCTCCCCAGGGGGACTCGAACGTACGTTTCCATAGGTAGCCCAATGAACAGGGGGAGTTTAAATGTCAAAGGGTGGCTGAATGGCTGAACTGCTGAAAGCAGCCCTAGAAAATTGGTAACTTAACTTTTTTTTTATCTAGGTGTCAGATTGCAATCTTGTAGTAGACAGCATCAAACACGTGGCCAGCTTAATGTATATTCTACCTTACTTATATCTATATTATATTTGGCTAGACTAACCAGACCCCCGGGGAAACTAAACAACTTAAATTAGATATAACTAACTACGTGATTCCAGGTCCGGATTAGTCATAGCCAAATAACTATTAGCCAATATCAACATTTTAATATCTAAGACTAGTTACAGTGGAACTATATGTATGTCAGAACAAAAATCTCTCAAAAACGAGTTATCTTTATAACACTTTTTGTGATTTATTTTTACGTTCGGCTAAGAAAGTCGTAGCGCATGGCCATTCGGTTTTATCCCCGACTAATAGGTCAATCACCTCCAGCTTCGAGGAAGCTTGTGGCGTAAGTTTTAAGAATTAATACAAGGGCTTACAGAAGCCGGATCGAACCGAGAAATCCAATCTAGGATTTGTATCATAATTTGTATCATAGTTACGGCGGACAAGAGTGCGATAATTGTTATACTACACTGGGTGTGGCACATCCACCAAGCCCTCAGTTGAACTATGATACAAATTACTTACAGAACGTACACTCGGATATCGATTTAATCTCGGGCTTTACTCTCGTCTTAATATCATAACCTACATATATATTATGACGTTGTTTGCAATTTACAGTAGTTAAAGATGGACGTTTGGCTCATTAAGAGAGGTGGCTGTTTAAATAAATATGAACACTTTATGTGTACCTTTAGTACATGTATTTGGGCTGATTGTAAAACCAGTATTTATATACAGTTAAAACCTCAAATAGAAACCAACTTAAGACCATCTTAAAATTAAGACTAATATTTGTAGGTCCATTTTCACTGTTTGATGTAGCAAATAGAGATCAGCTAAGAAAATTAAGTGAAAAGAAATCTATAAAACCTTAAGATATTAAGAATAACTCAATAATGAGACCAGTATTCACAAAGCATCTTAAAGGAAAACTTATAATTTTCTAAAAATCTTAAAACAAAAGTGTATCAGCTAAACAGGAAAATAAAGATTATCATTTGTTTATTGTTTAGAAGCATTATGTAAAAAGCAACTAGTCTATAATCACAAAGAAATCGTTGGTTATTAGTTTTTTACTTAAGTCAAAATATTTTACTTGATATGCTTTGTGAAATCCTACTCAGTTTTCAATGGTACTATGGCTGGTCTTATTATTGAGGTTTTACTGTACCTATTGTGATGTAAGTTATACACAGTTTCGCAATCAAAGTAGTCGTGATACTCTTTTAATCTCGGAAATTGGGGAAATGAAAGTGTTTGTGATTTCCCATTGCACATCCTGAATAAATTGTCTCGCTCTAGAAATAGACTTCCCACAGCGAACATTAATATCTTCTCGGAATTACCAACCAGTACTGGGTTATGTTATTTTGGAATTTTCTATGATTATTGTCTGCTAGCTTGTTCTGTTTTTCAGTCTCAATAGCACACTTCACGCTGTTTTGTCTATTTGACATTTGGTATAAACTAGGGATCACATAAAACTTGAACGTGTCATAAAGATCTCTAGAGGAACTACGAATAGAAGCTCATAATGAGAAACAAAATTGTAATAAAAATACTTGCACTAGATTTCTACTTCAGTTGGTTTTAGCGGTTTTATATTTATGACAAGTATATAGGTATTATGATACTTAGCATGAGCATGTAGATACGTAGATTGGCAATGAAAGTGCTGTCATGCTTCAATAAATTCACAGCATTAATAATAATTATTATTATGAGTTTAGCTTCAAGGGTAAATGTAGTTTATAATAATGCTTTGCTTACTCTATCCAACAAATTTCAATTTTAAGAAAAAAAAATTTGAGAAACATGCACTTTACTCTATCCCTATATAAATTTGGCTCTGTGTCCTCAGTAAAAGATATGACAAAAGACAATCAAAACGCACCTGTTTAAAATGGCATATCAGTGATATTCAGTTGGATGTTTTATAAATATTTTCAATAAATCAATTATTATAGACAGATTAAAAACTTGGGACTGAAACACGAAATACTGGAATTTAATAAAAAATAGTATAAATTATGTTCTTTATACAGCTTGTTTACTATTTGCAAACAGATTGTATTCGTAGATCTACTGAATCAGTTACTGAAAGTCAAGATGATAATTAAGACCACCCGAGAGACCTTTGACATTTCGACTGAATATTGAAGTTGTCTTAACACTGGGATTAAATAAAAAGCAACACTGAAATTGAGCTTTAAAATTGTTAACGTAATCTTGCCATTTTTAGGTGATCTTATTATTAAAATGTTGTTATGTGGTGGTTTACCAAGTTCATTGTTTAACCACTTCGTTCAAGGTGTAAGGCTGTAATCGTGATTTTGAACTGAACTATGATTCTTATTAGTGCTTCCATCCATTATAGTGGTTTCCAATCACCCGGGAACTACTTTTTGCGCATTTTAACTAAATTCGAAATGTCGTCCAATCAAAGAGTACGAGCTTTTATTGATGCCTTCACAATGCACTGACAGGATAATCTGATTTGGTTGTTGATGTTTTTTGGTTAGATACTGATAAGAACCCAAGGAATTAGAAACAGAAGCAAGCATAGATAGGGATAGATAATGTAACTTGTAAACGATTTGTATGTCTGTCAGGGTTAATCTATTATATATCTACCATAGAGGCTTGGTAACATGGTGGCCCGTAGTCCACTGTATATTAGGTATGATGCTGGCTCTCCAGCGCATCCCTTTAAAGAACTGCAACCTCTCATATGTCCACTTCGAGTGCGAGAGGTCCCGGTTTCAACCACCATGCTGCGCCATACCAACGACGAAGTAAAAATGGTACCAGTAATTCCACCAGAAATAAGGTTTTGAAAGTGATTGCTATATGTTGTACCCGGGTATTTGTATTATTGTTGTTACCTACTGTACGCTAATTTAACTGTCTAACTGCACGCATATGTCAATTTATATTAAAAATAACATCATGCAAGTGAAACGAACATTTGATATCTTTAAGTTTCGGTCTTAATTTATTTTTGAATAAGGTTCCAGGTCCTGTTCAACTGATCCCTACAGTGTTTTGTCCTTTTAAAAAGTATTTGAAAAGTTCAAAAACTGCTCATAAATCATAACTGTGTTGGCATACATGTGCTCCTAAATATCTTCTAGTTTTGCAAATCAAAATACATGTATAAAAAAGGGATTTCATGAGGCTAAATTGGTCTCGAAAATGTAGGATCAAAATCCTAAAATCCATGCAAATTGAATTTAGTATGTACGTGTATTATCGATGTTTCTATTACCAAGCATAAAACGTAACACTTTGTTGTCTTTGAAATTCAAGGATATATCAATATTTACTCAGTTATGTAAAATAAATTGGCTTTCTATTCACATTAACATATTTTCTGAATTTGAAAGAAATCCAATTTGAACTTGAGCCTGATCCTGAAAATGTATTCTTTGTGAGAGCAGTGCCAGGTGTTCTGAGTGTTGCGAATGTAAAAAATAACGATGGGAAAATGTGCAACAATTGCATGATACTATAAAATCACTTATTTTCGTGGGCATTACATTTCGTGGAGTTCGGTAAAATGAGATTTAGTAAGGTAAAAAATCGTGGATTACAACATGTGAAAGGGGACATCCTAGTTCTGTATTTGAGAAGTCAGCTATCCTTCGAGTTTAGATTTCGTGTCAAAGATCAACCACGAAATCAACGAAATGATGAAACCCTCGAAATAGAATGAGTTTATAGTCTTCATATATAATAATGTTGCGATAGGCCTTCGTGTGAATCTAGTGTTTTGGGACACTTATAACACCATATGCTTTAAAATATCAAAATATAGTTCAAACGTATCACATGTAACAGAAGTCAACAAGCGGATAATGAACGTGTATTATAGAGCGAGTAACAAGTCTGCACACATAATTACATCAAAACAAACGAGTCACTTATCTTCCGAAGTCTACACATGCAGAACATTTTAATTTAAAGACCAGTTAGGTTTTTTGTGATCTACAAACTATTGTTGCAATAAACTCAGTCTTTTGGCAGGCGTTAAACTTTCACCGGTACGCTTTTCATTACTAACAATGTTTTTACAATCAACTCGAGTTAAAAGGAATATATATCCGATTTTTTTTATCTGAGTTACGTTTTTTCTCAAACATAAAACACAACTGTATCTACCTGAGTTCTATTGGTCCCAATTATGCCCCTGTGGAAAACTGATAAGCCAAAAGTCTTGTATCTCTTTCAGTTCCTGGTTTGATGAAGAAATAAATAGAATCAGTGAAAATGTCAGTATTATTATCAATTATTGTTATTTTATAGTTTCCGACATAGAATCGTCTTCATTCATTCCTCTTAGTGTCAATGTGTACGATTTATAATAAAGATTTCGTAATGTGATCGTATAAATGACGTCATCAGTAGGTTGCTATTAATTACCCGGTATATTTCTAGTATACGACACATTAATGTATCCCATATATCTGATGAGCATTTCAATATAAATTAAAAGTAGTATTCCGTCTTTAGACTGAAATTGAGTTACTTCTTCAAGGAAGAGGGTAAATAAAGGTAAAACCTGTACCAGGAACGTACCGTACATCGACGGAACTTAGAGAGGTTGTAACGTTCTACAAGTAATGGACGTGTGACAGACGAACCCATTCCCAGGGAACTCCATATTTTATCTCTTGTGGACGCATTGAATTTATAATTAGAATATTTTAAACCAATCAGGGGTCATATACAACGGCATACTGAATCGTCATAATAAAACATATAGAAAAAAATTAACATAATACACTTACATATCAAATTAGGATGTTAATGGAAATAAGGCTTAATTAGTATTGCTCAAATACAACTAACATAAATGCTATACATAATAACAAATAAAAGACACTATTACAACAGCATATTAACTGACAAGTTATTTTATAAATATAAACACTCATATTGATTTGAGAAAGAAACGTGATCTTAATTACGCGCATACGGTGTTCCGAAAGCCAATTTTAATTGTTACGTATACAAACGTACATGTACGGGTAGCTACACCTACAAGTTGTCGAACTTCGCAACCTCCCTATTATTGAGACATTTTGCATTGGTCATTGATTACCTGTAACATTACTTACAAAATCCAATTGTTCTTGCTATGATGTTGTTGTTCATGAGATGGTCGCTTTCGAGAGAGACTAACACATATGATTAACACCGGCAATGTAACCCAAAGACACATCTATATGACGACACGGATCTTAAAAAGCCAGTGCAGTTAAACCTTAACATAACCAGGATTCGATCCAGTAAAAACTTCTCGTATCTAAAACAAAGGTAGCCGGAACCGGACACCGTAATGTTTGCATAATCAACATGTTCGTAATTACGTAAGTTGTATTCTAAAGTTACTGAGTAACAGTTTAAAACGTAATTGCAAGTTGCTTGAAAATAGATTAGCATGAAATGCCTGCAAAGTCATTTCCTATTCTAAAAATAGATATTCATTTAACAAATCGTAAAGTATGCGATACAACAACGAGGGTTGTTAAGAAGATATAAGTGATGCTATCGATGATTTTAACTGTTTAATGCGTTAATTCAGAGCGTTTCCCGTTCGTTTGTGAACATCCCTCGTAAAAACAACGGTGGTAAAATTTTAAGAATGTTTTTCTTACTTCTATTGCCTGGAGATAATGATAAATAGAGAATAAGCTGTTTCCCAGCTGTCTTGCTGACAGATCGCTGTCAAATATCGTGATAAAGGCTACATCAATCAATCCATGACAAATTTGAAGCAACCATGATCCCCCTGTAAATCTCTAGAAGCTGTCAGCGCTTATCATAGTGCGTGTGCCTTACGTGTGCCTCACGTGGCCGAGTCAGAGAGTAGTTAAAACTTCCGTCTTAGTGTGTGGTGGGTGGTCGATGGTTCGAATCTTGTGAGGAACTTCCGTTATTATATTACCGGCTGGTGAATCTTGTTAACGACTCATATCTAGGGGTTTAAGTTTCCGCCTTTGGGATGTGGTGGGTTGTCGAGGGTTCGAATCTCGCGAGGACCTTCCGTTCTAATGTTACCGGTTGGTGAGTTCTGTCACCGACTCATAGAGTGATTAAAGCTTCCACCTTGGAGTGTGGTAGGTGGTCCGAGGTTCGAATATCAGGATGACACCGTCCTAATACATTCTGATCACCTCGACCTTTATGCATTGCAATAGACCTCTGACATAACAAGGCGCCATATTGGAACTATTTCCAGTCACATGATTAGAAAATGGCAGCACCCAGTCATCAGTGTACACATTATGCCAATACATGTACACACAAATATATAGATCGACATAGTTATATTATACCAGTAAATACACACTATAAAATTCCACGCAACAATTAATCACATGTGTGCAGGCGATATCCTAACTTGATATGAATCGAAAACCAAGTAGTATATTTTGTAAACATATACCGTATACGCTTTCCCGAAATTCAAATATGGGTCATGTTTGTTGATGTTTTCAACACGTGCATGGAAAATATAAATTATGAGTAATATTCAAAGATACGAGGTATTTCTTTCATGATATGTCTTCGTATGATCATAAACATAAGAAAACTGTTAGGGAAGGATAAAATAACCATCTTATTGACGGACACATAATTTGTTACTTTACGCGAACGTAGCTGGGACTTATAACGCAGGCGAATCATATTGGTGTATAACTACACTTAGATACGAGGTTATTTACCGGAGATAAACGGAAATGGCCGAGCTTTTACATACGGTATGGCAGGTTGGTGAAACATTTTCCTAATCGGATAGAATTTGTTCAAACTTTGTATACAGACAGGGCATCATAATTATATACAGAAAAATGGACAATGTGTTTGTTGTCTTTGTTAATAAGTTATCTGCCCTTGAATACGCGAATTTGAAAAAACAACCACTAGTTTCAAGAGTAGTTCGGTGACCTAAGGATGTTTAGTTTTTATACGTTTCTGTTTCTAACATGATACTGTCACGGTTCATATACAAAGTTTGAACAAAATGTATTTTGGGGAATGTTTGCTCCAAGAAACTGTAGCGAATGGCTTTACATTCACTGATTATGAAACTCTGACCATTATTTTGATTTGTTTCAGCTATCACTATCACGATAAAGGGGCGTGGTTATGTCCATTGGACGGATCAACAGTTACGTGGTGCAGGGGAACCAAGGTTCAAGGACACGCACCATCATTCATCGTACGAGGATTATTTTGAACACACACTACTGTTATATGGACAAGGTATTTATAAACTGAAAACTCATCATTAAATTTATTCTTCATACTTAATTTCCAACATCTCTGGTGGTACATGTCCATCACCCCAGGGCTCTAACATGCTAAGCCTTTGGCACAGCAAGTCAATCGGAGATCGATGTTCGAGCAGCAGTTGAATATCGAACCAACTCGGTAATCGACATTCAAACAAAGTTGGCACAGCAAGCCTGAATTGAATATCGAACTGGGTCGACTAGCAAGCCAGCCCTGAGATTGATATTCGCATAAGCAGGTAAATATCGAGCCAGGTCAGTAATGGAAATTTGAGCAAAGGTGGCACAGCAAGACAAAATTGAATATTGACTATTGAGCTTGGTAGAATATTGAACCAAGTCGGTAACCGATATTAAAGCAAATTTGACACAGAAAGCTTCAATTAAATATCGAATATCGAGCTGAGTCGAATATCGAGCAAAGTTTGCACTGCAAGCCAAAATTGAATATCAAGCTTGATCGGATATCGAGCCAGCTTGGAGATCGGTATTTGAGCAGTAGGTGAATATCGAGCCAGCTCGGCAATCTATAATCGAGCAACGATAAGCTTCATAAACACGGTTCGACGTACCCCGGTCGATATTCCATCTTAGTTTGCACTTTTTGGATACTGATAAAACAATAGGAACAATAAGATGACAATGATTTATCATTGGGCCTACTCGTGGTCTATAGATGTTTATGCATAAACCTGTATTTTGGACAAAAACGAATTTCTTATCTCTCTTGCCGATCGCCGTACGACAAAATCATCGCTTTGCACAGAGTGTCCCGTGCCAGAATATAGATGGGTTCGTTTTCTCATTTTACTCAGCGAGTGGTCCGATACGCATATACACCGGCGGCGAATGTAGACCCACGTTCGAATGGCGATCCAGCTCTGAAATCAAAAACTACTAAAAACAAATTCTCCAACAATTCTGCAATTAAAAATCACATCTTAAAACACGCATTTACATAGAAACGCTGAGACTTGCATTCTGTTTATCAAAACTCCTAGTTCTCACATTCTTTATCATATCTCGTCATCTGGTAACGCAGTTTGATATTCTACAATTTCCAATCACACACAGCGGTTGGTTGACAAACTAGAAATCTACCGCATGTATGAAGCATGTGACAGACCCAATCATCACCCCTAAACCATATTACGTGACGTTCCCCATAGTTCATTCAGATTTGACACGTTTTATATTCGATATATATTGTATTCCAGTAAAACGTCAATCAGCTTAGGCCATCCGAATTTCAAACTTGTTTAGCGTCCGCGGGAGGGTGTTCATGGTTCTAATGTATTCTAGTCTAAAATGGACAATTTAATATTAAACCTTGAAAACAGATCTGTTGTATACATTTCCAACCGTTTATAGTTTGTTTTTCTTCTGTGTTTGTGTGTGTTTTCTGGAGGGTAGATAGGTTTTGCGAAAAGGAGTTGACGCTAAACAAAAATAAAATTTGGAATGGCCTTATCAAGATACAAGCATTGCAGCTCATGTGTCTACAGTCCTAACATAGCATCTGTCTAAGTTCCATAGACAGCCAGACAAATTACGACTCTTTAATTCTCCAGAAAAGAATCTCAAATCTCCAAGTTTGGATTTTTTTAGTTCAATTTTCCTCACATGATCAAATATCATCGCACTATGGATGATTGTGAATCTTGATTCCTTGTTGCCAATCATGTTTCGTGGAACAAGGGTTGGTCGGATTTTGAGACAATTTGGCTATTTCGTTACAACCTCTGAACATGCTGTCATATAAAGAGATACATGTATTGAGTTAAATTGGAGTCATAATTATGTACTTGTCATGTTCTACGGTGGCTGACTAAAGACATGACGTATTTTCGCTTTTTCGCATTTTCGCGATGAACACAAAAGAGTACTAGTACACAGAATAGGATTGATGGGAACGCACAAAGATGGCGTTTGAGTGCTCCTGTTATTCGACGAAGCTATATCACATACATTAGTTTGTTCGTTTATTGTTTCGCTTAGAAATGATACATAAAGTGATTAGGATTGCTTTCATCGTGTATGTTGAATTACCAACGAATTATAGTTTACACCTTCTCCGCCAGAAATTGTCCTGTCCTCTTTTCCTATGTTGACTCTCTTGTTTTCATCTTACATTTATAATACACACGTCATTATTTAAACCGACTGCCTATCTACCTTTATTAACAATGTAATGACTGAAGTCTATTTTTCCACTGCTACTGTCGTCTGAAAATGGTATTGTGTTATTTGTATGTTCACATGGGTCTATGGCTTACTGAAATTTGAAATAAACTATCATACATAATTATTTTTGAAACCAATTTAAAACTTGCATGTCATATACGAGTATATTGTTGTGTAACCTTATTATCACTTAACCTCCTATTACTATTATATTGCCTGCCGTCTGGTGCTTGAAGTGGCTGCATTGATCCATCTGGGTCGATTTGCAGCAACTTTAGGCGCCTTTTCCATCGTTAAACCTCGGCTCTCTATATCTCCTTCCCTCAGGTGTCCACGTAGGGCCTTATGGCTACGGGTAAATGAACTTGCAAACTTGTATATTTACTAGATCTGTATTAATTTTGTAAAATCTAAATACGGGATATATTTTTTTATTCATTAAATGTAATCTGAAGAAGACTAGGAAAGTCGAAAGATTATATTTCTGTGTTTGAAAAGAGACATAAATACGGAATAACAAATGATTTGCACATGCTCTGACATTTAAAACCTGCCTGAGAAACACTGTATATTAATCACTTACACGCACAATCAATTTGCACGAGTGGATGCAAATGAAACATTTATGGGCGTTTAATTCTGTTTGTGTATGTTTCAGATTAATAATATGTACGGCCAATTTACTTGTTTATGTGTTAAGCCTAGGTAACACAGATCATTGTTTGCCTCGGCGATGTACACCCGATTAAGGTCGTTAAGGTCATGAGGCAGTTTGTGATATCGAAAGGAAATGGTGGTATCGGAAGAAATCGGAAGAACATCGCCGATGTGGAATTCCTCAGTGGGGCCTAGGCTTTACAGTGTTTCGTACTGAATTATAGAACTATAAATATGCAACAGAACCATTACAAGTTGCGTTATTTTATTCATTTGTAACTCGTGTGTTACACTATTATAAAGTAATTGCTTGATATGCAAAATAAGCCTGAGGTCGTACTATTCATAAAGCTTTTTATATATTTTCCCTGTAATTTGTTAAATTTCTGGGACCGTATTCATAAAGCTTCTTTGATATTTTTCTATGTAAATTTGTAAAATAATTTAAAAGTATTATTTTCAAAGAGTTTTACAAATTCTTATCTTTAATCAAAGATGTATATACTCCTATTATGTTTTCACTATAAAATCAGTAAGAACTGTCTAAGATGAAAATTTGGGGGAAAAGAAAGTCGATGTGAAACATTTACGTCTTAGATATTTTCTTTCGAAAAGAGCTTAAAAGCTTTGTGAAAACCGATCTAGAAGAGACTGACCATTAAATTTATCGTCTTGGGTTAGCTGAAATGTAGTGAAAGCTCGGTCATTCCCGTTTCTCTCCTCTAAATATACAAAGCGTAAACACCGAGGTAATCAGAATATGATTTACTCCGATGCCAATATTTTATAAATAATCACTATTATTTATTGCAACCAAAACCCACAAGTAAATTTATAAAACTTTAAAACCGAAACAGTACCCGACAGTTTGGCTGGTATAATAGTATAGATGAACATTCATTACTATAAACATTATAGCAGATGCCTGTCTGGAGTTCCATAGTTTGGCAAATCTTGCAAAGCAAACAGTTTGTGATAATTGGTAGCATGTTGAACTTGAACTTTAGAATTAGTTTCACTGTAAGGCTGAACATGAAATAAATCAAATGTATAATTTCCTCTCTGCACTCAGGAAAGCCTGATAATTGTACTGGGTGTTGTAAAATAGTTATCTTTCACGGGGTTAAATTTGTTCGTGAATTTGTAAGTTCGATAACGAAATCACGGTAATCTCCACGTATAGTCGACCTCCCAAACATACAGTACAAGGGTTCTCCCGTCCACGTTTTGTAAACCCTTACCAGAAATCATTCTCGTTCACCAAAGTATTCTTCACCAGTTCTGGGAACTTGACTAACCACTGGTGTATGAGGATGCCAGAAATAGAATGCCAAGGAAAATAAGTGATTTTACAGTATGAAATTTATGCTACACGGCATTCGGTGTATAGACAATGGCCACGTCATCTTACAAATGTGGCTACCAATATTTGGAATAATCGACCGCGAATTCATAAATCCGTGAAATAAGTCTGATATCGAAGTTCGCGAAATAACGATCACGCGAAACTAAAGTGATTTACAGTACTCTGCACTTGCTTGTTCTGCAACAATCTACCATAATTATATGAAGCAGGGGTGAAGGACAGCTGACACTCTGTAATCGAAGTACCACATTGAACATAAATAATTGAACATCAGAATTACTGGAATCATATCAAAATAATGGCGTAAACACGCTGACAAAAAAGAACACAATTTTCTCTATAAATGATGTTTATACCTTGGGGATACATATTCGCTGATTTTCGTGAATCAACTCGACCACGAAATCAAATCCCAACTATCAATTGATTATCTTTCTATTTTCTTTTAAAATTTGACTCCACGAATGCCCTACCCCATGACATTATATCATTACCAAACTCCTCGAACTTTTGTACCCTCGATTATGCAGTCCATCATGTCTGCAAATGCCACTCATTGAGACAGCAATACAGTGTTTTTAAGTTAATACTTATTGTTATAGGTCGATTGTGAGACAAGTAATTTGTTTTAATCACTCTCGACACCTCATGTCTGATGGTATCCATCACCATGAGGGTGTGACAAAACAGAAGCCAACTTTCCTTTTTCGCTGAGCGTATCTGGTCACTTGTTTTCGTCTTTGGTATCATAGGGACATGTAATTGAAAGGAATAAAAACATTTGTTTTTGTAAAATGTATACATATTTTAATTTGTATATCTATTTCTGTAAAAAAGTAGTTCTTGATCAATGATACATTTACCTGTGTTCGGTATATGACACGGCCACGAATCGAACCTGCGATCTTGGTTGACGGGTGGCATATCTTTACATGTTATACATACTCGGTGAGGATGGTCGTGAGATTAAATAAACGTTTTCTGCTGATATACTTAGTGAAGGTTGTCTTTGTTCGCAGGAGGTCTTTTAACAGGTTGGATACACTGGCACTCGACTCGAAAAAAACAATTTTATAAATAGCCATGGCCTATAATCTACATGTATATGTACGAGATTGTAGGCCATGGCTATTTCGCTGGCGTAGAATAAGTGCGACTTACGACCTTATAAGACTGACAAGTTTTGAAATCTGCATCACAAGGCGCTTCTTATGAGCCTATTTACATGAAAATCGGAACTGGTCATGTTGACCAAACCGAAGTTTAAAATACTTGTTTTTCGGCAAGTAAAGATTAGTTTTCTGACAGGTTTTTCTTGTTTTCTTAAAATATCGCTTTGTACTTCTCATTCTAAGCCAGCGATTTGTAGAATTGTTTTTCTGATCGAGTGCCAGTGGTAGGATTGTATGAGTTTAAAGAATAGGTTCGTATTATTTGTGTGTGTACTCATTTGCAGGTTCTAGGGAGAAACCCGACAAGTTATATTTACCAGCAGGGAAATACACATACCCATTCCAATGTCAACTTCCGGCAGAACTACCATGTTCCTTCGAGGGAGAGCATGGCTATGTGAGGTACTGGGTACGAGCATCCATAGATAAAGGGAGACAAATCCTGCATAAAACCAAGCTACTCTTCACTGTGATTAATCCACTCGATCTGACAAATGTTCCCGATTCAAACGTAAGTTTAGTCTGGTTCCCGATCCCAAATCTCTCATAACATTAGATTGTAAGATTTAGAACGGTAACCAGACCTACGTAAAGTTTGATTAATTATACACTAGTAGTGTGCGCACTGCGTCAATGAACGCGGTTAAACCAATTCTGTTTTGTATTCTGCGCTATACGTATTTCCGTCTGTGTTCAACAATGCGACCAAAGAATCCTCATTTAATTGGAAAACTCTAAATAAACCCTTTTCCTGTATGAATTCGTCTGATTAAAATGTATTGGAACTTAATAAAATATAAATAATCGATAGACATACCCTTCCTATCGCACCGAATATAATTAGAATGGCATTACCAATATATGTGTAAATTTAATGACGACGATCAACAAATCTGCGGGCCCGACAGGATTAGAATTTCCAGCGAAAGATCGATACTTTGCCTGTTTCTAATTTATTTTCCCGGAGTCAAACCAAGGAAAATGCAGTTTATTAGATTAAATTGATCATTCATTTGGAATATACCATAGGCACATGGTTTCAATTTATCTGAGTGTACCCTATACTGGTACAAAAAATGTACCTCACGTTCTAGCGGTGGGATACGACATCGCTGGTTTACAAATGCGTTAAAAAGTTGTAACGTTACTCGCAAATATTTCAACATGTCCCTCAAATGTTGCAATATTGACGCATTAGAAATTTCATACGTCATCAAAGAAGTTTGGGGTTACTTGTTTATTAATAACGTAAGTTTGAATATGGAAATGCACTTAATTAATTAGCATAATTACAACAGCTGCACATCTGCAATGACACACACGCCAATGACAAGTATGACACGACCAATATCTGATGGCACACTACCATTGACATTTTTAAAAACGTCATTGGTTCGATCAGCTTATATAATTCTCTTAAAGCAGGTTAATTCAAGTACAAACAAGATGATCTGTGTGTGTAATCGGGTTTTAAAATGGAACGTAGCAATACCAAGATTCGTTAAATACCACTGTACATTTTCTATAAGAATTCTATAAGACCACACATGAACTGCTAGTTTGTCGTCCCATGGACCACCCACAGGTAACTGTATAATTGATAAAGAATATAAAAATTGAAAAAAAGTGTTGAATGGATGTATCTTTTCTAAAACATGTATCAATTTCTCTAAAAATGTTATTTTCTTTACCAATGATACAATTACCTGTGTGGCAACCATGCCATACTTGGTGGGTATGAATGCATCAAAAACATTTCATCGTTCATTACTTCAGGTTCCAGTCCAAGAAACAGAAGAGAAAAGTTTGTGTTGTTTCTGTTGCCTCTCTGGACCAATCGCAGCGTCACTTTGTGTACCGAAACGAGGATACGTGCCTGGAGAACCAATCAGATTTGGTGTGGAAATTTCAAATATGTCAAGGCGGCAGATGGGTTGCTGTTCGGTGGAATTAAAAATGGTATGTGAATGACATCTTTGTGTCCAGAATCATAGGTCACGCATGTTTTAACATGCAACGGCATATTTTGCTCGTACATGTTCCTGTCCTAAAGTTTTAGGGATGTCCTCGCTCCGAATATCAGAAATAGCTGATTTTATCAGCTTTAAACCTATGGATATTCTCTTCTTGTGTCCAACATTAATGTACACCCCATAGAGTATGACATCCCTTGTTGTTTGCTGCCATCTACCAACACAAACTCTGTCGTCGACGCAACGGTTTGAACGATGTGTTTACTATAGTAACATATTTTCTTACAGACCACATTATTCAAGACCTCAACATTATGTAGAAGCACAACACAACAAATCTGTAAAGTGAAGCGAGACAGGAAAATAGGGCGTGGCGATTCTATCACGTGGTTCTCAGATCAGCTTGTAGTCCCGCCCCTTCCACCAAGTTGTTTGATTGGTTGCAGAATTATCAGTATTAAATACACACTCGAGGTAACTTTGTTATGAACATTTTCTTGGTGAGTTTTAGCCGCTACAATGTCCCAAGCGTATACTGTGTAGAGAGTTTGTCTTTTTTCCTGGATTTGGTGTGTTCTTCCGCATTTAATTGACAAAACTTCTCGACATGTGAAGTACAATGTGAAGTACCATTCTCGTCCAGCAGCCAATATTTGACGAACCAATGATGTACTAGTATAACGGAGGAAGGTGTAGAACATGACTATGTAGCCAATGTCATTGAAAAGGCGTAGGTCAGTCCAACACGGGTACCGCGTGATAATATTGCGCTCTTACAATTATTATCTTGCTCGCCAAATCAGTTCAACTTCAGGCTCGATGTGATACATGTGATAGGAGAGATCATGTTTGTATGCATAGATATAAATATGCAAATGTGTCCATCAGCTAGTTATTGGAGAATGGCAGGTTTTTTATTGTCCAATCATCCAAAATATACACGGTGGGCACTTTGCATACGATTAGGTGATATCTTCCTAATATTATTAACACATAGTTTTATATTGGTTATATGTTGCTACTCTACCCTACGATAGATCTTTACGTATGGAAATCAGGAATATAGTTGGCCAATGAAAGTTAACTTTGGTTTATAAAAAGCATTGAAAATGTTGCTCATAATCCAATGGATTAACTTGTATGTCCGACAAGCAGCATCCGACAAACAATAAGGCGTGGCTATCTCTGACCTGACGTAAGGTCAATAATTAGTATGTTACTTTAATCTGAACGGTTGTTTTTGTTTCTTACAGCTACGAGTGGATCCAGTCGGACCAGCATTTGATCTTACTCTTCCATTAGAAATAATAATAGGCACTCATCCACATCGTATCCGACATGATCTTCATCCAATATATGCTAATGTCTCACCAAATGAACTCAGTAGTAGAAGCAGTGAACATAGTAACGAAACAGACCATTCGTCAATCAATCGTGTTGAACACGCCCCTTCAAATAGACAACCAATCGGTGTGCCTGTTTTACCAATGCGTGCAGGACAAGTCATGCCAATCCCAAACACGAGTCATCCGCATTTATGTACCAATCAATATTCACGACAGTTACATGCCATGGCTCCAACACGAGACCGCCCACCGTCACGTGCGTCAACAGCGCCATCTACAGCATCAACGTCATCAGTTCATACAACACGTGGTATGTAGTTTATAAATGCATGTATTAAATATTACGTTTGTTCGTAGTTTTTCAGCAAATATCGCTGTCAAATGACAAATTATAATTCACCATATGTAAATCGAGGATTTAGTTGACCCCTGAAATAATTAAATTTTGGTTTGTAAAGCGTTGGAAATGTTGCAGGTCGCAGAGCTACGATTCCAACTGGACTAACCGGGCGAACATGGAACCTTGGTACAATGTGAGTAACAATTGCTAATTACTGTATATGTATATCTTTTTTTCCATTTGCAGTGTCCGCAGTATTTGCCGAATCAGTATTTGGACGTCATAGATTACGTTTTGAGGACGACAACGATTCCACGGGGAGGGTGAAATTTGCTCCATTATATCCATTCTTTATGTGGCGGTAGCGGAACGACGATAAATCAGCGTATAAAGATGTGAACGATAATTGAACTAAAATCGAAAAAAAGCCACGTGACCAACGATTACACGCAATCGTGCAACATCGGCTTATTCCGGTAAATAAAGGCGATCAGCATCATGTGATTATACGTTGAGCTAACAGTCAGTGCCAATGGATGTGTGATACTTATTTTAAGTCTATGTCTGTCAAATAAATCATATGTACGTATATACATCTCCATGTATCAGTATTTGATTGCATTTTCCATAGGCGGTTCCAAGGGGGGGGGGGGGCGGACCCGGCGTACGCCCCCCCTAAAATCGCCGGAGCCTAGGTAATTTATCATATTTTGGATGTAAGAACAATATTGATATGCAATTTTTTTCGCTCGCTTCGCTCGCGTAAATACAACAATAATCAATTTATGGATTTTAAATTGAACTTAATGCTATATGCAAAAACAAGATATGGGACTGATTGGTAGCATGGTGCCAAACATCGGCTACAGAAATGCCGAGATTCTTGCACATTAAAAATGCCCCACAAGAAAAAAATATTAATACAGTTGGCTTTATGTTCTAATAAACCTGTCCTTTTCATTAAAAATTAGATACCTCAGAATGCAGCTGACGAATTCCATGGTTCTGTTTAAAAAGTCACGAGGCAGAAAGCCACTGGACTCCCTATTCACTGGATCCCAAGTACTTCACATTTCCACTGAAACACAACTGAAGCCCTGGAGTTCGCAGGGTATGCTGCTCAGATAGACATTGCCTTTTTTGTGACGAATTCACAGCAGTTCTATATCAGTGAATAGTATCCAGTCGATTATCGTTAGTCCTGGCTATGCTGTTCATATAAACAACGATTTTTCTTGCTCGCTGAAGAACTACGTAAATTCAATGAAAGCTTTTGATTTACCAATGAGTTGTTTGGGTATGCTGCTCAGACAAACACTGATTTTTTTCTAGTTCTGACAATTACTACATCAGTGAATATTACCAAGTAATAAGGATGTGGTGTATGCTGCTGAAATAGATAATTGCATTTTTTCTTGCTCGCTACGCTCGCACAACCACTGTCAGTTTATTTTGTCAAGTAGGGAATGAGTTTGAGGGATATGCTGTTCAAATAATTAATGCATATATTCTTCCTCGCCTTGCTCTCACATAAACTTTATCAATGAATATTATAAGATAAAGAACGAAAATTGTGTGGAATGCTTCTCAGATATACATTTTTTCTAGCTCGCTTCGCTCCCATATTTTCTTGAGGAGGGGGGGGGTATCAATACATGAATGTACGCCCCCCCCTAACGCCAAATCCTGGATCCGCCCCTGTTTTCAGTATACAGTTTGGTGAGATGTATGACTTCATTCTACATGTATGTAGAATCTAGATAATCTACATAAGGTTTACACATTCCATTCTAGATATTCCTTCACCAAAGGGACGGTATTGTTGCAAACTATGGTTTTGAATTTGGGGGGAGCATGCTTGTCATGCTAGTGATGAAAGTCTATGGGTATACATCGAGCAGCAAGTTCATCAACGTCTGATGTGGGCAGACCACCTTTCAAAATATCTGAGGATTCAAATTCATCTATGTCAATTGATTTTAATTTTCTTAAATTCACTGTTTTTCTATGCTTTAAAACCTACTGCAAAATGATCACGTGACGTCTTTCCAATGTTGCCAGGTAGGCCAGGATCGGATTTTTCTACATGTGAAAAGAACTGTCGGTGTCTCTTGTAATTACCTCAGCCAATGTGTGACCAGCCGTTTCTAGTTGGTGGTGGTCTTTTCCACACACTATTAGGACGACCAGGCATCACAAGGACAGCCACATACCACAAGGACAGCCACACATCACAAGGACAGCCACACATCACAAGGACGACCACACATCACAAGGACAGCCACACATCACAAGAACAGCCACACACTACAAGGACGACCACACATCACAAGGACGACCACACATCACAAGGACGACCACACATCACATGGACAAACACACGCCACGAGGATGACCACACGTCACAAGGACGATCACACATCACAAGGATGACCACACGTCACAAAGACGATCACAAATCACAAGGACGAACACACATCACAAGGACGATCCCACATCACAAAGACCACCACACATCACAAGGACGATCCCACATCACAAAGACGACCAAACATCACAAGGACGACCACACATCACAAGGATGACCACACGTCACAAAGACGATCACACATCACAAGGACGAACACACATCACAAGGACGATCCCACATCACAAAGACGACCAAACATCACAAGGACACCCCCACATCACAAGGACACTAACGGAACACTCAACAAAAACGGTATACATGGCTTATTGAAATAAACGAAGCAAGGAACATACACTAATGATTAACAAAAAGACGCAATGACCAAAATCTTTTTGCAATAATCTTTACTCTTTTTTAACTACATTTGTATATTGGACAATACCTACAATACTGTGATACATAACAGAAGGTTGATCATATGGCTTCCGCCTAAAGGGACCTTAGCACATACAGTGACAAATGTCACTGAGTCATAACCGTTTTACAATGCACTGAACCTCACACGACAGATTAACCTCTTAAAGCAACAAGAGAGCTTCAACACCCGTCCTCCCGAAAGGTTTTAGGTAAGGCATATTCATAGAGTATGCATCATGTCCCGTCATCACACAGTGAAAAGAAGCATAATAGCGAATCGTAAAGGGATCAACCACTAAGCATGTACACCGATCGTCAAAAGTTCTGCCCCCTTTTCTGTTTGACCGAAATACAGGCGAGAACAATAAAAATAATACACATGTACTTAATAAATTTTCTTTTCACGCAATGGGTTGGTCCTAGTGAGTTTTAGCATGTAAGCTACCCAAAGCATACCTAACCATACCAGTTCTCACTTACAGGCATTCGTGCGTAAAACCGCACCATCTGCACGCGCTACTCGTTGAACACGGAAAACTTCTCCATTTCGATACTGTGTTGCTCAAATTATGGTAGGTTTAAATATCCACAGTAATCAAGCCAATACCGTTAGAACAATAGGAACAATGAGCAACAAGACTGCGTTCAATAAACGCTTATGCCCCCTGTGGAAGCCTTGTCCATAAATAAGTCTAAGTCCAAAAGAAGGTCAAGGTGGAGGTCAAAATGAAGTTAAGCGATACAGGCGTGTGGAGAGTGTTCATACACAACATCCATGCAAGTATGTAAGTTTTGTAGCAAGCCATTTTAATGCTAGAAGAAACGGTCAATTTGGGTTAACCAAGAAGTTGGCCCTTCAATAAGTCTAAGTCCAAAATTAGGTCAAGGTGAAGATCAAAATGGGGTCAGGTGATACAGGCATGTGGAGAGTGTTCATATACAACATCCATGCAACAAGTACGGAAGCTTTGTAGCAAGCCATAATGATGCTGGAAAAACGGTCAATTTTGGTTAACCGAACGGACGGACGGACAGGTGTACCACTATATGCCTCCCGATCTATCGATACGGGGGCATAAAAATCAAGACATAACTTAGCACAAACGAGCGAGAGTATGTCACGTTGATGAAGGAGGCTGGTATAACAAATCTAATGGTACTTTACATGATGAAATGTTATGTTTTAACTATAGAATGTCCATGGGGAAGATTCCAGCGAACAGGAATAGTGATCGATCGTCAAAGATTTAGCTGGCAAATGGCGACAACTCCGGAACAAGACATATAATTTACGTGAAGTAAAAATCCGAAAACTCCCGTGATTTACGTACATTGTTACCTTTCAATAACACGATATCATACACCAAAAATAATGCTTCAACGCATGTTAACAGGAAATATTTTTACGTATTAAAAGTATCTTTTGTTTTCAATGGATGAAGTTACCGTTAACTGCTCCTGCAACCAATCATGCGTGTGATATTGAAAATGCCTACTTTATAGTGTATGAAAACATGTTCATAAATTGTTGAGGTAACTGTGTAGAATGTACAACACTCGAATACAATAATCATCTTTCCCCAAGGTGGCAGAAATTTGGACGATCAGTGTTGCTCTCTGCCAAATTAAAGTGTCATAACCCCGAAAACGACTGTCCAGAGTCAGGAAAACTAAGAAGGGATACACTAAGGGGGGTAACTTGTGACAAACTCCTTTAGAACAAATTTAAGACTATCGTGAGTTGTCTCCCATTTGGTTCTAACTGTTACGAGTTCACTTTTAAACAGGTGACAATCTCCTTTGGAAGCATTACTTGCCTAATAAAATACAATTCCAATATGTTATCAAGATCACAGGGTATACCAGTATGTTATCAAGATCACCGAGTATACCAGTATGTTATCAAGATCACAGAGTATACCAGTATGTTATCAAGATCACAGATTATACCAGTATGTTATCAAGATCACAGGGTATACAAGTATGTTATCAAGATCACAGGGTATATGGGTATGTTATCAAGATCACCGGGTATACCAACATGTTATCAAGATCACAGAGTGTACCAGCATGTTCTCAAGATCACCGAGTATACCAACATGTTATCAAGATCACTAGGTATACCACATGCTTCGCGAAAACTGTCAGTCCTCAAGTCCTGACTGACAAATTTTGATTCGGAATGACAGAAAATCCTGTATTTTTCTATAAGCCGAAGAGGAACATTCATTAATTTTACCAATTCAGACTGACAAGTTAAA
The DNA here is from genome assembly GCA_947247005.1 of Spisula solida. Classification (NCBI taxonomy): domain Eukaryota; kingdom Metazoa; phylum Mollusca; class Bivalvia; order Venerida; family Mactridae; genus Spisula; species Spisula solida. The sequence continues at coordinate 39,592,327 of OX365951.1, forward strand.
AAACTTTTTGCGTAGCCTGATACCAGTATGTTATCAAGATCACAGGGTATACCAGTATGTTATCAAGATCAGTGGGTATACCAGCATGTTATCAAGATCACTGGGTATACCAGTATGTTATCAAGATCACCGGGTATACCAACATGTTATCAAGATCACAGAGTATACCAGCATGTTCTCAAGATCACCGAGTATACCAACATGTTGTCAAGAACACAGGGTATACTGGTTGTCAAGATCACAGGGTATACCAGTATGCTATCAATATCACAGGGTATACCAGTATATTGTCAAGATCACAGGGTATACCAGTATGTTATCAAGATCACAGGGTATATAGTATGTTATCAAGATCACAGACTATACCAGTATGTTGTCAATATCACAGGGTATACCAGTATGTTATCAAGATCAGTGGGTATACCAGCATGTTATCAAGATCACTGGGTATACCAGTGTGTTATCAAGATCACCGGGTATACCAACATGTTATCAAGATCACAGAGTATACCAGCATGTTCTCAAGATCACCGAGTATACCAACATGTTGTCAAGAACACAGGGTATACTGGTTGTCAAGATCACAGGGTATACCAGTATGCTATCAATATCACAGGGTATACCAGTATATTGTCAAGATCACCGGGTATACCAACATGTTATCAAGATCACAGAGTATACCAGCATGTTCTCAAGATCACCGAGTATACCAACATGTTGTCAAGAACACAGGGTATACTGGTTGTCAAGATCACAGGGTATACCAGTATGCTATCAATATCACAGGGTATACCAGTATATTGTCAAGATCACAGGGTATACCAGTATGTTATCAAGATCACAGGGTATATAGTATGTTATCAAGATCACAGACTATACCAGTATGTTGTCAAGATCACAGGGTATACCAGTATGTTATTAAGATCACAGGGTATACCAGTATGTTGTCAAGATCACAGGGTATACAAGTATGTTATCCTAGACAATTGGCTAAGAAGTAATCCAGTACATTTTTCCAGAACAACTCTCCACATAGCAACAACTTTTAAGCAACATGATCATTTGTTTCCAGAAGTAACCATTTACTTTACATTTTACCGCTCCAGACCTAGACATTTTTTGCAAATCCAAAATATGTTTCCCCATGGGGGTTGCTCTAGAAAGGTCGTACTGTACATACAAAACTATAAGTCCAAAGAATCATATAGTACAGAGAATTTGACTTGATCCTCAACCTTCTATTAGCATAATGTGACAGCTGATATCTTATCTATATTTATAACCCCGGTTGTATCTTTTCATAACCAGGGACGATCAAGGTGTAATACAAACACACATCTAAAGGACCGATATAACATGGTTTTATTGCATAAATTGATGTATTAAACGCAAGAACCTTGTAAAATATTTATGCATAAAGGTCAGGGGTCAAGTTACTATCTCTGTACTATACTTGTCAGTGACTTATTTGAACCTTTATCATTTTAGGCAGTTGTTTCAAACATTATTTGGTTTTATACAGAATTAAGTAGTTACGGACACCGTTACCATATGGTTTCATATTTTTACTGACGTTGACCTTTTAAAGAAACAAGTAATGCTCACTATCATCAAAGAACTTGAACAGTTAACCTAACCAGCTGTGACTTGTCCTGGTACTAATTACCAACCAGTACCAACTTACCGGTACACTTCTCCAAGCAACTGACAACTTCTCCACATGTGGAAGATACAAGCCGGACCCAGTTTTAGACTCGGGATTGTGTTGTTGATCAGTTAGTGCTCTATCGATCTCCTTTTCTAACCAGGTAGTGTGTGTCAGACAAATGGTCAAAGGAGTATCGACTGCCTAATTTTATTGTAACCTTTAGTTTAGGTTTGGTTCTTGACCCAGTGCCTTGTGCATATCCAGATCCCCTGGAATTTTGGCAAAATGTGGTCATTTTATATAATTACACTGGTTTGTCAGGGCTAAGTGGCTGATCAAGATACCCTCTAAAATAGCTGGCTGGACCTCTGCTGAGAAAAATAGCTGGTCAGACCCTGGCACCTCTGAGAAAAACTTCTGGATTCGAGCCTAAATAATCAATCGATGTTATACGTTCAGAAACTGTGGCATTTATTTTGGGTATTTTCAAAAAAAAACCATACCAATGACAGCCAAACAATATTTCAAGCATTTATTACAGATTTCAACAGAATCGAGAATATATAAAGTTCATAACATACAATAATATTATATAAAATACAATCAAGCATCTAAGTAGATCTACACTATTTCTTTAAAACATGAAACAAATAATAATCAATCGTTTGCATGAAAACCGAAGCAAGCCCATCGTCCGAACCACTGTTTGCTCAGGCCTGCTACACTACTTTGAACAAGTAGAAATGTAATATAAAACAAACAACAGTGGATTCAGACAATGAAGTGCGCCTTGTTAGCACAATCAACTTCTCCACATGTGGAGTACATGATCATAAGCAATGTTACTGAACATATTATTAACCTTCCACACCCGGAATTTACCCTGAATCTAGCAGACCACAAGGTAGCACCATACCAGCTGAGATACTATGTAGCTGGGGCAAGCTTTGCTCTTTTTCAATGAAATGTGAAAGTGATACAAGATAATGCAACAGCATTACTCACTAAACTCACAGTCTAAAACAAATACATATTTTATTCAATGAACAACATATTTTTAATAATGAATATTGCACATATTTTACTTCAAATTGTGAGTACATATTAAGAATATCTTACAATAACTCTCTTACATACTAGATACATGTACAATACATCAGGATCACCTTTGCAATCTTTGCAAGGAGCAGTTTTCAAACCACATATACTCAGGGCCAAGACTATTTTTACACCAAAGCCCAATGATTTTTAGATTTATCATTGAAAAATAAACTAGTAAGTCACTGTTTAAAGACAGTGAAAAAGTCATTGAGAATTGCAAGCAACACTCAAGTCCCCAACCGGTTTGAAGCCACAATCCTTTAAATAATTATCAATGTTTCCATTACTGTGCCAACCACAATTTTTGTCCAAATAAAAAAAAACTAAATGTGCATAATCCCCTAGGTACCCTCTATCCACATACCAAGTTTCATAAACCTAGCCTGTAAACTGTTTGACTTATGTCAGGATCCAGATTTTTGACAGACGGACTGACAGAGGGCAAACCTATAGTCCCCTCTGATTGAAAACCGGTAGGGGACTAATTAACATTGGAATGTTATGTAAAGGACGAGTGGAACAGTGGTCAAGTGATTAGCGCTATATAATATACAGTCAAACCTGTATTCAAGACTACCTACAACCAAGTTCATCCCTCTTCAGACCATTTTCAATGATACTGGACGTGTGAAGAGTGACCACCTGTCAATATTCACCACATTGCCGATTTCATGGGTGATCTTTACAGCCAGGTTGGACAATACATTTTAAGAGTAACATAAAATATACACCATTGAATATATTATAGAAAGTAGAAAGAGCCACGTATTTGTGGTGAAGTGGATAGCATACTAGACCAGCAATCCAAGGGACCAGGGATGGTATTCAATATTGATCTTATTTAATTGGAAAATAACGATAGCCAATCATAACGCTTGTTATTCACCAAGAGTTTATTATAATAATATGGTGTGATGTGATGGGTTGTCCTTAACCTTAAGTCAAATAATATTGATTCCCAATGAAGGCGGCTAATTTCGCTATACACCATTTACATTCGCATGTGATCTTGGTGCTATGACAAACTTTCACATACATCTTAACTTCGTTTGTATTTAAAATAGCCTTAATCACAGATGACGCAATTAACACTCATTTTACAATCTAATGTCAGAAAAAGATTTTTGATGGCAAATTTACAATTATCAGTAATTTCATGAATCTCTTTTAGACATCATTTCTTCAAGTTTTATAGACATACAATGAGGAATAAAAAATTAGAGCATTTTTCTGGGTATTTATTAATCACCCCACATACATCCGAATCACAGACAACAGCTCAAATTTTATACATTCTAACACACTGAAGTACACAGAGGTTTCACATTTTAGTCCAGTCTGAGCAACATACCACAAGTTAACTCCCTTTGTTTAAGGTCACATCACCTTGTTTTCAGGTCATAGGATTTTTCAACAATCATGGTCACATGACAGACCCTTCCCCAGAATATTTTTAAGGCGCTGGGGCAATACTGGGATTTGTTCAAGGAGATCAGCAAGAATGGCTAAAATGTTTTGGAAGAGAAATCTACATTGATATTCATAATTTAAAGGCTGACTTGGGCACTTTTTACATAATACAAGCGATACTCACTCAGTTAACACTATCCTGACCAAAACTATTTAAATGCCCATAGTGATTTAAAGACACTGTACTAGGATTGAAGGATACTGAGGAAGCCAAATTTTGCTTTAAGGTACTGGGGTACGACAGCGCCTTCTGCCCCTAGGGAAGGGCCTGCATGACCTCAACAATCATGGTCACATGACCTCAGTAATCCTAAATTTTATCATTCAGAGAACCATCATGCAGTCTTCATATACTTTCTTCACATGTTGGTCACTTGTGGTGATATATCAGTACAATGAAATACTTGTCAGAACTCATCGTCTCGTAGCATCTGATCTGTTCATAGCTGGAGTCTGTGAGGATAGCTGAACTTCCTCCAGAAAACTAAAAATAAATAATCAAAACGTAGCAGCAATTTTTTTTTTTTTTTTGATTTAATTGGTTATTCATGAAGAGTGTATATACTCTTACGAAAATTCAATAAAACCTATTGCCAAAAGTGTACAGATCTTTAATTATTCAATAATGCTTATAATTAATTTTGAGGTGGACTCATAGTGTTATGTTTTACATACATATGTTTTGGTAATATTTCAGCATATTTCCACATTGATAACTTAAAGTCCCATTATGCTTTAAACGGCTATTTTCAAAAAGCAATAACTTGGTAACCTATCTGCAGAATGATGTATTTTGAGCACTTTAGTTGAGTACAAGAGGTAGAAAACATCATAAGATGGAAGAAAACAAAATACAGCATCCAGTTGGTTTGTAAACAAAGTAACAAATTGTAAACAATAAATGCACCACAAATATATAGTTGATGGGAAGCTACTCTTGCAAAATTAGTATTTGTCATCCATACATTTTACTTAAAATATTTATGTGATTTTGTCATACTATTTCGACAGATATAGTTAACATTCTGTCGTCAATTATTGGCCATTTGTGAAAAACATCCTAATTCCTTGTATTTACTGGATGAATGGAAAAAAGTTTTAGGAGAGATAATGGGGCTTTAACCACTTATACAGAAGTATATTTACCTTTTAAAATTATGAACAGAAGTTCCACCGAGTACTACTCTAACGCCTGGTGAGGATTTATTCATCTGATGTACACATAATGCTTCCTCGAATGTTGTACCACCAATAACAAAAATTATAATATCCTGAGGTCTACAATGAAATAAACAATAGTATACTGTTATGTACACATTATAAAATATGAAAATATTGTAGAAATGAGGGTTGTTTACTGACTTCGATGACACTATAGATTAGGGGTGACTATTGAGTCAAACTTTGACTATCGCAATACTATTGCTATTGCTGAAAGTACTATTGCGATACTATTGTATTGCTGGAAACTATTGCGATACTATTGCAATAGTTATTGCCAAAATTTGAAAACCAGAGATTAACTTGTAAATGCAAATTTGCACTGTGTAAGATATCACTTTGTTGTACAAAATACAAATCTACTATTTCGTGGAAATGATTTAAAATAAATTTAACAGAAATAGATGAATAAAATTAAGGCGATATTGGTCCATTGTGGCTGTTTTGATGCGTGTGGTTATTTACAATTAGTTTTTTTTAACGAAAACGGAAGTTGTTTTAAATTAATAATAAACTTTATTTATAAAAAGGAAACTATTGTAACTATCGATAGTTGAGCTAACTTTCGGCGATAGTTATTGGATCGAGACTTTTACTATCGATCCATACTATCGGGACACTCAGAATTGCAATGCATCGATATTACGATGCATCGACCCACCCCTACTATAGATAGTCTAAACTGTCTTAAACAGCGAGCCAAGGTAAGCATAAAATGTGCTCTTTAACAACCAGGGTTCATACTTTTCAAACATCCAGGTAAAGGGAAGTAGTTTCACCATGACCATATCCATAGCAACCACAATGTTTTGTAAGAATCAATAAGAATTTAGTATAAAAGCTTTATTGACACCTACCCATATACCAAATTTCATAAACTTAGCTTGGAAACTGTTTGAGTTATGGCAGGATCCAGATTTTAAGTATTTTCACTGTTTTTGTATCCATAACTTTTTTTCAGAATCAAATAAAAATATTTAGATGCGCATATCTTCTTATTGCCCCAAACCACATTACCAAGTTCATAAACCTAGCTTAAAAACTGTTTGAGTTATCGCAGGATTCGGCTTATTGAAAGAAAAATGGAGGGCAAACCCTTAGGGTTGAAACTGGTAGGGGACTAACAAGCGCAGACAAATTTTATGACACCCGTCCTGACAGACAGATGGCCAGCACAAAATCAAAATGTCTCCCCCATTATATATGGAAGACATAATAAAACACACCTGTCTCTAAGTTGGCTGGTACCAAGGTATGGATATGCTGCTTCTCGTAATTTGCCTTTAATTAATTGATCCAGTAATGAATGTAACAAAGGCTGATGTTGTGTGTATACATTCTCCACACCCTGCAAGGTATAAGAATATTACATAACCGACTATACACAGTCAATGTATCAGGGTACTGTTTTATCAAAGCACTTTCAGAAATCGTAAACTTACAATCAAATTTAAATTCTTTGTAATACTTTTATAATTATAAAATGTGGTAAATGGAGCTGAAATACCAACCAATATTCAGTTAATGAACTCCTGCATACAATATCCGTCCCCAATTGGAGTTGTTAAAGAAATATAAAGAAATTAAATTTGAATGTAAGTTTATGATTTCTGTAAGAGCTTTGATAAAACCAGGTGTACATACTCACAATGTGACAGCATAGAACAATATAAACAAATAGAACAATAATTATACTTGTAATACTATGTAGAATACATGTATATATAGATTTATGGCTGTGCTTTCATTTTATAAAAGTAAGTATTTTTTTACATGCAGAAAAAGCAAAATCGTTAAAGAAGTATAAAAAAGCGAAAAATATAGATTTTTTAAAATTTCTGATCGCAGAAAATAAACGCTTAAGGTAGGTTGGGATACTAAGAGAAAGAATCATTACCTTTAATCCTTTGAGAAATCGTTTAGTAAATGCTACTGGATCTGTACTGCCAAATAGATCACTACCACGTGATCGCTTACCACCATAATCAAGTATTGCATTGACACACTATAAGGTATAAGATAAACAAGAACCATTAATATGTCATGAAAACTAGATTCTAAACAAGGTCCATCACTCTTGACGGAACCTTGTTCCAGAAAAATACAAATCAAGGTCAACAACAATTAATTAACATTATAATACACTTTCATGACTTAAACAAACTCTTGTGGGAATGAATACAACCACAAATGAGGTGTCGAGAGTGATCAATGGAAGACTGCCTTCAAAAACGCTTATGATCTGATGGAAGCCTTGTCAATAATAACAAGCTAAGTCAATCATGGGCTATAATTCTGTTCAAATGTTGGATAGAGTTACTGGCGTTGACAATGTAAGTGTTTATGATGGCAAACAAGTATGCAAAAGTTTGAAAGCAATGCTTTGATGGACTTTGAAAATATCTGAGTTTCAAAAACTTTTTGGTTAACATTTTTTTACCAAATGGGACGGACAGGTAATCTCTATACATTATGCCTCCAGCATCAGTATATGCCAGGGCATAAAAAAACTTGCAAACACCAGTTTTCACTTAAATTTTGCTAGGACTAAATGTGAGTTCTGTTGTTAACTTTATACTTACATGTCTATGTTTTTCACTGACCCCTTGTTTACGTAACGTCTCGACCAAACCGGACAGATCATTATTGCTGTGTGTTTCATATCGTAAAGCATATAACATCACCAAACGTAACTTGTCTATTTGTTGTACTTTATTATCATGGAGTAAAGATTTGATTTTCTGAAATGTCAGAAAAGAAGAAAACAGTTGGCAAGAAGGTTTTCTAAAATACAGTACAACCCCGCTACAGTGGCCCTCTGTAGAGCAACAACCTCTCTATAACAACACAAGTAACAATATTTCCCTAAGCTGATACTTACAATAAATTTAAACTCTGTAGAGCAACAACTTCTACACAATGGTCAATGTTTGTAGTTGCCAAAGCGTGTTGCTGTACAGAGATTGTACAGTCTAGGTAAACAGGTTGATAAATCTATGCATTTTAACACTCTCCACTTTCTATAAGCATAATCTAACAGCTGATATATTTCCGGGTTGTATGTTTTCATAAGCAGAAAGTATCAAGAAGACGTTCAAGGTGTAATACCAACACAAATCTTAAGGACAGATATTGCATGATTTGCTGGCTAAAATTTATATATTCAATACCAGACCCTTGTAATATATTCATGCATAAAGGTCAAATTCTCTGTGCTATACAACTGTATATACCTGTAGTGAGGCAGAGTGATCTCCCTTGCAGACAAGTTCTTGTTCTGTTTCAGAGACTTCCAGTAGACTGGTTTTACCAACAAGTCTAGATAACTCACCGACAACAGTCACATGTTTAGACACAGTCCCAGACATTTTCTTGAATTGTGGGTAATTTTCAATGAATGCCTGAAGTAGAAAACAGAACAAATTGTAAGAATTGTAAGAAAGCGTGTATACTGTATAAACGATCAAAAAGAACAGACTTTCAAATTAAAGCAATTGTGTACTTCCCTAATACTGGTAAATTCAACATGGGGTAAAAACAATAAGATAGAGGTCCTACTGAGGCATGGCTATGTTAGAATTGAAATATTATACTGTATGATAAAACACAGGTATATATTTATTATTTTTATCACATAAATACAGTGATCTTTTTAGTGAGGACAAATCACGGAACATCGTCCCATGACCAGTTATCAGCGCATGTAATGTCACCAGCTTAAATATGTTATTTCTGATGTTTTTTTGACCCGATAACTATGGAAATGTGATAAAAAGAATCTGAACTGGTCATGAAAACAAAGGCTCCCTAAATAACTTGTGTTATATAGACTTCTTTAAGAAACGTTAATCTCCATTTTTAGACAACTCATCGCTGGCTTAGAATTAGAAGGTTGTAAATACAAAATCACTATTTTGAGAAAACAAGTAAAAATGGTCTGAAAACTACTCTTTACTTATGGAAACACAAGCTTTTTAAACTTCAGTTTGGTCAACATGACCACTTATGATTTTCATGAAAACAGGCTCATAAGAAGCGCGATGAGACGCAGATTTCAAATATGCACGAGTCTTACGACTTACGACCTTCTAATTCTAAGTCAGTGGTATGATGAATCCTATAATTATTAAATAAACTTCAAAGTTATGATTTATACTCTTGTCATCAAACTTCTGAAACATGTCGTTAGTTTCACAAAAATACAAACAAAACTAAACAGTTAACTGCATACCTTCATATCAGCGATAGATTCGACTTTAGCGTGACTTTTAGACTTTGTTTGGAATTCATCCATTAATTCTTTGATGTTGTTTCCTATCTCACCAAAGTTCATATACATATTCTGTAAAAATACAAAAGTAAAACAAATATAGTACAGAGATTTTAACCTTCTATTAGCATAATTTTACAGCTGATATCTTGTCCATATTTATAACCCCAGTTGCGTGTCTTCATTAGCGAGGAGCGTCACAAACAGACACAAGGTGTACAGTAAAACAAATCCAAAGGAACGATATTGCACAGTTTGCCTGCGGAAATTCATATATACAACACAAGAACTTTGTAATATATTCATGTAGAAAGCTTCGGATCAAGTCAGTATCTCCACATTATACAGTTCACATCACATTTAAAGAGGACCCCTGGGAACCCCTTTAATTATTTCTCATTTAAGGTAACAGTGACATCTATCAGACAGTCTATTAATAAGTTTAACTTACATTAGCATAGAACTCATCGTGTTCAGCTGACAGTACAACTTCTGCGAGATCTTTAGAGATTCCTGGTACATGTGATAGATTCACTCGGTTGTTGTTGATACCTAACAATTCATGTACCATAGCTTGATACGTCCACTGAAATATCAGATTTTGAAAAACAATTATGAAATTGACATCTAGCAATTCCTAATGTGAAATAACCGGTTTCAGAATTTTGAAATTGTCCTATCCTACTGAATATTACCTTATCCTCTTTCAATCGCTTTTGTGATCTCTGTATGTCGCATTAGTTTTGTCACATAACAATTCGCAGTGATTTTATTCCTTCTTTATTAGGGTACGGAAAACACACCCTTTCCCAATTGCAAATAGGCTATAATTTTCCCAAATTTGAATGGAGAAATTCCAAATAAATAATTTAAAAAATAATTTTCAAAATCGGACATAAAATGATAAAGTTATGAACATTTTTGACAAGAGGTCAAGCATAAAGTTCAAATAAACCAGTAAACATTCACATGTCATTCACATGTAATCTCTTTTTCAGTTTTATTTGGCCTTTCTGCTTATTAAAATTCCCAGTTTCAAGTTGTCAAGACGCGAAAATTCCCAATCTGAACGGACCCGGACCCTTTCCCAAAGAGGCAAAAAAATCACTGATTCGACATAGACACACATTGTTTTGTTATAAACACAGACAGTATTTTTATGAGAGAATGATTTAAAAGAACATATGAGAAAAGAATTAGTTGAGAATTAATCTAAGTTGAGAATTAATCTAAGTTGAGTATTAATCTAAGTTGAGAATTAATCTAAGTTGAGTATTAATCTAAGTTGAGAATTAATCTAAGTTGAGAATTAATCTAAGTTGAGTATTAATCTAAGTTGAGAATTAATCTAAGTTGAGAATTAATCTAAGTTGAGAATTAATCTAAGTTGAGAATTAATCTAAGTTGAGAATTAATCTAAGTTGAGTATTAATCTAAGTTGTAATTATTTGTTTCCTATCTGATATAAAGGGAATAATAAAACATGTATGAATACCTGATTTAACATGGGAGTTACAGCATCATCCCTCCGGTCAAGTATAAGTAATATCGGAGCCACATCAGTACGTCTAAAATCAAACAGTCCAGCATCCTTGCTAATTGTTTGCTGAAATATACAAATACTGAACACTACAAGTGGAAATTGCTATTAAACAAGTCAAACATTTATTCTAGTTCAGGGATTTCATGAACAGCAAAGTTTTTCATGAACAGCAAAGTTTATGAATCATCGAAATGATCAGAGGTGCTTGTAAACGTAAAATATGTATTACTTGAACAAATTAACCAGTTCCATGTACCTTCTGTTAGCATAATGTAACAATTGATTCAATGCCTATGAGAACTTTAGCCAGTTTTGTCCTAATATTAAGCGGGGAGTATAACGAAAATGTAAAATGTGTCACAGTGCTATACACACTAATCAGAATGATCAGTATCCCATAATTTCTTGCAGAAATTGATATATTCCAAAAATAAAGCTTGATATATATTTGTGCCTAAAGTTTGAGGAACACGTTAATTTGTTCAGAAAACACTTCTATCAAATGAATGTTAAAAGTTATCCTGATGAAGGTCTATGTAGACCGCTTGCTGGTAGATACCAGTAGATAAAATAAGTCAAACTTTTTCCTCTTGTTTTGACGTGTTGTTTCCTATATATGCATGCCTCAACAAATATTTTTAAAAGCACTCATCCTGCAATATAGACAAAGAAGAAAACCCCAAAATCTTACTTGTCCTGCTATATAAATAAAGAAGGAAGATATTGTGCAGGACGAGTGGATTCATTGAGGCCTGAAATGATATTTGATACAATGTTAAAAGTGGTAAACAATACAAAATTACAACCCTGATGAAGGCTTGGTAAAAGCCGAAGCGTCAGTCACTAATATAATTATGATAACCTTAACCAGCGTTGACCATGTAGCTACATTGTACATTTACACTTCAGTGTCTTTAGTTTATAATACCAGTATAAAATTTTATAAAATGTAAAAACAAGTATTAGTGATCATTTTTTATAAAACTTACTCTGACATTTTCAGCCAATTTATGAGCCATTTCTGACGAGTTCTGATATCTGATCATAGGACATTTCTTCAGAGATAACAATACTGATGTCAGGCCTTGTGTCGTACGTTTAAGCACCGCTGGCGGCCAATCTATCCCTTTATAACAGCCAATCATATTTAATGTAAACAAATGTGGATTCACAGCTATGTAGTCGCCAAAAAATTCCTGTAAAAAAAAAAAATTTCACATCAGTCTAAATCAAAACCAGAAACAAGGAATCAACTTTTTTAAAAACCGTTCATGCACCCCATTTTTAACTCTTGCAATGCAAGTTAAAAATTTTCTAAGAGTAAACATGTGAGTTCTATAGCGGAAACTAAGAAATATCACCATATTAAAAACAACTTTCAGTGCAAATACCTCAATAATTTAGATTTATTCATGCCATGTTTCTGTTGTTTCAATATTTTACTGTTGAGGGCCTTATGGCAGATTGACAATTATGTCAAGTAAGCTCCTTCCATAAATAAAGTATTTATTATTATTATTATTATACATACCTGGACTTCTCTAACCACTTCCTGATCATCTGCTTCAGCCAGTGTCTTCACATCCTGCTTACTGATTACATTACTGAAATCTGAAATAAATATATAACAAGTTCAACAGTAACTATATATTCATACAAGAGGGACCTAGTTCGCTTACCTGTCATAGTAGTGCATGCAGGCCCCTATGATGACCTAAGTAATCATTTTAAATTACAATTTCTGACCAAGATTCAAGAAAATGCAGCCTATGTTGGAAGTACAAGGTTTTCATGTTATTTTAACAGTTGACCTTGATATTTACATCAGATAGTCGATATTGAAACTTGACTAAGATTCCATTTAGACAAACATTCTAAACAACTGTCATACAGTTTGAGTCAAGAAAACAACCTCTGTAGCAACATATACAACATGCTGACATATTTCTGCATTATTAAATGAAATAACACTATGACAGACAACGATAATGAAACAAGTTTTACTGAAGAAATTTATGTCAATAATGGATCCTCTTTTCAGGGCTTGACACTAACACTGGTCTGCTAGTCCGAGACCAGTGAAAATCCAGAAGGACCAGTGAAAATTCTGGAGGACCGGTAACTGTCCTATTTACAAATTGGGTGCTTTTGCCCTGCTGTACCAGTGGCCAAAATAGTTAGTGTCTAGGCCTGTTTTGGGAAATTTCCATACCAATGAATCTGACCCTTGGAAAATAAAAAATTTAGAGCAAAAGCCCAAATAATTCTGGATCACCCCTCGTACAATATGTTACAATGCTTTTACCAATGTAATCTACATAACCCCAATCTTTACTTACATATGTAGTATAGCCCATATTTTGACATTCTCAATTCCTGCGACAAAAGTTCAACATTTTCTTTTGTAGGTCGTATAAAACAGATACATTTGAGATGTTTCATTGTTTCTCTGCCTGCAGAATCAATTCTTTCAAACAAGAAAACTTCTTTCTGTAGAATTTCTGACTGTGCATACACCATACTCACAATGCTCGTCTGTAAATATATATACTTGTATAGCATAGTATTAGTTGCATATTTATCATAAAATTGGATCAGGGTCAGAACAGCCTACTTCCCAACCAGCCCAGTGACCAGAACAGCCAACTATTAAGTTAAACCAAGACTTTGTTTTTTAAGGACCACTTAATAAATAAAGTTTAATCACAATTTAATGATGTATCCTTGTGGAATAAACTGAAAAATACTGTGGTATACTTGTACTTCGTTGTCTGCGCTTAAAATCTCAAATATTTATATTATTTGAGCATAATTGTTGCCTGTAAACTCCGATTTTTTAAAATGGGCCATGGTACACCTCAAGTGTGTGCCGTTCTGGTACATTTATACTGGGCCGTTCGTGAAAGTGGCTGTTCTGACCTGATACCGTAAAATTACTCCACAATTGGTAGCATGGTTGTCGAGTGAATACACTTTTAACTACGGATTGAGAGGTCCCTACTAGTAATAGTTTGATAATGGTCATTTCTGATTAGCCCTTTTCAGTGTTTCCCAACAACTGCACGGTGTATAACCATATCGGTACCCTCTCGGTGCAAGATGATATATCAGTACCCTCTCGGTGCTGATACGGGTCTCTCTCTGCGCAAAACAATGAAATGAAAGGAGGACGATCAACAAGAATCCAAAAATACGGGTCTATGCATAAAAATCGATAGCCCACAGAACACCCCAATGATTAACCATTGTATTCCTATTGTTCAATTTGTTCTATCAGTTGTCACATGTTGACCAGGATACTTGTTTGAATGAACATCGAGCCATGTTTATGAAGCTTAAATGCAACTTTTCTTCAATATAGCAAAAATCTAATACCTCAGACGTAAAGCTGTTGCTCATATCTTGCCACTAAAAGCTTTTTATTACGGTAGATAACTTCCATCAAATTTCTTTAAAAACACCCTACTTTCAGTTTAGGCGCCAGTACCCTCTCTGTTCTCATTGTTTGCACCGAGAGAGACCCTTGCCAGCACCGATATATCATTTTGCACCGAGAGGGTACCGATATGGTTATACACCGTGAACTGGAGATGAACTGGTTAGTAATCAAGAGGTAGTGAAAAGTCTCACATGTAATTGTGTATTGCTGCTGTATATAATGGGTACTGAATTTACCTCACAAGTCAATAAAATTGTTATTTTAATTTAGTTTGCTGACTTTTTTTAGGTTGGTAACGAATCGTCCAATAATATGCCTATGGTTACGAAAGGTTACAAAATAGCTGAAAATGCACGATCATGATTAAGCCTGTGTACAAACTAGCCTCATACCCAGAGCACCAACTTGGTCATAAATTACAGACAGACAGACAAACATACTACAGACAGACAGCAATGCTATATGCCCCCACTTATTAATAAGTGTGGGGGCATTTATAAAAGCTGTGATTTTAAGTATTATACATAAACATTTGTCATTGTACTGTGTTTATTAGTTATCAGTTAACTTTTTTTATTCCAAAAATGGTACAGACATTTTTTTAACTTGGATGCAGTAGTGTTCAAGCGCTGACGGAACTGTTAAGAAGCACGGATACACAAGACAACACCAGGAGCCTGTTAACACTAACAGTTGCCTAACCAAACTGTTACCGAGGGCTCGATAGCGCTATGCTTGGAAACCGATTGCTTCAAAACTGAAGAGATCAGTAATGATTCAGTTGCATATACATGTATTAAACAAAGCGCTCGGTAGCGCTCACCTAGCAAAGTGCTGTGAAATTGTATGTTATGGGCAAGCACTGCTCGCTTGCAGAATGTCATTGCATAGACGTAGTAAAGCACTTCAAAAAAGTACTTGGTAGGGCCTTAGTTAGGCAACAGGCTCCAGGATACCGCAACTGAACTCTTACTTCCTGGTAAATGAATCACAGTTATCTTCACTATGAACCAGACAATGGCTGCCATAATTTGTTGCATGACAATTTTTTGGTGTCACAACATGAAGGTTTAAATGCTTATCTGATCAGGGTAGAATATGACAAAGGGACCAGGAGCAAATTATTTCAGGTACGATTTGACTGGGGACGTCTTACATGCTCTCACAAACTAAATAATTTCAAGGATAAACCAAGTTGATATCATACCGTATCTTTGTCCATTAACAGGACTTTCATCCCTGGTCCACTCTCCTCGATCATCTTACTGATATATTGCTTGATCGCTAAAATAACATTCATTTTGATTAATATTTGCGATTTCGTGTACAACTGTCAAAAGCACGGCGACTACTAAACGCCGGTGTTTTTCCGGTGTTTGGTGGTACGATCACCGGTACTCTCCGGTATCATTATTAAATTGTAAATTTATAGTATGAGGTATTCTAGTGTAATCACGACTGACACCTTTTTGAATGGCCAGTTATAATTCAATTCAAAGATTAGTTAAGAAATGTGAATTGTTGGATACTGTCAAAGACTTAAATTACGAAGTTAATGAAATTCACACACAGACTGTTGTATTCCATCTATCATAAAATAGCCCTGACGATGACTTGGCGAAGGGTAAATATCTGTACATGCATTTCCTTTGTGAAATCCTGCTTGATTCTTTCTAGGCTGTTGGTTTGTGGCTTTTTGTTACTCTGTTGAGAACTATTCTTCTGAGGATTTTGCTTGCTGCTGACAGAAGCATACACATAGCTGTGAGAGTGAGATCACCATTCTCTTGTAGTTTAATTGACTTTAAGTCCTGTTTTCCAGTCGTCTGGGCTCACTTCTGTACTTCATGTTCATGAAGTTCATGAATTTCCGAGACCGTAGTTTAGTCTTATGACTAAATAAACTTAGTAGTTTTTGTTGGTCCTTTTTTCAATTTTCATTAGTATTTTCAATTTAATTTCTTCCTTCCGGTTCCGCACTTGATATTTCTTTTATTTTTTCACTTTTTTCACTTTTCACACTCAACTGTCTTCTCGCATATATTTAAAGATCATATAAAGTCATAATTGTTTCTTACATGATTCACACTTTAAAAACTTAAAAACTTAGCTTTCATATATAATGTCCTATGAAGGCTACTCTAAAATTATTTACATGCCTTAGTCATTTTTCTTTATATAGACCCCGCCCGAAGTACTGACCCTTTTTTGTATTTATTTATAGCAGTCTGCATCAAATTTGTTGTCTACTTTCCATAGTTTATTTAATCTTGATTTGAAACTGTTTACTGTTGGTGCATTTATAACCTCTAGGGGTAGTTTATTCCATATATTTACAACTCTATAACTGAATGTACCAAGTCTGGTTTTAGTAAGGCCCCTTTTTTTGAATAGTTTTTTATCATGACCTCTTGTATTATTCTGGTTTAGCATTGTGAACATTTTATCCTTTTCTACAATATCAATCCCATTTAAGATTTTATAAACTTGTATAATGTCTGCTCTTGCCCTTCTGTATTCTAATGTTGGGATTCCTAGATTTAAGAGTCTCATTTTATAAGACATTTTTGAAATAGATTTTACCATTCTAGTTGCCCTCCTTTGTACATTTTCTACAGATATGATGTGTTTTTGAGTCCAGGAGACCACACAGGCGACGCATATTCTAAATGAGGTCTAATGAGAGATTTATACAGTATCACAAACATTTCTTTTGACATATGTGAAAAAGTTTTCATAACCAGTCCCAGGTTTCTGTTTGCTAATTTTACTTTCTTGTTAATGTGACTATCAAAGTTCATTTTACCATCAAAGGTTATTCCTAGATCTTTTTCTGATTCTACACTTTCTATCATATGTGCTTCAGGGCGGTATTGAAAAATGTAGGGGTCATCTGTTCTTCCGCTTTCGTCATTTCTTGTTTTATTACATGTACATCAATCTCAAGTGCCATGTCATTTTTCAGTTTCTTTACAGCATCTCTGATTTCTTCTTTTGTACGTGGTCCTATATGTTTATGACCAATTGAACTTCTGCTGGTTGAATGGTAGCTTCTGTGACTGGATCTGTATAAGATGTTCTCAAAGTGTTCTTTCCAGCACTTCAGCTTTTCCTGTGAATTGGTGATGGTATCTCGTCCCGTCTCCGTTCTTGATTCGTGTGTCTAAAGAAGTAAATCAGCCTGCCAGGGTCTTAGTGGTGTTGTAGAGAGTAGTCATATCCTGTTTTGGGGCTGCAGTTTCTGCTTCGTTAACCAGGTTGTCTATACATATCCGCGTGTCCTTCCTTTCACTTTTCTTCACCTCTTTGTCGAAAGTAGTATACAGGGGAATTTAGAAAGTGATAGTAAACAAAAAGCAGAAATTTTAAACCAGCAGTTCACATCAGTATTTACGACAGAGGATACAAATAGCATGCCATATTTTGAAACTGAACATGAAGTAGCACCCGATATTACCATTTCGAGAAAAGGCATTCTCAAGTTACTGAAAGACATTAACCCACACAAGGCCACTGGACCTGACCATATATCAGGAATGTTTCTGAAAAGTGTCTGCGAGGAAGTTGTAGATGTGCTTGTCCTCATTTTTCAAA
Source organism: Spisula solida (assembly GCA_947247005.1). Lineage (NCBI taxonomy): Eukaryota > Metazoa > Mollusca > Bivalvia > Venerida > Mactridae > Spisula > Spisula solida. Next base: position 39,610,613 of record OX365951.1, read on the forward strand.
CATCCATAAGCTGTGGCAAAATTCCAACAGCCTGGAAAGAAGCATACGTTACTCCACTGTTCAAAAAGTGCGACAGGAGCAAGCCTGCAAATTATAGGCCGGTGTCCCGCACCTCAGTATGCTGCAAAATCATTGAACATGTGATTCACAGCAATGTTATTTCCCACCTAGACAGAAATAACATTCTCAGCGACGCTCAACACGGTTTCAGGAACGACAGGTCCTGTGAATCACAGCTGATTCTCACCGTCCAGGACATTGTAGAGAGTTTGAATGATGGCGAACAAGTAGATGCCGTACTCCTAGACTTTAGTAAGGCATTCGATAAGGTACCGCATCAACGACTGCTGGGCAAACTAAAGCGTTACGGCGTTCAGGGGAACACGTTGAACTGGCTCGATGACTTCTTAGCTGATCGTACTCAGTCAGTCGTCCTTGAAGGTCAATTTTCATCCAGCTAGCCAGTGACTTCAGGCGTCCCTCAAGGCACAGTTCTGGGACCTCTGTTATTCTTAGTGTATATTAACGACATGCCAGACTGTGTTAATTCAAAAACGTGCCTCTTCGCTGATGACGGAATGCTTTATCGTGCAATCAAAACACCTGCAGATGCTGCCATACTACAAAATTGATCAACTGCAAGCTTGGGAACAACAATGGCAAATGCAGTTTAACCCAGATAAGTGTGAGGTCATTCGAATCACTAACAAAACTCTGCCAAATCAACTCATCACTGACTATAACATCCATGGAAAGACATTGAAAACTGTTAAACTAGCTAAATATCTGGGCGCAAATATTTCAGAAGACATGAAATGGAATAAACACATTGACATAACAGCTCGAAAAGCAAATAATACCCTTGCCTTCTTGCGTAGAAACACACAGAACTGTGGACCAAAGGTCAAGATACTTTGTTACAAGTCGTTAGTACGTCCACAGATGGAATATGCCTTCAATATATGCGACCCTTTCAGAGACACAATCAATGAAAAACTTGAAAGTGTGCAAAAAAGAGCTGCACGATATGTAATGGTAGATCACAGAAGAACGAGCAGCATCACAGCCATGGTAAATCAACTTAAATGGGAATCACTGAAACAAAGACGCAGAAAAATGTAAGTTGTGATGATATTTAGAATAGTGCATGAACTAATTGCTATACCATCTAGCCTATATTTGAACTTTTAGTTCCCCTGTAGCTAATATTCCCTGATTGAATGTGCCGATGTCTAGTTGTTATTGGCTATTGGTATTTAGTAGATTTAATCTGTTTTTGAGTTGCAACTGGAAGTTTCTCATCAACCTAGGGTATTTTAGCTTATCACGTCTGTTAATGGATTTCGTTGTTCCGCCTTCTTTGTTTTTCTGAGTTTCAATTTGACCTTGACTACTACTAGGACATGGTCGCTTCCTATGTCAGCACCTCGTCTTGCTCTGACATCTTGTAGTCTACCTCGTTATCTTTTGTTGATGAGAATTTTATTAATTTGGTTTCTTATTCGACCATCAAGTGAATTCCAGATTTATTTGTGTATGTCTTTACGTTGAAAAAATGTACCATGAATGACAAAGTTGTTCTCTTCACACTTTCTTTAAGTCTTTCCCCATTTTCATTTTTGCTTCCAATTCAATGTGTTCCCATAATGGATTCTCTTTATTTATCGATTAGCTCAATTTATCATGGATAAACATCAGAAACACTGCCGTTACAAGAATGGGAATAACAGAGCTCATAAACTCGAAGGCTTAATCAGCAAAGCTGGAGGCTACACGTGGATTACAGTCGTTTCGTACACTAGTAGTTTCGTACACTGTAAATTTCAGTTGTTTCGTACACTCTCGATCGGTCGTTTCGTATACTGTTGAAAATCGTCGGTTGTTTCGTACACTCTATTGTATTTGTATATATAAGTGGTCTATTATTGTAATTAATGCATGTTTGGTACGATAATAAGATATGTTGTTCGCGAGTCTTAATTAATTGAATATATAAAATTCATAGAAATTTATTGAACAAATTAAACAAGGGTTAGTTTGTTAATAAATATAACTATAGATAAATCTAAAAGTACAGAAAATGTACATTCAGAATTCCTCCTGATCCTTATTTACTAGTCTACATACATGTGTGATAGTTTTAAAATAACTAATTAGAGAACAAACATTACAAGTACACATACATGTATATTAGTTAGTATATTCGTTATTTGTATGATCTTTGATATCAGATGTACAAATTATGAGTACTGTTGGAATTTGTGAAAGTTGAACATTTATGTTTTAGTTACGATAAAATGGTTAAAATATAATTCTGTATAAAATGTTCATATTTAATTCGTAGGCACATGGTTTCAACTTATCTCAGAGTACCCCCTATACTTAGGGTACACTCAGATAGTACACTAGGATAATTTGAAACCATGTGCCTGTGATTTTATTGTGTTCTATGGTCTGTATAAAATGTCGCTTTGCATATTTAATTTTGTTTCCTGCTCTTTGTAAAATGTGAAATTTTATTTCAGATATGCTGACTAACATTCATACACTGTAATGATGTGTTGTATTCATTCTTAATTGATATCTTGTATAATATATATATGGAATAAATTTAAAAAATATAAATACACATTATTCTTTTTTTTATATGCTTCTAGCTCATGAACTTACATACATACGATTATAAGCATTTGGGACTTTATACAAATGCTATACTTAATAGCCACAATGAATACGTTGTATGACTCGCAGCTGTCGCTAATTTACAAAAAAATATAACACCTTATTTGCTAAAATATAACGTCTATGTTAAAATCGTGGAGTTTTACATGTACATGCAGTATATGACTCCATAGTTACAATACAGTTTTTATTAAAAATATTTTTTATAATTATTTTATAATTCTATATGGCCATTCATTTGATTTATTTTGGAAGTTAGATTAAAGTTTGTCATTTAAATGCTCAAAATCATCCTTAATTATAGTAAATAATACCTATAAAAGCATGAAATAATCTTAAATACATCGTGACAATACGTGCGAATAACAACTATATACACACACAATTACATGCATAATAGATCCAATATATATTAATAGACCAATTAATAAATGAGTTACACAATAAATGTCTGAGAATTTCAGCGCACAGTACCATATTAAACTCACAATACTGTATTCAACTATAAAGTCAATATGTACATAAGCACATAATAAATGAGTTACACAATAAATGTCTGAGAATTTCAGCGCACATTACCATATTAAACTCACAACACCGTATTCAACTATAAAGTCAATATGTACATAAGCACAGAGTAAATGAGTTACACAATAAATGTCTGAGAATGTCAGCGCACAGTACCATATTTAACTCACAATGCCGTATTTAACTATAAAGTCAATAAGTACATAAGCACAGAGTGGTATGGGTTGTGGCGCGGTATCAGAAATGGCGCACCTGAGATTAGTGGTCTTTTCTTGAGTTTAAGACCCAAAATGACATACATTTCCAGTATATTTTTGGAAGGATGTATGGTTTTGGTCTGTAATGCAAATAAACAATGTTCAAAGTAAAATTTGGTGCTTTTAGAACTCGAAAGGTATGCTGTACCTATATTTGTTGTTATTTTCTTATGTCACTTTATTCCTCAAATATCGTAATCCCACAAATTTGTAAAATGAAATTTTAACTTCAATTTTTTTTTGTAAAGAGCACTGGCATCCATGTTAACACCATGTAACATGATTAAAATGTCCTACACCCTGTCAAACACAGGAAATGGTGTCCAGAAGGATGTAACTTTCTTATTAAGAAAAACTGAAAAAACTAGTCAAAATCTGAAATAATATGTTTCGAAAATTTTGTTGCTATTAACTGTCATTGATATTTTCGGCATTCCCAAGTCAAGTTGGTGACAGATCAGACTATGCAGATGCCATGAATGATTCTTACATGACAGTAATAGATGATTTAACACTTGTTTGGACATCTTCTAGTTGTCTTGGTGACTCAAAAAGTATAATGGCAATTAGTAACCAGTGCAATTCTGTCTCGATACTAATTATTGATTTATTATCTAAGAAGAAGTATACAAAGTAAGCTAACTATTATATAGAAATGGACTATATAGCCATAAAATAAAATTGGAAACAACTACATCATGAATCCTTTTATTTTTTTACCATTAGGGACCTACAGGATAGGTGCGCCATTTCATATCATGCTGACCTGATATAATAAGCCGAGTGTGTCCTCATTGTAATGGTCATACAACATGCATTGATGGAATTGACTATTGATATTTAGTGTCAACATGTTCCCATTGAATTGCCCTATCATTGCTCAATCACTTTAATTATGAACGTTTTATATTTATAACAAAATAACAACGTAAACTGTTAAGTGCACCATTTCCAATACCACGGGGATATACAATAGGAGTGTACGAAACAACCGACGATTTTCAACAGTATACGTGTGCACATACTTACTAACAGGTGCTCACGTGATTACGTCTCATGTGGTAGTAACACATGCACACGTGATAAATAAAATATTTCCTGTGTCCCCTCTATGTCGCCGTATTTTTCAGCACTGTATTGTCGGATTTGTTTTTATAAAATACTGTCGTACCCAACGTAAGACGTGTTCTTGTAATGTTGTTAAAATATAGGCCTATGTTACGGCACTGTCCAAAATCATTTCTAAATATAAAGGGAGACAACTAAGTCTAAGAGGAAAAAAGATGGTGCTTTTCGCGCTTAGTCCTCTCTTTCATTCAGTTACATTTCTTCCGTGTAGATTCAGCAGGACCCACGCGCAGGAAGCCATTTTATTTTGAAGAAACCAACACAATTTGCAAGAATATTACATCAACAAAGGTGAGTTAAGCAAAATCAAAAGTACAATTCAACCCAGCACACTTCTTGCAAGGTCAAGCCATTGATTAGCCTCCTTGATCGAAGCCATATGGACCGTGATTTGAAGTTATTGGGACCCGACATAAAATTCATAAATTTACGAACGGAACTTGTCGGAAGTGGGCCTAGCATGCGGGATTTAGCCTAAAAATGGAAATGCTTCGTCCTCTTGATAATGTTATCCGTTACGAATGTAAGTTACATCGTATGCTGAAAGCAGAATCTTGCTTTCGTGAGCTAAACCGAGGGATACTTCTCAGTGCACGCGGTGCACTTTCCAGTGCAACAAAGAACGACATTCGTACCCAGACGAAAACGTACCCAACAGTTATTTTACGGTCTCTATTGTTGACCAACTATTTTACATATCGTTGTCTTATGCTTTGTTTCTATATTTACTTGATTTAGGAACTGTATATGTAAATAAAGTATTGAACATTCGAGAAAAAAAGATTGTTGTTGTTTTCAAAGGTCCAAAAATAATTAACCAGTTGGGTACAAGACCGAATCAATGTCAGAAAGGCCCACTAACCAAGAAGGTCCAGTTATTAAATAAAGTTTTATCGCAATTGGATGATTTATTCTTAAGGAATATACTGAAAAATACTGTCATATAGTTCATTTCAGTGCTCCAGCTAGGATTTGGAAAGGGCAGGGTGCAACTTTGCTAAAATGGCACTTTTGGGAAGGTGCCGGAGACGGGAGAGGGTGTTCCCCCGCCCGCTGGAGGGGAGGGGATTGGGGTCCTACCCCAAGAAAATTTTGGAGTTTAAGAGCCTGCTTATGGCTAGTCCCAACCGAGACCAAACGTATCATTACATTACGTTAGGTCTCACCGGGTCGCGAGTACATGTATGTAGCAGTTTGCGACACGATTCTTTATCGCTGTTTGGTGACCGATAATGAGCCCTAAAAAGCGATACAAAGTAAAGGCACACCACACATGGCTTCATTAATGTAAAGGCACACCACACATGGCTTCATTAATGCCTTTTCTATCATTGAAAACGAATGATTGCAAGAACACTAACCTCATTGATACATAAATTATTCCTGTTTCATTTCACTTCCAAATTTACTGAAGTGTACTTATTTATGCTATTGAAGCCGTCGAACAGAGCAGATGTATTCCGAAGATTGTTGTTCTGACATTTGTACGAATTTTGATTGGACGAAAAATGGCTATAACTAAAACCCGGTATCCGGACTAAAAATAGGCCCACATTATAGTGGGTCAAAAACGACTACTCCGTACCGAATAATTATTTCTTCTAAGACAAATTTGTCAACTGTAGTTTCGTTTTTAAAACGGTTGTGAATCGCGACAGATGTCAGACAAACATTTCATCTAATATTGGTTGTGTAAAGGTATGTTTAACGCTGTTTTTGTACTGATTGAAATATGCTTTACGGCGGTCGACTCAACTGTTTAATCCCGAATGAGTCGTTCAATTCGGAAATAAAATTTTGCTATGGACACCCTAAGTTCAAAACTATGAGACTACAGTACTGTGGAACGTACGTAGAGTCTTATTGATGGGACTAGCTTATGGCATCTCCTGTGTTTCCTGACAGAAATTGTAATGTTTCTCCAGTAAGCAAATAAACCTTTTCATTAAAAGGTAAAAAGTATTTTGTACAAGAAAGTATAGATTTCTAAATGATCATAAAACATGTCATTTCAGGGCTCTCATTTGAACTTTTTTGGGGCCGAATATCGGCCCCATTCCCCCCTTAAATAAATATACTAATCCCCTTCTGTTTTTTTGATAATCAATGAAGAGTCTTTGTAGATACTGTTCAGCCATTGCTATATCTGTTGCTATAGCTTGAAATTGGCTTTTTGTTCATTTAATATGTATTACATTTATAATAGTATTGATATTTATAAAAGACAAAAGTCCCCTTTTTCTTGAAAACGACGCGAAATTCCCCTACCTGAGTCCCAAGTGTAGCGAGAGCCCTGCATTTAAACATACATATGCACTATGCCAAATTATTGAATTTGACCCCTCAATATTGATAAGTCCAAAATTAGATGAAAATGAAGTTAGGCCTAAAATAAAATATTGTTTGTTTCCCAATCCCCTACCTACCCGATTAAAAAGTGCCCTACCCAAAATATTTTATTGCCCAATTTGAAATAATATTTATTATCCCCCGCCGATGAAATCGGTACGGGGGTATTAAAATGGCGTTGTCCGTCCGTCCTTCCGCAGCCATTTCTCTGTAACTAGCTGGTAGAATTTCATGAAACTTAAACTAAATATGATGGCATACTGGGATGATGCCTGTCAAGTTTTTTTTCTGATCAATAAATAACTGGTTGCCATGGCAACCGATTGGAAAAACTTAAAAAATTCATAAAAAATCAACCTCTGGCCAGATTTCAAAATAATTTTACAGAAATAGTTGTTGGGTGACCTTCTTACAAAATTGTCATTTTTATCATGATTTGTCAAAAAACATGGCCGCCAGTGGGTGGGGCTCATTTTCCCCTATATATAAATAGTTAAGTCTTTAAAAATCTTCTTCTAAAACTACTGGTTGAATTTCATTATGAATTAATAACAATGTTCATTTGCTAATCCTCTATAAAAATAGCTAAAAGAATTGAAATCTATAAATTACTCTTGGCAACCGATTGGAAAAACTTTTAAAAACCCATATAAAATCAACCACTGGCCAGATTTCAAAATAATTTTACAGAAATACTTGTTAGGTGACCCTCTTACAAAATTGACATTTATAAAAACATGGCCGTCAGTGGGTGGGGCTCGTTTACCCCTATATATAAATAGTGAAGACTTTTATCTGCAGACTGGATTTCATCACAACTTTCACCATTCTATGAATAGCTAAATAATTGAAATTCATGCAGAACCATGGCAACACAATCAAGGTCCTGTTTGAATATGGTTATTCTAGTTCAATGTGCACAGGTGAGGGAAACAGGGCCATCTTAGCACACTTGTTTATTCAATTTGGTCAATTTTCCTTCGAGTTACTGCCCTTGTACTGCCCTTGGTTTATTGACTAATTTCATCTAATAACAAGCGGGTAGAATTTCATGAAACTTAAAATAAATATGAACAACTATACTGTGATGATGCCGGTCAAGTTATTTTTATTGGTCAATTTTCTGTCGAGTTATTGCCATTGATTTATTGACAATTGTTGTCTGATGGAAGCTTACATTCCAAACTGTGCCATGAAATACTGATAACCTGTAGGCGGGGATATTAATTCAACGAATTTGCTTGTTTTATTAAAAATTGGAAGTGAAAATTTTTTGTTTTTGTTTACTGCAGGGGTTCTATTGAGGGGTCAAATTCTTGGTTAGCCCAAATTGACAGTTTCGTCTAGCATTAATACGGCTTGCTACAAAGCTTTCATACTTGCATTGATGTTGTATTTAAACACTCTCCACTCAACTATATCATCTGGCCTCATTTTGACCTTCACATTCGTAATTGACCTAATTTTGGACTTACAGGGGTGTCAAATTTCCTGATTAATCCTGAATTCCCGATTTATGATTCCTGAAAGAGCAATGGCTTCTGACCAGAACAAAAGTTATTTGATGAAAATATCTCAAGAAATGACAAAGTTATGGTAAATTTAATCTGCTCTGAATGATTTTCTTTAGTTCAAACTGAGTTATATATCGAAACAATGTCATTGATGGACTCTTGTTTGCCAAAAATTGACGACCGCATACAATTTTCCTTATTTTTAATTTGGCCCTGTTGACACCCCTGGACTTAACTTATTGAAGGGCCAAATTCTTGGTTAACCCAAATTGACCCTTTCGTCTTGCATTGAAATCCATCAAAGGCATTGCTTTCAAACTTGGCATACTTGTTTACCATTGTAAGCCCCTTACATTGTCAAAGCCATGTAACACTATCCGACATTTTAACAGAATTATTGCCTCTGATTGACTTAGCTTTTAAATGGACATGGCTTCCATAGGGACATAGGTGTTTATTGAATACAGTCTCAGAGCTACAGATAAGCTGCATATTGGGGTAATACCCAATTAATTTTCTTAAAAACCCAATTGATTTTGAGAGGAGGGGGTAAGAAAAAGCAAAGACAATTTGAAATACCCAAATAGAAAAGGATGTTATAGTGAAAAACACTACATAAAAGCTTATTTACCCTTTTGAGTTTTATTAAATACCCAATTAAAATTTGTCAAAACCCAATCAAAATTGAAACTCGGGGGTAAAATACCCAATTGACTAAAACCTTATCTGTAGCTCTGCAGTCTTGTTTCTTCTGATCCTCAACAAACTTTTAAGGATTATTAATGGAGATAACGTCTTGAATGAGTTCGATAATCAAGCCCCATTGATTATAAAGCTTTTTTCGTGCTCAATTTGGGTATGAAATTTGATTAGCTCCTAGAAAGTCTTAAAATGTTGCTTAAAATATTGCTCTGCCTTTTTAAGGCTATCCATGTAATATAAAAGTTTCAGTAAATTACTACGAGACATTTTACTGTTCAGAGAATTTAAAGTATTACCATGCAATTGTGATGAGCATGAAAAAAGCTTTAAAATTATGGGGCGTCTTTGGGGCCTGATCAGGCTGTCCATGTTGAATACTGCACCTTGAATTATTGATAGCTATAGTCCAGTAGTGTGGTGCGCTGGATTTGTAAACTGACGATCCCTGTTCAATTTTGGAAGGGTATTTCAGTACCGTGTTGGATACAGTTCAGGTTAACTGGTTGGGTAAATCAGTTGCCATATATTTCATTGCAAAATTTGATAAAAAAAAATAGAAGTTTTGACTATGTTAAACACAACAATTATGGTAATTTGAAATTTCATAAGCCGAATTATAACAGTAGAACCATGTTTGAAATAGTTTTGGTGTATGATACATGCTAATAGCGCGATACAGGTAACAGAATTAAATCTTATTTTCAAGATTAGACATTTTGTCTTGGTATATATGTATGTACCCTTAAATTGTTGAGAAAAAGCATTAAATCTGAATAACCCAACTATGGAATAATTAATGAAACACCAAATGCAGTCCACTCCTCTGTCCACTCTCGTCTACAGCATTTTTCTTGCCAAACTTAGTTGATTTACTAAATTTTGAAAATCAGCCCTATTGATAATTAAAAATCATCCATGCTTAAAAATTGTCCATTTGGTGACTTGAGCAATTGAATTATTGCCTAAAATGTAAATGTTTTCATCAAATCTTTCACGCAGCAGTTTACTATCTTCTGTTGTTTTCACTTATACATGTGTAATAGTGTTGGCATATTAGGTGACATTTCAGCTATAATTCTGGGCTTTTCCAAACTAATGGGATGAGTTCTGAATCCTGTAATACTGGGTTTTTGGAAAATGATCGGGGAACTTGATCATAATGTAGAAGCAGCCTTTATTTTGGGGGAAAACTACATGATTTAATTTCAAAAGATTTTTTCCCTGACAAAGACACCTCATTTAGGCCCCTACAGTTTGTATTTAATTATAAATTTATGAAAAAAAGCCGTCATTATTTCCTTATTAAATATTTGCAGCTGGAAAGCAAGCATAGTTTGCTTATTATATCCTGACTAAGCCTTCTTGCTTCATGTATCACTTTGTGCCTGAGGAATAATCAATATGACAGGGAGCTTACGTTGGCAGGTTCAGCTGGTATTGATCTCTTTTGTTCAGGTATATCTAGTGAGAAACCGTGAAAACCAGTCGATTCAATATTCGTGGACTGTTGTACTATCAGGAATCAACTTGTTTGAGGTGTTCATGTGAATACCGTAGTATTGCAGCCATATGTATACAGCCACGTATACAGCAATAGAACGCTCATATTTGGACATCAAATCGATTCGAAAGTGAAAATTATTAGACTTGTACCTAGGGTAGGCGAGAACGGGCTTGAAAACATGGCAAATATTAGTTCAAGAATTTTGGTCCAATATTATCAGGAAAACAAAAGCTGGATTGTAGTATAATTGTATTTTCTTGTCAAATATGTCACTTTTCTAGCTGGCTTCATTGATTTAGCTGCAACATTTCTAAACCTAGAAATTCAGCCCAATACTTTTGTTATATAAAAAAAACAATTTAATATTAAACATTAAACAATGTGCTGCACCATTTTACCTGAATCATCATTTCTATATTTGGCAATTCAATGCTTACGCCAGTGAGTAAGTCAGTTTCTAGGAAATGTAAATTGTATCTAATTTGACTGTTGTAGGCGTTTTGTTGGAAATTAAAAGTAAATCTCAGTAAATCATATGAATTTCAAATGAAGTTAATGAATTTCAGCTTTAATTGTACAAGAATATCAGTTTTAGAACTTTGCAGTTATGAACTTATTTTTACTTGAAAGTAAAAAAATATATTATTTATATGATATTAATTATATGAAATGAAATATTAAGAGTAGAGTGATTGTGTTGTTAAAAAATGTATGAGTGGGTTTCATGTGTGTGTGTGATTTTGATCTATAGTCAATGTTAGACCTGGAGGGTTCTCTTTTATCTGCATTGTCGTGACAACCAGGTATTGATGTCATCTGATTATGAAATTTGTTAAAAATTTTCTCCTGGAAAATCGTGTGATTTTCTGGGATTGTAACAAAAAATTTCTGGGAATAAATATTACACACGATTTTTCCAGGAAAAAATATTACGAAAGATATCTTAACTGAAGGTGTTTGCACTATCTATGTAATTGTGTCATGGTATACAAGCTATGAGTTTCATGCATGGCAACCGTTCTTCTATGTCAAATCTCTTACATTGGTCTTTATTATCTAACATCTTTGGAGTGGCCTGCAGCCGTGGTTGTTCATTGGTTTAATAGTACATTAGATTCGTAACCTGGCAGTATCCAGGTCTGATCCTTGGTTACATACTCTTCTACGAAAATTTGACAACAGTGTTGAAATTTCTCCGCATGTTGAAAAATTGCTTGTTCCTTGTGAAACGATATTAAAGTTCAGTAATTCTGAAAGTCGCCGGTCTGACGGGTCCGTGAAAATTTTGGTACGGTCCGCCGTTTTTCATTCCGGAACCGGTCCAACTGACCGGCCTTTATCCACAACTGTCAAAACAAAAATGGCGTCGATAAACGACGAAGACGATGCGGGAGCATGTACAATGATTGATTTAAGTGCGGCCGTCTGCATAGAGTATAAAGAAACTGGAAAACATATACTTTCCGTGAAAAATGGATGATATATCATAGCTGGTTAGTTAAATCAGACAAAAGTTGCGTGTTGAAACACCTTTATTTTGAGTTCCAAAAAAAATTTTTTTTTAGCAATTTGTTTGCTTTTGGTCCGGCAGTTTGCAAGACATTATCGGACCAAATGTCCGATCGTTATTGCCAACTTTCATAATGTCTGAAAGTTAGTAACGATTTATATTTCATAAGTTATGCTAAGGGTGAATTTAATCGGTCTTATATAACAGAAACATTGTTGAGAAATGGCATTAAACCCGAATAAACAAATAAACAAACATCTTAAGAGCATAATTATAAATTGACTACGAGTAAGTCAAGTACTAAGGCCAGAGTTTTTTAATTTTTTGTTACTCGGGACATTTTTCAGAAAAAAATTACAGGAGGAGGGAAAAAATAAAAAATCCCAAAATATAGCCTTCCCAAGCTGGTTGTGGTAGAATAGTCAATGACGGTCCAATTTAAAGCAATCAACACTCAACAACAGTGTTAGTTTTCAAGAAAACAGCCAATTTATCTTAAGACAAGTACAGTGAAACACTAATATAATAAAACTTATTATTAACAAACTAATGAAATAATAATACAAGGCTGGTCCATTTATCATCAAAACAGTATATGCAATTTTTTTATTTTGAAAATGCCCAAAAATTTGGCAGGAGGGTCCGAGTAACAAAAAATAAAAGAACTTTGGCCTAATGTACAAAACATGTACATGACACACAAACATGATACACATGTTTGACATCAATACTAACATCACATGACACACAAACATGATACACGTGTTTGACATCAATACTGACATCACATGATTCACAAACATGATACACGTGTTTGACATCAATACTAACATCACATGACACACAAACATGATACACGTGTTTGACATCAATACTAACATCACATGACACACAAACATGATACACGTGTTTGACATCAATACTAACATCACATGACACACAAACATGATACACGTGTTTGACATCAATACTAACATCACATGACACACAAACATGATACACGTGTTTGACATCAATACTGACATCACATGACACACAAACATGATACACGTGTTTGACATCAATACTGACATCACATGACACACAAACATGATACACGTGTTTGACATCAATACTAACATCACATGACACACAAACATGATACACGTGTTTGACATCAATACTAACATCACATGACACACAAACATGATACACGTGTTTCGAGACATCAATACTAACCAGGGTTCTCTGCAACGCGTAATTAAGCGTATTTGGACACATACTTTTTTAATTAGACGCGTAAAATTACCGATCTACGCGTTTTCGGGACGCGCCATTTTTCTTTCGGCCGCGTTTGACCTTGAGTCATAAATTCGTCGCGTACACCGTATTCAATAAAGCATCACTCGTTTCGAGTAATTGACAAACGAAAGGCGGAGTTAATTGCTCATCAACCAATCAGCGTTCACGAGTCACCATCATGCACTTTTGATTGACGCGTCGCGATAATCTTGAGTAAAGACAGATAGTTGTGTTATGTAAACACGTACGCTTTAATTGATCTATCGAGTCAATTATCGATTTTATTTGATTGCCGCGTCCGATGATTATTATAGTTTGATCATAACTGTGAGATTTGTCGTACTTTGGGTAATCGTGATATTTACATGTGTACGCACATTAATTTTAAAAACATTGAAAAGATGACTCAAAACCACGCACGTTGATAAATATTCGTGCTCAAAACTAATGTATCTGCAAATATCTAGTTTTCAAAGAATATTTACCTTGTTATTCATATTCCGTGCCATTAATTCCCAGATTAAAATATCACAACAATCCAACAAACTTATGCCAAATGTGTAAGTCGTCAGTTTCATCAAACGCGTGTGCGGCGTCAATCTCTATGCTAAGGACTTTGATGTTCCGGCGCGCGGTTCACTTCAAAGCCTTGGCCGTCTTTGATCGTGCGGCATGGGAATTTTGTCCGTAAATTGGGTTCGATACGCGTGTGTTAAATTTGAGATATTGTTACCGAACAGCTGACTTATTTTCTGAATTTCCAGAGAAAGGTCACTCGTGAACATTAAAACCGCGTAATTGATGAAATTTTCGGAAGCAATAAATGGCGCTGGTATTATTCGAGTTTTTAACAAATTTAATGACTTTCAAACATTAGCAATCAATATAATGCGTTTAGGTGCATAAATTACTGCAAATGGTCGGGATAAGAACGACTTGTGTGACATGCGAGTTGCACTTTTCGGATATATACATATTTTCGGATAAGCTTGTGATTTTTATGCCCCCGTATCGATAGATCGGGAGGCATATAGTGATTCACCTGTCCGTCCGTCCGTCCGTCCGTCCTGGTTAACCCAAATTGACAGTTTCTTCTAGCATTAATATGGCTTGCTACAAAGCTTTTATACTTGCATGGATGTTGTATATGAACACTCTCCACACACCTGTATCACCTAACCCCATTTTGACCTTCACCTTTACCTAATTTTGGACTTATTTATAGACAAGGCTTCCACAGGGGGCATAAGCGTTTATTGAACGCAGTCTTGTTTTTATACTATTCATACATTCTTGGCTACTATTATTTATATAGCAAGAATTCAAGTATGTTATCAGTACTTATGAAATATTATACTTTTCATTGAGCAGTACACCTGACCATCTGTTATATTTTCGGAATTTATTGCATTGAATCAATCAGTAACCTACCACAAAAACTACTTTTTTATTCACACTGACATAAAAAAATCTTTTGAGGTCACAAAATAATTGAAACAATTAGCTCCATAGTTCACCAGAATGCAGGATTTAAGGGTCCAGAAATCAAAATTTTCCTGGGAGGGGGTCATCTCCTCCTTAACCCTCCTCCACTCGTCGCTACGCGACTCGAATACAGTCTTCAGGACTCCAACATTTTGCTAAGAAGGAGTCCCAGGATCACCAGGGGTCACCTCCTCCTTAACCCTCCCCCACTCGTCGCTACGCGACTCGAATACAGTCTTCAGGACTCCAACATTTTGCTAAGAAGGAGTCCTGGGACTCCTACTTTAAAATCCTACCGAGAACCCTGCTAACATCACAAAAAGTTTCTATATCATTTAGCAGGTAATACTTTATATGTGATAAGAGTCGTGCTGTTGCTATTATAATTCAAATACAAAATGTAATTGTACACAGTGACTGTTGGTATTATATTATGACTCCTATTGATACATGTTGTTGATCTGACGCTAGTCTTATATTATAATCACAATATTAATTATGTACATGATAAGTTCTGTTACCAGATAATTAACACATACAAAGTTCAAACCCAACAGTTGGTAGAAGTACTGTGAATATTGGGATTGGGTTTGGCAGATATGTCTGTTGTGGTGCTTATATAGTTCATATGTTACAGTACTAGTGTTAATTATCATAGATGTATAGAATTATATACATGAAAATATAGTATGCCATATTATAGAGCCTTTCATTTGTGTAAAAGAGGAATGTATTAAAGTACAGCTATAGGTCAATGTGCAGACTCGAGGTCAAATGTGACAATATCATAAATATGATTGTATATTATATCAGGGTTCAATAGGTCAAGGTAAAGTCAGGGAATTTTGAAAGAAATCAGGGAAATCTAGAAAATAAAGTGTACAAAAGTCAGGGAATTCTAAATATTAAATATAGAATTTCACAATTTTAAATCCTGGAATTTTTGTTTCCGACATCAGTTACATACTGTTAAGACCTTTTCCCCGAGTCAGGCTGCTCCCAAAAACTGTAACAAAACTACTTAGGCCACACCAAATTGATCTCTTGTTCGTCAGGATTTGGCGCTCTTATTTTTCGCTTCATGAAAAATAAGTAATTTAATTTATTTTGTACCGCCCGCACCAGCAAAAATCGTGTGCTTGTCTTGTTTTTCTCAAAAGAGAAAATAAAAATTTATTTTTGACCACTCGCATTCGACAGAAATTTCTTCTAAATAAACACTTGTTTGTTTTAATGCACCGATAGCTCTCAGAATATGTTCTGCAAGACCGCACCGCCGTTAAAAAGGAGTGACCTATGCGCGGCATTAACTCGGTTAATAATTTTAATTGCTTCAAACAGACGAAATCGAGTGCGTCAAAATTCAAAATGGCAGCGCCCTACGTTTACTTTTAAAATAAATGTGTTCGCTCCTTCGCTCGCTTCCAATTATGAAGTTACAAAGAATGAAAATTTATATTTCGCTCGCTCGCCCCATTTTTTTCTCAAAAAATCCATAGAACAAAGAATTATTTTGGTGTGGCCTTAAATCAATTGTATTTCTTTCGAACCACCCAAGAATTTCAAATAATGAATTAAGTTCAATTAACCTTGAAGTAAAATTATTATTTTATGACTCCCATTACTTGTGTTCAGCACAAGTGATAAAGTATTGACAATCTTGTTAGCATGAATTGCTGCAGTGAACCATACCGTAAACCTCAGGCTGGCTATCATTAATATTTGAATATACCTTGAACCCCAATAATCACTAACCGATCAATAATTCATGGTATCAATACTATGAATATTTCCCTCCATCTGTCCTATTGTCTTTCTGTGTGAACGTATTCTGCTTGTATCATGCTTTGTTGAAGCCATAAACTTGATGTCAGATGAGCATAGATCATGATGCGGGAATTTCTCTAAATAAGCACAAATGTGGTTCTCACTTAGCCAAATGATTTGAGCTGTATAATTCACAAGTAAACCTTATTATCACATGGGTATTGCTAAATGTGATATTTGTACCATATAACATGTTTGCCAACCTTACCTCTTTATTGATCTCATTGTTTTGTCAGATTGGTTGACATCTGTGTATGGTTATCATTGCTTACTTTATGTTGCCATGGTAATTTGATAAAAATTGATCTCTAAATGTCGACTGACAGCTACATTAAATGTACAAATAAGTATTTTCCCAAGACAATTAATACATTACTCATCCATTATATTCATTGATGTGTCCATTATTGTGAAACTCCTTATGTGGGAGTTGATAGTATTATACCACCTTGGGGTCCTACTATTCCGGAATAATCCAAAAAATCTGGGTTTTGCTGCACTAACTGAAGAAAATGATAATTAGGGTAGATCGGGATATCGTAAAACAATTTGGTTATGCTGTACGAGTTTGCCATCTTCTGTTTAAACCATTAAGTTTTCCTGTTACATTTCATGCATGTAGACTTGACATTTCATTTTAACATTGCTTCACATTTCATTTACTACAATGCATAATACTGGTGTCGATTTCAAGTTGTCTCTTCCTTATTTGATAGTGTATCATGAGTTACATCCTGGATGACTATTTATAGACGTTCTTATTATATTTCAGGTTCAACGAGCAAACCTAGAAGAAATTCAATAGAAGCTGATTCTGTTACCTAAGTTACCTTATATCAAATTTCAACATGGCTGATGGTTGTAAGTAAAGACTTTTATGTTTGAGTATATCAAGAGTTGTAAATTATAAAAAAATTTATATCAGGCATGTCGAAATAAAGTCCCGATGTATGAACATTGTTCGATCAGCTAGTCGCCCGTATTTTTCCACGTGTTATTTATCAGGGTTCCCACGGTCAAGGAAAACATAATTTTTTCAAGGTCAGGGAAGTCAGGGAATTTTGGAATTAGGGAAATCCAAAAATTTACCAAAAGTCAAGGGAAAGTCAGGGAATTTTTCATTGAAGCTGTCGATAAGTGTCATTTCCTATGAAGTAATACCTTAGACTGAAAAAAATCCTCGCTCGCTATATGCTCGCTCGGAATCATTCTACATTATAATAACTTTATGTCAATCAACAGTCTTAAAATCTGCTACCTTAAACTTTTTTGTTCCATATAAAGCAAATATATCCTCATTTTCTCTATTTTATTGCCATATTTTGCTTGAACAAAAAGATGCTGTGTCGCCCGATTGCTCTAAAAAGTCAGGGAAAACTGCTCTGTGGTCAGGGAAAAGTCAGGGAATTTTGTCTTGGAAAGTTTGTGGGAACCCTGTTTGTACTAGCACAACAAGCGGTGTCAGCTATATACACAAAGAGGAACCACGATGTGCACAAACTCCCAATGAAACACAGCTACAGCTGAATAATTTCAAAGGAAGAAAATAGTGCTGTGTTTTATGTGTGGGTGTGTTGTCAAAGGCAGAATATTGGCTATGCTGGAATCGAAATAATGAATATGTACCTGTGTTTTATCTATAATAAAGCACAGTCACTTGTTCAGATGCGTACATTAAATCAGTATGTACTACGTATCCAAACTAATGAATGTGCTTTATTCTTAGATAAAACACAGGTACATATTCATATCTTAGAAACATGTCACAATTAATTGGGCATAATTGGTGAGCAATGATGATAGAGCTGATTTGTTTCTTTTAACTTTGGTTTTTGCAGCGATAGGCGATTTTTTTCTCCTTAAAATATGTTCATATCAACCTATAAACTTCAATTCTCACTCAGTGGTTCTGCAATGCAGTAAGTACTTTTAGCTGCTTGATGGTATTGGCTCTGCATTTTATAGTCAAATTTTAAGTGCATGTGTTCATTCTGTGAGAAGCTGCCTTCTGTCTGGGCTATTTAGCAATGTAGAGTATGCCTTTAATTTAAGTATATGGTAAACCCATTGTACAAAAGCAGGTGGACTTTGTGTGTTAACAGTTTCCTGTGATCAATTATTCAACAACCTTAAATATTGAGCCCCTTTCATGTAACAAGCTGCAGGTAAGGCCTGTGTATTGATTCATTGATTTTATTCCATTGTGTGCAAAACCTTGAAGTATCCTGTAAAGAAGAAAGGTGTTTTGTGTTCTCTGTTGCCAGTATTGTCAACTATAGATTAATGTCAGGGTTTGTGGTGATTGTCTAATGTTTACACAGGAAGCTTGCCCGAGTGGAAACAATATTTGTCTGTGCAGCAGTGAGCTTAGTTCCTGTATCAACCTGTTTCTAGTTCTATGTCCACGTTGTATAGACTCATTTCTGCCTCAGTATCAATCTACAACCTGCTGGCATGATCTGATTGGCTGATATCTAGTTACTAAGCAACCACCTGTCAACAATGTTGGTTGGTCATGTGATCTGGTAGGTAAGTCATGAGGAAGATAGAGTTTCTGGTGCGATTGTGAAGCATTATAATAGGAAGGTGGGTGTATTCAGTTATAGGTATCTTTATCAGATTTGAATATATATGATGCTATCTCCAGGCTCTGGGAGAATAGTAGTGATTGATAGCTTTTGCTGCTAGGGCTGAAACAGTATCATCATGTTCATAGACTTATTTAATCAATTGGTGGAGATTTGTGGCTTCAAAAAATGTAAATTAGACATGACTTGTTGTGGTGTAGTGCTGTAGAACTGGTTGACTGTGTTGTATACAGTTTCCTTGATACTGAAGGTGAAGAGGTGTTTCAAGGTGAGTTGTTGATTCAAGTAAAGTTACTCTGTTGTTTTACTCTGAAATTACTCTGTTGTTTTACTCTGAAATTACTCTGTTGTTTTACTCTGACATTAATCTGTTGTTTTACTCTGAAATTACTGTGTTGTTTTACTCTGAAATTACTCTGTTGTTTTACTCTGAAATTACTCTGTTGTTTTACTCTGAAATTACTCAGTTGGTTTACTTATAGCTCAAAGCCGTCTGATGTATGTACATACATTTCTCAAATGCTGGTGGCGAAAATCTTTCTTGTGAATATTTGGTGGCATATTGTAATCTAATGTAACTTGATTTAAAGGCAATGTGTCTGCATGTTTACTGTATTAACTTGTGTGACTGCGTCTAGGCAATCCTATTAAACTGGCTGATATTTTATTGTGCTCTGTTTTGTGTTAAATGTATATTTATTGCTGGCATGTTTTTCATGTACTATATAGATGGACTTCTGTTCAGAGAAATGTTTTAAATGGTTGATTTCATAGATAAATCATATTTATATTTTGTCAGTATTTAAACCAATGTGTCAATGAAACTGATGAAATTTGTTAAAGGTAATATTAAAGAAAAAAAATGCTTTCTTAAAATGCCATCTTTAAAGTGAATTTAATTTTTTTTCACCACTGCATAGACTGACTCCTAATTACCAATAGAGCACATTCTTAGAGTTTCTGAATTATAAAAATAGGTACAATTGTATGCAATCGAACTGTGTGTTCTGCATCTAAAATCAGAAAAATAGTTTGAGCCATCTACCTGTTTGAGGCATCTAATATATTATCTACACTCTACCACTTTTCTCATTTGTCACTTTTCAAACCTGTAATACCTTCAATTGTGATCATAAGAGTTGATGGAGAAAATTCAAAATTGATCACATGACTGACCATGTATACTTTGGCACATGCTTTTGATTTTTAATGATTTAAGTGTTAGGACAATTGCATTAAACGTTTGGGTGCAAAATGTTATTAAACATGATCACAATTAAACGTATTTGGGGATTGAAAAGTGACCCAATCACTTTCCTGGGACCACAGAACTTGTTCAAGATTTCTAGCATGATGGAGCCAAACCTTCTTGAGGCATCATGCAAAGTTCTACTATATACGTAACAGGCCTACCAGATTTCATCTTGTTTCCAATCTTGGTAAATACGTAAATACCCTGTAAATGTCCAAAGCAAAGACACATTGGCCATATCTTTTTCTGTATGAAGCTTGTGAAGCAGACTGTGATCATACATTTCCAGTTTTAATTTACTACTCAAAACATTTTACCATGACATTTCCTTTTATCCTGTATGATTGATTTTAAAACCAGTCAGACTGAATCTTTGTCACACCTGATTGCATGGCCTTCTGATGTTTGGAATTCATCTGTTTAAGACTTCATACCATAGGTCAAGCATTTGAATATTTGAATCGCATGTTACAGATTATTAACCAGATGGTATTAGCTGTATTAACAGAATGTTTGCAGCATTATTCATGGAACAGAGGTTTTCATACTTCATTACAAATTTAGGGTGTGCTGTCTGTTTGATGTCATATTGTAATGTGTATTACTGTATACGTTGTATCACCATTGTATTGTACTATAGTGTGTTAAAACAAGTCAGTTTCGTGATGAGTACTGGAGCCCATTGCCTGACCAAAGCACTACAAAATAGCGCTATCGAGCGCTTACTACGTCTATGCAATGACAAGCTACCAGCGAGTACTGCTCACCGATAGCATACTGTTTCTTAGCACTTGCTAGGTGAGCGATGTCGAGCTCTTTCTTATGAAACGGAACCGTTTGGTAGCGCTCGATAGCGCTTTAACTGTGCAATGGTCTGAGCTGGGCAGCAATTTGAAGCATATGAAATATTTTGCTTTGTTGGAGATACATTGCGCTTTTTTGAAGCAAGCGACTTTCTAGCATAGCGCTATCCAGCACTCGTTAGCGGTTTGGATACGCAACCAGTTCTTGGTCTTAGATCTTACATGAACTTACATGAATAAATACAAATCATTGTTCAGTTATGAGTGCCTCTATATGAGCCACTAGGTAGTCACTAATACTCACTATTCAATACCAGTTCCTCAATATATGGGGCATTTTAGGTAGTCGGTGATTTATGGGGTATTCCCCTGACTTGTATATAAAATCTTCTGGTTGTCTATACTCAATCATACCAGACTGTACTCTGGTAATTCTCCCTCCCACTCTCATTTCACTAATCAACTTGTTCAATGAAGCTATAGTAACTCTACCCAGTTTATGTTTCCTTTAAGGCTTCCCTGGTGGGTTATCAACAATCTTCATATTGCACATAATCAATGTAATAGTAACTTAAGCCAGTTACATAGTGACATAGTTGAGCTTTCAATGTAGTAGTTACTTCAGCCAGTTACATAGTGACATAGTTGAGCTTTCAATGGAGTAGTTACTTCAGCCAGTTACATAGTGACATAGTTGAGCTTTCAATGTAGTAGTTACTTCAGCCAGTTACATAGTGACATAGTTGAGCTTTCAATGGAGTAGTTACTTCAGCCAGTTACATAGTGACATAGTTGAGCTTTCAATGTAGTAGTTACTTCAGCCAGTTACATAGTGACATAGTTGAGCTTTCAATGGAGTAGTTACTTCAGCCAGTTACATAGTGACATAGTTGAGCTTTCAATGGAGTAGTTACTTAAGCCAGTTACATAGTGACATAGTTGAGCTTTCAATGTAGTAGTAACAGCCAGTTTTAGCTCGCCTCTTTCATAGTGACATAGTTGAGCTTTTGGGATCTTCTCCATCATAACCACTGGGACAATAATTTATTGTTTTGAAACTTTACAGTTAATGATCCTTGCATGATCCTCTGTTAGGTACCTTCATATATCAGTGATACATGTGAAACTCAAAAATCTTCTCAAACTGTTGGTGGTTTGATTTCAAATAATTTACACGGTAGGTATGTCGGGTGACTATCTCCCAAATTCTTTTCCAAGACATGTTGATTTGTCATGAACATGCCTGACAGGGACGGGGTTAGTTCTATAGTTATCGTAAAACTACAAGCTAGCTGTCTGCATTGTTGTATTAGAGTATAGTTAATGGTAATCATGCTTACATAGGGATATGGTGCTCAGGTGAGAAGTATGGGCAGTCATCGATGGTCCTCTAGTTCAGGCTTAACAGAATTTGCGTATCCATTACCATGTATAAATATAAAGTCGAATAAATTGCCTTACTTTAACCATTTGTTGCCAAACGTGCAAAGTGTAATAAGTTGGATTTATTGTATACATGCAATGGCTGTATTCAGTGGATATGTATGTAACACTGGTTTTGAAGTCGTGCTTTTGTTTATAAAATGTTGAAACGAAATTTGCACGATAATGACTAAACATTAGTTTGTAAAAGATGATCCCAAATGTGATCTGTAGTTTGATTACTTTAATAATAAATTTTGATTACTTTTATAACAAAATCAGTTCATTATTTGAGATTGTATTCAGTAGCCAAAGTGGTGTTGTGTATTTGGGTTCCAACTAGCATCAGTCATTCCCTACTGGCACCAGTCTATAACTTGCTTCCAACTAGCACATACACATGTAGTGTTCAGTAAGTTCTCCATATCTAGCTATCTAGCATTGTGTTTAAAATATCATATTGTATTATCGTCGCAGCTGGAAACTTTTGTGTTAATAAATTAGCATCAATGTCTTTATTATACATCTGAAAAAACCCACACAATATTATTAAAATCAAGATAATTATCATGCTATTAGGTTCTTGTTGTGGAAATTAGTTTTCACGGCTGTTTGATAATGGTGAGCTGCTAATCTGTGGGTATTCATTGGAACCTTTGGAAAATCGGAATATTCTTGCTTCGTTATTACTGACAATTTGTCGGATAATTACATATTTTGTTCTAAATTATTTCCCCGCCAGGTTTTTGCTTGTAAAATTACCTGTGATTGTCAGTCATATGGAGGTATCAGTTGAATCATACAGCGGTATTATGTTTTAGTCATGATGCAAATTAGTTTTATCCATATATGTTAACACCAAAGGATTGGGGTATTGAATTTCTAACAAAGCTTGTTAACTCCTGGTCAGTTGTCCGTAATGAAGCTAACCAGGTATATTAGTTTACCTGAGAATGGCGTGTGTACATTGTGTGAAAATTAGATTAATAAATTATTGATCAGTAATACTAAAAGTTACTGTAGGCTGTTTAGTGCACCTGTCGTTATTTAGATAGTTTACACTATGCTTTCCCAGTACCACCTGTTCATTCTGGCATGCTGTTAACCACTGGTGCCTCAAGTCATATTGACTATACTAGTTGTGCACACATCGCACACATGGCCCCTTGACACAATGTTTTCACCAATATTGATTATCTATTAGGGGACAGACCCCATTTTTTACAACAAAGAGCTTCGGTATAAAACCCCTAACCAAACAATTAATTGAGAGTCAAACAGCAAGGAGCTGGTTTTTAGTCTGATGTACATTGTGGAATAATTATAGTGAAACTTTTAACCTGTGTTTGAATGTAATATTCTTTTATTTATGACGGAGCTTTGTGGTAATATTTGAATTTCTAAACATTGCATTGTATTCTCATGTGGACTTGACAAATATGGTTGCATTATGGTATAATTGGGCACGCGTCATTGCATGTGACTGTCAATGTGGTTATAGTATTATACACACTTCTCTTTCATCTCATTCCGTTATTCGTAATATTGGGGTAGAGAGACCAGTGTTACAAGCATGGTGAATGTTTCATTGAAAAGACCCTTTGTGGTGTTCTGACACTGTTACACTTTTGAATTTTCTCGAACTGTCTGACCGACTTTGTCAAAGTTATTTGCTACTATTATGAAAACAGAACATGAACAATCTCAGAAGTGCTTCAGATTATCGTATAAAATAGAGGAATGAAGCCATATTGGATGGCTGTTCGTTTGATCTATCTGGAGAATAGTTCTGAATTTTACTGTAAAAACAATCGTTTTTTGAAGGCTTTAAATTTTATAGATATCAAATTATTTCATGTGCATTGAATATCAGGGATATTTTTTTCGTGTGCATTGAATTTCTTGGGATTTTTCGTGGGCGTTGAATTTTATGGATATATTGGTGACAGGACAGGACAGGGTTGTAAGTTTTGGAAGGGAATGAGGGACAGTATCCAGAGATGAAAGAACAATGAGGCAAATATTTTTCTAGAGTATATTTGAGGTGTTTCTTCTTAAAAAAACATGGCTTGGTGTGCCTCTGTGTAGCTATGGGTTGGTAATGTTACATTTTGTCGGTGATTTAATCAACAAAATCAACCAATGGAAGATAATACACAACAGTTACTTAAAAAAAAAAAATTACGAAAAATTATAATTTTGCATATTTTGTGTGACTGTAACTGTAGATAATGAAGAACAAGCAACTCAATGTTTTCAATCTAGTTCTAGTATGTATTTATAAATGTTTGTTCAGTTGTTTGTTGTGTATTTTCAGACGGACAGAAGAGAGAATTAGATGATGATGATTACCAACGAGGAAGAAAGAGGCAGAGAGGGGAGGGTAATAGAGTCGATTTACGTATCCTCCTGCAGAGCAAGGTACATATCTCTAACACTCCACATACATTCATTATACTTCTTGAAAACAGTCAGTCATAATGTTGAGTCAGACTCAACTGTAAAAAACAGAAAGTCCTGTATTTACTTGTTAAAAAAGAGGAACATTTAGTCTCATTTCACTTGTTCAGGCTAACAAGTTGATTTATAACTTTTCACTCATTAGCAATTTTAAATATTTATTATTTATACCATGACTTGTGATGTAACACTATATTAGCTATTGCACTAATAGGTTTAGCTTTATTGAACACTTTTCACATTAGCAATGATACATGTTTAATTTGTTATTAATGATATATGTGACATTGTGTGGTGTATTGATTCATTACTTCGGGCATGTTGAGTCAGTAAAATTGTTAAAACTATTAGGTATGCCTTGGTCCCATTGTTACGAAGGAATTATTAATAGAAAAATAAATAAATTACAGAATGCTGGAGCTATTATTGGGAAAGGAGGCACCAACATCAAGAGGCTGAGATCTGATGTATGTATAGTTTGTTGTTGACAAAATCTTCGCTCTTTTAAATTATTAATGAAAATGTTTTACGCTTGTAAACTGTTCCGAAGTGTTAAAATAATTTTTCCATTTAAATAAACTTACTGCATAATTGATGCCCTCGAATTATTAATTACTTGTTTGTAATTAGTATTTATGATGTCATTTATATTTAATGATTTCATTTGATTAATACTATAATATGCAATGTTATATTATTGATTTGTCATTTGGTTATGGATGGCCATGTTCTGCTCCGACGCCAAATAATTGATAAAATATCAAACAAAAAGTTCTGCACCTGTTTGAGAGCATATTGCCATGTATTGCCAAGAGTATTGCACAAGAATTAGTAATTCCTTGTGATATGTTCTCTTGATATTTAGTGGAACCATTTGAAGTATAATTGATTCACTTTAAACTCGTTAGCACCTGAAACGATTATAATTGCACACTCCTCAGCCGGAGTTGTAAGCCCTGCACTTTAGCAGGGGTCTTGAGATTGAGGGATGGGGGTATTAAGACTGTGACCCTTGTTTCCCTGTTCTCATAATTCAGCTCTATATAGCTTTGATGTCATCAGTTTGGTTATCATATCAAGTGTGTTGCTAACTTGTTGTTGTGTCAATGCCATACTTTAAGGATTGGTTCTAATCTCTGTCTGGTCCATAAGCAACAAACACTTTGATCTGATTTTACCATCAAGTCTGTGTTAGTCCAGTATGTGCTTAGAGAGAAATCTTAGGGTCTGTTTGTAAGAAATCTTTGGGATTCAGTATAAATGATGTCATTGGTTGAACCAGTCATGTGACCATACTCAGAATGATGTGATTGGTTATGCCAGTCATTGGTTATGTCAATCATGTGACCCTGTATTAAATACTGAATATTGATTGGTTATAGCAGTCATGTGACTGCGTTTCTAATGATGTGATTGGTTGTAACAGTCATGTGACTCAGTGTGACTGCATTTCTAATGATATGATTGGTTGTATCAGTCATGTGACGGTGTTTCTAATGATGTGATTGGTTGTATCAGTCATGTGACAGTGTTTCTAATGATGTGTTTGGTTATACCAGTTAGGTGACAAGTACATGATGTTATAAACCAGTTATGTTTGCCCTTGTTGTCCTAATGCTGCAAATTTAGATTCTTTTCCAGATTCTACTTTATGAAGATTAACTAACGTTTGATTGTGTTTTGTAAAATGGCGACTTTTAATTTCAAGCTTATCCCACTGTCT
The DNA here is from genome assembly GCA_947247005.1 of Spisula solida. Classification (NCBI taxonomy): domain Eukaryota; kingdom Metazoa; phylum Mollusca; class Bivalvia; order Venerida; family Mactridae; genus Spisula; species Spisula solida. The sequence goes on from OX365951.1 coordinate 39,637,628, forward strand.
ATTGTACATAGTGTTTAAAAATGGCTGTTGATTCACTATATTTTGTAGAACACTTATTTTTGTGGATTTTGCGGATAGGCATAGTCAGAATGTCATGCGCTAATTAATTTATAACGGGCATGAATTTTAACTCACCAAGTGCAGTTATTTCCTTGTTACTAACAGCTGAAATTTTATCTACATCTGTTCCTAAATTAATTTTTTAATCTCAACTAGAATATTGATATGTAACTCGGCCATTTGTAACATTCTACTGGATACCACCCTGCTGATGTGTGCTCTGATTACATGCATGTGAGTGATATCTGAAATTGTGGTTTTGAAGTCATATTCTAAGTTTAACAACACCTAACTGATCAATGAAATGGGGACTGTTTTCAGCAAAATCCACAAAATTGTTCTTACAAGCTTGACTGAATCTACAGTTCTAAAGTACTTATTTTACTCAGCCATTACTAGCATTTGTTGACCGATCTGACCAACATGCTTCACAGTCTTACTAGCTGACCCTACCTTATTTGAAAGTTATAAAAAATGAGATGCTTTCTTAAAAAATCTATTGGATTGATAATTCTATATATATGTTGACTTGTTGCTGTTGAATATGTTTATATATATATATGACTTGTGCTAATGTTTTTCTCTCCGATTTTCCTTCCCCATATGTCCATGTCCCGCCAACCTAAAATACGAATACCATCTTGAAACGACCTTGACCTTGAATGATTGAAATTCCCATGGAAACGATCTTAATCTCCTATCCCACGGATGTCCACGGTCCACGATGCAGTACAAAGCAAGCGTTACGGTTCCCGATAGCGACGGCCCAGAACGGTAACATATCCCACAATACATAGAATTTATTATGTTAAACTCTGTCGGAAATTCCCGCAGTATACTGATCATGTTTGTGAACCAGACACATGGCACCTTAATGACATATTTGAGCACAGGGGTCCAAAATCCTTGAAACAATTTGGTTTTCTTTGTTTATAAAATGTTTATGGTCTGTTTTTAAACAATTTAGAACTTTGGGTTCCTTTTCCTGTGGTCCTAAACAACCATTGGGGATTCTTTTCAAAGAAATCATGCCAAAAAGGCAAAAGATCTGAAAGAAACAAAAAGTAGGGGGAAATACCAAAAAGTGCCACTACAACCAGTATACTGACTGAAATATTTGTTGTATAACTTGTATTTTATACATGATTTAATGTTCACTCTCGCCTCATTAAAACTGCCATTCATTATTTTCCGTAAGATGAAAAAATGTGTTGATTAGAATGTCTGCTAGTCAATATTTAAATGTCGTATATGAACCATCATAGGACTTTTAAATATTTAATGAATAGCTACTGTCCCAGGCGTTCATATAATCAAGTAACATATGTGTCTTTGAGGCAATTAAGTAGTAAATATCAGCTCTTGCTGATTATTATTTACTTTCTATGGTCTGAACCAACTTTAAAATTGTACATGTACATACAGCTTTGACTAAGTTAGGTAAACTTTTCTGATCTTGATAAAAACCTTGGAAGTAGCCTTTTGTCCACGAGCCATATTTTGTCCGCTTTGTTTGTATGATTCCTGATATGTTAATGTATGTTTACCTTTTTCTAGGATACTTACAATTAGCGCTGAGCTTGGTACATCACTTGACTGTTTATTGGATGTTATCCCAACCTTAGAGGAGGTAAGAATTATTGCTGCACTTTGGATTTTTCCCAACCTTTTGGAATAAGACCCTAGACCTTTAATTAGAGGAGAGGGTGTTGGTATTCTGTTAGCATTGGGAATTGATTTTGTAGAGACAAACTTAATTATTGGAGGAAACTGCAAGTTTTTTCTCTCGGGACATCTTAAAATTAATGGCTCTTACTATACTTATATACAAATAAAACACTTTTTACACTGTTGTTCTGCTTGAAGGAGATCTATTATCATTGTACACCAATTGTCAGATTTTGTGTCACCATGGCAATCTATGTTTCATTGTAAATATCTGTTATTCTACTGCAGTGTTTGACTGTCTGATAACATTGATTTGTCCAATCTGTTCGCAATTTCAACAATTTAGATTTTTTACTTTACTTAATTTCTGTGGCATCTATTTACCCGTCTTTGTATTTGTAGCTCTTTCTAAATAAATATAGAGTTGCATGTATATTTGTAGTATTAGAATAAATTTCTGAAGCAACTATTTACCAGTCTTTGTATTTGTAGCTCTGTCTTAATATATTTGATTTTCATGTATATTTGTAGTATCAGAATATGAAAGGCAGTGATTATAACTGTGAGATCCGTATGTTAGTCCACCAGAGTCAGGCTGGATGTGTCATTGGTCGTGCTGGATTTAAGATCAAGGAACTGAGAGAGGTATGATATAGTTTATAGTACATTTCTCAGTAAGATGATACATGCTGTCAGTGATTTTTTTCCTTCTTTGTTTGCTACCGGTAAACGGTACCTTCCCAATTAGAAAAAAGCTATAATTTTCCCAAATTTGAAGGGAGAAATTCCCAATGAACATTTAAAAAAATTCAAAATCGGACATAAAATGACAAAGTTATGAACATTTTTGAGGTCAAGCATAAAAGTTTACAGAAACCAGTAAACAGTCACAGGTAATCTCTTTTTCTGTTTTATTTGGCCTTTCTGCTTCATGAAAATTCCCAATTTCAAGTTCTCACGACGCGAAAATTCCCAATCTGAACGGACCCGGACCCTTTCCCAAAGAAGCGAAAAAAATCACTGGCTGTACAGCGTCATAGAGCAACACCCTTTGAGAGCTGCAAATATTGACTATGGTACGGAGGTTGTTGCTCTATAGATGTTAGATTTATAGGAACTAGAAGCTAAAGAAAATTTTGAATGTGTTTGAAAGCCCTGTTGGTACCTGTGTTTCCATCGCTTGAATCCTTGATGTTCCGCCTAACCGGGCAACTTCTCTCATACCTTGTAGCGATGGATAACATTTTGTGAGGAATTTCCATATGTCTTGATAATCTGTAGATACATTTAGCATTGAATGTTTATCTTTAGTAGGTTTGAATTACCTGAGTCTCTGTTGACCAGTGTGACTTGAAACAAAATGAAGAAAAAAAGAAAACAATTTGGAGTCTTTGCCATTTATATATATTATAATATAATTGAGATTTGTGATTGTTTTACAGAAAACTGGTACAAATATCAAGGTGTACTCGCAGTGTTGTCCAGGCTCTACAGAACGTGTGGTGGCCGTAGCTGGTCGTCCTGATGATGTGGTCAGCTGTATTGATACCATATATGAGCTCCTGGAGACTGTAAGTAGATATCAGTATGTAAATATTATCATACGCTGGTATTAAGTAGGCCTTCCAGCATAGCCTTGTAAAATTAAAAAGTAGGGAGGTCCCTTGAGGAAAAAAAACAACGAAAAAAAACAGGAGGTTAGAAAACTAAACATCTGCTCAATAAACCGTAAGTAATGCAAAAATATCGGTTTTGCATTTCTTGCAGTTTTTGCAGAATTTGTCGTGCAGGAAAAAGGTAACTGTTGAGCCACTAAAGATGAGAAGCTAGCAACAAAAAAGATTTTCAGCCTAATGATAGCTTCTGTAATAAGCTCCTGGTTAGTCACCCTCGAACACTGGTGAGGTGGACTGACAGCTGTGCATGTCGCAAAACTACTCTTTTACGTATGGCATAAAACAGTGCAATTCATGCAAATCTCTCTCGTTCATGCGTTGTTAATATTGTCATTGCTACGTAAATTACATAATTAGAGTCTAATAGTGATGTATTTTACGTGATGCAAAAATCCCGCCTCGTTGCTTCTCCAATCTCTCTTTTTATAAATCATAGTGCTGTATCGATTTTGTCTAGTAGAAATTTTCATGTATCATAAATTATTGTTCTTAGAAATGATTTCCTTCCCATATCAATTTCTAATTTCATATAGTCTGAAGAAATATATTGAACCCATGTTAAAAGAAGGCTAATGAAATTTATGCATTGTATGAAGCACAAACTCAGTATGAGAGTATTCGGGAGCTTGTTTTGAAAACATTTTTATGAAAAACAGACTTAGATTATTAATATTGGTCATATATGTATGTCTGATCTTATTATCTTAGATTTCAATTTGTAATTGATTTATAAATATGTAGCAACCGTTATACTATGGAAATTGAGATGTTCCTTGATAAGTCAGGATTTAACTAACTTTTCTCGAACACTATTATGATGAAACTAAATTTTACTTAAATGTGAACGGCGATTAAATCTTTATACAAATCATTACTGGAAAGAATTAAGTTTAAGGCTCTAAAATACTTACCAATGGTAACGATTATTTGTTGTTTTCACTTATTTAGGCTCCACCTAAAGGACCCAACCAGTACTATGATCCTAACAACTTTGAAGAGTTTTTCGTGCAAGATTATGGTGGTTACACCCTTGGTGAAGGACTGAGAGGTAAAGGTGGTCGAGGTGGACGTGGCGGTGGTATGGGTGGTGGTGGATTCGGCGGAGGACGTGGAGGAGGTGGAATGGGTGGACGAGGAGGGTAGGTGTTACAACATTACTGAGATCACTGATAATCACTTCATCGTATACTCAGTTTCAATTTTCATTGAGTTTCTGAAAATACAAATGTCGAATGAGCATAAAAACACTAGCCTTCTAAGCCTGGGCATTTGAATCTTGTAATTTTGCACCTAGTGTACCAATCACTGTAAAGTCTTGCTCTTGACAAATAAAAAAAATTCTGGTCTCTACAAAATGTATTGCTTCACAGTTAAACAAGAAGTGCTGAAGTTTGTGAAATCAAGATCGCACAAATATGAAGGAATTTGCAGTAACTTATTGAATTGTTATGGAAATCACTAAATTCTTACACTGTTGACCTAGGAATGTATATATAATGTAGGTGTATATTTTATAGACGAGGCGGACGTATGGGTGGAGATATGGGAGGTGGTAGACAAGGTGGATTCGGTGGAGGCCGCGGTGGTGGTGGCGGAAACTTCGGTGGTGGACGCGGAGGTGGAGGTGGAATGGGAGGAGGCATGGGTGGAGGTAGGTGATGTCAAATAGTTTATTGTCAGATAGTTAACTGTCAGATAGTTAACTGTCAGAAACTTAAATTACTGTCAGACTTGATTGTCAGATAGTTCACTGTTGGAGGTGGATTAACTGTACGCACTGTATTATAATGTGCACTATCTTTCCGTGTATTAATATATTTAAACTAAGAACTGGTGTTGGTTTTAAATCACCTAGAATTCTCAGCACTTTGTCCCTTTTCTACTATGGCTTTTCCTACACACTAGTTCTAAAACAGGCTGATAAAAAACTGAAAATGGTAACTTAAACCAATCATGAATAAAAAGTTTGAAATATTTCACTTTGTGGTCTGAAATTAATCAAACCCTCTAAGTCTTAAACTTAAAACATGTCGGGCTTCAATGTGTGCATCCAACTAAACATTACGTTTACATTTGGGGTAAGTTGACCATGCATAACTGATGTATTGATATTCAGAAATGCATAGAGATGTTTTGTTTAAGGTCGTGGAAGAGGGCGTGACAATTTTGGTGGACAACAGGATAATGACATGTCCCAACAATTGGACTTTGGGGGATCATCAGACTTTAAATCAAGTACATTGTAAACTTACTCTGCCTGTGTGAAACTAAACGTCAACCATGATCCCCCACTTAGTCTTTTATTCATGCCTCAAAAGAGTGGAATATTAGATTTGAACCATTCATCTGTATGCCCAAAGTGTGGCATATTAGAATTGAACCGTCCATCCGTTTGTCCGGCGTTGCATAAAAATATTAATAGGCTCAGAATGACCAAAAAAGTTACTTTATGTATTTGTACATATCAAACACTAAATGTGTGCTTGAGTTCAGCTAAACTCTCTTGCATCAGAGATTATAAAGTTGTACATTTGATAGTAAATAGATGTTTAACAAGGTCTCTATGTGAAGGCCATGGAAATGCACCTGGTTCACTTCCAAAATCTCTGTACAGCTGGTCACAAAATAATTTATAAATTTCAAATGCAATTTTCTTGTAGTGCATGCAATTATTTTCTGGTAATAGGTCATGAATGATATTTTAATTAAGGTAGAAAGCAATAGAAGTGCGTGTTTGTAATAATTTTAAAGGTGATTTTGAACCCAATGGTAACTTAACATACAAATCATAATTCTTGTTGAGCACTGCATGACACTGTGTAATTTTGTATTTATTACAAAATTAGCTAAATATTGATTATGTTCTAGTAATTTGATGAGCTTTTTGCTGTATTGTACTGTCATAATATTTTCTTTTGAAACCAAACAAATCTCTATGAATAACCTCTGTGATGTTTGATCATAGATCGGAGATGAATAAATTCTTGTTAGACTAACTTTACAGAGAACTAAAGTGTTGCATCAATACCTTGCTTTTAATCACTTTTATCATTGAATGAATATGTTGATCTCAATAATACTTCATGGATGCAACCAAGGAATAGTCTTCTGATGCATGTTGAATCAACTTAATCTATACTTTAAACAGAAAACAACATAATCAAAACATAGACAAAGGTCACTGTTGGTGATTGTATTATTTTGTTTGCTGAACGATAGAATATACAACAGGTGAGACAACCGTCAACACTGAGGGTTCCCCATGTTTAAAAAAGTCAGAAAAACTGGGTTTTCGAGTTCCGAAAGTTAGAGCTTCTTTAAAACTGTTCGGGGCAATATTTCTCGATAGTTTGAACCCCGAGGCCGATGGTGTGAAAGACATATGTTAAATTCAGAAAGAAGGAATATAAAGAACAACAGTTTAGGTTAAACCAAGTATAATTCAAATAATCTTGATAGTAATTAAGTCAAGTTAGGTAAAGTAGTGTGAGGATCACAAATGTTGGTAAACAAAGGATTCACAAGAACCTTAAATGGTAAGAGTGTAGAGTAGTGGATCAGTGAAGTGAACTGGGCCGAAGGGTGTAATAATTGTTTATAAACCATCTTGTGAACATTTGTCTATGTTTGTTTCAGGTATGGGAGGACGAGGTAATATGGGAGGTGGTAACTTTGGACGTGGAGGTGGAGGCGGTGGTATGAGTGGCCGAGGTGGAATGGGAGGTGGCATGGGTGGCGGTATGGGAGGAGGAATGGGCGGCGGCATGGGAGGAGGAATGGGAGGTGGTAATATGGGCGGTGGCATGGGGTATGTATAGCTACTTTGTAACAATTAATATATTTTGTGATAAAAATCTTGTTTTAACTGATTCAAATTTGATTTTTCTCCTGTACTAAAGTAATGAAAATTGTAAAATGTATTAGAATTTAATACATCATACCCTATTGGTCTATATCCTGCATATATATGTGTATCTCCTGTTATTGTCCATAAAGAATATTTAACACCCCAGTTCATGAAATAATACAGGGTTGGCAAAAACCCGGGATATAAGCGTGAAACCCTGCCCAGTGGGAAATACTGGTTTTAGTGGGCAATACTGGGTAAAACTGGAAAATATTGGATAATATGTTGGTAATTGTATTTATTTAACGTCTACACTTAACTATTTAATAATTACTTTAAACTCTAAATATTTTGATGATTTCAGTGGTGGTAATATGAATCAAGGTGGTGGTGGATTCGGTGGTGGTAATCAGGGAGGATTTGGTGATAACATGGGATTTATGGATGACAATATGGTAAGACCCGCCCACTCTATGTAGTATCATAGCAGTGGTCCTACAATTCCGGAATAATCCGGAAATCCTGCAATAGATGGAATGAACTTTTCTGCAGAAAATTCAAAGAATTTACAAAGTTATGGTCATTTGAAGTTCCATAATCTGAATTTTAAATATAGAACAGAGTTAGAAACCAAGTAAAGGTGTAGGGATGTTTGCTGTGATTCTTCCTCCTTTAGGCTGATTAACTCCTATTTGTCTTCAAATCTTTGAAACAAAATGGTATTGTTATTGTTACTTGCAAGAGCGGAAGTTAAGTTTGTACTGGTTAGGATGCAGTCCAGGAAAACTGATCAGGTGAATCAGCTACAGTATGTGTCTGAGAAACTGCGATTAACCTGAATTAATAGAGGAAGGCCTGTCAATCACCAAGGAGGTGGGGGAAATAGATTTCCTTGCTGGCATGTAATCGAGCTACTGTAATAGTTAGTTGTCTGCTACATCTAGATATCAGGGGAGTTAGTTTAGGTGAATGAAGTATCCTAGGAACAGCAATACACCCAGATTTTCCTCACTCCTGAAATTTATATCAAAGGGGTGCATGTTGCCAATTTGGGTAAAAACTGTTTGGTCGGTAATAGTGTATCCATGAAAAAACTTTTAAGAAATGCATGAAATGTATAAATATTAACATTATATACATATTGATTTGTTGATGATTGTAGGGTGGTATGGGTAACCAAGGAATGATGTTTGGTAATGAACAACAGACAAGTACACAGGTCACCATACCTAAAGATGTAAGTAAAACCTGCATGAGGCCGTATCCAGGAAACAATGTATGGAGCGAAAACTCGATTGTATTTGATTTATATAATTATTTGGTGGGTGGGGTTGTGACACCTAAGAAAAATGAGGTCCCACACTCGTGTTTTCTTTGATAAGCTCCTGGAGGTACCAACAATTTCATGTAACATAACATCAGTACGGAAGCGGGTCATGACCAGCAAATGGACCTTTATAGGTTAAAGGGACCTTAAACTGTAGAACTGTTTTTGTCTTTAGCAGGGGTCGGGCAGGCATTTAATGTTCTCCAAGCCTGTTGAAACAGTGTTCAGATTATGTCAAACAAAATCAATATAAAAATCTGCCTGAACTACTATCAACTGCTAAAATGGTTCTTATACCTAATACGAATTAATGTTAAAAGTTAACTAAATCAGGTGGTATATTAACAATCAGATATGGAAGAGTTGAAAGAAATTCTTGATTTTTGCTGAGGTTTTATTACCTATATTTGTAATGCTATACCGTTACCATAGTGATATATACAATACTTTGAGTTTATCCACTGTTACTATTTTTCCAGATGGCAGGAGCTATTATTGGTAAAGGTGGTTCAAGGATTATGGAGATACGACGTCAGTCAGAGGCACAGATCGTGATTGATGAAGCTTTACCCGGATCAAATGACCGAATAATAACCATAACTGGTTCAGAGGAACAAATACAAAATGCACAATACTTACTGCAAATGAGGTAAGTCACTATTAATGTAAAATATTGGTGTATTAAAGAGGATGTAGCGGTATTCTTACAAATTTTTGGTCAAAATATTACAATTTAGTTGTATAATTATTACTAGGGTATACTTTTATGCAAAAATGCAGAAGAACCTATTCCTAGAAGGTACTGGTCTTTTAGTACTTGCTTTTCGAAAACAAAATAGTACCAAATGATGAATAGACACAATGATAAAAAATAGATTCAATAAGAGCCCACCCCAAAATTAGTCAAAGCATTTAAACTGGGGTTCTACAATTCCAGATTTGCTGTTACTGTAGTAGAAAGAATGAACTTTGTGCAGAAAATGAAAGCCATTTGAATCAGTTATGGTCGTTTGAAATTTCATCAGCTGAAATTTTAACACTAGAACACTGTGTACTAATGACCCTCGAAACAGACTAGTGACTCGTTTTCAGGATTTTTTTAAGAGTATTCACTGTTAATGAATATTCAATTAAATCACAATTTGAAAAAAATATATAGTAAGTTCATAAAAGAGCTACTAAGCCCTCATTATGATGCAAACTTATTTCTAGCATAGTTTTCCTCCTTTTGTGATATGATAGGTATATATTTTGCTGTGTTGCTATGGTAACCGTATCAGTTTCTAGTAATTTATTCCTGTATTTCTTCTGTAATTGTTGTTTATAGTGGTTGACATATGATACACTCCAATTATAGTATTCTATAAAATGTCTTTACCATGCGATTTATATGTTGTATCAAGTAGATCATTCTTGCAACATACAATTTATATGCTACTTTAAGTATAATTAAAATACATCATTCTAGCAAGGTACTCCTATTAAATATGATTAATGACTAGTAAGCTATGTCGGTGTATTGGTTTTCAAATTTGTCAAGTTTGTCGTCTTGGCAATACTATAGGAAAGGTTTTCATCTGAATCGGATTGCTTGTTTTAGTAAATAAAAAACATCTCGTGATATTCTGTTGGTTTTTTTCGAGCTCTGTGCCTCTCGTATTCAGGGGTGTCAATTTTCCTGATTTTTCCAATGTTTATGATTCTGAGCAAAATAAAAGTTATTGGATGGAAATATCTCAAGAAGTGGCACAAAGTTATGGACAATGAAATCTGCTCTGAAAGCCGTTCTTTAACACCAACTGAGTTATATATGGAAACAATGAGGTTGTCAAAAATTGTTGGCCGCATATGATTTTTAGGATTTTTAATTTAGCTCTATTGACACCCCAGTCCCCAATCTCCCGAAACATCTCAGTTTGAGATAAATCTCAGCTCAAGTTTTTCGATAGTCTTTTTAGTAAATTTCCTTGTGAGATCAAACTCGCAATTGGTATCACGAAAATGAAAACTTTAAGAGCATTTTATCAGCAACATTTCAATGGCTGAAACTTAAGATTTTTTTTAAACTCAGATTCTTATTTGAGCAAAATCTCAATTTGAGCTGAGATTTCTCCTTGAGATGCTTCGGGAGATCGGGGCCTGCTGTCTGTTTTACTTTAAAAACATCTCATGATATTTTATTGATATTTTCAGTGCACGAGAGCTTCAGTCTGGAGCACGAGCCAAGAACCATTAGAGGGATTTAGGTTTGTATATCTATCACAACCTTAGTATTATATACTCAATATTAAGAAGGTGCTGAACTCAGATAATGATAAAATCAAAAAGTTTTAAAAACTGCAAATGTTTCAAACTGTACATTGTAAACACTAAGTTATTGGGAATTATATTGCCTGCAGTTCTTGATAATAGCAATAAAAGAAAACTCCTAATTTGTGTTCTGCAGTTATTGAACAATTCTATTCAATACAATTTTTGAAAAGTACTTATGGCAGGGTTTTCCTTATCATTATTAATATCGACAACAGATTAGGCCTATACCAGGATCCTTTCTATAGTATTGTTAAGAAAAAAAATCCAAAAAAAACAACCAATCAAAACACAATTTTTAACAATGTTTTCTGTCGGTAATTAGTTAATAATGAAAATCCTGTTGTGGGGTTAGTCAACCTGATTAGATAGTGACCTAACAAACATGTTTCTATGATGAATTTATGATCTTATCTGACTAAACGTTCCTCTAGCTATTGGCTGTGGTTTAAACATTTTCATATTTAGATGTTCGTTTGTAGTTCAGCACTTTCAACCTTGCATTATACTTGGTATGGGAATCTTTTATAGTAGTCAGAACATTATATACATCTTGCTAGTCTATGATATGCTTAGAAAATAACTTCAGAAAGAAAATATTCTGTTAGTTCTAGTTAAATACTAGTATTTACTGTTTCAGAAACTAATAATTTCTAACATATTTTGAAACTCACAACTCTAACCAGCATGTACTTGTACACATTCTGATGAACATTCTTTATGTTCTCATAAAATGTGATAACATTTCCTTTATCACGGTAGTAATCCTGACACACCACTTCTCAGTCCCATTTTATACTTGTACTGTTTTCATATGGCTATGACAGTACTGAAAACTGATGTAACAGTCGGGCTGTACAAAAATGTCATGTAGTTGGGGTTCCATTTGAGTGTTACATCAGTTTTGAGTTCCGTTATAGCCATATGAAAACTGGACATTTCTCCGATGGAACTGAGAGGCGATGTATTGGTATTACTACAATGTAATTGTTTTTACGTTTAAATGAACTTTGAAGACATAAGCTAATGATTGCTAAGAGCATTTCACTGTCATTTTGATACAATTTTTTTGTATGCAATCTTGTATATTGCTTGGAGTTTTACTGCATGTTGAGCATGAAGCAATTGATCTGTTCCTATGTGTGACATCTTACTCTGGTTACAATGTGCACGACTTCTGATGTGAACTCCAAAGTTATTCAAGAAGACACAGAAATAGCATGATGTGGGGAATGCTTGATTCGATATCAGATAACTGGAATATTGGCATGGAATGCGTTACATAGTTTATATTACCTGGTGACAGGGCGTTTATATAACCTGGTGACAGGGTGTGATATCTGCTTAGTTTTAACCTTGCTATCTGTTGTCTGGAAGACTTGTGATTTTGTTGTTGTGTGATTGATTGAACAACAAAACATAATCTTCCATATAGCATTTAGCTCATACAGCTTTAACTAACCTCGACTATACATATATCCAGCCTGCATCTAGTAACCTAGCTTACTGACCATATCTTACTACATAACCCTGCCGTTTCCTGGCTTGCTGACATATTGCATAGATCTCACCATAGATGATTGATATCTTACTGACATTTATAAAGTGGTGCAGGGTTTTGAGAAAATCCCACAGCTACTAATCAGGAACTATTGTTTACTTTACTGGATTTAATCCAGCACAAGCAGGGGTCCTACAATTCCGGAATAATCTGGAACTCTGGATTAGCTCCACTAGAAAGAATCTACTTTTCTGCAGAAAATGAAAGTTATTTGATGAAAAAATACCAAGAATTGACTAAGTTATGGTCATTAGAAATTTCATATGCAAAATTTTGACAATTATAGATCAATGTTTGAAACATGAGTTTTGGTGTAGGGATGTGAGCAAATAGCATCCGAAACAGACTAGCATCTTATTTTCAGGATTTGGCATTATGCCTCAGTAGAAAAACTGCATGTCAAATAAAACTGTTTTACCAGCTTATTGGATCTCTACAGTCTGAACTTGTGAAGATAAATGTAAAACTGTTAAAAATGTGCAAAGAAGCGTCATAGAAATTCATCGGTAATGTTAAGCCATGTTGGAATATGTGATACATACAATGGAGTAGTGCTGTACTATGAAGGATTCAACAATACTGGCAAGGAGAAGGAAAGGAGGGAAAGGATTGTCCAGCATTGTATAGAACTGCTTGTACTTACAGCAGCTTTGTTGTGTATTAAATCAATGTAGACCGCAACAATTGTTTTTGGTAACATGCCTAAAAAGGGGTAGATAGCTTAGAAAATGCTTCTTTTTGGAATTTTTTAACATAGTGCAACTATCATTTGTAAATGTATTAAAAAATTAAATAGCGAAAATGTTAGATTTATTTTTCAAACCCAATAAATGTTTTGGTTTAGATCCGAATACCAGTAACAGTTATTTACGTCTGAAAAAGCAAAAGCATCTCTTGTGTCTTGGGACATACTGGTCAATATTTTCTTGTATCATGACATACAGTGCACTCACTTGCTAGAACATTGTTCTTATTATGAATTCTCTTTGTTCATGTACTTACAAATTCAATTATATCGGTATAATTGGTTGCTTTAATCTTCTTGTCCTGTGAATGTGTTACTAGATTGATGTCTGTATGAAGACAGATTATAATATCTTTGATTCTGATCTGTACTACATATACAGGAAATCTGGAATTGCTCTATTAGAATCTAGAAAGAAGGAACTGTTGAAAAGTTATTTGATGAAAATATACCAATTATTGACTGAGTTATGGTCATTTGAAATTTCGTTAGCTGAATTTTAGCAACAGAATAATGTTTGAAACAGAGTACTGGTATTGGGATGTGTGCTTATGGCACTCGGAACCCACTTGCTAATATTTTCAATATTTAGCATTATGCCTTAGTAGAAACCCTGTAACCTGAAACCTAGTAATGTTGTATAGATTTGGTCTAAAGTTATATTATACAATGCTTTTAAAGCTATGTTATACCGTAGTCAATTATTGTTGCTAACTTCTATGATAAGTTATAACATATTTTTATCCGTTTGTTGACATCTTGACTTCTTCATGTATTCTCATAGAAGTGTTAAGATAGTTTGACCCGTAGTTAGGTTTCTGAGAAGTCATAATTTTGTGCTGCATAATGTATCTTATTGCACAACTATTTTTCAATTTCAAAATTAACTTGAGGACGGAGACCAAAGGTAGCCACACCTTTGTATTTTGCTCCATGTAAACGTATAGAGCTGTAGCGTTATCTAATAAACGGTATATCACGGTAGAATTTTCGGCTGTTTAATTTATCTCCCGCGTATAATTCGCGATTTTTATCAATGAAATTTACGTCTTGTTTATTTCATGACGTCATGAATTGTGACGTCGCCGTAGAGCGCAACGTTTTGCGTAATTTCCATTTCGTAGCGTTTCTGTTCATTTATTCGATTATGTTGATATTTTAGCAACATGTTATTGCATGTGTCAATTCATGTGCTTAAACATGATATATGTAATTGGAATTTGGCCTAAAATAAGCATGAGTTTGTCGACAAATAAAGATAATAGTAAAGCTTAAAAATCCAGGGGCGTACGTTACGATTCTTTGAACAACGGAAGTGGTCTATATAACCCACAAACTTCGCAAACAAAATAGTCTGTATAAATTTGTACAAATTACACGTGTTAGAATGCAAATAGGTCGCTGTTTTGCGTGATATACCGGTGAATAGATCCCGGTTTGTCGTTCATATGCATAGTTATTAATCACTCAGGTCTACGGCCTTCGTGATTAATTCCTACGCATATGAACTCTAAACAGACGTTACAAACATACCCTAGGAGTATAGTGTGCTGGTCATTATGTAATCCGATATATCTGTTCATTTCAGTATGTGCAAGCTCTGGACTCGCTGATTGTTGGGGGAAATGTACAGTGGAAATATTCAAAGACATTATTGTATCATCTCATATTTTATCATCTCATACCAGAGAAATCAAACCATTCATCGTCACTTCACTCATACGACAACCTCGACATTTTGACATTCAAGACGCTTTAAAATCTCATGTTGGAAGATTTTGTGTACTCAGCTTTTGTTGGAAGATTTTGTGTACTCGGCTCTTCTTAGATTTTGCGTGTATTTTGTGTACTCAGCTCTTTGTTACCATTTGAGTTTTATTGCCATATTTCACACGAGACAATAAAACCACTTTGTGCAGCTAAAAATTTAGTAGGTCGATTTCCACAAAATCCAAGTTGCTTTGGTGTTTGGTACTTCTTAGATCATCTCCACGAGCAATCCTACTGTTATGTATTCACAGTTCTTGTGATATTCTCACATACAGGTTAAATACCTTGCCCACAAAGTAGTACTTTCACATACAGATTAAATACCAAATCCACTAAGCCTCAAGTCTATTTAATACTAGTAAATCAAACTATCAACACTTAAAAACATAAGTACTGCAACCGCAAAATTGTACTTTGGTGCTTTGTGGAAATCAACCTGTGTATTGTTAAATCAATCCATAAACATGAAATTGTATCATAAATTCGGAAATTAGTGTCACTACTGTTGACTTGCCATGAACAAAATGATGTAAATAATTATCCACAAATTGTGTAGTGGAAGTCAAGTTTAACTCACTGTCACTGTTCAGTAAGTGAAGTTAAGTGTTTTATATTGTTTTTATCATTCATTACATTTTTTTTTATAGTGTTTAGTGTTGTAATCATGTCAAAAGTCAAGTAGTTTTCTTTCTTCAGTACCAATATATTCTCTTGACTAACCCTAATACTTGGTATATACTCACATTGTTCAGTTTTCTAGAACGAGAAAATTAAGTATCATATGTACTTGTATGGTCGTTGTTTCAGGGTTATATGAGCATTTTGTACTGTTTAATAATAATGTCAACAGATTTTTTGTAGCATTCTTTTGGCAGGGATTCTACAATTCCTGGAATAATTAGAAAATCCACACTAAAATAATGACAAAAGATTTTTTGTTGCAATCTTTTGAGGGGGTACTACAATTCCAAAATGACTAGGAAATCCATGCTGAAAATAATGTAAACAGATTTTTTTGTTGTAATATTTTTGCAAGGGGTCCTACAATTCTGGAATAATAGGAAATCCACATTAGACAGAAAGAATGTACAATTATGTGCAAAATTTCATCCTGCAATAAGTACATTATGTCGAATTGTTGTAATAAACACATAGAAAGATTTTTGCTGGTTTTTGATCTGTAAGTGTCGGTGTATGTGAAAACCAATTAGCAGTTGGTTCACACTATGTTGGTTAGTGTCGTACCTGGCTGTGGAATGATGTTGATGATTATGCTGATACTGTGAAGTATGTGATGACAGTGTTCACGCCTCCTGTCAACATTCCGTGTCTGGTGGCTGACCAGCTGCAGGAATATCTATAATTATCTGACCTTTTCACAGCTAGTACGACAACTTGTGAAATCAGATCACAACTTTATACATGAAACAAGAATACACTATTTGACTCCAGCAGTGGATGACAATTGGCATGCCTTTATTTGTGTAACTAGATACAGGGGAATTGTGCTATATACTAGGGCGTGGCATATAAAATTGTCTCAAGCCTGCTGCCATCTCCACTGTATTGAATCACACCTAGCAGTACAGCAGTTATATGTGCCAATTTTAACAGATTGCATTTCTTGTTAATAGATTATTATCAGCAGCACATCACTGCCATGCCATGTTTAATTTTGTAGTACCATGGTTAGAAATTATGATGTTCAATTCTTTTGATTTAAAACAAAATGCACAGCTCAAAATTTGAAAAGGGTCAACAAAATCAATACTGATGTCTGTCTTGCATCAAGCAGAATAGTAATGCTTTAAATAAATTAACACAGCTCAAACATTTCAAAATCGGCATATTGATGTCAAATTTTTAAATCGATCTTTATACCTTGACAATGTTAATGTTGCAAATGTAACATGACGCTGCTAAAAATTGTATCCCTCCATTTTATCATGCTTCTAAAATATCTACATTGAAAAATTTGTTGACCCTTAAAAATTTTAAGTTGTATACATGTACATTGGTGTGTTGAACATCAGGGGTATGTTCATAACGTCTGTTCCGCACACTGTCCGGGATGTTCTACTCCGAACAACTTACGAACAAAACGGAACTGTCCTGCACAGTGTGCCGAATGCACTACTCCAAACACCGTACGAACAACACGGAACAGAAAGTAAAATGTTTAAGATGACCAAAATTGTAGTTGCAGCCGTAATATTGGAGGAAGAAATCTGCATGTGGATATATTTAAATGTGACTGTTTGCCCGCAATGGCCCATAATTGGAAAATAAATTTATTATATTCTATTTTATGACACAAGCGGCCATTGTTGTTCTTGTAATCCATGTGACTGTTCTGGCTGCACCACCTCTGTGGCAGGCACAGAAAGAACATGTTCCGAACAGTGATCCAGTTTGTTCGTAAGTGTGTTCCACTGTCCGGGATGTGCAGAACAGCGTTACGAACGCGCCCCAGGTGTGGTCCAGTGGTTAGTGCTGGACTTGTTACCCAGCAATTTTGCTCCCTATATGGAGAAGTTGCTGGTTCCTGGTGGAACAGTAAGTTAGCACTGGTTAGTCCATTTTAGTAATTCAAGAGCTATTGCTCATGGCATGTATCTCGATACACGGCTTCTCAGTTCCGTCAGAATTGTTTTCGTATGGCTCTCAGGGGCGTAGCTAGAGCATCAGTTTTTATTTCATTTTTCGATCATTTAATTGTTCACTTTTTGAGAAGCTTGTGTACGCAGCTGCGTATTCTGCATACAGGTAGCTACGCGCCTGGCTCTGACGGAACTGAAAACCAACGTAACGCTCTGACGGAACTCTGGATACATGACATATGAGTTCAATCAAAGCGATACATTGGTTTTCAGTTCCGTCAGAGCCATATGAAAATACAATTCTCTGACAGAACTGAAAAGCGGTGTATCGGGATTCCTATCATGTTATCGAACTTAACCATTGTCACAAAGTTTGAAGAAGATCTGAGGAAAACTGAATTACAAATTACTGGACGCAACTGACCACAGATGTTCAGCTAATTTGCCCCTTGTATTTCATCAGGTGTTTTAAAAAGAAATATTTGATGTAAAATAACAACAAACTTAATGAAGCTTAATATATAATTCACAAAATGACGAATATATATGATTATGATATATACATGTATATTAATTAACAATTGATACATTATATCAGTACAACATGATTCAGAATATGACAAATAGGTATTCATAGAATAGATACACACAAGAAGCAAGAAAATTCAATGAAAACCTGATCCATCACTCTTAAACTTGGCTTGAGCCAAAACAAAATCCTCTGGTGCATGCACAATTTCACATGCTATATATAGTTTGACAGAATTGGAAGCATATTCTGTGACCTTCCCTTTGTTAATCAACGTTAAGTATTTTCAATAATTTAAAAATTTTGATGGTTTTTAACAACAGACGAATGTTGCCAACCCACATGTCCACAAATCTTTGCGAAGTTTATTCAGTCTCTGGTCAAATTTGTCAAACTATTCATAACAGCAAATAAATGTAAACTCTCTACACTATTTTATGCACCACAAACAAGTTGACGTGCATCTACTTGCTGTATTCAGTTATAACCAGTTCAGGAAAACAAAATTGCACCAAAAATTAATGTTGCCAAGAAGTTGACATGTATGCACATGAAGTAGAAAGTTGATTCATTACATTCAAGTGTGACTGTTCCCTATATAATTGATCCCACTGTAGTGACAGGTTAGTATTGTAGCAACAGATAATGGTCAACCGCACAGCAACAGAAAACCTCACCAAAGTTGTATTTGTCATTGGGTCAAATCTGTCACACTGTACTTTACATAAGTTCAATATTTAATACCAGTTATATCAGACTTTGTGCTCTCTACATTGGAGGTAGAAAAAGTATATTTATTTATCACATGGCTTTGCTTTTATCCTGTTAAGGACATGGAGTATGATCTACAGTGGGTGGGTGCATGCTTTTTTCAAATGCATTTTATTCTTCAAATTGATATTTGATTGGTACAGTAAGCATAGCATTATGACGCTATACATATACCCTTGAAGTTAAACAAAAAATAAATATTAATAAAGTGAATTTATTGAAGTATGACAGCATTTTCAATGTAAATCTTGCTCGTTTGCAAACACAAAAACTGCCCAAGGGTACTTGCTAAAATGTATATCATTCTTACAATATAACTCTAGGGAACAAACTCTTACTTAGTTTTAGACTGAAAAATGTATACTTACAAAGATATTCAAGAAACATTGCCATTTTTCTACTTTCGGTTTGCAAGGTCATTGATGATCATTGCTTTTTTGCATGATACAAGTTCATGAATTTGTTTCATGATTATTTCTTTGTAAGAGTTTGTTCCTTATACTATTGGCTATGTCCCCGACAACAAACTTTGACTCTTAATGCCATGTTGACTTTGTTTGTGAACGAGTAAGATTTGCAATAAAAATGCTGTCATGCTTCAATAAATTCACTTGATCAATATTTATTTTGGGTTGAACTTCAAGAGTACATGTAGTGCATCATAATACAATGCTTATTTTATTTAACAACTTTAATTTGAAGACAAAAAACGCTTTTTAACGAAAAGTGCACTATCTCACTAAAGATTAGACTCTACTCCCTTAATACGAGTTAGTAAGAGTACATATTTTCTTATAGTACACTAGTGTAATATATGTCTCAAAAAAATGACATCACTTTGTCTCGGGACACAATAATTGGAGCCAAAGGCTCACTTAATACTAATTTCTAGAACTAGTTTAGTAAAAGTTTATATCAGTTAACAACTCGTGATAGAACCTCTATGTAAAATATATCATCAAAAATAATTACAACACGCTGCATTAGTTGTGCAAATATATATATAACTATAAACACATTGTATGGTACGCACAAGCACTTCAGGGAGAATAAATTTACCCAAACTTTGGCTCCTTTGTTAAACAATAGAAAAATACTGCATAGAGTAGATTAGTTTATACACTACATATATGTTTCTCATTAATACTCTAGACATTTAGACACTGATTTGAATTTCCATGTTTGTGCTGGTCCTACACGTCTTAGGAATTCTTTGGAGGGACTTTAATCACAACCTGGAAGTACAAAGGAAAATAATGAGTTTTATACCATACAGTTGCAGTTAGTGGTGTAACGGCATACCATGGTTCACGATGAACTGCAAAATTTAGCTCCACATGTTTTGTTTTTTGAGGTTTTGCTATATTTTATTTGGTATAACTCATTTTCATATTTACAAACAAGCTCAATGGCTTTTCAAAGAATACACTAACAAGAGTTTAAAATTACCAACTATTCAATTAAAAAAAATAAGCAATAAAATTTAGCTCCATATGGTTCATGGTACAATAATACTTAATTATGATATGGTTCGTTTAGACTGGCTTAAATTATTATTCATATTGTCAAAAATTCATTTTAAAAACATTGATAGGCACATGGTGTGAAATATGTTTACCAACTCTCAGTTGAAAATCGAAGTATTTTAAGGAGCTATTACAGAATATCATATCAAACCAAAATATACCGAACCGTCAGAAAAAATAACTGTTTATATCGTAACGTTAGGTAAGCGAATCGTTAAACCACTAGTTGCAGTGTGATCAAAGTTATATATAACCCACATTTCAGAAATGGGTATAAAGTTGCACCATTGGGTCAATGATATGATTCATCCCAAGATGTTTTTCTTTCTGAAATTTGGTTTTTAGAGATTATCTTATTGCGTCATGACATGGTGAGATGATATAACACTTACTACAAAATCAATTTCTCAACCAGCTACACAAGTACTGCTGGATGACGACTATATAATGCTAGTTTGTTGAAACAAGACTGAATTTTTCAAAAATGAGAGCAAATCTATAGTGTCGATTTCAAATTCATTAAAATCAAGGAGCAATTTTGCATTGAAAGGTGCTACACTCAAAATCACCTTCAAAATATGAAATATTTAAAAATGCTGCAAATGGCTTGAAGAATTTTTTATTAATGAATTTGGAATGAAAAATTCTTGAAAACTGTATTTTATGGCAAGTGTATGTCAAAATATGTTGTTATCTCACTTTATGAGGTAGACAAGTGGTCCAGTAGTGCGAGCTACTGACTGCTGATCAGATGGATGTGGGTTCGTTCCCGCCTCCAGCTGGATAAAAACAGAAATGCTTTCAGGTTTTCCCACCTAAGATAACTGAATTTACTGACAGTCGTTTTGACGAGACTTTAAAAACCAAGGTTCTGCGTATGATGCTTTATTTACTAAATACTGCTAGTATAAATAATTATACTTACATTTTTTACTTCAGTATAAGCCTCCAGTCCATACTCTCCAAGTTCCCGTCCATTACCTGACATATTGTAACCTCCGAATGGTGCACATGCATCAAATACATCGTAACAATTGACCCTGAAATAGGATTATACATCCAGACTAGAGTATATTGCTGGCTTAGAATAAGAAGGTTGTAAGTACAAGATCAATAGACAACAAGAAATACCTGTCTGAAAACTATTCTTTACATGACTAGTTCCGATTTTCATGAAAATACTGTAAAAGCAGAATAATTCGCGAGGGTTTAAATTTCGCTATATTCGCGAATTTGATAAATTCGGGCGTAAGAAGTGCCTTTTGATGATGAAGATTTCAAACATGTATCAGTTTTACAAGTCAAACATGTATCAGACTTACAGTCAAACATGTATCAGTCTTACAAGTCAAACATGTATCAGTCTTATAAGTCAAACATGTATCAGTCTTACAAGTCAAACATGTATCAGTCTTACAAGTCAAACATGTATCAGTCTTATAAGTCAAACATGTATCAGTCTTATAAGTCAAACATGTATCAGTCTTATAAGTCAAACATGTATAGTCAAACATGTATCGGTCTTACAGTCAAACATGTATCAGTCTATAAGGTCGTAAGTAGCTCTTACGACCTAATTATATATAAGCCAGTGATATGGTTGAGGTACAATGATACTGGATATTTGGGCAACCTTTTCTGGGGATGTGGCTGATTGGTTCAATGCTTTTGTACTCCACATAGGTGATGATTCATTGCAGTAAGGGTTTGAAACCCACTACAGGGGGTAGTTTACTTATATTAGTCATTTACAACCAGAAATGTATTGAATTCATGCATCAATGGAAACATGATACAAAGAAACAGTGGCCCTTAGCAAATTTTGAGTATATTACATTATGTTGAAATTTCTTGTTTTGTTTTTGTTTTTTCGAAAGTCTCAATCTTGTCTTTTATCAATTCACATTATGTCAAGTACAGCATTAAAACAATCTATTTTTCAAGGTTTGACGAAATTGGGATACTGAGAGTCACTGATACATTTTATTAAGGCATAACTATAAATTATGGTGTAAGAAGGTCCTGCCTAGGTTATGAGACATCAATTTCTGAGCAGTCTTGAACCTTATCCTATAATGACATCAGACAGCTAGGCTGTCACATAAGTTTTAAACATAAAAGCTTTCAGCCGTTTTACTGTTGGAACTGGGGCATTCAGCTTTTTGATTGCTGAAACAAGTTCATTCAGCTGTTCGACAGCTTGGACTTGGGTGGATCATTTACTTGTTCAGTTGATCATTGTGCCTTGTATATTTTTCATGTTTTCTGTGCTCGGCTGGATAAGTTCAGTGCAGCCTTCCCTGTCTGACTTAATATTATCTTTTTGCTTGAAATATCCATTGATAAGGATATGGATGGTCTGTTCATCTTGACTCCTTGCTGGGTGGCTTAAGGTGCTGCCGTCATTTCTGTGTGGCTTTGTATTGTCTGTACGCTACAGTATTTAATATAGCTGTTTGTGTACATGTCTAATGTGCAGATTATTTTGTGACAAATATCAATAATGATCTTGAAAATAAGTCTTCATGAGACCATCTCTGTAGATGGATTGTCTCCCTTTCTATTGAAAAATAACAGCTTAGAAGGGATATTTGATAATCTTTGGCACATTAGTTTTAAACATGAGTTAGTACTGCTGTTGGTGTACATGTTGAATGTTAACCATTTTCGGGACAAGCATCAAGAATGATCTCCCTTGGAAAATAAATGTCGGACAAGGGATATTTGATTATCTATCAGGGATCCTGCAGGAAATTTAAGTTATTTGTTGAAAAAATTCAAATAATTGATAAAGTTATGGTCATTGGAAATTGCATATGCTGAATTCTAGCAATAAAATTACATTTAAACCTAGTTTTGGTGTAGGTGTGTATTTAAGGATTAGGCATTTTGCCTCAGTAGGACCCCTGATAGATTTCTCACTTCCATTGGTTCTACTGGTAAATAAGTGACTGAGAAGGAATATTTGATTATCTATGGAGTAATGTGTTAACAGCCACATTTTACAGTATCCCATGCCTGGCGGTTTAAGACAAACATTCATCCGAGTGTCTCTACAAGCCTAACATATGCTCACCAGACAGTTCCTGCCCTCAGACTGTTGGCTACATTTAGGGCTCTACCAATATCATTGGTTACGACACCGGCAGCAAGACCGTACTTGTTTATGTTGGACCTTTCAATCACTTCATCCATTGTCTTAAACTTAATTATCTGCATTACTGGTCCAAATATCTGCAAGTACAAGTATAAGTATCCATATTAAAAGTATATATTTTCAAGTCCATTTGCATCTGACAGTTAAACCTCAAAATAAAGACCACAATAGTAAGGTCCATGAGCCTTTATTTAATGCAATATTTAGACAACTACTTGTAAATAAGCTAAAAGCTCCGTGAGCTGGATGTGTCGCCTGAGGACATGCACATTTGTCACGGTAAACTATCCAGTATTGGGCTACATATCCGACTCACAAGAGTTCTCTAGTCATCTGAACTAAAAACGACAAAGTTATGCTCTGGACAAAATAAAAGCTCCGCGAGTTGCATGTGTCGCCTGACGACATGCACATTTGTCATGGAAAACTATCCAGTATTAGGCTACATATGCGACTCACAAGAGTTCTCTAGTCATTTGAACTAAAAACGACAAAGTTATGCTCTGGACAAAAGGATGTCATGATAAAATCAATCAAAAGGAAATCATTCAAACACTACACAAGGTAGAGTTATGATTCTTGCACACTGCACTACATGTCACAGCAAGAAACATGCATGTCAATTTTGGAGTCATTCATACTTATGGTGACAAAGTTATGCCACGGACAAGAAATACTTATAAATCAATCAAAGGGAAATAATTCAAAAATGGCACAAGGTAGAGTTATGGTTCTTGTGTACTGCACTTGTACTTTTTGTAAGAAACATGCATACCAAGTTTCAAGTCATTCAACCTAATGGTGACAAAGTTATCCTTCGGACAAGAAATGCTCTAATTAAATCAATCAAAGGGAAATAATTCAAAAACGATGCAAGGCAGAGTTATGGTTCTTGCTCACTGCACTTCGGCTTATTGCAAGAAACTAGGGGTGACTATTGCGTCCAGTTTTGACTATTGCAATACTATTGCTATTGCTGAAAGTACTATTGCGATACTATTGTATTGCTGGAAACTATTGCGATACTATTGCAATAGGTATTGCCAAGATTTGAAAACCAGATATTAACTTATAAATGCAATTTTGCACTGTGTAAGATATCATTTTTTGTACAACATACAAATCTATTTTTGGAAATGATTTTAAATGAATTTGACAAATAGATTATTAAAATTAATGCGATATTGGTCCATTGTGGTTGTTTTGATGCGAAAACGGATGTTTTTTAAAATTAATAGTAGCCTTTATTTATAAAAAGGAAACTATCGTAACTATCGATAGTTGAGCTAACTATCGGCGATAGTTATTGGATCGAGACTTTTACTATCGATCCATACTATCGGGACACTCGGAATCGCAATGCATCGATGCATCGGCCCACCCCTACAAGAAACATGCATACAAAAGATTGAGTCATTTGAACTCTAGGTGACAAAGTTATGCTCCGGACAAAAAATGCTCTTATTAAATCAATCAAAGGGAGATAATTAAAAAATGATGTATGCTAGAGTTATGGTTCTTGCAAACAGCAATTTGGCTTATTGCAAGAGATATGCATACTAAATCTTGAGTCATTTGAACTTAAGGTGACAAAGTTATGCTCCGGACAAGGAAATTAGGACGCCGCGACTGCCGCCGCCGTCAAAAATAATCCCTATTTGTCGCCTGAAAATGCGACGCAAATATACTACTTGACTTTCGGTTCACATCAAGTTAAAATATCGCCTGCACAAATGTGATTACTCCTTGTGTAGAATTTCATAGTGTGTATTCACAGATATGATATATCTATATAGATCTATATGTTTGTGTGAACATGTATTGGCATAATATGTGTACTGACGACAGGGGGCTGCCATTTTCTAATCATGTGACTGAAATAGTTCAATATGGCACCTTGTTATGTTAGAGGTCTATTGCAATGCATAAAGGCCGAGGTGATCAGAATGAAAAGCTCACTCTGTCACTTTGTAACAGGTGGAGCTAACAATACTTTTCCATCTACCTACTATAATTTATGTTATTGTTCAAACTGACGTGGTCTTACCTCTTCGCTAGCGATGGTCATGTTATCAGTTACATCTGTAAACAAGGTAGGCTGGATGAAATACCCTTTATCTCCTTCCCGGGCCCCACCAGCGACCAGGTTAGCCCCTTCTTTCTTTCCTGTCTCAATCAAAGCCAAAATTTTGTTCATTTGCTCCTCATCAATCTGAAGTAGGTATAGAATATAGTAAAATCAATATTTTTTGAGGGGGTTGAATTTTCGATGATTCCATTGATCAACTTGACCACGAAATATAATGCCAACGAGTAACATGCGTTCACCCTTTCATGTTTTGTAATCCATTAATTTTCGACCCCAAGCAAATGCATTTTTATCAAAATCCTCGAAATTTAATATCCATAAAATTATGTTATTTTACAGTATAGACATATAAATAATCCATTTTGAATATGAGTTGGTATAATTACATAAAAATCAAACTGATTATTAAAACAACAAATATTCAGGGTACTTTTTTATCAAAGCACTATAATTACAAAAATGGCAAACTTACATCCAAATTTGAAATATTTGTAATTATTAGTAATTAACAGCAAATAGTGATTAAGTGGTAAAGGGACCTATAATATTAATAGTGATTCAGTTAATGAACTCCTACAAACTATGACCCTTATTTAAAGTTGTAAAAGCATATATATTCTTTATTTCGTCTCATTTATGTACATACATATAACATACGACATAAGCAGAACAGATAAAATGTACATAACCATTCAGTTATGAATTATAAGAGACAATTATCAAATCATAAAATAATATGATTATCATAAAATCACTATATCACTAGCTTGTACTATGAACTGTCCTATAAACAGTGCTATATCACTATTTATAAACAAAAAACATTAATTTATATACAAAATTAAAACTAAGAGAATGTTGTTAATACGTTGAATTAAAATATAGTTAAATTTTTAATTTAAGAAACTGAGATTTGTAAATGAGGCACTAATGCGCTAATTAAAAAATAGTATTAATAGATCATTTATCACCACGGTCAGACCGTAGATGAACTGATTAACAACATTCCCTTAGATGTCAATAAAACTGGCAATAATAAGCATTATAATTAAGGCAATTTAACAAATTTAAGCATAAATTAAAACATTTTTACTGATGAAATTATTGATCAAATACTATAGAGTGCTTTTGATTGAGGAAACATGATAGAATAAACAGAAAGTGTGATTTATATTTTAAAACATGGTGATTATGATTTAAATCAATATACCTGAGGACCCTGTTCTACGTCCGGGTCGTATGGACTACCAACTGTTCTCTTCAATGCTCGGACCCGGCTTGCCTCCACAAATTTATCATATATACTCTCTTCCACATAGCATCTAGATGCGGCGGTACAACATTGTCCCATGTTAAAGAACAGACCGAAATGAGCTTGTTCAACAGCCATGTCCACTGAAAACACAACAGGTATCAGATACAAGAGGGCCCAAAGGGCCCTAGGTCGCTCACCTTTCGAATTTAACCTAGATTTTGTTAAGATGATCATTGTGACCAAGTTTTATACAGATTAGGCAAATATTGTGACCTCTAGTGACTACAAAAGGTTTTTATATGATTTGACCTAATGACCTAGTTTTTGACCCCAGATAAACCAATATCGGACTTGACCTAGATTTTGTTGAGATGATCATTGTGACCAAGTTTCGTAAAGATCAGGCCAAAACTGTGACCTCTAGTGACTACACAAGGTTTTTCTATTATTTGACCTTGTGACCTAGTTTTTGACCCCAGATGACCCAATATCGAACTTGATCTAGATTTTTTTGAGATGATCATTGTGAACGAGTTTCATAAAGATTAGACAAAAATTGTGACCTCTAGTGACTACGCAAGGTATTTCTATGATTTGACCTTGTGACCTAGTTTTTGACCCCAGATGACCCATTATCGAACTTGACCTAGATTTTATAGAGATGATCATTGTGATCAAGTTTCATAAAGATTAAGTCAAAATTGTGACCTCTAATGTGTTCACAAGGTTTTTCTATGATTTGACCTAGTGACCTAGTTTTTGACCCCAGATGACCCAATATCGAACTTGGCCTAGATTTTGTTGAGATGATCATTGTGACCAAGTTTCATAAAGATTAGGCTAAATTTGTGACCTCTAGTGTGTTCACAAGCAATTGTGGACGGACGGACGGACGACGGACGAAGAGCGATCACAAAAGCTCACCTTGTCACTTTGTGACAGGTGAGCTAAAAACAATACAGGGGTGTCAATTTCCCTGATTTATCCAGAATTCCCAATATATCATTCCTGAAAGACCAATGGCTTCCGATCAAAATAAAAGTTAATTGATGAAACTATCTCAAGAAATGGCAAAGTTATGGTAAATTTAATCTGCTCTGAAGGATTTTCTTTGATACAAACTCAATTAATTATGGAAACAATGTCATTGAAGGTATCTTGTTTGGCAAAAATGGTCGGGTGCATACGATTTTCCTGATTGTTATTTTGGCCCTGTTGACACCCCTGAAAGTAGTAATAGTTGAGGTTATAAAAGTTCATGGATTGTATAGTAGAGGGTGAAAATCTGAAAAAGAGTGCAGAGAAAGCTAATTTCTCTTTTTTTATAAATTCAAGGGACATAATCCATGGAACCTAACTAAAGGCAATTTAGCTGGTAATCAAACATGGCTTAGATACTCAGAGGAACAGATAAGGTTTTAGGCAATTGGGTATTTTACCCCCAAGTTTCAATTTTATTTGGGTTTTGACAAATTTTAATTGGGTATTTAATAT
The DNA here is from genome assembly GCA_947247005.1 of Spisula solida. Lineage (NCBI taxonomy): Eukaryota > Metazoa > Mollusca > Bivalvia > Venerida > Mactridae > Spisula > Spisula solida. The sequence continues at coordinate 39,666,013 of OX365951.1, forward strand.
AACTAATTGGGTAATTGGTCTTTTATGTACTATTTTTCACTATAACATCATTTTCTATTTGCTTTTTCTTACCCCTCCTCTCAAAATCTATTGGGTTTTAAAGAAAATTAATTGGGTAATTACCCCAATACGCAGCTTATCTGTAGCTCTGGATACTTTACCCTAGTCTGTCTATACATACCCTATGTTTAATTAAAGGAGACAACTCTTCAGTCTACTCTTTTTTCCTGAAATTAATTCCCTTTGCACCCTCAAACATAGGGTCTGTACGAAAGCGGTTTTGCTTGTAGCCTATATTGTGGCTATTGAACTTTTCCTAAGGTCAAGTAATTACAGCTGATAATGATCTTGGAGTGTGAGTTGGTCAGTCTAGAATATTTATGGTTCCTGACCAGTACTTGTGGTAGCCCCAGATGTTATAAAACCCTGATTTGTTAGGGAACTGAGAAAAATGGTTTCAAAAAAATTTTCTTGGTGCATAAGCAGTGATCTTTAGAAAGAGAGATATTTTCTGAGTATGTGTCTGGAGAATAATATAAAATATGTATATGTTATATAAATAAGTACCACTTGCCATTTCCTGTTGGTGCACGATACAAAACACTTTCGTTGCAATTATGCCCTAATAGTAGAAACTTGACCATATACCTCATTAAGTGGTACTTTATCCTGTTATGCAGTATATATGTAGAGACTATTTCCATGAATTACAATGAATTGTTTACGCGAAAATACATTGATTGTCATCATGTTTCTTTTAAAATATATAATTAGTGTACAAAATATGAACCCTTTCGCGTGGTAAAAACCTTGCAAGATCAAACGCCCATGATAAATCATTTTGGAAATATAGATATAATATAACTGTACACAATTATATATATTAAAATAACAAGAAAATTACTAGTACTTTTTTTTAAAAAAAATAAAACACACACCCTGCTTTTGTACTAAGCAATGCATGGTGATCAAACAATTATCGTATATTGGCCTTAATGTGTATATCTGAGTATATGACTTTATATACTTGATTTTTGTTTCAGGTTTTCTTTGAATTCAAAAAAATGTTCCTGTATGAATGTTACTATGATAAATGTTAACATAGTTTTCTGCACTACTTCTGTGTTTCAATTTTCAAACATGTGTTGACCATATGGTCATTTGAAGCAGAATAATCTGGGCCAGTAGGAGAGATTTATTGACATGTTAAATACTTGTGGTCAGGTAGCTAATGGTGTAACGGTTGTGCTATGATATCAGGTTACAAGAGGCTGGCAGATTCTACCAGACTAGATAATCAAGCCCAAAATAAAATCTAGCTAAAATTGAAAATGAAATTATGATAATTGATTGAAAAAAATATATTATCTAGTCGTGTAGCCAGACTAACTTTACCCATAAACAGTAAAAAGACAATCAGATGAAAAGTGTTTCAATAAATATACAGACAAATCACTGGATGCTACCACCGACCGTTCCCCTGCACATAATATGACCTTTTTTAACAGACATATAAAACGAGTTTGTATCAGATTTTAGAATGGAGAAAAAATTGTGGAGGGGATTTTGTTTTTGAAGTAGTGCTCAGCAAAAAAGCTTCGCCTTCAACATTTAAATTGATTTACCAATACATGAATAATATAACACAGTGAGTGTACAGCATTTGAATGTCCTCTCATTAAAAATGTATGATGATGACACTTGGGAGTATTGATGTAGGGCCGACCTTTAACAAATCCTTGTTTGGAGTTACCCGACCCCAGAATTTTTAAGTGGGTAGGGATTTAAAAAAAAAGGATTACATACAATCAAAGTGTATAAAAATCCTGAAAGGCCCTGAAAAAGTTGAGTAGCAGGAATTTTCATAAATACAGAGAAGATAGTTAACTCCAAACATTTAACAAAGTATTACTTAAGGTTGGCCTAGGCAGAAATGATGTAGGCAGTGCCAGATTAATTATGTTGCTCACAATAGTGATTTTTTCCCAATTAAAGACACACATGCGTCTCTATTAATCATTGGAAAATAATCATTGGAAAAAACTGCTTTTGCTTTTTTTTGAATACCTGAAGAAACTTGAACATTATTGGCCAAATAACATGACTACAGGAAAACTTTATTGATCTGGCCTAGTGTTTATACAGACTGTGAGACAATCTCATTAACTTCAGCATGTACAATTTCTTAATAAACAAGTAACAAGTCAAAAACCGGTAGGGGACTAATAATACTAGTATGAGTTTTCTCGATATATTAAGAACGTAAGCCGTAGTTGTGACACGCATAGTGATATCAGTGTTGAATGCTTGGTTTGGAACCATGGCGATAACTAATTCATCAGGCCTGGCCTTAAAATCAATGCAACGACAGGTTATATATTTTTATAATCAAATTTTATGAATCCCTTCCCATCATCCTTTTAATGCCATATTTTTTAGTATATTTAAATCTATGAATAATTTTGCTCGGTTCTAGCTTTGATGTTTTTTCTTCAAAATACCAAACCAGACAGGCAGACAACCAGACTGAATGGCAGATGACAAACTTATAGCAGATGACAAACTAATAGACCCCTCTGGTTTCAAACCAGTAGGGGACTAAGAACAAGTATATGTATAAACTACTTACAATCTGCGTCACCAAATATGATGTTTGGACTTTTTCCACCGAGTTCCAATGTGACTCTCTTTAGGTTGGATTTGGCAGCATCAGCGGCCACAATCTGTCCTACCTATAAACATAACAATCTTGTATTTCACTTAACTAGACTGACTTGTGCTAATATTAACAACCTATATTTTAAGTTTGAGGATCCTAGGGTCAAGCGTTCTTTAGTTATTAGACCGAAACAATTTTTATGTTAAAGGGCACAATGACCATTGACCTACTGACCACAAAATGAAAAGGGCACATCTACTGTTGATGACCAACTCTTACGGATCCTAGGGTCAAGGGTTCTTTAGTTACAGAAACCATTTTTATGTTAAAGGTCAAGCTCAATGTGACCTCAACCCTTTGACCTACCAACCACAAAATCAAAAGGGACATCTACTGTTGATAGCCAACCTTTATGTTAAGTTTGAGGATCCTGGGGTCAAGTGTTCTTGAGATATTGAACGGAAACCATTTCTACTGACTTACAGACATGAGCAAAGCTATATATTCACTCATCTAAAATGGGGTCATAATAAGCGTATCACCATACAGAGAGGTAATTACAAATGATAATAACACTTGTCAAACCTCAGTAGATCCTGTGAATGCTACTTTATGAACATCTGGATGTTGTGATATAGCGGCTCCTGCAGTGGGTCCATAACCAGGGATCATGTTAAGTGCTCCTTCTGGTAAACCAGCCTGTAAGATAGAGAAATATAATCCTACAATCAAGTTCAGATTACAAATTTTAAAATAAAACATAAATAGTATTTCCAGACAACCAATGTATCACAGCCATAATTTCTTCACAACAGATGATATGGTTTATGAAAAAAAAAACAAAGCACACAATTAATTTGTCTGTTTAAACAGCGTGCCTTTTGTCTAGGAGTAAGACTGTCTTTGCACAATGTACAGGGCTCTAACCACACATTAGGCAGATTTCTGTCATTGGCGCAATGTAAGATAGACTCTGATTGGCTAGAAGTGAGACAGACTGTCATAAGTACAATGTAAGACAGGCTCTGATTGACTAGAAGTGAGACAGACTGTCATTAGTACAATGTAAGGCAGGCTCTGATTGACTAGAAGTGAGACAGACTGTCATAAGTACAATGTAAGGCAGGCTCTGATTGACTAGAAGTGAGACAGACTGTCATTAGTACAATGTAAGGCAGGCTCTGATTGACTAGAAGTGAGACAGACTGTCATTAGTACAATGTAAGGCAGGCTCTGATTGACTAGAAGTGAGACAGACTGTCATTAGTACAATGTAAGTCAGGCTCTGATTGACTAGAAGTGAGACAGACTGTCATTAGTACAATGTAAGGCAGGCTCTGATTGACTAGAAGTGAGACAGACTGTCATTAGTACAATGTAAGGCAGGCTCTGATTGGCTAGAAGTGAGACAGACTGTCATAAGTACAATGTAAGGCAGGCTCTGATTGACTAGAAGTGAGACAGACTGTCATTAGTACAATGTAAGATAGACTCTGATTGGCTAGAAGTGAAACAGACTGTCATAAGTACAATGTAAGGCAGGCTCTGATTGGCTAGAAGTGAGACAGACTGTCATTAGTACAATGTAAGGCAGGCTCTGATTGGCTAGAAGTGAGACAGACTGTCATTAGTACAATGTAAGATAGACTCTGATTGGCTAGAAGTGAAACAGACTGTCATTAGTACAATGTAAGGCAGGCTCTGATTGACTAGAAGTGAGACAGACTGTCATTAGTACAATGTAAGACAGGCTCTGATTGGCTAGAAGTGAGACAGACTGTCATTAGTACAGTCAAATCTCGATACAACGACACTGTTTGTTCCCGATCAAAATGTCGTTATAACGAATTTGTCGTTATAACGAATTTCACTAGTGACGAGAATTTTTATTGGGAGATTGTTTCATAGAAATCACTTAATGATAATTAACTAAAATATAATTTATTATGTCATACAATTTACATAAACAGCAAAATCAGTAGTATGAAAGTATCATAATTACATAAAATAATATTTAAAATAAAATAAAATGTTTTGAGAGAGCTCCAAATAAAGTGCGTCCGAATTTAAAGATGTTCGGATACTACTACAGTAAATTATAAAATATAACGCTCTAGAGAATAAATTGGTAATTCATTTTGTTACTAATTTTATACTATCGTCTTTAAGAATTGATGAATTAATAAATCAAGTCGAGAAATCTGGATTAAAATCGTTTATTTCGTGAACCGTACGATTTCTAAAATACGAATATATGCGATGACTTCGCTTATCTCCCTTGATTACGAATGCGCGAGCTGTAGTACACAAACTCTTATTCGACTTTGATAGGTTCCACTATTATAAGAGCAATTAAGATGATTTTCACAAGTATAATTACATAATTAGGCTCCTTGCGTAGACGGTGACTTTGTGTAAAGCCGATAAATAGTTCAGGTGTGAAATATAGTCCTTTGACATTGTCAGTATATCGAGTATTAATTACTGTGTAAACAATCGATTCGTTCCCATTTTTTGCTGTCGGTGTCGGTAAGCGAATATGTCGTTATAACGGATGCAATTAACGTTGTATAGAATTCGTCCCCACCAATTGGTGTCGTTATAACGAAATTGTCGGTATATCGGGTGTCGTTGTAACGAGTCCTGACTGTACAATGTAAGACAGGCTCTGATTGGCTAGAAGTGAGACAGACTGTCATTAGTACAATGTAAGACAGGCTCTGATTGGCTAGAAGTGAGACAGACTGTCATTAGTACAATGTAAGATAGACTCTGATTGGCTAGAAGTGAAACAGACTGTCATAAGTACAATGTAAGGCAGGCTCTGATTGGCTAGAAGTGAGACAGACTGTCATAAGTACAATGTAAGACAGGCTCTGATTGGCTAGAAGTGAGACAGACTGTCATTAGTACAATGTAAGACAGGCTCTGATAGGGCATCTGTATAGGGCATGGTGGACTGTCATTGGCTTCTTATAAGACAGACTGGGTTTGACTAGCTGTAAAACAAGCAGTCATTTATACTGTAGGACAAGCTCTGTGAGTTAGGGAACCTTTAAATCAGACTGTTGTTAAAATACAATATCTTCTTCATATTTTAATAAAAGTGAAATTTACCTCTTTGAATAACTGTGCCATATACAGTCCAGACAGCGGTGTTTGTTCAGCAAGTTTCATCACAACACAGTTACCTAGTGCCAAAGCTGGAGCAAGCTTCCATGCTTGCATCAATAGGGGGAAATTCCACTGTAAATAAATACATATGACTATGTAATATAATAATAATAATAACGAGAGCTTTTACAATTTGGCAGACTAATATACCCCTGGCAAAATTCATGGCAGCTTATCCATCGGTTCGTTTAATATCTATGTAAGTTTGAATGAATTCCAGCTTAAACTGTATGAGTTGTTTTCACAAGAACAATTTACTATTTAGTGAACTAAAGACCAAAGGGCCTAAATCATCACAGAGCAAATTGGGACAAAAAACAGGAGTGAAAATGCGACATATGATTTACAAATTCATACAAAATACTTGAAAAACACAATATACTTTGGTTCTATGAAACATACAACCCTAACAATAAAGTACACTGACCCTCCTAATTCTTCAGAATTTGTAAATACACATTTAATGTAAAAGGTTTGTATCTTTATAAATTATTATACTGGAGTTATATTAGAAAATATTCACGGAGCATTGACTATAATAGTAATCAACTATAAAAGCCAGTGGGGAGCAATAACAATGCAAGTATTCATGTTTTACGACGTTGGTTAAGTAAGTCATAAAAAAGCATTGTTATAAACAATAGATAATAATTGTCCATATGTAGGTGTCTTAGTGTCTTACATACACAAACTTTGAGGAGTTACTGAACTGTTACAAAACATGACAACAATATGACAATATAACTGTAAAATCATTAATATTCATGGGGGATTTAATTATGTGGATTTCGTGGATGTCCTCAACCACACAATTTAATCCCCCATGAATAATCATACCATTAAATATGTCAAGTTTACAGTGGCTGTCATACTTGCTTTCAAGTTAAGTCTGGTGTAAGACTGTTTTCTTTTTTTTGAAGTTTTCTTGCATATATCAACATATAATGAAACAATTATTAATTTTTTTTATTTTGGGATGATCTTTGATAATTTATGTTAAACTTGACCATGCCATCTTTCTTGAAATCCAAAATCCGTGAAATAACATCCCCAGGAAATGGTCTTTTTCACCCAAACCACAAAATATTGTCCCATTGAAATAAAATTCGTTAACAGAATAACATAGAACATTGTCTGTTTCCATTTACCTGGTTGTAATTATTGATGAATTTAATGATGATGGGCTTCATAATGAATAGACAATGAATTTTATGTTTGACCAGACATGAATAGACTGTAATAAAAATATCATAAGTTTAAACTGAGGTTTTAAGTCATTTTAGACCTAAAATAAAACATTATTTGTTGCCATTTAGTAGGGGTGGGCCGATGCATTGAAATATTGATGCATTACGATTCTAAGTGTCCCGATATTATGGATTGATAGTAAAAGTCTCGATCCAATAACTATCGCAGATAGTTAACTCAACTATCGATAGTTTCCTTTCTAAAAATGAAGTGTATAATTAATTAAAAACAACTTCCTTTCTCGTTAAAAAAATAATTTTAAATAAAGAGCAACAAATAAACAGCAAACAATACTTTATTTAGATATATCTAGTTAAATTGTATTAATCTCTTTCTGTCCAATTAATTTAGATAATTTCCACAAATAAAGATTAGAATGTCATACAACAAAGTGATATCTTACACAGTGCAAATTTACATTTATAAGTTAATCTCTGGTTTTCAAATCACGCCAATAACTATTGCAATAGTATCGCAATAGTATCACAATAGTTTCGAGCAATACAATAGTGTCGCAATAGCACTTTCAGCAATAGCAATAGTATTGCAATAGTCAAAAATGGACTCAATAGTCACCCCCACCATTTAGCGTTAGTTTAAACATATTTTATTACCCAAATAAAATATACAATTACTGTCATACAAATATATATATAAATACTTTTGATATACATGGGTACACAAGTCTTAGTTCCACAACTAGGGTTAGCTAGGTTGCTCAGGTTTTTTTTGTAACATTTGAACAGCAGTAATATTAAATAACTTCGCGGGTAGGTAGCATGAGGGGGGCAACAAACTATATTTTATTTTAGAACTTCTAACAATATAATACAATAAAACATCCTCTAATCTACATTGTATGCTGTATCAGAAGCTTTCAATCCCTTCTTTCATTTTCGTATCGTAACAATGATTTTAATGGTACCTTTCAGTGCCAAAACTTTTTCTAACAGAAAGTCTTAAATGTGTAAGATGATATGCAATTCTAGTGGGTTTTCATTTCATTTTCAAATTTATTCAATAATATGTTTATAAAAATACTCTTCTTGTTTGCAGCTATTATATACAGTTAGCTTAAATTTAGGGAAGACAGGAAATGTCAACCTATAGACCTATATGCAAAGGCTTTTATGGGGTTTGTTGTGACAGTAGATAGGTCTAAATGCTTTCATATTTAGCACTTGTAGGTGATAATGGCCTACAGTATGGGTTGAATCTGACTTTAGCAAACTTTTGAAATAGAAGAAACTTACAGGAATGATCTGTCCACAGATACCAACAGGTTCATGTCTTGTGTAACTGAAGAAATCTCCCCCTGAAAGTACATCAACAACATTTACTGTACAAACGCATGAAAGTAGGACTTTGTAGCTGCACGGTATAAATCCTGATACACCGCTTCTCAGTTCCGTCAGAGAATTGTTCTGTTTTCATTTGGCTCTGACGGAACTGAAAACCAATGTAACGCTTGGACGGAACTCAAATGTCATGTATCCTGAGTTCCGTCAGAGTGTTACAGGGGTTTTCATTTCCACCAGAGTACCGCAAGCTGTTTAGCTTCAGTTTTTCTTGTTCAGTTTTGTGTTGGTCATCGTGGTTACTGTGGCGGAAACTTGTGGTCTGTGATTCTTATGTTTTTTATGTTTCCTCTTAGAGCCTACGGCTATTTGTGTTCTGCTATTTTTGTTGTATGCTGCTTTCCGCAGTTTGATTTGATATTACTGATTCTGTTGCAATTTTGTATTACACACAGGTAAAACAAGAAGACTCAAAGGGCCATAGGTCGCTCACGTGTCGTAGTAGTGTATGCAGGCCCCTATGGTGACCTTAGAAGTAATCATTTACAATTTCTGATTAACAAAGTGCAGCCTCATATGATTGCAAGTACAATGTACAAGGTTTTCTAATTATCTTAACCAGTGACTTTGTTATTTACGTCAAATGGCCCATATCAAAACTTGACCTTGACTCTATCTAGAATTCCAACAAACTTTCATGACAATACAGTCAAACATAGAGCCTTTATAGCATACACAAAGCTTTCCATGATTTTACCCCAGATGACCCATATTCAAACTTGGCTTTGATATATTTAATAGATGATGTTTGTGAACAAGTTTCATGAAGGTTAGAAAATTGTCAACTCTAGTGTCTACTCTACAAATTGTGGATGGCCGATGGACGGCCGATGGATGGACAATCACAAAATTTCACCCTGTCATGACATGATAAGTGAGCTAAAACAATTTAAGCATAAATTTGGTATTGAATTTTATAGAACAAGTTAACTAGAACCTTGGCAAGCTTTATATTTGTTTTATTCATCAACAAGATCAATAAATTTTAATACTAAAATAACATGAATTTAACATTCATTTTTATCACATACCCATCTTTTCATAAAATAATTTAATAGGTACTTAAATGCCAATTTCACAAAAATCATAACTTAGCATGAATCACGGGCCATAACAGCATTTTGCTACAACAGATTTTGCTACGGTACATAAATTTCAATAATACTAGTACATGTTAAATTGTGATCTGCTTTTGGCAACCTGATAAGCTATTGAAAGATGTTCAACTAAACAGTCAACAATCTATTATTAACATCAGTCAGCAGATAATAGAGGCAGACACACATTATTTCTTGGGTTTTCATCCCCCATCCTGTTAATTCGAGTTTCACGCAGTTTCTCAACCATATTTCACCGATGTACCTCATGTTTCATAATGCCCCGATCTACCCCATGTTTCATAATGCCCCAATCTACCCCATGTTTCATAATGCCCCGATCTACCTCATGTTTCATAATGCCCCGATCTACCCCATGTTTCATAATGCCCCGATCTACCCCATGTTTCATAATGCCCCGATCTACCTCATGTTCATAATGCCCCGATCTACCCCGTGTTTCATAATGCCCCAATCTACCTCATGTTTCATAATGCCCCGATCTGCCCCATGTTTCATAATGCCCCGATCTACCTCATGTTTCATAATGCCCCGATCTACCCCATGTTTCATAATGCCCCGATCTACCCCATGTTTCATAATGCCCCGATCTACCCCATGTTTCATAATGCCCCGATCTACCCCATGTTTCATAATGCCCCGATCTACCTCATGTTTCATAATGCCCCGATCTGCCCCATGTTTCATAATGCCCCGATCTACCTCATGTTTCATAATGCCCCGATCTACCTCATGTTTCATAATGCCCCGATCTACCCCATGTTTCATAATGCCCCGATCTACCCCATGTTTCATAATGCCCCGATCTACCCCATGTTTCATAATGCCCCGATCTACCCCATGTTTCATAATGCCCCGATCTACCCCATGTTTCATAATGCCCCAATCTACCTCATGTTTCATAATGCCCCGATCTGCCCCATGTTTCATAATGCCCCGATCTACCTCATGTTTCATAATGCCCCGATCTACCCCATGTTTCATAATGTCCCGATCTACCCCATGTTTCATAATGCCCCGATCTACCCCATGTTTCATAATGCCCCGATCTACCCCATGTTTCATAATGCCCCGATCTAAACTTCCTCCACCATCCCCAAATCCCCATCTCCCAATTGGAAGAAAAATCTGTGTATCTAGTACAGAGACAAGTAATTAAGCAATTAATTATCAATGGCCTAATATTACATCTATATGACCATAACATTTGTACTAGACATAGATATGAGAAAACCAAACTAAACTGAGATTGGTCAGACTTGAAAGAGCATAAGCTGGGTCCTCTCAGCGGTCAGGTAATAACACATTGGAGGTACAAACTGTTGACAGTCATACACTGATTGTCAACACTTGAATAGCATTCATTGAATATGGTATATATATCGTAAAATCATTCCACCAACATCAACAAGCTACAGTCAAGCTTTTTTCAATGTTTTGTGCTCATTTGAAAAGATTATGAAGGCCTTAGTAGGCTGAAACCGGTAGATTTAACATTAATAAATAGTATTTTTACCGTCCCCTTGTTCGCCCCTACCATGTTTTTCATTGTGTTTGAGATACATGTATTTGTGTATTAAAGTCTGGTTGAAAAGATGAAGATATGAAGGTCTTAACTATTGAAGACTGAAACCGTATATTTAACAGTAATAAATAATCTTTTAATCATCTCTTGTTAAATGTGTCATCTGCACCTTCCTTGTTTTAGTTTGTATTTGAAGATACATGCATTAACGTTTTGGCCATTATCTCTCAAAATTTGATGAATCTAGTGCACAAAATTAATTCTGGCCGGATGCTCCAAATTAATGTTTTGCCGGGTGCACAAAGTAAATGTCTTGCAGGGTCGGCGGGTTGTTTTACCAGAATTTCGGTTAGTAGGTAGTTAATTTGTTGCTGCACAGTTTAACAAGACATGTAAAACCATCAAATACACACCACATGACATATTTTTTTGCACCAGAAAATTCTGATTTCCTTAGAGAATAAGCTCTCAAGGTCCACTTCCAACATGAAGCTGGGACTTAGACCTCCAACTGTGACCTTGACCTTTGAGGTAAGGTCATGGGGTTTGTACATGACACTCATTCTCAATGAGGTTAACATTCACATGCCGAATATATGTATAAGCAAAATTGGTCAATGGATGTCAGAGTAATGGTCTGGGCAAACTTCAATTTGACCTTCAACTGTGACCTTGACCTTTGAGCTAGGACCATGGAGATTGCAAATGACATTCATTCTCATTGAGTTAAACATTTATATGCTATATATAAGCAAGATTAACCAATGCATGTCAAAGATCATTATGGTCCAGACAAACTTCAATATGACCTTGGCCTTCAAGATAGGGTCATGGGGTTTGTGCACAGCACTCTGTCTCAATGAGTTAACATTCATTGCTAAATATAAGCACGATTGCTCAATGCATTTCAATGTCGTGGTCCAAACAAAATCAGACAGGCGAAGACGTCTGCACATACACTAAAAGTAGTGACTTTATCTTGCTCACCACAAGTAGGCTTGACAAAAATGACAACATTAGAATAATCACACTGTATTTGCTATAACTTTCAGTATGGGTTATCAATTCAAATTCATATCATGTCTGTTTTGACAATCACATAGTTCAACATCAGTCACTGTGTTGTGTATATTTTAAATAGTATGAAGGTTAAATCTAACTGATAAGTTGAAGTATATCCAAGTATCACACAAACCTTGACCTTTACTCAACATGTACTTGAATGTATGTTGATATCATTACTTGACGTTTTAAAATTTAAAATCTAGAACAATGTCATAAACTAACATGACTGCTGCCATTATCTGTAAGGTCAAAACAAAAATGATTGCGGAATTGGTAGCCCTACCTACCCTATTTTTTTGCCCCTACCCTAATATAAACTCTTTATTGGCATTTTGCTGGGAGTCTCTGCGAATGCATAAAATAAATATTTGAAAATAAAATGTTTTTTTTTCTGATCCTTAAAATTTTCAGCATGTTACCAGAATAACTATATTAATTTGTTTTGGCCTAATTGTGTACTTTTATCTATATATGTAAAATATTCTTACTGCATTTATATAAGTCATATTTGATGCACAAGCCCATTGCATAAATCGTCTTTAAAAAAGAATTGAATGCAAATGAAATGCAGAGAGCCAAAAAGCCAAGTTGAACAAATTTACATAACCATAACAAAAATCTTTTCAGGTACTGTCATGCATGCAATGATTGAATAACTTTATATGATATGATGGCATGTTTCTGAATGCACCTATAGTAAAAACAAGACTGCGTTCAATAAACGCTTATGCCCCCTGTGGAAGCCTTGTCCATAAAGTCTAAGTCCAAAATTAGGTCAAGGTGAAGGTCAAAATGGGGTTAGGTGATACTGGCGTGTGGAGAGTGTTCATATACAACATCCATGCAAGTTTGGAAGCTTTGTAGCAAGCCATAATGATGCTAGAAGAAACGGTCAATTTGGGTTAACCAGGACGGACGGACGAACGGACGAACGGACGGACGGACAGGTGAATCACTATATGCCTCCCGATCTATCGATACGGGGGCATAAAAAAGATATGTGATATGTACCTATAAGGCATATTAAAGATCCGTAATATGCATATACCAATACTTTGTATTCCATCGCAGGATACTTTCTTTATGTCTAACTTGCTTTAGTAAAATATTCCTTTTTGTCATTTTTTTCATCTCCTAAAAATCCCCTTTTTATGTCTACACGAGTTACAACCAATACAGTACCCTGGCTATGTTAGTTTTTTGGTCAAAATGCATTTATAATGCTTTAGGTGCTGTTGGGTTCAAGAAAATGAAAGTGGACTGTATTTACCGCAAAAAGTTACGTCATAATGTACTTCCGTTATATATTTGTATAATGTAATCTGGAGAGAAGACTATTAAAGTCGAAAGCTTATTCATTATTACTATGTTTGTTGTTTTGAAGAGACATATCCTACAGTAAACATCCACATACTATACAATGGGTTTTATTCACAATAATTTTATATAATGTTTGCTATTACTCATGAATCATGTCCATAATTGGTATGTATTATTCGCTGTTTCTCATGAATTTTTCAGTTATATACGATTATTCATCTAACCAGTTTGCCTGGACTGTATCCTAACCAGTTCTAACTAATCCTTCCACCATGAACCAGGAACATCTCCACATGTGGAGGAAAATTGACATTGAGGTCCAATTTTCATGGAAGGGTATGACCATTTATCAGAGCCACAATTCCTGAGCTTATTACGAATCATATATCTGTGTAAATATACTCGTTCTTTCGTAAAACATAAATACCCCTCCTCACAGGGCTGGTATTCACAAAGCATCTTAAGGGAAAACTTAAAACTTTTGACTTAAGTTGAAACATTGAGCTGCACAAATTTCCCAAGAATCGAAGAATAATCCATGTTTCATAATTATGTGATTATTGTAACTTTTTATATAATGCTTCTAAACTATATAAAAAATTGATAATCTTGATATTCCTCTTATGCATGATACACTTAAGGAAATTTTCAGATTTTAAGAAAATTCTAAGTTTTCCCTTAAGATGCTTTGTGAATACCATCCCTATGTTTGTGAATTCATAAATCTCCAAAATGAGTAAGATAACGAAATTTGCGAAAGAAAGAGGCAAAATAAAAAGAAGATCACACAAATATAAGGTGATTTACAGCATTTAAAGGCAACATAATTATGATGTAAGACATATTTGAGCTGAGACTTAGATACATGTATGTCAAGAGACTGAGGCCTGGGGCCGGGATTACAACAAATACTTTCACTCAGCACTCAATACTCAAATATTGAAATTCACTCTTTTGAGGTTCATTGTGGCATTTTTTAGAGTAAGACGTTGGAATAATGTTAAATTGGTACTAAATATTGTTTTTGGCTTATTTCCTAGTTTAATTTATTGTATTTGTAAGCTATAATTGCAATTCATCAGTCTGAGTGCTGAGTGTGGCACTCAGATTAAATAATTACATTTACAACTCATAAATAGTACAAAATGGCAAAGAAAATTTATCAAATGTTTTTTTCAAAACTAATTAACTATCTTATACATTTTCCTCATCTAAATTTGCAATCTAGGACAAATACTAGCTATTATAACAATTTCAATATTTGAGTGCTGAGTGTAAGAATTCGTTGTAATCCCAGCCCCAGGATTAGTATAACAGTGTAGCAATACCACGTGACTTTTGGCTACAGTTACAAGAAGAAATTTGTAAACATTGGAAAATAAAATGAAATTTGTAAACATTGGAAAATAAAATAGCCATAAGTATTTTATTTCTTAATCGATTTCTATGAAATATACGCCACACTAAGGGGAAAATTATTTGCTTTCCATGAAATATAAGATCTTTTTCAGCAGCTTTACCGATTTTTCCATTACCCTGTGAAACCTACACGTTCCACGGTTTCACAGGGTAATGGACTAAACGGCACATCCGCTTAAAAAGATTTTATATTTCATGGAAAGCAAATAATGTTCTCCTTAGCGTGGCGTAGATTTCATAAAAATCGATGAAGAAATAAAATATTTATGGCTACATTTGTGTTCCAATGTTTACAAATTTCTACTTGGAACTGTAGTAAAAACCACGTGGTATTGCTACACTGTATAAGTAACTTACAAATCGGTATAGTTTTGCCCTGGTTTTTATCTGCCCACCCAGCATAGTATCTGTAACAACGTAAGACCAACTCCAGGTCCACATTATAGGCAATATTAAATGGTTTTCCATTGTCTAATGTTTCAAGTTCCTGAAAACACAACAACAACCATCTTATGTACAGTGCAACCTCATCACAGCAACAGCCTTTATGATAGGACCGGGACCATTTCAAAATTCTGAACCCGGTTAATAGTTTGTATGAAATCAAATCGAACCGGTTAATCGGTTGCCATATGCAATTAGCTCCCACTCCAATACTATATATAACATATACCTCTTTGTGGACAATTACAAATGGATATTTTCAGATATAGACAAATTCGGATTATTACAGACTCCTATTTTCTATCAACTATCAGACTTTGACACGACTCTCGACCTTCTATTAGCACAATTTAAAAGTTGATATATTGTCTAGATTAAGCGGTAAGTATCATGAAGACGCTCAAGGTGTAATACCAACACAAATCTAAAGGAAAGGTACTGCATGATTTGCTGGCAGACATGTATAATTATATTCAACTTATAATAATGCATAAAGGTCAGGATCAAGTCAAATTCTCCATGCTATACAGAAATGAAATATGGGCCATGAAAACATGCAGAATGTACTCTAAGATACTAGTTCAGGGAGAAATTTGAATACTGTAATGTCATTAATATTTGCGGTGGATTCATTTTTGTTGATTTGCGATACTTTGGATAGAAAATTGTAATCCTCACATATAAATGACCTCAAAAATACATAACGAGATTTTCTTTCAATATTTAAAATCCACCAATTTAAGAAAACACCAAACTACCATTTTACAATAATCTGTGAAATTTAATATCCATGAAAATGGATGACTTTACAGTACCATATGGTATGGAAATCAAGATAAGAAATACCTCATCCTTGAAACTTTATATACTAGAAGGTGTTTGTGTAAGAACAAAATGTTCTCAGTTTGTACTTTACCTATTGGTACAAGTTTTTGCATAGCTAGGTGAATGAACTTAGCACCAAAATCAGATACAATTATTGTATCAATGATAACGTTTTGCACATAAAATCTGTGTAACATATCAATCAGTACTGTTATCAATGGATCATGGTCCATCAATGATCTATCAATTTTGGACAAATCTACCAACCAACATGTGCAAATGGAGGGAGGGGAGAGGGGCATAATAATAAACAATAAGTCACTAAAAATTGCAAGCAATACAGAAGCCCCCTACTGATTTGAAGCCTTGACTTTTGAATTATATTCAATGCATGCTTCTGTTGTATTAAGACAGACTGACAGACAGGAGGGCCTAATAATTTATTACTTACTGCAAGGTACTGTCTGTCACGTTCAATGAGATCGGCCACTCTGTTGAGAAGATATCCACGTTCTCCAGCATCCATTCTTCTCCATGGTGATCCAAGTTTGAACGCGCTCTGTGCAGCTTTAACAGCGAGGTCTACATCAGCCTGAAAACAACATTGACATATTTTTACATATACATACCAGAGTACAGAAAAACTTGGGGCTCATCAACACATGGTCTGATTATTGAGTCAGTCTTACCGGGTAATACAGAACTAAACACTCAATTGAGAAATTCCAATGTTTGTTTGTTTATTTCGCTGGCTTAGAATGAGAAGGTTATTAAGTGTAAGTGATACTTACGACCTTACAAGACTCATGCATATTTAAAATCTGCATCACAAGGCGCTTCTTATGAGCCTATTTTCATGAACATCGGAACTGGTCATGTATACCAAACTGAAGTTGAAAAGACTTTTTTCCATAAGTAAAGAGCAGTTTTCAGACAGTTTTTCTTTGTTTTTTTTTCAAAATAAGCCAGCAAAAATCTTCTGATGTAAAATTAACGCCGTTTCCCCACAATTTTTCAATTATAAATTGCAGCCGATTTACCTAACTTACCCCGTCCACAAGGAATATCTGCATTTTCAAGGAAGGGTGTGACCTGCCAAGACAGAGAATCAAGCCCAAATCACCGGGTTATAAATCCAGTGCACTTACCATTGCACCACAACTTCTCCATTCAAAGCTGGCTCCTTGGAAAAACACACTGACCCTTCAACCTTTGTTAGAGGGTGTTGAATAATAAAATAATTTTGGGTATAATCAACCTATTGGCCAGAATCAGCAGAATTTATTTGGCTATTTAGTTATTTCTATACGCAAATCCTTTCACAAATTAATGTGTTGGGTCCTTATGAGACTTCTGTTTAGATTATCAGCATTTGGCATAAATATTGATTTTAGTCAGCCACAAACAAATTACAGCTGAAACGTGCACCTTTTGCTTTTTTACAGATGAAACTTGAATATTTGGCTTTTTGATAGCTGAAACCTGGACTTACAGTGGTAAAGTTTCCTTTTCTTGTCCAGTTATGTGTGTTGGGCATTGTGCCATGCTATTATGGTCTATGTTATTTCTGTTTTCTGAGCTTGGCGGTGCCTTCCCAGTCCGATTTTTCATTATCTTTTAGCAGAGGGAAATGACCTCATTAATTTGTACTAACTTATGGTGTAGAACATTGACTGATGATAACTAACCACAGAAGGGGTTACTTCAGGTTCATTCACTTAAACACTTTATGTCAGGGGGCAGGCTAAAGGTTAGTTTAGGTTAACCACTAAACATCTAAACTTGTTGACTTTGTGTTTACAAATGTTCGCCAATATTTACTTAAATTTAAATATATCTGTAACGAATCTTTGAGCTGTATAAATAACAAAAATATTTTTCCTAAATTGGGAACATGTTCTTCAAATTAAAAACGAATGTAAAAGTTATTTAAATCATGACATTTTTTAAAAATTTCACTTAATACAAAAAATAAGATTAAGGAAGTTTTGGTGTGAAAACAAACGGAACCAAATTATGGCTGATAAAAAAAACACAGAAAAAGAACTTGGCTCTAGTTTCAGTCAAATGTAGGATATCGTTGAAATATTTGGTAAACCAAGGTCACCTATAATACAAAAGTACACAATAGATTTGCATAAAAACAGACCTTGAAGACATACAATATCTTGTACAAAGTTAAATCAGGGTAAATGTTGTAATTCATCCAATTCCTAAAGGATAAACAACTAACAAAAACAAAATGACATCCAAAATATGTTGAAAAAGCACAAAATATGGAAAAAAGAAAATTTATAAACTTTTAAGGCTAAAATAAATCATAGTGAGCACGTGGCACTATTATCAAGATTAAAGGTGTCATATTTAACTGAATTTAATGAAATTCATTACTCTGACATATTCAATGCAACAACATTTTGTTTGGGAACAAACAGTGTCATAATGCCATTATAATAACTGACACCTGAGTCAGTTTAATCATTATACACTGCCCTCCAAAAGTTCCATCACACTCCTAAAATTTTATGATTTACTTTATTTGACTAACACCTTTGTACAATTTACCAATTTTCTTGCAGTCGCATAATAACATACTTTCTGCCAAATAAAAAAAGATGAAAATTTATCATTTCCAAAGATTTTGAAGGAAAATCATAAGGAAAAATAACATTAACCATAAACCTATGAAAATTCAAAGTTCGGACAGCTAAGTGTTTGAGCAATAAATGATTGTTTGGTCATCAACTGTATGTATATACTGAATCATGCTAGAATCTTTAATCAATTAAAAATGACACATTATCTTGATCATCGTACCAAGTGCTACTCTGAGCCTGCTTTTTTTAATTAATGACATATAGCCCGTTTGCGCTGAAAAACATCGTCTAAAATTTAAATTTCTGAGAATCTATTCATCAGATTTGTGCAAAAATTTACGTACAACCATAATTACATCTTACCTACTCCCATTTTAAATTTCATAATTTTTAATTGCTTATTAAAACTACTTTTTTCTTTATTGTATATTGAAATTACATGTATTTGGACACTTTAACGCAGGGAGGTAATCTGGTATTCCATTGATGTTTTTACGGTATTTTTTTAACCGTTATAATCAGTGATCAACGGGATTGACATTGGTGTGACGAAGGCGAAATTTTTGAGGCCCGTATCAGTCGGATTAGTTAGGTATGTCGCTAGTATACAGATAATGTATAATAATATCATGAAAAAACAGTGAAAACCAAAACCGTGTTCACTAAGCTATGTACATACTCATACATGTATATACAAATGTATATCCTAATGTTAATTTAACAATTAATAAAAGCATTACAATGTTAATGTACACAATGACAGTTGTCTTATGACTGAACCAGGTCTAAAAAGTGAGTTGTATATACATCTACACAAACCTTGTGTAATGGTTTAAAGAATGCATTATATTAAGCGGTCAAAATCGTTTGAAGACGCTGTAAGATCAGTTTTTTATATTTCGAGAAGGAGGCTGCAAGAGGCAAGCCGTTTTTTTGTTGAGGAAAGTGCACCTGCGGACAGAACATGCATTCGGAATCAGTTGAAAAAATATGCAAATACATGTTCTCATTAAGGAAAGTTTTGATTATATCACCCAAAAGAAGTGGGAGAATGCATGCAAACATGTCCAAGACAAAATTGAAAAGACATATTGGAAAAAAGACAATATAAAGGAGGGAATTGAGAAAATAGTAATTCATTTTGATGATTTTATGATAGCGATGTTGAAGCATAGATCTATGAATAATACATAGCATAATATAAAGTCGAACTGTACTGTGCAATACTGTTGTTTGGCTAGGCAATATGAAAATTATTATGAAATATTGAAATAAACTTATGATATGTACGTGTATGTTTTTTCTTCATGTCTCTGTCTATGTTCATACATAAACTATGACACTGAACAATAAACATGTATAAAACAAACATGTATTACCCTATCCTAAATACCTAAAAGACAGCTGTATGGATCGAATCCGCCAGGCCATGACTGATAGACGGCCTATTCAGTAGTAGAAGTATATTTCAATATGTACATATAAAATTATAATTTAAGAATTAGATATTTTCACTATTATAATAATTATATTTATATGTTACTTGTGTAATATTTTACGTATTCAGTAAATTTATTTGAGTATTATTAGCCAGGGGGTTAGTTGCATGTATTTTCATATTTTTAAGCCAATAGACGGGGAAATATGATTCAAACAAACAGTTCTATGTCAGATGCACAGACGGGCCTCGTATATACTATATTAAATAGATTACAAATACGTAAATCTACCGTTAGGCGTGTCACGTGACCATAATATTGGCTGTTGCATGCATCGAGTCTTCTAACATGAAGTTTCATCGTAAACTACAAATATTTTACATAGAACTTATGAACAAAACTTTTTTTACACATGTCCGATGTTGCTTAGATTTAATTGTATATTAGGTAGATACATTTCATTAACTCGTGCAAAATCTCATACTTGTAGGTGCAGTAAATACTGAGAAATCTTCATTTTAGACGATTTTTTCAGCGCAAACGGGCTATACTTTGAAACAACAACAATTTGCTTGTGTACAAACAGCAACATTGTATAGGACCTGATTTAGTACCATACAGTACTATACATATGATACTACAGTGGAACCCCGCTAATCCGGACCCCTCCAATCCGGATTTCCCTCTAATCCGGGCGGATCTGTTGGTCCCGAATATTCTTATTCATGTTTTAATACGTTTTTACCCCTCGGATCCGGAACCCCTCCACTCCGGACACCGGACAAAATTACGATGATTTATCATATATTTGCTCTAAAATTGACCCCTCGGATCCGGACAATCGATTTGAACATTGCCCAGGCCAATGTTTTGACAGGTGTCAATGTGTTGTATATTCGCGTCATCGTATATGCAATTAAAATAGTCCGATCAATTAACGGTTGTAACATCAACAATACGCAGTGTCGGTGTGTACGTTTTATCGACACGGGTGTGAAAATCACAATTTGGGATAATTAAATATTTTAAAAGCGCTAATTGACAGCGTTTAATGGCCTACTCAATTAATTTAAAGACTATTGCTGCGTTGTTTTGTCTATACGGAGGTAAGTTGAATCAAATACAGGTCCCCTTAATTTTGAGAAGGTTGTTATCGACATCAAAGGAAAACAAATTCGGACGTTCTCAGTTTTACGGAATCCTGTTAGTGCCATTTTAAATATTGTGTATCGCCCTCCAAGGGCGAGACACGAGAATTGCGCGAGGCAAGAAACGAGACACGAGAATTAGACGAGATATTTAAAACGAGACACGAGAATTGCGCGAGGGTTGAAACGAGACACGAGAATTAAAAATTGAATTCTCGCGTTTTTAATCTCGCCCTAAGCCGACAACTTTTGCAAGTTAATATCTAATTTCGTGCAATTCTCGCGTATTGTATCTTGCCTCGCAGGTGAATATCGCGCTCGTTTCAAAAATCGCCTCCTTATCTCGTGTCTCGACTTCCAAGGGCGAGACACGATAGTTAAAACGAGACACGAGAATTCAACGCGAGGCACGAGAATCCAACGCGCAACACGACAATGCTATCGTGCAAATATCGCGCAATTCTCTTGCCTCGCGTTTCTATTTGGTCCGCAAGACACGAGAATTAAAGCGAGACACGAGAAATGAAGGCGAGGCACGACAATGCTATCGGGCAATTCTCGCGTCTCGCGGCAATACACGACAATGCTGTCGCCCAATTCTCGCGTCTCGACCGGTGTGGCAGTTAAAATTTCTTACTGACACCGCCTAGAATTGGGCAACAGCATTGTCGTGTCTCGCGGCGAGACGTGAGAATCGAGCGACAGCATTGTCGTGTATCGCCGCGAGACACGAGAATTGGGCGACAGCATTGTCGTGTATCGCCGCGAGACGCGAGAATTGCGCGATAGCATTCTCGTGCCTCGCCTTCAATTCTCGTGTCTCGCTTTAATTCTTGTGTCTCGCTGACCAAATAGAAACGCGAGGCAAGAGAATTGCGCAATATTTGCACAATAGCATTGTCGTGTCTCGCGTTGGATTCTCGTGCCTCGCGTTGAATTCTCGTGTCTCGTTTTAACTATTGTGTCTCGCCCTTGGAAGTCGAGACACGAGATTAAGACGCGATATTTGAAACGAGCGCTATATTCAACTGCGAGGCAAGATACGATACGCGAGAATTACACAATATTAGATATTAACTTGTAAAAGTTGTTGGTCTAGGGCGAGATTAAAAACGCGAGAATTCAATTTTTAATTCTCGTGTCTCGTTTCAGGCCTCGCGCAATTCTCATGTCTCATTTTAAATATCGCGTCTAATTCTCGTGTCTCGTTTCTTATCTTGGTCTCGCCCTTGGAGGGCGATACACGATATTTAAAATGGCACTAACAGGATTCCGTACAGTTTGGATAAATCTACGAGTAAATGCAATAAAAATCTATCAAAATGCATTGACGGATAGTCATTCTTTTACAGAATTTCATATGATAATCATGTCTGAGCCTCTGTCAAAACGTCGTAAGGTTGAAATTGACCTTGAAGCTAAAGTAAAATTGATCAGAGAATATTTTTCTGTACCAAAACCAACAATGAAGGTGTGTAATCAATTGTTGCTGTTTTTCATCTCTCTTTTTTTTGGTTTTCATATTCATAGCTTTATTTAAGTGATGGACTTGTGAAGTGTTTTTTGTCTATTCAGATAGATTCTGTTCACATTGTGTAATCCGTTTTATTTATAAACACATTAACGACATGGTTAAGATATCAACAAGTCACCCAGAAAAGCTGAGTTCAATCCTGGCCTAAGATTAATATACAAGTATCTAAAAATAGAAACCCCTCTAATCCAGACACCTCTCTAATCCGGACTTTTTGTCTGGTCCGGACGAGTCAGGATTAGAGGGGTTCCACTGTAGTATTAAGTTGACTGATTATAGGTTGAGGAAATTATTTAATTGATGTCTAATTACTACGTCCATGACAGTTATATACATGAAGTGTCTTTGTAAGTATGCGATTAGATCTTAATAACAAAAGACAAGTACAACAAGTACACTTACACATTGATTAGAGGACCAGATACGTTTAAGTCACCATGATTATATACAAATTAACTGGTGAACTGCCAAATCAGAATGTTTTTTTTTGAGTTTGGTAAATTTCATTTTAATTGCTCATAAAACAAATTACATACAAGCTCTAAGGCTTTCTTCAAAGACAACCTTAACAATTGGTAATTAAACTATTTTGACATATTTTTAAGAGGTTAAGGGCTAAATAGTCTTAATTTACAGTTTGCTAGTTTGATAGATTTCCCCCAAAGGGCCCTAGGTCGCTCACCAGTCAAAGTAGAGCATGCACACCCCTATATTGACCTTAGTAATCATTTATATTTACTGAGTAAGATTCAAGAAAATCAACCACTATTTAGGAAATAGATCGCTGTTTTGCGTGATATACCGGTGAATAGATCACGGTTTAGAGTTCATATGCGTAGGAATTAATCACGAAGGCCGTAGGCCTGAGTGATTAATAACTATGCATATGAACGACAAACCGTGATCTATTCACCGGTATATCACGCAAAACAGCGATCTATTTGCATTCTAACACGTGTAATTTGCACAAATTTAAACAGACTATTTTGTTTGCGAAGTTGGTGGGTTATCTACCATGTTGCTATAGACAACTTCCGCTGTTCAAAGAATCGTAACGTACGCCCCTGGATTTTTAAGCTTTACTATTATCTTTATTTGTCACCAAACTGATGCTTATCTAACGGCAAATTCCAATTACGTATTTCACGTTTACGCATATGAATTGATACATGCAATAACATGTTGCTAGAATATAAATATAATCGAATAAATAAACAGAAATGCTACGAAAAGAAAATTATGCAAAATGTCGCGCTCTACGGCGACGTCACATTTCATGACATCATGAAATAAACAAAGACGTAAATTTCATAGATAAAAATCGCAAATTATACGCGGGAGATAAATTAAACAGCCGAAATTCTACCGTGATATACCGTTTATTAGATAACGATACAGCTCTATACGTTTACATGGAGCAACATACAGACAGTGTTAGAATGAAAGTTTTTTCATGACTTGACTATGTGATCTAGTTTTTGACTCAAGATGACCTAATATCAAACTCAATGAGGCTAGATTTTGTAAAGATGATCATTGTGGCCAAGTTTCATAAAGATATGTTCAAAATTGTGACCTCTAGTGACTACATAAGGTTTGTCTATGATTTGACATTGTGACCTAGTTTTTAACCTCGAATGTCCTAATATCAAACTTGACCTAGCTTTTGCTATGATGGTCATTGAGACCGACATTCTTAAAGATTAGGTCAAAATTGTGACCTTTAGTGACTACACAAGGTTTTTCTATGATTTGACCTGGTGACCTAGTTTTTGACCTCTGATGACCCAATATCAAACTTGACCTAGATTTTGTTACGAGGATCATTGTGATAAGGCCAAAACTGTGACCTCTAGTGTCTACACAAGTTAATTGTGGACGGACGACGGACGAAGAGTGATTACAAAAGCTCACTCAGTCACTTTGTGACAGGTGAGCTAAAATGTAGTGAAGTAAACAACTACACAATTTTTTAGTGGGTTTAATTTTCACTAAATAGTCTATTATCTGTAAGTTGATAAATTCATAAAATATTGCTGTCAATTAAACAACTACCAAAAAAGCAAAAGGAAAGAGTTTTTAAGTTTAAAATTCGCAAACATTTAACCTCAAAGACTTTATGAAAACTTCCGAATAACAAATTTGCAAAATGAATTTGCTTTGTGAAAATTTTATTTTAGGCCGAACTTAAAATATTCTTTGTTTCCCCATCCCGACCCTAGCAGATTTAGAATGAGTAGGTAGGTAGGGTAAATATTTTTTTTAATTGTTTCAGTATGATCGTTATTGGTTAAAGCATAAAAATAATGAAATTTAGAATTAACTCAAAGGTGAAAATCAACAATCCTAAATTTAATCGTAAGACAGAAGCCAGTAAACAAAACAAAAAAATTTTCACTTCCAATTTTTAATAAAAAAATATTATTTTAATTTGGGCAATAAAATATTTTGGGTAGGGCCCTTTTTAATCGGGTAGGTAGGAGATGGGGAAACAAACAATATTTTATTTTAGGCCTTACTGTATATTCCAATTGTGAGAATCAGCTAAGGTGTCAAGCTTACCTTATCGCCCTCGGCAACCTGACAGGTAACTTCCCCTGTACATGGGTTGATGGTAGGAAATGTTCTCCCGCTAACAGCATCTCTCCATTCATTGTTGATAAACACCTGAAAAATCAAATCATAATAATATTTAGTATATGATACATATATAGTGCAGATCCCTTACAGATTAGTCATCAGAGCCCTTCTAGGGACACCTCATATTTTTTTAGAGAGCTTGTAGATGCTTAATAGAGGGTAAGTTAGGGACAACGCAAAATGAACTAATTTTGTCACCACCTTCGATTAGGGGGTATATTGCTTGGCACACTGTCCATCGGTCTGTGTGTCAGCTAGCCTGTCAGTCAGTACATCAAACGTTTTTTGTTCAATAACTCAAGAACGCTAGTTTGGTTGATCTTCAAGCTTTACATGGAGGTTGGTCAGCAACAGTTTTGATTTTGAAGCCGTAGGTCGAAGGTTAAGAATGCCATGACCTTTATCGAGAATAAAATTACCAAAATATCTCTAATTAATAATTCAAAAATGGTTGGGTCCAGGATCTTCAAACTTTATAGAGAGGTTGTTGACCCCTATTAATTTTGAGGTCATTTTTTAAGGTCAACATTTCTGTGACCATATAAATTAATTACAACAGTCGGCCTTTGTTATCTTAAACTCCCTTGTATCTGATTTTCCGTTATGTCGAAATTTTTTACAGTAAACTCCCTCCACAAAAAGATTTAAATTGAAATGCAAAATTCTCAAGTTTCCAGGTAAAATGTTCACAAATTCTGATTATATTCTAGACATTACAACTGTATTAGAGAATGTTTATATTATCTTACAGTTTGTATAAACACACATAATTACAAAGAGGATATATTTTGTATATTTCAGTGTATGATGGAAAGTTATTTCACAGAGTTATTTGAACACAGCCATTATTTTAAAATTTCAAAACTGAAAATTCATGTCAGATGATCTGGTATAGAGTATACTTGTGAAGTTTCATTGTGTAGACATTGTATTTCTTAAATTTTTTATATAAATTAAGCATTATGTCGATTTTGGGGATGATTCAGAATACATTCTATCATTCCAAAATGAACTTGTTTTCTTGTGAAAAAACGCTTAATAGCAATTTAATTGGAGGGGGAGAAGGGTGCCAAGTTCACCGAGGCATTTCATTTTGAATATTGACAGCTGATTGGCAAATGATATGGCCAGGGCCTTTCTATAATAATGTTAAGAAAACTATTTTCAAAAACAACTGATTAAACTATGATTTCTATCGACAATCGGTTAACATTGAAAACCCTGACACATCTTTCAATTGCTAACAAATACATCCTTGAAACTCTCCACTTCAACTTATGCCTGTGTAATTATATTAATAGGCGTCCATGGGACACTCATGATATCATGTATAATCTTGTATTCATTTTTAACTATCAAAATAGAATTAAATGAGGTGTGACATTACAGACAAGTTTTAGATTTCAACCAGAAGATAATTTGCTGACAAATCTAACATTAATACTGTAAGTTGAGCATCAAACCTAGGGGTGGTAAAATATTGTACATCATTATCAATATCAAACTGGTTGGATTTGTATAATAAAAAATATTTGCAAGATTGTATGAGTAAGATGTTAAACATGGTATTGGTATATCTCCATCACAGGCCTGGGTTGCACTCAAATTTAAGGACCTTTCATTCAAGGTAGAATTTGTATTTTCAAGGCATTTTACGGACATGTACCCACATTTATTTATGTTATAATAAGATACATTTGTAACCAGCCACATCAATTTGATAATGGGCAAACATTTTCATCAATTTCGTCTCCTTCATCAACCTCTTCTTCTTCTTCCACGAATTTGCTAAGCTGGGCTCTTGATAGGCATAATTATTATTCGATCTAGTTCCAATTTACGATTTATATGTATATAAAAATTTGACGTGGTTTTTACAGCAGATTGCCGAAACCAATTTTTTAAGCATTTAAGTGATTAAGATTGATGAAAACGTTCTCTCAGCTATCAATCGTGTGTCAATCTGTGTGTTTAAGGTCTTTGGTCTGTGATAAAATTAAGGCAAACTATCAGGGGCGTAGCCAGGCTTGACATGATGTTAAACATACTATCCTAGAAGTTGGTGGTTATGGTTGGGGGTCCTCATGATTGTGGAAATTTTGGACGTTAATGCCATTTAGGTCATATTATCAATATTACGCACGTGCTTTAGTGCATAATGCTGGCTATATGCCCCTGGCTATATAATTATGTTATTTTTCTGACATGTATATAACTCAAATAAATACAAATGAATATTATAATTAAGGCAGAAATGTCCCATGCATGTTTATTAAACAACAAACAATTATAACAGATAGGCCTATACATTACAAGACAGACAGACAGACTAGATCTCTAGGTTTCCGTCAACAAGTACATTTATGCAAAAATGTATGTATACCAGTAGATCTAGTTTCAAATGAGGCCATGGAACGCTCTATATTATCTGAACACACGACAGTATTATGCACTGTTTATTCAAATTACATTTGTACCTGCTTAAATAGCGTATTTTAATAGCCTTCCTGTAAAGAATTGCGCCTACATGCTCTAAAAGTAACATTACATTTTATGAGTTTACATTGTACAGTAGATGAGCTAAGATAGTCTACTATAAATTTTATAAAAACAATTTTTTTTGTTTACTCTTTATTAATGATACAGTTATATTAGTCAACACTATTGACCTGTTGCTAATTAATCTCCGTGTGTTTTCGTTTTTGTACAGTAAGAATGTTTTGATGAGTTAAAATAACAACTCTGATTGGACAACGGATAAACATGGATATTCATGGGTGACAAGTTAATAGTGACAGGTAATAACTCCAACGCGATAAATTGCAGTACAAAAACAAACACAATATTGCCTATATTTTTGTTATGGATTAAAATCAAGGACCGTAACACTTACCAATTAAAGCATTCAATCATTTGGCACAACATATAAAGTTTTCATGCTCCTAAATATTCAGAAACGACAAATATAGCGGAATTTGTGTTTGTTTTTGTATTGCAATTTATCGCGTTGGAGTTATACCTGTGATTAAATTACAGGAGGGGTTCGACTCATAAACCTACAATGATTAAAAACTGCTTTTAAAAACACTTTTTTTACTTCTTCCGTGTATATCTTATACACACAGTCTAGGATAAAAAAAATAGTAACAGTTCTGTAGGTTTACGTGTCAAACCCTTTGAAATAAACTAGTTGTTAGGTTTACGTGTCAAACCCTTTGAAATAAACTAGTTGTTAACTGGTTAACCCCTGTTCTGAAAATGTTTAAATTAAAAAGATCCAAAGATGAATAGAATAGAAACTGTTTTATTTTCCAATCATGGGCCATGTAACATGACAATATAAATCACAAATCAAACATAATATTAATTTATTAAACATAAGGCATAAGATGAGAAAGATCTAATAATACATTCATAAAATTTGCAACACATTTATCCTATAAACACTGTGCGGTCAATGTCCTGATTATATGCTTAGATAATGAATTTAGATCAATACAGTACATTACATGTATGCAGGAACGCTCTGAAAATGTATAGAAGAAGTGCATAAACATCTTACCTTATTGTAATGAATGTCCGGTTGCGGATTGGGCTTAATCGCAGCAACCGACAGACAGGCTTTCTGCGTCCTTACAACCCCGAAAACAGAACTGACACTTCGTAATTTTAACAGAGCCGACATTTTCATGCGTGACATTCAACCACTGACTACCAACTACACGGACTAGATCTAGTTCAAAGTTCGCATTTCTAAATCAAAGCGCTGACAGTATTAACTTGAGTTACTCCCCTTAGTATTCATAGTATTCATTTCAAGAAATCAAGCACGTTACATAACTGCATCTTCACAAGTTCCAGGTGAGTAGCCAGCGATACGGAGTGCGTACTTGCGTAACATTTAGGTGGAACCAGTGGATTAAAAATGTCGGAGTCTATATACAAATTTGGTATCATTGTAAAATTGAAGTTATTTCCAATTTAAAACTGAACGTTAATCTTCCGTTTTTAGATACAATTTTCATCAATGCCATAGCGTCTTCCATAGCATTGTGAGCACCAAACGCGCATGTAAATAAGTGTTGGTATAGTGCCGTTAGACTGTGACGTAACGTCAAAAGTTGCGATCCATGCTAAAATTAGTTGGTGTGATAATTAAACATATCCAACTATTTGTCCCATTTGTATTGAATGTGTTTTCAAGTCGACCACAGTTACCTTCCCTTGACTGGTGTTATACCGGTTTTAATCTGATCGAACTTATCTCGATTGCGTAATCGCGCTTTGCTAACTCAGCGGGTTGTCGGAGTGTATAAATTAATGTATATCGTTTGCTGGAGGTGTTTTGTGCGTTCAGTTACACTTTGGTATTTTTGACATTTTGTATATGATGCATACTAGGATCTTTTTTATGGGCATATCTGTCATTATGAAATTTTGTTCATAAGGTAGGTATCATCAGGAACATTTAAATGCTTCCATGGTATCATTCAGAATTCGTTGATCATGTGTGAGGAATCTAACAATTATGCATTTGTTATACTAGTAACCGCAATACATGTCACGATATGTATACTTATTATCATGCATATTCGATGGATGATAAAAAAATAAACGGTTACTAGTAACTGTACAGTGCTTGAGTATGTGTGCAATATCACAAAGTACAGTTTAAATGAAATTTAGCAACCACTGCTGATTTTTCAAGTATGTTGTACGGTTGATTGTTCAGTTGCATCTTCGAGCCATAGACCATACAATTATGGAACTGGTTTTTTAATATCTTGAAAAATAAAAAAGTTATGACAATTTTAAGTTCGTGAAATAGAGCGGTTTTTTTCTTGAATTAAATAGGAGAATATTCGCGGGCTTGCGGACCCGACAAAACTCAATTTTTCCCTCTAATTGTCACAAATATTTTATTTTTTCAAGATATCGGGATGAAACATTTGTTCAACTTATTTATGTTGGACAAGTGCTTTCAAAGTTATGAAGAGTTGAAATGTTAAACAAATACTTAATCACTTTTCATTGTTTTAATCAAATCATAACATCAATCATATAACCAACAAAGTCATATATTCATTTTCAAGTTATCACAAAATGTAGTTTGGCTATTTTGACCTGAACCTGACCTTTATGCAAGACTATATAACAAGGTTCTTGCTTTGAATACATGAATATCAATTTCCGCAAGCAAGTCGTGCGATATCGGTATTTCAAATTTGTGTTTCTATTACATCTCGAGCTACTTCGTTATACTCCCCGATTATGAAATATATTGTGATAATATATTGACTGTTAAATTATGCTAGTCAATTCATCATCCTGATTTTTTAAAATAATGAGTAAAATACTTAAAATGGATTTAATCACATCGGCAATTTATATCTGAATATGAATTTGTGCTTTTATCAGACTTGTTATAATATATAGACTGTAGACTGTGGCTTGATTTATGATGCGTTATATGCCCGTGGAATTTCCGGTGACACCCGCAATAAAAGTTACAGGGATTTGTTTACGAATACATGTATTGTATTATTATAGCAAAAAGGCTGTATCTACAAATGAAAAAAAGAAGGCAGATAGAAACTGTATATAAACGCATCTTGAATGATACTTACTGTTTTATTTTTACATTGTGGTTATAGGTATCAGCGATGCGACCATACATGTATGATAAAAAAATATTTATGATACTTATTATACGAATATGAAAATTTACTTTGCATGAAGCATAAAACAATGCTTATAACAAATAACAATGATGGAAAACATAAATTTTCAGGAGAAAAAAACCTAATATATATGATTAATTAATATATAGAATGTTCGAATCCCAACTGGCTTCGTAATCTGTCTGGTCAGAGCAGACGCGCTTTATTCCTCTAGCCGGGCTATTATATAGTTAAGTGATTATCATTAAAAGATACGCATATTATTAGCTTCAACTTCAACTTCAACTTCAATTATTAGCAATATATAAGCAAGTACATGCATACTGTAAATGAACCATAAAGCTATAATGCACATGTATTTAATCTGCCTTAGTGTAAAACATACATTTCAACATCTGAATTCTTGCCTCTAAAAGTACCGCATAGCGGGTTATTTCTGCGGGTAGAAAATTTTGCGATTTAGGCCTAAAATGGGTAGGTTTTATTTCTGCGGTTTTTATTTCTGCGACCTACCAGAAAATCGGGAATTAATTTCTGCGGATTTCAGAAACCGGGTAATGCTATATCGTTAATACAATTGTACACAAACTACAGTGTTGCAAATTGAACCAGTTGTCAAACTTACATCAACGTGTATTGAGGGTCAATACCGATATAACACATACCATTCATTAATTGTTCAACAAACAAGCAAACAAAGACAGTCGATCACTATACGTGTGAAAAATATGACAGTAACAAAACACTAGAAAGATATAGATTAAATGTATATTACCAGTATATTGAAGCAAAATATGGAAGTTTAATTTTGCGAACCAAATATTTACGGATGTTTAATTTTGCGGAATTTAATTTTACGGGACAGCCTCAAACCGCAAAAAACGCAGAAATAAAAACCCGCAGAAATTACCCGCTATACGGTATACGGTTTTTTCTCACCTTTTTGACGTTTAATTTTCATTTTACAATTCGTATATATTCAATTAGGTGGTACAACGTGTCAATTAACCAGTTTATTTAACAAGTGTCATAGGAATGACATGATTCTTCATTTTTATGTCTCACCTGTTCGATTATTATAATTTTAAATTATGCGTGAGCTTATGACATTTCACTTTAATTATTTTAATGCATGTATTACTTTCCAAATCGGCAATAAAGTCAAAGTTTCAAATCTCTTAAATCATAATAAAGTATGTATACAGGAAATATAGCGGTTATAGAAATATAGCGGTTATAACCCGTCACGCGAATGTACCACTTTTATTACCCCACATGCTGTGACAATCGCAGCGTGCGCGTCATAAAACAATTAACAATGTGCAAATTAAATATGTGTATTATTTTTTTACTAAAAAAAATGATACCTGTTTTAAAAAACCGTAAAAAGGGGGCAGATATAATTATCACATTTCTTATATCAAAACACCAATCTGACGGTAAGAAATTAAACTATTAATCAAGTTTGCACAAAATATATTCCCCGAGAAACAAAAGAACTACGGACAAGAAAGTAACCAAGTTTGATATCAAATCCGTTCATTTCCTTCTTTGTTCAATGTGAGTGATAGTCATGTTAAAAACCTTTAAAAAGGGGGTTGATCCCATAAAGATACAACTATGAAATTTAGTGCATTATATTGTAGACATATCAAACTACAAAATATGTTTGCACATAAGAAATATCTCAAATAGTTATTATCATATGGACAATTTTACATGGAGTCCCATGCCTTCCAATGGTAAAAAAATTGTCACATGTGCGAATACAAATGGGACAAATAGTTGGATATGAATGTGCAGTATTTAATTACTATTCATACTATTTTCTTCACAAAGGTATCAAAATACACAGAAATAATAAGGCTTTAATAAGTTATTAAAAGTGTAATAGTTATAATAACATTAATATGTAAAAACACACTTATTGCGTGTAAAAAATGCCGAAAAAGCGTACGTCGTCATAATTTATGTAACATTTATTTTAAAGTCGCAGTACCTTATATTAAATTATTCTACTGAGTGGACCTGAAAATTCGGCAAATTTAGCATGCGTTGTCTTGGAACGTGAATACTTTAGGGGTTCAATTTTGACGGTTGTGCACAGGTTAATAAACGAGATGGGTGTGTTTTCCGGAGCTAGTGTGTTATATTTGAATATGTTTTATCAATTTCGCTTACACCCAAACGATTTAAAAACGCGCCACTAATGAAAGATAAATTTTATGGATGAAAAAGTAAATCTATGGTTATTTAACTTTGGGTAAATAAACATCAGTCTATACGCAACGAGCTTTGTCAAGTTCATGTATTTATCGCGAGTTTGAGATAAATTATGATATGGTTACCAGAGGGACCCATGAAAATGAAAGTCGCAACTTCACAAGTGAGTATATAAACCTGCTACATTGATGCATGCACGTGACCGCTCCTCCTCCAGAATAAATATACATTACATAATAGTAGGTCTACATAATAGGATAGAAATTATGTTCTGTGTGATGTTTCCCACTCTTCAGGCAGCACTTAACTGAAATTATAATTATTTGTGGCTGTGGCTGCCTGACTAACACAAGACGTCAGATTCTAAATGTGCTTAGTGTGTGAACTTGAGATGGTTTCAAGTCAAATTTAGCATAGCAGTTTTGGTGATTGTCGTCAATCGGTTAGGATATTTCCCGCGTTGCGTCTACGACAAACCAATGTCACGAAGACAGTTGAAGACAATACATTTGCGAATAAGGCTCGAAACGGACGACAATCGTTCTAAATTGTACTTAAACATTTTCCTTTTTATTGATAATTATGAAAGGAATAATACAATAATGTACTTTGGACCAGTCCACTGTCGCCCGGCATTCGTCTGATACTATGTGCAGTCATGCGGAACCATTTCGAGTGACGCAGCCTGTGTAATGTTGCCTCCTGACTTGGGGTCATAACCTTCGGCTGGTCTGATCGTGGTCAATGTTTGACTTTGCCATTCGCCAAGAATCGATGTTCTAAGCACACACGCGATGTATGGTCGCAGCTGGACGGCCATGCTACGACACCATGACCCATTTTAGCTTGTAGCAAACCCTAAAGCATCAGAACATATATTTCGAGCTAACCGCCGCAGAAAAAGACCATAAGAAAATATTTTCATGTTGTTTTTTCAATGTGTAAATCTACAGTGTACAATTGAAAGTCCGTTATGTTGACAGATTCGAGCTGCACGTGCAAAACATGCACAAACAGAGAAGTGTATCTGGCAGGGAATTCCGAATGTAAAATTTACATTTTCTTTGCCTTAGCTAAAATATTACGAACTGGAGAGAAACTGCCCACTCTTAATTGCAACCTAAAATGAATTTTGACAAAATTCAGTTATTTTTTATACTGGTGCGTTTTGAACCTGTTGAGTGTATTTTCCTGTGTAAAATAAGCGTCTTGTCTTTGAAATGCCTGCAATGATGACATTCTATTTTTATATTTATTTTTTCTATATCTAGACGGATGTGAAGTTTTGTACCACAGTCAATTTCTGCATTTACGGTGGTTATTTTTTACAATTCGAACTACATGATGTGAAAAAAATTGATGCTAAAGGTACTGCAAGTTTGAAACGATTTGATGCTGTCAGGGGTTATGCACCAGTCAATTGAAACCACGTCCCGTCAACCGCGGAAGGACAGGGGATTGGGGGGAAACTGTCCTGTGTTTTTACCTTTCCGATGTCCCACACTGTCGTGTTATTATGGGCCAACGTAGCAGGGAAATATATTCGTAACTGGACCCGTGATGATTCCGAGTTTTTGCAGTACTGAATGTCACTGGCCATGCTGTGAGAAATCCGTAGTTTGACAAACTGTAATTCATCCGCGATGATTCCATACATCCAAAGATCAAGTATCAATGTAGGATTTCACTGGTTTAAGATTAAATATAGATGTGGCCAAATATCTCTGGAGGAATGTGTGTCACTTAATGACGAAACACAGGGAATGTGTGTTGTATATTTAGCTCTTTGATATGACCACCATGGTATTTAAGTCCAAACTTTTCATAAGGATAGCATGATGACTCCCATCCATAACCACCAACTTCAAGGCATGTGTGCGTAACATCAATTCAAGCCTGGCTACGCCCCTGACAAAGTTAGGCGACTTTTTAATTGTGTGATTTGATTCTTAGAACTGCTCGTGGACACTGTACTCATCTACAAAAATGCACGAGAACATTATAGTTAAGGCCGAACGTGTAGAAATATAATGCTTGGTTTTATAAGTATTTGGTACCGTTACAAATGTGAAGTAAATTGAAATTTTAATGACCACTCTTGTATGTATTAACGTCATAAATACGTTGCCATGGCGTCGTGAACATGACCACTCTGTGTTCTTTTTACGTCATTTTACGCGCCCATAAATTGTTATATATATGAGCCAGTCTCCAGGAAAACCTGCTATAATGACATTATGTAATTACTATCTGTAACAAGATTTTAATAAAGAGCTCTAAAATAAGGAAAAATACATATCTATTGATTCTATTTTAAGTAATTGACCCATATAGTACAATACCCTAGCTTTAAATTTTCCTATGAATTATGTCGAAAACACATACTTCGTTGCTATGGTGACCAATTTCAGAAAAGTACTCCGATCGAGAAAAACGAGGATTTAGTTGTTTAAAACAGAAGTAGCCTTTCTCTGAATGCAAACAATTTCGATTTTGATATATATTTTGAAAAGTGAAACATAATTATAGAATTTGGTTCTATTTTGAACAGTTTATGTCAAGAATTGATCAAATGGTGTAATAATGAAATACTTATTTCAGTTACGTCGAATAACGTTTGAATGACGTTTGCGACGTCACACAAAAAGCTCCGAATAGGGACTCTACAAAAACAGCTGTAACTTCCTTAAAACTCAAGATATTATCTTAATTTCTTTTGCAATTTGCTTATTTAACATTAGCCTGTAATACTATGGAAAATCTTAAAGTCAATATTTTTGTCAATATAGCAGGTTTTCCTGGAGACTGGCTCATATATATATTCTGTAGTGGTCTTATCATACTAGTATTACGTTTTTCTAAACACTGCCGCAACATTTGAATAAATCAGAGCGAACTATGCTTCTAAGATCGTGGTTGCGATTATGGAGAAACCATTCACGAAACCAATCACATTTTTCATTATTTCGTTTTAATAGCTTATTCAAAATGGTACACTTCAGTGGACACTGTGACTGAAAGTCTTAAATAGATTTGAGCCAGTCTCCAGGAAAACCTGCTATTTTGACAAAAAAATTGATTTTGAGATTTTTTATTATTTGAAAGAGTAATCTTATCGAAGCAAAATGCAAAATAAATTTTGTTAGTATCTTGATTTTTAAGGGAGTTACAGCTGTTTTGTAGAGGCCCCATTCCGAGCCTTTTTGTGTGACGTCGCGAAAGTCATTTAAACGTTATTCGACGTCGTTGTAATAAGTGTTTTATAAATTCAGCATTCGATCAATGCGTGACATAAACTGTTAAAAATGGTACATGTATCACGTTTAAGAATGATGTTTTAAGTTTTAAAATTTATATCCTAATTGTAAATGTTCATACTTAGAGAAAGGCTACTGCTGTTTAAAACAACTAACTCCTCGTTTTTCTCAATAAGAGTACTTTTCTTAAATTGGTCACCATAGCAACGAAGTAAGTGATTTCGACAAAATTCATAAGAAATTTTAAAGCTAAGATATAGTTATATATGGATGAATTACTTAAAATTGAATCTATAGATAGGTCAGTTTTTCTTAATTTAAAGTTTTTTAAAACCTTGTTTAATGCAGTAAATACATCATGTAATTATCGCAGGTTTTCCTGGAGACTGGCTCATTTATATTCGGTAAATAACTTTGCCGACGATAATTCCAACTGTTGTGCATTAATATCAGAAAAGATTGAAAAGATTTTAGCGAGTCAAACAAAATTGAGAATTAAAGTTGTGTTTAGTCCCTCCATATACGGAATACTAGTACATGGTGGAACGAAAGTCAACTTTAATGTACAGAATGATAATAGAAAATCGGACAGGCTTTGCAGCATTCGAGTGGAACAGCCGTGCACAGAAAACATCACATACCACAATTACACGACACAATGGCTACTTCACAACTGAACGAGAAAATAAACCTAACCGCTGAAAGTTCAAGTTTCTACTGACAAAAAGTCGAAAGTCGAAGTCCAGACTGTCAAAAAGCCAAAATAACTAGTTTCAGCTATATAAAGCTGAATGACTTAGTTTCAGTTGTAAAAAAGGGCTGAAATACCTAGTTTTAGCTATCAAAAAACCCTAAGAAGTTTTAGAATAACAGTAAAACTGGTGTAGAATGTTGGTAGTCGCCTCATGAAGGTTATGGCCATTGAAATATTATATTCGAATAATCGACACTGTTTTGAATTTGTATTGACAGTGATATAACGATCCTTTAACAAACCAATTTCATGTAGATTCCAATTGAAAGCAAATATCCACTTTGTCACGTGTACTGGGGTGTGTTTAAATACGTGTTATCATGTCACCGGTCGTCTAAAATCGCAGACTTATATTTTACAGTATAGTTCGACCCAAACCCAAGATACCTTGCATTGAAGTATAAAGTTATTTTCTTCGCCGATTTCAGTAGACAAGACCTTGGAATGGAATTTCTGATGGGTGACAATCTGTCACCCGTTAGCATTTTGAGAAAATTGGGGTAAAACGTTACAAAATATAAACGAAACTGCGAATTTTCGGAATCGGCGAACTACAATGTCATTTATAACCATATTCTATAAAATCACACTTATAATCCTATGTAGTTATTAGGTTGCTGTTGAAGACTGCAACATTTGAGTTTCGTTTATATTTTGTAACGCCCTACTCAAATTTCCTCAAAATGATCAAATTATATAACAGGCTCTATCCTATATATGGCACTGTGCATGGTGATGCGGTTAGTACAAATTATACTATTTTTCCGGTGGACCTAACTAACGGCAACACCAACGATCAGATGACCTAGTGGTAGGCCCACGTATACAACCGGTGCGCTTTTCAAATGGGTACGTCTGGGGTCGAGCTGTGTCATGCCATAGGCGAAATAAAAATGATACATTACTGACAGAACTAAATCATGAAACAGTACTGTACCCACCAAAAAGTACAGTTATTGGGGGATAAAATTGTAACCACATAATTGTATGTATGTATTTATTATTGTAAAATTGCTGGCAAATGTATATTATGTTTAGTTAATGTGTTTTGTATGTGACTTTAGTGTTTACTTTTATTGATACGTGCACACATATAATACTATTATCCTTGTACGGTCGTATAGTCCAGTCAGGGTAAGAATACAGTGACACAGCGGTCGGGCTTACTACAATGGTGTAAACCCAATTATAAAGGCTTAAACAGACAGCTATGATTTCAATGCTAAACTAACAAACTTTAATCGCACTACCTATTCATACAATGGTTTTAATCTTCTGTGTACACATAAACGGCTACGTCACTGTCACCAGATCCTAACTGGATTTT
The DNA here is from genome assembly GCA_947247005.1 of Spisula solida. Taxonomy (NCBI): domain Eukaryota; kingdom Metazoa; phylum Mollusca; class Bivalvia; order Venerida; family Mactridae; genus Spisula; species Spisula solida. Next base: position 39,704,768 of record OX365951.1, read on the forward strand.
ATGTTCTCGATTCACATCTACTTATACACGAGGAAAATAAAATAATCTCCCCTAAAAAGATACATGTATAGTCCAGTTAGGATATTGTGACAGTGACATTGCAGTTTATGTGTACGCAAAAAATCACAACTATTGTCTAAACAGGTAGAGCAAAGTTTAATATGTTAGTTTAGCATTGAAATTATAGTTGTTTGTACAAGCCTTTATAACTGGTTTTACACCGTTAAAGTAGACTCAACCGCTGCGTCACTGGATTTTTATCCTGACTGGACTATACCAGTAATTTCCTTGCTATATACACTCGACATAAAGGCACAGGGTGGCTTCCCTGAGGCGTTTGATACCATCGGGCATGAGAAGTCTGACGTATTTATTCTGAGTTGTAAGTTACCGTTTTTGGGAAGAGTACGCATTTTACAATAACAACATACCTTTCAATCGTAGACTGCATCGATCCAACTTATGCATACGGTATTCCTGAAAATTCTTTAATATATGGCCAGTTTTGTTTGGTAATTGTTTGGTAATCCCAGTTTAATATGAACCATTTGGGGCTATCTCAACAGCACGACGTAATTTGCATATTTATTTCAACATAAATCACAATTACATCAAACGATATTCACTCACACATTTTATTTATACATTTACATTGTCACTCCGTTAAAACTCGGTTACAATTCAATGTGTGTCTCAACGATGGATACAACAGCAGTTGGGTTAGCTAATATAGTGCAGTCTTGATGACATTTCTTCTGTTGCAGCGTCCTATAGAGCTGTCGTGGAGAGACAATGTCCTTGTTGTAGCGTCCTATAGAGCTGTCGTGGAGAGACAATGTCCTTGTTGTAGCGTCCTATAGAGCTGTTGTGGAGAGACACTGTCCCTGTTGCAGCGTCCTATAGAGCTGTCGTGAAGAGGCAATGTCCTTGTTGTAGCGTCTTATAAAGCTGTCTTGGAGAGACAATGTCCTTGTTGTAGCGTCCTATAGAGCTGTCTTGGAGAGACAATGTCCTTGTTGTAGCGTCCTATAGAGCTGTCGTGGAGAGACAATGTCCTTGTTGTAGCGTCCTATAGAGCTGTCGTGGAGAGACAATGTCCTTGTTGTAGCGTCCTATAGAGCTGTCGTGGAGAGACAATGTCCTTGTTGTAGCGTCCTATAGAGCTGTCGTGGAGAGACAATGTCCTTGTTGTAGCGTCCTATAGAGCTGTCTTGGAGAGACAATGTCCTTGTTGTAGCGTCCTATAGAGCTGTCGTGGAGAGACAATGTCCTTGTTGTAGCGTCCTATAGAGCTGTCGTGGAGAGACAATGTCCCTGTTGTAGCGTCCTTTATAGATGTCGTAGAGACACGACCCGTATAGTAACCGAGTTTTAGCGGTGTGATTGTAATAACATAGATATACAAGGATATCTGACGAGCTCCATATCATGTGTACATGTACATGCATATTAAATAGCTCAATTGCGATATATCACTAAACAATACGAATTTAATAATCTATAAATCACATATGAGTACCTGTAATCATTGTCCACTCGAATTTACGCACCGAATTGTGGGCACCAGTTTTAATATATGACCGTGCCAGAAATGTTTGAAATTAGAATCAGATGTCAGTTTCAATAGACGGTTGATAAATTCAATATCAGTCATTGTATATCTACGATTCGCGAGCTCTGTCACAATTTGTGTTGGATAAATTGATTTTTGATTCACGTATAAAGTAACATTCACGTAATTGGATAGCATAGATTATAAGTTTATAATGCCAAGGGAGCTAAGCACTGTGTGAGTTTGAACGACTATATAGTGATTAGTTACCTCCCTTCCACATTGCCTCTCACATGTTGGCAACAAATGAGAACCAGACTAATCGCGATTATTAAATGTTAGTGATTCGCGCTTCAAATCATTAATGCTGTTCTAAGCTGTGTCACTCGTTTTATTCTTAACTTAACATTAATAAGACAATGCATCATCGCGTGACAAACCGTATATATTCCGTTAAACGCACACGTATCAAATACTTGACAATTCATTGAAAGCTGTATATTTTTTACACTAATTTGACAGACGATGCTTAACTAAATATGATATCATTTTGGTAAAAACACATTCGAGTAAAATATCGCTGTCGCGGAAATAAAGTCAATTTTATATAAATTCACAAAACAATAAGTCACGTTTATACCACACACATTGGAGCTGTACGAAAGTGACAATAATTTTATGATTCATTATCATATAATATGATCAACAAATGAGTATCTTGGGGACAAACACCAAACATATCTCTTATGATTTTTAAGTGTCTGATCAGAGTAAAGAGGGTGTCTTTGCTGCAAGCTTTTAAGATAGCTCCCCTTGCAATTTTAAGAATTTTCTTCGTAAAGATACTAGTACCCGACCGCTTGTAGTCTCTCGCCCATATTATAAACATATATATAACATAGAATGTACATTATACATATAAAGTTGTTGTTAATGAATGTCTAGTATTATACATGTATATATCTCTGTATAGTACACACGATTATACAGAATTACTAAAGTACCTACATAATGAAATTAACAGACAAACTAAATATCCACAGAACACCTGTTTTCGTTTTGGTGATGAACGGTGAAGAACTAGGTAACGAACATTGAACTGTCTGATATTAAGTTTCAGTTATTTGACAGATTTTAACCTGCTTCAAACGGGTCGTCTTCGATGAAGACTTCATCACGGTATGCAAGACCACACTATGTTTATTTGTGGAAATATTCCATGCTCGGAGTAATACCAAACACATAATAGATACCACGTACATATCTTGCACACAATGTACAATAGCATAAACTGTACATAAAGAATAAATATACAAACAGTCATATTTATAAATACATAATTATAGGAATGAAATAGAATAAAATATACACTCTGTAAAATCACATATTTTCGCGAGGACAAAATTTCGTGATTATTTTAAAATTCTGAAGTCGTTCTCGAGATAAAAAGTTAATTTCATTCAGAAAAAGAGTAAACAATCGTATTCACGAGCATAAATTTAGATATAATTTCGTGAATAGAGCGAAGACTACCCCCTCCCCGCGAAAATTAACTCCCCGCGAAAATTTATGATTTTACAGTTTAACATTGTAACATTCACAGAAACACTTTAAGCATAAAATATTAATGCTGATAATTCTCTTAATCACACTTTTCACACTGAATCCCTTAAAACCGTACGCATGTTTCACACGTGCAGTATGTAGTACAATGTAGTTCAGTAGCGTTTCACATTTTTCACACTTTTGTTCACATTTTTATACAACGAGAATAATGACGTAAAATATCGGGATCAACGATTTCACACATCTTCTTCACTCAAGAATCGCAGTCTTGACAGTTACAGGCCTGTGATTGCTCAAGAGCAAAACAACTGAAATACCCTACCCTCCCTCATCCTTGCAAAACATAATTTTTAAGTAGATAAGACCCAATCTGGAACCTTTTTTGGTTCTGAGATTTTAAGACAAAAAAAGAGGCAATTAGCCTTAAGGAGGAGGAACACGCCCTGCTATTAGAGGTAACCAATAAAGCAACCATCTGATTTAAGCATTCATTACCATTCAATCCCAATCAGTCATTTTTATAATTACCGTAAAACCTCGAATAAAGACCATCTCAATATACTTATATTTTAATAACACGTTAACAATTTTAAGATCGATTTACGTAACTTTGCTCTTTACGTAACATTAAATATTTGGTTTGATGAGACCAACTTCCAAATGGTGGTCTTATTAAAGAGGTTTTAGTGTATAAAATATTAAATTAACAGCCTCCCACTCCAAGGAAATACAGTTGGCCAATACGTAGACTGGTTGCTATAAAACCGGATTAACTGTATCTCCAATTAGAGAATTGGATTTATTTTGAGTATTTGCTTCTTCGCATAACTTCGCACAATAATATTAGCATGTTTAATAAGTATAATTCTTTTCCTCCGTATTGGATATGTACGTCCGTACAAAGTATTTCGTCACACTTAAAGCTGATCATAAGAAATGAATAATAAATAACGCGGAACACATCAACACTTGTATCACGTGATAAACAATTGATTCCCCAGCGATTGTAGAAGCTGAATTGTAGCCCCTAATTGCCCCCGTGTTCTCGTTCCGCGTATCTGTAAAAAATAAGAAATATACTGTTTTAATATACTCTGTGGGTTTTGTTAGTTTATGCTAAGGTCACATTTGTCCTACGAGCCCCTTCATACTAGCTCCGTTGCTTTTGGCAAACTCGCACGGCGACCACACGGAGCCCGTAAGGACACCGAAGACTCGTACGAGCATCGTACAGATTTTCTTAACTCGTACGATCGTACGGATATTGTACGAGTGCATCTCTACAGATCGTTCGTGGTCCGTACGAGCTGTGACCAGACGCTATGAACATACAAAAACCGTTGGGATTTCAAACATTGTGAACTCGTACGAGTTGATCAATTCGTACGGATATCGTACAAGCTTTGTTACTGTAGCATTAATCATATTTGAATATAAGGAAAAGAGTATAGTATGGTCATCTGGAGTTTTGAAAGAAATTTATATGACAGAGTCATAAAATGTCGTATGGCTGAAGTTATGTTGTCAGTGAGAGGGGCTTTAATGAAGTGCTTTAATAAAATACTTACCATAGAGAGATGGTTCGTGAAAGGGTATGAAGCAGTTACTGTAGAGAGGTGGTTGGTGAGGGCGATTGAAGTAGTTACTGTAGAGAGGGGGTTAGCAAGAGGTTTCAAGTACTTCCTATAGAGAGGGGGTTAGCAAGAGGTTTCAAGTACTTCCTATAGAGAGGGGGTTAGCAAGAGGTTTGAAGTACTTACTGTAGAGAAGGGTCAGCACAAGGTTTGAAGTATTTCCTGTAGAGAAAGGATGAGCAAGTAGTTTGAAGTACTTATTGTAGAGAAAGATATGCAAGTGGTTTGAAGTACTTACTAGTATTGTAGAGAAAGATATGCAAGTGGTTTGAAGTACTTACTGTAGAGAGGGGGTTAGCAAGGATTAAGTACTTACTGTAGAGACGAGGTAAGCAAGAGATTTGAAGTACTAACTGTAGAGAGGAGGTAAGCAAGAGGTTTGAAGTACTTACTGTAGAGGGGGGGTAAGCAAGAGGTTTGAAGTACTAACTGCAGAGAGGAGGTAAGCAAGAGGTTTGAAGTACTAACTGTAGAGAGGAGGTAAGCAAAAGGTTTGAAGTACTAACTGTAGAGAGGAGGTAAGCAAGAGGTTGAAGTACTTACTGTAGAGAGGGGGTAAGCAAGAGGTTTGAAGTACTAAGTGTAGAGAGGGGGTAAGCAAGAGGTTTGAAGTACTAACTGTAGAGAGGAGGTAAGCAAGAGGTTGAAGTACTTACTGTAGAGAGGGGGTAATCAAGAGGTTTGAAGTACTAAGTGTAGAGAGGGGGTAAGCAAGAGGTTTGAAGTACTAACTGTAGAGAGGAGGTAAGCAAGAGGTTGAAGTACTTACTGTAGAGAGGGGGTAATCAAGAGGTTTGAAGTACTAAGTGTAGAGAGGGGGTAATCAAGAGGTTTGAAGTACTAAGTGTAGAGAGGGGGTAAGCAAGAGGTTTGAAGTACTTACTGTAGAGAGGGGGTAATCAAGAGGTTTGAAGTACTAAGTGTAGAGAGGGGGTAAGCAAGAGGTTGAAGTACTTACTGTAGAGAGGGGGTAAGCAAGAGGTTGAAGTACTTACTGTAGAGAGGGGGTAATCAAGAGGTTTGAAGTACTAAGTGTAGAGAGGGGGTAAGCAAGAGGTTGAAGTACTTACTGTAGAGAGGGGGTAAGCAAGAGGTTGAAGTACTTACTGTAGAGAGGGGGTAATCAAGAGGTTTGAAGTACTAAGTGTAGAGAGGGGGTAAACAAGAGGTTGAAGTACTTACTGTAGAGAGGGGGTAATCAAGAGGTTTGAAGTACTAAGTGTAGAGAGGGGGTAAGCAAGAGGTTGAAGTACTTACTGTAGAGAGGGGGTAATCAAGAGGTTTGAAGTACTAAGTGTAGAGAGGGGGTGGGCATGAGGTTTGAAGTACTTACTGTAGAGAGGGGGTAATCAAGAGGTTTGAAGTACTAAGTGTAGAGAGGGGGTAAGCAAGAGGTTGAAATACTTACCATAGAGCGGTGGTTGACGAGGAGGTTTGAAGTTATCTTCCCGACCAATCCCATGGTTAAATGTGACTGGTGGTTGTACAACAAGCGATCTCTGTGTTGTGGTAGTGGAAAGGGGCATACGTACAGAATAATCTAGAGATAAACATAAAGGGCCTTTATTTGATGTTGTTTAATACATGAATGTGTAACATAAAAAACCTAATAACTAGTAGTTACATAATTAGTATACCAACTACAGACCAACTAACTTGGACATATATGCTAGTTATGGTGGGAAAGATAGCAATAACTGTATACTGCACCGTATGCTGTCATTTTGTTTTTACCATTTTGTAACATGGTGAGAAAAGTTTGCAGTCTGACAGGGGCTGACCCGGTACCCTTCGCATACAGGGTGAATATTCTCCCAACTGAGCTATCGAGCCGCTTACACAGTCTCTCACCCATACAGGTTCAGACCGCGACATACTCCCCGATATATTGAAATTCGTCCTCTAATTTGAGGCATATCTAGAGAACAAGGTAAACGTCATTTTCTTCCGCTGGGCGCCAAATGTAACATGATAAATACCATTAGAATATAAGATTTTATAGCTTGTTTCACAATCGACCTGTATATACGAGTATACGTAAAGTTCGTTGACAAATATCATTGTGGAAATATGCGTTAAAACATAATCATAAACACAACATCTTTTTATACTTATATCGTATATAATATAAGTTTTAGGTAAGATGTTGACGATCGTAATAAAAAAGAGTTTAAATTTTGGACTGCTCAATAGCACGCCAAGGGCGTTTCCATAGCAACGATAACTTACAAATATGCTATCTCTGCAACATAACGTTTATAGTTGTCATATACGAATTCACAAGATGATATTCTACATATTGTATGGATTTTAAGTTATAGTTAGAACATATTAAGTAAATTTTAATGATTAAAAAGGGCGGAGCGAGCGAAGCAAAGCGAGGCCTTTTTAGTCATTAAAATTTACTTAATATGTTCTAACTAACTTAGACTATAACATTCTGCATTCGGATTGGCCGATAGAAATTAGCGCCAATGCAAGGCGTCAAGTCTGTTAAGAGAAAATTTTAATGATTAAATTTTCATTTAACCGCGAAAATGCCGCGTTTTCATTGGCTCATAATGTAGGTTATATTCTAAGACTACTAACTTGCATTATTTTTAGAAGGGGGGGGGGGGGGGGGGGTGTTCACGAACTTTACGGATGACCCGTCTACCTTATTAGTATGAACACTGCAACGAAACATACATGTATTTGCCTTACCATACAAGATCATAGTCTCTTTATCATCGCCGACAAAGTTTTCAGCGTAGCACGTATATTGTCCAAAATCTTCAACTTGTATTTCTCTAATTCTTAAACTAATGATTTTTTCTTCGTTGTAATCCGAATCAAATATTTCAACCATGTATTTCCCCGTCCTGAAAATATGCTTACATAGTTGAAGTATGCCACACTTTTTGTTATGATTAGGCACTATTTTTCAAATGTACTATTTTTTTAAACCTAGCCCTGTCAAAAGTAATCTGGAGTTTGAACAGTACCTTTAAAACCTACCCCTGCCAATAGTCATCTGGAGTTTGAACAGTACCTTTCAAACCTACCCCTGTCACTAGTCATCTGGAGTTTGAACAGTACCTTTAAAAAATACACCTGCCAATAGTCATCTGGAGTTTGAACAGCACCTTTAAAACCTACACCTGCTGATGTTCATCTGGAGTTTGAACAGTACCTTTAAAACCTACCCCTGCCAATAGTCATCTGGAGTTTGAACAGTACCTTTAAAACCTACACCTGCTGATGTTCATCTGGAGTTTGAACAGTACCTTTAAAACCTACCCCTGCCAATAGTCATCTGGAATTTGAACAGCACCTTTAAAACCTACGCCTACCGATGTTCATCTGGAGTTTGAACAGTACCTTTAAAACCTACACCTGCTGATGTTCATCAGGAATTTGAACAGCACCTTTAAAACCTACGCCTACCTATCAACAAGGGAATCTATGTATATTTCGTAATATGCACCAACACATTTTACGATGCATTATAAGCCAAAATGTCAGACAATTTTAAAGGCGTGATAGTCACTACACTTTGGCGGCATGAAGTGTCTGTATCTTAATGTACGAGTGATTATTTTGTAAATGGGGTTGATACTGTCTCCTTTATCATCTCATTGAAACATTGTTATATACAGCTTGTACATACACTTACCAATATAATGTTCCGAAATTGCACCAGAATGTCACAGACACGTTTGGTATACACTATTTTATATGTAGGTTCATGAGTAGAATTTCATTTCGAACGTAATAATGTAACCCACGACCCTAGCACTGAAGTGACCGCGACCATACCCACTACGCCACCGAAACATCTCCAAAACAGTTACTCAAATGACGATGATATGTTCGTTGTCACTACAGTATATGAGGTATAATAGATAATTCAATATTTCTCGCATTGAACCTAAAAATCTTTCTTTTTTGTGAATACGAACACTCATTTACGTTGACATAGAGCAGATTTGAAAGAGAAACCTTGTAAACCTTACCTATCGTTTGTTAAATCTATTCCAAATCGTTCCCAGTACATAACACCATGAGGATTGGCTGTCACCTTACACTGTAGAAACGTTTCTTTACCCGGATGTTGTCCCAGTTTGGCTACTGGTAAGTTCACTTCCGGTGGAACTATTAAACAGATAATGTAAAATCGGTAAGTTCTCGAACATTTAAAATGTGATACGTAGGACATCATGCGACAGACGTTCGATAGTCCCATGACGTAGAAAATTTCAACATTTTGTTTAAAAATCTCCAATTTGCATCGTAGTACCGTCGTACGTCCGCCGTGCGAAAATTGTGAAAGGGGTTTAAACGCCTACATTGGTATCATTTACGAAAATTTCAATCCTGGTCTCTCTTGTTTAACTTACATTGTACTGATAAAGTCATCTCCCTTGTATAGCTTATAGTGCACTAAAGGAGAGATCTCCCATGTATAACTTACATTGAACTGTATTTCGATCCTGATTTCCCTTGTTTATTAACTTACATTGTCCTGTTAGAGTGATCTACCTTGTTAAAACTTACATTGTACTAATAGAGTGATACCCCTTGTTTAACTTACTAGGTCCTAGCAGAGTGATCCGCCTTGTTTAACATTTACATTCTACCGATAGAGTGATATCCCATGTTTAACTTACATTGTAATGATCAAGTGATACTTCTTGTTTAACTATCATTGTACCGATAGAGTGATCTCCAATGTTTAACACACATTGTATTGATAGAGTGATCTCCTATGTTTAACACACATTGTACTGATAGAGTGATCTCCCATGTTTAACACACATTGTATTGATAGAGTGATCTCCTATGTTTAACACACATTGTACTGATAGAGTGATCTCCCATGTTTAACACACATTGTACTGATAGAGTGATCTCCCATGTTTAACTTACATTACTTATCTCCCATGTTTAACTTACATTACGGAAAATAGCTCTGCGAGCTAATGTTATATTGTTTGCCATAACCGACTTTAAATAAAACTTCTTGTATCTTGTATCATACATTGTACTTATAGAGTGTTTTCCCCTGTTCTTGAATAAATCTTGATAGAGTGATTTCCCTTTCTCTACTTACATTGTACTGATAGGGTTATCTCCCTTGTTTCCATTTTATCGACATTATTGTCCGCTTCACAGATGTACGTGCCACCGCAATCACGTGATACATTATGAACTATAAGCACCTCCCCACTTTTACCTATTTCTGGAAAATACAAACACATCTTTCGTTTTTATTCAATTCAAAATAAATGTTTTACAAAAAGAATCGCTGAACTCATATTGAATAAATCAGGAAGATCATCATCAGGAGGGTTCTTTCAAAAATTGAAATGGTTTTCCTTTCACGATAGGTGCAAATATTATGCTGCTGCATTGGTGCAGTACTTACTTATCAAATATTTAACACTTTGAAGCCACAATATAATTATGCCAGAAACCCTTACTTTTCAGAGAAATAATAATTACAATCTACGTTCATTATCTCATAACGACCTTGCTTCAAATAGAAAAAACCTCACACAAATCACATGAAAGACACATTTACTTATTCTACTATAAATATTTGGAACAATATATCTAATGATATTCGAAATACCACAAACTATATGTTTTTAAAGAGAAATATAAGTATTATCTGTTTCAAAACTGCAATGTAAGATGTTAAATTTCAATATTAAGGAGGTCCGAGCTACCTTGTGCGCATGCGCGAAATTTCAAAATCGTATTAGATATGAACAAACATGAATTTTAGTGTCAATAATCGCATATCAATGTTGATTAGTGACAATAAACATAAACTTATTACACAAAATAGATAACTTTTATTTTTTAATTCTTTACACGTATGCAAAGTGGGTGGGGAACGGCGAAATTGTGAATTATAGGGGTGTACAAAAAGTCCCTATAATTGTTCAAATGCATATGCTTATATAAAATATGTAGTGCGTGATTTAGTTATATGAAGTAGCCACACTTTGAAATATTTTTAATAAAATTTTATTTCATTACAATATGCAAATTAGGTTAATTTTATGCAAAATTATTCATAATAAGTACTTTGTGATGAATAGCTCCCCATAAAGGCTGGTGGTACCTATTTTTTGTTTGATTTAACTGATGTTCTATTTGATACTCAACTCATGTCCAATCATTTTCGAAAGTTAGATAATTTTTGACGTTCATTTGAAAATCTCATTTTTTGCAAGTGGGAGGGGTAAATATTTATCATGTACAAATTCTGAATTTGTTCACCAGGCAGCCGGAATTGTGACTAATGTCAATAGGAATTACCATTTCAGACATAAAATATCATGCATTTTTTTAAAAGTGGTTTCAAATATTAAAAAACCTTAAAAAGAACATAATAGTGCCATAAATGCAAGAAATAGATAAAATGAACAAAATACAATGGTAGGTCATTCAAAAGCCATGTATCTCAAAAACGAAACTGGTGACATATCATTTTAATTATTTTAATGTTGTTCTAAAAGATTGTTCTGTCATTTTAAGATGTTTCAAGGAATATTCGATCGTTAGACCAAAGGTGCGCGTACCACCTTAATTTGTCTTTCTAGTATTCCAACATTGCCTAAAATGTATTCATGACTGAGTGTAATAGTGACTGAGTGTAATAGTGACTGAGTGTAATAGTGAATGAGTGTAATAGTGAATGAGTGTAATAGTGAATGAGTGTAATAATGACTGAGTGTAATAGTGACTGAGTGTAATAGTGACTGAGTGTAATAGTGAATGAGTGTAATAGTGACTGAGTGTAATAGTGACTGAGTGTAATAGTGAATGAGTGTAATAGTGAATGAGTGTAATAGTGAATGAGTGTAATAGTGAATGAGTGTAATAGTGAATGAGTGTAATAGTGAATGAGTGTAATAGTGACTGAGTGTAATAGTGAATGAGTGTAATAGTGAATGAGTGAAATAGTGACTGAGTGTAATAGTGAATGAGTGTAATAGTGAATGAGTGTAATAGTGAATGAGTGTAATAGTGAATGAGTGTAATAGTGACTGAGTGTAATAGAGAATGAGTGTAATAGTGACTGAGTGTAATAGTGAATGAGTGTAATAGTGACTGAGTGTAATAGTGAATGAGTGAAATAGTGAATGAGTGAAATAGTGAATGAGTGTAATAGTGAATGAGTGTAATAGTGACTGAGTGTAATAGTGAATGAGTGTAATAGTGACTGAGTGTAATAGTGAATGAGTGAAATAGTGAATGAGTGTAATAGTGAATGAGTGTAATAGTGAATGAGTGAAATAGTGAATGAGTGTAATAGTGAATGAGTGTAATAGTGAATGAGTGAAATAGTGAATGAGTGTAATAGTGACTGAGTGTAATAGTGAATGAGTGTAATAGTGACTGAGTGTAATAGTGAATGAGTGAAATAGTGAATGAGTGAAATAGTGAATGAGTGAAATAGTGAATGAGTGTAATAGTGAATGAGTGTAATAGTGACTGAGTGTAATAGTGAATGAGTGTAATAGTGACTGAGTGTAATAGTGAATGAGTGAAATAGTGAATGAGTGTAATAGTGAATGAGTGTAATAGTGAATGAGTGAAATAGTGAATGAGTGTAATAGTGAATGAGTGAAATAGTGAATGAGTGAAATAGTGAATGAGTGAATGAGCGAATGAATGAATGAATGAATAAATGAATATTCCGACACCGTCTACACTATTATTTTCATAGAAGAACCATCACGGTAATCAGTCTATATAATGTACTTACTTTCTTTTTGGCGCATATGTTCCGAGGTATATCGAAACCATCTTATTTCCGGTTGTGGATATCCGGTAGCGTTACAGACTAAAGTGACAGTTTCTCCTTCTTGTACAGTCATATCATTACTGGAATACTGTTCAACAATATACGGTGGTACTGCAATATACAGGAAGCATGGGCAAGTATAAAAAGTGTGTTAAAGCATTTTAAAAACGACATAGATGACAGGTGTGCGTGCGTGCGTACGGACCGACACCACCACGTACGCGACCTTAGGTGGTCTTTCCAATGTTCAGTGATAGTTCTACCATGAACTTACCAACTGTGTTCATAAAATTTAACAGTGAGGAATTAACTATCATGGACCAAAGTTTCCATTTTGAAAATGTATCAGATGAATGACCACTTAAAGTACAAAAGAAATAATTGGTCATGGAATGAATACAATATATATCTATTGTGTTAGGCCACACCACTGACCACCTAATGTACATTACGTGTGTGTGGTATGACGGTCAGACGGACAAGACAATACACCACAGAGCACACCGGACAAACAAACACAACACATCATCAACAAAGTCAAACCATTACGCATATCAGTAAGACCTCTGATCTTTCCGTCAAAGAAGAAGAAAACAAATTGCTAAAAAAATCCAAACGTCAAAAATACCCAAAATTCTAAACGTACCTAATACCTCTAACACAACTTCTCTGTGTTTAGATGGTTTGGTGTTGATTTGACATACATATTTTCCCTTGTCTTCAAACTGGGCATCTCGTATATGTAAATTCCACAATCGTTTATACGGCCTTTCTACACTGAGCCTCTGATCATCTATTACTCGTTTGTCATTCAATGTAAGTAAAAATCCATCACCATCCGTCCATACCACCTTGAAAAATATACACCACGTGGATAGAAAACAATGGTTGTTGCAGCGGCCATGTTTAGCCGCCACGGATATGACGTTACAGGAACTGGTGTCCGTGGTTGCTGTGACAACTGCAGAAAAACTGGGTACCAGCTTTCGTAACGTCATATCCGTTGCGGTTAAACATGGCCGCTGCACAACCTTCTCTATATATAGGATACACTCAGATTATAGGGTACACTACGATAATTTGAAACCATGTACTAAGGATGTTGTAGCACTTCACGCATGTATGTCAAATTATGTCAAAATTAATAATATTCGTTTTTGTGTTTAGCCGATACACTTTTAGGGAAATAATTTTTTTTTAGATTTAAGAAAAAGTTTCAGTTTTTAACTAAAGATGTTTTTTGAATACCAATCCATATTATCTCAGTGTCATGATTGTGTGATGGGAAAGTCTGTGTATGACTCTGTGTGGACATATACCACGGTGCATGGAAAGTACTCTTTCTCGGACTGAGCGTCAGATCCCGACCTCCATTAAACTATAAATACAAATTACATACAGAACTTACACTCTGATATCGATTTAATCTTGGGCTTCGCCTTCGACTAATATAATCTGTATCTATAACTCAACGCGGAAGAGACACACACACAAGAACGTGTTGGAATTTAAATATTCCGACAGAAATGACACTTTTTAAAAAATATCATAAAGATTTTCACAGATAAACATGTTTTGCAATTGGAAATTTCTATATTTTTTAACAACACCTTGCTGTAGAAGCGTATTGTCGCTTGTTGTCACGTGCTTACTTGCAAAATATCGTTCCTCAATTTCATGTGAGAAAATATTAACACGGAATAAATGTGACAGTAGAATCTGAAAATGCCGTATATTGTCCAAGTAAATTATTCATGCGAGCCTAGACTCGTTAAAATGTCCATCTCTTTAGCAGTGCTCTGGTTTCTAGCAAATATATCTTAAACTGTTTTATTATGCAAACAAGAGCTGTTCTGCCCCCTTCAATGAGTACGGACGTATTTCATACCTTATATTCAGACGATGTTTTTATGCTGTTAGGGTAGACTGGTACGCGATATCTTGGGGTCTTGATATGTTGTCAGCACTAATGGACCCAAGGTTTGACAAATCGGAGGAAAGACTTGTCTAGACTTGATTTGATATTGACGATCAACAATGCGAGAGAAGATGCTTTTCTTAGACTAGAGTATGAGACAACATGTATTTCTTCCATATTCTATGTGTCATCATTTTCTTAGTATCTTAATCGCGGCCCAGAGAAACATAACGCCATTTTTCACGCGGTTATATGTGATCAACTAATGGGTAAAGTTGTATGAAATATTTTACATTGTCTAATTTTGTTGAACAGTAACCATTAAAATACGGCTACGTTAACTGAATAAAACATTTTTGCAAACAGAATGATAAAAGTAGTAGGTTTGAAATACACCGACGCTTTCTGCTTAAATACCGACCCTTTCCCTAACTTCTTTTTGAGTCAATATTCGTTATGATTTAACCAGGCGTTAAGTTGTGGGCAGTTAACCTCCGTAGATTTACATGTATTCAACTATATCAATCAGTATAAGTTGGCGTGTGGTTTAGACCCATCTATGTAAACCAAGACTGGAGACAAAGGACCATAGCCGGATGACACAAGCCTGTATCAACCATGAGAGAGCCGTGCACCCATACCACTGATAAACCGGACTGGTTATCGTAATACGACTGAAACTTTCGTATAACCTCTGGCGCCCTCTGACGAGCGCCGTCCAAAAACTATTTTTGTTCGGCTTTCTGTGGCAACCGGTTCCTGCATTCGGTCACTCTTGCGAAAAGAACGCAGCAAATCGGTCACATAGCATCATCTCTTAGCCGAACAACGTGCGAAGTTGGTTCACATGCGCGCGATAAGTGTGTTGTCTTGTAATTGCGCGTACTTGCGCACGAGAATCGTTGCCCCGCCACGTGGCCTATGGATATGGACTTAATCGGGTCCAAAAAATGGGACGATTTGAAGCGATTCACCAAGACAATCAGGCGGATCAAATGAGTGAATGATCGCGGAACAATATGTTCCAGATCGGGCCGATGTGCATTATTGAAATAAATAGGACTTACGTCATGTTCCTCTGTAAGATGATTGATTGAGCATGGTAGAACGGCTACATCGCCTTCTATAACCGTAACATTCTCTGGTGGTACTCGAAAACTGGGTTCTGCTGCAAATACTGAAATAAACAAAGGTTGTTTGTTAATATAAACCGAAAGTGAAAATTGTTGTATTAAACACTAATCGTGGCCCCTAACCTCAACTCTAATCCGAACCCCTAACCCTTATCCAAACCCCTCACCATAATCCTAACCCCTAACCCTAACCCATATGACTAACCATAATCCAAACCCCTAACTATAAACACTGATAAAACGAGCTTACTCATTACGGACCCTAAAATGATATATCGTATTATTAATATTAATAATTATAACATGTTTTCTTATCATTATTGTTTTGCTATTATGGCGCCATGTTATGACGCCATTATGACAACTTCCGGTGAAATGCTTATCGTCAATATGGATGCTGAATGTGGGTATGCTCAATTCTAAAATATTTTTGACTTAACATATAGTTAATGTATTTTTCAATAATTTTCATGGTTTTAATCAGGCTTGTATGCCGAAACGTTATTAAAAGAGTGGAACTGTATTTATATTTCATATTGGAATATTTTTTTAAACAAGATTGGTTCTCAAACCTTGAACAACAACTTGCCTCTACTAGAAGTAGGACGTGAAATTCAGTCTGCCAACTCATTATTCTGCACCCGGTCTGTCGAAAAAAAATAGGCCATAGCCAATGCAACTACAACAACAACAATCCACTATTAAATACCTTTTACGTTTGGAGACTGTTACATAATGTTACACGATTAGGCACATGCTTTACATGTATTTGAAAATCCACAGTAATCGAAAAAGATACAGAATCAGATCATATCGATCCCTTACTGTATGTTCGTGCTTGGGATCGCGTACTGTATGTTCGTGCTTGGGATCGCGTACTGTATGTTCGTGCTTGTGATCGCGTAATGTATGTTCGTGCTTGGGATCCCGTACTGTATGTTCGTGCTTGGGATCGCGTACTGTATGTTCATGCTTGGGATCGCGTACTGTATGTTCGTGCTTGGGATCGCGTACTGTATGTTCGTGCTTGGGATCGCGTACTGTATGTTCGTGCTTGGGATCGCGTACTGTATGTTCGTGCTTGGGATCGCGTACTGTATGTTCGTGCTTGTGATCGCGTAATGTATGTTCGTGCTTGGGATCGCGTACTGTATGTTCGTGCTTGTGATCGCGTAATGTATGTTCGTGCTTGGGATCGCGTACTGTATGTTCGTGCTTGGGATCGCGTACTGTATGTTCGTGCTTGTGATCGCGTACTGTATGTTCGTGCTTGGGATCGCGTACTGTATGTTCGTGCTTGGGATCGCGTACTGTATGTTCGTGCTTGGGATCGCGTACTGTATGTTCGTGCTTGGGATCGCGTACTGTATGTTCGTGCTTGGGATCGCGTACTGTATGTTCGTGCTTGGGATTGCGTACTGTATGTTCGTGCTTGGGATCCCGTACTGTATGTTCGTGCTTGGTGTGGATCAACTCGAGACTCGGAGACACAATTGTGCACTATATTAGTTTTCTATATAATTGTTACACAAAAAGGAATATAAACTTTCTGAAAATATATGAATATATTATTATGTCTTAACACAACCCTTTCGGCAGCCATTTTAGAACTAGGCCAAGTTGCACAATCACGTCACTCCCGGTGTCATGTTTTGAAAAAAAATATAACCGAGGTGATCCGATTATTGTTAATGAAATCCGTAATCAGCCCCAACTGTGTTATAGTATGGCATACATATTTATTAACTACAGGGTCAGCTGAATCTATGAAATATACGTATGATATTATAGTAACACTTCAATTCGCTAGTTATCTACTGAGCACTTGTCAATATGATGACGAATTCCCGTGGCGATGATTGTTGGTGACAGGTCTACTTTTTATTCCAATTACTCCGCCACAGTCGTGCTTGACTGGTTCTACAGATTACAAATACTGTCTCGGCTATGACGATATAATAAAGTGCGACATTTCTCCTCCACCATAACATAAGGAAACAGAAACATGGTTGTTTGGTGACAAATATTGTGATCGGTCCCACTGACCAACAGTATTTCAGTCATAACAACATTTCGGCTAACTTTTAATTTGCCAGCCTATAAAATATAATATCATGCAATATATACAATCAATAGTCAATAAGAAAATCGTCGAAGTGTATATATACAGGGTGTCCAAAAAGAAAGTATACAGTTTCAGTGCATGTTTATAAAATCTCTTCATTCTGCTATCGTAAAGAAAATTTACACATGTGTAGACAAAAGATGTAAGTTTTTTTGGGACCAGTTTCAAGATTATAACTTGTATAATTTTTAGAAAAATGTAAATTTACTGAAATTACCTTATTTTGACCGTGGCGTCTATTCAGTAATTTATGACGTTTTCAAGATGACCACTCTTCTTACGTTTTCCTTCTTGCTCTTCTTTTAAACTAGTGATACCATTTGCACATGTGTCTAAACTGATCTACTTACCTTCTCTTTTGATGTTTCTTGTGAGCATAGACGTGTCTGTTGGCTTTGTGCTGTACACTAGCGATTTCACATAGCCCCACAAGAAGAATTCACAACGATTTTGATCCGGGCTGTGGGCGGGCCATGTCACACCACAGTGATATTTCCTGGAAATTACTTTGGATCAAATGTTTAAAGAAGTTCATCCAACCCCTTATGTACAGTGTGTGGTCCAGGCACATCTTGCATGAGCTATGCAACATTCAAAACAATAAATCATCTGCGGTGTTTAGGAATGAGCTGGTTTAACAAATACAAGTAACGGGTTGAGTTTATTTCTTTCTATTGTGCTATCTGAATCGCCAATGTACAATCTAAAGCCAACGGACACATATATGCTGCTGAGGAACATCGACAGAGAAGGTGAGAAGATCAGGTAAGACGTACAAATCTAATTGATAGTTTCAAAGAACGAGTGCAAAGGGAAATTTCAGAAAGCAACATACATCGTGAAAACGACGTTAATTACTACAAAATGACGCACGAACAAAATAAGGTAATTTGAGAAAATTGACATTTTTCTAAAATATATCCGGGTTATAATCTTAAATTTGGTCACAGAAAAAACTTACATCTTTTGTCTATACTTGTACAAATTTTCGTTGCCATAGTAGAATGAAGAAGTTTGATAGATAGACACTGAAACTGTATACTGTCTTTTTGGACACCCTGTACACTACCCAATCTCATTATCTTTTTTACACAAAACTACAGCATGTCCTTAAAACCTAGTTGACTGTATTTAAAGTAGTTCAACAGTCAGACAATTTGTGGGCAATTTTAATTAACATGCATTATGGAAGGCGATAGTAAATCAACTGTGTCGAATATATAGGAATTTGCTGTAACCAAATTTCCCGTTCTGTAAATGCGAACTTTAGCTACATGTACTATCATTTTTGTTACAAAATTCCAGTCTTTAATCATGATAAAAAATCATGACCCATCTAACAGTACATATGATGTATTTCTGTCATTAATCATGATAAAACAACAAAAACCATATAACTTGTGTTTGAACAGTAAATGAGACATAATAAGAATGTAATTGACAGCCAATCACATCATTGCATGAAATGTTTACAAGAAACATGATTTCATGTATCGAGTTTCCCGTGCGTTATCATATAATATCTTCCCCAGCATGTGTCATTTATTAATAATTCTGATGTGCATGAATATAGCGATCGTGATGTTATCATTGCGTCCTGACATTATTGAAAATGAAATAATTTGATTAGCAAATAGTTAGCATCTCATCAAAGGTCAGTTAGCGTAAAAACGCAAACATCTGTTCACAGTAATTTGATTTTGTTCGTTTTTTATCTGCATGGTAACATTGTAATCGCCTAGAAATGATGACATAATTTGATTTGGCAAATGTTGCGCTCTTAAACAACTGAACCATGTTTGTCTGGTGCTTAAAGGCTGTAATGGGATACGAGTGGAATATGCAGAGATTTCACGAGGGTTATGTTTGGTTTTAGATAAAAATAAAGAAATACATTGTCGTAATTGTTTAATGATATCGTATCAAGCCCTAGGCCCGAAGCCACACAGTGGCACTTGACTCGGTGAAATTTGAGAAATTACCCAAAACTGCTTCAAATACCATATAACCAAAGTAGTTGATGTATTTGCTACTTCATACTTGCCTGAGTGCTTTTTGTCTCTGGATACGACCCTGCACCCCTAAAGTGGCATACAAACACAGCATGTCTCCGTGTATGAGAACTTGCAATGCGGAAGAGTAACTTCAAAAGTGCATATTTTGTCTTCAAGTTGAAATTACGTGTAGATGGATGCAATAAGCGTAACGTTATGCTGTTCTACATTTACCATCTGGGTTAATAAAAATAAAGCTAGTTACAGTTCTCGAGGCAAAACTGTTCGAGGTATCGAAGTCTTACTGTACCTCATTTAAATAAATAATGTTCAAATTCAGATAACTAGACTCAAGCAGCATAGGATACTAACATTATTCAGCCATTTATAGAGAACCGTCAATCACTGTATACATACAAACAATCATAATTAAACGACCTAGTTATGACCTCTAAGTGTCACACCACTGATTCTAGCGTGCAGTGAAATTGAATCATTCATAAACACAAAGCAACCATGTAACACCAAATCTACAAAACGTTTCCGAAACATTTACATTATCGTTCTAACTTGTCAATTTACTCCATAATAGTGTACAGAAGACTAACAATTTCTCAGAGAGACTTGCTGGTTCTTCAGTCAAATATTGTAGCCATAATGTCGATAGAAATTAATTGTTTTCACTACAAATTATACACATCTTTGAACAAAACGTGGCATCATCCGAAATATGATGGATTAGTTGGCAAGTTAGGGGCAACATAATCACAAACGAACGCAACAGGCTGCTAAACACGCGTGAAGACGTCATATAATTCCCACTGGTTGATTTCTCCATTCAATTTGAGGCAAAATAACACAAAAGAGCTCTCGACTTTTGTTACACCGCTTTAACATCGTATTTGGTGTTTTATTGAACCAATATTTCATAATAAAGTTTTTTGTTTCATGTTTCAAATGTTTTGTTAATTGATCTGAAAATGCAGTGTACGCATTTACCGTTGTTTGTGTTACAACTTTGATGTCAAGTGATTCCCATCCATTTAGAACTTTGATGTCATGTGCAATCCGAACATTTTGAACGTTGACGTCATGTGTTACCATATTCGAAAGCTGGTTTTTCTACAGTTGTCACAGCAAACACGGGAACCAGTTCCTGTAACGTCATATCCGTTGCGGCTAAACATGGCCTCTTGCCAAACCTTCTCTCTACATAGGGTACACTCAGATAATTTAAAACTACATGTATGTACCAATGTGCGTTACAAGCACATTTTGAACTTCTGCATCATCAGATACGCGACAATTTAGAACTCTAGTGTCATGTGATATGCACACATGACTAGCAATGTGACACATTTGTAGAAAGTACGCATGTTTGTTACAATGTGTTTAACGAAATTTAGAGAACGTGAGTATGTCGAAATGAAGAGGTTTTTCTTCTAAGTAGGCTGAAAAGAGACAGTGCTATATACTGCTTGCTTATGAGAAAATAATGTGAGTTTTTTATTACATTATATTCCATTATAAAGGCATACTTACAACTGATTACGTACATCTTGAAATATTAAAACTGCGATTCAGTTTTATAGTAAAATTCAGACTAGTTTATATCCTTTATATCGCAGTAGAACCTTCCCGTAAATATACAGATCAATTCATTACATTTTTAATGCTTTTAAAGGATATTTATATTTTAATTAATTTTGGTTAGTGAATAGTATTATGTTAAATTACATACGTTGTAACAGGATCCGTGAGCTTTTGTTGATTAAATACATTTCGAATAAATGACCTGTGTACTTTTAGCTAGATGTTTTCTACTTTTTTTCAGAATAATCAATATACGGCGAACTCA
The DNA here is from genome assembly GCA_947247005.1 of Spisula solida. Classification (NCBI taxonomy): domain Eukaryota; kingdom Metazoa; phylum Mollusca; class Bivalvia; order Venerida; family Mactridae; genus Spisula; species Spisula solida. The sequence goes on from OX365951.1 coordinate 39,726,349, forward strand.
CAATTTTATCAAATTTACGGTTACATCCCTTTAAAGGTGCTGCCTCACAGATTGGGCTGTAGTAATGTCAGATTGACAGTTTGACCTGACATTAGCGTACTTGCTAAACGACTGAGTAAATGCACTACACCTACTGTCATTAATAACTTAGAGTTATAATTCCACTATAAATATAGTCGTGAATGTACGCATGTAGGATATATATATACATGTCAGTTATATTTGCACATTTATGTTTTCATGTCAACCTTATTATACATCTATTGTTTTAGACGTACATGTAAACAATTGACTCTCGCATATATTTCAGGGGATCGTGCGAGCCTGTCAATGCATACGTGACCTTCGTCATTAGTGTATGTCTTATATAAACTGAAGCTAGGACAATGCTCTAAGAGGATACACAGGACCGGGAGAGAGAGCCACCCAGGAGTAACTGGAATATCATAATACTATGTCTAAATTACTGTAAATAAATATATTGTTGGAACTTAAATACACTGAGTTAGTTAATACTTGGAACCTACAATACTACAGGGCTAAAATTGTTGTATATCGTGATTTTCCAACATAACCAAGTATTGATGTAATAGAAAGGCAATGACGGTTGCTTTCTGAATGATTTGGTGCAAATAAGCAATTTTAACAACGCTCGATATCGCCCACTGAGTTTTTTTCTTAAAAAAATTGCTAAGTTTCCGTCCAACATACCTTGTGAATTATTTAATTCACACGTGATCGAACTGTAACATCAACAAACTACAGCGTAAACATCAGTGAGGTATTTGATTCGTTTTTCGATTCGGTTTCTTCAAATGCGAACAAATTTCAGGCAATTTAAGTAATAGTAGTGTTAATTCTATAAGGTATTAATACCCTATAGAATTTTTGATGTAAAAATACTAAAATACTACAAAATGTCGAAGTTTTTCAAGTTATTTTAGATGTCAGTGTGGTTGTTTATTGGATATACAGGCAACTATACCAAAATTACGCGAATATTTCACAATTTTGTTTTATTTTTGCAATACACCAATATGTGAGGCAGTCCCTTTAAAGGCTCCAGAAAAGTATTGCTTAAAAATAACCACATTCATTTTAGCGAGATCTGTAAGATGGTAATAGGTCCCATCATAACTCATTTCTAATTGAACATTTTAAGTCCGTCTGGTCCGGTCAATACGGGGTTTATTGCATACAATGAGTTTCAGAAAATTATAGAAATATTAGACATCAATGATCATTAAGTTCGATTGTTGACTAAATACTATTTATAGCCTTTTTAAACAAATATCAAGCCACAGAACTAATTAATACATGCATGTACTTTGCTTTTGTTATTTTTTTAATTTAATTATTACGGATGTTCATCAAAACGTTTGTTCTTTTGTGTCTTGTCTCTTTTATCGTGTAATTACAAGGTTTAAAATTGCCGATACTTCCATGCGAAATGAGTGAGCAAAGTCTTTAAGTGCCAAGTACAAATTGTACTTTCTGAATTGTATGGATTTTCTGGTAAATGTGTATGATTATGTTTAATTTAACATCCCTCAGTATCTGCTACTCGGTTGCCTCATAATTATAGAGCTCTTATGAAAGAGATCAAATATCTTGTATCGTATACGATTCATTATTTTAGTTAAAACACTTAATCTATAAAGCCGACCGGGATTCATTCTTATCAAAAATTCATATCTTGTGATTGAAATAAACTCATATTGCTGAGCAATTAATGTCTAATTATCAAACAAAACATGACCTCTTTTAAACTGGAAATTCTGAAATCCAGAGAATTGAACATCAAAGTCACAAAAAATCAATAATTGAAAAATACAAAATACGTTGCGCAAGGACAACATGCTAGACCCCCTTAGTAATATCTTTGGTTTGATCTACGCATGCATTTAATATAATTATATCAGGAATTCAGCCCATCTGATGTTGTCTAGGCTTGCCGATATTTGATCTGCTATGAAACTATTTGAACGGTCTTCTTACGTCGTATTCGGACCAATTATAATGTCGTCTACGGTACTAGAATCATCGTTATCGCTGTGTCATACCAGCGCCGTCATTATTACATGTCTGTAATAGCTTTACACTGGTAATATCGCTTACATGGCACAATAATACATAGTCTGATTATATGTTTTCAGCAACACAAACTTATATTTTAAAGGGAAATACCATACGACAACATCAGTCTGATGACTAAAACACAACGACTATTTTGGCTCGCTACTTAAATACAACCAAGGAAGGATATTAATATAGTGGTGCAGTGGTCGAGTCCACTATTACGGTGTAAAACTAGTTATAAAGACTCATCCAGGCATCTTTAAACATGGCTTTCATATAATCTTAAGTGGACAGTACAGTGCATACTTTTTATTGATTGTTTGAGTTTTTTAGCAGTCATCATGTTTATTAATGTTTAATTTAGTTTAAATCATTCTAAACGATCAAAAGTACATGGTATGTTCCTTTAAAATAACATTCATCTTGGTTTAGGATTAAGTTAACGTGGGCATATTAGAAACTAAGATGCCCTATACATGTTGATGCTTCTTATAAGTAGTTTGATAAGAACCTATACTATACATAGGTAACTGTATCATTGATAAAAACAAACTTATTTCATAAAATTTATCTTATCTTAGAAAGGTGCATTTGTACTAAAATGGTCAGTTTTCAAGTTATCAAAATTAAGAATTGGCTTTCGATATCCTCATTAAGTAATTACCTTCATAGACAACATAGTTATAACTACCTCCAAGCAAGATCACATCGAAATTGATCAACTAGTTAAAAAGTTATACCATGAAATGTACACCACGGTGTCCAGTAAGTCACTGAGGTGCATTCAATAGAAACGACAGTGCTATTCTAAACAAGGAAAAAGAAAGTGATGTCACGCCCTATCGGTTTATTTTCTTATTTATGGACGGATTTTTTAAAATATTGATATCAAATTCAAGACAAAGCTCTGTTGTTTGTGATTATGTAAATATATTTAAAATACCACTGGTATAAATAAAATGTTTCTTAAAACCAAACTGCACCTCAGTGACTGTGTGGTCAATTTCCCGTGCTATGAACCTTTCTTAGACATTATCAATTTTAAATTATTTATGATACAGTTACCTGTGATACTACACGGTGCTGTCGCGTAGCAAAGCGCAGTATGAAATCATTGCTCCACCCAGCTTTCGCAAAAACCCCTAAAAGGGTTAATATGTAGCTTGTATGTAAGAAATTAAAAACTATTAATGAAAAATGTCAGTTTATCGGCTATGTTCACTTCCAATCAGTTAATGTCAGCAATGAAACGGCCCAAAGTCAGTATGCATGATGTAGTTATAACGAAACTGTGACGAACACTTTTGGCCAGTATAGTATATGTCATGCGACATTAACGTAACAACGTCAGAAAAGGCGGGTAAAGTCCAGCACTTTCGTAAACGAACCGGCCTAAAACCGCAAATGGCGGCTAATATATAATTACCAATAAATGCAGATCTGTGTAAAACGTAACAGTGAATACCAGTCCCTTATTCGGAACCGTGACTTTGATAAATAATAAATACGAACATTGTACGTTCAGATGTCGGACTGAACCTTATATAACGACGTGTGTTTTCAATCTACACGTAATTGATAGAGGAGATATATTAGTACTAGAGATAAATCATCGTATCATCTCGAAGATTAACACCATCAGTGTTACCTAGAACCGATGTGATAGACACAGTACTAGCATTGATTTCCTGGGGACAATCCTGATATAGTACATATATCATCCGTCTCTAAATTGTCCCGCTAGATTGATATTTTAATATTCATAGAGAAATTCTGGAGAACACATGCATGCCATATTTTGGGAACATTTTTCTGTAATTATCCTATTTCTGTCAATTTTCTGATCTTCCTAAACCTGAAAATCTGTGTCAAGAATTGACTGTATGAGTCTTTATATGAAACATTTACTAGAGTCAACAATAGAACAGAACCGCTTGCACCACGTGATCAGGAAAAGTTGAAATAGTGTAATTATAATTGACATGTAATTCCTATCTTGATATTTTCGAATTTCCTTTTAAATGTGTAGGTTAAAGTCCCAATAACAAATGTCAGTCATACAGAGACAACCCAGTTATCTGCCACCCAATATTTAAGTTACGTTAAATATGTAATAATTATAATGATTATAAATAATAATAACAGTATACCAAAGATATTTGCCTCAAATTCTATATGTGGACACATGTGGCTTCAATTAACAGTATTTTCATTGTTGTTCAATTATAAAATCGGTTACAAAGGGTGTTTCTTTTCCCTTAGGAACAAATATAGAAAAAACTACGTAGTTAATGATTTCTAGTAGTTGCAAAAATTAACACTGTATGCAATGTATTACAATATTTTTTCTTTCTTTTTGCCTGGTATATAATTATGTTCTATGGCGCTGTGGTGCGGGTCTTCGGACGCAGCGTTTGGTTCATGTGTTTCCCTACCATCCAACTCTTATCTATACATACAAGTTCAGACAAACTTTATCATCATATTTATTAACCACCAGCTTCTATTCATCTATAACCACTTGCTTATTGTGATTAACACGGTGCTGTGATAGAATAAACATTTATAATATTAATAATACCATACCGTACACAATAATTGTTCAAGCTGCGCTAATTATCTGGTCTTTGCAGATTACGCTATTAGCTAAATCACGATAGAGACAGTTTCATACTAATCGCGTACATTATATTTCTCATATAAATCACTGGCGTATACTTTTGTCAATATTCTAAAGTTAAAATTAATCATACAAACTAGGAAACTTTGATACTTAATGTATGACTTTGTTGTCTTTTGTTGCTCAATGTCGTACCGGTAGTATACTAGAGTATGTTTGTGCAAAACCTTTTTATAAACATCCACAAGCACATGGTTTCAGAATGTGCACATGCCATTAGGTTATAAAGCGGGTGACAAAGACACAAGACAATGGCAAAACATACATTTCATTAACATATTTTACAATTGCTAAACAATGTTCCGATTGTTTTGTGTCACTGTCGCGGTGTGTCTTCTCCTTCATTTAGCCTAATTCTGTGGAAAATGAGCTGATCATTATGTTTTATACTATTGACAGCTTCGAGTATCAATATGGAATTACGAAAGCATTTTAGGGAACGCCCCGCCTGAAGTACAATGCTTTAGCACACTCATGCTGAAGAAACTAAAATTTGCAAATACTGTAAAATAAGTTTTTTCACGAGGGATTGATTTTCGCTTCATGCACGAAATCGATAAGTTTGCAAACACGTATTTCGTGAACTTAACAATGGCAGTAAAACACAGGTAATCTTTTGCGAACAATTTAACCTCGCGATCTACTTCCGGATAATGTATTCGCGAAATTCTGACCACGTGTCAGAAAATATTACAGACAACCTAATCAATGTAGTCCTACAGATGTGACGGGGATCATTCTATAAATATAAATGGTGCATCCTTTGTTAAACACGAGTCTCTTGAAGGTCAAACTACTATGGAAGCACAACCTTGTCAGTATTTATATGATTATCCTCGAACAATGGAATAGAATCTTGTCCCAGGACAACCTTACAATACTCATCCATACTGTGATCAAAGCAACAATTATAATGTATATAATTTATTATGCAATGACATTTAAGGGCTTACATTCCATGGCGTTTCGTCCATTGCATTGTCATGAGTCACTAATATCGGTTACGTTGAGTTTTTTCTACGTATTCATCATTACCATAATCATCGGGAAAACAAGAAGCTCCAGGGATTCGGGTAACATTTGCCAAACTGAATACATATTTCAAATCAGTGAAGTTCTTCAAAATGAACAAGCTTGAAATGATGACAGCCTGTCTCTGGCGAAAATAATATTATATCGCATGCAATGTTGAATGGTTTCACGTGGTACGCCGGATACTCGCCTGTCCTAGCAGACCTTCAAACAATAAGTTACGTATACTGTTGCATAGGAATTAATTTTCTGATTACCAAAGGGATCAACTGTTTGTAACCAGACGCCGGTTCCACTACGACAATCAATATAAGGCATTTATGAACAATTCATACTTTAACAGAACGTTTATTTAGACATCAATTGTTATACTTTTGTGCCCCTGGCATTGAAGAAAAAAAAATACGCGTTACACACAAACTCGTGCTAGTACTAAATCGGACTATAAAGAGACCAATGGTGTACTGTACGTTTGATAAAAGACTGTAGTCGTCAAAAAATGAAATGATTGAACAAAGGTGTTGCAGTTTGATTAATTGAGACGTATAAGTTATCGCAATAAAAAAGTAATAACGAAGAATCGGACAGGTAAAGCTGTACCAGTAGTCAACAGAAGCAGCAGAGCACAAAGTACAAGTAACAAGAACAAACAGTAAATAAACAAGAAGTTACAGAACCATCTAGCTACATATATGCCTTTTAATGGTTGTCAACAAAACGATTCTAACATATTGGACAACGGAGGAGTGAGCGTGAAAGACAAACAAAAACAGTATACGAGCAAAATTGCTAGCTCTGCATGAAAGTGGCCCCGGTCAAAATGACGAATAATGAGATATGCAGGCTTTTGATTGATTTTTCATTTTTGAATAAAAATTTGTTTTTGGAGCTTTAGTGATTCCCACCCATTTTGAAATTTGCTTTCATGTGATAAGCGCCTATTTAGAACTTTTGCATCATGTGATACGCAACAATTTAGAACGCTGGCGTCATGTGATATGCACACATGACTAACAATGTGACGCATTTGTAGAAAGTACGCAAGTTTTGATACAATGGATTTTTAAACGAAATTGAGAGAAATCCAGTACAAGTATGTCGAAATGAAGAGGTTTTTCTTATAAGTAGTGTGAAAAGAGTCTGCTATATACAGCTTGCCTATGAGACAATAATGTTTTTAAGTACATTATATTCCATCACAACGGCATAATTACAACTGATTACATACATCTTGAAGTATAAATGGTTTCAATTTTACGTGAAGAATGATTTTAAATGTAAATGATTGCGTTCATTATATGTAACTATTTCAGTCGCAGTTGACTGTCCATAAAAAGTGAATTTGACTGCATTTTACCAATATTAAAATTCTGATTTAGTTTTATACTAAATTTCAGACTAGTCTATTATATCCTTTACATCACAATGCAGTAGGACCTTCCCCTAAAATGTACAGATCCTTTAGTGCAAATGCTTTTAAAAGATATTTTTATTTTTATTTAATTTTGGTGGGTGTATAGTGTTACGGTACGTTAAATTACATACATTGTAACCAACTTACTCGTGAGACTTTGTTGATTAAATGCACTTGGAATAAAAATTCCGTTCACTTTCAGCTAAATGTTTTCTGCTTTTTTCGGAATAATCACTATACGGTGAATATCAAATTCACGGTTACTAATGAAAACAAAAGAAACCCCAAAATCTCAAGAGCCTATCTGGTAAAGAAAACACCACCAAGCTAACTATATCAATGATGACAATGGTACTCCAATTCTAAACCCAACAGACAAGCAGAAGCTTTCAACACCTTCTTCACAAACATATTTAGAACAGTGCCAGATCCACCTCAAACTCTCGTAGAAGAGAGTGAGCTAAAAATAAAACAATTGGTCAACAGCAAAATACATGATGAAACATTCCTTATACCTCTAACAACCGAGGTATATACATATTAAAACAACTAAACACACTTGATTGTTCAAAATCAACAGGGCTGGATGACATTGGTCCCAGGATATTAAGAATAAGTTGTAATGTAATTGCAAAGCCACTAACAAAAATAATTAATCTAAGTATTAATATGGGTAAATTTACAGAAAAATTTAAAATGGCAAAAATTTCTCCAATTTTTAAGAAAGGATCCAAATATGATAAGACCAATAACAGACCCGATACGATACGTACGATAAGCAATCAGGCTTTCGATCAAACCATTCTTGTGAAACAGCTCTTACTGCCATTATTGATGACTGGATTACTGCTATCAATGATAAGTCTTATGTTGGGACTATTTTCTTAGACCTCACAAAAGCTTTTGATCTTGTAAATCATTCTCTTTTAATAAGCAAACTGAAACTTTATCACTTCAGCGAAGTTTCAGTGAAATGGTTTACATCCTACTTGAAAAACCGCTCACAGAAAGTATGCATATCTGGAATTCTTTCAGATGCACAACCAATCTCAGCAGGAGTTCCCCAAGGATCTGTTCTTGGGCCTGTACTATTTATACTTTACATAAACGAACTAACACTCCACTCTCAAAATTCATCAGTTGACATGTTTGCTGATGATACCACACTATCTGCATATGGCAGTACCATAGAAGAAGTACATACCATTTTACAACATGAGGTCAATACTGTAGACGAATGGTGTCGTCAAAATGCTATGATTCCAAACATTAACAAAACAAAGGCGATGTATATATCTGCTTCCAACAATAACCAGAAAATTGCTACGCATACAAACTCTCACAACATCCAAATGCAAGGACAGTCACGGACATACTCCTCATCTGAGAAACTCTTAGGAGTGCATGTAGACCAAATTCTAAACTGGAAGAGTCAGATTGAACAAACTCTTAAGAAGTGCAATAGTTATCTATATCTTCTCCTAAGAAAAACATCCACTCTTGGAAAATGTTTTTCAATGCGTACATATTGCCCGGTACTGACTTCTGTTGTACAGTATGGGGAAACTGCAGTGGAGAACTGTTAGAAACTGTTCTGAAGTTCCAAAAACGCGCAGCCAGAATTATTCTTGATAAGGAATTTGATGCACCATCTGTAGAATTATTTAAAGAATTAAAGTGGATGACTTTCCGAGACAGAATTCATTACAAAAGGCAATATTGATATACAAATCACTAAATAATATTTGCTCAGAATACTTTCATTCGAAATTCACATTTAACCAAAACTACCAACATTCAGATCACCAGCTTAGATCAACTGAAAATTGTGAACTTACAATTCTTAAACCACGACTCGAATTGTACCGAAAGTCCTTAAATTATTCAGGGCCAGTCATTTGGAATGTCATCCCAAAACAAATACGTACTTTAAAAACACTCAAACAATTCAAAAACTCCTTTCTACAGTGGATGTACTCTGGCCACAATATGTAACATTTACATGTTTCACAACATTACGCTATTAATTATATCTACAAATTACATTGTTGAATTATGTATATCATAATTATTTACCATTACCTTAACATCGTGCTGTTGTGTTTTTGTTTTGTTTTGCATCTTTATTATTGACTACATGAGTTTTTCTGTTATGTTTTTCTTTTGCACATAATTATCATGCATTCCTGTAAATGATTGTATATATCCCATGTTGATGTGGACCATATTGAAAATTGGTCTAGAACTAAATATGTCATCCACTATAAATAAAGTCGTTATTATTATTATTATTGTTACACCCCTTTTAAAGGTTCCAGAACATTATGGCTTAAAATAACCAAATTTATTTTAGCGAGATCTGTGAAATGGTAAAAGGTCCCTTCATAACTCATTTCTAATTGAACATTTTAAGTCCGTCTGATTTGGTCAATACGGAGTCTAATGCATCCAATGACTTTAGAAAATTATCGAATTATGAGACATCAATGATCATAAGTTCGATTGTTGACTAAATACTATTTATAGCCATTTTAAACAAATATCCAGCCACAGAATTAATTAATACATGCATGTACTTTGCTTTTTTATTTTTATTAATTAGTACGGATGTTCATCAAATCGTTTGTTTTTTTGTGTCTTGTCTCTCTCTTTAATCATGTAATTACAAGGTTTAAAATTGCCGATACTTTTATGCGAAATGAGTGAGCAAAATGCCAAGTACAAATTGCACTTTCTGAATTGTATGGATTTTCTGGTAAATGTGTATGATTATGTTTAATTTAACATCCTTCAGTATCTGCTACTCGGTTGCCTCATAATCATAGAGCTCTTATTAGAGAGATCAAATATCTTTTGTCGTATATGATTTATTATTTTAGTTAAAACACTTAATCTATAAAACCGACCGGGATTCATTCTTATCAAAAATTCATATCTTGTGATTGAAATAAACTCATATTGCGGAGCAATTAATGTCTAATTATCAATAAAACTTGACCTCTTATAAACTGGAAACATACGACAAACATATCACATTATTCTATACACAATTCAGAAATTCTGAAATCCAGAGAATTGAACATCAAAGTCACAAAGAATCAATAATTAAAAAATACAAAATACGTTGCGCGAGGACATCATGTTAGACCCCCTTAGTAATATCTTTGGTTTGATCTACGCATGCATTAATATAATTTTACCGGGAATTCAGCCCATCTGATGTTGTCTAGCCTTGCCGATATTTGATCTGCTATAAACTATTTGAACGGTCTTCTTACGTTGTATCCCGACCAATTATAATGTCGTCTACGATACTAGAATCATCGTCATCGCTGTGTCATACTAGCGCCGTCATTATTACATGTTTGTAATAGCTTTACACTGGTAATATCGCTAACATGCCACAATAATACATAGTCTGATTATATTTGTTCCCCAACACAAACTTGTATTTTACAGCCGGAAATACCATACAACAACTTCAGTCTGACGACTAAAACCCAACGACTTTTTTGGCTCGTTACTTAAATACAGCCCAGTCAGGATATTAATAGTGACGCAGTGGTCGAGTCCACCATTACGGTGTAAGACCAGTTATAAAGACTCATCCAGACATCTTTAATTTCAATGCTAAGCTAAAAAACTTTACCTGTTCACACAAATTCAATGGTTGTAATCTTATGAGTTCACATAAAATTAAACGTGCCTCTCACATCATTCTTACTGGACAGTACAGTGCATATTTTAATTGATTGTTTGAGTTCTTTTAGCAGCCATCATGTTTATTAATGTTTTATGTATTTTAAATCATTTTAAACGATCCAAAGTATATGGTATGTTCCTTTAAAATAAGATTCATCTTGGTTTAGGATTAAGTAAACGTCGGCATATTAGAAACTCAGATCATACTACCGCCTTATACATGTTGATGCTTCTTATTAGTAGTTTGGTAAGAACCTATACTCAGACACGGTGTCGTCGCGTAGCAATGCGGAGTATGAAAGCTTTACCCCATCCAGCCATCGCAACAACCCCAAAAAGGGTTAATATGTAGCTGGTATGTATGTAAGAAATTAAAAACTATTAATGAAAAATGTCAGTTTATCGACGATGTTGACTTCCAATCAGTTAATGTCAGCAATGAAACGGCCCCAGGTCGGTAGGGATTATGTAGTTATAACGAAATTGTGATGAACACATTTGGCCAGTATATGTCATGCGACTTTAGGCTCTCAGACAATGACGTAACACCGTCACAAAAGACGAGTAAAGTCCAGCACTTCCGTAAACGATCCGGCCTAAAACCACAACACGCGGCTAAGATATAATTTACAACAAATGCAGATATGTGTAAGAGGTAACAGTGAATACCAGTTTCTTATTCGAAACCGTGAGTTTGATCAATTATAAATACGTACATTGTACGTTTAAAAATCAGACTGAACATTACATAGCGACGTGTGTTTTCAATCTACACTTCCGTATACGAACCTGCCTAAAAACGCAAAACGTGGCTCATATATAATTACCAACTAATGTTGTGTATAAAAGGGAAAAGTGTATACCGTAATTCTGTTCCGTGACTTTGACAAACTATAAATACATACATTGTACGTACAGATGTCGGACTGAACCTTACATAGCGACGTGTGTTTTCAATCTACACGTAATTGATAGAGGAGATATATTAGTACTAGGGATAAATCATCGTATCATCTCGAAGATTAACACCATCAGTGTTACCTAGAACTGATGTGATAGACACGGTACTAGCATTGATTTCCTGGGGACAATCCTGATATAGTACATATATCAACCGTCTCTAAATTGTCCCGCTAGATTGATATTTTAATATTCATAGATTAATTCTGGAGAACACATGCATGCCATATTTTGGGAACATTTTTCTGTAATTATCCTATTTCTGTCAATTTTCTGATCTTCCTAAACCTCAAAATCTGTGTCAAGAATTGACTGTATGAGTCCATATATGAAACATTTACTAGAATCAACAACATAACAGAACCGCTTGCACCACGTGATCAGGAAAAGTTGAAATAGTGTAATTATAATTGACATGTAATTCCTATCTTGATATTTTCGAATTTCCTTTTAAATGTGTAGGTTAAAGTCCCAATAACAAATGTCAGTCATACAGAGACAACCCAGTTATCTGCCACCCAATATTTAAGTCTACGCTTATAATACGCTATATTATGCAGCATATGCAAGTACGTTATATGTTATAATTATAATAATTATAATGATTATAGATAATAATAATAACAATATACCAAATATATTTGCCTCCAGTTTCATATATGGACACAGGTGGCTTCAATTAACAGTATTTTAATTGTTGTTCAATTATTCTCGGTCACAAAGGGTGTTTCTTGTTCCTCAGGAACAAATATTGAAAAATACTGCGTAGTTAATGATTTCTAGTATTTGCAAAATTAACACTGTTTGCAATTTGAATTACAATATTTTTTCTCATTTTTGCCTGGTACATAATTATGTTCTATGGCGCGGTGGTGCGGGTCTTCGGACGCAGCGTTTGGTTCATGTAATTCCCTACCATCCAACTCTTATCTCAGACCAAACTGTATCGTCATATTTATTTACCACCAGTCTCTATGCAGCTATAACCACTTGCTTATTGTGATTATCACGGTGTTGTGATAGAATAAACATTTATAATATTAATAATACCATACCGTACAAAATAATTGTTCAAGCTGCGCTAATTATCTAATCTTTGCAGATTACGCTATTTGCTAAATCACGATAGAGACAGGTTCATACTAATCGCGTACATTATCTTCCTCATATAAATCACTGGCGTATACTTTGTCAATATTCTGAAGTTATAAATAACTCATACAAACTAGGAAACTTTGATACTTAGGGTATGACTCTGTTGTCTTTTGTTGCTCAATGTCGTACCGGTAGTATACTAGAGCGTGTTTGGGCAAAACTTTTTTATAAATATCCACCAGCACATGGTTTCAGAATGTGCACATGCCATAAGGTTATAAAGCGGGTGACAAAGACACAAGACAATGGCAAAACATAAATTTCATAAACATATTTTACAATTGCTAAACAATGTTCCGATTGTTTTGTGTCACTGTCGCGGTGTGTCTTCTCCTTCATTTAGCCTAATTCTGTGGAAAATGAGCTTATCATTATGTTTTATTCTATTGACAGCTTCCAGTATCAATATGGAATTACGAAAGCATTATAGGGAACGCCTCGCCAAAGAAACTAAAATTTGCAAGTACTGTAAATTAAGATTTTTTCACGAGGGATTGATTTTCGCTTTATTCGCGAAATCGAAAAGTTCGTAAACACGTTTGTGAACTTAACAATATCAGTAAAACACAGAAACTCTTTTGCGAACAATTTAACCTCGCGATCTACTTCCGGATAATGTATTCGCGAAATTCTGACACCGTGTCAGAAAATATTACAGACAACCGAATCAATGTAGTCCTACAGATGTGACGGGGATCATTCTATAAATATAAATGGTGCATCCTTTGTTAAACACGAGTCCCTTGAAAGTCAAACTTCTACGGAACCTTGTCAGTATTTATATGATTATCCTCGAACAATGGAATAGAATCTTGTCCCAGGACAACCTTACAGTACTCATCCATACTGTGATCAAAGCAACAATTATAATGTATATAATTTATTATCCAATGACATTTAAGTGCTTACATTCCATGACGTTTGGTCCATTGCATTGTCATGAGTCACTAATATCGGTTACGTTGAGTTTTTTCTACGTATTCATCATTACCATAATCATCGGGAAAACAAGAAGCTCCAGGGATTCGGGTAACATTTGCCAAACTGAATACATATTTCAAATCAGTGAAGTTCTTCAAAATGAACAGGCTTGAAACGATGACAGCCTGTCTCTGGCGAACATAATATTATATCGCATGCAATGTTGAATGGTTTCGTGTGGTACGCCGGATACTCGCCTGTCCTAGCAGACCTTCAAACAATAAGTTACGTATACTGTTGCATAGGAATTAATTTTCTGATTACCAAAGGGATCAACTGTTTGTAACCAGACGCCGGTTCCACTACGACAATCAATATAAGGCATTTATGAACAATTCATACTTTAACAGAACGTTTATTTAGACTTCAATTGTTATACTTTTGTGCCCCTGGCATTGAACAAAATAGAATACGCGTTACACACAAATGATAAGACTCGTACTAGTATTAAAGCGGAATATAAGGAGACCAATGATGTACTGAACGTTTTATAAGAGACTGTAATCGTTACAAATGGAAATAAATGGACAAAGGTGTTGCAGTGTGTTAGTTGAGGCGTAAAAGTTATAGCCCTAAATAAGGTAATAACCTACTTACTTACTGGTGTTCGCTAAAAGGTAGGCACAAATCAGACAGAGAAGGGAGGAGTTAGTGCGAAAGGCACAGACACATCAATATACAAACAAAGTGCTAGTACTGCATGAAAGTGGTCCTGGTCAAAATGACGAATAATTTGTCATGCAGACTTTTGATTGATTATTGAAGTTTGAAAAATAATATTGTTGTCGCTTTTGGAGCTTAAACTGATATCTTGCACCCTTTTCTAGTAATTCATGTTGAACTACGAAATAAGGGGCATATGCCACACACCGTTACACACGTATGATAATAATAAATTATCATTGAAGGGGTTAGTGTGCTTCGCATATACTTGTAATCAAACAAGATTCATCTTCTCTTGCATAGGAATTTATTGAGAAATAAAGCAGGACTTTGTTCCCCGTGCCTTGAAATAAGTTTCATGTCTTGGCTAGGTAGAAAACGCGTACCTGGTTACCCGCATGTCGGGCAGTCGGGTAGTGCTGTAAAGTAAAACAAACAGGATCTGTGTGAAACAGTTACACGGCGACGTTTGATTTAGCGTCAGTAGCTATTTTCAGTGATAATAAGGGAGGTAATATTTGATTTGTTTTTAATATCGGGTACAGTTTTATCAAAGCACTTTCGGAAATCTTAAATTTACGCCCACATAAAGATGGTTTGTAGGATTTCAGCCCACATAAAGATGGTTTGTAGGATTTCATTTTCTAAATCATTATCAATATATTGCATGTTTCTTTTCTTCAAATTTGAAGTTGATAAATAATAGTAAAGACTTTATTAAAAAAGAATATCTTAACTGCTTTGGTATGATAGTACGCGGGTACCGGCCGCGGGTAATTTTCGATGGGTACCCGGGTGCCAATTTTGTACACGATTCAGCCAAACATTATTTCCTGTGCTTTGAGTGCGGTGGCTGACTGTGTACTTCATAGGCGACATGTCCCTTTCTCCTTATTTCTCATATCTTGCTTCATATCTTATCATTTTGAACAAAAACCACTCATCAATTAAATGACTTAAAATAAAGCGGTAGCAATTTGAACATCCGATTGGGCAAAAAAACCTAAATCCAAAATCGTCTCTCTGGAATAACGTTTATCTGAACAACGGATAAAAAACGTACGCTTACTGTATTTTAATGCAAAAAAGAGACATAAAACCGACATATTTTTATTAAGCCTTCATATTACACAACGTAATCAAATCTTATTTGTTGTTTTCCCTGTACTTTGTTAGAAGTGGTATCGTCCTGGGACATAGGAACCATATTCAGATTTCGAGTTGGCGTCTTTGTCATATCAACTGATATTTAGATCTAAAATGCATTTTAATTCAATTGGGATTTAATTCATGAATAACACATTATGTCTCCAATTTCATAAAAATCCATACCGGTCACCGATTATGAAAATGCAGTGATTTCTGGTAGTACACGACGCGACATAAAATATGGATGTCCCAAACATCGCATGCCAAGCTTACATTAGCCGAGGAATTTTGCCCGTCAATAGCGCCTTGTTACCGGAGTCTGAAGCTTGTACCCCCGGGCCCAAGGGACACAAAACAGAATTAGCAAATTCAGAATTTGAATATTCGAAATCCGCAAATCAGAGGGGATACATTTAGATAGTCTCATTTACTGTATTCAGTCAACAGTTGCCTCGAAAGAAATGTCAGTCGACTCTGAATAATATTATCAAAAGCAATGTTCATCTGTTTCCTGGGAGTCACGTGTTTCCTAGCAAGAGTGGAGTCGTATATACAAACATAGTTAATTACAGACCTCTTTAATACTTCACGGAATACCGTTTTGTTTCAATTATCAAGTACAATGATGAATGTTTTTCTTGATGATGTGTCCAAATAAAGCCTTTTTATGTAGTTATATTATCCAAATAGTTAATCATGTTTATTTTGTTTACAAATTGCTTCCTTTTCATTATTGCCATCAGTTTTTTAAGTTGTCGTTCATGGATCCAATATCAACTAATGCCATATTGACAACGAATTTGTCTTTACCATTTTGATGCCAGTCTGGTTTTGAATGCTACATGTATTATAACGAGTGATATTCGTTTGAATAGTTTTTATTCATATTGTTTAAGAAATAATAATATGTTCGCGTATTAGGTCGGTAAATAAAACACGGACAGGAGTTCGGATGCGAAATAATTAAATCACAAGTGCGCGTAGCACTCGTGATTTAATTTTCCTCATCCGAACGAGTGCCCGTGTTTTATTCACCGACAAAATACAAGAACAGAGTTTTTATTTCGATTCTAAATAGTATTAAGATAATATCCCGTAGTATTTAACTGCGCTCATTCCATTTTCACCCATTTGACATTGAACATAATTCCACGCTGAAATTGAGTGGCTTATAATAAGCTGGTACAATTTCCACTCTAAACGACTTTCGTAATTTTCTGAAGGAAATAACACATTTTAAACATTAAAACAATTTTAATAACACGAGTATAGCGTATCTATTTCATTAAATGAAAAATATAAATGAATTGATTATCAGAAGTTTTTATGAAACTTGGTTTCAAGAGTATATTGGATTTTCTAAAAATAGATGCGTCATAGCTGTAACACATGATACTCGTGCAACTTGCCTTGTTAGCGACTCGTTGAAGATTTTACTATACAATTTACGTTCGTTCATTCATAAATATGTAATGTGGTACGGGGCGTAATTAGTAACAGTCAATTTGATAGATATATCTTATTGCGGTAATAATACATGCCCTGGTTTGCTCTATGCGTATATAGATTACTCCGCAGATCGTGTTAGAATACATCTTAACTTTTTAATAAATCGGTAAATTGATGTTTTGATCTGGAAAAACGCTTATTTTGTAACAATAATGTGACGACAATTTTAACAAATAAATGTAAGAATAAATTCTAACAATGTACACAAATCTACTTTTGTCGTAGCAGCAAAGGGACGTTAAAATATCATAAACTTATGTTTCAAACAGTAATGCTGGCATAACTAGGTAGTTTAATCACTCGACTGTCTCTGAATATCATAACATGTCTCTAGTGCCAAAACCCAAGAACAAGTTTATTTTAATTTATATTTATTCGAATGTGAAACGCATTCTAAAAGTTATATGTCCACTCCATTCCTGACGGCATCCATCACCACCAGCGTATGAGAGAGGTCATGGTCATATGTGTATACGAAGCAGCATGCAACGGAAACATTGGTACCACCATGTTTTTGTTTTATTTTTTGGCAATGTGCAGTCAAAGAACACCTGACTTAAAGCGTATTGTCTCAGAACACACTTTACGTCGGTCAAAAGCTTATACATAGCTTATGTTCACACTGTTATCCGACAATAAATACATTTTGACCTTAAATTATTTTTGACTTTAAGTAATAGAGGAGGGTCTCGGTCGTGGTCCAGTTGTTAGTGTGCTGGATTTGTAACGAGGCGATCCTCTCGACTTTCGTTCACACATGGAAAGGTTGCTGGTTCCTTGCGGAAGGGTAAGTCTATAAATATTGGTTAGGATAATGGAAAACGGGTAAGGTGAAACTGCAACCAGATGTAAAATTGTTGGGAAACGTGAAAAAACAAAAGCGATAGAGGCGCAACAACCGATTTTCAAGATCAATAACATTATCTAGTTATAAGATTTTACTATTAATTAAGCACTAACTTCTCATTTACAAACAAAAGCTGCGGATTTTCTATGGTTTTACTCGGAAGAAGTATAAATGCACGATACTTTGTCTTCATTTTCACTCCTTTGTGCATTATAATTCTATTAGTTGAAATACTCTTTGTTTGTGATATTTAAATGATAATTATTGTAATTATAAGTAAAAGAGATAATTATTGAATTATTAGAATATGATGTAATAATTGTATTACATGTATAACATATGATGTCAGTGTAACAAATAATGTAAACACAACTTCAAACTTCAATATTTTATTTGACTTAAACAAATAAAATGTTTATTGCCAATACAATTATAATGTGGCAAATTGAAAATTATAACAAATACATTTATACATGTACAAAAAGAAAGATAAATATATACAGGTATGCAAACAATCATATGTGGTAAGCAGTGTATTTTGAGAAAAAATGAAGATATTTAATGCGTATCAATTAAGTAACCAATTAAATTTTTATAAAGTTTCTCTTCTTGTATTTGATAAAAAGATGTATTTTGCTTGTTTTTTCATATCATGTGCATTCGTAGAATGCATTAGAGAAATATGTTTTCCTATATTAGGCCAGGAACAAAAATATCGAGGTACAAAAGGGACTAAAGTTCAAATAGGAACATACCATATGTAATATCAAGGTAAATGACATTTCCAAAGTAAGGGCAAGGTTATTCCCACATTAAGGCCAATGTCACTTCCAAAGTAAGTTCAATCTCACTTCCAACATAAGGTCATGGTCAATTTTAAAGTCAGTTCAATGTCACTTCCAAAGTAGGGCCTATGCCATTTTCTCAGTAAGGTCAATGTCACTTCCTCAGAAAGGGCAATGTCACTTCCATAGTAAAGTCAATGTCATTTCCAAAGTAAGGTCAAGGTCACTTCCACAGTAAGTACAATGTCACTTCGAAATTAAGGTCAATACCATTTTAAGGCCAGTTCAAGGTCACTTCCAATGAAAGGTTAATGTCACATCGAAAGTTTGGTCAATGTCATTTCCATAGTAAGATCAATTGAACTTCCAAGGTAAGGTCAATGTCACTTCCAAGATAAGGTCAATGACACTTCCAAGGTAAGGTAAGGTCAATGTCACTTCCAAGGTAAGGTCAATGTCACTTCCAAATGAGCAATGAAGATGAAGAATGCTATATATTTGTACAGTCTAACAAATGAAGCAGCCAGTTAAATGATACACCAAATGTTGCTGCCTAAAACTGATGGCTGTTCAAAAAAGTATATTTTAGAAGAAAACATGTGCATGTGAATCTAGTAATACCAGCTGCAGTTGTTTATGTAATACCCGGTATTAGACTGATCTCATTTCGGCAACTGGTTAAGAGAATTGCCCGCGTATATAACTGTAACATTGTTGATCATAAGCCAGAACAAACAGATAAACATACTACTTGTAGCATACAATCTCAGTTCGGCACAAACATCACTGCTGGGTGGTAGTTTAATAAAAGCATTGCACATAAACAAGCAAAAACATTTATATCGCCAAGGACAACGGTTATAAGAATTGTTGATGTCTAAAATGAATCATATAATAATAAATTGAAAATAATAACTCAGAAAATAAGTCGATGATAGGCAATGTTTGTACATATTTACATGCCCTCTGGAATATGCTGGAATGAACGAACAGTGGTTTCATGTCCCTTGTGTATGCATTACCAATTGTTTTATTTATGTTGAAATGATATACATTTGTACGTGATTCAGGGATTTTGTTTCTAGAATGATGTAAGTCGTGTATAGATCGGGTTATTTTACAATATGATTTGGCTATAGGTATTGCCAAACACTTCCAAAAGCAGGTTCCAGCTTTTGCCTCTTTCTGTCTCCAATGCTGTATATGTTTATTGTTCAATTTGTATTTTATGCTATTGATACTTTTTTGTACATGCCATTTTGTGTGTGTATATGTTTATTCGTTTCGTTGCAAAAAGTAAATTTCTGGCCGATTTTCAATAAAGTTTATTTGTTATTCGTTATTATTATACTTATTGTTGTCAAATGATTTTTCACCCAATTGGTCACAACCATTGATTGCATTACCCGAGTACTTGTTATATTATCTTACATATCCAACGCAAGAGAACTACTGGCATGCTTTGATACATGTTGTATGATAATAATAATAATACATGTAATAATAATAATATTACCTGTCACTATTAACTTGTCACCCATGAATATCCATGTTTATCCGTTGTCCAATGAGAGTTGTTATTTTAACTCATCAAAACATTCTTACTGTACAAAAACGAAAACACACGGAGATTAATTAGCGACAGGTCAATAGTGTTGACTAATAACAACATCAACTTCAAAAACAGCAACAACAACAATAATAATACTAATAATAATAACAACAACAACATATTAATACTAACTATATTAATAATAATAATAACAATATTAAAAATCGTAATAGAGACTTTATCTATAGAGGCATATATAGTTCGGCATTTGTCCAATCTTTCACAGTTAAAAGTTCATGTCTCTCTTGATAAAGCTACTTCCTAGCTTTTAAAAAAGCTGAGCCACTTTCTAGCTTTTTATAAAGCTAACCTTGTCAAAAGATTCGAGAATATCCAACGAAGTTCAATTTTCAATCCACGTGATACTTAAGAGCTTGTCATGATGAATGCAGCGTTCAGTAACAGTAAACAGTTTATAAAGTACGTATGCCTACAATCGTATAATGGACTATGAATAAAAAGTAATTCCATTTTATTCACATAAATCAAAACGGTCTATAATGCATGAGGACCGTAGGAAATTCAGAGTGGTAAAGTTTAATAATTTATTTCCTCGGTAGTGTTACGTAGGAAGAAAATCCTATTTGGTTTTCTTTTATTTGTTTTGTATATTCAATGTAAAATTCACAGGCATTAATACAGATGTGTGGAAAATCATCAGCACATTATCTTGACACCGCACACGAGTATCATTTTAATTATATTATATACAATGCACGACATACAAGGGAGCTATATGCGAGAATATACGAGTATATGTACTGTGTTAGCGAGGTAAGCATGCTGCAACCTGCAGCTGCGCAACCTCCTGATGGGAACCTCCCGCTCCGGATCCTCTAGATGCGCAACCTCCCGTTCCGAACCTCAACCACCCGAACACCGTTTAGCTATTTTAACTTCAGTTAAAGTTTTGTCGTAGATTAATTACTTACTTATTCCTCTTCACTCCGGTCGGAGCGTAGGGCCTTAACCACAGTTCTCCATCTTGTACGGTCAGTAGCCCCGGCTTTGGCCTCTCTTAACGTCATCCTCGTCTTTTTTAGCCCGATATCCAGGGTTCTTCGCCAAGAATTAGTGGGCCTCCCTCTTCGTCTTGTGCCTTGAGGATTCCAGTCCAGGACTTGTCTTGCAATGTTTGGCTGGGCTCTGCGCATCGTATGTCCGACCCATCCCCATTTCTTTTGTACAATATAGTATGTGATCGGTTGCTATTTTGTTCTTGTCACAAGTTCCTGGTTGGAAATCTTCTCTGGCCACCGTATATGTAGGATTTGTCTTAAACAGTTGTTAATAAAGACTTATAAACTGTTGTTAAGGCGTTTGGTTCTCCAGGTCTCAGCTCCATACATGAGGACTGTCTTTACGTTGGTGTTGAAGAGTCTAATTTTGGTTTTCATGTGGATGTTGTTTTTGTTCCACACTGGCCTCAGTGTTGCAAAAGCATGGCGCGCTTTTGCTATTCTGGCTATGATGTCTTCCTCGGTACCTTCTGTCATACTGTCGTTGTAGATTAGTCACTCTAAAATCACAAGACAGGCTGCGTCCGCGGTCCAATCCCATAACTTATGCCCCCGACCCCCACACTGCGGAACCGGAACTGTCAGAACACAGCACTCGCTAATCTATTATGTTAAAGTTTCTTTGTGGTTTAGTGGCAATATCAAATCATCGGTGATGATCTAGGAAAGAGACTCATTAATGAAATTCGACGGACAAAATTTTAATAAAGTTCGCTTAATTTCGATCAGAAACATTTAAGCACGGAGTATTTTTACTTCATAAGACAAGATTTAAATATCACTGTTGCTTTCACGAATAATGTTCTCATTTCTTCCTCTACTATGAAATTTCTTAAGTGGAACAAGTGTAAGAACAGCACGAGAATATTGCGTATGCTTGAGTTGGTATCAGACAAGCGTAATTCCGCTTCTGATCCTCTAAATTGTACCATTATTCCATAAACACTTCTTACAGTAGATTTTACGCGTGGCTTGAATCGAGTTAACTAGCAAGTAATGATTTTCTATGACGATTTGATACGTTGGCGTGAGTTAGTCTTGTGAGAAGCAATTTACGACGTCAAAATGAATGTCTCTAATAATGGCATTGGATGTAAACGAACACCCTGGTCATTTGATGAACAACACAGGCATTTTCTATTTATAAAACAGGCTAGGATCACATTAACCGAAAACAAATCATTGTCGCACATATAAAACAAGTCATTAATTCTGAAATTTCTAAGTCGAAACAAAATTGATGTTCATACTGCAATAAATCGCGAAAAATGTCTTTTTCTTATGAATTAAATTACTTTATAATTAAATTAATTACCAAGTTTTCAGACATACGTCCGTTCTACACACTGTATATCTAAAAGAGAGTTAATTTACCAATTTTCAGCAGTTCAGTTACCCTTTGACATTTCAACTTCCCCTGCTCATTGAGCTACCTAAGGAAGCCTGCGTTCGAGTCTCCTTGTGGAGACTATTTCTCTCCTGGTGGTTGTGCAGCCAATATCGATCTGCGTCCAGGAACATCGAACATGTACAGACGCCGCCCTCACAGGTACCAATTCACACAATGGTCGAGTGAAGCATGTGGGTTATTCTTGCTCAGAGAAATTAAGCAGTGATTTAAAAAAGTATGATGACCGTCATGCTACACTTTTATATTTTACATAACCAGTGTTCTACATAAAATAAACAAGATATGAAAGTGTAGCATGAGTGTCATCATGATTCTCGGGCAAAATTTTGGGAGGTTTTAAATTGACATTTTTTGCTTTGGAAAAATCCCCCCATAAATACAGAGGCGGTATGGAATGTTTAATTATGGTTGAATTCCAGAGTCCTGTGGTATTTCGAAAACCATTTAGATATATTTCAAAGGGGGTCTGGATTTTGTGGCCTACGTCATCACACTTCACCTACGAAAATCACAACCCACGAATATTATAGATTTTACTTAGACATTAGTTTTTCATCTCCGGACGAGGTCACTAACGGGACCAGATTGCACTGTAAGACACGTGCAAGCAATTGCTTCTGTATTTCTAGCTTGGCCATTTGCTATAATTTCATACTATGACTCAGATATTAATAATCCAAAGTGTGCCAAAGTCTGTCCAGAAATCAGAAACTTGGCGTAAATGTTCATTCAGAAACTTATCCAGATGCTCATACACGGTGATAGAGAGTTGATAATTAAGGTCATTTATATGATGACCACTCTCTCATGTCCAGTCTCAATGTATCTCTCCGGATGATTAATATACCAATCTGTATTGCTATAAATGCATGACTTATACGCCGCCCACTTCTAAATCAACCTTTATGGCCTAGGATTTCGAGTGCATATAGTCGACATTTTTTGGTATCATTTTTCCGGTGATAGAATATTGCA
Organism: Spisula solida; assembly: GCA_947247005.1. NCBI lineage: Eukaryota > Metazoa > Mollusca > Bivalvia > Venerida > Mactridae > Spisula > Spisula solida. The sequence continues at coordinate 39,750,322 of OX365951.1, forward strand.
GAAAATAACAAACTAAAGCACAGCCGCCCCAAAACCAAAACAATCCCAGTAATATATGTCTCCAAGCAACGCAGTTATGTGATACGTTATATGCCCTAACAGTTTCTAAGGTTGACAGGCCCGTCCATAAAGTGCCGTAGGACCCTCGGTGGTTTGAACAAAATCTTAAATACAGTGTCCACCAAAAATAAAAATACAGTTACAATAGAATTAACTTTTGTTAAATTATTCAATATAATGTTGATCAGAAGCAAAGTTTTTCAAAATTTAGATCATTTCATTCCATTTGAAATTCGACCATTTAAGTGAAGGAAATTATTATCCTGAAAGTATTCCTCACATGTTACAGGACAGGCGCCAATTAGAAAAATAACAAGAAATGTGATGTCGATTATGTCCTCCATTAAGAGTCATTACAGTCGAACACGTTTGTTTTTTGCTGTTACAAAGCTTTACATCAACTGTAAGGGGAATATTATATACCATGTTTGTTCACTGTTTGATCAAGGTCAGCCACCTTGGATGGCAATGTGTTCCCCATCTCATCTAATCCCGAGAAGAACCAACATGCGTCAAATCTCCCGAAAAATCTAATTTGCTTCTTTCATTCATAAGAAAAAGGTCATATCATTTCCTACGATTCATTACGCGATAAAATATTGCCGAAACTAGCCCATCAATGACGTCACGTTAACGGTATGCCAACGTCAGTATGGCGTCTATAAATTCCAGTCTATTCCGGAAGATTTTATAGCAAACAATTGTGTCGTACGTATGCATTTCTGACATGAACAGCTATCTGATGACTTCACATGAATATGTTAGGTATTGACGTCACTGCAATATAACGCTGTACTTGTGACGTAGTTTTTGTTAATATATCTGAACATGACACACCTTTGACGTATTCTGTTAGCGGAGTTTTAGTGTTTAGGTACCATCTTCAACATTCCACTAGCAATTTGACGCCGTTCATTGTCACTCTTAGACCTCGATATATCCGTTTAATATTTTGCACAAAAACATGAATTGACCACTGAAATTTTGATACGTAAAGTCATGACCGACATGTTAACCACATTACGTACGCATAGATTGCCATACAAGTAAAATATTAATACCCTGGAAAACTTGCTAAACTTTATTTTATCCGTATATTATAACTACGACATGTGTTAACACAAATTCATGAATATCTAATGTACTTTGAGCCCATTGAACTTTCAATTGAATTATCTACCTATTAAAATAATGATTGGATTTCCTTACGACACAAGCGAATACAGATGACACTAACCAAGTTCATTAGCTGATATTCATAGCACATCAAGAAGAAAATGTATGAAGTTGTCACAGCAAATTGGATTTACAATTTAAAACGGATTGTCACCTAACGTCCGTTTACAGCAAATACCTTATACACGGTTTGTCCCGGCATATGATTTCTAAATACATAAATTTTTATTGTGTAATAAACCAAGTGTCACTCAGTCTTAACTATTTGTATTAACTTTATCGGAGACCATGCTAGATCGTAATTTAGCCGTAGTCAACGCCCCCTCGCCACGAATGTGTGTTGAGTTAGGAGTTGAGCAGTCAAGCAGCGTGAACCTGGATGAGTGATCCAGAGCTCAGCACATGGCAAAATCAACAACAGATGCATCCTGAGCCAAAGATCATATAAAAGTTTAGCGCATTGGCAAATCGACATCAAAGTTATCCAGAGCTTAGCACATGTGTAAATGGACACGGTGGTATTGTCGGTGGCCTTCAGAGCTTAATATATAGGTAATTGGACACCATGGTCTAGTCTGAGTCAACATCATGCTCTAGTCTGAGTCAACATCATGCTCTAGTCTGAGTCAACACCATGCTCTAGTCTGAGTCAACATCATGATCTACTCTGAGTCAACATCATGCTCTAGTCTGAGTCAACACCATGATCTACTCTGAGTCAACATCATGCTCTAGTCTGAGTCAACACCATGATCTTGTCTGAGTCAACATCATGCTCTAGTCTGAGTCAACACCATGATCTACTCTGAGTCAACATCATGCTCTAGTCTGAGTCAACATCATGATCTACTCTGAGTCAACATCATGCTCTAGTCTGAGTCAACACCATGATCTTGTCTGAGTCAACATCATGCTCTAGTCTGAGTCAACATCATGATCTAGTCTGAGTCAACAACATGCTCTAGTCTGAGTCAACAACATGATCTACTCTGAGTCAACACCATGCTCTAGTCTGAGTCAACACCATGATCTAGTCTGAGTCCACACCATGCTCTAGTCTGAGTCAACACCATGATCTAGACTGAGTCAACACCATGCTCTAGACTGAGTCAACACCATGATCTTGTCTGAGTCAACATCATGCTCTAGTCTGAGTCAACATCATGATCTAGTCTGAGTCAACAACATGCTCTAGTCTGAGTCAACACCATGCTCTAGTCTGAGTCAACACCATGATCTAGTCTGAGTCAACACCATGCTCTAGTCTGAGTCAACACCATGCTCTAGTCTGAGTCAACATCATGATCTAGTCTGAGTCAACAACATGCTCTAGTCTGAGTCAACACCATGCTCTAGTCTGAGTCAAGACCATGATCTAGTCTGAGTCAACACCATGCTCTAGTCTGAGTCAACAACATGATCTACTCTGAGTCAACACCATGCTCTAGTCTGAGTCAACAACATGCTCTAGTCTGAGTCAACACCATGCTCTAGTCTGAGTCAACACCATGATCTAGTCTGAGTCAACAACATGCTCTAGTCTGAGTCAACAACATGCTTTAGTCTGAGTCAACATCATGATCTAGACTGAGTCAACACCATGATCTAGACTGAGTCAACACCATGCTCTAGACTGAGTCAACACCATGATCTACTCTGAGTCAACACCTTGCTCTAGTCTGAGTCAACATCATGCTCTAGTCTGAGTCAACAACATGCTCTAGTCTGAGTCAACATCATGATCTAGACTGAGTCAACACTATGATCTAATCTGAGTCAACATGATCTGGTTAAATCGACCTCATGATGTCGTCGAAGGTATCCAGAACTTTTTAAATGATTATAACAACATCATGGTCTGGTTAATAAACTAGATTAGCTACTGACTATCAGTGTATCTCAAAATATAAAACATCAACTAGACACATTGTTAATATATCAATTGGTCTACACACCACTTTAAGAGTGCCTCCATAGTTCAATGGTTAGCGCGCTTGTCGTCTATCATGGCGATCCTGGTTTAAATACGGGTAGAGGCACACATATGCTTGCCATATTTCAGCAGAAAACTGACTGGCAAACAAAGACAACGCTCGGCATTTTTGAGCAAAGTTGTACAACAAAATCACTTATAAAACAACAACCACAATTGTGAACATGTTTCGATCTAAGGCGATGTATCGCTTTACAAGGTATCACCTCGTAGCAGTGTGTATCAATCATACACTAACTACAAGTTACGGTCAATCAATGGTTTATTGAAACTTGCATGATTAGCTGTAATCTATCTTGGAACTACTTCTTTATACCAATAAACAATCGCTCATCAACTTTGACGTATCTTTAAACGCTCTCAACAGAATATAATACATTTGACGTATGGGTTTGACAAACAAATTCATTACACGTCTTTACTGTGACAATTAAGTCAATGCGTACGGATATATGTGAAATGTTCTCCGCCTGTAATTAGTGGTAGAAGATTAATGCATTTTAGCATATTGCTTGTCAAATTATATTTAAGCGTTGAACGTGTTTTATCGCGTATTTTGCATTGCGCTCGACGAAACGCATGCTCGATATCAGTAAAAATCTTAATTGAAACATGTCAAATTTTCCCAGTTTTTTTATTGATGAACATTGTAACCACATAGTCGCATGGTTTCAAATTATCTGAGTGTACCTTATGTTTATCATATTATCTGAGTGAACCCTATGTATAGAGAAGGTTGTGCAACAGTCATGTTTAGCTTCAACGGATATGACTTTACAGGAACTGGTATCCGTGTTTGCTTTGACAACTGTAGAAAAACTGGGTACCAGCTTTCGTAACATCATATCCGTTGAGGCTAAACATGGCCGCTGCACAACCTTCTCAATACATAGAGTACACTCAGATAATTTGATATACATAGGGTAAACTACACGGTATGCTACGATACCGGTTACAACCGGTAATGTTTGTGGTACTTCAAATCCAAAATAGAGTACACAATATTAAGGTGATTCCAAACTCTTAACTTTTTCTGTACAAGAGGTATCAAACACCTGAAATTCGCGATTTTTAGACATGAGAACATGCTGACACATCAATTTTAAGTTTTTCACACTATTTCATCATGATAGCCAGACGCTTATATACACTGATTTCTAAACTTCCGCTCAACTGAAGAGTTTGGAATCACCTTGAAGTTAGTTTTTATTATTATTGATATTTTACCATGTACTTAGCATGGAATGTACATTTTAACATGTGCGCCAGTGTGTGTGGTCCACGTACAACATGGCACTTTTAATATAAAGCCACTTTCGTGCAGAGCTAACGAGTTATATACTGTTTTTTATGCGCCTTTGTTGCTCTGCAGTTTGTGTTTCTATTCAGCTTTTAAACAGTGGGACAAGAGATGTTTAATTTTCTTGGTCGGTAGCTATATACATGTATGTGTAGGGCACTTCTTCGTTTTAAGATTTCTGACAGCTAAAACTATGCATTGTAGTCCCTTTGCTGTGGTAACTGGGTCATTCAGCTAGTTATAATTTATTATACTTTTCGACAGCTTGGACTTGGGCGGATCTGCGCTTGCTTAGTTGGGCATTGTGTCTTTATGTGTTTTATGTTTCATGTGCTCGGTTGGTTCAGTAGGACATTGTGCTTTGTGTGTTTTTAATGTTTTCTGTGCTCGGCTGGTTAAGTTGAGTGCTGCCTTCCCTGTCAGACTTAATATAATCTTTTTGTATTCCGTTTCTTATTGCTCTTTAAGGTCACTTACCACTAAATAAAATTGTTCTTTAGCTCAATGTAAAGTGACAATTGTCAGCCCCAGATTATATCAAGTTAAAGTCTATGGCCAGTTGACAGACCTATATCATTGAAAAGCAGTATGTTTCAGCTACAAAATAAGACAACAAAGAGGGGGTCAGGTTTAATATAAGAAAGATTTTGTTCGTCAAAGGCGGTGGACTAATTTTACCGACGTGCGGACCAATCCAATGTTGGTTTTACCCTAATCTACTTCCGCTTTCTCAAATATGCCAAAATCTCAAAATATTCAAGATGAAACACATTCACTTATTTAATTACCGAATGTGCAATACCTTTAGACTCAATAAGGTGATTCTAGTTCCATTTTGTCAAGGCATATCACCATTTCCAGGCAAACAGAAGTTTTTGTAAGGACTATTTGAGTGTATCCGATTTTGGTCCGCGTATGCATTTAGTGGTTTATAACCTTAAGTTGCATTTGCATCGCAACACAATGTATTTGTAATGCAGCAACACCACTAGGTGTAGATGGGAAACAATAATTGAGCCGTGAATGCACATTTAAGTATAGACTCTATATCACAGATAATTAACCAAATCACTGTATGACTTATTGGGACACAATAAAATTCAACTTGTATTACTTATTGTGAGCAAAAGCATCTGTGATTTCCGATTGATCAATGTATGACTTATTGGAAGACTTTACAACTCAACGTGTATGCCTTATTGCGATAACCGGAAGTTGATATGTTTATACACAGTGTATATACTAAATACCGAAAGGTTAGGGCTCAGAGGTAAGATTCTATCTATACATTGTGTATAGATAAATTCTACTCCATATTGTGAGAGTACATGTATAACATATTTACAGTAATATTTTTATTGCATAACGATACATATAATAAACAACTTTTTCACACACATATATATGTATATATAAAGTGTCGTTATGTACCATCCGTTTATTTAGGTCTGTCACTTGGATACAAACATTGCTATAGCGTAACAACATTGAATTTTTATTGTTCTAAACATGTTATTTTGAGGAAAAAAGCAGTGAACCAAAAACCTTGTTCACTAAATCACATGCTTAAATATTAATACATGTGTATCTATTAAAATGATACATTAATCCGAGAAATTGCAATGTGTACGCCCTCAATGTTATGTAAGCAGGTGACTGACCTGATTAATCGTTATATGTAACATTCATAATCCATATATAGTTAATGTTCTTAAGATCCAAAGTACGTTTCTAATCACTTCCTATAACACCATGTCTATATATTGTATAGTCGTGTTTAGACTTTGGCTTGTAAATTATTTGAAGTACCACGGGCACAGACACTGTTTAAATATTAAAGAGTTCCTTTCTTCAATATAATCCGAGTAATTAGAAAAAATGTAGAATAAGGCAGGGATATTGTACACGTGATTATGTTAGCGACAGGAAAATATTGGCGAATTTCGCGAAATTAGAAAAAAACGCAAACATTTCATCCGTCGTAAATTTTTAGTATGCTATGAAATAAAATAAACTACTGATATTTCCACATGTCAAATGTTTGAAATTCTAAATTCGCTAACATTTACAACCTCGGACATTTCCACATGTACAGTACTTCTCATGCATCATAATTATGGTATAAACAATACTTTTCATGTCGATTTGAAACATCAAAGCGGTGTTTTTTTTATTCATTTTATTTATCTAATGGCAGCTATTTAGAAAAATGATTCATAAGAAAGTACTACGTCTCTAGATGTAATTATATATAGAAAGAAATATGTCTTACAAATAGTTAGACAAAACGCTTCATACCGCGGACTATAAGTCGTCCAAGGGTATAACGGATTGCTGGCGCGCATGAATTCCAGAGAGTATAAAGTAGTTCGGTAATTGTGGTTTCGATTGCGCGGCGCAAACTCATGCATCAAAAATAAACGCTTCATTATATGATTGGCACACTTATAGAGATAAACAGTTTCTAGCATCTAGATACATTACAAATAGCTACAAACAATATGTTTATTCTCTTAGACACATATTGATTGGAAGCAGGATAAATTATATACAGTTCCGTCATACGGGAGGGAAGCGTTTTACAAAGTTCTTTACTTGTGTCCTACACAAATTCCTGAGAGTCCAATTCCAGTCTTATTGTATCAAATGTTTCAGGCAGAGAGGCTGGTATCTTAGCTTTATATCGACACGTACAGTCAGTTCAATGAATACAAGCCGAAATTGACTCGTCGAATCATTGGGGAGAAGCCACCTGTTCCCATATTACCGATAGAACATTTCAAGTGTCAAAAGAACGTCTCCTTAAAACGTCAAGTAAAACAATAACTCATTCATTTGCATGGAAGAAAATTGCAGAAAATGGGATTAATATTTATACAGTCTCGTCAAAAAGGGACAAGTTGTAATTAAAGGATGTCAAATTGTACTAAAGAATATTAAAGATGCATTAGTTGTGTTCCTAAAGTCTTGAAACAATTACTGATATTTTTTGCCGAACGTGGGAGAAGTAAATATTGGCTTGACTTCATCTGCCAAACGTTTGGTCATTGATTAGAGGGGGTAAGTGAAGTACAAAATGATCCGTGGTGTGTGTTTCTCTAGAAAATGTGAGAGAGAAAAGATGTAGCAACAAGAATTGGAGGTAACAGAAATGTATGTATTTAATTCAATTTGGTTGCGTAAACCTGTAGATTAAAACCATACTTAACGTTGATCGCACTCTTTTTGATGAAAGCGAAATATACGACATAGTGTAATGCTATGAAAATAACGCCCCTTCAGCTAGGTAGCGCTTTTAACGCCGCTAAGCTGTACTATTTTAGACTAAGAACTGCAAAATTGGGAGTTCACATCTCATACTTTAATCATACCAATTATCATTACAATATGACGTACATTGACCCTTTCACAGAAAAGTGTGCGATCCACCTTAAAGATATCTAGGATATAGGGAATTTATTACAGTATGTTAATTCCGGGAATATTTGTTTAGGTTAAAGTTCTGTCATCCGTTTACATTTGTAAACACTGGTACTTCAATTACTGGTGAAATGCGTTTGAAATTATCGTAAACCCGATGGAAAAAGTGAAATCATCACATTCTTGACTATTTTCATGCTTGTCGTCTCATGTTCGACCGATTCACATCAATATTGAAATTGGTCTAGAACCAAAACTAATATGTCTTTCATTATATAACACTTTAGGGGCGAACTTTATTTTGTTATAATATATATTATACTCATAATCCTAGAGCAGGCTTCCCTTTCCTTAACCGTGTTGGTTCGACAACGTGGATGAATACAATAATTATATGGTCAAGTTCACATGGAACGCGAGTTCGGTCTAGATAGACTCGGGTTCCATCCAAACGCATTTCGTTTCTAAACTTTTTGTCCCTTCACCACTGAAGAGTCGAACCACCTCCAGACAGAGTTTAGTGGTTCCCTGTTTCTGTACAGTACGTAGAATCAGCGAAACAAAGCTGTTTTAGGTATTAACAGGGCCAAGCTTTTGATTGGTTGATAAATTTAGAAACCTGTATAGGTGGGAGTAAACATCATTCCTGTAATAGCATACGTTACCCTAGAGCTTCCATGTGAACTCGCCCTATTTGAAACAAACGAATGTGATGATGAGTATATTGCAATATCCTTGTACTTACCTCTGCATTGAAACAGCCAAGCGAAGATAACTCTGAGCCATACACGCAACATCCACAGCCAGATGTCAGAATCCAATGATAACTTCAGAAGCATGTTGAATGTTGGGTTATTCGGTTTTGGAATTGACTGCAACAGGAAAAAATACGAATGCTATTACTACGTATTCATTTTATAGAATTCATTCAACTTTGTATACGAAGTATGAAGACATGTTAGTCACTGAAATTGTTGATGAGTTATCTAGGCTTGAATTAAGAGTTTTCTCCAAATTAGCGTATTCAAGAGAACACTCTTAATTTAACAACCAAGCGATGACCTATGATTCTGTTTTTTTTCGTATTTTTTTGTTTTTACTGTGAAAAACTGTTCATACAATGTCTTAACAAATTTTATTATTGGGTAAATGTTTCCCCATATCACACAAGAAACTGCCTTAATCTGGCGCGGCCGGCCCTTCATCTAAACACAATCAAGTGATCGGAGACAATGCCTCCTTTGTCCTTGTGGTTTTGCAAAACGAAACAGTGCTCTTCATAAAATAAAACTATTGTGCCTTGAACTAGAAAAACGCACGCACGCACGCACGCACGCACGCACGCACGCACGCACGCACGCACGCACGCACGCACGCACGCACGCACGCACGCACGCACGCACGCACGCACGCACGCACGCACGCACGCACGCACGCACGCACGCACGCACGCACGCACGCACGCACGCACGCACGCACGCACGCACGCACGCACGCACGCACATCATACGGTATTTAAACATCGTCTGGCTATACCATTAAATATAATTTACATTTAATACAATTGTCCTTGAGATGCGCTGAATAGAAACGTGTCAAGTAAACGTGTGTTGTATTTGGCCGCGTAGATTTGCCGCCGTAAAATTATTATTTTTATGCTTCAAAATTATTACCTTTCATGGTTTTGCAATTTCCGTTGGTTTTAACTTATCTATTTATTTTTAACAACACAATTATTGTAAAGCATGACAAAATGGATGTGACCGAAAGCTGAATACTTATAGAGGTCCTTGATTTTCCGTTGGTTTCATGGATACATTCTATAAATCGTTCTCCTAAAAGGTATCAATGCGTCACTTCACGTTGTCTGTGAATGTTAATGAGTTCACGAGCTTAGCAAGCTACAAAAATGATATTTTACCAATAGTCGGCAAATTTATTACAGTTCATGCCGACAATGCCTGCGTCCACACAGTTTCTGAAGTTCTTATTAGCATAATGGACTTAAATTTGATATTGGATGACAGTGTATATCTATTTTAATGACAGAAAGAGTCAATATACAACAAAAGTAAAAGCCAACATTTACGCAAGGGTTTGATATTCACTATATTTGCCAAGCCCTACATCTTGCGAAACTAATTCCTCTCGTAAATATTCATAATTAGTATGGAAATGTCTAATTTAAGTAGATATACGATACATTTGTTTTGCAATTTTGCAAATATTAAATCTCGCGAACATAAATTTCAAAGTCGCAAAATTTTTGACCCAACGAAATTGTGTGTTTTTACCGTATATTCGTATTGCTCTGGTATATTCAGCGCATTTAATTTACTTGTACATGTTGAACTACACCAGTGTTTGAATAAGCAAAACTATCACAATCATTTTGCACGGGGGAAAATGTATAGCTTGTTTTAAAGCACTACCGCGTTCATTGAATGGTAGAATTATGGAAAATAGCAAGTTCTAATGGAACACATACATCAGCGAGTAAGCTAGAATGATTTCAGTCACCGTTCTTGTAGAGGAAAATATAACACAAATTCAAAGAGATAATCTTGCCGCTAAAAATCACATTTCTGACGATAAATACTTGATATCCTTAGGGAAGCCAGATAGAGAGAAAGTTGTGATATTTTATATCGCTAGTGATAATTTTATTCTTCAATGTGAGGCGATTAGGCGGAAGAGGGTTTTCAACTTTTGGGTCATGTGCGAGTTAATGTGTTAGCGTAGTCTTTATTATGTTTTTGCAAATTTGCCAGAAGTGTAAATGTTCACTGACCAAAATGTATGAATAAAATGTATTTTATAGCTTGGCACATATAAGCTGTAAATCAGAACAGGCTGTGAACTGTTGAGAACGTTACATTGCGTCAGGATTGAAATATAATTGTGTTAAATTTGTAAATCTAATTACAATTGTACATGTGCGCTGATCGGGAAATGATGAAAGTGTCAGTGCCTACCCTTTTACGCGTTATACTCTTCACATTGAAAACTCTTGTATGCAAATAGAGGCAGCTAATTTCTACTTTTTTACCCTGATCATGAACTAATGGAATGGCTACCATTTTTATTTTGTCGTTTGTTTGAAGCGGCAGCATCTTTATATGTCTTATTTACAGTGCCAATGTCAGTTACCTTTGTATTACAGCGTTCTTTATCTAGTAATAGATCTAACGATGAAATTTATACAATTTTAATCTGAACACACACGCTGAGTATTTTGAAATTTCAGATGTTTTCATTTCAGTTTTATTTGACACTTATATTGAGTCGTAAAATGTAAATAAAATCAGAAATAGTTGGTGTAAATATACATTTGAACTTAAATATATCAGTGATAGATTCAGACATTTCGGTTGTAGTGGCATAAAATATACACGGTGTCTTTGAACCATGCTCATGGGGCCTTTGGACAGGTACCCAGAAACATACAGGGCGTCCTGAAGAAACATCTAGTTAAAGCTTATCAAGATTCCAATGTTATCGATTCTTCTAGTGCATTTGTATCGTGTTTGTGTTAGTGGGAGAGGGTGTGGGGGCACCCGGGGTACTGTTTTATCAAAGCACTTACGAAATAGTTACGCTCACATTTAAATTCTTTATATTTCTTTAACAACTGTAAATTGGTGACATATATGGTTTGTAGGAGTTCATTAGCTAAATCATTACTAGTTTTGCAGCTCCATTTACCACACTTTATATTTGGAAACAAATTATAAAGAATTTAAATTTGATTGTAAGTTTACGATTTCCGTAAGTCCTTTGATAAAACAGTACCCTGATCCACCCGTAACTTCGCAATATTATAGAACTTGGTAGAAATCTAGTCACATGTGGATTCAATATGTATATTCGGGTTGGAGTCAGGCTATTATACAAATAATCAAAGACCATGTGGAAGACTATCTTCGTTTAACTTTGAAACGGTAGCACCAGGTGCTTACATGTATATGTAAACCATACCGGATATATTCAATCCACATGTACGTTATCAATTCTCCTGCAGCATTCGGAATAGTACAATCATAGAAAGCATGGCGGAATACTACGGCATGTGTCCATAGGAAGATGGATTCCAATTATCTGAGTGTATCCCATAAAGAAAGAAGGTAGTGCTGTGGCGATGTTTAACCGCAACATATATGACGTCACAGGAACTGGTATCAGTGTTTGCTGTGACAACTGTAGAAAAACTGGGTATCAGATTTTTTTGATGTCATATCCGTTGCGGCTAAACATGGCCGCTGCACTACCTTCTCTCTCTATATAGGGTACACTCAGATAATTTGAAACCATTTGCCTATGCATGGGTCTTTACAAAATATGTAAACGGTTTAGCAATGAATAGTATAAATGTGTATGGCATCAATTACTGTACGCGTAGCAGGTTATTATTAAACACCACTACACTGGTAAAAATGTGGGCGACATAGAGTTAGGTCAGGTATGCCTCAAAGTGTGAAACAGGATAACTTAACAGAAACAGTCGAGCACGAAAATACACAGAATGGAAAATAACACATACCACAAGCATACGACAAAATGCCCAACATAAAACGGAACGAGAAAATAAAATTAAACCGTTACAAGAATCACGGTAAATGGTATAACACTGCCGGGACATACTATGACTTGTTTTCAATCGACGCCATCTTGAAAGAGAAGAGTACGATATCAAGGTGAACAGAATTACAAAAATATTAGACAATGAATAAGCCAGATTGTCCGAAACCTCTCAGTGAATAAGCCAAACAGTCCGAAACCTCTCATTGAAAAAGCCAGATTGTCCGAAACCTCACAGTGAATAAGCCAGATAGTCCGAAATCTTACAATGAATAAGTCAGAATGTCCGAAACCTCTCAGTCCGACGGACACATTAATAAACAACAAACACAGTTTTGTAATGTGAAATTGTCAACCGGAAACACAGCCCCAATCTCAGGAGCGTGTGCTACTAGTATTTCACTCGTCGGTCTAATTTCGTTGAATAAAACCATTTGGCACACATCTCATGTGGATATCGGGTGTTCATGCTTCTTGAATGACAGAATAATTGATACGACACGTGACACGATTTGAAACATTGAAGTTAAACAATTGACAATCTCAAGGATTAATGTAAGGTATATTTACGCCAATAAATGGCTAAGTGTTCTGTTACTGAAACAGGTAGTCGTATTTCTATGTCTCTAAGTAACCATTAAATGTCAATTTATGAAAGTTTATGTATGGTCTGGATGGGCCGGATGCCTAAAACATGCTTCTAACTGCAGAAGTCAAACAAACAAACAAACATAGAAAGGAACATGCAAGAATGAAACTCATTAACAATAGCAGTCAGTCAAAGATAACAAAGTTTAGGACCACACGACCAGAAGGACAACGTACAGAGCAACGCTCAACAAAAACCATATAAAATATGTACTTTTTAAAAAAAACGAAGCAGCCTTAACCAGGACTTCAAATATGCAAACAAGAGTTTGGACCACCAGACGGTCACATGTCACAAGGACAACGTACAAAGCAACGTTCAACAGAAACAGTATACATGCCTTTTAGAAAGAACCGAATGAGTCTAATCAAATTTGCAATAGGTCACCTACAAAATGACAACAGTTAACAGAATGACACCGTGATATTTTAGACAAATATGCCGTTGTGTGGATAGCATCAATGTTTTGATTTGATCATTGATATGGCACACACATGTAAAAAAGAGAATGTTTATTGGGTTGTCTAGGAGAAGATATCCAAAGTAGCCCGAGTATGAGGCTGTTCGTTCATTTAGCACGCTAAACATAGACTGGTACCACGTGTCCTACCATGAAATACCTGTCTCTATGTGAATACGTAGTCGGAAAATGAGACACGTGGTACCAGTCTAGCTAAACCGGAAATACCGCGAGGATCGAACTTAGTGGTAGTCCTATTTTGTACATGCTATAATAGTTTTATGATTGGAGTTTCCTTGCCGTTTTCAAGTAGTGTTTACAAAAACAACGGTTGTAAACAGACGTTTAATGTGTTCAGACACAAACGCTTGACCAATAAATAGAAAAGGAACAAACATTTGAGAGTTTCGTTCATTTTGAACATTAAAATCTTATGATTATTTTTCATCCAATTATCGAATTAACCACTGGCAATAATATCGATTGTATCGATTTATCAACTAGTTGTAAATTGTCCGTGAATATTTAGCACACATTTTCCATATCGTCGAAACGTGGTATTCATCAAGTAATATAATAATATAAGCCAATACTACCAACGCGAGAAAATTATAAGGCAATGCTACCAACGCGAGAAAATTCAAGGTTTTAGTTTTTTGTAACGAAATTTTATTTCAATGTTTTATGCACTGTCGCGTTCTATTAATGTAATGAGCTTATGAGTCTAAGCCATCTGAAAAGCATTATCTGTATAAACCCTGATAGCATAGTACGAAGATTTTATTTTTTTCATGCAATGCACATTACGTCTTCTTAAAATCCCTGACAATGGAACTATCCTCCGGTCTCTAAGAAAGCTGTGAAACCTGTGAAAGTCTAAGACGAAGAATTAATTTAAAAATAATTCGTAAAAATGCTCGATTATATGTGCATAACAGATCGGATAGACTGTAAATAGTTGAAAACATTGGTTCATAGTTTCATTACGAAGCAGTCTCTAGGAAATATTGCTATTTTGGCATTATGTTATTACTTTACGTAACAAGTTTTTTTTAAATCTGTTAAGTTAAATTAGTAAAAACGACAATATCTATTGATTCAACTATAAGTTATGTGCCCATATAGTACACTATCTTATATTTTTTAATTGTGTTGAAAACACTTATCTCGTTACTATGGGGTACATTCAAATAATTTGAAACCATGTGCTCATGGATTATGGGACCAGGCTGTCTTAGAAGCTCTACCAAATGCGATACTAGTATCTACCGGATTCATAATTGCAAACATGAATACAAACCCCGACGTTTAAGATGCGACAATAGATCATCGTTTTCATAACCAGACTTGCATAATTGCAATGAAGAAAAACCCGGTATGAGGTGCCACAGGCAACGACAATGTTAATTGATGATTTGTGTTTAGCAATTTTAAAAAAAAATGAAACATTGTTAACGCTTGAGATAAATGTAGTTTTGTCGGAGATTAAAATAAAACAAACAGCAAGGGAAGACCTTGTGTATTTATTTAGACGAACGGACAGATTATTTGACGGACGAGAACGAGCGGAAATGGGTTATGGGGGACCACATATACGAATGTTTGTCATAGCGAATACTCAGTGAGGATGCTTGTAGGTTCGTACAAGTCCTCGACGTCCATACACATATACCTCATATATACGAACGCATTTACGAGTTCGTCAAAATCAACTCCAGCTGGGCTCGTAGGTTAAATGTGACTCGGGTATTAGTTAGTCTGCCGAGGATGTTGTTGGTGTGGGTATTGATAGGCAATGAGTTTCATGCCTTTGTGCAGACACAACAATTTGTACATACATTTTATTTGGATTTGAGAGCTTACTGCAATTCCGGGAATTACAAACTATAGAAATTCCGGATATTGTGTTATATTACCCATATGCCCACAATGACAAAAATTGAAAAATAAATTACGTATACTAGAATAGATATGAGCATTATAAATCGGGAGTACATAGTACATACATACAATTTTGATTGAGTGTAGCTATCTAACATGCATTTTTCGTTTTTCAGTAAAATCAACATTTATCATACTCAACCAGATGGAAGGCATAGGGTCACTGTATCATATGTTTTCGATTAGTTTGTAAGACACTAAATACTTTTTATGCGATATGCGGTGTATCTTGATTTATTATTTTTGCACGAAAACGCACACTGAATTTACCATGTGTGTCTTAACTAAATACACTTGTGTTTATAGATCTTAGTTGAGAACCAAATGAGTTGCATTACATCAATGATAAAATGTTAGAAACATGTAGGGTAAGACTATATAAATAACAAGTGATATAGTTGGGGGATTTTAACCTGTTCCTAACCTTTATGCATTAATATTTAACATGGTTCTTGCTTTGAATATATATATTTCCGCAGGAAAAACGTGCAATATCAGTCCTTTAGATGTGTGTGTTTGTATTGCACCTCGAGCGTCGTCTTTTACTTGCTGCTTATGAAAACATACAACAGGTGTTATGAATATAGACTGTATATCAGCTGTTGAATTATGCTAATAGAAGGTCGAGGATCAGTCCACATTATACTACATCTTAGGTAAAGATAAGTCATAAAATTATCTGAAAAAAGATGTACTGTGCAACACTTGTTTGAGCAACATCTGCAGTTTAGCAACATTCATCATTTGTCCAAGAAGGAAGCATGTAGCTTCAATTTAACCTTTACAATGTTACAACCAACCTCTGTACAACAACCAAACCCTTTGTTTCTCAAAAGGTGCCGTCTCTGGAGAGATTTACTGAAGACCTATTTGGGAACATGAATGCAGATACATGCGGTGTAACGGTATTTCTATCGACTGCTTCCGCACGCATAGGGGTATGAGTTTGTATAAGGGCAAATCAAAGAATTTGGGAAAATCAAATACAAGTAGGAATACAAGTTTGTACAAGGGCAAATCAAATACAAGTAGGAATACAAGTTTGTACAAGGGCAAATCAAATACAAGTAGGAATACCAGTTTGTACCAGGGCAAATCAAATACAAGTAGGAATACAAGTTTGTACAAGGGCAAATCAAATACAAGTAGGAATACAAGTTTGTACAAGGGCAAATCAAATACAAGTAGGAATACAAGTTTGTACAAGGGCAAATCAAATACAAGTAGGAATACGAGTTTGTACAAGGGCAAATCAAATACAAGTAGGAATACAAGTTTGTACAAGGGCAAATCAAATACAAGTAGGAATACAAGTTTGTACAAGGGCAAATCAAATACAAGTAGGAATACAAGTTTGTACAAGGGCAAATCAAATACAAGTAGGAATACAAGTTTGTACAAGGGCAAATCAAATACAAGTAGGAATACAAGTTTGTACAAGGGCAAATCAAATACAAGTAGGAATACAAGTTTGTACAAGGGCAAATCAAATACAAGTAGGAATACAAGTTTGTACAAGGGCAAATCAAACCCAAATAGGAGTACGAGTTTGTACAAGGGCAAATCAAATACAAAAGGAGTACGAGTTTGTACAAGGGCAAATCAAATACAAGTAGGAATACAAGTTTGTACAAGGGCAAATCAAATACAAATAGGAATACAAGTTTGTACAAGGGCAAATCAAATACAAATAGGAGTACGAGTTTGTACAAGGGCACATCAAATACAAGTAGGAATACAAGTTTGTACAAGGGCAAATCAAACCCAAATAGGAGTACGAGTTTGACCAAGGGCTAATCGAATGCAAATAGGAGTACGAGTTTGACCAAGGGCTAATCGAATGCAAATAGAAGTACGAGTTTGACCAAGGGCAAATCGAATGCAAATAGGAGTAAAAGTTTGTACAAGGCTTAATCAAACGCAAAGACACCAACCCTTATTATGTAAAACTAGACAGGAGCACCTTAGTTCTACCATTTATTTTATTTAATCATCAAAAATACCGGCGCATATCTGGTGAATAGGGTTTCTTTTATTACTGCTATAAAACATCAATTTAACTACGTCTGAAAATTCCCATCTTGTCTGTAATTAACCTGGTCCTAACAAGTTTGCAATAAACACCTGACGATGTTTCATTTCTAAGAAAATGAACAACACGCAATATTGTATCAAATTGCTGTCAAATTTATATTAACCTACATTTAATAATTGTAACTTGTTTTGTATTAGGCATTTCGTCCGTGATGATATTCGGCACATCAAATGTTCATTAGACAACATTGGTTACCTACCTATGATACTGATTAATTACAATGTATATGGGTGACACGGTCGTAGTTTGGTAACGCTAATACAAAGATCACAAATGCAATCCGATCGCCGTCCGTCCGTAGTAATTTACATGTATGTCTCTTTCGCGATATGATTTGCTACTGATCATCGGCCGTCGTCCGCACGATGCCTAGACATCTAGTCCGGCGTTCGGCAGTTTGTGACTTATCATGTAAATCATGTGGCTGAACTTCGTGTTCCAAATGAAGGCAAATTATCAGAAGATTAATTATAAAAAATATCTAGTAGCAGTCCGGAGGAACTTAGCAATCAATGGTCAATTGAACCGTTCTAATCAAACACGCTCGTTCGATTTACATTTCATAATAGTCCAGTGGTATTATGTAAAATAACATGATTTCTGCACTCTGTGACATTCACATCATGGTTCTTTGATGAGTTTTTGTATAATCATGAACACGCCTAGATTCAGGAAGTGTGTTTTAATATGATATGTGTAAATGAAGTGATCTTTGATTCGTTGTCTATTTCGATAGCAATACAATCAAAACGTATAAATATTAATTATATGCAAAATTGTGCACTTGAAAAAATACCACTATTTACCAAAAACCTGTTTTCATACGATCCAATGTCGTAAAAATTCATAGAAACCCGGGAAACCGTAACGAACGCGAATATTAATGACAATTCATAGAATTGAGCTTGTTTCTGGAAGAATATTATTGCCACATTACGCGTCTGCATGTGTTAGAAGTTATAATATCTGACACTTGTTTTCATTTCGATAATTAATCCTCATGGATCGGTTTATTGACACAGTATTAATCGCTTGAGCTGTTTTATACCATGCGAATTATACAGCACTCGATTCACCATGAAATACATGTCAGGAATAATGAAGTCATTCATAGAAACATAGCAATTGGCTGTACTGGTATTCAATGAGTAAATTAGCTGGTGAAAGATGTGATAAAAGCAGTGACATAGAATGTGGCCAAACGATTAACATTGCTAGCAAAATTATTGAAGGAAGAAAGCTTAATTTACAGAATGTTAAAATTATGCTTTAAAAAATCAATTATGTGAGTTTGAATACGACAGTCAGTATGCGCAACAAAAGTAATTATGTCTGAAAAGACCAGTATGCTTCACAAGGAAAAAACACCAGTATGCTCCATAAGAATAAAAAATCAGTATGTTTCACAAGAAACAAACATCAGTATGTTCTACAAGGAACAAACATCAGTGTGCTACACTAGGAACAAACACCAGTATGGTCCACAAGAAACAAAATCCAGTGTGCTTGACAAGGAACAAACACCAGTGTGCTCTACAAGGAACAAACATCAGTATGCTTCACAAGGGACAAACATCAGTGTGTTACACAAGGAACAAACATCAGTGTGCTACACAAGGAACAAACATCAGTGTGCTTCACAAGGAACAAACATCAGTGTGCTTCACAAGGAACAAACATCAGTGTGTTTCACAAGGAACAAACATCAGTGTGCTTCACAAGGAACAAACATCAGTGTGCTTCACAGGGAACAAACATCAGTGTGCTACACAAGGAACAGACATCAGTGAGCTACACAAGGAACAGACATCAGTGTGCTACACAAGGAACAAACATCAGTATGCTACACAAAGAACAGACATCAGTGTGCTACACAAGGAACAAACATCAGTGTGCTACACAAGGAACAAACATCAGTATGCTTCACAAGGAACAAACATCAGTATGCTACACAAGGAACAGACATCAGTGAGCTACACAAGGAACAGACCTCAGTGTGCTTCACAAGGAACAAACATCAGTATGCTACACAAGGAACCAACATCAGTATGCTACACAAGGAACAAACATCAGTATGCTACACAAGGAACAAACATCAGTATGCTCTACAAGGAACAAACATCAGTATGCTACACAAGGAACAAACATCAGTATGCTTCACAAGGAACAAACATCAGTGTGCTTCACAAGGAACAAACATCAGTGTGCCACACAAGGAACAAACATCAGTATGCTTCACAAGGAACAAACATCAGTATGCTTCACAAGGAACAAACATCAGTATGCTACACAAGGAACAGACATCAGTGAGCTACACAAGGAACAAACATCAGTGTGCTTCACAAGGAACAAACATCAGTATGCTACACAAGGAACAAACATCAGTATGCTACACAAGGAACAAACATCAGTATGCTACTTAAGGAACAAACATCAGTATGCTCTACAAGGAACAAACATCAGTATGCTACACAAGGAACAAACAACAGTGAGCTACACAAGGAACAGACATCAGTGTGCTTCACAAGGAACAAACATCAGTATGCTACACAAGGAACAAACATCAGTGTGCTACACAAGGAACAAACATCAGTATGCTTCACAAGGAACAAACATCAGTATGCTACACAAGGAACAGACATCAGTGAGCTACACAAGGAACAGACATCAGTGTGCTTCACAAGGAACAAACATCAGTATGCTACACAAGGAACAAACATCAGTATACTACACTAGGAACAAACATCAGTGTGCTACACAAGGAACAAACATCAGTATGCTTCACAAAGAACAAACATCAGTATGGTCTACAAGGAACAAACACCAGTATGCTACACAAGGAACAAACATCTGTATGCTACATAAGGAACAAACATCAGTATGCTACACAAGGAACAGACATCAGTGAGCTACACAATAAACAAACATCAGTGTGCTACACAAGGAACAAACATCAGTATGCTACACAAGGAACAAACATCAGTATGCTCTACAAGGAACAAACATCAGTATGCTACACAAGGAACAAACATCAGTGTGCTACACAAGGAACAGACATCAGTGAGCTACACAATGAACAAACATCAGTGTGCTACACAAGGAACAAACACCAGTATGCTACACAAGGAACAAACATCAGTATGCTCTACAAGGAACAAACATCAGTATGCTACACAAGAAACAAACATCAGTATGCTACACAAGGAACAAACATCAGTATGCTACACAAGGAACAAACATCAGTGTGCTACACAAGGAACAAACACCAGTGTGCTACACAAGGAACAAACACCAGTGTGCTACACAAGGAACAAACATCAGTATGCTTCACAAAGAACAAACATCAGTATGGTCTACAAGGAACAAACACCAGTATGCTACACAAGGAACAAACATCTGTATGCTACATAAGGAACAAACATCAGTATGCTACACAAGGAACAGACATCAGTGAGCTACACAATAAACAAACATCAGTGTGCTACACAAGGAACAAACACCAGTATGCTACACAAGGAACAAACATCAGTATGCTCTACAAGGAACAAACATCAGTATGCTACACAAGGAACAAACATCAGTGTGCTACACAAGGAACAGACATCAGTGAGCTACACAATGAACAAACATCAGTGTGCTACACAAGGAACAAACACCAGTATGCTACACAAGGAACAAACATCAGTATGCTCTACAAGGAACAAACATCAGTATGCTACACAAGAAACAAACATCAGTATGCTACACAAGGAACAAACATCAGTATGCTACACAAGGAACAAACATCAGTGTGCTACACAAGGAACAAACACCAGTGTGCTACACAAGGAACAAACACCAGTATGCTACACAAGGAACAAACAACAGTATGCTCTACAAGGAACAAACATCAGTATGCTACACAAGGAACAAACATCAGTGTGCTACACAAGGAACAGACATCAGTGAGCTACACAATGAACAAACATCAGTGTGCTACACAAGGAACAAACACCAGTATGCTACACAAGGAACAAACATCAGTATGCTCTACAAGGAACAAACATCAGTATGCTACACAAGGAACAAACATCAGTATGCTACACAAGGAACAAACATCAGTATGCTACACAAGGAACAAACATCAGTGTGCTACACAAGGAACAAACACCAGTGTGCTACACAAGGAACAAACATCAGTATGCTTCACAAGGAACAAACATCAGTATGCTACACAAGGAACAGACATCAGTGAGCTACACAAGGAAGAGACATCAGTGTGCTTCACAAGGAACAAACATCAGTATGCTACACGAGGAACAAACATCAGTATGCTACACAAGGAACAAACATCAGTATGCTTCACAAGGAACAAACACCAGTATGCTCTACAAGGAACAAACATCAGTATGCTCTACAAGGAACAAACATCAGTATGCTACATAGGGAACAAACATCAGTATGCTACACAAGGAACAAACATCAGTGTGCTACACAAGGAACAAACATCAGTATGCTACACAGGGAACAAACATCAGTGTGCTACACAAGGAACAAACATTAGTATGCTACACAAGGAACAAACATCAGTATGCTACACAAGGAACAAACATCAGTGTGCTACACAAGGAACAAACATCAGTGTGCTACACAAGGAACAAATATCAGTATGCTAAACAAGGAACAAACATCAGTATGCTTCACAAGGAACAAACATCAGTATGGTCTACAAGGAACAAACACCAGTATGCTACACAAGGAACAAACATCAGTATGCTACACAAGGAACAGACATCAGTGAGCTACACAATGAACAAACATCAGTGTGCTACACAAGGAACAAACACCAGTATGCTTCACAAGGAACAAACATCAGTATGCTACACAAGGAACAAACATCAGTGTGCTACACAAGAAACAAACATCAGTGTGCAACACAATGAACAAACATCAGTGTGCTACACAAGGAACAAACATCAGTATGCTACACAAGGAACAAACATCAGTGTGCTACACAAGGAACAAACACCAGTATGCTCTACAAGGAACAAACATCAGTATGCTACACAAGGAACAAACATCAGTGTGCTACACAAGGAACAAACATCAGTATGCTACACAAGGAACAAACATCAGTGTGCTACACAAGGAAAAAACATCAGTGTGCTACACAAGGAACAAACATCAGTGTGCTACACAAGGAACAAACATCAGTGTGCTACACAAGGAACAAACATCAGTATGCTACACAAGGACCAAGCATCAGTATGCTTCACAAGGAACAAACATCAGTATGCTACAAAAAGAAACAAACATCAGTATGCTACACAAGGAACAAACATCAGTATGCTACACAAGGAACAAACATCAGTATGCTACAAAAAGGAACAAACATCAGTATGCTACACAAGGAACAGACATCAGTATGCTTCACAAGAAACAAACACCAGTGTGCTACACAAGGAACAAACATCAGTGTGCTTCACAAGGAATTTATTTAAAAGTTCAAAACAGAACAGCTGAATAACCATTACTATACACTTACCACCCATCAAATAATCTAATTATTTTACTGTATTCATTTAGTCTGTTCTTCTGCACTCTACGTTCTACTATTATTAAAATTGCTACTACATGATGCAGCAATGTTTTATTTCCTGCTGTGGTTCACCAATGTCATTATTAATGTACATGTACAGGGTCTCCCAAATAACGGGGACCTTGGTTAAACATTTGCATCTTTTTCTCATTTATCGATATCACATTATCAATATGACAAAACATTAAGGGAAGAACACAGCTCAGTATATTAGCATCAAGATGTGGGGATCACTCTCATACACTCTCACAAAACCGCAGTCACATTCATTTTTTTTTATTATTTATTCAGGGGTTTAAGCTAGGTCCCTGTTTGTTTTGGGACGCCCGGTATATACTTGTTTGAACTGGGGATGACTGTAACTAAAATGCAAGAACTTGTGACTGAACTCCTTTGCTGATAAACTTTCAATATTGTTTATTCGTATATTAGCATGTTATTTGCACTTATCTACCAATAAAACACGTTTAAATTAAGAAACTGGAACCGATATGAACCACAAACTTGAGCAGTATGATACACAAGGAACTGGAACCAGTATGATACACAAGGAACTGGAACCAGTATGATACACACGGACCTGGAACCCGTATGATACACACGGACCTGGAACCAGTATGATACACAAGGAACAGGAACCAGTATGATACACACGGAACTGAAACCAGTATGATACACAAGGAACTGGAACCAGTATGATATACAAGGAACTGGAACCAGCGTGATACACAATGAACTGGAACCAGTATGAAACACAAGGAACTGGAACCAGTATGATACACACGGAACTGGAACCAGTATGATACACAAGGAACTGGAACCAGTATGATGTACAAGGAACAGGAACCAGTATGATACACAAGGAACAGGAACCAGTATGATACACAAGGAACTGGAACCAGTATGATGTACAATGAACTGGAACCAGTATGATACACAAGGAACTGGTACCAGTATGATACACAAGGGACTGGTACCACTATGATACACAAGGAACTGGAACCAGTATGATACACAAGGAACTGAAACTAGAATGATCCACAAGGAACTGGTACCACTATGATACACAAGGAACTGGAACCAGTATGATACACAAGGAACTGGAACCAGTATGATGTACAAGGAACAGGAACCAGTATGATACACAAGGAACAGGAACCAGTATGATACACAAGGGACTGGTACCACTATGATACACAAGTGACTGGAACCAGTATGATACACAAGGAACTGAAACCAGAATGATACACAAGTGACTGGTACCACTATGATACACAAGGAACTGGAACCAGTATGATACACAAGGAACTGGAACCAGTATGATACACAAGGAACTGGTACCAGAATGGTCCACTAGAAAAACATTGATTTGATCTACAAGGGAACAATCAAAAGAAGCTACGTTTGTACTTCGTCTACCCTTTTGCATTTACATGTTAATGTTAAAAGATTATATTAAGTCAGACAGGGAAGGCAGCACCCAACTGAACCAACCGAGCACAGGAAACATAAAACACATAAAGACACAATGCCCAACTAAACAAGCTAAGTCAGGTTGCAGTGGTTAGTTAGTATAGTTTGCGACATTCTAGAAAGCTCGGCCTTTTCAGTTTGTCTCCGGTACATATATTGCACTGCAAAAGACCGAGACGATCGGAATAATAGAATCAGTGAGATATGAATGGAGGCACACTGATTTTTTCTGTGTTCTTGTACGTAAGCTCTACACAGACCCGTATGACGGTATTTTAATTATTTATCAGTACATAAACAATTGGTCAGTAACACCATAAACGGTATTGTACTATTGTAACAATGTTTGAATGTTAGCAACAGTAAGAACGTGTAGATGTCGCCCGCATACCGACTCTAAATGTACAGTATACGTTCGTTTTATTTCTAGTACACTCCTGTTGTTGTGGTTCACCATAGCATGATCATGATGTCATTTAATGGTCACCATAGCATGAATATGATGTCAATATAATGGTCACCGTAACACGATTATGATGTTAATATAATGATCACCATAGTACGCTTATGATGTCAATATAATGGTCACCATAGCATGATTATGATGTCATTATAATGGTCACCGTAGCACGATTATGCTGTCAATATAATGATCACCATAGTACGCTTATGATGTCAATATAATGGTCACTATAGCACGATTATGAGGTCAATATAATGATCACCAAAGCACGATTATGATGTTAATATAATGGTCACCATAGCATGATTATGATGTCAATATAATGGTTACCATAGCACGATTATGATGTCAATATCATGATCACCATAGCACGATTATGATGTTAATATAATGGTCACCATAGCACGATTATGATGTCAATCTAATGATCACCATAACACGATTATGGTGACAATATAATGGTCACCATAGCACGATTATGATGTCAATATAATGGTCACCATAGCACGATTATGATGTCTATATAATGGTCACCATAGCATGATTATGATGTCTATATAATGGTCACCATAGCATGGTTATGATGTCAATATAATGATCACGATAGCACGATTATGATGTCAATATAATGGTCACCATAGCACGACTATGATGTCAATATAATTGTCACCATTCCAGATGAATAGAATGTTCATGGAAACTTCCTTGGTTATCATGATTCTAATGATATAAAATCATATTTAAATTATGTTCGATTTTTTTTCACCCGGCAATTTTATCATTGCTTAGCTTATAATAATCTTAAGTACCTTTCAATATTAAATCCATGACAATATTGTGCTGTTATGAAATGTTGTTAATGCAAATATTAGAACTAATACAACATCAAGTTGGTGACAATATCCTTAAAAGCCAGTATCAAAGTAGCGTAACGTCGAATCCATGTCAATAAAGAGTTGAAGTCAATGCCAAGTTCCGGTAATAACGTTTGTGTGTAACACAAATGCAGGACTGACATTAGATGTTAGTATCCTGGGATACAAGCAACATGCTTCCATAGTTCATACGCTTGTGTTTTGTCTAGTATAGTTTTATACATGTTATGAATAAAACAACATTCTCATACATTTGCTAAGGTACCAAAACCGGATGATCTAAACCCTTATTATCATACAAGGGACGATCTAAACCCTTATAAGTATACGAGGGGCGGTCTAAACCTTTATAGTTCTACTAGGGATACTCGTGAAGTTCGTATACATTGCTTATAAATTATTTATTTTAGTTCAAGATACATGAAACTTCACGATCAAAAGACCCAACTTGATTGCAATTGAATTATGGACAGAAATAATAACCGGCTTACTAAATGAATATATGTTACCCGATGCTTGTTGACGCCTACCTGGTGGTGGGCGTCGATACAGTATAGAACTTGTTTATATGAATTCATGTACGCCAGAATGTTTCTTGGTTTAGCTAGAAGGTCTAGAGGTATTTTACGATCATATTCCAACCCTCTATATAGACGGATAAGCACAGATACATTATGATTCACTTTATAAGGGACAAACCTCAAATTGTGCTTCGCCCGATTTAGTTACCAGTCATGATGCGACCATAGGATATTTTTTTGACTGCAAATAATAATTTAAACTACAAAATGTGTTATTGTTGATACTCACTGAATTATATAAAATGGCACAAACAAAGAAATAGGTCGCTTTAATATTCATCAGTCTCTACGGATTAGTTTGTTAATTGTATTGTCGCATTATTGTGCAATTGAGGAAGTGCTAGTAATGCCAATATGAAACACACACACACTGCATGAAAATAACATCATTGTAACATGTAGTATGTGTGTGCATATTGTGTGCTAGATACAATGTGAGAGTTTTATGAAAATTAAGAACCCGGTCGTAATGTCTGTAACATATGAAATACGGATATCACTAATAATTTTAACTACTTATTCTGGGTCGTGGGTTCAAATCTTATCAATCGGGTGAGGGTTCATATACAATTTATAAAATACAACATCGTCAAAAATGTCATGGTTTTGACTAAATGGTTTTAGGTAAATTGTGAAGTAAGCTATTGCAACTTATATCAATCACTTTCGACACCTCATTACTGATGGTATACATTGCATCAAGGGTCTCTGTGTGTGAGAGTGAGAAGTTTCCCTTTTATGTTTGCTCACGTCTTATTGTATTTTGAAATTTCTTCGTCTGTGTTTTATTTCAAAGTAAAACTAGGAAATAAAGAACGTTGCGTTTCTCATGCTTCTGAATTTAGATAACAATTATAGGGGATATGTCGGAATCTATTCATATCTTGAAATTGTAGTTTGACTGCATATGTAGTAATTACTACTGTATACTCCAATGAAACAATTCACAATAACTAATTGTTTAGAATGTACGGATCTTTAATTCCACTTGTATGCTTTTAAACTCAAATAGCCGGGAATACTGGATACGACGTATGCACAACATAATATATAACATGTACGTTACCGCAATATTAATTAAATTTAAAGACATAATTGATTAAATACCCGTACAATTTTTAAGTTAATAATAACAATTAGTAATTCTTTAGATTTTTAATAAGAATATTCACTAGTTATTGACATTCAATAATAATGACTTTATTATACGTAAGAGGCAACACTGTTGGGTATATACCCAGTCTTCCCAGTGAGCCTCGTAATTCGTCTATATTTTTTTTTTAAAAATCACAATTTTTGCTTTTAAAATGAGCGCATCATCCCATTTAAATGTGATAGGTTTAACATTCAGGAAGACACTTGAATATAATGTCAGCGTATGTTGACAAGTACGTGCATTATAATGTAATATGTTTAAATTTGGTATCATTTTGTAATAAAAGTGGTTAAAATGAAAATAGGTGGTTGTCACGAGTTGCAACCGGAATATATTGTAATTATTATTTAAACTTATTTTACTTGTTTATCTATTTCTAAAATGACATCCACGATGAAGACTAAAAATAAAGTAGAAACGTTGAAAAGAGACTGGAGTTTGTTAAATGTATTTATATATAATCAACCAATTTATTCAATCTCATAGTAGCACATAATCGTATGGCTACAGTTTATTATTTGTAGGTTTCTATGTTTATTTTTAAATTTTGCTGTTTGGAGTGAAGGAACGGACAAATAATAAGAGGTCCGTTGGTGGTCCTTGTATGTCGATCACCGGTGTCATTGTGTGAGCTACCCAGAGCCACTAAAGGGCCTCTTTATTTTGTCATTTCCTCCTTCAAATAACAAAAATTTCCAACGTTTCCGGTTAACCTAACACTTAATAAAACCTGATCCCTAGAAGTGGGCAGATAATCTTCCAATCCTTATCGATAAGATAATATGATGATTACAAATGAAAATATGGTACACACTACAACATAATTATAATGAGTGAGAAATCTCAAGTACTTTAATAAAACTGGAGTTGTCACCTAACTCCACAGTAAAGTGACACGAAAGATGATCATTATCCCCGAGTAAAATAATGTAAGGCTGTGTTTATCATATTGTCACCACTATTTGAAAGGGCCAGTCCATTTTGACTTATGAGACACCTAGTATATCTTGTGCACACACTACCTCCCGAATCACAGAGATGTGCCTACGGTAACCTTTCTTTAACAAGCAGGCAGCTCACCAAGCAACTGCATCAGTTCCAACCGGCCAGCTTCCGCCGGGATTTAATCCTTGGACCTCCCCCTCTCTCAAGGCGGACGCCCTAACCACTCGACCAAGCCGAGTATAAGTTTGAATATCTTTTACACATGATTGCAAATTCCTCCAAATGTGTACTTTTTACATTTATTGGAATCGGAACAAACACTGTCTAAATGTATTTAAAGTAATTACTAGATATCAGACGCACTCATTATAAAATAAATTCCTTTCCAAACTCTGTCGCGGTTGAAGTAGTTTTTTTATTCTGCCATAGGTTTACAATCCATTATGTAATATTATGTGTTATCATTTTTGACACGTTAGTATTTAGTTTGATAATAAACCTGAATAATAGTATAGTCGCAACATACTAGGTAAAATAAAGAAAATAGCCTACACCTGTTTTAGTCGCCCGTTCCACTTACACGTACATCTTTAGAGTTACATTCATGTTAGGATTCTATTAGGAATCAATTTTGATAAGTTGTACTAAAAATCGTAACGTCGATGATGGTTATAACGGTACCGTATTATCATAACTGGATTTCATTCTATGGACGAACCAGGTTTTTTGCTTTCAAATACAGCCAAGGTAGAAATAAATTTATAACTAATGTTTAGCACAATTAATATACAACGTACAAGTTCACAAGGTTATTAAAATGAAAAAAAAATATTTGGGGCTAACAAAAACCACATAGACGTTCGGGAAACAAGAAACAATCCGCTGCTATGAAGATAAGAAATACAAAAAAATATAATTCAAATATGATGTAACGTTAATAGGCATCAATGCTTTTGTAACAATGAAACAAATGAATAACTAATAAATTAGTAACTTACGAATCCAAGAAATTAATCCAAAATGGCTATAATCCGAACCCTAAAAATGTCACCACAAGTGACCTGTATTGAAAAGAAAAAAATAAATATCAACAAAACAATAGCTACACTTTCCGGTTTATAAAAACAATTCTGTTGTTGTGTTCCATGTAATCATATCCCGTTCAAGAAACAACACTACACCGTATGTTGCAGTTAAAATATTTATTTAATATCCAGCACGTAAGGCCCTTAGTCATCAGCCGAACTAATCTGTAGCATCACAGAATACAGTGTTAGTATATATCTCAAACATCGACTTATTTTAAAACCTGTCTCCAAAAAGATGCTTGGCGACCATGCTGGTGCGCCGACAACGATACATACAAGCGTACATTCGTAGTCAGAATTATCTGAACATTGCCATTTACGCCGCAAAATCTATACAGAAAATATCGCGCAATTATGAGGTATTGTCTTCATTGCCTTATCACAATAGCTTAATTAGAGAGTCGTTAACCGAATCCTCTCGAGTTCGAACAGATTGCAGGGTCCCTCTTTTAGACACAGTTTGTGTAGATTTAGCGATTATTGGTTTTGTCTCGAAAGAGACACTAACCGTCACTAATTTTAACCACTTTACATCATGTGTGCAAATATATTGATGTCTTTTTTATGACTAACGTTATCGTTTTCAAACGCATATTTTTTTTAAAAATCTTAGCACTTCAGTCTTAAAAATAAATAGTATGATATTTTGAATTCATGAAAACGTGTGCGTTCTTCGCGTTCAGTATGCGTGTATACATACATACGTTTTTATGAACATGCGTGTACACTGTTAATCTAATTGAACCTGGTATGTCTACCACACTTTTACTGCACACTTGACAAGTTTCCTCGCGTTTAAACAATTAATGCCAGTCATTGTTTATTTTAACATCGCGACCCAATGCTCTGGTGAAACAATACATGTACATGGTCTAGCAGGTTATGCAGTGTGCACACATTCTTTTTTAAGTTTTTCAGATTATTTTGAATTTTATCTAGACCTTATGTAACGAACCAGAAACATTGCAGTCTGAAGGCCTGCAGCTGTTTATATGTATTTATATAACTTAGTGTCTTCTCTTTCAGACTTATTTTTTTACAGATTCAATAATAATACCATGGTTTGAATATTATGTTTCTATCCTTTAAAATCCGAGTAATACTCGGGTCACAAATCAGCGGACGCCGGACGATGTCCGATTATCCGATGTAAAAACGATGTCTTGTGGCATTGGCAAAGGATATATCGTCGGTTATCATAAGATGTCCGTTTGTCGTTGGGTGAACATCGCCTTGTCATCGGATAGTCACCGTCAAATATCTTTGTCGCTCAGCGCCACGCCTTTTTATATTTTTATCTATATTTTTGTCTGACAAGGCCCCGATGACCGGTCGATGTCTCTGGCCCGACTAGAAAAAGTTACTCCGGTCGATCAGATTTGTGACCCATGTATTTAAAAGCATGATTATACATTTATACTAAATTTCATTTCTAGATTCAGCGTGTTTACATACAGATGTGCCATGTGGTGAAGTCAGTCTTTCTGACAAATACATAATGTAAACATTCTTACCTACCAACGACTGGATGCCTCGTTCTTTGATACCATTGGGAGCTGCACACTATAGATCGGTAATGCTCACAGACCTACTTATAGTGTGCAGATGCCACGAAGTTATGTATTTCTTGTCCAGTCAATCAAATTCCACTATATATGAATCATATTAATGTATTAGTTCGTTTTGTGTGTATTTAAAGACTCATCTCCATCGTTAATCATGTTAATTCCCTGGACCATTCCTTTGTGATAGCTATTTCTAGAGAAACCAATAATTTACTATTCTATTAAAAGATTGATAATTAATACATTGTACATTGATTTCAATTCCATTCCCACGATTTATTCGAATTTGGTGATAGTTTTTTGTCCCCTGCATCATTAAATCAGAATATATTTTTGCCCAAAGGCACAGGAAAGATACAATACAGTTTTCAACATAAAGAAACAATATCAATCCACTCAGCACTGTTGGAATAAAGAATATTAAATTGTTATAGTTAATAAGTGATTGGCACTTCTTTCTGCTGATATATTTGTAATTTAAATGTTCACGTCGTATACTGTAATTAGGCTTTATTCTGTATTGCCTCTTAGTATATGACTTTAAGAGCCTATTCTGCGTATAAAGTTCTTGGCTTTAATTAATGAAGCCCTTTTCAACTTTTCAATCTGTGTCGTTTTGTATTCCAACATATTAGATTCACTAGTCACCATCAAAGGGATTCGACCCGATAAAAATATCTTTCACATCTATACTATGAATACATAAGACAGGGGTCTTTCTTTATGACTGGCCCTCATATACCCAACTCAACATTATGTCCAATATTTTAAACAAGCCGAATACAATCATTTAATTTGTACTGCACACTTCAACACAATATAATATTATACATAAAAAATACAACTTTTATCAATACACGTACACAATGTCGCCTGTGTCGAGCATAGAATGTTCACAAAATGCATAAAACCCGGTTTGACGACATAACCCTGCACAGACAGAAACTAGAAAACGGCCTTCGATAAAGAAGAGAAATCATTATTTACACACGATCTCAGGGAATTAGTATGACGATTTGGTAGAGGAACATATTTGGATTAACTCACCGACACTCGTCCGTTTATGTACAGCTTAGCTAGACGAAAGCAGCAATTCAACAACATTGACTGAAAACAATTCGCCCACTTTTGCCATTTTGACAGTGACAGCACGGCTTTTGTTACGAGTAATTTGATTGGCCGAAGAGTTGCATGGTATTACCCGAACACCAATCATTTTCTATATTGTCACATGATTCGTCACGTGATACTACAATGGTCGAAATGAATGTAAATATTAGAAATTGAATATCAGTTCTCCCTGAACTCGGATTATCGTCTATTTAAGCGGAACAGAAACATTTAGGTGGCGGTAAGTTGCAAAAAATATGTCCCACTATCAAATCGTCGTACTAATATCCTGAGATTGTGTGTAAATAATGATTTCTCTTCTTTATCGAAGGCCGTTTTCTAGTTTCTGTCTGTGCAGGGTTATGTCGTCAAACCGGGTTTTATGCATTTTGTGAACATTCTATGCTCGACACAGGCGACATTGTGTACGTGTATTGATAAAAGTTGTATTTTTTATGTATAATATTATATTGTCTTAAAGTGTGCAGTACAAATTAAATGATTGTATTCGGCTTGTTTAAAATATTGGACATAATGTTGAGTTGGGTATATGAGGGCCAGTCATAAAGAAAGACCCCTGTCTTAAGTATTCATAGTATAGATGTGACAGATATTTTATCGGGTCGAATCCCTTTGGTCACCATCACCACAAGGATTATATTTGTACGGGTAGCGTGAACAGATAATATTTGTCTTGTCAAATATAAACAAAATGGTAAGACATAGTTACTAAAATGAAGAGAGCATCTTCTTACCCCATCGCTTAAACCTCTCGAGCTTTTTTTTTATAAAAACGGTCGTTTCAGGAGTGCCGTATATTAGGGTGGAGGTGGGTTTCGATGTGAGTTATAGTTCTGAAATGATATATGAAAAATTCGTGCGAAGACTTTACGGTATAAGGATAGACCATAGGTGTTCAATACGTAGCCTATTTGGACATTTTAACAAACGGTGAGATTGGATTGGACTGGGGAATGTTTTAGGTCCGAATGGACTACGTACGGACTGCATAAGACTAAATATTGTTGAAAGACTGCTTATACCCACAGGGAAGCGAACATGTATCCGATAATTTGTTAATACAAAACATTTTCTCATGCTTTTAAGAGTTTGTGTTAAGATTACATGTTGTGTGCTTTCGACTTGGCAAAGGTTACGTAATGATATATCATTCAAATACCAGACAAATCCACAAAACAATGCATCTAGACATTACAACGTAATTCGTATATGTCCTAAAGTACGCTTCGAACCAAATCCTTCGGATAAAGCATGGTGTTATTGGTATCGGATAGCCCATTTGGCTGAAATTCTGTTGACCAGTGGGACTTAAGACAAAATTAAAAAAAAACATAAATAAAACCCCTTTTAATGTCAATATGAAGCGTTAATATTTCAACATACACGCCTCGCCAGTGACGATCACACACAAATTATAGATATATATTTCGGTTCGATCCCAAGCCGCGGAATAGTAAAAACGAAATAAAACTACCAGTGGTTCCGTAGCTAGACGCCCAGTATAAAAAGGACATATGGCTTCTCTCTCTTATCCTCGTGGTGATGGATACGATCAGAAATAAGGCGACGATGGTGATTTATATAAGTTGGAAACACTTGTTTAGACCTTGAATAAATTAGTATAAACTATAAATATACATTATGTTTACAATGTGTCCCTGGTCAGTAATTCTAATCCTACACCACGTTGCTACTTTATGAAGAAAACACATTGTAACTCATCTACGTAATTATGCTATCATTCCAAGTAATGTCTCCTAGTCACGCACATTCTTTCAGTGATTTACTTTGTTTGCAAATTCTTGTTTATGGTTATAAATTTATCAGATTTGTAAAATGTCATTGTTATATCGAGCAGTGGATTTTCACACAGATAAGTGCGTGCATGCAATATGTCAACGTTTTACTTAATTACCAAGTGATTAACCAGACTCAGTGTGGTTGTTTAAACAAAGTTGTTGAAGTATCACATCGTTAAAAGCAGGAATGTATCTCTAACTCTCGGGTATGTAATACAGAGTACAAGAACGCAGCCATCCCAAAACTATCGGGGATACGATGGAACATGGCACAATCATACAAGAACACCAGCAACCAAGACCATTGGGCTACATAAAACATTATTTGTTTTTTCGGAATGAAGTCGTTTCTAAACACTTGTTCAGTAATATACGGCGACTGGTTCACCTAACCAGTTTCCACGGAAACCGTCAACAATGAACCAGCAACTTCTCGACATTTGTTGGGAAACCGACATTGGTGTTAAATGATCATTGTGGGGTATGTCCTGTCGCGACCGGGAATCGAAAACGGATCACAGGGTTTAAAATCTATCGCACTTACCACTGGTTCACGGCCACACTTTCACATGTAACAAGGACACGCATAAGCCATTGGCAATCCAACAACAGTTACTGTCTAGTTCAAATTGGTATCAATGTCATCTTTATGGGACAAATATTTTGCAGCTGACGTACCAAAGAAGTTTATTAGTATCTGTCCACAACAACACCCATCTAGTCTTATTTGTAATAAAAACTTGTAATTTTAATGTAATGCAACGCGTATGTATACATATTTTCTCTAGTAAATGTTACCAAATTTGTAGTCTTTTTCTATCCCAACATTTTCTATTTAACCAACATACACACGCATGCTGCTTTCCCGCAATTAGCTGATTTTATGACCATGGTTTGAGTTAGAATCGGACAAGACTGCAATTTGCGGCCATATTCTTTGTCAATTTAACTACATTCAACACTATTTGTACTCTTCTGGTTTGAGACTCGTTGTTAAATCAATATGCTGATGTTTATCGCTGCATTAAGCACATACTAATTGTTGTTGTTTTATGGGCTTAACGCATGTTGCTTAATGTGGATAGTGGTGATAATCTACATCAAAGATGAATCGTGTTTGAAAATACCGAGCATCTTGAATGTTCTAGTCAACTCAAGTCAAGTCTTGTAGCTACTGAAATGTCAGGCAAAAAGGGATGTTAGAACTTTAATGAACTGTTGCTTGTGTACTAACTAAATGTCTTGAGATTGTTCAATATTTGTTAGCATTTTACTGATTAAACAATTGGTATTAACTTTAATAAAACGGTTGTTGTCTAATATCAGAAATATACCAAGAATTTCCTTTCTGACAACATTTCGGCTCATGCCTCATCGAGGTTGACTGGGGCTTTATACTCAGAATGCGCAATAATCATTCAAGAGTCCGATTCGAAACATTCTAAGTATTCGAACAACCATGCAACAAAGCTGAAAATACTTTGCCCAATTCTACTGGTCCGGTTGATTGGTTTAATTTATGTTCATTCTGACTACCTGCCTAGCTATCATCGTCGTGCCGGTTGCTACTAGAATTCTCCAATGCTTTCTGGCTTTCGCAATCTTTTTCAATTTTTTCCGAGAGTCTTCCCTAAAGGTTTGATCTCATTGTTGGTGGTCCTTCGCTACGTCTCTTTCGGTCTTACTATGTTTATACGTAAATGTCAACCCTTACTCACTGCAAATACGTACACGTACATTTCAATAACCACTTGAAGTAAATACATTGTGTAGCAAAAATTTATGAGGTACACAGGAAACGCCCTGAAACTCATTATATATGATGCTGTACATTTTACTGATGTCTTTGTGACATTGTTTTGGTCTTCCGGTGATATGACATAACCATCTGACCGGTACTGTCTTATTCTTGCTGAATCGAAATTCTTGTGACTGGGGTATTAACATTTAACGTCTGGTTTAAAGTCCGTAAACCGTACGTTCCTTGGTCGGTGTCTACGGTAGCTCCGTTGGTAAACATTATGATGCTGTGTTCACTGCGCTTTTATTTCAACTTGATCTTATTAAATGAAGCCTATGCACTGCACAATATGGGGCAAATATGTGCTTTAATCACAATTAAACGAAGCCTTGTTATGTAATCCAATCAAGACACAAGACCTGTAAATACGTTTTCATTGACGCACTAGATTCATGGTCCAATCTTGATATAGAACATATTCATTTCAACCTGTTCAACACACATTCAAGTTTTAAATTAACATGAAGTATATAGTGCAAACAAATTAATTAAATCTATTTGCATTATTTAACAGTTCTTGTTCGGTCAGCATTGTAACAAACCATTTTGTGATAAAGCTGCAAATTGCAATAAATATTACAGAACTGATGGAGAGGCTTAGTTCAGTAATAACACAACCAAGCCCGTTTTGTAATAAATTTTATTGCAAAACGGGTTGCAACGACTTTTTTCCAACTGTAATACGACTCTCAACCCGTTTTATGATAATTATTACAATTTGCAGCTTTATTACAAAATGGGTTGTAACAGAGCATTACGGACTGTACTGTAATAATAATAATAATAATAGTGCTATTAATATTAATAATAATAATACTATTAATATTAATAATAATAATAATACAATGTAATAATAATAATAAATACTTTATTTACCATAAATACCTATTATCAAAAATGACAGGTAGGGCTCCACTTTCTCTCGGAAATTGATATATTCCACTCAAGAAGCCTGTAATGTTTTTATCCATTAAGGTCGAGGACCAGTTAATGTGTTCGGACTATATAGTATTTGTAAAACATATTGTATTCACCATGGAACATGGGCAAAGGGTTTTTCAAAGTATGACGAATGATTTATCAATAAAAATAATGTGTATTGGGCACACTAGATATACATGAACTTTTAGATTAAATTACTAATACTTGTATTTCATCAACATGCGTTCGTTGAGAACCTGATACATTTACAGGATGATTTATATTTAGAATTGTAAATAGTTCTGTTTATGAATGCAGCAATCAGGAACCATATAACAGAACAGAGAAGAAAAGAAGAAAAAGAAGAGAAAGAAGAGAAAAGAGAAAAAAGAAAAGAAAAGAGGAAAAAAGAAGAGAACGAAACATTTTATTCAAACTAAGCTATACAGTTCGTCATCAGAAGCACTGAGTGTAGGGTTAGGTTGATTATTGTTAAGGGATATAAAGTTGCCGTTCTGTTAGTTTATGAAGACAAGTATGGTGATCAGCTAGAAAACGACAATATAATGTAGCCGGCTATCATTTATACCGCATGAATCAAACATATAAATCGTATCCATCTTTGTCAGGTCACAACAAAAGCATGCATTGATCTTTAACATCGACTGTGATGATACTATCCGTGCTTAATCAGAAACGCTTTTCAAAGACTCTAAAACGTGATGCTATCGAGTATTATAACGTGATCTCTTTATTCTGATGTCCGTCTTTGATACGATTTGAAATATAGAAAATAAGGGTGAATCGATCTGTTTCAAATCATTGAGGGGGGAGGGTGTACAGACAGTCTCCGAGATATGCTTAGATTTGTGTTCTTGATTCTTGATCTGTGTGCGATATTTGCACGGAATGTTATTTTATAAGGCTAGAACAAACTACATGTTCTTCCTAGATTGTCATTCTCGAACACGCACATGTTTCAAGCAATTCCAACCATTTTATTTGTTTGAATATATAACCATAACACAACACATTCAATAACCTGAATTTTATATACAATGCTTTTAACTTTTATATTGCTTATGTAACTTATATTGTAAACTACTATTGCACCATAGAGATTCAAAGAAAATTATACAAGTGCCAACACTGTTGCATCTTTAAATAAAATTAATATGATTATTGTTATAATTATGATTATTATGATTATTATAATTATGATTATTATGATTATTATAATTATTGTTAATATTTTTTATTATTATTATACTAATTAACCAATTAGGTTGAAAACAGGCTTTTCAAAGAAGATAATAAATTATTTCGAAAATTTAAAAGGAAGAGATTTGATCAAAATCTAAACCAGATTTCATGTTTCAAAAGACGGCGAAAGAGAGATGTGGATAAGAACCTAGCAATTGAGTTATATTGGCCTAAGATGATCCACTTAGTTCACGAAGATACAATTGTTGTATCAGGTATTTGCCGCATATAGAGCGTTTGCTTTAAGAGAACCGTTTAAAAGCATTGCAAATATTTCATCTGTCTTATTCTCGATCCACAGGAAGTGGATTATTATTATTATAACCCGTATCCCAGAAAAACCAAAACTCAAATGCAGAAAGATGGATTCACTCGTTTATAATACAGATAGTGTAATGGCGCGTTGTTCTAAAACAAACTTGTGTCTGGTATCGACTGGTAAAAATAATCAATGAATAATTTTGACTTAAGTGTTAAATCAGGGGCGTACATATCACGTGATATGTGACTTTATTTTTGGTTTAGAACGCAAGTAAAAATCTGTCAACACAAAGTTGAAAACAAGGTTATTTTATTCTTTGACCGATGTTATTGAGATATCCTCGATGAATGAGATTTATCAATGTGCAACTCGATGTTTTTGTGCAGAAGGTCACAGTTTTTGCCCGAAGTCGACTCAACTGTTAAGCCAGACTTTACTTGCGTTTTTAGCCAAAATTATGTCACATACCACGAGGCCCTTTGTATGTCCACAATGTACATGTTTAACCATTAGGGTACTGTTTCGGTGGAGTGTTGATGCAATTTGTTTTATGTATTGGACTTTATAATAGGCATCATGAGTATGTTTTAATTTGAATTATATTCTTTCTTCGTTATCACATGTAATCGGCGCCTTGATTGGTTTCAAAATTAATTGGAAAAATGGTGCCTTAAAAGCCCAGACCAAACACTTGAACTTAACTTAATATAAGTTTGGCACTATTCAATACGCCTGACAAAAATCCTTGGTACATAACATGAAATTTGACATTCTACCCGACATCGTCACCAGTAACATCAAATGTCCATTCTTTAGACTTTCCAGTTCTTGATAATGTAAAACACGTATACGTATGTAAACTTTTTCTAAGGTGGTTCTCATTTATATGTGTTATTGCTTTGAATGAAGACTTGAATCTTTTGTGGCACTGCTTACATACGTGTGTGGTATCATGAAAATACAAAATATTACGCTAAGTGTATAACATGTAATAGGGTTTACACATCCGCTTTGGATAATATCTTTACTGGTGGCTTTTAATATCTTGGTCACAAGTCCAATACACTCGTACGTTTTGGAGGCTTGACGGACATCTGCCGGTCATCGGACCATTGTCGGACAAAATCAAGGCGTGGCTTAGCGACAAAGAGATTTATCTGTTACTATTTGTAGACTGGTAGACGTCTGTCACCCTTCGTCTGCAATTATAATCCGATCTATGCGGATACATATCGGATACATTGACATCGTCCAATGTCCGGTCGATTTGTGACCCAGGTATTAGACAGGTTGGACCAAATGTAAAAAGTTCATACGAACATGCATAATACCGTTTAGTCATCGCGTACCAGCAATAATGATACAGTCTGTAGGAAATACTGTTATATTCGTTTCTGACGTATTTAACAATATTATACGCACTCGGTACAATATAAGGTTGAGTGACTGATTGTTATTATATTACCATACCGGAACCATACACGACAGAGTGTTTGCATTTCAATACATTGTGTACCGGTGGAAAGAGCCTTCACGACATTTAGCATAGTTACAGCCTTTGTATGTTATATAACATCACGACCAGCCTTCGGACAGCCATGCAAATACACCCACTTTTTGAAATTGATAAAAAGGGAAAGCTTATCGGTCCGCCATTATGTAGTCAATATGATTGTACATGAAACATAAGGTTAGAATCTTGTTTTAACATCAATGCGCTTTTCTTGTCACTATTCCATTTACTATACACCGGTATGTACATGTAGTACCAACAATTTGAGAATTATGTGATCGAACGGACGGGTTGGTACATTCCACCAGTATATTTACATGTATTGTCCACGCTACACAATACAGTTCACCAAGTACAAACTGTTGTTATATGTTCGTATAATACATTGTTGTACACTGTAACATCACAGAATACTGATGGAAATGTTTAGGATCAAAGCAAGCGAGGTTACATGACAAAAACTATACCACATTTATACACGGTTGCATTTGAAATGTTCTGACACCCAATTACATGAAACAATTTCCAACAACCTTAGTATCATGGTTTAGAATCATAAAGACAACGCTACCTTTCCAGACCGACCTCCTAGCGTTTTGACGAATCACATGTCGGTATTTGTAAGGAGGTTGTTGATGTAGAAGTGTAATCGTGTTGGTAAATTCAAGTCAAGTCAACTTTGAGGGTTTTTTAAACTTGCTTTCTGATCCGTTAGCTCATTCCATGTATGTATGTCTGTATATATTAGTTTATTATTAATCAAAAGGCACCACTGAATAGAGGTAAAGCAGAGATCTTTTTTTAAATGTATGGATACTGTGTTGGCCTCTCTCTGCTTTACCTCTATTCAGTAGTGCCTTTTGTGTCAATATGTATATTAGAGGTTGTTCCTTATGGCAGATAGACAATTATGTCAATTATGTTCCCTCCATTAATAAAGTTTGTATTATTATTATTATATATAATCTGCAATATTTACATTTGTTAAGAATGTGCTGTGTAGTGTGTCAATGCGTTATACTGAAATAAATAATAATGTACTCAATCTGGGTTCATGGATAAAACTACACGCAGTTGACTACATTACATTAGCACCTTTATCAACCTTTTGTATATTTGATATAACATTACAGGAGCGTCTATGAGCGTCTATGAGGGTTCCTGTATAAATAAACGATCCCGGATTACACAAATAATAACATCAATCAGATTTATTTATTTGAATACATTAGTATTTATTTCCATTTCATACTATTTATTTACGCACCTCGTACCTTTACTACATGTATATTGTTCTGTTCTGTTCTATTCTGTTCCATATTTTCTCATACGGTGGGGTTTAAGCTCGATTGGCATTTATTTATATATTTATGTAAATTACCACATTACGTTTCATTCATGCGTATTGTAAAGCTAGATCGTACACTCAACGAATGTTCTAAGTACAAAAACAATTTCAGCTGGAATAAATCAATGAAATAATCAATTAAATTAAACTAATAATTATTACGGTGATGTATTCATGAGCATGGCTTCGTCGCAGTCAAAGAAAATATGACGTCAAGGTCAAGATTATTCATGCATATAGCAAAAAGTAGAAAAAATCAATTGCACGTGCGCGCTAATCTCAGAGATAAAAGTACATGTTGTATGTCCTCAATTTGTTTTGCTTAGGATTGAGACACACGACACGAACGAAAAAAGCAAAAATGTATTGCAAAATGAGAAGAGGAAGGCCATAAAGGCACACGTCAACAGGCTTGTCAGATAATGACGATTTTGCTGAATTGTAAGTTTTACTTTGCTAACGTTATAAAACCAATTCTGCCATTAAAATTAACACATCGTGACTTGAATCTGTTTCTGCCATCATGCTTGAAATATCCGACCCCGACTGAGTTACGTCACATACATTTGGAAGTCATGCGAGTTGTACGACATCGCATAAACAACGAAAATGTTACATACAGAACATGACATGGTATTGAGAACAATCAATTGTACAAGCTGTGTCAACTTAATTAGTTTAAACATATTTTATTTCACATAAGTATACACTTCATTAAATAACATATTATACTACAAAAAAGAGATCTGATCGGAAGTTTTCCGGAGCTTATTGAAATCATTTCTCGTCAGATAATAGTTTACGTATTTTAACAAGGTACTTGCTTATGGAAGGCATGTTACCAGTTTAAGTTATGTTGAAAAAAAAGCAAAACTAACAAATGAAGAATGAATATGTACACTATATGCCGCACTTAAATTCAAATAAATTATTAATTAATTTGAGAACGAGTTTCCGAGTTTGCGAACTTATGGATAGTTTTTATCTTATCGATAATGGATAACAGTAAACTTGTTTCACTGATGCAAGATATTAAATGGCGCCGCTAAGACATTTTCTGATTTCCTTTGGGTGTAAATACTACAGATCAGGGAAATATTTCCATCTGCAGAGAGATTAGCAAGGGAGCTATATCCATACCATTGTACTTTGTTATATCGTTGTCTAGGATTTAACTCGAAACCACCGTTAACCGTGGTAGAAGCTCCCATCAGACTACCGGTTAGGTCCATTTAGACAAAGAATCCCAAGAATCCTTCGCCCAATGTGTACTATATTTTCTTTTTGTCCCTTTCGTGCCCCGCTGAGAGCTGCTACCCTTTCTAATATACTCGTTTCGAATTACAACACAATTTGCCAGAAAATGGTGCTATATTTGATTCTAATTAAGTTCCAAAACCATCAACAAACATAATGACATAACTTCATATTAAACCAAGTTATCAAACCATTTAATTCGTCACATTGACTGGGACCACATTCACATAGAGCTAGCATTTTTTTACACTGTTCCGTTGTGTGCCTTTCATGCTCTGCTGTTTCTGCTAAGGTATGTGCTGCCTTACCTGTCCGATTTGTTGTCACCATTTACATTTCATCTGCAATGGGTTCTTTATAAACGGCATAGTAAGTTGACACTACGTGTTCGTCATTGTAAATATTTTCCTCCCGATGGATTTCCACAACAATAACGGATTTAAGAAGTCGAATAAATACTTAATTATCAATAACAGGTATTTTGTCATTAACCATTATCTGTCTGCGATGGGATTCTATAACACTGATACACAATGTATTTCTATAAATGTATAGTTTGCAATCGTTTGCTAATCATCAACATAGATTGTGACAATTGTCCCACGTGGCTGAATAATTGTTATATTGTTGTATTAAAATTGATCGGGCAGACATGTTGTGACGTCATCATCGACATTGTTGTTGTTTCCACCTCTCTCTTTCAATTGTTATTTCAAAAAGTATTGAAACAACCATCAGTGACATTTGTGATAATTATAATGACATAAATTTATTGTATATCCTAAATACATGCATACACTGATTTTAATAAATTAGCTGTTAGTTATAAATTACACTAAGCGGCATTGGAAACGCAACATGAACACTTAAAAATCTTATAAGTATGAATGTATACATTTACTCATAGCTCCGCTATTACGTGTTCTATTTTGCTGAAATGTTCATCATAATTTTATGTAGCTATGATAAGTTAATGTTGAAAATTTTATGTCGTGCGTCTCACGGCCTTTTGTCCGGTAGATAATGCAGCAGTTTCGCTAAATAACACTCTTGTACTAGTGTCCGTGCGTATCACAGGGTCAGAAATAAAGCAAACAATGATAAATATATAGCTCAATTTATGTTTAGAAAAGCCGAACTTTGCCCACTCAATGGTTCATACGAATTACTTCCCTTTGACTATAACATGAGTAGTATTGTGTCGTTATTCTAAACAGTGCTAATAAGCATTTTAAAAGTTAACGACCATCAACCCATCAATTGCAATTTTTGTTGAATTTCATGGTTCAATGCACTGCTGTAGTGAATTTAAACGGATATAACATCGAGTTAAAATCCCAGATCAGTCAATAACACTAATCCCTACACACAAATTCCTTTCAGAAATATGAATAAATACAAAGTTATCTTGATTTCGTTAGTGTTGTATTTTCAAAGTATTTCATTTTGAATGTATTTCACATATTAAGTACTGAAGCCATGTGCGGATCAAATCCAGCTATGTTTCGTTAAGGTTTGTCTTGATCAGACTCTTGGCTCTGAGAAAGCGGAGTAAATATACAAACTAACCTTGAGTTATCCGAGGTGTGAGCCGCCCTTCAGCTGAACGTTGGTTATAGTATGTATACATGTCAATCTGTCCCTCTGACTGTGTTGAAAGGTATAAAATGCGTTGGGTACTTAATTTATGCTCATATATTTTATGTATCATAATTGAAAAATATAATAAATGATAATTATTATAATATAATATAGGCCCCTAAATAAACACTTAACTCTAATTCATATTATCCTACAATCAGGTATTAAACAACCACGTGTACATGAGCACGTAATCTGTATGCTACTGCTTCAATTAGAACGTATCATGTACAAACATAGAGCTGGTTTTATCGTCCGTTTACGACCAGTTTACGATTTCATTATCTCATCCATCAACGATTTCTCCTCAATGATAATCTCTTTAGCTAAGTTTTACGATACCAAAAACGACCTATAAAGCAAAAGCCACCAGTAAGCTTGAAATTGGCCTCAGATCCATGTATTCATGAACGAACTTTGTAAATAGTTAATGATCTTAATGTTTTTCATGATTAATTTTAGAATGTCGAAAAACCAATTCACATAATGTATTTGTATGTGAATGAGTCTGAAATAAAGAATAAATAAACAAATGAATAATGAAGTTATTTGTCCTTATTTTCAATTTTGACGACTTCATATTAATCAAGCAAGGAGTTCCCTGTCCTGATATTTACGGGGAAGTTTCTCCCATACATTTTAGGGAAAGGT
The DNA here is from genome assembly GCA_947247005.1 of Spisula solida. Classification (NCBI taxonomy): domain Eukaryota; kingdom Metazoa; phylum Mollusca; class Bivalvia; order Venerida; family Mactridae; genus Spisula; species Spisula solida. The sequence goes on from OX365951.1 coordinate 39,795,305, forward strand.
ACAACAGAGTTCACTTCATTGATTTTCAAGGGAAGTCATTTGTACCGACTTAAAAGCTGGGAAGCAGAGTTGCCTCCCCTGAAATAACGGGAACTAACTCTTGAACTGCAGGGTTCCCATCCCTAATTTTCCGAGGAAATCACTCTTACCTACCTAAAATTAGTCAATCAGAGTTGCCTCTCTTGTACTACTGAGCATCGAGGGTGGCTCGTTACAATATGTCAACAAAATTGTGTTGACAGATGTATTTAGCACAAAATACGCCACATACCACGTGGTATGTCCACACGGAACATGATATAAATTAAATATATCCTTTGAACCGTGTATAGTAATGAGTCTGGTAAAATAAACATCCTGTGTTTAGTGGTTTTAGTGGTTAGAACTCAAAATTTGCAGAGTGTGTGATGTAGCAGCCCGGTTAAAAAAATGAGTACACTTATTTTAAAAAGAATGTACTAACTACATGTAGTAGCATTTTATGTGTGGGTCGGAAAAGCTGTTAGTTGTGCCTTTTCACATATTGAAGTTATAAAACTCGTTGAATAAATTTGATAAAATGTTCGTCAGAGCATTGCACTTTATTACTGTATTCAACGAGTTTAATAAATTCAGTATGAAAAGATAATCATGTAATATCCTCTCTATATTAGTCGAACTAACGTAACACATTCAATTTGATAGGTTTCAGCAATAACCCGAAAAGAGAAACAAATCATGAGGACACGTCCCTTGAATTTCCTTCTTCAACTAGACGCAAACTGTGTTATTTCTTAATTTTTAAAAAGGTTGTTTGAGTTCGGTTTTATTGGATATTCAAAAGGTTTACTACATAATTATTTTAAATTAACATGATTGTTGTGTCTCTTAAATATGTCATGCTCATACATCAGTAGTGTGTCAAGTCCCAGACACTCATAAATTATATGAGACTGTTCCGGTGCGACGTCATTGATATGCTTGAATACAAGCCCACCTAATGAAGCATCATCACGATGACGTGTAGACTTATTCAAATTTTCAAAAAAAACCTTTCTACCCTGGAACACGCAAAGTAATCACAAAACAGCACAAGTTTCGAGGCCAGAAAATCAACAAGTTGGGTAACCTACGATTATTATTTACGTTTCTGTTTTTTGATACGATACACTACCCCTATTCGAAGTTTGAACAAAATTGAAATGTAGGATTTTTGATGCGGAATCTTGTGCGAGAGGTGAACACCTTGAGAAAAACTAATTTGCGCAGTTTATAGTTATTTTTGTCTCACCAAATACTGAAACAGACAGTACACAATAAAATATATCAACTTCAAGTCCCATTATGCCTTAAATGGCTAATATCATAAAGGAATAACTTGGCAACCTATCTGCAGAATGATGCGTTTTGAGAACTTAAGTTGAGTCCCAAAGGTGGAAAGCACCATAAGATGGTAGAAAACGAAATAAAACCTCTAGTTGGTTTGTAAACAAAATAAATAAACAATAAATGCATAATTTTAAGTCTAAGGGGAGCAACTCTTGCAAACTTAGTATTCTGTCATCAATACATTTTACTAAATGTGGTTTTTAGCGTACTATTACGACAGATATAGCTGACATTCTATCATCGATTATCATGGTTATTATGCAATGTTATATATTATATTTATTTTGATTAAGGTACAACTACCTTAAGAGAGTCATAGTTACTCCCGCCGCAAGTTTACAAAAATGAAAGGCCAAGTGTATCTGATTAAATCGTGTTAATATTGCTTCCGAAGTTTATACGATTGGTTTAAAACGCTACACGAAGGGTTGATGATCATACTGGCGAGATGTAGAGGGCTATTTCGTGGCGATTACGATGTTGTTGACAAAAGTTGAGAGGCGCTAGAGATTTGTTTTAAGCAGACTACAAAATCGGGTACTCATGTTTTATTTCAAGCTCTATTGATTGATTTCAATATTTATAGTATATAAACGTTGTGTGTGTATGGCAGTAGGTACAATCGCGTGTGGTATAAATACGTCGCATGCAGATGTCGACTCGGTTGGTTGTGCAGACCGTTTCCGGCACCGGGTTGAACTGAAAGATTTAAAGCACACGGCCAGTCATCAAGTTGCATACTGAAATGCTATGTTGGTTGCATATCGTCCAAACTCAATACAGGCTACCCTTGTTATTCTGAATCAAAGCACTGTAAGCAGTGGCTGTTTACTCGACATTCTGAATCAAAGCACTGTATGCGTTGAATGTTTGCTCGACATGCTGAATCAAAGCACTGTTAGCAGTGTATGTTTGCTCGATATTCTGAATCAAAACACGGTAAGCAATGGCTGTGTGCTCGATATTCTGAATCAAAGCACTGAAAGCAGTGGCTTTTTGCTTGACATTTTGATTTAAATCAATGTAACTTGTAATCAATGTCTGCTTGCTCGACATTCTAAATCCAATCACTGTAAGCAATGATTGTTTTGGTCGACATTCTGTATCACAGCACTGTAAGCAATTTTGTTTTCTCGACATCTTGAATCAAAGCGCTGTATGCTATGGCTGTTTGCTCGACATTCTGAATCAAAGCACTGTAAGTAGTGGGTGTGTGCATATCGGCCACTTCAATTTGCAAATAGACCCACTAATAAATTCTGAATCAAAGCACTGTAAGCATTATATTATCGATGTACACACGGCAAGTTCATAGAGCCTTTTTCATCTCTACTGTAAATCTTGTTTTGTTATCGTCTTGTGTGCAGTGTATACTTGTATGATTTGTACGGCCCTTATTAATATACATATTAAACTAGAAAAAGGCTGTGGCCTTATTTATATTGTGCTATAGTTGGTATGTAGGGTCATTATAATACACACGCTTTTAATATGAAAGTACAGTCAGGACAGGCTGTTATAAATATTAAAATTGCCCAGCTTTAGTGGGTATATTTGTGTTTATTGCATGTTAATTTGTTATTGGTTTGGCTAAATTGTAGACACTATCATTTAGCATTATGGAACCCGAAGTGCCCCCGAGCTACTGTATTTCAATTTGTTACAAGTACGTTGGTGGTGTTCAGTGTTCTCACTTGGTTTGAACGAGATAAATAGAGTTAGCTATATTTTCTTTAGTGTTGTTATGTGGCACTCGGCGGGTATTACCAATATGTCATTAGGTATTCAGTATATGCCCATCTAGTATATTTTCGTTCTAGATGACATAGTGTTTAATTGTAGTCAAATTATATAAGTATTGTAGATCTACACGGGTATTGACTCATACACTTTTGCCTACATGCGCAGGTGATGCGGCCAAATTTGAGATATTGGCCTAGGGTATCAGTTTAGCTTGGTCGACTTCTAAGTCTAATATGTATTGCTCGAATTTGGGGGAAATTTTTTCAGGTAAAAATTTTGTGGCGGAAATTCTAGCTTCAGAGCTTTAAAACTAGAACACAGTAGTATCATATAGTTCAAGTATTACTCGTAATATCGACTGTTGATTAAATCAGTACTATATAGGTCTATTTTGTCGTACGTGTAAGTTAAGGCATCCCCTGTTTTTATCGCACGTCAAAAAACTAAAGGGTCTTGAATCGCTCGTATAACATATATATAGGGGTCTTGACCTACCCTTGTTCTTTGGCTAATACATCCTTGTTTTAGCACGGCAGTGATGCACGGTGATGCGGGTCATAGCTGCTAACATGGCGGCGCTGCAAGGTAGTGCTGGTAATAAGTTGCACGGTAGTGCGGGTAATAACATGCCAGCACTACACAGTATTGCCTGGTCTGTACAATTCAAACAGTAAAGCGGGGGAATGCTTTAACTTACTTAATGAATTGGAACATTTACATTTTGATAGCTCTGAGGCTGGGGTTTCTGTCAGAGCCACGAGTCATGCCAAGACGCATGCATGGCGGTTAGTCTTAAGTAGCGGCCAAATACCTCCAAAAAACTTAATTGACTCCTCAGTGCTTTCTTAGATGAACGCGATAGTGCTTGTGATATGATCATACTTATGGTATATTATTACTAGAAAAATCATGACTTTAATAGCTTAAAGATCTAACTGTAGCCATTGAGGGTATCTCGGTAGATCTTAATTTTATTGTTCTTTGTGCGATCTGACTGCAGCCGCATGGTACCTCAGCAGATCATACTTATTGAAATTTATTAATAGATTATCGAAACATGAAGTCAGTTTGTTTTCCTTTTGTATAGTTTTCCATGAGCGAGTCTTAAAATAATCATGGTTATTGCTAAAAAATAACCACATTTATTTTAGCGAGATCTTCGCAATAGTAATAGGTCCCTTCTTAACTCATTTCTAACTGAACGTTTTGAGTCCGGCTGATCCGGTCTACAGAACTTTATTGCATTTGATGACGTCACTTCGTCTTTCCTGTATGTATCTCCAAGGGCAAAGTTTACAAAAATCCCACCCACCCTCCCTAATTTACTAGTGTAAAATCAAATTTCTAGCAGGGGCCTAAATTCGTATTGCAGGTTCTGCCAATCACGGGTTTTACTATGACTGGCCATTCTATGGCTTCTTTGTGCACCTTACACATAAAGTATACTACAGTTTCAAGTTCCGCTAGCTATTAATGGTATAGTGTAGATACAGTACATCATGATACTATGTTGCGCAGATAAAGCATTATGGTTTGCATGGCAGATAAAGTCATGCTGGTATAGCTTATGTGTAGTAGACTTATGCGTAAGTAATTTGGGTTTGGTAAGGTTAACCACATAATTTAGCCTTAGTACAGGTAATTGACAGGGTGTATAACATGGGTACTTCACAACATTCTACGCGCGTAGCGTACATGGTATAGTACGGGTTATGTAAAGTGGGGTCATTGCACACAGTATATCACGGAGAATGCATACGATATGACGCGAGAAATGCACACGGTACAGTAGGGGTTATACACCCCGTATTGTGCGGGTATGCAGACTGTACGTATCGTGAGGGTAATGCACACGGTATAGTGCGGGTAATGTACACGGTATAAAAGCAGGTAATGTACACGGTATTGTGCGGGTAATGCACACGGTATGTTTCGGGTAATGCACACGGTATAAAGCAGGTAATGCACAGGGTATAGCGCGGGTAATGCACACGGTATTGTGCTTGTAATGCACACGGTATAGCGCAGGTAATGCACACGGTACAGTCCGGGTAATCACACGGTATTGCGCGGGTAATGCACACAGTATAGTGCTGGTAATGCACACGTTATAGTGTGGGTAATTCTCACGGTAAAGTGCGGGTAACGTACACGGTATTGTGCTTGTAATGCACACGGTATAATGTGGGAAATGCACATGGTATAGTGCGAGTAATGCACACGGTATAATGCAGGTAATGCACACGGTACAATGCGGGTAATACACACGGTATTGTGCAGATAATGCACTCGGTATAGCACACTGTCTAGACAAGGTTAAGTACACAGTTTAGGTAAAGCACAATGGGAAGCGTAAGTAATTCGTGGTACAGCGCGGGTATAGCACACGTTTAAGAAGGTAACGCACACGGCTGAGAGGGAATTATGGAATTTAGGACACGGGTGGTTTAGTGCAGGTAAAGCACACGGTATTGTGCGGTAATTATGCATATATATATATATATATATCGGTTTATGGGATTAATGTTTTAGGTAAAGCGCAGGTAGTTAGTTAAATGCGTCTAATTATAAGTCTGGTTAAGATGAAATGTGCCGGGCAATATCCGCATGTCATTTTGAAATTAATGCTCTTAGGTGAAAAGATAATGAATCTTGAGCTTCGCTCTTATAGCGTTACGTTAGGCGTTTCTCAACGATTCTTGTTTTTGACAGTGCGGGTATTGCATGGTTGTATAAAGTGTTGGCATATGTCAAGTACTAGTACATGGTATTTAGGAACGGTAGTGCTTGGTATTAAATGCACGGTAGTGCACGGAGCGTGTGGTATTAAATGTACGGTAATTAGTAGTATTAAATGCATGGTTGTTCAGGTAGTGCTTGGTATTAATGCACGGTAGTGCGTGGTATTATATGCACGGTGGTGCAGGTAGTGTGCGGTATGAAATGCACGGCAATGCATGTAGTGCGTGGTATTAAATGCACGGTAGTGCAGGTAGCGCATGGTTTTAAATGCACGGTTGCGCACGTAGCGCGTGGTATTAAATGCAGGGTTGCGCACGTAGCGCGTGGTATTAAATGCACTGTTGTGCAGGTAGTGCTTGGTATAAATGCACGGTAGTGCTTGGTGTTAATGCACGGTAGTGCTTGGTGTTAATGCACGGTAGTGCTTGGTGTTAATGCACGGTAGTGCTTGGTGTTAATGCACGGTAGTGCATGTAGCGCGTGGTATTAAATGCAAGAATGTGAATGGTATTTAATGCACTGTAGGGCAGGTTGTGCTTGGTATTAATGCATGGTAGTGCGTAGTATTAAATGCACCATAGTGCATAGTATTAACTACACGATAGTATGTGGTATTAAATGCAAGGTTGTGCTTGGTATTGAATGTGTGGTAGTGCTTAGTATTTAAGGAACTTCGGTTATGTGTGGTTTTGAATGCATAGTTGCTCCCTGTAATTGGTTTAAAATTATTCGAGCGCCTACTAAAGTGAGTTATTGCCATTTTCAAACATAACATGCATTCGAGCAATTATATAGACGTTTAGTCACATTCATGCTGCCTAAGTTGTTACATTTCCAGCAACAAGATACTCGGGAAGAATGTATTGTGTGGCGAAATGCCTGATTCGAACCCTCAGCGAAAGATCGACACAGGATGGTTATGTTGAGTCATGTGCAGAACAACTTCCAGAACTAGCCTTTGAGTGCATGAGATCAACATTCCAAGGCTAACCCACAAACCATTTGGTGAAGTATCATTACCTTATTTATATCTTGGAGATACGGCTTCATACACCCGTTTTGCGACGATCAGGAAGGATCATTTTATAATTTAATATTACCAGATGAGTATCTGGTGCCGGCAAATAATCATACTTTTCATTTATATTCATATAAATATTGCTTGCTTAGTTGCATGTGCAGTTGCCCTACATGCTATAGGGCATACCGGGCAATAAGTTAGTAAGAAAGTAAATGCATGTGCAAGCTCTGACGTTTTTATTTATAACGCTCCAGTGGGTAAGGATTACGATACCCATTTTTATGGCACTAACAAAATTACAGGGTATCTTTCAAGTATCTGTAACTACTAATACTGTACAGCCTATACACGTATTTCATTGTATCACTAAGTTACAATGGTTGCTTTTCCACGCTGGCACATATCTAGTGTAACTTTGTTGCGGTTGTTTTATAAACTTCATATTGCACATATACATGTACTATAGAAGTCTAGCTTTCTTTCACCAAGGATGGCTATCAATTTAAAGACAAGTAGGTGGGAAATAGTGTATGTATACATTAATAGCCAACGTGACGGGAGTTGAACATTATTCACTGGTGAATCGAATGTATAAACAGTTTATTACTAGTATTATTTAGCAGCTTGCCTCCGTTCTCGAATTCATTCGAAATGGCATGCCTTGTCCTTATTTATGTGGAAAGTACCAGGGTCTATTTATTTTTGTAGACATTTGTCACATTGTTCTGTTCAAGATTTTAATATTTCAGCAACATGTTGCTCGTGAAAATATTGGTCGACTGCTAGACGATTCGAAGTTGGTGGAATATACCTGCCTGCGATGATTCGATATGTAGAGACTATGTCGTTCAAATTGTGAAGTCGCTACTTTGTGCTGCGGAAATTCTAGCTTCAGAGCTTTAAAACTAGAACACAGTAGTATCATATAGTTCAAGTATTACTCGTAATATCGACTGTTGATTAAATCAGTACTATATAGGTCTATTTTGTCGTACGTGTAAGTTAAGGCATCCCGTGTTTTTATCGCACGTCAAAAAACTAAAGGGTCTTGAATCGCTCGTATAACATTATGTTAGGCGTTCTTGACCTACCCTTGTTCTTTGGCTAATACATCCTTGTTTTAGCACGGCAGTGATGCACGGTGATGCGGGTCATAGCTGCTAACATGGCGGCGCTGCAAGGTAGTGCTGGTAATAAGTTGCACGGTAGTGCGGGTAATAACATGCCAGCACTACACAGTATTGCCTGGTCTGTACAATTCAAACAGTAAAGCGGGGGAATGCTTTAACTTACTTAATGAATTGGAACATTTACATTTTGATAGCTCTGAGGCTGGGGTTTCTGTCAGAGCCACGAGTCATGCCAAGACGCATGCATGGCGGTTAGTCTTAAGTAGCGGCCAAATACCTCCAAAAAACTTAATTGACTCCTCAGTGCTTTCTTAGATGAACGCGATAGTGCTTGTGATATGATCATACATATGGTATATTATTACTAGAAAAATCATGACTTTAATAGCTTAAAGATCTAACTGTAGCCATTTAGGGTATCTCGGTAGATCTTAATTTTATTGTTCTTTGTGCGATCTGACTGCAGCCGCATGGTACCTCAGCAGATCATACTTATTGAAATTTATTAATAGATTATCAACTTCAATAACTTCAACTTCAATATTTTATTTGACGTAAACATATAAAATGTTTATTGCCAATGCAATAATAATAATGTGGCAAGTTGAAAATTTTAACAAAAACATATATACATGTACAAAAAGACAAAAGACAAGATGAATATATACAAATATGCAAACAATCATATATGGTAAGCAGTGTATTTTGAGAAAAGTGTGGATATTTAATGCGTACTGTTAATTTAACCAATTAAATTTTTATAAGGTTTCTCTTCTTGTATTAGATAAATATATGTATTTTGCTAGTTTTTTCATGATATGTGTATTCGTAGATTGCATAAGAGAAATAAATTTTCCTATATCGAAACATGAAGTCGGTTTGTTTTCCTTTTGTATAGTTTTCCATGAGCGAGTCTTAAATAATAGGTCATTTGTGAAAAACATCCTAATTCTTCGTATTAGTCTTTTTACCGGATGATTGGGGAAAAAGTTTTGGGAGAGATAATTTGTGACTTTAATAAAACATATATATATACTGTCACTCTAATCAGATTTTTAAGAGACTGTACATGCATATTAAAAACCAGAATGCAAATGTGTATGTTGAACTTCGGTATTTGGAAATTCTCGTCTTGATGGTAAAAGGCTTACGAATAAAAACGGCCGGTCGAGAGAATCGGCAATGGCTAAAGGTAAGGAACCACTTAATACATAAGCGGCCCAAATGGTCTCAAAGAGTCCTGAAAGACACATTGGGTTGACTACAAATGGTTGTATGGATTGACAAATCTGCTTTGAAATCATGAACTTGAGTTTAAAGTGATTTTGCCCATGTATGTACATTTTATGACATTTTGACCTAAATATGAAAGTGAAAGTAAAGTAGGGGTTCACCGGTCTAGGATCAATCCGCGCGATAGCTAAGATATGTTCTCCATCTTTGATGAGCAAACTATTCCTTAGAAGTTACATGACCCCCTTTTTATTGTATTATTTTGAAGCTTTAATATGCTTCTGTAAGATGTGTGCCAGGAAGACTGAAACTTGTTGAAATTTTAGGCCGGCCATTGTCACTAAAGACATTGAACTAAAGAACAAATCTACTACATGGGTACTTCATTTTGTACAGATTACAGGTTAGAAACCACCAAATAGATTTGTTAAGAATGAATGACTGATTTCAACCGCTTAATCAAACATGAAGATAAAAGTAGTAATATACTAGTATATTGACAGAAAATGCAATTATTCAAGATTGCTTCTAAAGCTTACTTTTACACAACAAGTGGTGTTAGCTATATATACACATAGAGGAAACCAGGATGTGCACGAACTGTCAATATAACACATCTACAACAGAATAACCTCAAACGGCAACTAAACTTCCGAGGAAGAAAATAGTGCTGTTGTTACTATGTCTTGATGTTTTGTCAAATGCGGAATATTGGTTCTGTTAGGATCAAAATAATGAATATGTACCTATGTTGTATCTATATTATAATAAAGAACAGCCACATGTTCGGATGCGTACATTTAGTCACTCGTGCTACGCAGTCGTGATTTAAATACTACGCATCCGAACTCGTGACCGTACTTTATTCTACGATAACACTCTACATATTATTTTTTTCTTAAAAAAAACTATTTACTATGTCCCTCTATGCCACCATATCATCGGCATAACCTTATAAAAGGGAAGCAACTCTAGAATTGCGTATAGTTTAGTATAACCTAGTTATTTCCCTTCCTTTACCCTCTAATTATATAAGGGAGACAACTTATGAATAACTGTATAAATAGTATGACTTAGTTATTTCCCTTTTAATGCCATATATACGATATGTTTGCATTCATCTAATAATTACGCATAACATTATATCGATTCTGTGAAAAATTTACCTAATGGTTTTCTATTTGTGATAACATATTATAATACAAGTATAGCTATTCTATAGCAGATATTGAAAGTGACTGTCTGTACAGTACTGTTTGTACAATATTATTATTATTATTACGTTTATGTCCTTGCACGGGCTCAAATACCACGTATTGGAGGAATTAAATGCACCTAGCTATCCATCTGTTCGGTGTAAGGCACGTGGTTCTCAACGGGTACCTGCGTCTATCCAAAATGGTACCAGCAGAGGTGGGTGAGGAACTTGCTCCACCATCATGATTAGAAAAGAAAAGTGCCAAAATGATAAAAGGTAACAGACAGTGATTGTGTATGTGTAAAACAAACCGTAGCGAAATGGTCATGTGTGTGACCGCGTCGATGTACTATAATTGTAGATGTAGAAAATATGTTATATGCCAATGATACACTAGTTTCAAGGGCCGATAACTTTTAAACAAATTCGATGATCTGTGCTAATTTTGTGTTTAGTTCTGTTTCTTACACGATACATTGTATATATCCAAATAATATGCAAATGTTAAACAAATTAAATCTTTGTGATTTTATGCCCAATCTCTCGCACACAAAACTATTGCGAACGCATTTAAAGAGCCTTTTGTTTTGGATATCACTAATTATGTACATGTAATCATTGTAACCGTTGGTGACGAACCCGTCAGTATAAACATGACTTTATCTCCAACTTCAAAAATAACAGACAGACGTAATACTAACACTAGCTAAGAATTCTAACAATATCCATATAACTGGGATTTTACTGTAAATGTTCCACTTGAATTCTTCATTGTATTCCGGGTTCAAGTAATGAGCTAACTCAGCATGTTCTTTGATAATAATTATGTCGATATTGCACAATGTACATGTGTACGGTATTATACTGAGTTAACGAATTTTGACGAAGTACTTGAGCAGTGTGCACCTGACATGTAACACTTGAAAACAGATACCAGCACCCTCTCACAGAATCACGAATATCCCGAAACACTTCCCTGCTTTATACATCGGTAAAACATGTTTTTTAAAGTCAGATGTGGTTCATGAGTTATACAATTATCATTGTTTGCTAGTGTTATTCCTTAGAGACAAAGATGCCAGAAATATATACAACATCTGTATTATTGGCAGCTAACTTTACGGTGAAAATATAAAGTACTCATGAGGAATAGGTTTTAGTATAAACTGTTTTACGAGGGGTGTTACAGAAATAATGCCACTAAGACTGTAAAATCTACTTGCGGGCTACTTCTATAGTTTCGTACATAATGTATGTTTTAAATATCCTTCTTATGTGAGTTGGCAAATTTGCAGGTATTTTTGTCAGAGCTATGTATATATATTTGCAGTTATTTATGGAACACCCCTCGTACACCGGGAAGTACATATTATATTGACTGGAAGTGTGGGTTGATTTTCTGTCTGTGTATTTCATAATGAAAAATTTAGCCATACACATCCGATGTGGTACCTTCCTGTTCTAAACCTGGCGTTGTCCTTCAACTATACTGTTTTGCATGTTTTTGTATTCGCCTGATGTAGTTATAAGTGTGTGGTCATTCATTTTTGGCCTCTGACTTCGATGGAAGAGATGGCTATGTGATACAATGAAACGGTGTGTCTTTATTTGCCGAGCATAGCCTTTATTTGCCAGTCACCTTTCTACTGAAATATGGCAGGCATATGTGCGATACCCTAGCCTCACCGGTTCTATCCGAAGTTAACAAGTAATATATGCTGTAAGTATTACCGAAAACACCCGATTGTTACCGAGCCCATACGAAGTTAATAAACGCCTCCATTCTACAAAATAGAAATGCAATTGTGAAAATAGCAGAGACACCTAACGAACAAGCATGTGTTCCTTCATCTTTCTCAAAAGATAAAATAATACTTGTTTGGAATGATAAAATATAGTTTAATCATTACATTGACGATGCGAATAGAATAAATACAATGTTGCAAATTATAAAATACGAATTTACATTCAGCGGATAACAAGAAAACAGCCACATACTTAAATACTATATATAAACGACCAGGAAATAAATCAACATAACATATTATAATATGTAGCTTACTACATTGTACCTATTTTGTGATGAGTGAGTTTGTTTCCGTTATACCTGGGTAAAAAATCCAACTCGATCGCCGTCGTATAATGAACCGGCGTATGTTTTCGGATAATCGGATCGGAGGTCGGTTTTATCGGACGCCCTTATGTTTAGGATTTACCTCCAATCATCGGTCCGGGTCCTGTGTGTATACACGGTGCCTAGGGGGATACACGGCAATCGTCCGGCGTCTGGGTGCCATGACGAGGAATTACATTAAAAAAAGTATCATCGCAAATTGCAGTTAACAAAATTATTTTGCAAGTAGCCACCGCGGATTATATGGCAAACACTACTTAACCTGAAAATTTAGAAGCGAAAGATCACGTAAAAATAAAAATGGAAAGTTTAAAATAATTGCATGACTGGGCATCCTTGTTTCTTGGACACCATTATAGCCTTCGACCGTTCGTATGACCTCACGTTGTAACCAGAAAGAAGCATACATAAAAACAACAAAGTACTGGGCAACAAACAACTAGTTTTAACAACAAATAGACAACAACATATATACTTTTATAACAATTCGTTAAATCAGGTATCCAAGATACGCTAAAAACAACAACAACAAAATTACCGATTTGTCTTCAGGTTCAGACTCATAACATAACCACGTTGTGTGGTGCAAAATGTTGACTTTTAATGCAGCATTGTCTATTATCTTAGTAGTAATGATGTTTTCTTGACGTCAGCTTAATTCCGGTTTCATATTAAGTTCGCCAGTTGTGCAGTTATCAGTAGAGCGGTTGCTGATGCATTGTTTAACTCAAACAGAGTTCTATTATAATGTTATTATGTTTTGCTTCGAATTAATGACCTGCTGATGTTCATAGCATTAGGTTCTTATTTCTCAAGCATGCATGTTATATTCAATATGTTTACAACTTAACATGCAATAACATTACTTTTATCTAATATTTTAGATTTTAAGCACATTTTAGCATATTTCTTACAACGTACTTTTAGCATATTGTAAGCTTATTTTAGCATAATCATGTTTAGCAAATATTTATAATAACTTCCTTACAGTTAATTAAATACGAGTTTTGCAACACGTTAGTTGTATTAATCACCATCGACACCTCATTTCTGATGGTATGTGACGCCACCAGTATATTTTAGAATTGAGAAGTATTTCACTTCCAGTGCTTAGCGTTAAGCTATGGAAACACTGATAACATTTTTTACTCGTCTTTGGCATGCCGTGACCATTGAGCGAACCCGGACCTTCTAAATACGAAACGTCCACTTTACCACTGCGCTATGGTGGCGGTTTTTACAACCCTCGGATTAAGCCATTCGAAATATTGACACATTCTCCTACTCTATACACATTATCACACACTACAGTATAAATGTGACGTCACAATTGGCATGAGATACATAATTGCACGGTCAGTACACAATGGCTGTCCGAAAAAATAATTAATCTTGGAGCATTATCAAATAAACATTGACTGCCAATAACATTTTATCTGCAAATGTTAGTACAATTAAACCTCCGTAATAAGACCACTGTTGTGACCATTGTTAATGGTCTTTTAAGTGGGTTTCAATAAAGAGGTTGCAGGCATACAGTAATTAGCAAAACAATGAAAGTGGTTTTGCAAATGGTGGTATTGATTTTGAGGTGGTCCTATTACTGAGGGGGTCTGTAATATATGAGTGTTTATCGTCTGTATTTCATAATAGTGTTTGACAAATTTATTTAATAATGGTTGCCCTTACTTTGAGGTGGTCATGTTATTGAGGTGGTCAGTAAGACAGGGTTCAACATGTGTATACCGGAGAGTTCATACAGACAAGACATTTACCAACATGTGTGAAGCAGCCGTTCATATGTTAGATTGTTACGTCTACATCTAATATTCACAGCAGTAACATTAAACAATTCCAGGCACTTTGATGTTATAAACTAAATGTATGCGAAGCATTGTCTATAGGTCCTATTATCTATATATTTCTGTATTCTATGGAACCCATTAAGCGACATTCGGACAGTTTTTTAGCATATACATTACTTTCATTTTATTTCGTTTGTACGTACAAAATGGGAATTAAGTTTATCTTCGTCTCACTGTATAACTTCACAAACTATACACATCTGGATGACGAAATGACAAAAAGGTAGTCTACACCACGTGGCCATACACATACAAGTTTAGTTTCGCAACCTCTGTAATTATTTCACGTTTTAAAGTATAGAGCAAAATAAGGCAATGCGTACGTACTATCGCTTTACAAAAAGTTTTCAATGTCACTTTCGGTTCACCGTAGCATTCAGTAGACAATGTAATTAATTATATATAACGCATGCGTTTTCTCGATGTAAGATTATAAGCACAACCAAATGATTTGTGATAAGAACCTGGCCTAGTGATTATTTATTTAATATTAAGGTATCCCATGCTCAATTAGAGCTTGGAACTTGATTTTCGTCACTACAAGACAAAACATGAACAATCTTTACTTTATCAGGAAACACCAAACAGTTACTGCCTTTTTTAAAGCTATCAATCTAATATAGAGCTCGGTATAAATCACAAGACTTTTTGGCAATTAAAACCTTTAAAGTTTAAGCACAGAATTGAATTGAGCTTGAAAAGGGTTTAAAAATCATGAGGCCAGTTCGTTCACTATATATAATCCACGAGACAATTCAAAGAGTACGAACAACAAATAACAGCAACATAATATAACATACTCAGTAAGGCCTTTGTTACAAATACTGTTATAAAGAAGGCATGTCTTACGTGTATCAGCAACATACTTCATACAAAAGGTCGTTAGGCCAAAATGAATTAATATTGTGGTTCTGGTAACATGTGAAAATAGGGTAGGAAGGAGGAAACACATTTATAACTTTTCTCCTGCAACGGAAAATCATCCAAACGATCCGCGGTGACTTCTAGCAAAACGCAATAAAATGTTCAGGGTAGGGGCAGAAATAGGGTAGGTAGGTTACCAGAACCACAACGTCAAGTTTTAGCCTTTTACAGTATACACAAATGTACCACATTTCTATAATATACTAGAATTGAAAGATAAGATACTTTTACTTTTAAGTCCAGTCGTCTTGATGTTATTTTCTGCCATAAGACATAATGTAATACAACCGTTGCAATTACTAGGCAACATGATTGAAGTGAATAATGAGGTACAAGTACAATGACATCGTCTCGTCAATAACGTCAAAGTAAACTGACCCGAGACCAGAACAAACACTCAGATATGATGGAAATGTTGTGATGCTGGCTGCTAGTTAGTCAGCCAGTAAATCAGTTGAACAACATACAATCATTTCAAATGTGTTCAGGAAATAAACGGCTTAATTCTTAATCACAGATTAGACAGAAATTTGAGTTACGAATTCCTCGGATTGCCGAGTTCCACATTTCACTAAAATGTTACATAAAATGGCACAGAAAAACATAAAGTGTTTGGTCCAGCAGCCCTTCGTCAATGTTCAACACGTGACATTGACACAGAAAATCAAGCACCATTTCAGAAATTTCAAAATCTACACTTAGTCATTTAACTATAACACTGGCTTCTTCAGTCACATATTCGGAACATATAAATTATCATAAATGCCGAAACGACCAGAACGTTCAAGTCGAAGTTCCTTAACGCAATTTTCGTCCTTCTCCTAGGTCGAACATCAACACTGAGTATGCAAACACAAAACGGAAGCGAACCAATGAGGTAAAGATTGCGTTACTTGGCGTTCGTTATCAAATTATACATGTAGTTTGTCACGTGATAACGTTCTCCCATGTGATTGGATTTCTATATTTAGGCGGCGGAGCACTATTACAACGCCGGCCAGGCCAAGTCATAGATTTGCTTTTTGGTAGAACTTTATTGCGTTCAGATAAGCTAAGTTTTTGAATGGACATTGATTCAGAAACCCAGTCAGGGTGGATCACAAAGTACTCCGGGTTACCGTTCTTAGGATGTGTAAATAATCCTCCATCGTATAAATATTTATCGCCTTTGGAAGATTTTGGTCTACATCCGTGTGATGGACTACTTTTTGCACTAGAACTTCGTGAACTTGATGCCGATAATGCAGAAGACAATTCACGATCACCGACTGATGCCGACATGTAGGCATGCGGTGGACGCACAAACTTATCCATGGGACGCACGGACGGATAGCTGTGACTGTGCCATGGGTGGGACGGACTATTTCTTTTCAGATAAGACGCCGTCTTCTTATTTTTTTCTTGCATCATATTGAGGCTGACTTTTGTGACTTGTAATACTCGTCTTGGTGATCTGCAATCAGACAATAGACATAATTAATAATCGAAAATTGTACTAGTATGCGTACATATGACAAATCGCTGGCTTAGTATTAGAAGCACGTGCAACTTACGACCTTATAAAAGTGATACATATTTGTAGTCTTCATCATAAGGCGCGCTTCTTGTGAGCCTATTTTATTGAAAACCGGAACTGGTCTTATTGACCAAACTGAAGTTGGAAAAGCTTGTTTCCCATAAGTAAAGAGTAGTTTTCAGACAGTTTTTTCTTGTATTCTCAAAATATCGATTATGTACTTACACCTTCTTATTCTAAGCTAGCGAAAAAATAGTCATGTAAATCATTGTTTCTATATTATGAACTATTCATACCGCCGCCATTTTGTTTGGCATTTTGTTTAAGTTACTTTGGCAAGGAAGTTAATAACGGAAATGAAGACGGGTTTTCGTTCCTGAAACGCGATGAACCATGTATATAGACTAGATTAGATTACGACATAAGTCCTTCAAATGTGATGGATTCTGACAAAAATAATAATAAGATGGTCACAACATATTGTATGTAGTAGATGAACGTTGCGAACGACGGGTTTGGTATCATACATATATGGCATTCATTACTAAGACAATACTGTAATGGCAACAGTAAAATACATCACGTACATTTTTGTACATGTAATAAACAACATAACTAATTGAACGGAACGTTAAAGTGATACCTTTATTCAAGTCACACAAACACGCACACTTGAAACAGGTATTGCTCCAAGAAGTTCCAAAGTTAGATAACAAAAAAGTAATATATTAAATTACAAGTATTAACTATTTTCAACACGTGTATCATAACGAACATAGCACGGTGATATTACGAGGCTGTGGATCGATCACTGTGTTTACATGTGTGACATGTTTCATTGGCTTACGTCACGACGTAAAAACTAATCCCCAGTGCCTAATGTTTCATCAGCTAGGTTTGTTATTCACTTTGCCATATGTCGCATCACTATATGAATAAACAGGTTGTCATTGTACGAGGGGTGGTCAGAAACTATCCGGACTTCGTTCTAGTCCGTTCTAAAAATAATACTTTTCTCCAAACATTCTGCCTACGGCTACGCACGTTTACCACCTTCTTGGAAGCTTTTGTATTTTAGATGTGAAAAATAACATAGACCGACGTTTTAGGTACTTTCTAACCGGCGGCGGTAAAACCGCCCCTTGTATCAATTTTACATGTAATCTAAAACCAGATACTTTGAGTGTAACTATTGATAGGATTATTGACATGTCACATGTTTTTGCCTCATAAAATAAATAATGTACAGTCTAACCTGTCTTAAACAGTCAGACAAAGGATACACAACAGTCAGACAAAGGATACACAACCGTCAGACAAAGGATACGCAACCGTCAGACAAAGGATACGCAACAGTCAGACAAAGGATAAGCAACAGTCAGATAAAGGATACGTCGAATGTGACTGCTAAAACAGATGGCTGTTTAATATTGATGAATTAATGCTACATGTATTACAGTATTTTAACGAATGATTACTAAATTCAGGTGACAACTATATGCGGTCCTAAGTAGTCGAAGTTAACACCTGCCGAGCAGTACATCCACGAGGACACCTTTTTACGTACTTCGATGTATGACAGCGTACGTCGAAAGATGAGAGCGTACGTCGAGAGATGACAGCGTACGTCGAGGGATGAGTGCGTACGTCGAGAGCTAAGAGCGTACGTCGAAAGATGAGTGTGTATGTCGAAGATTAAGTGCGTTCGTCGAAAGATGAGAGCGTACGTCGAGAGATGGGAGCGTGCGTCGAGAGATGGGAGCGTACGTCGAGAGATGAGTGCGTACGTCGAGAGATGAGAGCGTACGTCGAGAGATGAGAGCGTACGTCGAGAGATGGGAGCGTACGTCGAGAGATGAGTGCGTACGTCGAGTGACAAGTGCGTACGTCGAGAGATGAGAGCGTACGTCGAGAGATGAGTGCGTACGTCGAGAGATGAGTGCGTACGTCGAGGGACAAGTGCGTACGTCGAGAGATGAGAGCCAACGTCGAGAGATGAGTGCGTACGTCGGGAGATGAGTGCGTTCGTCGAGATACGAGTGCGTACGTCGAGGGATGAGTGCGTACGTCGAGAGATGAGTACGTACGTCGAGAGATGAGTGCGTACGTCGAGAGATGAGAGCGTACGTCGAGAGATGGGAGCGTACGTCGAGAGATGAGTGCGTACGTCGAGGGACAAGTGCGTACGTCGAGAGATGAGAGCATACGTCGAGAGATGAGTGCGTACGTCGAGAGATGAGAGCGTATGTCGAGGGATGAGTGCGTACGTCGAGGGATGAGTGCGTACGTCGAGAGATGAGTACGTACGTCGAGGAAAAGTGCGTACGTCGAGATATGAGTGGGTTCGTCGAGAGATGAGAGCGTACGTCGAAAGATGAGTGCGTACGTCGAAAGATGAGTGCGTGCGTCGAGAGATGAGTGCGTACGCCGAGGGATGAGTGCGTACGTCGAAAGATGAAAGCGTACGTCGAGAGATGGGAGCGTACGTCGAGAGATGGGAGCGTACGTCGAAAGATGATTGCGTACGTCGAAAGATGAGTGCGTACGTCGAGAGATGAGTGCGTACGTCGAGCGATGAGTGCGTACGTCGAGAGATGAGTGCGTACGTCGAGAGATGAGTGCGTACGTCGAGAGATGAGAGCGTATGTCGAGGGATGAGTGCGTACGTCGAGAGATGAGAGCGTACGTCGAGGGATGAGAGCGTACGTCGAGGAAAAGTGCGTGCGTCAAGAGATGACAGCGTACGTCGAGAGATGGGAGCGTAAGTCGAGGAAAAGTGCGTACGTCGAGAGACGACTGCGTACGTCGAGAGATGAGAGCGTACGTCGAGGGATGAGTGCGTACGTCGAGAGATGAGAGCGTACGTCGAGGAAAAGTGCGTAATCGAGGGATGACAGCGTACGTCGAGAGATGAGAGCGTACGTCAAGGAAAAGTGCGTACGTCGAGGGATGACAGCGTACGTCGAGAGATGAGAGCGTACGTCGTGAGATGAGTGCGTACGTCGTGAGATGAATGCGTATGTCGAGAGATGAATGCGTATGTCGAGGGATGAGTGCGTACGTCGAGAGATGAGAGTGTATTTCGACCGATGAGTGCGTACGTCGTGAGAAGAGTGCGTATGTCGAGAGATGAGAGCGTAGTCGAGGGATGACAGCGTACGTCGAGAGATGAGTGCGTACGTTGAGAGATGAGAGCGTACGTCGAGGAAAAGTGCGTACGTCGAGGGATGACAGCGTACGTCGAGAGATGAGAGCGTACGTCGAGGAAAAGTGCGTACGTCGACGGATGACAGCGTACGTCGAGAGATGAGTGAGTACGTCGACGGATGACTGCGTACGTCGAGGAAAAGTACGTACGTCGAGAGATTACAGCGTACGTCGAGAGATTACAGCGTACGTCGAGAGTTTACAGCGTACGTCGAGAGTTTACAGCGTACGTCGAGAGATTACAGCGTACGTCGAGAGATTACAGCGTACGTCGAGAGTTTACAGCGTACGTCGAGAGATTACAGCGTACGTCGAGAGATTACAGCGTACGTCGAGAGTTTACAGCGTACGTCGAGAGTTGAGTGCGTACGTCGAGAGATTACAGCGTACGTCGAGAGTTGAGTGCGTACGTCGAGAGATTACAGCGTACGTCGAGAGTTGAGTGTGTACGTCGAGAGATGAGTGCGTACGTCGAGGAAAAGTGCGTACGTCGACGGATGGCAGCGTACGTCGAGGAAAAGTGCGTACGTCGAGGGATGACAGCGTACGTCGAGAGATGAGAGTGTACGTCGTGAGATGAGTGCGTACGTCGTGAGATGAATGCGTACGTCGAGAGATGAGAGTGTACTTCGACCGATGAGAGCGTACGTCGTGAGATGAGTGCGTACCTCGAGAGATGAGAGTGTACGTCGAGTGATGAGTGAGTACGTCGAGAGATGAGAGTGTACTTTGCGAGATGAGTGCGTGCGTCGAGAGATGAGTGCATACGTCGCGAGATGAGTGCGTACGTCGAGGGATGAGAGCGTAAGTCGAGAAATGAGAGCGTACGTCGAGGGATGAGTGCGTACGTCGAGAGATAAAATGTGTAGTAAACTTGTGTCTATATATACATCCATATAAATAATGACATACATGTGAGGTAGAGACTTTGTGTATTGTATTGTCACCTCCCGAGTCACTTCTCTTATTGCCGGGCGCATGGCAGAGGTAGTGTAACAGTAACCATTCTTTAACTAGATGGCGGCTCCACAACCGACTGTATCAGTTCTAACCCAACTACCGCCGGAATTCGAACCTTCGATCTCCAACTTCAATGGTGGCCACCCTAACCCCTCGACCACGGTCGCGGTTATTGCATGTATATAGAACCGTATCACATTGCGCCTTCAGCATATCAATAGTATTCTACAGCAACATCTTTACACAGTAACTCCCTAGGGACCACATGCTCCTTTCCATATATCGATAATCGATATGGCGGTACCAATTGCGACAAAACATCATTCATTTTATGTTCGCACTAACGTTAGTAATACCATCCATGGAGAGATTGGATCGAAGTCACGCGTTTCGCATGTCACTCTTTATCAACAATTGCTAAGTCACGCGAGATTAAAGGTGGCACGTGACGAACAAACTAATGAAAAAGAAAGTCTGTAAACCGACACCAGTGAAATTGTAGAGCATATTTAAGAAGCAATATCTCGGTATTAAGAACTTTAATGATTTACTCCTATTTCTCTTACACTCGAATATGCTTATTGGAATTTTGTGATCTTAAATCGCAACAATGAGTAGTTATTTACGCAACGAAGTCGTCTTCAAAGAGAAGATTATAATTTTGACTCCCTAGTGAAAACGATGCGTTCAAGTAATGGTTCTTTTATTGCAGATACGATGATAGTTTTCTTAGATTATTTAAATAATAAATGAAATACAAAACAAAGCGGAAATGTGCCAACTATGTATGTAACCGTATAATTGCCTATAAGGCACATTTCAGTGTGACATCACAAGCACCTGTTACTGTTTATCTGTATATCTGTTTGGATGGCAGAAAGGGGTCAGCATTTATAAACAAACATAGGCACAGGAATTTTGTTTTCTTAATAGCTTTTTCATTTTTTGGCCGAATTTCAATATTTTTATATTCATGGAAAGTGCTTGAAATTCATATTTTAAAAATGCTATCGGTTTAATATTTTTACAGTTCAATCATACAAAAATAATGATTTTAATTACCAAAATTACGCCTCCGCTTTACCATCAACAGATGTCAAGTTTAAATAGTTGTTAAAACATGGAACATCAGATTAGAAAAGTATTTTTTACATAATCAAAATATGAATTTAAAGAGCTTTCCACAGATAAAAGATACTTGTAAATTGTACAAAAAATGAATTAGTAGTCTCAAATATTAGATTACTAGTTTTTAAGTCAATTTTGACCGTATATTTCCTGCCATCCAGATAAAATCAATAATCTATATCTTGATGATATATTGTTACTATTTTTAGAACATAAACAATAATATGAAATGTGCCTATATCTCGATTATTCAGGTCGATCACATATTTATATAACAATGTGTATCGGAACATTGCAATTTTTCTCATTAATTTCTTAATATAACAGCTACATGTAGTTTGCGTATTGAATTTCACTGCTCCTTTCTCCAATTAAAATGTTTAAACCATAAAAAATACCATGTTTTGATATTATATTGTTTGTATACAAGTAACAGACCTAAATAAACGGAATATGCATCTTTGACCATTAATAGACTATAAGAGCCTACCAGAACTGTACAACATAGAACATTCAGTTGAAGTAAGCAGTGTTGTCATTATCAATCTGACTTAAAGATAGCAAAAGATCAGACAGGGAAGGCAGCACTTAACTGAACCAGCCGAACACAGGAAAGGTAAAAACAACACGGACCCAACTTACACGACACAATGCCCAAAACACAACTGCACGAGAAAATGTACTTAATTGCTGAATTTCAGCCGTCACAAAGTCCAAGTCCCAGCTGCTGTCAAAAAGATGAAAGACCTGATTTCAGCTATAAAAAGCTTATATTTCTGAAAGCAGCAGCTGACTACCACCACAACACATGCCTCCTTGCTAATACCATGACATGTCTTGCTAGGGAATTGAACCCAAACGTCCAGGCTGATAATGCTTTACTATTTGAGATAACAAATCAGAGACAACTCTGGCAATATTCATTTGAATTACACATTACTCTGGGTAAGAAATGAACACGTACGAGTATGTTACCATTCCAACATAGAACATTTTTTTATCACGACTGAAACCAGACATGTCAAATCGCTTCTATCACTAACCACCAACACGAGTCGTCCATTAAACCATGCTGTGACGTTTCGTTTTTCAATAACAACATGTATTCATTATTAACAGTTTCCAACATATTATATCATAGCATTATTCTGTGATAATTTCAACTGATCGATAAAAGTATACATAAATATATTTGATTAAATAATGTTAACACTTAGTGGTGGTTTACAGTGGAATATCAATATTAATTTTGCCGAATTCGCAGTTAGGCTGCCAGGCTGCTATGATTCGAGGCTCCTAGGCTGGTAGGTTGCAACCTAAGACTTAATACGCCGCGAGGTTGTAAACTTCACGCTGTCAGGCTGATAGGCTGGTAGGTTGACCTCGTCACGAGGCTATGCTGGCAACTTCAACCTTCGTTGCTACTAGGTGGCCATCATCCAGCTTCCAGTTACCAAGCTGTCAAGTTCACGCTGCTAGCTGCTAGGTTGTCAACGTCACGCTGCGAGGCAACTAGACTGTCAATTTCACGCTACTAGGCTTTTGGGCTGCTATGATAACAACGCAACGCTGTTAGGATGCTAGACAGCCTATTTCATGCTTCTAACCTATACCGACTTTGCGCTTTTAGGTAGCTAGACTGCCAAGTGTACGCTTCTTGGCTGCAATTAAGGTTTCCAACGTCAAGCTGCGAGGCCACTTCGCTGGCTTAGAATTATTCATGCATACTGATTTAAAATCTGCATCTCAAGGCGATTCTTATGAGCCTATTTTCATGAAAATCGGAAGAGGCCATGTTGACCAAATTGAAGTTTAAAAAGCTTGTTTTTCTAAAAGTAAAGAGTGGTTTTCAGACAGTTTCTTCTTGTTTTCTCAAAATATTGATTTTGTACTTACGACCTTCTAATTCTAAGCCAGGTACTTGGCTGCTTACCCCACGCAAATATTATTATGTCCGTTACTCCTAACAACACGTACGTATGATCTTCCAATTTCATAACGAACTCCGTATTCATATCGTCAAAAACATTTTTATTACGATATTAACTGGAATCATTGCCGTATGCCCTTGATATAATGGCATAAATATTGTTTAACACATCGATTTGCATGTTCTCCACTTGTTTCATCAGATAATGCAACACTCATATAAGTTCAGTAAAACCTTGGTTTTACGACCACACTTAATTCTCAAGAAAGATGAGTTTGATAGTGATGCTATCGGTTATTTTATTAAAAATTGAATGCAGTTTTTTCATGTTCATTCGGTTTAAACGCCGTTTCCTAGCCATGTTTCGGTTACGGCGACTGAATTACCCAACCTGTTCTCCTGGACTGTATCCTAACCAGTACTAACATACCCTTCCAAATAAAACCACAATACTGAGATGGTCTTAATGTTGTAACGCTATTACCGTACGTATTTACTTGTAATACGCGTGAAATCGTTTATTGCTTTGACTTATTTCCAAGAAAACTTCAAACGAACAATAAATTATTACACCCAAACTGTAACATATTTCATAGCAGCATATACAATAAATGCCGATCAGTGATACGAGGGACCTCGAATATTTATGTAATGAGAATCATAGCATCTTCTATATACTCACACATGCACAAGTACGTACATTTTGTTCAAGTTCATACATTTCATTTGAATGATTCGCGATCAGCGTATTTTGTAAACTAGTATCCCCTATTATGCTTTATATGAGTAAAGAATGTAAAGGCTTATTTATTATAGTGTCACCCCTATTGAAAGGGCCAGCAAATTTGACTTATGAGATACCTATATAATTTTGCACAAACTAATTTCACATAATTACTGTCTTTGTTACAACGGAGCAGAAATGCACACAAAATGCTTTATTGGGACCTAAAAATTATTACGTTATAACCGAGTTTTCATTAAATCCGATTTCCTTATAAGCTAGTGGTAGTAAATTGAAATAAAGAAGGACACAGTCGTGGATTTTATTTTTTTCGCTTTAACCGATTTTTCGTTATAATGGTGTTCGTTATAAGTTAGTTCGTTGTAAGCGAGTTAGTTATAGGTGAGTTCAACTGTATTGGAAACTGAAGTTCAGCAACCTCATTTAGAAACATTGCGTTAGCATTATACAAAGTATGTCTTGCCTAATGAAATAACGTTCGAGAACATCTTGACTTCAGATATGCAATACCTTTGCATAATGGAATATTCAGACACAATTGGTCATGCAGTTTGAAGGATGTTTTAAAATGAAATACATCAGATGAAGTATGTATCACGTAACCTAATCAATAACTCGATAACCGATCAAACAGGTTGATGTTTTTGCGACCACAATAATCGACAAGGGCACAGTTGTAATGCCATTAAATCTATTTCTATAGTATGATTAATCCAAATGTCTATAAATTGAAAGCGGATGATTCAGATATTACTCTAAATATTGATCGTACGTGTACAAGCAAACACTATTGGGGTGGTTGTTTAAACAAGTTACAAGTTTATAGCTATAATCCAGACATCAAGCGTAAAAATCAGTGGTAAAGTGTTTAAGTATATGGGGGTGACGAACATAGAAACCCATTTATTTAAGAATAATTATCCCGTGTCAGACAAAGTAGAGCCAAATGAAACCAAAACAATACACAAATAGAGCTATTCAATTCTCAAATGAAACTCAAACAATACACAAATGAAACCCAAGCAAAACACAAATGAAACCTAAACAATACATAAATGAAACCCAAACAATACACAAATGGAGCTATTCAATTCACAAATGAAACTCAAATAATACACAAATAAAACCTAAACAATGCACAAATGAAACCCATTTAATACACAAACTAAACCCAAACATAACTCAAATATAGCCCATTCAATTCAAAATGAAACCCAAGCAATACACAAACGGAGCTGTTCAATACACAAATGAAACCCATACAATGCACAAATGAAACCCATTTAAAACACATATTAAACACAAACCATTCTCAAATCTAGCCCATTCAATTCACAAATTAAACCCATACAATACACAAATGAAACCGAAATAATGCACAAATGAAACCAATTTCATATACAAATGAAACCCAAACAATATACAAATGGAGCTATTTCATACACAAATGGAACCCCTTAATACACAAATGAAACCCTTACAATACACAAATGAAACCCCAAAAATACACAAATAACAAACGAAACCCAAATAATACACAAATGAAACCCATTAAATACACAAATGAAACCCAAACAATATACAAATGGAGCCCCTTCAATACACGAATGAAACCCAAAAATATTCAAATGAAACCCATTCAATACACAAATTGAACTCGATTGATACACAATTAGAGCCCTTGCAACACACACATAAAACCCCATGGGGCACAAATATAAACTTATGTACTACACACATGGAGTAATTTATTACACAAATGAAGCCCATACAACATACAAGTGGAATCAATTTAATACACAAATTAAACCATTTTTCGACGGGAATCAAAATCATTCGACACATCTATGGAACCTATCAAATGAACGATTGGAAACAATACATTACACACATCAGCCAGCGCATATAAACCCGTTTAAGACTCAAATACTGTCGCGTTCAAACTCAAATATGTTTGATTCACAATTGGGACCCAAAAATCACACACATGGAGCCCATACAATACACACAATGCGCAAATCGAGACATATAATACACAAATGACACATTTGGTGCCAATACGATACTTTAACGGAACCCATTCAATACACAAATGAAATCCATACAATACACAAATGGAGCCCATACAGAACACAAATGAAACCAATTCAATACACAAATGGAGCCCATACAAGACACAAATTACACAAACGAAATCAATTAAATACACAAATGGAGCCCATTCAATACACAAATGAAACCCATTCAATACACAAATGGAGCCTATACAATACACAAATTAAGCACATTCATCACACAATTCCCACAAATGGAGCCCATACACTACGCAAATTAAGCTCATTTAATACACAAATGGAACCCATTCAATACACAACTCAAACATTGGAGTCCATACAATACACAAATGGAGCCCATACAATACACAAATAGAGCCCATTCAATACTCAAATAGAGCCCATACAATACACAAATAGAGCCCATACAATACACAAATAGAGCCCATTCAATACTCAAATAGAGCTCATACAATACACAAATAGAGCCCATACAATACACAAATGGAGCCCATTAAATACTAAAATAGAGCCCATTCAATACACAAATAGAGCCCATACAATAAACAAATAGAGCCCATTCAATACTTAAATAGAGCTTATTCAATACTCAAATAGAGCCCATTCAATACTCAAATAGAGCCCATTCAATACTCAAATAGAGCCCATTCAATACTCAAATAGAGCCCATTCAATACACAAATAAAACCCATTTAATACTCAAATAGAGCCCATTCAATACTCAAATAGAGCCCATTCAATACTCAAATAGAGCACATTCAATACACAAATAGAGCCCATTCAATACTCAAATAGAGCCCATTCAATACTCAAATAGAGCCCATTCAATACTCAAATAGAGCCCATTCAATACTCAAATAGAGCCCATACAATACTCAAATAGAGCCCATTCATTACACAAATAGAGCCCATGCAATACACAAATAGAGCCCATTCAATACTCAAATAGAGCCCATTCAATACTCAAATAGATATCATCCAATACACAAATAGAGCCCATACAATACACAAATGGAGCCCATACAATACACAAATGGAGCCCATACAATACACAAATAGAGCCCATACACTTCGCAACTGGAACTCATGTTAAGATACCATACCTCTCCTTGTCCTCTCCTCCTGGGTTAGCTCTTGTCACTGCCTTGATGGCATCTAATTGTGGTATATACACAGCCTCTGCATTGTTCGTCGAACTTAAATTGTTCACCTTAATAGATTCTATAAATCGTGCTGGTGGGGCAGTTTTAGGTCGTAAATGATGACGCCGCATGTATGCGTTCTTGAACGGCCCATTTCTGGTTTCCGCTTTTTCCTTTTCTCGATGTTGTTTGTAGGATTTGAGCGCCCTCGACATAATATAATCATAGTCACTGTCGAGATCTGAAAACAGAGTTAAATAAGACGGCCTAGAAAGAAAGAAATAAATAAACTGCAATAGTATACTTACATAGTATCACAGCGTATATTCCGGCTAACACACTAATATTATACAGAAATATACGTTGAAATGGGAAAGAAACTATCGACTAATTCACTCTTCACAATGAACCGTCCGCCATGTTTGAAATGATGCAGTTGATTCAATATAGCGATCAATACTTAGTATTGGCTACAGACAGACACGCGTTGCGTTCAATGTTCTCTGGTATAGAAAAAGAAAATCAGAATATTGTTATTGCAAACCCGCACAAGGGAAGGGCTAAAATAGCACGAGCAATCGTTGTCGTCTTTAACACTGAAGTTAATTAATATATTTATTTATAATTGGATGATACATACACGCGGATTAAGATATAGAAAGCAGTAGATTTGATAAACAGGCAAATGATAGAAAGAAGAATCATTAACAATGAAACCTCAATAATATGACCACTAGCAAGTCGTCCAACAAAGGTGATCTTAAAGTTCAGTTAAACATGTAAGACAAAACTGTTTCGGTCACAGATAACTGTATCATTGATAAAGAATAATTTTGTTTTTGTAAAATTGATATACATGTATCTGAAATATCTTTTTCTGTAATATATATTTATCAATGATACGGTTATCAGTGGTTTCCGCAATATGCGTTTTTATGGTAGGGTTGACTTAAATGTTTACTATTGTTTGCATGACTAATGGTGTCACAAATCTAATCAGAAAAGCGCTGTTGGTGAATATGTTTGGCTAATCGGGTCGGAGGCCGGGTCAATGAGGCAGCTTGAAGCGTCGGGTGGCGATCAGAGATGGTTTAAGTAACAACAATTTAGTAATAGGCACTGTCATGAATTCAGTGCTACTTACCTAGATATCGGACACATCGTCCGGCGGCCGGGTAATGAGTGACCCTGACATAAATAACCATCGATGATCGGTCAGACGGACGGACGTGAATCATACTGACTTGAGGCTAGATAATGGGTCAGGCAATCGTGATGAAACATTCAAAGATGATTAACAGGACTTTGGAAGACACTCTAATTTCATTTTCGTGTGTGGTGGGAACGGAGTTTGTCTTCATTAACATTAATATTTTAAGTAATATAATACTTTTTTAATTATTTATGTTCAATATCTAGGACACCATTAATTACCAAGTCAACATATCAATAAAAATTCTAGCCATGTATAACTCATTTGAATAAAATACACAAAGCGAGCATTACATTACGTTCAGCGAAAATATAACACGTGCGCGATTCAATTAAAAATGCTCACTTCCCCAGGTGTACGTGTATCTAGTATATACAGTAAAGTCTGTGAGTTTACGCCCTGTAACCATCATACAAGTTTGGAATAATCAGATTACTCCAAGATTTTTCTCAAGGATACCAAATCACTGTTATTCTTCTTCAGAATAGTTTCGTTTGAAGACGTTAATTGTTTTCATTATAATAACTCTTCCAACAGTTATGTATCTTACATGAAACGTTATTATGATTGTACGAATTGTTTGAACTAGCCGACAATAACACACGTGCAAAATGTGTATATATAATAAAACACGTTGTACGTTATATGAGTTGTAAACACGTGGAATTTGAAAGGCGTTAGTACAAGGAGGAAAATATAACATACCTTTGTATTTATTACTACTATATTTATCTACAGTTTTGTTTCATCAAGTAATAAAGCAATGGTTCATCTGCAAGACGTGTATTATCTGTGTGTATGTGTTATTGTCGGAATAGAGAGTACACTAATGTACGTTAATGTTACGTAAAGTTGGTGATTTAAAAAGACGTCTTCTTGAACGGGGGTACATGATTGTGCCCTTCGTTGTCCAATGTCCAATGCCTTGCCAACTTTATACAACCGTTTCAGAAAGCAACATTCTATACGTAGTGATCTCCCTTTACGTACGTAAGAATTATTTGAAATTATGCTTTCTCGTATTATTCTAAAACAGTAAGTGCGGTATCAAGTTTCTCATTGTGGATGCATTTTACAATTAATTACGTATATAAGACGTAATGGTATATGCATGCATAATAATGGTTGAAAGAGATGCATATTTCGACTGAAAGGAGAATAAGCGGCACCTTTACATGTATAAAAATTACTAACGTATGTTCTAAAGAAAACGATGCAGAAAAACGTATATATCAACTTATGCAGATTTTTAATTACAAATGTAGATCTAGTTGAAAAACAGAGTGTTGCAAATACTGGACAGATACAACGTAAGCAAAAACGGCATGTTATATGAGCCAACCTCAAAATTGACACTAATTAATAATAATAAATGAACTGTACATTTTTAAAAATAGTTTCTGATGCATTTCATTCATAAGGTTATATGCTAGTAAATATTGATAAATTATATAAATAAAATTAAATCACAAAACCAAAAATTAATTAAGTTCGTGAAAATAGTTCAAAATACCGCAGCATCCTTGTAAAGACAAGGGAGACAAATCTTGTACTGTAGAGAGATTGTCAAACGCGGTTATCGAAATTGCTAAATGAAAGTGTGCGAAAGCACTTTGTTTGCATTCTTCAGCTGATAGATTTAAGGCGGATTTTAAGTTTATGTAATCAGATTGTTTAAATACTATCGGTGTTGCGACATGCAAATAGGTGATTGCATTACACATAACCTTCGTTTCTATTAACATTGCCAATGCATCGGTCGTTTTATGGTGGGTGCGGTTGATTACTAATTCGTCGGGATTATAACATGTTTAATGAGGATAGGCCTACTTAAGCGTTTGCATTCCGTTAAAATTATCTCTTTTTGAAGATTTAGTGGCTGCAAGTGGCACAATCTTGACAATTGTAGTAATTACTTAGAACTTAAATATTTAATACTCAAGAAAAGCAAATAGTTGATTTGCTAAACCATTAACGGTTTCCAAAATAAACTAGATTATGAAGAGCTACGTATACTTTTCTATGTGTTCAACGAGTTGTTAAAGCTTAGGTCCCACTTAGGTCCCTCGGCGATGTACTCTCGGTTTAAATTAATGAGCTATTATGACTTCGGGAACAGGGTCATCGTGGTCTAGGGGAGGCTTCGGGCAAAGATCTAAAAATACAAATATTTGAATGATGTACCATAGCTCACAATGTCTCGCGACATTCTTCTGAAATCTTTCAAAATCTCGCTTGTTCTCAATACCTTTTATCTATTGTTTTTATAAAATATAAATACAGGCAATGATTCTATGCAATAGATATATTTGCCTCATTCAAATAATAATTTTCTTCATTATATAAGAGTTTGACTTAAACAAGTTATCTCATACAATAGAAGACACTTAGCTGAAGATTCAAAATGAGACATTAATTGGTCATTAAAAAGGTTGACAAACAAAGCGTTTTATGCTAAATAAGTTGAATAAAAGAATCTGGTGCATGCTATTTTGCCTTGTCTCTCAGCTTACAATTGAGTGTCCAATCTGTGTGTTTAGATCTTTGCTTCGGGGAAGTCATTAGACAGTGTATGATATCGTAAGGAATTTTGATGAATTTGGTGGTATCGGAAGAAATCGGGAGAACATCGCCGATGTGGAATTCCTCAATGGGACCTAGGCTTCACTTACAGTATTTAGCCTTCTATTACTCTTATTAAACACTTTTTCCCTAATACAATGCGATAATGTTCATACCGTCATAATTAGTTAATAATAACAACATGTACTTGATCGAGATCTGTGAGATTGCAATTGGTCGCGTTTAAACTACCTGTTGGAGCACGGAGAATCCGCCAGATCCGGTTAATACGGATTTTTACTCGTACTATGACGTCACTTCATCTTTCAGTATGAAGTCTAAAATGGCGAAGAAAGCAAACATACCGGCAACAAATACGTATTTGATATATGATCGACGAAATCCTAAATTGATGTTGACAAAAACTTTAAAGCTTAATTCTAATTCAATAGGATAAATTTCTCGAAAGCTTCAGCATCATTGCAATAAGAATCTAACTGTGACCCACCAATATATATACCAGTATTTTGTGTCAGCATCAGGGGGTGGGATCTCAATACATCTAAGTATCTTTGTGTCAACATTAGGGGATGGGAACTAAGTACATCTAAGTATCTTTGTTTCAACATCAGTGATGGTAACTCAGTACATCTAAGTATCTTTGTGTCAACATCAGTGATGGGAACTCAGTACATCTAAGTATCTTTATGTCACCATTAGAGGGTGGAAACTCAGTACATCTAAGAATCTTTGTGTCAACATTAGGGGGTGGAAACTCAGTACATCTAAGTATCTTTGTGTCAGCATCAATGATGGGAACTCAGTACATCTGAGTATCTTTGTGTCAACATCAGGGGTTGGGAACTCAGTACATCTAAGCATCTTTGTGTCAACATTAGGGGGTGGGAACTCAGTACATCTAAGTACCTTTGTGTCAACATTAGGGGTTGGGAACTCAGTACATCTAAGTATCTTTGTGTCAACATTAGGGGTGGGAACTCAGTACATCTAAGTATCTTTGCGTCAGCATCAGTGATGGGAACTCAGTACATCTGAGTATCTTTGTGTCAGCATTAGGGGATGGGAACTCAGTACATCTAAGTATCTTTGTGTCAACATTAGGGGTGGGAACTCAGTACATCTAAGTATCTTTGCGTCAACATTAGGGGGTGGGAACTCAGTACATATAAGTATCTTTGTGTCAACATAAGGGGATGGTAACTCAGTATATCTAAGTATCTTTGTGTCAGCATCAGTGATGTAACTCAGTACATCTAAGTATCTTTGTGTCAGCATTAGGGGATGGTTACTCAGTACATCAAAGTATCTTTGTGTCAGCATTAGGGGGTGGAAACTCAGTACATCTGAGTATCTTTGTGTCAACATAAGGGATGGAAACTCAGTACATCTGAGTATCTTTGTGTCAACATTAGGGGGTGGAAACTCAATACATCTAAGTATCTTTGTGTCAGCATTAGGGGGTGGAAACTCAATACATCTAAGTATCTTTGTGTCAGCATCAGTGATGGGAACTCAGTACACCTAAGTATCTTTGCGTCAACATTAGGGGGTGGGAACTTAGTACATATAAGTATCTTTGTGTCAGCATTAGGGGGTGGAAACTCAATACATCTAAGTATCTTTGTGTCAGCATCAGTGATGGGAACTCAGTACATCTAAGTATCTTTGCGTCAACATTAGGGGGTGGGAACTCAGTACATATAAGTATATTTGTGTCAACATAAGGGGATGGTAACTCAGTACATCTAAGTATCTTTGTGTCAGCATCAGTGTTGGGAACTCGGTACATCTAAGTATCTTTGCGTCAACATTAGGGGGTGGGAACTCAGTACATATAAGTATCTTTGTGTCAACATAAGGGGTGGGAACTCAGTACATCTAAGTATCGTTGTGTCAACATTAGGGGGTGGGAACTCAGTACATCTAAGTATCTTTGTGTCAACATTAGGGGGTGGAAACTCAGTACATCTAAGTATCTTTGTGTCAGCATCAGTGATGGGAACTCAGTACATCTAAGTATCTTTGCGTCAACATTAGGGGGTGGGAACTCAGTACATCTAAGTATCTTTGTGTCAACATAAGGGGGTGGGAACTCAGTACATATAAGTATCTTTGTGTCAGCATCAGTGATGGGAACTCAGTACATATAAGTATCTTTGTGTCAACATTAGGGGGTGGGAACTCAGTACATCTAAGTATCTTTGTGTCAACATAAGGGGGTGGGAACTCAGTACATATAAGTATCTTTGTGTCAACATTAGGGGGTGGAAACTCAGTACATCTAAGTATCTTTGTGTCAGCATCAGTGACGGGAACTCAGTACATCTAAGTATCTCTGCGTCAACATTAGGGGGTGGGAACTCAGTACATCTAAGTATCTTTGTGTCAACATAAGGGGGTGGGAACTCAGTACATATAAGTATCTTTGTGTCAGCATCAGTGATGTAACTCAGTACATATAAGTATCTTTGTGTCAACATTAGGGGGTGGGAACTCAGTACATCTAAGTATCTTTGTGTCAACATAAGGGGGTGGGAACTCAGTACATATAAGTATCTTTGTGTCAACATAAGGGGTGGAAACTCAGTACATCTAAGTATCTTTGCGTCAACATTAGGGGGTGGGAACTCAGTACATCTATGTATCTTTGTGTCAACATAAGGGGGTGGGAACTCAGTACATATAAGTATCTTTGTGTCAGCATCAGTGATGGGAACTCAGTACATCTAAGTATCTTTGTGTCAACATTAGGGGTTGGGAACTCAGTACATCTAAGTATCTTTGCGTCAACATCAGTGATGGGAACTCAGTACATCTGAGTATCTTTGTGTCAATATCAGGGGATGTAATCTCAACACATCTGAATATAGTTATGTGTGTCAGCATAAGGGATTGTATGAATTTCAGCATAATAATTATTGTCGTCAACAATATTCTACAACAACGATTCCCACGTACTATTCAAATGGCATGCATACAATGATGTGCAGGAAAACTTGTCACTGTTCCATTAAGTTATATCAAATAACCTAAATGTTTGTTACAAAGCCCAAAACAAGAATGATAAAGAATAGCCAAGTCGGACATGCAATTTACGTCACGACGATCGTTTAATAAATGCAATTCGAAGTTTAATAACAAATTGGCCAATACTCAATCACTGACCGGTTTTAGTCAAATGGTTTGAAAATTGAATTTGAGATTAATTTGGAATTTTAAGTTTGTTTTAAGTCCCACTTGTCAACAACATTTCTGTCAAATGGAGACTACTTAGTCACATTATACTGACACCAGGCGAACAAACAGTTACAACTGGACCTGACAGTGCTGAACGTCCAGCAATGGAGATATACCAGTACTATTTTAACGATTTGGTATGTCGCTGCCTGGGATCGAACCATAGACCTCTGTACTGGAATCGGACGGTCTACCACTGGGCTATCGATATGAGATAATTCACACTGCAATAAACTGAGACTTTCTTACCTGTGTTGGTATATATAGGACAAACCATTTTTGTCTCGAGTGCTGTCATCTTGCACATTAAGAAATCTAGGCAACATAAATACAGAACGACGCTCATATGAACTTATACCTAACCGATATTAATCGAATTAAAAAACCATGTATGTGAGCACGTGCACAAATAAAAGTTTGAATAAAATCATTATTAAATTCATTTGTCACTGAGTTAGCAAAACAAAAACTATACATGCTAAAAGTACATATTCAATGTTTCTGACCTAGTCTTATAAGCGAATGCATTTATTTCGATCATTTCACATAAAATTGTTCGTAAATCCATATAATATTTTCCCCCTGTCCAGAATTGCTAAACATCACATTTTCATTCCTGTACATACTATTGTTTTTCGTACTTAAAGCAAGGCAAAATAAAAGACCCCATACATAACTCGGTTAAAAACCAATACATTATCTCATTGATTATATCATTGTAATTAAAATACTAGATTAATTAATGTATATACATAGATATTCTATGTCATTATAATCATTGGTACTGTCTTAATTTAAATCAAGAGCCATTTTGACCGAATATGCCAACTTATCTATAGTTTAAATTTTTTAATGTGAAATTAACACCGTTCGTTGATTTAAACGAGCGCGTTTTATCGATTAAAATTGTTTGCTAGTTTGTTTTTTACTTTATTTATTTTAGAGTTTAATATATTTGAATTATTTATACGGTAGATCAATGAACAATGTATACAAAGGCCATTGTTTAACCCTGATCAAATTATTTGTATTTGGAACGATTGCCACAAGTGTATCGCAAGCCGAACTGATCCCCGATACGATGTCTGTCTTCTAAGTCTTTGTTTTACTGAGCTTACGCAAGATAACTTTAACGTAAACGAGTTTTAATTTCGCCAAAGATGTCGCGTGCTTTGTGTAACTTATCGCCCCAATCGTCGCGTGTGGTAAGTCAAATATTGACTTGCTCAAATATCAGTTTAATATATAGATGGGTTTTTTAATGTTTTTTTCAGACACATGTCATATACAATGCGACACGGATTGCTTAAAACAATCGATTTGATCAACTCAATATGATATTGGTTACAAACTAATCGCGAATTGAGGCCTAAAATAAACATTAATGAATTCGAGATGAATCTTTTTAATAAAATCTTGATGGCAGACAATCGGAAAGATCAGAAATGCTTTATTTATCTCTATTATTTTTATTTTGGGATTTAAAGGTAGAATAATGACAATCGTAAACCGTGAAATATCGTTCGGCACTCCAAGAGTGTGTAATAACTATTTAAATTAGCCTGACCTGACGTTAGCCAATCGGTGCGTTGATCGGTCCATGGCATCAGGGTGATACCAACGTCGACAAGTACCGCTAATTTTTTGTTGAAACCTATGCAGCAAACACCATAATTTTAAACAATAATGAGCATTCCCTAAGGTTATGTGATAAATAGAATGTTATAATCGTGCATTACATACGAGTTTTATCAAACTCGTCGACAAAATAATATGGCACTGTCGTTTTATTTTGTACACTTGTTTAATAAAACTCGTATGTAATAAGACCTCATGCAAGATCCTCTATTTTTCTTCAACGTTTATTTTATATAAATTTGCGGTGCTATACTGTTAAATGATTGGTATTTGAGGTGATGTATGTACGTGAACCGGTGTGTATCCGACGTCACACAAAACATAGATACCATGTATCTCATAATAATTTGTCATGAGTAGAGTAAAGGTATCTCACCCGAAGAATAGAAATTATCCAATGGACAAGTCTTTGACACGTGCATGGCGGTAATATAAGGAATGCAATGCTGTTTGTAGTAACAATAACCTATCTATATGCATGTACATGTATGTTGCATTCAAGGGTTACACTATTATACTAAGTAATACGTAGCTAGACCAAGCCCACAGTGCACAACGATTAATCTGGATAATCGTTAGAATATTTAACCTTTTAAGGACTGATTTCTTATAAAATGGGTGCAACTGCACGGGATTAACAGTGGATTATCTAACTCGTAAGAATAGTGCATGCATTTAGGAGTCGGATACTTTGGTATACTTAGTGGGAGAAACTTAGGAAACGTTAATCCAGACTAAACTGTCATGCATTCTGGCACTGATCTCTATTATGGATGTCTAGCGAACAAACGTCATGCTTTTTAAGTAAACCCGTCACAATAAGATTATAACTATATTATATGTTACGTAAACTGCAGGCTAATTTAAAGATAAGCTCAAATGTGGAAGAAAATCTTAACTTTTTTATGACTGTGGCCTGAATGACACAATGGTTTATAAATGTGTTACAAGACAAAAGTTTCGCTAAGTGCCATTCTGAAATTAGAAGATCTTATGGAAGATTGATTCGTATTGTCACATAAGTTTCCTCGTAAAATAAAGTTTTTATAATTGTTGATATTATTAGCCCGAAAGGTTTTTAATGTTCGAATAAAACTACTGCTTTGTGGGTTTAAGTGTGTTACTTAAGTTCACGACCATAAACCATAAAATTAACCGTCATTAAAAGTTCCGAGTTTACAGTAGTATTAAATATACTCACCATAGTTTGAGGCCACGGGTATCTTGATGGTAAAATTGGGTTCACCAGTCTGCAATGAATAATACAGTACTCGTAAATGTACAGTTAAAATACATAACGGACTTTATTTAAAAAAAAACGTTCACGCATTATTATTTTGCGTTTTTTAAAAATCTCGGCATTTCGCGACTAAAAACTGTGGAGGATCCATAATGAAAGTGAAACCCGCGAAAATATTCTTGAAAACGGCATGGCCCCGATCTCTAAAGCATATCGAGTACAAATCTTTAGTAAATTTAGATTTAACTCTAATCAGAATCCCGATTTGAGACGAATCTGAAATTAGTGTTCTTGAAATTGTACTGTAATTAACTCAGAATATAAGTGACGATATTTAGTCCGAGAGAATTAGCTAAGATGGAGATGCTTGCTGGTGTGATTATTGAGTTGGTAATACTTAACATGGCTTAATATTGTGCTTGCCCAAAGAGCAGTGAAAATGGACTTGGACATACTGATACAAGTTTGAGGTGTTTTTTCTTTCTTTACGTTTGGTGACTCAAATATTACTATACTTATCATTACTGGACATTGGTATCAAAATGAGGTCTGTGAAGTTGGCAGTTAGCTGTTAGATGTTAACTCGGAAGTTTACTCAAAAAATAACTTTCGAGTAAACTTCTCGCAGAAATTAACTCAGATGTTAACTCAGAAGTTAACTAAAAATGTTTTCGAGAAAGATTCTGAGTTGACATCTAACAGCTAACTGTCAACTTCACAGACCTATCAAAATGACTGATCATATTTTCAACGTGAAACGAGTGCTTGTATTTAAATGTATAATGTCGGAACGTGTGAGCGATACGTACATGCCATTTTTTGTTTATAAAGGAAGTTTTTGCATAGAAAGCCATTTAATATGTACTTTATTGCGGTCTGCACTTTACTACCGCTATAAATGAATAAATCAAAGCGTCAAATGGTAATAGCAAAGAGTCAAAGCATTAAATGTTGAATAATAAAATACATCAATAAACCGATTTTAAACAGATTAAATGATTAGGAATAGAAAATCGGCATAACTTAATTAAATTATTCGATGAGGTTTTCAAAAGTCGTTTAGCATATATATCGAAATACAAGTTTTTCATTTTGATCATTTGTATAAGTGTATGTACATGTTTCAAATTTGAAAATAATATTCAAATTGGCATTTCACGAAGTGTATACAGAATATTAATTATTGGGATTCTGATTCACTAGTGCTTCAAATAAAAAAATACGAATTCGTTTTTATTTATTCAAAACGAAATTATATTTCTTCAAAATGCCTGGTCCATCATACGTTTATGGCATATGCTAGGGTATTTGTGGTCTATGATTTACGTCACTTGGGGGCGAACCCACTTAATCGAGCAGTCATACTTGTCAACTAATTTTAAGGAACACAGGCATAGAGAGATTCAGTTTTACGCCCTTCACTATAAACATTCAATTCAGTTTAAACAAAATCTAACGAACAGATAAAGATTTTCTAAAAATCAATACATCCGTTAATGAGTGTATTTTCTGACATTTCTTGAAAAATGAAGTTATTACTCAATCTGGATATGTACTTTTCAGAAAAAAGGTGTTACTGTCTGCTGCAAAGTTTGAGTTTACCTCCTAGCTAGCTAGCAGAGTCACACATTGATGTAAACATTTAGTATGTGGTGATGAATTTAATTTCAGTATTTTAGGTCTGCTAATATTGAGCAGACGAAATTGTCTGTTTACATGTCCAGTGTATCTACACATATGCTTACTTGCCTGCAGGTTGGTACTTCTCTATATCCCATAGCCGGCCTTTAAAAGCATCGACATTTTGCTTGTTTCTTAAAAAACGGATGTGTTCTGTTAAAATACCAATTTGCTATCAAGGCGGACTCTCGCTCTCTTTCGTTATCACAAACATTTCGAGCAATGTAATGATTTTATTGTCGTGTGTTAACGGATGCTTTATGCAGAAAAAAACTTACAAGAATGTTTACACACGATTAAATGATTGCATTCGGAATTGACTTAAGTCAAAAGAGAAACAATAAATTTCTCTTTTACCAACGGAACGACATCGTAAATCAAGCTATTAAAATGTGCATGTTTACAGGTTTCTGGACCAAACATACAACGTGATGATTATATTATATCCTGTATTTACATAAATATGCACCACTGCAGTGCACACAATTCGAGTTTCCATTCTTATTGCGTAATAAAGCATAGGAAATTAAAATAATAAATTCAGTTTCACGTAGCTTTGAAACAAGTTTCATCAGGAGAATTAGATCTAAACTAAAGTAATACTTCGTTTTCTCGAAGGGCGATCGAGACGGGTAAAATGCTCGAGTTAAACCGAGTGCTCGTAAAACAAATGTTACGTTATTGATGAAACGAACGAAAGTGAGTTCAACTCACGCAACTCGTATCCATTGCATTAGTTAAACCATTAAATCGTACGTGGCGTGTTCCAGAAATGTTAGGACTTTTTTCATAGCAGCGCGGTAAAATCAGAAATATAGAAAACTAATTTGCTGTGAATAAAAATTCATCTTTTACTGACAAATATGCGAAATATCAAAGTAATTTGTTGAACAATAAAAACTCTATTATTAAACATTAAATATACAATGTACCATGGTGACGGGTCGCGCCGTGACACTATTTTTACCGAAAGACACCCTTAATAATGTTTTGATATAGTAACATTGACTTTCAAAACAGATCCGATGTTACTGTCCCCATTGTTTAAATGTGTCTCTGTACCACTGTTCCCAAAAATGGGTTACAGTGATGTTAGAGATTGCTCTGACATTCAAGTGTACGAACATATCAGTGTATGAACGGGGCCTATCAACGCCAAACTACGTTTTCTGTGACTTGACCTGTGTTCACTTATTAAGTTATACCTCCGCCATCTGTCAACAATGTTTGCCAACAGAACACTAATGGATGCTGGATGCCATAACATTCTGCATATTTAATTATCTCAATAGTTTGCGTTGTTGGTTTTTCCAAATTACAACATAATTTAACAATCGTGCGATTTATAGTTTTTGGCGTTGACGTCGTTTCGTCCATGACGCGCTTGGATATATACACTTGTTTACTTAGTTGTGATCATAAACAAACAGCGATTGCTTCGTAAGTTTGCATGCATACACCAGTGTCATCAAGGTAATGCCACATAATTTGCCTTTTTTTATTTAAAAAATGGTTACTGAGGTATTCAACAGTTTGGTATGGTTAGTTACGAAAATTTACAGTGAGACCCGCCTGTGTGTTACATGGTTTCGATGACAACGCTTTGTATAAGCATCACCAAAAAGAACGAAAATATGTTGCTACCAGTATATACAGCATGATATGCTTCACAAATGAGATAAATTTCATAAAAATGTAAGAGTTGGGTACGAAGTAATGAGAAAAGTCATATTATTTCTGGAACACCCCTCGTACCTGTACTTTGATTATAAGAAATTGTTAATTTGTGATTATTAAAATGTGCTTAAAATCTGTTTATGTGTTTTACGTTTCTTAAACATGGATGTTCGTTTTATTTTCAGAATAACATACAATCTAAATTTCAAACTGAAAGTAAGTTATATGATCTACTTGTACTCATTGAAAGCTAGCGTCTCTGTGTAACTGAGGGTGGATTTGGATACTGGGAAATAACTTATTATTATTTGATAACTAACATTTCATTCTTAGGACTTAAATAGGCACAAGATACAACATAAAATTATACATTTACGGCACGTAGTCGTCTCTGTTCGCGTGACAAGCTTTTCGTCCTCCAAATCAAAGATCACTTGTGAATTTTATAACGGTGTTGTGAAAATTAAAGCACTGTGGGGGAGTATCATTCGTGGGCGTTCCGCTATACGAATGTTCAGTTAACTTTTTATATCATCAATATTAAATTTTATTCACGTACTATTACAGAAATGCAATCAAATTTACATCATTAGTCCTTTTAATACATTTAATTAAAATATGGTATAATTGTATGTAAATAAAAAAACGCAGGTCTGCCAAACTCGACAAGACAGAAGGATAAAATATCTGGTTTCGAATTTTCGATTAATTAAACACTCAGTTCAATTGCTGAACGGAAATTTAAATTACGTAGAACTGATACTGGTTTTTGTTGCCATTTACTTTTACAGTGTATATTCTGTAGAGAAACGCCTGATGGGAAATAAAGGCAACAACTGTTAAGTAAAAACAACTGAATCAATGTATCGATAGCGTAGTGGTTGAGCATCCCCTTCGAGTGCAGTAGGGCTGGGGTTCGTTCAGTGACAAGGTCATACCAAAGATTACACGTATCAGTGTTGCCATTCTCAAGATGCTAAGCATAAAGACAATTATTGCACAGTGACCTCTCTCGTTAAAACCGTGACAATGGATACCATCAGAAATGAGGTATCGAGAATGGTTTATATAATTCGTAGAACTTATTTTACAATCGACAGACAGTAAATCAGCGCAAACTCAACTACTATCATTATAAAGGTTTATTGGGCTTTTAAAAACGAGAGTTGCGCTTGAACAAAAGCAGTGTGTGTATGGTTGCAAATTTCATGTATATTTGTCTTATTGGTTTTATTTTCTTATTATTCACTAATACGTTTATATCAATTATTCAAAGTAATGATATGAGCAGAGATTAGAACTCTGTTAATGGAAACAATGCCTTAAAAGGAAATATTAGGACACCACACTACAACGTTTCCGCCTCCTCGATAGCTTCGAGCGCGGAAGGTCGCAGTTCGATCCCAGACGGCGTCATACCAAAGACGAAATAAAAATGGTACCAGTATTTCCTTGCTAGACGCTCAGCATAAACTGGAAACTGGCTTCTCTACTATCATACTATCATACCCTCGTGACGATAGATGACATCTGGAATGAGGTGTCAATAGTGATTAATATAAGTTGGAAAACTTGTTTCACGATCGCCTTGAAATAAGTTAGTATAAACTACAATGTACCGGAGTACTTTTGTAGTTTTGAATTGCAATGCATCTTTTAAAAACATATTGCGCTTCTATAGTTAAACTGGTTGTTATATAGAATTGTACTATAAAACAGTAGACAGCTCACCTGTTGACATGCATTATCCATTACTTCCATTTTCACAGTCGCATTTCAAATCGTACGTAAATCATAATATCGTACATTTAAATCGTATATTCTGATTTACGACGATGTATAATAATTCCCATGATTTTATATATCTCGCGGATTATTTTATTTGCCGACACTTTGCTTTATAAAATATACATTACGACATATGTGCTGATATTTCATATTGTCTTAAGTCCTCAGCTGTTATCTAAATGTGATATTAATCGAAGCAGATTTCACGCATAAACTCTGTGTTGATTTAATCCATTTAAAACTTATAAGATCAAATTTATGTTTGTATATTACTCGCAAATGTAAGCACCCATTAACTGAACTTGTAGAGTTGACAGAGCTTATTTATTCATATGTTTTAAGCCTAACTTACTGGATTTCAATTATTTGTTTAATACGACTCTGGCGTGTAAGAATAGAGGGTTCAGTAGACAAAGAATTGTTAATGTAAAAGTGTCAATATAGCTAGCTTTATACCTAGATATCCCATTTCATGTTTTGTGGATTTATTTGGGAATAGAAACATTATCCATTTTCGCGTGTTACAAAAATTAAAATGTTTAACGTTTAACAAAGGTAGATTCCGCTCAATGTATCAAAGTACACAATTTTAACCACTTTGAATGTTAACTTAAATTAGCGGTCTCGTTTGATAGTTGACAATGTTGCAATTGAAAAACGTAATAGATTGGTTCTCTTGATTTTGAATCTGTTTACTCAAAAAGCAACATCAAAGGCAATCGTGTGACTGCTGGGCCTAACTACATTAATGTTACTAAAATATCATATTTCAAGATTCCATACATATTGGTTTCGCACACCCTTTCACTGAAACTATTTTATGAAATTCCCCAATTATATATAAGATTATGATATTGTGGACGTCATATGGGCCAAATTGCCATTATGCTTTTTTCATTTTATGTACTGGTATTCTTGTTCAACTGTTTATTGATGAGGAACTCAATGAAGAGCGTCATTTAATTTAATTGTCAAATGAGTTTCCTCGTAAAATAAAGTCTTTATTAATTATTATTATTATTATTATGAAATTAAATTAATGTACTCTTAAAGAACGACGAATCATATAATAATCTCTAGAACCAAACGAA
This sequence comes from Spisula solida, assembly GCA_947247005.1. NCBI lineage: Eukaryota > Metazoa > Mollusca > Bivalvia > Venerida > Mactridae > Spisula > Spisula solida. The sequence goes on from OX365951.1 coordinate 39,839,513, forward strand.
AGCGACAAATTACCAACATTCATGTTTGCCAATTCTTCTTTAAATGACACTTAAAGTCATACAAACAACAGGGAAACGGTTAGTGACTGTTCTTGTTCTTACGGTGGAGAACATCCCTTTTAGCAATAATTTGGTTGTTTATGCTTATTCATTTAAGGCCGATTGTGAAACTAGTTTTACTTATATTCATCACCATCGACACCTCATTTGTGATGGCGTCCATTGTCAAGAGTGTATAAGAGCACGCATGTTAATTAACATGCGTGATAAGAAAGAAGCCGGATTCGCAAGGGAACTACTGGAACAATTTTTATTTCGTCTTTAATATGACGAGACCTGTGATCGAACCGACGACCTCCTGCACTCGAAGCGGTTTTGTAGTTTTGTTATATAAATAATACATACGGACTCTTAAAATGAGAGTCATAAATCAATTGATTGTAAGAGTGCAACGGTGCATTGGTAAGATATTCAAGTATGTGTAATTAAAATTAGCAGATTAGATTACCGTTTTTAATTTAAGCTAACTAGACAGACTGTAATAGTTTTATTGCTATCAATAATTAATAAATGTACGGAGAAATATGTTTTAAACAAAAGTATGCACACTAATCAAAATCTTTATTGCGTTTAAAGGAAATACATTTATAGAAAGAATGTCAGAATGTCACCGTAGGAAGGATAATTAAGTATAAGAAGAAAATTAAAGCACCAATGAGTGTTTATAACATGTTTAATACCATATGTATAAGTAAACCTTATAATTATATGAGATTTGTGGTTTATATTCAATATATATATCACTTTTATAAAAAAGGTTTTTCATTCGGAGTCGAGACTAATACCAAATCTATACATTTGTTTTTCTATTTGGATTAATTGATTCCTAATAAAAACATTTCGATATGACCGATATTCCAATACTGTACGGTCAACATAGTAAATATCTTCTCAAATGTAGCATTGTTAAAGTTAATACTTATTGATAAAAGTAAATAATAAGAAATACCGTATATATAATACAATGTCGCTGATATAAACGGGAAATTGAGATTAATTATTCATGATCAAAGACGTTGGTAAACCCTTAGAGAGATATGTTGTCATTGCTTGGTGCTTCCAGGGGGTAAACTTCATTTATGAATGCAGGAGTTAAGTATTGTGTGTTAGGGACTCAGAACATGGGTCCATGGGAAGCCCTGTCAGGATAAGTCTTTGGTTTTTATGACTACTTAATAGCACGAAAATACGGCTATGATATTTGTATTATGAACTCTCGGAATGTAAACACTACTGACTCGCGGCATTAATTCCACCAGTTAAAGTGTTACAAATATACCCATTTGTAATTGTACTCGCATGTATAGAATCCCGTTCAAATGAAAATAAAATGAAAAAATATTTCGATAAAACACTAAATCTGATTGAGTAGTTGTACGGATACCATACGGTGTGTTCGTCACTAATGTTGACTCATACCAAATCTGAAGATGCCAATACTTATCGACATGAAGGTTTACGTTGATAGATAGTTTTCTCTCACAATGAAGATAAACATACGGGTGTTTTTGTGAAGCCAATTAAGCTATTTAAGGTCATTCTGAATGTTTAATGTCCAGCTTTGAAAACATTGTGGTACCAATATCGCGCTACCTTGCACAAGTTTTTGGCACAGAAAGCATATGGAAGTTCTATGTCTACACCATATTATGCCAACATAGTACTATTCTAGTACCAAGACTTAGAACTACCTACCTATAGAGAATGGTGATAATTTCCATTTTACACAAGTTTCAAACATGTTTAAGGTGTTCGCATGAAATCCGCGAATTGCAAATATCCGGTCAAAAATAGAATTGTTCAAACGTTGTGTATAAATAAATGTAAGAGAAAAAAAACATTTTCTCCAAATTTATGTTTTAATCATCTTCAATCAACAGATATTATAAAAGTACACCAATACGTTGTTTGTCAGCATGAACTAATTTCGAGGACTCTAAACGATGAACGTCCCATTGCAATATAAGTTATCGCTATGGTTATTTCATTTATTGGAAACTAATTTATTCAAGGTAAATGTTCTAATTACATGTGCCATGTGTAGCGTGTCCTTTAAATTATACATGTATATAGTTAGACGGCCACCTATGGTACTTATAATTACTGTTATCGAGTATATGATACAAACAGGTTTTGGTTCGGAAAATGTAGGCTCGAAATAAATACACCAAAATGAAGAAGCGTCAATAATGTTTGTTTGTACCAAGTTTCCAAAATATCGACCGACATCCATTATTCCACAGAACGTTGCAATCTACCTTAAAAAAGTATTACCTTGATAAATGTAAACGGTGGTTGGAAGTAAGCTTTGTCCGATGTCTGATCAAAGCGTATCATCGTTGTTGGTCCACATGTACTATTTTTTATATCCACACCACGCACATGTACTTATACATCCACAGATAAACACACACAAAAATAAACACGGAAATCTTAACTTTACAGTAACGTGATGTTTTCAAAACTGAACATTTTTCTCCAAAAAAACCAACACAATTTTAATCACAACAACAAAACATAAAAAAGACAACTGAACGTTTTTCGCGAACTGCAGATCACATCAACAAAACTTTTTTTTAAATAAACACAGTGTTTATCTTGGTATGTGTTACTTTTAAAAACTTCCCGTTGATGTTGAACTTTTACCGACTTTATAATAATTGAAAGCATACGTAAAGCATGATACCTCACACCTACTGTGGAGATAAATCGTTATGAAAAGTATTAAGTGAAGCAGTAATCAATGATACGGTAACATTTTAGATCAATATACAAACTTTATGATCGTTGATGTAAAACTTGACAGGATCGGGATAAAGTCATGTTTGTACGTACGGGATCGCACTATAAGCTCGTATTCTTACCAAACTTGACAGGATCGGGATAAAGTCATGTCTATACGTACAGGACCGCACTATAAGCTCGTATTCTTACCAAACTTGACAGGATCGGGATAAAGTCATGTCTGTACGTACAGGACCGCACTATAAGCTCGTATTCTTACCAAACTTGACATGATCGGGATAAAGTCATGTTTGTACGTACGGGATCGCTCTATAAGCCCGTATTCTTACCAAACTTGACAGGGTCGGGATAAAGTCATGTTTGTACGTACGGGACCACACTATAAGCTTGTATTCTTACCAAATAATAACGAATATATTAAACAGTTTAGTTTTGTCCTGCACAAGTGTTCTAGCGCTGTTTCCAGGGATAAATTTACGAACTACTAGTATAAGTTGGTTCTCCATGAAGAACAAACGTTTAACTTCAAGTGACTTCAACGTCAGGTTGATGATGAAAGTTAAGACTGAGTTTAGACAAAGAAAGCTATGCAAAACACTGATATATTAGATGTTAACTACGTGCGCGGTGCATAACAGAACGCTACCTATGCATGATTCGGTTAATCTATTCAAGTCTTCATAGTTTCCATCTAAATGATTATATAATTCCAACATATTTCGAGTCAAGTATAGACTTATCTAAGTGGAAAGTTCACATTTGACTACGTACGAGTATTATCATAATTTTATGATAGTAACATACTTACACTATTTCGAAGAAATTGTTCCAGATGAGTTAAATCCCAGTAATCCGGGTATTCCACCAGTCCGAGCCCGTCATATGCCACAAGAAACATAGCGCGCAGTCCGAAAGTCTGTATATGTAATAAAACAAGTCTATTTAATTGTTCATGAAGTTACGAACGTTTTGTAAGTTGACTAATGAATTCGTTTCGGCATTTTGGTCCTCTTACAATGTTCGAAAAGATCGTGTTCGCTTCAACGCGTGATTGCAATTTGATGGTATAAAATTATTAAATTATAAACTGTATCGGGAACTAATAGGAGCGTATAAGATATCAGCACATGAATACATGAATACAGAAATATATGATTTGTCGTACGTCATTATATGATTTGTTATTTACGTCACGCAATGTATGATTGTTTATAACGGATCGGACGCGATTCTACAATGGGCGTTCACCATAGATTGCCAGTTTTTCTTCCGTGGGTGACGCGGTATTGTAGCTATCTGTGAATAACCGCGTTTGTTATTTGCGAAAAATATCAACTTATGATAACTTAGATTTCAAATATGCGCTTCAGTTATTATGCGCGGTGTTTTTATTTTCGCTATTTGCTAGTTCATAAATCCGCACAAATATACTTTCATCACATTGACACCTACAATAGAAGCTTCATTGGCGAATGCATTAATCCGGGAAATAAGTTCGTTACTGAAATTCGCGTAATAGAGATCAAGCGAATATCAACCTACATTAAATAAGGGGAAGTAAACGCTTTAAGCAATTTGAATATTAAGCCAATCGGAATTACCTCCCTTATTTATAAAAAAACCTCGAGTAGCTGATGACCTAAACTGATTTAGTTAGGTCATTAGGAAGCAGTATGTTTCGGTCCACTCAAGCATCACAGAGACCTTCCATTGGAACTGCATAAACTCAGTCTCCAGAACCGGTAGAAGCATTCAGACGCGCTTAGATTCTGAAATTGTTGCCTTTTTCAATTTGTTAAAGTGTTTGGTTTGAAATCACATTGTGTTTCATCACATACACGGATGGAATTAGTACATATCTTATATTAATCACTATCGACTCATTCTTAAAGCTATCTATCATATGTGCCATGAGGATACAGAAGAAGAGAAGTCAGTTTCCATTTTATGTGGATTTATATCCAGCAAGGACATTGCTAGTACCATTTTTATTTCGTGTTTGGTATGACGCGACCAGTGATCGAATCCGAGGCCTTCCGCACTCAATTCGGGCGCTCTATTACTATACCACCGTAGAGGCTTTCAGAATGTCTTCAGCTGGGACTTGGCCAGTTCATATTCTCGTTCGGTTGCGTATGGCGTACGAGGGTCAAAACTCTTATTTAGTAGGTACCTACTAATTATATATTGGGCATTGTACCGTGTAATTGTGGTATGTGATGTTTTTATGTTTTCTGTGCTCGGCTGGTTAACTTGAGTGCTGCCTTCCCTCTCCGATTTTCTATTATCCTTTTAATGTTCTTTAACATAGTCCAAGAGTTTATAGTAATTATATGTTTGTTCTTCACTTCCTAATGTGTCTGGTTCAATATAAGTATTTTGATGGCGTTGATATCTTTGATTGCTTGTACAATATGCACCACAAGGCGCTTCTTATGAGCCTATTTTAATGAAAATCGAAAATGGTCATGTTGACCAAACTCAAGTTTAAAAAGCTTGTTTTTCCATAGGAAAATAGTTATTTTCAGACAGTTTTTTATTTAAAAATCGTATATGAACCCACACTCGGTGTGAGTGGGATTCGAACCTACGACCCCCAACGGCGTGGGTTCATATACAATTTTTAAATATTTAATGGATAGCTACTGTCCCAGGCATTCATAAAAGCTAAATGGCGTGTCTGTCTATGAGGCAAATAAGTAGTTAAAATTATCAGGGATAAGTTGTTATTGTTCTCTTAAAATATCGATTTTGTACTTACGATCTTCTTATTCTAAGCGAGCGAGACTTGTTGCTGGACTTCACAGCTAGCAAGCAATTACGAGAAGTAATTATAGTAGCATTGCAATTACAAGGGTTTCAATAGGGAAGGCATGTTTTGTATTGTTTGTTTGTACGGCAGGTAACTTCAAAATAATAGAAGCAGGGGTAATGTTGATAAAATACCGGTATTTTGGATGGTACCGCGGTATCGTACCGCGGGAAAATGATACCACGTTTACCGATATACCGATAATATACCGCGTAATTCTATGGTACATATCCCTGAGAATATCAAGGAACAGACCGCTCATGAAATGCTTTCTATTTTTATCCCCCGCCGAAGACAAAGGGATATAGTAATAGTATGCGTTCGTCCTTCCATCCGTCCTTCCGTCCGTCCCATATTTTGTCCGGAGCATAACTCTTAAACTATTTGAGGTATTGACTTGAAACTTGGTATGTAAATAGATGGCAACTAGGAGAAGGGCAATGACCAAGAACCACAACTCTATATGGCCTAGTTTTGAAATTATCTTCCTTTGTTTAATTTTGAAATAATTTTGACATATGCCTAAGGGTCGTGGGTTCAAACCCCACTGGGAGCATCACTTTTTTAAGTGTTTATATAATAGAATGTATTTATTTCATGCATTTATACTGTTTAATGGTGGAAAATAGTTTTTTAAAAGTATTTTTTTAGATTATAGGAATTTATACATTGTTAAAGCATGAAATATGGTGGATGGGGTCATAGAAAATGTTATATCTTGATAATTTCAAGGTGAACCTGTATTCTTTTCGGTCTTAGTATGTGCATAACATACATAACATATAATGCTTGGGTAATTTATAGTGATATATGCCCATTGATAGGAGTTTTATTTGAAAAAAACTCACGAAATTTTACAACTAGGTTGGTAATTTATATAAATCGCATCTTCTGCTTGTTATTGATTTTGTTTTTATTAATATAACTATTAGGCAAATGGGAAATCATTTCATTTTAAAACGATTGACGTACGATATCCAAAACTCTACAACGAAGGTCTACGGTGATATTTCCTGTTGCAAGACGGACGCACGATACAGAATTTTCTTACGATGTGTGTGCGACAGACGCACGATAGTCCTCAAATTTGCATCGTACACTCGTCGTACGCCAGTCGTGTGCGACAATTGTGAAAGGCTTTAACTAATCCGCGTCTAGTCTGGATACCGGCTCTGCTGGCAAAATCTGTATTTAAAAATAAACAGCCCATGATATGACATTGGCCGGGAGGAGTGTTCTAACTCTGTTCTAACCCTCGTCTAGGAAACTACATGGTGCTATTTGGCTTTGCCAGTTGAAGTGTTAAGGTCCACTATGCCATTATAACTCTTACCCTATCATGTACTTACCCTGGTCCAAAAGTAAATATAACCACCAATGTAAATAATGGCCATTAATTAAAAATCTATCGAATTGAGCTGCGTGAGTCCCCAAATGCTACTTTCTCAACCATACCATATTTAACAATTCCAAACTGAAGTGTTAAACTAACATATTAATAAATAATATTGTATAAGTATGAGCCGTAAAACCTTTATACAATTTTTATAATATTTACAATTGACTCGTATTAATACGTACTCTAGGTGTTTCTATAGACTTGACCCATGCTACATGTTAACATTATGTTTACTCTTGTTTCCGTAGGATGACGTCCGTAAAAAGTGTTAAGTTATATTAATTGAAATAATAAACAAGGTTAATCAATAAAAAAATAAAGTTACTATGAAATATTGTGAACGTAATGCCTAGGTCACACTGAGAAAACTGTGAAAGTACAAGTATTTTCTCCCGATGGCTCCCGATACTCCCACTGTTTTTGCAAAACAATTGGAACGATCACTCCTCTCTGCAGTACAGCAAACTCGTACATATCTCACACCCGTTGTTAAAACAACGTTATAAAGTCGATAAATATCAGCGAGTATTCGGGGATAAAATTCCGAAACCGGGAAAAACGTCACCTAATGGTTGCTGAACATTCGTCAACATAATATAAATATTCCCGAAGGCCCCTTACATCGCTGATGCATCTTGTAAGGAGTCTTTGTGATGTCTCGAGGAAGGGATTTTCTTGGAAGCTTACCCGAACTTCCGTACATGATCCTGTTCCCGGCGCCCCGAAAGCTCATATTCATCATCAAAAGTAAATTCCATTGACATATCCAAATGTGTCACGACTTTTACGACTCTACCAGGGTCGCTCATTTAATACCCGGACGATCGATATTGCTGGAAAACTAACGGACTGATATTGATGAAAACTTACAGGAATACATTCACATCGTTCCATAAAGGTGCTGCCTCACGTATTGGTGTATTGCAAAAATAAAATAAAATTGTCAAATATTCGTACAGTTTTGGTATAGTTGTCTGTATAACCCCACGTTTACACTTATATAGCGTATATGTATGCATGCATGTATTTCCCATAGCCATCGACAATCAAATTCATTTCATTAAGATTCAATAAGACCCTATACAACCACACTGAAACAATGATGACATAAAAAGGCATTTTTGAGGCCGTGCGTCCTTCTGCGTTGTTTTCAGATTGTTAATGGTCATGTGTACTTATTGTTCGGATAAATTTCGAGAACAAGTGTCCGTGCTTATCATGGAGACAGAACTAAAGCAAAACAAAGATAAATGTAAAGCTCAATATAGATTTAGAACAGTTGAATTTTATTCACTCAATCTCTATCCAGAATTACTGCCCTTTGAATGTAAAATTAGTCTTATTTTTGGTCAACCGGAAACATTGCTTTTTAGCGTTTTTGAAACCTAAAGTTCACTATGTTGCGGAGTGGTAAACCATCTTATTTTGTGGGGGTTTGTTTAATTTGACTATGGATGGACTAATCCAATTGACATTACATTAGAAATATTAGCACCAACCCATCAATTCCACGTACATGTTTCGTGTTTTTCTGTTTCACGGTACAATGCACCACTGTGGTGAATTTTGATAGACATAACATCGAGTTACAACCCAAGGGTAGCAAATAACACTCACACATAATTTCGTTGAGAAATATTACTAAATAAAAAAGTTATCTTGATATCCATTAGTGTTGCGTTTTCAAAGCCGCTCAGTGTATATCCAAAATCACTTAATTCACTATCGATGGACACGAATAGTAAAACGAACCGAATACCTCACTGATGCTTATGCTGTAGTCTGTTGATGTTACAGTTCAATTCAAATTCAATATCTTTATTTCCACCATGTATGATGATATGTTATATATATATACATGTAAATATGTACAAGAAGCATTACATCATTATACACATAAGACAGTTGTCAAACCTGATGTGTTATATCAACAATTTACATCAAGTTCAAATTCATATATGTAGGTTCATTATCGAATGCTAGAGGATCTTAACATTATCAAAGCACGACAAAATTACTACTAGTAATTACCAGTCTTTAGGCACAGATAGATATATGTGTATGCACGTTTTAGAAACACATCTCGCACTGACTTATAACCTTCCGATGAGATTATCTCTGCTCCTAGGAGTGAGAGATAAAAGTGTTCAGGAGCCATATTAAACAGTTCGTTGGCAAGACTGATATTCATATCAGTAACGTCATAGAAGAAATCCCGTCGTTCCCTTTGATGTACAATACAGTCATAAACACAATGAATATTCAGATTGTTAGTAACTAAGGTACATTTATTGCATTGTTGAATATTGATATTTGGTATTTTGCACCACAGCTTAGATATTAGTAACCTTATGTGTTTAAATGAGTTCTTATCTAACACTTTGTACACAATAGATTTCGAAATAGATGGATGAATCTTTCTAAAGTAAGCAAAGTCTTCATCAGCCATTATTTTTTTAGACCATAATGAAGTTTCACGTGACAGTAACAGTTGTTTAACAGTAGCTTTCCATTGCGTCCTGGATGGAAGAGACTCTGTGCGTAACAAGTAATCATTGACAACATGTCTTAAGTCGAGAGAGCACAATGTATTGCAGATATCGGGGATAAATCCCATCTTTTTATCATGTATAAACTGAAAATATCTGCGTAAAAATATATTTCTAGTCACACATTTTGTATTAAGACTTAAAATTTGGTGCAAAAATAGCAATTTTCTGATTATGACGTGCGAATATAGCTTATTTAATCCTAACATAGCTTCACACATATCGGATCTAGTACGGGCATGTAAACCCTGAATCTTTTTTACAATAAAGTGTTGTGTTCTGTTCACAGTATTGATATCAGATTGTGTCATGTTATTCCACAATTCACAGGCATATAGAATTATTGGCATAATTATCTTAATATATAGTTCACATGAGATTAGTGGGTTTAAGCCATATGGGTGGACACCTTGTGCAGTCATTGCAAATAATGCATGTTCCCCTTTTGACACCGTTCCTCTATTCTCCGATTACACTTTAAGTTCGAATCTTGTCGGATCCCCAAGTGAATTGCACTATTAGTCTGTGTAATTATGTTATGTCCGTACATAATTGCTACGTTTGGTATATCTTTTTTCTTAGTGAATACAATAATTTCAGATTTTGTTGCGTTTATGTCTATTTTCCATAGGAAAATTACGTCATACAAGAATTTTAGCCCGATCTGTGAGGCAGCACCTTTAATTAACATACGAAATTTCAACTTGTTGCCATGAAGGGTTTACATAATATTAATGTTTTAATAACGCGAGTCGGCCCAAGTCTATTTTGACGTTAGATTGGCCCGGCCTTGGATCTTCGCGAGGTGATTCTTGTAATCATAGAACCCTTTATACGCAGAAATCCTCCTATACGAATATTCCCAAAAGGTAAAATAGATTCTTAGTTTTACAGTTGTAAGACCAATTATTTTACGAAAATGTATCATAATTGGTTGTTTTCCTAACAAATTCGATTTCATTGCGATATTAACGGATACACGCTTGTTGTCACTAAACAACGCTTCACGCAAAGAAACACTACAGAATGACATCAAACGTCATAAAAATTAACATAACGTAGATGTAGACATAACGTTATATGATGTTTTCCGTTGAAAATAAGCAACTACATGTATATCACGCACTCTGTCATATCAACACTCTACAGTTCACAGAAAACTTGGGCTTAGTTCGGTAACTATAGTAATCACAGTTTGTGTTCGGTTGGATAAAATTACGATGAAAAGCAAAATGTTTAAAGATACGTGACATGTCACTCCAGGCGAACCGTAGAATTAGTTGAATTAACATTATGAAACGCAAGTATTGATTTGTATAATTTGATAACCAATAACAGCAGTACAAGTTGTCATGTGATCATAAGGTATTTATAAAACTCTTTGCAAATTCCAATAGGTTCTTATTATCGATAAGAGAAGCGTTTGTGCTTTTATATGGCCTTTAAATGTAACTATTACGAAGCGGATTCCAAATTAAAAAAATAATATGAAACCAACATTTTTGTTACCACTTATTTGGATTGGGACATGTCTCTATTTTATAGGAGTCGCACAGGGAGGAAAACAGACACGAATGGTTGCGAAAAAGGTCGTGTACGATGTACCGGAATATAAGGAAAAGGTGGTTGCAAAAAAGGTTGTGTACGATCCACCCGTGTATGAGGAAAAGGCGCAAAAAGTTGTGTACGATCCACCCGAGTATGAGGAAGCAGTTGCGTACGATCCACCTAAGTATGAGGAAGCAGTTGCGTACGATCCACCTAAGTATGAGGAAGCAGTTGCGTACGATCCACCCAAGTATGAGGAAGCAGTTGCGTACGATCCACCTAAGTATGAGGAAGCAGTTGCGTACGATCCACCTAAGTATGAGGAAGCAGTTGCGTACGATCCACCCAAGTATGAGGAAGCAGTTGCGTACGATCCACCCGAGTATGAGGAAGCAGTTGTGTACGATCCACCCAAGTATGAGGAAGCAGTTGTGTACGATCCACCCGAGTATGCGGAAGCAGTTGCGTACGATCCACCCGTGTATGAGGAAGCAGTTGTGTACGATCCACCCGTGTATGAGGAAGCAGTTGTGTTCGATCCACCCGAGTATGCGGAAGCAGTTGCGTACGATCCACCCGTGTATGAGGAAGCAGTTGTGTACGAAACACCCGAGTATGCGGAAGCAGTTGCGTACGATCCACCCGTGTATGAGGAAGCAGTTGTGTACGAAACACCCGAGTATGTGGAAAAGCCGCAGAAAGTTGTGTACGATCCACAGGAGTATACATTAGAGCAAGTAGAATACGATATGCGAGAACTATACCATTCACCCGAGAAAACAGGCGACGAGACACCGATAGCGTTTGCAGATATCGGAGATATCCAAACAACGATTTCTCCGGCGAAGATGACAACTACTCAACGTAAGAACGTCGGTGACATCGCGTACATGAAGCAACTGTTCAGCGAGTTTATTGAAGATGCAGATTCCAAGATTCGACCGGTTATTAATCAGTCCAAACCAATTCACGTTCATACCAAGTTTGTGCCGTTGAGTGTGGTCTTTTTTGATACGACAATACAGAAGTTCTCCATTCTTGCTTACTTCAGAGTAGGATGGATGGACGAATTCACCAACTGGAGGCCGATACATTATAATGGTTTGTATTTCATGAAGGTACCCACCACGGACATCTGGACACCAAGTCTAATTATTAAAAAGGTAAGTGGAATATTTTATAATATTTGAAATTCATTGAGTGTTTGTGTTTTCATAATGGACTTGTCCACGCTGAAACTGATAACACTGAAAACGAAAAAGAAAAGCTGAATAAACTGTATATGTTGAGGGGTTTTCCCGGAGGAATATTAGACATATCAAACTGATATTGGGTTTTATGTTTATAATACGAAGTTCATATCTTCAAGTTGTTGTTGTTTTCTCTTTCTTGTAAATGTAATTACTTGAATATGGGTAACCAATATTGTTTAAATTAAATACTATTTGACACGTCACATACAAGTAAGTGTAGTTATGAATATTCGAAAACATATAAGGGTAATGTATTCTTTGTAACGAAGCTTCGTTTTGAACATCCCTTCCAAATCAAACAAATGTATTAGTAAACAACATTGAACGGAGACGTATCGGTCTTGAATAAGCATAGGCTTGGAGTCTCAGATTAACATGGTCCGATACACAGCAGTGATTGTTTACTCATGCATTTATTATTCCCGGCCGAAGGCGAAGGGATATAGTAATAGTATGCGTCCGTCCGTCCTTCTGTCCGTCCGTTCCATATGTTGTCCAGAGCATAACTCTTAAACTATTTGAGGTATTGACTTTAAACTTGGTATGTAAATAGATGGCAACTAGGAGAAGTACAGTGACCAAGAGCCATAACTCTTATATAGCCCAGTTTTGAAAGTATCTCCCTTTGTTTAATTTTGAAATAATTTTGACATATTCCTGAGGGTCGTGGGTTCAAACCCCACTGGGAGCATGTCTTTATTTATTTTATTTTAACGTTTATATAATATTTATATTTAAATCATGCATTTATACTGTTGTATGGTGGAAAAAAAATTTCAAAAATGTTTTGTATAGATAATAGGAATTTATACATCGTTAAGGCATGAGATAGGGTGGGTGGGGGCCATACAAAATGTTATATCTTGATAATTTCAAGGTAAACCTGTATTTTATTCGGTCTAAGTATGTGTATAACAGTATAAAGAAAATGTTTGGGTAATTGATAGTGATATATGCCCATTGATTGGAGTTTTATTTAGGAAGTTAGACAATATACATTTTGTAGAATGAAAAAACTCACGAATTTTTAAAACTTTATTGGTAATGTATATGAACAAAACTATTTTAAACCGCATATTCTGCTTGTTATTGATTTGTTTTATTAATATAGCTATTGGGCACATGGGAAATAATTTCATTTCAAAAATTGAATTAAATTTAATGATTTTATAGACATTTTTGTCAGTATAGTCCTCACATTTTTTCGTCAAATTGCGATTATGGGGGTGATCAACCAAAACAGTTTCTCTTCCATTGAATCTGCCTGGTTCAATTTCATTAATTAACTCTTTATTTATTATCCCTAACATATCTTTCCTTCTTTTTATATCTAGTCATGTTTCTATTTAATACTCATTAGTGGCAATCATATACGGCGGGGGATGGTCATGGGATCATGGCTCATGTTTACATTGTCGTGACAAAAATAAAGACGATATTTTAGATGATATTGAGATTGCATACCACCCAAAGTTAAAAAAATAAAATGATCGTATGAATACTAGTGCATTTATTTCACTTTAGTTTCAACATATTTATTCAAGAAAATGAATATACGGTATCGCAAATACAAATATGCACGGTTGGACTGAAAAACGTGCACGTGGTGCTTAATTATTCCAATTCCCTTCCGTATAAGAGTTAAGTAATACATTAAACATGGACTGTAATTTTCCTTTCGTAATTTACAGCCGTTTGGTGGTGACGGTATTATTGGCGATGAAGAGTCTGACATAACCAGCATTAGCTGGCTTGGTAACGTTCAGTGGGTACCAGATGGAACATACAGGTATTTATGTGAACAAAACTCGACCTAGGGTGGTATTCACAAAGCATCATAAGTGAAAACCTAGCATTTTCTTAAAATTTCCTGAAGTGTATCAGCTAAACAGGAAAATCAAGATTAACATTTTTACATAATTTAGAAGCAACATGTGAAGAGCTACAATAATCACAAGGAAAACATGAGTAATTCTTTGTTTCTTGGGATTTATGTATAGCTCAATTGTTTTAATTAAGTCAAAATATTTAAACTTTCCCTTAAGATTCTTTGTGAATACCAGCTCGGTTATATTGAACATTTTTCCACGATATCAGAATAGCGGTAGACAGAGCAGTTTTAGTAGAAAGTACCACACTCCTAAATACCAACCCAAAAGCACAATGACATAATAAATATACACTTAAGGACTTTAGAAAAGCAAACTCGTGATAAGTTTATTTTTTAAACTCTGGCATTCAAATACTAGACAAGCCACTTTGCATTTTAAAATCCTTCATGAGCATATAGTTTGAGTCAAGAATGGCAATGACATGTGTTATGACGGTTGAGCTATTTTTTACGAAAGTCATTCTCAACCTATATGAATATATCCTATTCTGTTTTAGTGTTGTGTGTGATGTCAACATACAGTATTATCCTTTCGATGAACAACTATGTACAATATCGTATTACATGGCCGATGAAACATACAACACACTAGAACTAACTCACGAAGCAGAGGTTGACATGTCGGAAATGACAGAGAATTCAGCTTGGAAGGTGTCGAAACTAACGGTGAATACCTACCTGAAGAATGATGTTTATTACATCGATGTGGATTTCCATCTTCAGCGCCGTCCTAATTTCACGACCTTCACGTTGATCATGCCACTTCTAATGCTTGCTTTCCTCAATGTCTGCATATTCTTAGTTCCGGTTGATTCCGGAGAGAAAGGTGGATTCGCTATCACCATATTTCTGGCCTACGGAATATTTATCTCAATCCTCAGTGATACCCTGCCGAACAACTCTATCCAAACATCATACTTTGTTATCTTTATCACAATCATGTTGGGCGTCAGTGCGCTCTCCGTCATGTACGTCATCGTTCAAGCAAAGATAACGACATGTATGGGCATCAAAGAGAGCCTCGTCAAAAGCTTCATTCCTGACTACATGAAGGGTAAGGAGAAGGTAGAGGGTGTCCAGCCAAGCATGAACCAATACTTGAAAGCCAGTTCTACAATGAAAACTAGTGAAGCGGCTCACGCTTGGAAACTGATCTTTCAAAAGATTGATATGGTTTTATTTTTTGTAGTATTGGTGATTGTTCTAGTATCAACCACCTCATTCTTTTGTATTATGCTCCGGACAGTTTCTGAATCAGAATTAAATATTGGGAGTTAACTTTGAAAGAGAAATAACAATAAAGTTCAACTATTAAGACCAGTAAAAAGCTGGTTTTATATGGGAATCGGTCTTTATAAAGCGGATCATGTTGGTTCTACAATTCAAACTTTGGTATGTGGACATTGCAAAAATGTGCATGATTGAATATTAATTAAGGAGGTCCGAGCTACCTTGTGTGCATGCGAGAAATTTTAAAATCATATTAGACAAGAACAAACATGAATTTTAGTTTCAACAATCGCATATGAATGTTGATTAATGACACTAAACATAATAAAATTGCAAAAAATAGATTTTTTTTGCATGTATGAAAAGTGGGTGGGGAACAACAAAATTGTGAATTATATGGGTGTACAATAAGTCCCTACAAGTGTTCAAATGCATATGCTTATATAAAATATGTAGTGCATGATTTAGTTATATGAAGTAGCCACACTTTGAAAAAATTTTCCCAAATATTATTTCATCACAATATGCAAATTAGGTTAATTTTATGCAGATTTATTCACAATTAGTACTTTTTGATGAATAGCTCCAAAAAAGGCTGGTGACCCCTATTTTTATTTGACTTAACTGATGTTCTATTTGATACTCAACTTATGTCCAATTTTAAATAATTTTCGATCGTTAGATATTTTTGACGTTCATTTGAAAATCACTTTTTTGCAAGTGGTTGGGGAAACTATTTATCATGTACAAATACTGAATTTGTTCACCAGTCAGCCGGAATTGTGACTAATGTCAATAGGAATGACCATTGAACACATAAAAGATCATGCATTGTTTAAAAGTGGTTTCATATAATAAAAATCTTATAAAGAACATGATGGTGCCATAAATGCAGGAAATAGATAAAATGAACAAAATACAATGGTAGGTCATCGGAAGGCATGCACCTCGAAAACGAGCCTGTTTATATATCATTTTAATGATTTCAATGTTGTTCTAGAAGATTTGTCTGTCATTTTAAGATGTTTCAATGAAAATTCGATCGTTAGATCAAAGGTGCGCGTACCTCCTTAAAGGGATCTTATTAGCAGGACTTCACTGTACAAGACAGAACGCCAAATAAATCGGGTGTCGATTTACAGTAGATAAACTATTTTACTGTAATAAGTTGATAGAATATGATAGTAATTTAAGGTCAATGCGTGATGGCGGTGAATTGGATTGATTGAAATAAAGCTGTCTCTTTGCCTAAGGAGCATGTAACCATACAAACAGGGGAAATAAATCATTGAACTCTTCTGTTTTATGTTTTCTAAAACTAGACCACGGTTCGGTCCTGGACATACACGTAGTCATGTTTTAATTGACAGAACTACCGGTCTTACCTTAGTCAGTTAATATTTACATTACATTTTGCGGAACGACGTACAACAAATTATGGGCTATTCTAATATTTATATAATTATTATTTACATACCATTATTTACATTCTAGTAGTCTGGAGTGCAATAAACTAGGTAATATAACAGAGAAGTTCAGGAAACGATTAATGATGATATGTTCACATCACGTAATAAACGAATAAACCTTCCAATACGCTACAATGTATTATCTCTTAATTATCATTGGCAATAACCTTGCATCGTGCAGTTATGTCAAACACAATTACTGTAAAGTCTTGGCACGTACGATGTTTGATAGCGTGCACGTTGCAATCGGCAGTACCAATCCCTCATTCCTGTCACAACCAATCATACAGACAATGTGTGTTGGTGATACTATTACAAAACATCTAAACGACATCATCAACAACATCAACAAAAGAAAGAAAGAAAATTCTTGAACACAAACATTGATAATACAATAATAGGAATATGTTGGTAGTTTGTAGATACTTCGTTTCTGTCTTCGTGGAAAGCCGGTAAGCATAATGACTAGGTATCCGTCGCACAGCATCTTACTCCACTCAATTTACTGGGATACACTATTTGTTGGCTGGCGACTTCTAACTGTTACAAAATCGTACCAATTCAAATTACTGAATGTCGTCAGAAAGTAATAAAGCGTCTTAAAAACACCATGTGATTATATCTTTGAACCCATGTCCACCATTTTCTAGTAATAAGAAGTATTGTATTATATAGTCAGGTCTCAATATAACGACACCTCATGATATACTGACATATTCATAAATTATACGGATATCATTTCTTTGGGACATATGTTTTAAAACGCTCTTTGTATCAATTCAGTTTTCGGACTTATTCGAAACTAGTACGATACTAGTATACTTTTATATTTATTTATACAAAAAATGATCACTGGTAGAGACGCAGACGGTATAACTGGTAGAGACGCAGACGGTATCACTGGTAGAGACGCAGACGGTATCACTGGTAGAGACACAGACGGTATCACTGGTAGAGACGCAGACGGTATCACTGGTAGAGACGCAGACGGTATCACTGGTAGAGACACAGACGGTATCACTGGTAGAGACGCAGACGGCATCACTGGTAGAGACACAGACGGCATCACTGGTAGAGACGCAGACGGTATCACTGGTAGAGACGCAGACGGTATAACTGGTAGAGACACAGACGGTATCACTGGTAGAGACGCAGACGGTATCACTGGTAGAAACGCAGACGGTATCACTGGTAGAGACGCAGACGGCATCACTGGTAGAGACACAGACGGCATCACTGGTAGAGACGCAGACGGCATCACTGGTAGAGACACAGACGGCATCACTGGTAGAGACACAGACGGTATCACTGGTAGAGACGCAGACGGTATCACTGGTAGAGACGCAGACGGTATCACTGTTAGAGACACAGACGGTATCACTGGTAGAGACGCAGACGGTATCACTGTTAGAGACACAGACGGTATCACTGGTAGAGACACAGACGGTATCACTGTTAGAGACGCAGACGGTATCACTGGTAGAGACGCAGACGGTATAACTGGTAGAGACGCAGACGGTATCACTGTTAGAGACGCAGACGGTATCACTGGTAGAGACGCAGACGGTATCACTGGTAGAGACGCAGACGGTATCACTGTTAGAGACACAGACGGTATCACTGGTAGAGACGCAGACGGTATCACTGGTAGAGACGCAGACGGTATCACTGGTAGAGACGCAGACGGTATCATTAGCCTCGTATGCATTCAAACCAATATGGATAACGCAAATATTATACGATATAAACGTCTTGTTTCAAATACCGTATAATTACATTATAGTATGTGTGTATACTTTAAAAAGCTAACAAACAATATAGCGGCATCGGAAATGCACTAAATAACCAATATTTGTTTGTAAACAAGATACAAGTAGTGTTATAGGTATTAGGTAAATTGTTTACCTTGGTATAGCACAGAGAATTTGACATGATCCTGACCTTTATGCGTGAAGATATTACAAGTTAATTGTGTTGAATGTATCAATTTCCGCGAGCAAATAGTGCAATATCGGTTCTTTAGATTTGTTTTGGTATTACACATCGAGCGTCTTCGTAATACTCCTCGCTTATGAAAACATACAGCCGGGGTTATAATTATAGACAATATACATGTATCAGCTGTTAAATTATGCTAATTTAAAGGTCGAGAGTCGTGTCAAATTATCTGGACAATAGTTTAAGTGGACGGATTTTTATATATAAACTATCTGGTAAAAGTACAATAACATGCATAACCTAGAAATTTAGCTATACATGTTTCCTGTGATCTTCACAGATCTATACCATATACATTAAACAACAAACACTATATAACTTATTATATAGTATAATTGTAATAAGCACTTGGGCAAGCTAGCTTACTTTCTATTATCAATACATTCATCATTCTATCAGCAACAGATCATCTCATAAATATGCATACACATTAATATACCAACATCATCTCATATACATAAAGTACATGTAACAAATTTATAGCACATAACACGCATCTTTCCCCATTTTTATGAACTAAAAATTATACGTCTTGTAAGCTCTAAGTGCCCAAAGCTGAATGACCACATACCTTCAATCACTGCGCACGACAACTCGTGCGCTATGGTTACCAACATAACAAGTCCTGATTCGTGCAATCAGAAGATCTTAACCAATCACAGGAAAGCATTTTCCGTCTTATGCGCTTCGCTTAACCGACAGAAAATAAATTCAACTTTGGTAATCCTAACACGGGCTCGTCTTCTAAAACGGGGAGGCATGCTCTCATGTTGGATATCTATCACAAGTGTAAACATCCACGTGTTTATTTAGTATACCTCTGTTTGGATTAGTCCTCAATTTAAAGTACAAAAACAATGAATAACCTAGATATTTATACTTAACGGATTTAAAAACGCGACACTGGGGTATGTTATTCTATAGCAAACAATTCAAGTGTATGCCTGTATTGAAATAGTGCAGATTAAAGGTAAATGTGTTGGTGTCATTTTGGTGCTAAGATGATAAAAATGAGATGAGCATTAGCAAATATATAGAACAATCAATACGTCGACCCAGAAAACAAAAGTCGCATTCTGACGAAAATGTCTTACAGGGTTACCTCCCCTTGACCATAAAAACATTATGTAGGTCTATGAGACAATTAACGGTGTATGTTTCCTGCAACAATGCTTCCTTGCCATGTAGACACATTTAAAATAAAAGTTGGATATGTCATTTATTATATTCAATTTAGTTAATAATGTATATAGAGGTCAGACTTATAGCCTTACGTGAACTAATTCGCTCTGTTATACAGGCTGGTCATCGTCAACGATAAAACCAATGCGCTGATAAACATGTTACTTTTGTTTTCTGGACCAATACTTTAGTTAATACTCGTTGGATTTTATTAGGTTTGGTATCAAAATGACAACATGGAATTAGCCTTTACGAATATATTCATACAAAATATGGGAATTTGTTTTCCTAAAATATATCAACCGTTAAATCCGTTAACCATATGTATACTGTCGACAAGCTATTGATGTACTTGGAACTCATTTTTATTCGTGTATTTTCGTTATTGCATAACGTAAGAATGTTTTAGCTTGTTAAATACCCTCATAGTACGACAGAAAAGCCCGGAATATTGATTAGGAAAAGGTTAATAGTTTCGCACAATATATATGCAAGCTAACACAAGGTACATACAAACACATCAATAATGGTGAAAATATGCACCAGCTAACATCGTGTTTTATTGGGACGTCGTCTGCAATATTTCTCATGAATGGACAGATATTTGGACGTTCTCCATGACTTCCTTTCTTTGGAAACAATATTTTAGCATTAGGGTTGGAGGATTGCTATACCGTTGAAGTCATGTAACCATATCTCTGAATCCCGTCCTACAGTCCAAAGATCTTTATTGAAAGGCTGAATTCCGAAGACTTTAGTCAAATCATGTACACGCAGTATGTTAAGTTCGTTGAATTGCAAAACAGTAACCAGTCAACCCCATACTCTGTCTAGAGCCTACTGACACCATATTGTATCGGTCGTCCAGTGGTGTTTGAATACAAGTCTTGTCACACAATATTTACATACGTGTGTTACAGCATCAGTGTGACAAATTGCCTCTTCTTTGTCAATTTCCACCAGAAAGTCCTAAAATAACATTGCACATGTACATACATGTGCAAACGTTGGCGTATCATGAACATCCCCCTTGTGTCACTGTGTGTCCTTGGGGTTCTTCGGCGCCCCCTGTCCGCTCAACGCCAACATGTGAAAAAACCTCAAAACGGAAAAAAACTGATAACATGCACATCTCCTCAAAACTCCAAAAACCGTCGATCGATTCCACCCATTACGTATTTACTGAGAAATACTGCGGACAATAACAGCGACTGGACGGGCGGTGGAAACGGTGGACGGACAAAACGGCGGTTATATGATTCATCGTCTATGAACTTAAAATGCTTTGTAGGTAAGGAACCACTAAATACATAAGTGGCCCAAACGGTGATACACTAAAAAGAGTCCTTAAAGACACCTTTGACTGATGGTATGGATTGGAAGTCTGCTTTGGAATCATGAAACTTTGTTTAAAGTGATTGTGCCCATGTATGTGATGTAGTGAACATGTTTAATCTTGAATTTTGTGACTGGCATTTTGACCTAGATATGAAAGTGAAAGTAGAGTAGGGGTTAACAGGTCTGGGATCAATCCGCGTGATAGCTAAATAGATGATATTTGTTTGTTTTGATTGAATATGGTTTATATCTCATCTTGTTGTGATAAAATCAATATTTTCAAGAGCTAATGCATATCTGGTGTCAAAACTGGTACTATTTATGCCAAATTACCACTGTGGTTAGGCTGCGTATGAATATGTTATTCCATTCAAATTTTTCAATTCAAAATCCGCCATCCTTGATTATGGTGAATATCTGAAAACAGCTTTTTTGAGTTTTTGCATCAAATCATACACCAACTTGTAGGAAATGGTCTAACTAAGAATATGAACAACCACATGACATACTTCGGTTCAGTAGTAAAAAAGTTACGGGCAGTTTAGTGTTGAGACTTTGGTAAAATTGAAGTAGTCCCTGTGAGGGGGCGGAGCTTATATCAGTCACAGTGTAGGTGATAACCAGTGACTGATATAGGCTTTATGAACTCCATATATCATATTTAGAATTAAATAAAATATGTTCTCCATCTTTGATGAGCACAATCTTTCTTAGAAGATACATGACCCCCCACCCCTTTTTATTATATTATTTTGAAGCTTAAATATACTTCTTTTTGTCAGATTTAAGTTTAGTTCGCATTGCATAAATGGGAAAGTGGCTTCCATCTCCTATACCCTCGTGTCTATGGAGTACTTCGGGAATGAGGTGTCGAGTATGATTAATATAATTAAATTAGTGTAAAATATCAATGCAAGGCCGTGGTGGAAATTAATTCTTATCAGACAGATTATTTCTCTGTCTGGTCACAATATGTTGCAAATCTAACTACTCAATGTGTCTGTGAAATGGCTTATAGTTATTAGTAATTATTGATTTAAATCTACAGTACAGTTTCACTAATACTACCACTCATTTGGAACTCAAGTGGATAGTTCGGTTGTTCAGAACCAAACTGGTCGGCAGTGAAGACCTACTCAGTATTTAAACCAACCATACAGTGTATTTAGTTATACGCAAATCAGATTCAAATTCACTATTCAAGCCTCAATTTCTGCATTTAATACTAGTCCAAAAAAAATAACAAAATTCTTACTATAAAAAAATTCTCGTAAAATCGGGGTACGGTGTTCGTCGTGTGAAATATGCCTTTCCCACACGTGTCTGTCAATACCTAATTATTCCACTGATTATAATCAGAACACCTATTATTCATTTACATTTTTTTTCATTCATAAATTCATCAGGAACACAGTACGCTTCGAACGATCCAGGCACTTCATCTAATTTTTATACCGAAATTCCTGTTAAAGTTGACGGCAAGCCGATCCTTCAAAATGTGGTTATTAGTCAAAAGATAAGAACTAAAAAAACAGTTGTATCTATTTTAAAACGTGGGTAATTATGCGCTTTGCATGTTGTGGTTGTAGATGTTACATACGCTGGCGACTGCGGAACTTATCATATTATCTCCGTCTGTCTACAAAGGATATACGGCAAACACACTTCCATGCCAATCAACTGGAGCGGGCTTTAAAGTTATTTGGCGGCGTAAATCGCATATTTTTGCAATTTCAGATTAATTTTCTCTAATTTGTGAATAAAAGTGCTAGCGTACTGGATGCGTCTTTTATCTCTTTTATTGGTTTATCTTGTTGAGGGACATTAAGATTCTTAACAGTTTTCTCATGTTCGTGTGAAACAAAAGCCGCTATTCACATTAGTAGTGTTGGATTAGTTACTCATACCTTTACTTAAACGTTTCATTATTCCAATTAGTGATATAAAGTTTACTTCAGTGAAATTTGGAAATGAAGATGATCGGATACCTATTAGTGTGGACACAGGTAATTCAATCTGATTTTTATCTAGTATTGTTTTTATTAATAGTGATTTCATACATTTAACACTTTTTAATATTTAGTTTCATTAATTCTCAATGTCGTAGCTTTTTCATGGAACTGTAGCAATCAAGGGAAAGTTCTTCACATTCAATATCATGTATTGTGTATATTTTATGATTGATATTGAGTTCTGTGCTAAATATCTGGGCTTTGTATGTAGTGGTTGATATTGAACGTCCAAAAATATCGATCACTCAAATATAATATCATGATTTTACAATTTTTTTTATATTATGTTAGTTTAATTGTATATGGACATGATGCATCGATAAATAAATGTCAAACTTAACGTGTATGTCACGCAACAAAGATGCCATTCTTTTAACATTATATTTTAAAACTACATATTATATCATCATTTCAACTTTTCCTCTAATTTATTAGCGTTTCGTGTGGAATCTACGGTAATGGTTTTATACAGATACTTGGAGATACTTTGTTGTACATTACTATACATATACTCATCGAGAAGGAAGAAACCCAATATAGAATATATTCCATTTTCTTATTTTCATTGTAGTTACGGCATATTTCAAGTATTGCGAAATATCGTATTGACGTTGACAATGAAAGGTTAAAGCTATCAAAAAATGTACAGTGTGTACCTGAAGCGTTGCAGAAGCTGAATATCATTTGTAATACCAATGTGTTGTCCTTTGTATAAGATGCAAGTTATGTCTTAGTTCTTCTGCAATGCATCTAATAGCTGTTCTTCTAAAAAACAAGAAGGTATTTCGTCGCCTGACTGGAACTTTGCTCTATCTATCATTTTCAATATTTCGAGCAAATCAGAAAGTCATAGATCTGTTATCTTTAAAAATATGTGGACAGTATTACATCATACATGTAGATATTGAGCATTAAAATAGATTTCAAATATCAATTCAACAAATGTTAATTAAATGTTTTATGGGTTTTTTATTTGTATTGTTGTGTTTGGAGAATATTTAATTTCTTTTCTTAAAGGTGAACTGTGCTATCTCCCAATGTTTTATTAATACCTTTGTAATATCATTCTTTGAAACTTGGACAGGAAAAACGTCTAACAGCGCTGCCTCATAACGCCCAAGTATTTGTTTATTATTGCAGTTTAAAATGAAATAAACCTGTCATATTTCAATTTGTGCATA
Source organism: Spisula solida (assembly GCA_947247005.1). Classification (NCBI taxonomy): domain Eukaryota; kingdom Metazoa; phylum Mollusca; class Bivalvia; order Venerida; family Mactridae; genus Spisula; species Spisula solida. Next base: position 39,864,180 of record OX365951.1, read on the forward strand.
ATGGACCTATAAAGTTTATTATGCTTTTATTTTAAAACACAATAACTGGGTTATGAACACCTCTAGAATCCTACATATAATTGTAGATGTCGTTAAGACATACAGGGTGATTCATAGTATACATGTCACAGTTCCAAATTATTAGAACTTTTCGATCCTGTACACAATACGTACGAGGGGGTCCTAGTAAATCTAGTCTGTCTATACTATGTTTAATTGAAGGAGACAACTCTTCAGTCTACTCTTTTTTCCTAAAATTAATTCCCTTTGTACCCTCAAACATAGATAATCAAGCCCAAAATAAAATCTAACTATAAACGAAAAAAAAATTCTGATAATTGATTGGAAAAAAATATATTATCGAGTCGGGTAGCCAGACTACAGTAAATCGTGTACTTTGCTAATAATTTTCTTCCGTGACGTCACATAATCATGAATTTTTGTAGTAACCTTTATATGTTGTATTTTTATAGGAATCAGGTTCAGTAAGTACACTGATATGCATATGATGCATATTATCTGTGATTAACCAACCCACGTACGCGTATGCGGCGTAACCCATATAACGCCCTGGGATCTGATGAATGCTTGTCCGATAGACTTGTAATTCTCAAGTTTTCATTTCATTGTTGTGCAAAATTTTCACATCTGTGTTTACTATGTCTTAATGCTGTCATCACAGAAAACTTCAAAAGAAATACATACACTGTGCGAGTAATGCATATGTTTGAATAGCCACACAGAAAATAGAAACGAGCGAGAAATGCGACACCAGAAATGGATAAAAACTCGTAGAATATCAGCACACGTCTTAGTTTTGTTTGGAAAGCCGCTGACGTCCTTAGAATGAAAACTGCAGTGGTACATGGCACAGTAGGTAGATAAAACGTGAAGAAATTATGTGATTTAATTTGGTTTTATGTTGCTTTACTGACTTATCTAGTCGATGGAATAATTCCAGTCACTGCGCATGCGTGCTTTCGGATTCAAACCACGCGTTACGTCATTTTAATGAGCATTGAAGTCCCAACTCATAGTTACATTTTCTATTACCATAGACAATTATCATTTAATAGGTACATAGCAAGATATATTACATTTTAATTGCTTTCATAATTTGACTCATTTTCCCTGTAGATTGTTCCACTTTACTCAATAGAGGAACCTTTGTAATCCCTCTCAACGACAAGTAGGTAGCAAAGTGTTTTTGGCGCCTCGTAATTACGTTCAATTATGATCACTTCCTCCGTGGTCATTGAGTAACCTAGGCAAACATAAAATATTGATAGGACGTTCTTCTGTCCCCTCTTTCGCATGTCAGTTTTATTACTGAACAGAACATAACTTAGTTTTTTCTCAAGATACATAGAATGCTACACAAGATAACACGTTTCAAATCACTTACTAGTAGTGAGGTATTAAAACAGCCATGTAACATACTACATGTAGCATTATTGACTCATATTACTATATACCACTAAGCTATAAACTAAGTAAGCATTTTTTGTAAGTCCTTCATATTTATTATTATTATTATTGAAATGTTTGTGAAATAAAAAGTTCGGAAATTGTTCGTTTATTTACTAGTATCATGAGTCCTAAACAGTCACTACATATGGTGTACATTCGATTTAGAATTAAACTTTCTGTATTGAATAATAATCTAATAGAAGTGAGCCACTCTCCAGGAAAACCTGCTATAATGACATTATGTAATTACTATATGTGACAATATTTCGATAAAGCTCTAAAATAAGGAAAAATACATATCTACTGATTCTATTTTAAGTAATTGACCTATATAGTACTATACCTTAGCTTTAAATTTTCCTATGAATTATGTCGTAAACACATAATTCGTTGCTATGGTGACCAATTTCAAAAATGAACTCCGATTGAGAAAAACGAGGATTTAGTTGTTTAAAACAGAAGTAGCCTTTCTCTGAATGCAAACAATTTCGATTTTGATATATATTATGAAAAGTGAAACATAATTATAGAATTTGGTACTATTTTGAACAGTTTATGTCAAGAATTGATCAAATGGTGTAATAATGAAATACTTATTTCAGTTTCGTCGAATAACGTTTGAATGACGTTTGCGACGTCACACACAAAGCTCCGAATAGAGACTCTACAAAAACAGCTGTAACTTCCTTAAAACTCAAGATATTAACATACTTTCTTTTGCAATTTGCTTATTTAACATTATTCTGTAATACGATGTAAAATCTTAAAGTCAATATTTTTGTCAAATTAGCAGGTTTTCCTGGAGACTGGCTCAAGTATATGTTGGAGTATTGATGCAAGAATAATAACATGTCCTAAAGGAAAGGCAGCACTAAACAAAACACTGAGCTCGAATTGCACAAAATGAATACATGAAAGGGAAAATCACGGAGTACAAGTACACAGGTTTTTGTTTTAAAATTGTGTATTATGTGTATAAATTAAATCCGACTGGATAACGCAACCGGTTAAACGGTATACGGTCGCTCAGAGGATATAGGTTCGGTTTCTGGGTTCTGTGGTCATGTGGATACTGCAAGTAGCGTCCGGAATAGCATGTACTGATTCTTTATAATTCCAGGGAAACTGGTTAGGTCCACCCTCCGCCCGAATAAGACTGAAGAACTACTAAAACGGCTTAAGTGTACCCAGACAAATTAAACATTCCATGTATTCAAAGTTATTAGAATACTTACAATCAGTCGATTCATCGGGTTGTTCTGTAACCTTTCGTGGCGTACACGAAAGCATCCGAGCTTAACGAGTTCAAGAAAACATTACAGTCATCATTACCAAGGTTATATTTAAGTGGTACAATAAAAATAAAAGCGTGTTTCGGACAGGCTTCTTAATCTTGGGGGGGGGGGGATATGTAAAATAAATTGAATATGTTTAGTACGTATTCACAGTGTGAATGTTTTTCAGCATTTCATTGAATAATGCTACATACACCGGTACGTTCAAAGGTAATTGACTGCTTTATTACGTAACCAGATTCACACATGATGGGTATTTACGACAGGCTCTTATTGGACGGTAATGAACCGGAATGAACAAATACTGATATACTCTACAGAAAAAGACGCGCTGTACAGTAGTTTCAAATGATAGAACGCTAAAGAGTGATTGAGATTAATGACCGCAGCATACGAATGGCAAAACAACGGTGATAGCCCCCTCCCCATATATCCCTTAATTCGTGTTCTCCAATAAAAAAGGAACTAGCTCTTCTCATTTTCATTATAAATAGTTTGGATTATTGCATGAATCACACATCACATAGTTTGTAGGAGTTCATTTACTGAATCGTTATAAATATTACAGCTCCATTCACCACACTTGTTGACAAATTATAAAGAATGTAAATTTGATCGTAAGTTTACTATTTCCGTAAGTGCTATGATAAAACAGTACCCCGATGTCTAGGCATCAAGCGGTCACCGGTCATTAAGTAGCAATGCATTTTTCAAAATGAGGCTTAAAATATTTCCGGCCGCCACCGATGTCCGTACGGCTTCTAGTCCGATAAGACCGAAGTAGGCTGTGCATTAATAGGTCGGTAGTAGGCAAGATTTGTGACGCAGGTATTCAGAGAAGTATAAACAACCCACATTGATAATAAATGTTCCGTTCTGTTCCACATGTTTTTGTGTGCAAAACAAGAACAACAAAATATTGCGTTCTTGGTTGTAACTCTTTTCAGTATACATTCAGTAATCAGTATATTTAGGATTTGAAATAACAAAAACTATCCTGGAAAACTCGTTTATCGTTGATTCAAGTGGTTTAAAAGCAACTGTTTATTAAATGATTTCAACAGACAAAACCACACGTTTTAGTCATGAATGTATTTATCACCATTAGTACTCGAGTCATTACATAACGCAAAATCTGACTCTGTTATAACAATATACAATGTATTATCAATAATTATTACCTGATTATTAATGTCTTCACGAAATACCCGAACACAACCGTACATTCCGTGGTAAGAAGTACCAGCTCGAAACTCCGGTGTTTCTTGTTATTCCGGCTTTCTGGAAATTCTGTTTTCTTGGAGTTTCATTTGTCTGAGAGTTCCTTTTTACTGGGAGTTCCTGTCTTCTGGGAGTTCAAGTTTTCTAAGCTTCCTTATTTATGATTGTCCCAGTTTTCTGTGAGCTCCAGATTATTCAGAGTTACTGTTTCTGGGAGTTATGATTTTCTGGTTTTCTAGGAGTTTCGGTTTTCTGAGAGTTCCGGTTTTTGACACTTCCGCTTTTCTTGGAGTCCCCGTTTTATGGAATTTCCTGTCTTCTGGGAGTTCAAGCTGTTTGAGCGTTCCGGTTTTCTAGGAGTTTTGCTTTTTGGGAGAACCAGTTGTCAGAGAATTTCTGTGATATGAGAAATCTGTATTCTAGAAGTTCCACTTTTCGTTCTGTGAATTCCGTTTTTCTAACAATTCCCGTTTTCTGAGAATTTGCGTTTTCTAAGACTTCCGGTTGTCTGAGAGTTCCGGTTGTCTGAGAGATCCGGTTGCTGAGAGTTCCGGTTGTCTGAGAGATCCGATACTCAGAGAGGTTTGTACATCGTACGGTTTATAATGAATTTAGAGGTAAGAGGATGTCTGTGACATTATGTAAATGGTAACATCCTTGAATTAAGACGATGAATCCTTAACTTAGAAAATAAACGCAATACACTTATTTAAAACTGGAATCGAAACGATTTGTTAGAAGTCTGCTGTACATGTGTACTGGTGTTTTGTTTAATGATCTATTGACACAAGGTTAACGCTGTAACAACTCAGACAGGCCACCGAAGACACATGTCAGAGTCAAGCGCCCTTTCTAACCGACTAATCTGGGCGGGCTGGTTGGTCTGGATTCATAAATGTCGGTCGAGTATATAGTTTTAACAGTCTAATGGATTTACAATTAGGCTTCAACACTCAACCTGACAACCTAAATAGTTTGATTTATATTTGACAATCGTTCCTGAACAATTGTGCTGGAGCATCATTTAAAAGGTTAGAACGTAGACACATTGCATCAATCAGCTGTGAGTAGAAGGAAACAGGAACTGAACATCCGAGAATATAATAAAGTTTCAACTATATCAGATGTCTGCATTTAGGCGTAAATCTCATCAAAATCACTTACATCATGTCATAAAGCTTTCAAAGTCGATTTACCAAGAAAAACCACCAACAAAGATTCATAAGTTAAGTAGAACTTGTTTCAAAGTGTGCAGTATTTCGTCTTTTTGTGTCGGATGATTGCTATTGAATCATTCAGTTTACTATGCGAATGAAGTGTTTATAATCTTAGCCAGCTGGCCCAACTACTTACCCCCATCAATACCCATGATAGGTATTTATCATAATTTTTCATAAAGACAGACAATCTTGAGTTGACAATGCGTCAAAATAGTTTTGGCTTACGACCTTCTTACAAATATGATTTACAAAATGTAATGCAACCGGTTATACCTACACTCATCACACAGTCACTTTTCAATTTTCTCACCTTGTACCCTAAATATTTATAACTATGACCATAGTTTTTATGAGATATTACACGATATATTTTCAGTAATTAAACGACGAAACACGGCTACCTTCACTGACCGATTTGTTATCAACCTTTTTAACTACTGTTCTAAGCAAACTTACTGCCAACGACATAAAGGTTAAATGAGTTTTAAAGGCAAACTGAGTTTTTATTAGTCATAAATATTGTCACAGTAAAACGTTGCTACAATGCGAGTTTCATCTAGACGACAACACTATAAGATGGTATAGGAGGAGCTGCATCTCAACCCTAGCTCTATATAGGATGTTACAATGGTGCGTCTCAATCCTATAGGATGTTACAATGGTGTGTCTCAATCCTATAGGATGTTACAATGGTGCGTCTCAATCCTATAGGATGTTACAATGGTGTGTCTCAATCCTATAGGATGTTACAATGGTGTGTCTCAATCCTATAGGATGTTACAATGGTGCGTCTTAATCCTATAGGATGTTACAATGGTGCGTCTCAATCCTATAGAATGTTACAATGGTGTGTCTCAATCCTATAGGATGTTACAATGGTGCGTCTTAATCCTATAGGATGTTACAATGGTGCGTCTCAATCCTATAGGATGTTACAATGGTGTGTCTCAATCCTATAGGATGTTACAATGGTGCGTCTCAATCCTATAGGATGTTACAATGGTGTGTCTCAATCCTATGGGATGTTACAATGGTGTGTCTCAATCCTATGGGATGTTACAATGGTGTGTCTCAATCCTATAGGATGTTACAATGGTGCGTCTTAATCCTATAGGATGTTACAATGGTGCGTCTTAATCCTATAGAATGTTACAATGGTGCGTCTTAATCCTATAGGATGTTACAATGGTGTGTCTCAATCCTATAGGATGTTACAATGGTGCGTCTCAATCCTATAGGATGTTACAATGGTGCGTCTCAATCCTATAGGATGTTACAATGGTGTGTCTCAATCCTATAGGATGTTACAATGGTGCGTCTCAATCCTATAGGATGTTACAATGGTGTGTCTCAATCCTATGGGATGTTACAATGGTGTGTCTCAATCCTATGGGATGTTACAATGGTGTGTCTCAATCCTATAGGATGTTACAATGGTGCGTCTTAATCCTATAGGATGTTACAATGGTGCGTCTTAATCCTATAGAATGTTACAATGGTGCGTCTCAATCCTATAGGATGTTACAATGGTGTGTCTCAATCCTATAGGATGTTACAATGGTGCGTCTCAATCCTATAGGATGTTACAATGGTGTGTCTCAATCCTATAGGATGTTACAATGGTGTGTCTCAATCCTATAGGATGTTACAATGGTGCGTCTTAATCCTATAGGATGTTACAATGGTGCGTCTCAATCCTATAGAATGTTACAATGGTGTGTCTCAATCCTATAGGATGTTACAATGGTGCGTCTTAATCCTATAGGATGTTACAATGGTGCGTCTCAATCCTATAGGATGTTACAATGGTGTGTCTCAATCCTATAGGATGTTACAATGGTGCGTCTCAATCCTATAGGATGTTACAATGGTGTGTCTCAATCCTATGGGATGTTACAATGGTGTGTCTCAATCCTATGGGATGTTACAATGGTGTGTCTCAATCCTATGGGATGTTACAATGGTGCGTCTTAATCCTATAGGATGTTACAATGGTGCGTCTTAATCCTATAGAATGTTACAATGGTGTGTCTTAATCCTATAGGATGTTACAATGATACGTCTCAATCCTATAGGATGTTACAATGGTGTGTCTCAATCCTATGGGATGTTACAATGGTGTGTCTCAATCCCATAGGATGTTACAATGGTGCGTCTTAATCCTATAGAATGTTACAATGGTGTGTCTCAATCATATAGGATGTTACAATGGTGTGTCTCAATCATATAGGATGTTACAATGGTGCGTCTCAATCCTATAGGATGTTACAATGGTGTGTCTCAATCATATAGGATGTTACAATGGTGTGTCTCAATCCTATGGGATGTTACAATGGTGCGTCTCAATCATATAGGATGTTACAATCCTAGCTCTATAGATGTTACAATGGTGCGTCTCAACCCTAGCTCTATAGATGTTACAATGGTGCGTCCAACCCTAGCTCTATAGATGTTACAATGGTGCTTCTCAACCCTAGCTCTATGTGATGTTACAATGGTGCGTCTCAACCCTAGCTCTATGTGATGTTACAATGGTGCGTCTCAACCTTAGCTCTATAGATGTTACAATGGTGCGTCTCAACCCTAGCTCTATAGATGTTACAATGGTGCGTCTCAACCCTAGCTCTATGTGATGTTACAATGGTGCGTCTCAACCCTAGCTCTATAGATGTTACAATGGTGTGTCTCAACCCTAGCTCTATGTGATGTTACAATGGTGCGTCTCAACCCTAGCTCTATAGATGTTACAATGGTGCGTCTCAACCCTAGCTCTATAGATGTTACAATGGTGCGTTTTCAACCCTAGCTCTATGTGATGTTACAATGGTGCGTCACAACCCTAGCTCTATGTGATGTAACAATGGTGCGTCTCAACCCTAGCTCTATAGAATGTTACAATGGTGCGTCTCAACCCTAGCACTATAGAATGTTACAATGGTGCATCTCAACCCTAGCTCTATGTGATGTTACAATGGTGCATCTCAACCCTAGCTCTATGTGGTGTTACAATGGTGTGTCTCAACCCTAGCTCTATAGACGTTACAATGGTGTGTCTCAATCCTAGCTCTATGTGATGTTACAATGGTGCGTCTCAACCCTAGCTCTATGTGATGTTACAATGGTGCGTCTCAACCCTAGCTCTATAGACGTTACAATGGTGTGTCTCAATCCTAGCTCTATAGATGTTACAATGGTGCGTCTCAACCCTAGCTCTATGTGATGTTACAATGGTGCGTCTCAACCCTAGCTCTATAGATGTTACAATGGTGCGTCTCAATCCTAGCTCTATGTGATGTTACAATGGTGCGTCTCAACCCTAGCTCTATAGATGTTACAATGGTGCGTCTCAACCCTAGCTCTATGTGATGTTACAATGGTGCGTCTCAACCCTAACTCTATAGATGTTACAATGGTGCGTCTCAACCCTAGCTCTATAGATGTTACAATGGTGCGTCTCAACCCTAGCTCTATAGATGTTACAATGGTGCGTCTCAACCCTAGCTCTATGTGATGTTACAATTGTGCGTCTCAACCCTAGCTCTATGTGATGTTACAATTGTGCGTCTCAACCCTAGCTCTATGTGATGTTACAATGGTGTGTCTCAATCCTAGCTCTATGTGATGTTACAATGGTGCGTCTCAACCCTAGCTCTATGTGATGTTACAATTGTGCGTCTCAACCCTAGCTCTATGTGATGTTACAATGGTGCGTCTCAACCCTAGCTTTATGTGATGTAACAATGGTGTGTCTCAACCCTAGCTCTATAGAATGTTACAATGGTGTGTCTCAACCCTAGCTCTATGTGATGTTACAATGGTGCGTCTCAACCCTAGCTCTATAGATGTTACAATGGTGTGTCTCAATCCTAGCTCTATGTGATGTTACAATGGTGTGTCTCAACCCTAGCTCTATGTGATGTTACAATGGTGTGTCTCAACCCTAGCTCTATAGAATGTTACAATGGTGTGTCTCAACCCTAGCACTATAGAATGTTACAATGGTGCGTCTCAACCCTAGCTCTATAGAATGTTACAATGGTGCGTCTAAACCCTAGCTCTATGTGATGTTACAATGGTGCGTTTCAACCCTAGCTCTATAGATGTTACAATGGTGTGTCTCAATCCTAGCTCTATAGATGTTACAATGGTGCGTCTCAACCCTAGCTCTATGTGATGTTACAATATGCGTCTCAACCCTAGCTCTATAGATGTTACAATGGTGCGTCTCTACCCTAGCTCTATAGATGTTACAATGGTGCGTCTCAATCCTAGCTCTATGTGATGTTACAATGGTGCGTCTCAACCCTAGCTCTATAGATGTTACAATGGTGCGTCTCAACCCTAGCTCTATGTGATGTTACAATGGTGCGTCTCAACCCTAGCTCTATAGATGTTACAATGGTGCGTCTCAACCCAAGCTCTATAGATGTTACAATGGTGCGTCTCAACCCTAGCTCTATAGATGTTACAATGGTGCGTCTCAACCCTAGCTCTATGTGATGTTACAATTGTGCGTCTCAACCCTAGCTCTATGTGATGTTACAATTGTGCGTCTCAACCCTAGCTCTATGTGATGTTACAATGGTGTGTCTCAATCCTAGCTCTATGTGATGTTACAATGGTGCGTCTCAACCCTAGCTCTATAGATGTTACAATGGTGCGTCTCAACCCTAGCTCTATGTGATGTTACAATGGTGCGTCTCAACCCTAGCTCTATAGATGTTACAATGGTGCGTCTCAACCCTAGCTCTATAGATGTTACAATGGTGCGTCTCAACCCTAGCTCTATGTGATGTTACAATGGTGCGTCTCAACCCTAGCTCTATAGATGTTACAATGGTGCGTCTCAACCCTAGCTCTATAGATGTTACAATGGTGCGTCTCAACCCTAGCTCTATGTGATGTTACAATGGTGCGTCTCAACCCTAGCTCTATGTGATGTTACAATGGTGCGTCTCAACCCTAGTTCTATGTGATGTTACAATGGTGTGTCTCAACCCTAGCTCTATGTGACGTTACAATGGTGCGTCTCAACCCTAGCTCTATAGATGTTACAATGGTGCGTCTCAACCCTAGCTCTATGTGATGTTACAATGGTGCATCGCAACCCTAGCTCTATATATGTTACAATGGTGCGTCTCAACCCTAGCTCTATGTGATGTTACAATGGTGCATCGCAACCCTAGCTCTATATATGTTACAATGGTGCGTCTCAACCCTAGCTCTATGTGATGTTACAATGGTGCGTCTCAACCCTAGCACTATATAATGTTACAATGGTGCGTCTCAACCCTAGCGCGATATAATGTTACAATGGTGCGTCTCAACCCTAGCTTTATGTGATGTTACAATGGTGTGTCTCAACCCTAGCTCTATGTGATGTTACAATGGTGTGTCTCAACCCTAGCTCTATATAATGTTACAATGGTGTGTCTCAACCCTAGCTCTATGTGATGTTACAATGGTGCGTCTCGATCCTAGCTCTATATAATGTTACAATGGTACGTCTCAACCCTAGCTCTAAGGGATGTTACAATGGTGCGTCACAACCCTAGCTCTAAGGGATGTAACAAGAGGAGTTGCGTATTCGACGATAACTGTACTGTGGCTGTATGTGGAATCAAGTCTTGCTGTAACACACTTTTACCGTGGTGAATATACGAAATAAAGGTTTATTTTTTGTATTTTACAGCTGGTCCATTTCACTCTCAGCTTCAGTTGCGATAGATGTAGAGATGCAAATGTTTGTGATACGATAACAGGAAACTTCCGTGTAACAGTGATGGGTAAGGGTTATCACCCCGTTGTAACTGTACCGAGAGGGGCTTGCAACATTAACGTAACTGAGCTGGGAACGACTGACAATGTGCTAGGTAAGTGATTGAAGGGGTGTTGAAATTTCAATACGTACGATATATGGGTAGAATATATACGGCCGCATGCAACACGGCACAAATGGCACTGTTGTCGGAATTACTTTGTTTGTACGTTGTGGAAGTGGGAAAACACAAAATAAAGACATTCGACATGAATATCTGAATTCTAATGACAAAATTAATGTGAAATTTAACCTCATGAACATTAACTTCTTTACAATATTGCGTTTCGTACATATTGTATAGATCAATATCAATATGTATGTATTTCAGCATTGAAAGATGTCAATCGTAATAAATACATTTTCAATGGTCGTTGGCTGATGGACACCGCTGGTGAATATTCTGCGGCTGGTGCGATGTTTTCCTATATGAAAGACGACCAGTTCTGCCCCGGCGAATGCATCAGAGCAACGGGGCCAGTTTTAGGGCCAGTGGTTATACAGGTAAACGTATAATAATACAAGTACAATTATCGTTGTTACCGTATGCACAGGTAACTGTATCATTGATAAAGAGAGAAAAAAAATATTCTTTTTATAAATGTATGTTATTTTAGAAATTTTCATAACGCGGGAAATTGACCAGACAGTCATTGAGGTGAATGATTATCCTTTATGAAGATATCGAAAGCCATTTCTTGTCATGTTTTAATACCATGAAAATCTGATCATTTAGTGCTATATAATGCACCTTTCTAAGATAACATAAATGTTATGAAATAATACTCTTTATCTTTGATACAGTTATCTGTGACCGTAGAAAGAAACGATACCAATTGCAAATGAAATACAGTGTATTGATTTTGCTATATACGTTGCAAAAGAAATTCATTCTAGAAGGGAAATACATTGTAATTGAAAAAATATACATATTGAAAACTAGGAATATTGCCAACATTGATCATTATATATTCTTAAGTATTGGACCAACATTACATCTAAAATGTCTTCCAACATATGTTGTCCTAGTATCATTTCATATACCCACACATCAGCTTGTAGAAAACTATTGACTAGGACCTAATTAATTCTGGTGTGATTTCGTTATTGTACCGTAAGAATGTTTTGGGTGGTTAAATATAAATCTGATTGGTCAACGCATGAGCACGAATATTCAAGGGTATCAGATTAATAAATTTGAACAACATCGGTACCTGAATTAGGTGCACATGGATTATAATGAATATGTCTCTCATACCCTCGTGGCAATGGATAACATCAGGATTGAGCTGTCTAGGGTTAAGGTTCACAATCGACCTTGAATAAATTAGTATAAACTAAATAAATATGTAGTGGAAGGGAATACAAATCTGTGTTTACCCAATATATTGCAGCTTCTTTATCACGAACGAAATCCCGGAATAACATTCAAATACCAACTTCCTAAACGTTTGAATGGTCTCCCGGCGTATAATGCGGTTTCAGACGGTGATCGTGGAGAGCTCCGGGAAACAGAAAGTGTTTATAAAGATATCCCTGACGAGGAAGACGAGACACCTATTGGTACATTTCCTAAATTTGTTCCACTTCCGGGTCCAAGCGGAATCCTTCACAAAGGACCTATCTTCTCTTCCGATTTCAAATACCGTCGCCAAAACTCTGGTACACGAAACAACTATGTGGACTTACATGGTTCAACAGGAGATCGCCGTGCGTTGAAAGACGTTACTTATTCTAGGGGAGTGGACGACGATACTGCACGTTTAGAAGCGACTAATGAAATAGATGATAGTCTTGATGTTACCAGTGAGGTCAACTCAAATTCATTAGAATCGTTTGAAGGCTCTGGTGATGAGGTACCGTACATTGGAAGCCTATTTGCATGGACTTTAAGTTATTATACGAACTGTACTCGTCCCTGTGGTGGAGGTAAGCGTCTTACCCAACTTTATACTTATTTACTTTACAGTAGGAAGAAAGAAATTGATGCAAAACATTCAATAACACCGCGAACTATAAGAGGTATTTTAGTCAATTACTGGCTATAGTGGCGCTTTGCGTTTGAAGTTAAAAAAACATCTTTTATTTGGAGAGACTAAAAAAACTAAAGTCGGAGTATTGCACACTTTTACCCAAGTTCGAGAATCAGTTATAGTTCATTAAAATCGAGTGGAAAATTACATATATATACTTATACTGATTTTAAACTCCGAGTCGACGTTTTTTCGCTTGCCGTCAGAGCCAAACAATGATGTCACATACAATGTCGTATAACCACACTGCATACTATATTTCAGAATTGATTTCAATCGAATACGTTTAGGAATATTTTAAGATATTTGAATGAGGTGTTAACATTTTCCAGGAATCATGAACGAGGTTTATCAATGTTCGAGTGTCAGGAACGGTTCAGCTGTAGATGATGTGTACTGTAATACTTTACAGAAACCGGAAGTTCACCACAAAGTGTGCAACCAAGAGCCATGCACACCACAGTGAGTAAATGTTCACAGTATTGATGTAATGTTACTAATTACAATGTATGTACATTTGTAAATTATTTATAGAATGTTATGGTTAGATAAAGTGTCATTTCTCACTATAGACATAATTTAGTCGAGATGTATTATAGCATCTGTGCTACTTAGTATGGATTCACACGTCTATAATATTGACTTCCTTTTATTTCATCGTCGTCCATATTTGAAGGCAAATTGCCAAAATGCTAATGATAATTAGAATATAACCTACATTATGAGCCAATGAAAACGCCGCATTTTGGCGGTTAACTGAAAATTTAATCATTAAAATTTTCTCTTCACAGACTTTACGTCATGCGTTGGCGCTACTTTCTATCGGCCAATCAGAATGCAGAATGTTATATTCTAAGTTAGTTAGAACATATTAAGTAAATTAATATGTTCTAACTATAACATATCACCTGAAACAATTTTATTGTGATCGTTAAAAATGAATACTCCTGCATTATTTAGAATTATTAAATATGTCAAATTGAATGTCTTCTTGTTTTTCATATCCATGTTTAACGTTATTGAAATGACCAGTCGCCAAATGTTTACACATATGTTTACAAATCAAGACGTGAGTTAACCAATGAAAGGATTTTATTTGGGAACATTGCACATGTTTGCATTGCCCAATGGTTCACTTGATAACCTTCGAAAAAACCTTCAACAAACAAATAGGCGGAGTATTCTCTGCGCTGGGGTCAGGGGTGGTATTCAATATTGATCTTACTCGACTTAAAGATAAGGACAACCAATCAGATCACACCATATTAAACTCTTGGTCAGTAACAGGCGATGTGATTGGCGATCCTTATTCTCAAATTAAATAAGATCAATATTGAATACCACCCCTGGTCAATTACAAAATAGCATGTTTGTTTTATGTGAAATACACACTTACATGAATACATACAAGGATCATTTGATTTACAGATGGAAATCTGGCGAGTGGTCTACGTGCAGTGTTACTTGTGGACACGGTGCGCGCTCACGTGACGTCACATGTATACAACGTATATCCGCCATTGATGCACAGGAACTAGAAGAATCATATTGTACCAGCAGCAAACCAGCGAACCGGAAAATGTGTTATGCCGAGTCCTGCTATACATGGAATCTAGGGGACTGGGCTGAGGTATGTTACAACATTTTAACATAATTATTATGTCAATGTTGTTATTCACATATAATCCAGCGAGTTTGACACAATCCTCGATCTTCTAATAGCAGAATTTAACAGTTGATATATTGTCTATAGCACCGGTTGTATGTTTAAGCGGGTTGTATTACGAAGACGCCCGAGGTGTAATACCAACACAAATATGAAGGACCGATGTTGCGCGATTTGCTCGCGGAAATCGATATATCCAACTCAAGACCTTATAATAAAAATTATGTGCATGCATAAAGGCCAGGATCATGTCAGATTATCCGTGCTATACAACATCGATATGCCATTGTTATTATTGACATATCAACCAATTACTGGAATGTATGGTGTAATTTGAAATCAGACTTTCTGTTGTAGTTCCGTTTTGTCGTTATGAAACGGGCGCCGCAATGAAAAGAAAGCGACAAAACGTACATTGTAAACTACAACATGCTCCAAAGGCATTTCAGTCGTTATTTCGCACTATAAAGCGGTGACACATTTTGGCGTCACGTTGTTGTGATGCTGCATCTTGAGAACAAAATTTTAACAAAGTTTGCCAAGATCACCCACATGTGTAGATCTATTAAATTTTATACCATCGTTGTATATTTGCAGTGTTCGGTTCAGTGTGGACGCGGTCACAAAAGCAGGACGGTTCAATGTATGGACAGATCTGACAATGTTGTCAATGAAACTCTATGTACTTATCCTGTACCGACGTCTGAGAAAGATTGCGTTTTAAATCGTTGTTCTTCAAGTTGGTATTATACACAGTGGTACGGAAAGGTAGACAACTCTTAGTTTACTTATTAAATGTGCATGTTTGCAGTTATTGATCTTAGATATGACGCTCTTGAGAGGTAGCCCTGTACACTGTCTAGCTTGATATTTGACCTGCTTTTGACAACTTTAAACACCAATGAAAGGTTTGCAAACAATCAGGAGGAAATAAATATTGAGGTCCGGTTGGTCAGAATATGCTATGCTCCTCACAAAAGATACCGCGAAAAAATACTGTTAATTCTGTAACTTGTAAACAAATGTACGGTAGATACACACAGAGATCTGTTATTCACGTGTCTCTTGATGCTTATAGTGTATTCATAATAATTATATTATGAACTGTTTGACCTTAATGTGAGCATAAACCTAATGGACAGTTCATGCTACAACTTACTGTACCTGGTTCTATGTGTATACATAACTAAAACAATTGTTTCGCAACAATTTCCTTAATGTAAACACTCCATAATTTCAGTGCTTAACTGCCAACCTTACTTGTTCAGACAATAGTCGTACACGTTTGGTCTGTGTACACATAAAATAAAACGTACCTCTCGTATCATCCTAACTGGACAGTATATTTGGGTTCTTTTACAGTGTTCAGCGGACTGTGGGAATGGAGTAGTCACACGGCGGGTACAATGTGCAACTGAGGACGGACAGGTGCTACAAAATGACAAATGTGACTCCACTAAAATGCCATCAACTGAGAAACAATGTCAAACAGACAAGAAATGTGGCGGACGTTGGTTCACTGGGCCATGGGGTGAGGTAAGTTATAGATAAGGTATAGGTAAGTTACTGATACACGCGGTTAACCAGGGATTAAATAAGACATCTGATAGTTGTTTCTCTATATGTTTTGTATCATAGTTAAGCTGAGGATGTGGTGTGTGTGGTGGAAACAATCTCGCACAGTACAGTATTGTAGTTATCATACTATCATTCAGTGCAGCATTACCGTTATCGCACTCAACATTTTTAAGTGCAGTATTGCAGTTATCGCATAAACTCGTTTCAAGTGCAGAATTGCAGTTATCACACCCTCTTTCACTGCAGTATTGCAATTAGCGCACACACTCTTTTCCAGTGCAGTATTGCTGTTATGGCACTCACTATTTTAAGTGCAGTATTGGAGTTATCGCACTCACTATTTTCAACCGCCTCCTCGATAGCCTAGTGGCTGAGCGTTCGCTTCGAGTGCGGGAGGTCTCGGGTTCGATCCCTGACCGCGCCATACCAAAGACGAAATAAAAATAGTACCAGAAATTCCCTTGCTAGACGCTCAGCATAAAAGGGAAACTGGCTTCTCTTCTCTCATACCATCGTGGCAATGGATACCATCAGAAATGAGGTGTCGAGAGTGATTAATATAAGTTGGAAAAAATTGTTTCACAATCGACCTTAAATAAATTAGTATAAACAAGTGCAATATTGCAGTTATCGCACACGCTCTTTTCCAGTACAGTATTGCTGTTATCGCAATCACTCTTTTCCAGTGCAGTATTGCAGTTCTCACACGCACTCTTTTGAAGTATTTTCCAGTGCAGTATTTCTTATCGCACGTACTCTTGTCCAATGCAGTATTACATTTACTGCAATCACTTCCGCTGTAACTATGGTACAACTCAAATGAGTACAATAATGATAAAGTCACATGATTAACTATACTGTATTACAGTGCTCCCAAGCCTGTGGTATTGGAAAGATGACTAGACGAGTGGTGTGTATACAAAATGAAGGAGGCAACATGACAATAATAGAAGATTCTGGTTGCCATGGTGACGAGAAACCTAGACGAGAAATAGAATGTACAGCCAAGGATTGTGGAAATGCATGGTTTAGAACGGAATGGTCCAAAGTAAGTTCAGAGCTCTTACAACATTAATTTCTGTTACAATCCCCCATAGCGACACGCATCATGATAAAAATTATTGTGTTAAAATGTGTAATATTATGTACGTATATAAAATTGTTTTATGTTATTTTATGTACATTTTTATAAGCATGTGATTATAACTTGGCACATATAATGAGTCGTTATCAGAGGAGTGAATATTGCACAAGAGATGTGATTGTGATGAGTGTTGCTTTCGTCTAGGAATATTGAACACTTTTGTATTGGTGATACGTTTTTAAAGCAGTGCCCGTTGCTCTCTATCAACGCACAGTTAACTGTATCAATAATAAAGAGTAAATCGAAAAAATATTTTTTTTATAAAATTTGTAATATCTTAGAAAGGTTTATAACACGGGAAATTGACCACCCTGTCACTGAGGTGCAGTTTGTTTTTAATTAACATTTCATTAATACTGGTGTTATTTTTAATATGTTTATATAATCAGAAACTAGGGAGCTTCGTTTTTAATGTGATATCAATATTTTAAAAACCCGTCCATGAATAAGAAAGGAAACCCATAAGGCGTGAAATCACTTTCTTTTTTCTGGTTCAGAATAGCAATTGTCGTGACTGACTAGACACCGTAGTATACATTTCATGGTATAACTTTTTAACTAGTTGATCAATTATGATGTGATTTTGCATAGAGGTAGTTCAACAATGTTGTCTATGAATGTAATAACTTTATGTAGATATCGAAAGCTAATTCTTGTTTTTGATACCATAAAAATCTGACCACTTAAGTACAAATGCACCTTTCTAAGATAACATAAATTTTGTGAAAGAAACTTTTTATAAATCAATGATACAGTTACCTGTGTATCAACGTACATGTAATAGAACAATCACATAATAATAATTTAAATTGATATTTTGATCAGGGGTTAATATAATTGTCGTCATATGGATGATACCAAGTCACATTATCCTGAAAACGGGCGAATCGTCATTTGATAAATAATTACTTTATACATTTGTACATGTATATTGTATGACACGTATTTCTCTAATTAAAGTGTTCAAAATCATGTGATGGTGGTGCTCGTACTCGATCTGTTCGATGTATGACCGACACGTTCCAACCATCCTCCCAGTGTGATGTTCTAGAAAGACCGGAAGAGTTTCAGACTTGCAATACAGATAAATGTAGAAAACACAAGCCAAAAAGAAGTAAGTGACGGTGTAGTGTGTGCTTTTGTTGACCTGTTGCAGGTCATATATTAAACTGTTATTAATGAGACCAGCCTATTTCACATACGGGTAACTATTAAGCTATATAACGTTTTTAATTAAGCAGTCGATGGTTGCGTCCGTCCAAGAATTCATCAACTGTATTGGGCACAACATGGGTTGTCGTTCACAAATTACTCAATTTGGCACCGTGTTTTTGCAAACATTTTAAAAATGACAGTCCAATGAATATTTAGCATCAGAGTGTACCAAACTCATAATAAGTCTTATCCTCAGCTACGTTGCGAACTAGGAATATGGACTTTGCAGGATCTTCTACTTTAGTTAGATTGATAGTATTACTGCGACAGGTTGAAATCATCGATTGGTGTTGTTGTAATTTGGCTGTAAGATACACAGACAATCGAGGTTATGAAGTGGATTTTCCATGTTTTAACCTCTACATTATTTGTGGTACTCTTGTCAACAACTATAATGTCACCGTTTATGTTATGATAAACATTCCAGTGACGATTATATAGCAAGTCACTGACCGACAAAATCCAACTAAACAAATATAACTTACTTACATACTTACTTCGACACATAAGGCTGATGTCGGCTTTCTCCAGTTTGATTTGCTTTTACGCTCCCTTCCAAGTGAGCCCTATCTCCCTATCCATCATTCTCGTCACATATATGACGTCATTTTGAGAATCATTCGCTGTATAGAAAACAAGTTGCCGATTGTAAGCATAATAAATAGTTCATATTAATATGTTGTTCATTTTGTTTTCGTTTCAGAAGCAAGATGCTCCGATCGTTACCCTAACTGCAATGTCGTTGTACAAGCCAAGCTGTGTCGTTATCCATACTACCAAAGGAAATGCTGCAAGTCGTGCTCGGGCTTGAAAAGACTGTATTAATATTCGTTTTAATTGTGATGTGCTATCTTAATTAACACGTTTTATTTCAGCGTTTTGTATTGTACTAAATATATCGATACCATGTATGTACATGAAACAGTTTAATGAAGACGTTGAATTTTGAACAAACATTAGAGGAGTAGCCCAAACGTTCGTGGACATTGTATGTTACTTGATTAAATGTCAATGTAATCGTAAATGTTATATGAAATTGTGCATAAAGGATGCTGATAGCGATAGAAATAAATTGATATTGTATAAGTTTACAAAATGAATAGATAACAGATTTATTTTTAACAGTGACAATTCAAGTAAAATCAACCCAAACTAAAGCAAACAAATGCATTTTTCACGAACATTTTGACAGTCTATCACATGTAAAACAAGTACCCTTTACCAGTTTGAAGCCATGACATTTAAATTATTTCCAATGTTTCTGTCGCCATAGCAACAAAAACTTTTGTCAGAATCAAAAAAATAAGATGGACATGATCTCAATATTGGTACCTTCATACATACCAAGTTTCAGAAACATAGCTTGGAAACTCTGAGTTACGGCAGGATCCAGATTTGGACATATTTCTACTCTTTCTGTCTCAATAGTAACCACAATATTTGTCAGAATCAAAATAGATGTTAGACGTACATTATTCCCTTATGGCCCCCTATCCACATACCAAGTTTCATAAACATAGCTTGGAAAATGTTTGAGTTATTCAAACTTTGTGACAGACATTCAAACTTTGTGACAGACAGACAGACAGACAGACGGACGGACGACGGACGGCAAATCTATAGTCCTATCTGGTTGAAAACCGGTAGGTGACTAGCAATATTTTATTACTGTCCTATCTAATGGCATGCTAACCAGTGAGGTACAACGATAGTTCTTATTAATTTCCATTTGTCTGAAGTGGTTTCTACGGTATCCGAAGGTAGAACAATTATTAAAAATATTTTAATTACTATGACATGAACGGTGGTTTTCATTGACCTTTATTTCGTTCGTCGCACTAGGTAATCTTGGTAGTAAACGTGGTAACAATCCTGTGATTAAATGTGATACTAATGTGGTGTTTGAAATTGTTGAAATGTATGTATGATAAATCCCATCTGAACATTGAAACATATTTAATCTTTTTGTGATCAGATTTGTTAAAAAATCCATAATAAGTACCATTGTAATGCAAATTCAGCTGAACATTAAAAACTCCTACGTATGTCGCATTACATTACGTGACGAAACTAACAAAACCATATTACGTAGAACACACATCTCTACAATCCTTATATGTGTTGCCACACGCTCTTTACTTTTACATATTACGTGTACACAAAGCCGAATGACGAATCCTGATAAAATAGCCAACACGTCCACATACACGTACACGTTCAGTTTGAGTGCTGCCTTCCCTGTCTGACTTAATATAATCTTAATATAATATTTTCACATATTTCCTAATACCTTAGCAGAATTGAAGCAGCATCGATTTGTATAACTACCATCGCGAGGGTTGCAGGATTCGCAACCTTGTTGAGCCACCAATACAAGATTCCTAAAAACATAAATTGTTATCTTTTCATTGTTTCATAGTGTTTGTCGATGGGTTTTGCTGGATCTTGAATTGTTAAGTACAAGCCATGTAGCCTACAATCCATACTATACTCTACCATTTATGTTAGAAAGTATGACAGTGTAAGAAGTATACTTTCATTGTTTGTTTTTCTAATTGTAACACTGCGGTGTACCGTACACTGGATATTGCAAGTAAATTTGAGTAATATCCTTACTTTTCGTGACATTGAACTCGGAACGAGTGTAAGTTCAGCAATGATATTTTCCAAACGTCTGAGTCGAAATATTTTTAGTCCAAATTGCAGAAAAACTGACAAAAGTACAAAAAAATATATACTTACTAAAACGGATGCAAGTAACTGTACAGAGTATTTATGCTAAGTGTATTGAGCATTGCTGAGTATCTCGTTTGTATACGCATTGCTACAATGCTCATTTACTTGCAATACTCAGGTGTGCGGTATACCACTGTGTGTATTAAATTAGAAAGTATATTTGTAAGGATCTCTCACCTGCTTGATTATAACCCATGTACTGTATAACTGCCACTGTTGTTATGTGATATTTGATTTAACTGTTGTATATCATAATTATATAGAGCGTGCAATATGTCTTTGCACATACTTTTGGTGTAATAAATGTTTCATTTTGTTTAACATAAACATGTACAAACGTATGGTATGCGTGTTTTTTCAACTTTATACCCACTTACGAAAATGTGTTTTATAACGAAGTGTGTTATTTGTTTAATATAAACAACAACTACTTGAGCAGAGTAGAAAATCAGAACCAGTGACAGCACATCATAATTTTACAATTTTTATTGTCTCTCCGGTGTACAAAATGTATATGCCTGTCCGTTTAGCATAGTTGGTATAGTGCTATATGCTATCACCAGGATAACTGGGTTCGTTCGCAAGGTTGATGGGGTTATATTCTACTCTGAAAACTAACAACTTGTTTCCGTGAATGATGTTTACAAGCCCAATATTTGTACTGAAGCTTTATTGTTAGTGATAAGCTTCGTCAAAACTGGAAAACCTAAAAAAGAAGCATTTCGTTAAATTGCAGTAGCAAACACAAACAATTTTGAAAAACCCTCGCATACACTCAACGTGTCCACAATACGCTCATACAATCAATATACACATAATGTATATCCGTATACTTTTCACACATAATTCCTATAAAAATGTAATATGTAAAGGTATCTACAAAAAATCATGACCATGTGACGCCACATAAGAACATTATAAGCAAAATTGTAAGCAAAGTACTAACACACGATTTACTGGGACAATCCTCGTATTACACAACATTCGCATCCTAATACAAACGCAACAAACGTCAAACATCAACCAATGCCACTGTCCGAAACGTAACACTGCTGTAACCGTAACTCCTCTACATACGGAAAAGGGTGTCATCAGGTAATTTTCCTGGGTTACAGTTCATTCCAGGAGAAGTTGTTGGACTAACTGCTTGCCGAACATAATAACTACCGTCAAACAACACCAGGTAACACGGGTACTGTTTCATCAAACCACTTACGTAAATTTTCAAACTTAAGTCCAAATTTAAATTATTGATACATTCTTTAAAACAACACATTGTGGTATAAAATGATATGCAATCCTAAGCACTCCTATAAAATATAATTTAAATTTGAGCACAAGTTTAATAATTATGTAATTGCTTTGATAAAACAATACCCAGGGTAAAATTAACAAGTAATTAAGAATTGCAAGCAATACAGAAGTCCCCTACCGGTTTGAAGCCATTTTCAATGTATCTGTTGCCATAGCAACCTCAATTTTTGTCAGAATCCAAATATCTTTAGACGTGCATAATCCCCTTTTTGGCCCTTATCCACATAACAAGTTTCATAAACCTAGCTTCAAAAACCGGTAGGGGACTAATAAGTAAACAAGTGGAATAATTAAATTTAGTCCAAACAGACTTCGTACTGAGCGTATGTGCAAAAATGTATGACCACATTGCAATGTTTCAGCAGATGATAGAGGAAACACAACTGAAATAAAACTTTAGGGTAATGATTCACAGTAAAAATGACTTAAGGAATCAGCTATCACCTCTGTCAGTCGGAAGATAAACTGATTAACAGCTGCTTCTTGTATGAAAATAAAACTTATCATAGAGTCTAATTATAAGATAATAAGGACAATATTTACATGGATAGTTTTTATACTATTTAATTAAAATACCATGACAGGTTGTGTCTATTATCTGCAATACGAGTATTTGACGAAACTAATTTAAGTTTTACTTCGTGAGTAAAATAACATGGTTGAATTCTGTGTTAATTGACGGCGCCGTCTGTACTTGCATAATGCGCCAATTATAAGTTGCAAGAAAACAAAACATGAATTAGGATCGAAATGTATTGTTTTATATTGTGTATAATACACGGTATTGTCATAAATTTGATAATTTTTACATTAAGTCTAATTTCGGCTATGAACTTATTCGATAACTAGTATGTCAAAATATGATGTTTTTGGCATACCATGACGTATTTTCCGCAGTTTTGTCAACAGGTTACATTTGATATTGGGTTACGTATACTCATTTTTTACAACACTCATTTCGTTAAATCTTTATAAACTTATTTTGCTATAATACTTGTATTGACATAAGGCCATGCATCCAAGGCCAAAAAAGCAAATTTGCTGTTTTTGAGCGAATACTATGCACTCTTTACGACATCGAATAGTGTGTGATGGTCTCTTAACGAATGCGTTATAGATAATTCCCGAACACATCATGATGGAAATCTCGTATGAAGATAGGGAGTCAGTCTATACAAAACTTGTGCTTTAAGGGCGTGGAGACTTCAGATAATCTCGACCATCTTTCATCTATTTGAACATTGAAATACCAACTGCCCTGAACTCTCTTACTTCTGGTGTATATCTCATGGTACAAGCACCGTCCAGTGTAGCAAATTTGACAGTACATGTATCTGATTTCAAGAAGTGAAGAAATTAAATATTTCCATAGTCGTGCCTACGTATGCAGTGTCTAATTGCTGAATTTTCACTCTCACTACACATCTCAAAGAAGCTGTATTTGAATTCATGTTCCTAAAATGGTATCCGCAAAAAAGCAATGATAATAATGAGAGATGATGATTTAACTTCAATAACGGACGCGGCTAATAATACATATACAGGTATATGTAAGGATAAATTTTACAACATCCACCTGGACTGCCTCGTAGACGAGTGACAACTTGGAGTACCAGAGGGGTTTTCAGGTTCGATCCTAGTCGTGACATACACAGTCGTTAAATTTAGTACTGGCTCTAATCTCCCGAAGCAACTCAAGTACAAATCTCAACTCAAATTGAGATTTTGCTAAAATCTGAATCGGAATTAGAGATAAATCTGAAGCTTCAGCTCTTGAAATTTTACTATAATAAAATCAGAATAACATTTCTGTTTAGTGATGCTCATTTTGAGTCCAGCCTCTCATGGAAATTAACATAAAGACACATGCCAATATTTTAAATGAGATCTTGCTCAGATTGAGATGCTTAGGGAGATCGGGGCCTGGTATGAGTTGCTTAGAAGAAGAAGGCCGTAAGTACAAGCACGCTATTTGGAGGAAACAAGAAAAAAGTATATATATACATGTGTACGTTACTCTTTACATCAAGTTTTTTTCAACTTCAATTTGGTCAACATGAACTAGTCTGAAGCAGATGCAGCCAAATTTTGAAGAGGTATGTTTCTTATTGAGGCAAAACGTTTAAAAAGATATGTACATACTAATATGTTTTAATATGTTTAAGGTCTGTCCAACAAACAAAAGAGCATTCATTTGAAGACGCCAATCACGAAATAAAGATTGAAGTTGCGTGGATTAGTTGTTGTAAAGATACCAAGCAGATACCAAATTCACGCATAGGGCCCATTCGGCTTTAACTTTTAACACAGAAAGAGACAAATCGTTGTATAAACTTGAAACGGTTCTCTGTATCTGGTTGTTCAACGTAAGGTAAATTTTAATGTATCTATGGCAATGTCCTTTGATGCAGTGATCCTTAAGAAAATATGGGTCCAGAACTCAAAAAGGTCAACCATTCTTTGATGATCATGGCTAAACATATTTTCTAATATATGCACAGTACAACCTCTGTAAAGGAATACCCTTTGGGAGTTGCAAATATTGACCTTTGTTTAGAGGTTGTTGTTCTACAGAGGTTTAAATTATAGTGACTATCAGCAGAGGAAATTTTGAAGGTGTTGTTTTAGGGAGGTTGTTGCTCTACAGAGGGTCGCCCAAGAGAGGTTGTACTGTCTTGCTTTTATCAAAATTCATACTAAAGGTTCTAGGCACAATTACATCAAAGCGCTTACGGTGGTATAAAAGTTACACACACAAGATAATTTTTTTAGAACAAATACGTATGTGATAAAGGGGTGTACACTACTAATAAATGTTTTTTTACAGTAAAAAAACGCCGACCCAACATATCTGGTGATAATGTGCATAATGCTATTTGTATTTTTGCGATTCTGTAACATACCCGTTAGTACTTTGATGAAATTATATAGAATTATAACACCTACATATACCCAGTTAAAATGACCCGAGAACCTATAGAATAGTTACTTACAATTCTCTGTTCAGATCGATCACTTCATTACATTTTCATGGAAGAAATAGTACAAAAACTGGATTCTGAAAAAAGTGTATTTTATAAATGTTTTCGGTAAGAGAGCATAACACCATAAATGGACTTCGTAAATAGACCATAACACTCTCTGCAAGAGACTATAACATGTCTGAATATAATTGTTTGGAAATAATGGGTTACCAGGTAATTATTTGGCATAATATTACACGAATATCAGCTTTAAGGTGTTTGGCTGTCCAAATGGTATATTCCGTTTTAATTCACCTAAAAGCCTTCATTTACAGAGATCGTGTTTTCGTTTGTTACGTTACAGTAACAACGTATCAAAATCAAAGTATATTAAATGTGTTAATAATACTATACAGGTTCATAAAAACATTTGATAATAATGTACTGTGACAAATTAAGTTTGCTTCCAGAAGAAACATGATAACTAAGTGAAAATATCTGTTAAACCTCTTCAACACTCCTTCATACTGGAAGAGTCCATAGCATGATGTCGTAAAGAGTCGTCTTATGCTTTGACATCACTCCGTACCAATGCCTTAAAAATTGCAAAAATGTGCAATAAATTTACGTATTTAAATTGTGTTTAAAGGTGTCAACGAACATATGCTATTGATTAAATCAGCTGATGGAGTAATTAGTAAACATAATGATCAACTTATACGAGCACCAGATTAAGTAATTGCGAAAAAGCTCCATTAATTACAAAATAGTCGAATTAAAGTACATTAACATTTTTGCAATATATCAAAACATTTGAATGCGGCTATACGGATAACGTCCTCAAAGCGTGAACTCTAAGCATAACAATTAAATTAAAGCGATTACACTGGATCTAAAAATTCGCTTAACCTTGGCATTAAAGTCAATGCTTACACAATGTAGCATCTTGAATATTAATTTGTATAAATATTGTAAACAGTTGGGGTCAGTTTATTATACAACCACTCATATCTTGCAGGACAGTGGCTATTAGCAGTTGACCATCACATAAGACATAGTTTCGTATCTCGGCGTCATCTTCCGCCCGCCTGCCGCTTGTGATAATCTAACCAGGTTTAGCCGTTTCACTTACAACATATTCACATTCCACGTTAGGTAATCTATACCAGCAGCTCATCTAATCTACTCATTTAGATACAGTGTATATTCTGCCCCCATCTTTAAATACGGACCTTTTATAGAATTTAAAATTTACATTTAATGGTTTCAGACCAGAAAGGAATGATTATAATTTATTTGTAGGATATATATGTGTGATTGTGTCGTACATTATTGAAACAGTGTATCTTTCTTGCCAGTGTCATCAACATAGTTTGGAAAACACAACATTCTACGATATAGATTTTGGGTTATCTTGTAAATATGCATATACAGGCTGCATCCTTGTTTATTCTGTGTACACAGGTAAGAGAAAGTGGTTATTTGTATATGTAGTTTATACTGATTTATTTCAGATCGATTCTGACACAATTTATTGTATTTATATTGCTCACTCTCCACACCTCATCCTGATGTTATCTATCGCCACGAGGGTATGATAGAAGAGAAGCCAGTTTCTCTTTCATGCTAAGCGTCTAGCATGGGAATTTCTGGAATCATTTTAATTTCGTCTTCAGAATCGAACACAGCACCCCCCGCACTCGAAGCAGATGCACTACCACTAGGCTATCGATGCGGTTCTGCTAATTTCATGACATTTGTGTATTGTGGTAAACATACTTTCGTGGTGGACGATGAACTTAAAATAACTCACTTTTAATTTCACTTTGCATAACATTGCCTTGAAATTCATGTAAAGATTACTGTTTACATGTATTTGTTTTATTTTCCTTTCTTGCTACGAGTATATAATATAACATTACAGTACAACATATCCAGAGCAGCCCTCTGTAGAGCAACATCCTCTCTATAACAAAACCTTTAACATTTCCAATAGCTGTTATTTACTATAAATGTAACCTCTGTAGAGCAACAACCTCTATACAACGGCCTATATTTGTAGCTCACAAAGAGTGTTCCTTTACAGAGGTTATACTAACAATATAAATAACTATATACTGAAATTTAGGGCCGACACTCTAAATTTATACCCATGTAGCTCCTAATACTAGATCGAACTTTTCCGCATAACTGTCCTAAGATGAGCCAGCATTAGCTAAGAGTATTTTCCCTCTCATACACTCGTGCCGATGGATTCCATCAGGAATGAGGTATCGAGAATGATTGATCAAGTTCCTCATTGTGAATAGGCCTAAAGTCGCGATTAAAGCTGCCACTTAAGGGATACAATTGAGTATTCAGTACCGTTTACTAACACCTTTATTAGGTGATGTGTCTCGAAAATGTATTTTAATCCGTACACCCAAATCATACAACAAATCTGAGGCACGTGATACTGCAGTTTTTGCTCACATTCTTCCTTATATTAGAGTATAGATCGAAAACGAGTATTGAGCCAGCCATGCCTGCATTTTTAGCTATAGACTTTATAAAGCGTATACCTAGGTCTGTGAAGTTGGCAGTTAGCTGTTAGTTGTTAACTCAGAAGTTAACTCAACATTTATTTTTCGAGTGAACTTCTGAGTTAACAACTAACTCTTAACTGCCAACTTTATAGACCTCGTATAACCAAAGGTCACGACTCAGAGGTCAGATTCTATCTGTAGGTTCAAATTTTGTATACTGTATAAACACAGAAAACAAATTACGGATCGCCGTACATGTGCAGAAGTTATCTGCCCTTGAGCATGAAGGACTAAACACATTTAAGGGCACTCTTTAACAATCACAATCACCTATACTAGTAGATGATTGTCCATACTAAATTGACATAAAGTTGAACTGAATTTATTATTTTGAATTTCGGCCCTATCTCTCATACAAGAAACTGCACATGGAATTGTCTTTAATTCGAATGCAATTCAGACTTGGCCAATTCGAAATAACTAAGCCAATGTACAGTAAAGTTTCGCCTAATAAGACTACAGCTTTTTTGAAGTCATGAATATTTCTGATCCCAAAGTACGACTTTTAGAACCAAACAAAGTCTGCTACTGAGACAGATTTGCTATCAAGATCAGCTCTTTGACTAGTCTTAGCGGGACTTTGATGTTTTGCGATTATTACCAAGTACGTTTATATATATCACCACCATCGTTTTTTCATTTCCTGTTGCAATGTACTATGCTTATTTATCTTCAGAGAGTACATTAATAAATGGTTCTCACCTCTTCAATTTATGAAATATCAGCCTCATATAAAAGGTATTGAAAGATATTTTGGTGACTTTTTATCGCGAAGAGAAGACGGGCTAAAGATATTATAATGATAAATCGGGGCAATTATAATATTCAGACGCTATTACGACCATTTAAACATATTCCCATATCTGCCGGACTTGGTGAAAATACTATTTATATAAAGCTTGCTCATTAAAAATGATGAGGATAAGTTTGATATAGCGAAGTACATGAATAGTATACAATATGCGTTCTTAATAATCATGTCACCTGATAATGCGGCTGACTGAATTTATTCGCTGAAGATGCAACCTTGATACATAACGAGCATTGATCAAAATAGTGAAAATGTCTAATCGAATGTGAATGGTGTCAAGTTCGGATACAAAAATTAAAACAACATGAGATAAAACCTGTTTGTGAATAATGATTATGTCGCTCAGGACACTTTCCGGGTTCATTGGCATGAAAAGAAAGTAGAAATGGAAAGGATTTTTGTAAAATATATAGCATATAGTTTATTTAAGAAATATGTCGCTCATTTCCGCGTGCATTGACACGAACAATGTACCTGATACTTAAATTTGAATATGCATGGAGTAAAGGTTCAAACCTGAAACAAATACATACATGTCATATGATAAACATAGTTATAACCCCTCATACCCTCGTGATGATGAATACCACCGGGGATGAGGTCCACAATGATTAATATCAGTTACATCACTTGTTTCCCCATCTACCTAAAATTAATTACTATTAAAAGTAACGGACAATGTTAATTTATTTTAATGTTACCTATTTAGTTGACTAACAAGACGCCCACTTTTAGAGCACATTTATGACCGTTGACTTCCAATACCAGTTTGGTGGACCGTTGGCGGAGTGATTAGCGCTCTTGACTACCAATTCGGAGGTCCCTGGTTTGAATCTAGGCCGGGAAATTGGATTGACAGAAACGCTTTCCAGTGTTTCACATCCACCTATGTATGTGAACTAGTTGCAAACCTAGAGTTAATTTCGAATGTATAAGCGTTATACATCGGGAACGTGAAAGAACCAATAAGTCTATTCGGTAAGAGCTAGGCCAACGCGCCCTGATTCCTTGTATCACAAAAATGTTCTGTCTCTTATCTCGAAGCCGGATATCATTGATATAGTAAGCAGGGACAAACCGAATGGCCATGCACTAACTATAACTGTCTCATTCGAACACAACAAATACATCATTAAGCAGACCGGTAGACAGGCACGTTGTGTCACATGCTGGTGGCTCACCAACCGGCAGTGTCATCATGAGGTTCAAACTTGCAGCTTGTCGCTCCAAAGATGGATGCTCCTGGAAAACTATATATTAATATAGAAATTAAACGTACTTATTAGTGTACTTGTATTGTAAAGTTAACGAAGGACTGTCAACAATTGCTTTGATGATTGTTTTGTGTAAGGTCTAATTGTCGGGATATGATACATGCATCATGTTCTCCATCAAATTAAGTTCATTAACCCATGTTGTCGGACCTTATGATGGCTAAGGTCAGAGGGTCACCAAAAAACTCTGCGAACACTCAACGTGGTAAGAAATAATAGACATGTTATGTATACTAAGGCTTCGGAATGCATACCTACTTAATTCGATGGTAAATATATAAACGGAATTCGCCACGTCTGTTTTTTATCTTCACAATTAAGCCGTGTAGTCGTTTTAAAAGTGTTCAAATATTTAGTGGAATAAAAAAACAGCAACAGAAGTATCTATAGAATGTCTCCGTTGAATTACTTTGCATAATTATAATTCAAGGCAATGTATATAGTCGGAGCAAATTACCCTGGTCCTCGACATTTAAGCATGATGATTTAGATTAGTCTTTATTACATCTCGTACGTATTGGGAGTACATGTACTGTCAGCCTAAGAAAATTGAGACCGAAATAAAATTATAGACAACAAATCAACTGTTGAATTATGCAAATAGAAGGTTCGAGGGCATAGTAAATTAGTTCGCACTATACGAACATGGTTTAAAAAGCTTAAATAGTTTTCACAATAACCGATTGCTTTCACATTCTCATAAGAAGCTTGTTTTCATTTCCCCATAGCTACCTAAGTACATGAATCCTGGTGCACAGACCAATCCAGATAAACTGAGATTAAATGTGCATTATCATTAACAACCCCTTTGAGCTTCAAGTATTACACGGAAGAAATAATATGGTAGCTAATTGAGGGTTCAACAACATTGCTATAAAATTTAACTAGTAAGAGGATAATGTTTTAAATCATGGTAGCATACCGTATTTAAATTAAAAAAAAACAAAAACAATTCATTTCTGTCCGCTGATTTCTGAGAAAATTACTTGTCGAGTCAATCATAACAAGTGGCCAAGGTATTTTCTTTTTATTTTGACTGGCTCACCTACCAACATACGTTCGATCAGACCCTCTATCGGTATATATTTCATATAAATCTATTATAAATTAGTGTTGCTTAATATTTAAATGTAAACAATGTGTTCATAATTATAACGTGTTCATAAATTAAAAAACAATGTTGAATATGAACCAAGCCCTCAACGATGACATGCCTGCAATTTTATTATTATATATCCGTACATATTTAAGATGGCTTATGTGACTGAGACAACGTCAGTATGATTCGATAAGACATAATACTAATAAAAAAAAGTGTAACACCAGACATTATCTACAACGCCAACTCTAATGCAATGTTAAGAAAATGCGCCTGTGACCATGATTTTCAAGGTATGTCGCTGAAGTGTAGATACTGCCACAAGCATGGACATGAATTTAGTAGTTTGTTAAACAGCGCTGCGTTACTATGCCTAAATCTGTGGGATTACCGATAGTTGCGGATCAACAGATACACGATAAAAGAAATTACAATTGTTGAACCAATAAGCTATGATAGTAAACGAGTTCGTAGCTTCACTAGTAGTTATTCTTGTTATTGGTGGTCGTATTACAGACAGTTAAGGGTTTTACTTATCAAGAACAGTCATTCTGGTGTCTGTAAGTGTCACTAATGACTAATTCTGGTGACTCCTTTATGTGGTGGCCTTAAAATAAACACGATTCCTGTCGAATGTATACAATCTTGTCCGGTATTCCGATAGACCCTTCGGTGACTCCATCAGTAGCCTTACTAACAGTGCAATTATATCTTTACTATGACAAATTTTGGAAAGACAATAATTGTCTCAATTAAGGGCATTCTTGCAATGTATTTTCTTCCGGAGGAAGACATGAAATGCCGCAAAAATGCACTAGGTTATCGAACAGTCTCTTTCATGTAACTCTTACGAATCGTGGGCTCGCCACATGATCAGATAAGTCACGGGACCAACTCCTCTTTCATTGAGAAATCTTGTACTTAATCTTACAGAAATAAATTCATTTTCCACTCGAGATGAGCATGAAAGTTTATAAACAGTCATCATATTATCTTGTTTCGTGTCGGGGTAAACATTACAAAAATGCGTGACCTTAAGCACTGCGGCGAGGGACATTCCTGTGTGCCTACCTATTTCAGTGATTTGTGGAATTTAGACTGACCCATAAACAAAACTCAGTGGCTGAGTGTAATTAATTATGAATTTATCTTCACCAACTCTGAAACCTATGTCTTGACCAGATAAAGCCCTGTAAATAATTTTCGAAACATATTTACAAATTTCACTATTTGATTTAACTAATGGCATTGTTCAATATTGTTAAATTAGACTTTCGGGGCGTAAAATATTCATTAAAACTGCTTGTACATGACTCAAATCGTATAATGAAATGTATAATATCATTTATTACCAATCTTAAGTGATATTTTGGTATTCAGACTCATTAATTAGTTTAGGTGTCAACGTAAACATCATCGCTTAAACAAGTTTGACGGCCGATGGAATAAGAATAGCGAATACATTTTAAGGTAATCTTACAGTCAGAGTACTTGTCGGACAGCTGGTATCAATACTCAATATTATAAACACTTGAAGCAAACTGTATTAAGCATCATTTAATGCTCTCTATAATAACTATTTACCATACAAACATAAATTCAAATATTGTATTGCATCAATGGCCTCCGTCTTTACCCGTTTACAAGTATATTACAGGTTTATTTCATATGTTTTGCATCAATCCCGATTCTGGTAGCATCAGCAAAACATTCACCCTTTATATAACAAATGGTTAGTTGACAAAACGAAAAAAATAGAGATGTACTTACTAATTACACGACAGTAAGTGGTTAGTACCATTCGACGCACTATGTAATTCCTAACCTAGTCAGAAAATAAGATATGATGCACTTAATTATATATCGTGCTTACAAAATGGAAACATCGTTGTGCAAGGCACGTTTGTGTTTTCAAAGAAATATTACGTTTCATTCCACTCTTCGGTATTACATGGTCTCTGATATGCGTATCAATGCAACTAATGCCAGTGGAGGGGAGTTCATGCCTAGCATAGATGCATAATAACGACTGTGCGAAATATCATGTTATGTAAGAAGGTTTAAGAACAGGAGAAATGAATATCAAAAACAAGAAATGAGCATGTTTTCTTTATTTCTTAATCCGACGTAATCGTTCTTGGTAGAGTAAAACGACGTAAAATCAAATTTGCGCCTTACAAGTTGTGTTAGACGTTATAACACGTGTTTATGTTTATAGCAGTCTGATTTACAAGGACATGCATCAAATACCGAGTGTTTTTGGAACTCACCTAACTATTTAAACTTTTTTATGTTATGCTTACACGTCTTTTCCATCTCCATACTGCTTTAGTGCTATAGTGTGCATTATAAAAAAGTCCTATTCTAACATTTCTCAAATATTGGCTAATCCATAATGAAGTTTACAACAAGTACAGTTCAGAGACGTGTCTTAATAATCTATTATAACTATTTTTATTTTATTTTATTGAGTATCAAACACAAACTTTGCACAAAAGATCAATGAAGATGGTGTTGTGTAATCAGCCAATACACAACAATTCGCCAAAAAAAGTTTCCCTTTGGTGTGCGTAACGGAGAATTCGACCTGTCCTTACCTTTATGCACGAATATATTACATGTACAAGGTTCTTGCATTGAATATATAGATTTTCGCGGGCAGTATCGATCCTTTAGATGTGTGTTGGTATTACATCTCGAGCGTCTTCGTGATACTTCCCGCTTATGAAAACATACGACTGGGGTTATATATGTAGATATATAAAATTTATACAATATATCAGCTGTTAAATTATGCTAATAGAAGGTCGAGAGTCGTGTCCAATTATCCGTGTTATACCAGGAGCTACAATGATTACGGAAAATTTAGTTTAGATTAAAATATTTGACATCATATACAGTACGGTGAAATAAGTTACATTTTTCTTATCACTTTTCCTCATTTTCTTTACAGATTGTTGCCATCTATAGCAGTGGGCATCTATATATCGGTCTCCTGGGTTACAACAATGAGTATAGTGTATGCTGTGAGGAGAGTACTTGTGATGATATGACAGTTTGTAATGTAACATTTGAAGTTGTCATAGAGAATACAGACAGGTACAAATATTACTTATACAGGGTGTTCAAAAAGTTCCTTAACAAAACTTTATACAATTATTAAATACCTTAGCTAGCTACGCATTATGCATGTATAGAAGAGTGTCAAGAAAATACTGAATGATAAGAACCGAATTTAATACTACACAACACTCATTTGATATTCTATTCATCATACACTGGACCAGGCGAACACTTGATTCTCATCGACTCGATCCTTCTCATCGACTCAAGCCCTTATTGTTGTGGTCAAATATACACATGTACGGAGATGGTTCTTATCCAAAACATGTTAACATCTGCTTCCAGTCTTATTTCTGTCACAGCAGCAATATAAATGTGAATAAAAACAACTTATGATAATTCTGTGATCATCACCAATAGCAACCAACCATGAAAATCCATTTTGGTAAGCATCAACGCCTTAGCTTGTCACCATGGAGTTCTGTTGTTGACGATTTTTTTGTCAACAGGCTCATTCACATTTGTTAAAGTCGGTGAATATCATCTAAGATTATTTAACATTATGTCACAACTGTGTTTTGTGAAGAGTTTTCAGGCTTTGAGTTAAATACAGGCTGACCAATCGGAGGGCTCGAGTCGATGAGAAAGTTTCTGAATGACGTAGGCTCTTGACTGGTACTTGCTTTATAGCAAATATTTTACAATAAAAACTTTTTAATGGTAAAGCTGTTTTGTTTTCATAAAGTTGAGTAACTTCTCAGTAAAAGAGTAAACTGTAGGGAGTGTACATACAATGCTTTTAGCTCTAAGGGTCTCGACTCTACGAGAAAGCAGTATATAAGACAAATAAAATACAAAAGTATAACATTTCGCTACGTCCTATATAAATTATAAGGCGGGACATCGAATGAGGTCATTAGCACGATATTCATTTATTTTATTGCACTGCACGAGTGTGTGATAAATACATATATTTACACATTATTCAGACTATTACTTAGAACATGTTTTAAAGGAATTACGCCAATCCAAATAATGCGTTAGGAACTGGTTGAAATGTTTAAAATGGTAAGAAATAATATGAATGCTGAACATAATTGGTCGTCTAATGTCACGTACATGTATGTTTGTTTTGCAGTTCTTTATTGTCTCAGTCACGACTTGTCTCCGACTCACCCATAACCTTACTGCAAGCAGAATCATTCACTGGAGATAGTATCACTAATCCATTATCCTTTAGTTTCCACGAGTGGCCGGTAAGTATGTAGTATGGTCAAATAGTTAATAGAATTTAAGTATTCGGTAAAATAGTATGGTTTTGTGTGGGCCTTATTGTGATCAAAATGGCTTATATCTGGTGCATGTGTGATGACCAATATATGCACATAGCAACAAATAATTCATTGTGACATTGGCACTGAATAAATACATGCATAGCAAATAGTTAGGTAGGTATTGTAACGAATCAAGTGTTAAGTTATTTCATTTTGTGAGCGTCGATCGGCCTTACAGTTGTTATCTTGATTGTATAACTCATACAATAAATCGACCACGACTTACTCGGGTGTGTAATAATTAATATGAACGCGAAGCACATGCGAATTGATCTATCACATGTTGCTGTATAAAGCAAGTGGCTGGTTAATACAGGGGTATTTTATGTAACTAATGCTCCTTCGGATTAATTTATATTAGCTGCTTAAGCCAGGACTGGGGAGTGCTTAAAATACGGATGAAAAAACCGGGCTTATAAATGACATTATTTACAAAGATGTACGAGTTTGAACATTCTCTGAAATTGGAACAAATGTCTTTAATTTATTTTTAGTGATATAATCATACATGATACTATCTCTTAAACTATGTTAGAATATTTTAAGGCGTTGCTATGACGACTGCTTTCTAAAACAATGTCAATTTAGTTCTTATAATGTCTTAGTGACATCGTTTGCGACGTCACTTAAGAAGAAGATGTGGATGGTGGATTTTAATGGCCTGCAACTGTGTACAAGTAAATTTTTCAGAAACTGCTCTTGTCTCTTACACTACATCACCTTGATTTCCAAAAAGTAAGTCACTATGTCCAGTTGTACTGGAGAACGGCTCTATTTTACTAAGCTGTGATGTAACAATGGATATTATTTTATTATTTTGTACAGGGCGGAGTGAATGTGAGTGTATTAGTGTACAGTGGATCTACTGATATAATTGTGGATCAGTTTGATACAGATATAAAACTGTATGGACCCAGTGACTACTACTTCAGGAAGACATTGATGGGTGATCAAACTAACAGCTCAATGTAAGTATAAAACAATCATGTAACCTATATATCGACTATTATATTCTAAAAACCTCGTGGATCAATCACCACACTGGTGGCAGCGTGTGGGCATTCGTCATATCTCCACAAGATCCTAGTAGTGTCCACTTTTACTGTACTTCGTATTTCAAGGAAAACGTATGCCATGAATATAAGTATATTACGTTTTTATTAACGAACTCATTAAATATTAACATTTTTTAACATAACATTTAGCAGTACATTCATATGACATTGTATGATGTTGTAAGTTCAGATCAATTGTCGTCGTCAGTGCTTTGAAACTAATAATTTGTAAGTATAAGGGAATTCGAACCCATACCTTACTGCGCCATTGCCTTGCAACACATAGTACGAACGCACTTGATTCCTTGACTTTCGCAACAACCCCAATCCCCCCAAAAATGTTGCGCGAACACTTCGTAGCCAATACACCACACTACACCAGTTAATATCATCAAACAACTACTTAATGTTGTCAAAATTATTCCAATACGCATGAACGGACGGAAAATGTTACATGATTGTAATAAAAATAAGTGTGTTCTTCAATATACCCGTACCTGCTCGACCTTAACATTTGAACAAATATGTCTTTTAGCTGGGTTATCAGCAGAGTTTATAATTATCATAAAAACATCGTAAACATAAATAAACATTCTTATCTCAGACCACTACGTGATTTAAAAACGTACAGAAAGGATCTAATAAGAAAGTAGACAAAATGTTTCAGTAAAAGATTGCAGTAGAACCACCGAGCTTTAAGAACGCGCCGACGAAAGGCAGGATAAGAACACACACACTGACAGATCACATATTACAGGTTTAACATGGTAACAACATATCTGGCAGTGAAGGTAGTATTTCTGTTAACAGCATAGCACACAAGATGCACAAGATTACACACGGATTACGTATACAAGTCATAAGGATAAACATGAACAAGAATGTATATAACCTTGCAGCTGCACGCATGATTTGTTATGGTTGTACCCAGCAAACATTACATATCAGTTTAATGTCGGTCCGATATCAGTTGCTATGTCGGCCCGATATCGGCTAGACATCGGATGTGCAACCCGGCTCAATGTCGGTCCGATATCGGCTGTATGACTGTTCACCGATCTGGAGCCGACATCATGCCGACATGAATATATTCATAAAGCTAACCATTATCAGACCATTAATTGTTTTGTATTTGTTTGACATAATTTTCTCAAAAATATTTTCTGCTACTTGCTCTCGAAAATCCCAGCAGAACATCGAGCAGCAGAAGGCTTGCTACAAATTGCAGAATATGTTGCTGCAAGCGAGTGTTTATAATTTGTATACAAATAAATAGGCGCTTATATAACCACATTTTAATTGATATTTGGGAATTTATGTAAGATTTTGTAATATAACTCTTTTCCCCCACCATATATTTTACACTTCGATATACACACTGTTGGATAAAAATAATATTTAGACCAATTGAATGGTTTTAAACAATAATTTTATAATTTTTTATTACCTCCCTTTATAGCAACACCCGACGTTGATACGGCGTCAATCCGACGTTCAAATAACCATCTTTATAACTATCTTTTTGTCAAAATCATAAGATATTTTCAACTATGACAGTGAAATGATGACAAAGTAACTAAAAATAACTGATTTTTATTGAAAATCATACCATACTTACAATCTTACATTGGGTATTCCAACGTATATCGGACCGACATTGGTCCGATGTCGGAAATCCGTCACCGATATTCCGTCATGTAGCCGACAACGGTCATATATGGCAAAGTATGCTTATATATATTGTAACTGACGTCGGCCCGATATTGTCATGTTTGCTTGGCAATTTAAGACATTATAATTGTACAAGTAAAATTCGTTGAACTGGTTATATAGTCTATATCGGACAGACATCGGTCCGATGTCGGAAATCCGTCACCGATATTCCGTCATGCAGCCGACATCGGTCCGATATGGCAATGTTTGCTGGGTAAGGACAAACAATAACAACAAACCAAAGGAAAACATAAAGATGAACAAGACAAATTGCAGTAAACAGCTACACAAACACGAAAATGTCATGCACAATCGGAGTAAGAGCCAACAGACAATAATGAATTACATGGACGACCACACATGAAAAGAACAAACAACAAAACAACAATCAGTAGAAATTAATACAAATGAACAAAGTTTAACAAATAAGCACTGTGACAATTTTTTGTAATTGTTCTGGCCTGCTTATCCACTAGACATGCATGGCGAAGTTGCAATCACTAGTACGTGTGCTATAAAGGTGTCTTCGTCTAGCAGTCTAATCAATTCCCAGTTTACTACAATGATCACGTAGACTTCAAATGATTTCAAATGTAATTCATTTACTAGTACTTGAAAACGGTGAATAAAGTTGAAGCAAGTGTCCGGAGCACGACTTTGTTGCGTGAACTTGACAGATAATCACGAAATGCAGAGATAATCAAATGCCAATAAGTCAACCAAAACATTTCCTACGTTTTTTGAACTTGCCAAGCGATTGGAGAATTTAAATATATTTAATTGTCTAATTGTAAGATTTGGTTAACCACTTTTAAGATAAATATTCATCCAAAAAGTACGAGTGTTTAATTTAAACTTTAAATTTCCGTACCAAAAGCGTGAGAAATTGGTTACTCGTGTACATTGAAACTGTGCAGATATGCTAATGTTTGTGTGTTATCAAGGACATTCCTTTAGAATAACGAGGTTGTTTAGACGTCTAGCACGCATAGTTAGATAATAAACACTCCAAAAAACACACATAGAATGTAAACAGACAATTTAGGACAATGTGTTGATTTTATCAATTGTTTATGTTTATTTAGCCAACAGAATGGAATAATCTTCAAAGGATATTTGAGTAGGTTAATTAATGCTTGTACAACATGATCATTGCAACCGGAACTTGAAATACATGCATTCCAAATCAACCGCTTCAATTCCTCAAGGTCTCAACCACACGAAAAGTTGATTGGGTCTCTGATACCTTTTTATATATAAAAAATACAGTTCTGACATTACTTACTTACTTATTTACCTACAAATAACTGCTTCTGTTATGCTGTCTTGTTTTTAAACAAACCATTTTCAATAATAACGAGATAGGAAACAGCGTGTTAGTACCATTATGACTGATATTTCACACTCCAAATGTTACCACCTAATAGTTAATTAGTGCTCTGATAGTTCTTTGCACAAACGGTTCCGTTTTGACATACTTATTTTATAACTTAAGTATACTAATACATGATATTCCGATGAACTTAGGCCACCTCCTAGTACTGTTCTCTACCGGCCTCTACAGGTCATTCCATCTGTATCCCTTATTTTATATTTCGGCTTGATGTTACATCTCTTGTTCGCCGAACTACTTTCTACATGTGAATTCCATTACAGTGGCTGTAATTAAGTATCTCAGTTTTCATTTTTTTATTTCTTCTCTGTCGGTTTCTGATAGAATACACCTGTTTTTATCTTGTCCGGCTAGCTGATGTGTAGGATGCGTCTGAGGCAGTTGTTTATAAAGACTTGGAGATTTTATAGGAGACATATTGTGGTTGTCTAATTTGCAGATCTATAGAGTAATAATGTATTAACGCTGGAATTAGTCTTTATATGGTTGTGAGCTGGAATCTAATGTTGCTTGCTTTCCAGGTGGTACCTAACCAAATGCTGTTCTTGCCATGACCGAATCGTTTTTGAGTTATTTTAGTTGCGACATTGCATAGTTAAAACATATTGATATGAAAACATGTTCATGCAACTAGCTTTCATTTCCTGTATGCACTATGTTAGTGCATAATACACCAGTACAATATTTGAGTTTTTGAAACGTATTCTGACCAACGTCAGACATGTCAGTTGTAGTTTTATTCAATGAACACGTACAGTGCAATTTCTCCAAATTAAATTATTTGTGTTACATTTGTTTGCCCAAACTAATGCTGCAAGAACCTTTTCCCCCAAGAGCTTCGCTTTATATAACTTACTGGTTGTCTTTCTGTCGATAAGTATAATTCTTAAGTTTTAACATGTTTTATATTGCAGGGTCAAGATGGTGTTCAGATATGTTTGCGACGTAACAAAAGGTCCATCATGTTTTACAGATTGTCTGGATCATGACGACAATGAAACATGCCCATCGACACCACCAACAACTCCTTTAGCCATTGATATTATCACCTTCACTGGATTTAAAGATCCAAAATGTGAAACCACAGATTCGGAAGGCAATGTCATTCTAAGCAATTGTTCTGCTACCACTTCGTCAAGTATAGAAACAACAGCAGATCCATTTACCGAAACGAACACTACCTCACCAAGTACATTTCCAACCAAGAGTACTACAACCGTGACAGAAACACCTATAGTAGCTGAAACAACCGAGTTTGTACAAGAAACAACTTCTACCAAAACAACAGAACAAACATCAACAACAATAAAATCGACAACAGTTAAACAAGAACAAATAATTACCACAAAAACTACAAAAGCCACGAAACGTAACTCTGTTGTTGATACACACGCGAGTGCAACGCATTCAACAAAGACTTTAACAATGCCTACAGTGTATCCACGTGATAGTAGTGAGCAGTCGGTAGATGTAAATGCAGCCTATTGGCCAGCCATTGTAGGCGGAGTGTTGGGTGGTGTAGCACTCTTTGCAGCAACAGCATTCATATGCTATTGGAACCGACAAAAGTAAGGGTTTTGTACAATATGTATTGTCAATATTGAATAAATGAGCCATTTCATCGTAGTTCAAATATAAAACCATTTACGCATATGATGTTTGGTCAGATGATTGTTTTTGAATCTTCCACATCTAAGTTAGGTGGTAACATCCATATCTATGTCAAGATTTCAATAACACAGCTCTTCAACAATTGATTAGAAATACAATGTATACTGTAGGTTCGTCTACATTACAATGCATCAGTATTGTCTGATTTTCATAATTGACCAACACTACAAACGTATCCTTTTTCAAATGGCTGTGGTATGTTATTTGAATTCAAGACTCCCACCTGAAATAAATAATCCCTGTATGCATATATATACATACAGCAGAGCTAGGCGCCCATGTATTCCTAAACTAATACTTAAGTGGACTATGTTCCTCCACCACTACCACTGACACTATGATCGTCGTTTATATTAACCTGCTCGTAATCGCTGTTTTTTAATCTCCCAAGTTATTGACATACAATGACTTCATACACCAGTGTGCAAGCCAATGTTCCTTGTGAGCTTCGTGACCGTGACCTAACAGTTAAATTGACAACGGAAACCTTTTACTCGTACAATTTAAAGTGATACGGGTTTAAGTTTTATTTTGTTTAAACAAATTATTTCGTCTGAACGGAATAGCATTCACGATCTTAATGATGACAAGCTGAGGGAACCTTTAATGGTGGCTCAGTGAGTCAGTATATTAAATAATGTCTCTCATAAACAAATGGCGTATTTCATTGAATGGTAAAAAGATAATAGAAAATCGGACAAGGAATGCAGCACTCAATTTAAACAGCCGATCGCATAACAAATAAGAACATCAACTACCATAATTACACAGCAGTTTTGCCCAACACACAACTAAACAAGAACATGAACTAAACCGCTGAAATTCCACGTTAGTATACACGTCACACCGTTTATCGTCTGAAACCACTCTAACACTGTTTTTATTTATTTCGTTTCAGAAAAATGCAAAAAAGACAGGAAATATATAACGTTAATCCAAAAATTCTAAGAAACTTTGAAGAATTCGAAGAAAATGGCACTTCCGGGCGTTCTGACGTTCCCATGGAAACGGAGCAATATTGACATTTATGTACCAATTCATATATATTTGTGTATACATTCTATATTATTTTATTGTAAATAAATCTATGTTGTTAATAAATAAAGATATATATTTATCAAATGTAACTAATATGTTTATTGTTCCTAAAATATCAGCTCATTATAAGTGTTAGGAGGGAGTGTGAAATATATAATAGGATAGTGCATGCTGGTTTTCAAAAAGAAAAAGTGTTGTCATGCTTCGGTAAATTGGCTTTATTAGTATTTATTTTTCTTAACGCTAAGGGCAAATTGCTATACCTAAAGTATCCAGCAAATTTCAATTTGAAGAACAAAAACTTTTTTGAAAAAAACTGCACTGTCCCTCCCTAATCTCTCTCTCTCTCACACTTTCTCAAACATGCACTCTTTCTCTCCCCTCCCCTCCCCTCCCCCCTCCCCTCCCCCTCCCCTCCCCTCCCCTCTCTCTCCCCTCTCTCTCCCCTCTCTCTCATCTCTCTCTCTCTCTCTCTCTCTCTCTCTCTCTCTCTCTCTCTCTCTCTCTCTCTCTCTCTCTCTCTCTCTCTCTCTCTCTCTCTCTCTCTCTCTCTCTCCTCTCTCTCTCTCTCTCTCTCTCTCTCTCCTCTCTCTCTCTCTCTCCTCTCTCTCTCCTCTCTCTCTCTCTCTCTCTCTCTCTCTCTCTCCATATATTATCCAAGAACATAAAATTAAATCAAAGAGCATGACTTGTTTTCTCATTTAAGAGTGTTTTTTAACCTTATTACGTAAATAATAATACAATGTCACTAAGCCCGTTTTCCTGGAGAACAGTTCATATATATACAGGGAGATCCATTAATTCCGCACAATAGTAAATGCTTATGTTTAAAGCTATCATATTAAAGAAAACATTAAATTGCAGAGTATATGTGAAAGTTTTGTTCTGATCTAAAACGGATATTCAACAATATAATCCTTATCTAAAGCAGAAGTTCAATGTGACCACCCATTTTCTCTGAAACGAGTTTCAAACGTCGTTTTAAATTCCGTACACGACGGTGTTGCATGCAGCTAGGTAACCAGTCTCTTTTCCCGACGAATCGAATGTTTC
The DNA here is from genome assembly GCA_947247005.1 of Spisula solida. Taxonomy (NCBI): domain Eukaryota; kingdom Metazoa; phylum Mollusca; class Bivalvia; order Venerida; family Mactridae; genus Spisula; species Spisula solida. Next base: position 39,907,942 of record OX365951.1, read on the forward strand.
ATTTCATTGGACATATCCAAAAATATTCCTTTATGAAGGCACATGTGTATTTGGACACACTTTTCAAGTTTTCTTTTCACTTATTTCGCAGATTTTCCCAATTCATAATAAAGTTTTATAATTGGAATTGGGAAATACTCAAATTAATGACGTCATAATGTCACTTTGACGGCTAAATGCAAAATACTTTTTTCATTTCAGCAGAAATTTTTATTTATTAACTTTCTAACAATACCAAATTTATATGTGTAAGTAAAGAAATAGTGAAGTTATAGGCATTTACTAATGTGTGGAATTATTGGATCACCCTGTATGTATAGATATTATCCCTTTATATTTTTCACCGTGTCCTTTCAACTGCACAGTATTGCATTTCTTTTGATACTCGACCGATTGGATTTGTCCTTAAATGGATGCTTGATAGCCATGCCGATAAGTTATGATCGAACAAATAATTTTAAAAAATGCGTTTCTTACGAATATTAGAACAGATATACGCTTTATGAAATCGATGAGACATTTAATTTTGTCGATGAATTTCATACATATTTAGATAGAGGGATAATCTTTATTTTGAGTCTAGATATTTTAAAACACGTCAACATGACAAAAGCATCGAGGTCAAATTTGATCTATCGGTTGAACACACAGTATTCCATAGATAGATAGATTCTTTATTATCCTCCATATTTGGAGAGTATATGATATTATATTTACAGTAGCATAACAAGACATAGCATAAACAACTAGAGCTGTCGCCATTCGGCAGACTAATATACCACCGCCGACAAAGGGCCATAATTCCGCCAAAATTCATCGCAGCGCAAATGCCTTTCTTCATGCACATCTACTTGTTGAGGTTGTTCATCTGTAAAAGTTTGAGCGAAATCCTGCCAAAACGTTAGGAGGAGTTGCGTCCACAAGAATGCGTCTACGGACAGACAGACAGACAAGCTGAATCTAGTATACCCCACTCACAACTCGTTGTGCGGGGTATAATTACTTGGATAGAGGATATAATATTACAGCAGAAGTAATGTAGTTATATATCTAACATCTGTTGTAAACTGACCCTATCGAAAACGAAATACAAGATACAGAGAACAGATTTAGAATAAATACATTGTACGCAACGTTACTATTTACACTTACCTTATGACGTCTGATAAAATTATTATGTAATTAGTAGAAGCTTGAATGTATAAGTAAGCACACATTACATAGACAGTTACCTATTACATTGTCAAAAACCAACATACCATGCGGTATATCACATATACTAATGTAAAGCAGCACACGTACTCGCTCAACTACACACATGTACATAAGCAACAACAAAACAATAAAACCTGAAGTGATCATACTGAATGAGTGTTGACTGAACTAATTGCGTAACACATTGAACAGCGCGTATGTAAATACGAGAGAGTAAGGCTGTCCCCTATGGAAGCCCTGGAGGGCACTTTTGACTTAGGTGTTGTGACTTGTAACTTATGACTTGTGACTTAGAACTTGTGACTAATGACTTGAGACTTACGACTTGTGACTTACATTTTATAAATAAATCTGCGCGCACTTCTTTGGACAGCGTGGATGGTAAAGGATGATGTCTAAATCGGAATTACCTGATAATAGTCTATAGTGAGTCAGGTAAGTCGGTATTAGTTTTGTTTGATTGAAATCATCATTGTTGAAGGCCCCGACCCGTTATTCTGAATTGTTAACAAAATTAACTAGAATACCCTTCATGTAATAGCATAATTTCCCCTGGCATAGCTGTCTTATACGAGTACATGTGCATACATAAGTATTATGGTTTGCTTCCTTTTCGTTATCATTTGTGATGGATAGTTCGGATCATACATGGTATAATGAATTAGACTTTAAGTTTTGTTGATGTACATGTATTAATAATTATATGTTCATCTACATTTTTCCAGGTGAAGAAAATGGAATGTCCGTGTTATGTGTGTGTGTTCGGTGCGTTTGGTTCGACAAATGATGTGGCGGTGCAAACCTTATTACCTGTATGTCTTAAAACCCAGCAAAGCAACCGGCTCAAATGTAAACTTGGCAATTGTGTGACACTATGGGCTAGAATAGATTTTGAATGTGATTGTGTTACATGTATGAACAGTACCATAATTTAGAAGTAGAACATTATAAGGTTTTGCGGACAATTCCAAGTTGTGGATATCAATACATTACCATTTATGGCGCCTACGAACTAAGCTTTTCAAGATGGCTTTATATTATTCGCATAAGTTTAATTTCATAGATGTAATGTCGGTCAGACATGTTTAGAAATAATACGCCATTTTGTCATGTTTTGAAATACATGTGACCTAAACAATCTTATATTGATTTATGTGGAATTTATTTTGAATAAACTTTGTAATGCAACAGACTCAAAGTTGTCATTTGCAAATGTGTTTTTGTCTACCGTTCATCTTTTACAACATAATACTGCATTTCAGTTAACTTTGTATACAATATAAAGCAAAGCCCAAAAACACTGTCAATTACATGATTAAATATCATTCCAAGATTTTGGCTTTAATGGATACTGATAACAAACGAAGGATAACAAACTCATATTAAATTACAACATTTATAATAATAACACCTATAATTTTATCAAAGGTAGTGTGTATGTCACATTTTACACATCATTAGTCTCAAGTCACAAGTCACAAGTTACAAGTCACAAGTTACAAGTCACAAGTCATAAGTCATAAGTCACAAATTAAAATCTTAATTGAAATGCAGAAATAAAACAGACGTTATAACCATGCTTTACTTTACGATTAAATGAAGCATTAGACATGCATGTCAAAATTAATAGAGCAACATACACATGAAATTATACTCAAGTGGCTCAGCATAACAATACCGACTAACAACATGCCATAATTAGTTATACAAATATTTTAAATCATGGAATATGCTGTAAATTGGTGAACTTCTGAATTAAACACACGCCTTTCCAACATCCCAAAATCAATTGGAGTACATGTATATCATCAAGGTTTTGGTGTTGTCCTATATCATGGTACAGGGTCTTAGAGATCCTATATCATAAACATTCTTATTTTGTGCCAGTCAGTCCAGATCGGTTTGTATTTCTCTCTCGACTATATCAACCATAACTTCTATTTGAGTATATGAAGGTTCATAACGAGACAATAATATTGTGCTCAACTTGTGTGGGTTTATTGTAAGTATATGCAGTTCTGTCCATTACAGTAAGAGAGTTGTTCACAGCCTTTTATGCAATATTCCACAAGAGATATTTTCAGGATTCCACGACAGCTATTTTATTTATCTCCACCTGCAAAAACAAACAAACATTTTAATTACACTGGTCATTCTATTCACTCCTCTTAACCTAAATATTCGTCACGATTGTGAAGCTAAAATTATAATCTAAAGTTGGAAATATATTATAGCAACGTCAACGCTAACTTTGTTTGCAATAACATATCGATAAAGAAGAATTTTAAACCTAACTCTTATGTAGTAGAATGAGTGTAATTCCGTGAACAATTGTTATTTAACCAAACAACCAAAACTGACTTACCTGTCTTGCTATATATATTAAAATCCGATTCACGTATCATCTGTTTTTATCCACGTTATTGTTGGGCGTAAGGGAAAAATAAAGCATGCAAATATATTTATAGTTTGTTTGGTCACAACTCCTAAGTCACAAGTTATAAGTCACAAGTCAAAAGTGCACACTGGGACCTACGCAAGTCACAAGTCATAAGTCATTAGTCATAAGTCAAAAGTGCCCTCCAGGGCTTCCATAGTCCCCTGTTAAACTGCGTTCCTAGTCCCAGTAATTTGGTACACTGCCTGGCAATAGGAGACATGATAAAGTCTATAAACGACTCATAGCCGCAAACATCGATGAGAACAGCCCATAACTTCCGCCTAACACTATCACGAGCAACACAGAAACGAATGTTATGTTCTACCACATTTTCTACCATCATGTTACATTGTTTACATGTCGTTGGGAATTGACGAGAAACTAAGGATCGTATGCAGTTGAGAAGTAATTTATACACTTTGCAGATATTAGAATTGACCTTCAAATGATTCCATATCGATGTGGAATTCTTGATTGAAATGTGATCGTTATCTAGAAGAGCCTGCAGTTTCGTTAATGTCCTGTTTGTCCAAATGTCGTGTATAGTTCGTTTTAGTACAGTTTTCCATGCACTCTTTGATGAGAAACTTCCTGTCACTAAATACTCTTCTAGAACATACATCAGGTTGTATTTCTGCAAAAGGCGATATACGTCAGGAACGAAACAACGTGATTGTTTATCATTATTTATTGTTCAAGAAGCGTGACAACCTGTTCACAAACACACTTTTTGCTAAATAGCCACTTTGTAGTCTGCAACGTTTTCCAAGCATTAGAAGCTTTCGATAGTCTATTTCTAAACTCTATCTGTGGATGGTTTACGGATTTCATTAAACATAGAATTAGCAGATGTGTTAGCATTATAAACGTATCTCCTCTTACACGAATATTTGAAGCAAATGTCAAGCATATGATCCATTCAAAACTTGGAGCATGATAACAAAACCATGTCGTCGGCAAATGTCGGAGACGAAACATCTAGGCCATATAAACACCCACCCTAACCACTTGTCTCTAGTTCTTTTATGAGTCCATCATAAATTGTTAGATACATCAATGGCAAGCTCTTACCACCTTGTTTTGTACCTTGCATTACAGGGAAATCTATTAAATTTAACATGGCGTTTAGCGTTACTATACATATTCCTTAGTGAGGCTAGAGTTGTTGTGTCAACATTCAGTTCGATCAGCTGAAGGAACAATTCGTCGTGCAATACGTGATCAAACGCTTGTTTTCCGTCCAAACAGCACACGAATACCTTCGATGATTTTTCACGAGCGTAGTGAAGTGTGGCTCCAAGAATGAATGATGACATGTCCCACCCTTGTTGTTTTTGGAAGCCTCCTTGTTGTCTACTTAATAATGAAATAATGTTGTCGTTACATCGCTCCATTAAAACTACTTCATACAGTTTGAGAATGACAGATGATAGAGTTATAGCCCTATAGTTGTTGGGATTATCTTTTCTCTTCGTCCCACCTTTGTGTATAGTGATTATTTCACCACATTTCATATTCATATGTCCTCGTCGTTACATTGACATGTGCAGATTAGCTAACACTGGCGATATTACGGGGCTGCAAATATAAGGTGTTCATGACACACACAATCCATACCATAAGTCTTGCCTCTAGATAATGCACGCATTGAACGTTCAACATATTCCGGTAGAACGATAGCACTAGTATCTAAATGTATTTGATCAAATGTTTCATTCACCACTGCTTCCACTTGCTCCCCAAAATACTGTCAAAATTTATACTGTCTGAGCACTGATATCTTGACAGTTCGCCCACTGTTCAAGCTTATTCCTGCACCCATAGCACTCTTACAATTGCTTTTACGCGACTTCAGCAGCTTACAAAATATCACACTATCACTAAATGCAGCGTCTTCCAATACACGATCCAATCCTGATAATAAATGGTCCACATAACGTCTATGAGCAGCTCTAAACATAGTCTTACTAGCTTAATATTCGGTATAAGCTGTACTTTCACGACACCTAGGCCTACCAGCACGACACCACGACGTCACGTGCCTTATCCATAATACTATACAGATGATTTAGGTCTTCACACCAGTAAGGCTTTAGGTACGGTTTAAACCGTTTAACAGGGAATGCCGCTCTAGCGTTACTGATCAAATTGTCCGTTACATTCCATAGGCGGATCCAAGGGGGGGCGGACCCGGCGTACGCCCCCCCCTAAAATCGCCGGAGCCTAGGTAATTTAATCATAGATTGGATGTAAGAACAATATTGATAAGCAATTTTTTTTCGCTCGCTTCAATAACACAATAATAAATTAATAGATTTTTAAGTGAACTATGCAAAAAACAAAATATGGGACTGATTGGTAGCATAATGCCAAACATCGCCTACAGAATTGCCCAGATTCTTGCACATTAAAAATGACCGACAAGTCAGTAATACAGTTGGCTTGATTTTCTTATAAACCTGTCATTTTCATTAAAAAATAAGATATCTCAAAATGCAGCTGACGAATTCCGTGGTTATATTTAAAAAGTCAAGAGGCAGAAAGCCACTGGTCTCCCTAGTCGCTGGATCCCAAGTATTTCACATTTCCTCTTAAACAAAACTGAAGCCCTGGAGTTCGCAGAGTATGCTGCTCAGATAGACATTGCATTTTTTCTTCGTGACGAATTTACAGAAGCTATATATATATATCAGTGAATATTATCCAGTCGATAATCGTTAGTCCTGGCTATGCTGCTCATATAAACAACGAATTTTCTTGCTCGCTTCGCTCGCTGTTCAATGAAAGCCGCCAAGTTTTGATTTACCAATGTGTTGGTTGGGTATGCTGAGCACTCAGATAAACACTGATTTTTTTTCTAATTCTTACAATTACTACATCAGTGAATATAAATAAGTAATAAGGATGTGGTGTTTGCTGCTGAAATAGATAACTGCATTTTTTCTTGCTCGCTGCGCTGCGCTCGCACTACGACTATCAGTTAATTTTGTCAAGTAGGGAATGAGTATAAGGGATATGCTGCTCAAATAATTAATTCATATATTCTTGCTCGCCTTGCTCTCACATTAACTTTATCAATGAATATTTTAAGATAAAGAACGAAATTGTGTGGAATGCTTCTCAGAGATACAGTTTTTTCTTGCTCGCTTCGCTCGCGCATTTTCTTGGGGGGTATCAATGCATGAATGTACGCCCCCCCTAACGCCAAATCCTGGATCCGCCCCTGCATTCCGATATGCATCCTCAATATCATTACTGTCCATATTAGGGTTACACACAGTACCTAGCTTATCATCATTAAGTAAACGTGCACAAAAATTGCTGACAACAATTCCTCCAATTAACCGCGTTACACTGAACATAATTATCTGCATGGTTCAATACATATATTAAGACAACAGGTAATAAGATATAATCAATCGTTGACATATAAACATTATCATATGGAACATATGTATCGGTGACTCCATAACAATCGTGTAACAAATTGATAGGACACATATTACAATCAATCAAAAATTGCAGAAATAAACTATCACGACTTTGCATATTTGCCTTCACTACATTAGCATTAAAATCACCCATGAAAACAGTAGTACCTTTATCACTGTATGTAGAATGTAAGTCATATAGTTGATCAATATACCCAGAATATACATTATAACTATGATTCACACATGGTAAATACACCTGGAACATAAATATATACTCCGATGATTAGACCTGCAAATGAATACCAACAATTCGATCATCTTCATTGTCTATTGGTTCAATATAAGGTGACACTTTTTTTTAAAGATAAATAAACTATGGCTATTTGAACATTTTTAAAAACAAATATTCAATCACAATTTGAGATCACGTTGGATAAAACATCAGTAATTGACGGCTCAAAATCAACATAGCTCGGACAGAAATAAAAACCCAGTCTTTGAGGAGTGTATTAGATTCAAGTAGGTACTTGAATGTAACTAATAAAGTGGCTTTCGTTGGGCAAAATTGGCATATGCAAGTTAGACTTCGTAGCTGTTAATTTTGATTTCTTCTTTTGCTTGTTCCCTTTTGTGTTTGTCATCGTGGCTTCTATGGTCTGCGATTTTGTTCCTTGTTTGTGTGTTTCATTTTTGCTGTCCTTCAGTGCTACTTTAAGCTACATTTCATGTCCGGTTTGTTATTGTCGTTTTAGAAATCAACATATTGTAATATGTACGACTCTTTAATTAAAACGTTCGAACCAATGCATACTGCCATGGTTTAGAAAACCTAATGGTGTTTAAAATAAATCGGAAGAAATACTTGAACATTAATAACAAATCAATTAAACTGCAACCGTCAACTATCTAATCAATATGTAAGACAAAGGCAGAGTTGGATTAGATAATGTTTTAATTTGAACAAAATGTGAACCAAAAAACATATATCCACTGACTACAAAGCGCACTCTGTTGATTTTACGTGATTTGTTTCTGTCAAGTATTGATTAACTCTTGCTAATGTGAAGGCAGGCGTCATATTTAAAAGCCATTTGATTATCCAAAGCCAGCGCATTGTTAACAGTAGCCTTCAACTTATATATTAGTCGGGTAACAACACTACTATTCATTTAAACAATCACTAGGAGTACCAATTGAAACTTAAACAAACATTTTCTAAACATTCGCGTATTGATACATATACCCACGATCATAATGCAGCGGCGTTCGGAAAATAGTCCCTATTCTTCATGTTATTTTCCACCACATAAAACTTGTATTTCAGAAACATATTAAAAGTAGTTCCATTAGAATGGTACACAGGAGATATTCGAGCAGTAATATTGACCGATTTTATCCAAGGATTATGTAAGCCTGATAACACTTGTGCAGTCGCTTACTTAACGTGCACAACACCTACCGGCAAAGTAAACGATGCATTGGCTAATGTTGTTGCTTTCAATGGGGACATCCCAACTGTCATGGGGTTACAGTCATGATGATTTAGACAGACTAATGTCACATCTTCTCAACGAATCGACGTATAAAAAGGACATAAGACCGATCCAAAACCAAAGCAGAAAAATGGTGGTAAGTTGATTATGCTTTTTAAAATTAAAATACATAAATTATATTAATTTGAAATATATAAATAGTATATATTTTTGATTGATTATGAAGAAGAGACGCATTACGTTGGTTACGATTGAAATAGAATATACGTACATGTGTATATACCTAAATGAAGCGTATATCTATTCAAACGCGGTGCAAAATTTTTGGACTAGGACGAAAGTCAGTCAAAAATATTATTACATGGCGTTAATATGACGTAACGATATCCGTATATATAATTACGATGTTTAACACGGAATGACGGACGGAGAAGGTTAACACAATAATTGTCTCTTAAACCATAACCTTGTATTACTAAGTAACTAAATCCCTTTTTGGTCCTGTTATAATTGTATGTTGTTCCTTCAGGTGAATGTGACATTCGGACTGTATGAGCTGGACTCAATGGACGTCACTGGTGGATATATGAGCATGATGGCGTACTTTAGACTGTCCTGGATAGATGAGTATCTAGTCTGGAACCCGATCTATTATGGAGGTCTCGATTTTATATCTGTAGCTTGTGACCAGATATGGGAACCCGGGTTAGCACAGAAAGGTGGTATAAGGGCTGGCGATACGGCCAAAATAATTAACGAAGGGTTTGCTCGATCATTCGTTTTCCCAAATGGCAATGTCATTCTGATGACAGGCGGTTACTATAGGACTCAATGTGAAATTGATACAAGATACTATCCATTTGACGCACACGTCTGTCGATTTACGTTTTTCTCTTTCCGATATCCTGCCCAAGAGCTTACAATCAAGTCACAATTTAACAAGGTTCACGTTGATATATACAATGCCCATGGGTCATGGGATTTAAAGGAAACACAGACTGATTGTGATGAACTTGTTGTTCAGGGTATGACGATTGCAGTGATAAATTTTAGGATAACTGTGCGAAGAAGGCCCATGTTTGTATTTGTGAATAGATATTGTCCCCTTATGTTTTTGACAATGCTGAATTCAATGACTAGTTTGATACCTCCAGACTCTGGAGAACGCTTTTCCTTTGCTGTAACCATGTACTTGGCTTTCGTTTTCATGACATCGGCACTTGTGGACGAATTTCCCCAAAATGCAATGAACATATCGCTTTCATCCTATGGTGTTCTTGTCATTGAAGTTTTTAACACAGCTAGCGTCATCTGGACAGTGTTCATGGTTCGAATGTCGCGGTGGAACGAAGACAAAACGCCTATCCCTAATACTTTATTAAAACTTGTCAAGTGGTCACAACGCCAGCGGAAGGTTTCGCCAAAGGACGAGGATTCTATGGATAGGAAGCAAGATGAATGGGCAGTGGAAGATATCACCCAGAAAGAGTCTGAGGTAGCGGAAACAGAAGAAAACGATGACCACAAACCTTCGGACGACCAGGGCATCACGTGGCTAAATGTCACCATGTTCCTTGACAAAGTGTATTTTGGGCTGATGGTGGTAATTGTGATATTGGTTATGGTCGGTATAATAATTTACTGGATTCTGATGTACTGATATTGTAGTGGGGTTCCATTATACACTGGCCTACGTTTCCAGTCATAGTTTTCGGGAATACCAAAACAAGATACATATTTAAACGTTTGTGAAACGTGGTCAAGTGAAGTGATCATGGTCACGTGGAAATGACACTAATTTTGATATCATATATCAGAATATAACCTACATTTTTAGACAATCAAAACGCCAATTGTTCGCGGTTAAATGACAATGTAATCATTAAAAGTTTACTCTTAACAGACGTGACGTCATGCCTTGGCGCTATTTCCATCGGCCAATCAAAATGCTGGATGTTACATTTACAGTAAGTTAGAGCATATTAAGTAATTTTTAATGACTATAAAGGACTCGCTTCGCCCTTTTTAATCGTCAAACATTTACTTAATATGTTCTAACTATTACTAAGATACATTTTGCATTTGATGTTGTAGTGTCTTATTTAATCACGGCATTGGTCCAGTAGTAAATGGAATCGTAACCCCGGTAAGTCATTCCATGAAAACTTGACAACAATGTAGATGTCTCCTGTCATATAGAGAAGTCGCTGACGGTTAGGCTAAATTCTTTGAATGAAAACTTGTTAGGTAAATCAATTGCCGAAAAAAACCACGGGAATAATAATGATTTGAAACAGTGATACTATAAACCCAAATAAACATGGTCAAACAAATCATGCATAATAAAAATAATATTGTACTAAATAAACGAATCCGCTCCACTGATCTGACAGGGATTTCCCCGACGCAGAAAACCTGCGTCGCTGACGCAACTTTGTGACTCGGGACACGCATTTCCGCGGTACTGTGCGTCCTCGGGACCCGCAATCGGATCCGTTGAATATACATTGTTCTTTCCGCTAAAACGTTTTCTTTCCGCTATTTATCGAGCGTGCGGTTCATTGAGCAATCAATATCGTCTACAAGCTTGAATAATTTAAAATCAAGCGTCTATTACGATCATGGCAGACGGAGACGTTCCGAAACGACAGAGAACTATAAAAAGTTTGTTCAACAAAACCGTTGAAACGGATACGTCCACACCCGACAAAGCGAAGAAAACGTTTGACGAAAATAACAATGAAACAGTAAAATCCCTGCAAAATGATGAAGCTCTCGCTAAGGGCAAAAAAAGAAAGTTTTTGCCCGATTGGGCCGACAAATTGTTCTGGTTACGTTACATTTCTGACGAAAATCAGATGTATTTTACTATTTGTGAGAAGGCTAAAAAATCCAATCCATTCACTAGGGGATGCAACAATTTTCAAATGTCTACACTGATAAGACATCAGGATAGTAGGCCCCATACAGACTCAAAACAATTATTAAAACTCCAAAGCAACATGCAAAAAAGCATAAAGAATGTCGTTGATATTGAATACGGAAAACTGTCCGATTCGGAGCAAAGTCACCTGTGCCAGCTTAGAACAGTTTATGTCATGGCCAAAAGGAACTTGCCTGCTGATGTTTTTGGGAGTTTGATGGAGCTGCAGAAAATAAACGGTGTTTCGATAAACACTTATTACTCTAAACCTGAGATAATATCTGAGATGGAGCAATCCATCACTAGACTAAGTGTAGTTGAAAATAAATTATTTGAAAACATTAAGTCAAGCCCTTACATCAGTGTCATGCTGGATGAAACATGTGACATTTCAATTGAGAAAAAACTTGTTGTATACATACGTTACATTAAAGATAGCAAAATACAAGTGGCATATGTTGGTAATGAAAAAAATACAGACTGCAAAGCAGAAGGTATCAAAAAAGCTTTGATAGAATTCTTAAGACGCAAGGGAGTTATGATTGATGATGACTTGTCGAAGGTGATGGGATTGGGAACAGACGGGGCTTCGGTCATGGTTGGCTGTAGGAATGGTCTTGGCATTCCAGAAAGACCATGTGAACCTGTCAAACATCCGGCATAATGTTGAAACAACTTTAAATTCACTTGAGGCAATGAAAACCCAGTCAGCCACTGTTAAAAAAACTCTTAATGACCTAGGGGATGTTCCAGGTGTAGGTGAAAAATCAGACTACAAGGATCTGTGTCAAATCATTGACAATTTGCCAATGAGGCAAAGGTTTTCTAGTATAAGGGACAAGTTCATTGACAATTTAAAATCCAATATTAGTGCTAGATTTCCGGAGGATGGGTTGAATGTTTTAAAATCTCTCGATATATTGTTTAATCCTAAACGTTACCCTCAGAATGGTAGGGACTTGAATATATATGCCAATGATCAACTGGAGAAATGCTTCTTCAGTACTATGAAGTCATTGTCAACCAAGAGAGAGCAAGGAATCAGTTCATTACATTCAAGTTTTTAGCCCTATCTTACCAGGCCACACTTGATTTTGAAGGCTTCATTGAACTTCTATTAAATGATTATGCTCATGTATATCCGGACCTTGTCAAAATAGCCAGCATTGCCCTTTTAATTCCGGTTTCAAGTGCACCCTGTGAGAGGGGCTTCTCTCAACAAAACGTAATGAAAAATAAGGTTAGAAATAGGCTTAATCCTGAAAGGTCGAACAGGTTATTAATGATTAAATTAGAAGGACCAGTGGTCCAAGAGTTCGACTTTTTGTCTGCTGTGAGGGCTTTCTCTGGAATGAAACAGAGAAAGAAGTAACTGAAATTTATACATCATAGCAGCTAAAGTTAAACTTTAAATAACATTCATCAGCAACCACTTACTTTCAATCTTTGTTTATTTTTTTTAATTGTTAACACAATTAATAGCCTATTCAGCCTTTCAGGATTATGTTACAATACATCATAACTGTAGTCTGTAACTATAGAATAGATGCAGTGTTTAGAATGACACTATAGTATTGAAGTAGCATATCCAGTTGTTCAATTTTTCACTTCAACTATTGGGTGGTAAACTTCTGAAAAATATGTCTTGTGAATGTGCTAAACTTTGTGCCTGTATTTTTGTCAGTATATATTTTAGGATCATTGTCATTCTTGTGGCAATGGATTATTTTGCATTTGGGTGTGACTCAATCAGAGGGAATTGTGCGTCTTGTGTCCACTATTCTTTGAATCTTGTCTGCACTGTAAAATTAATTATTATAAAATTACAATTCACAGTTATCTATACATTCCACGTATGTGACATGTTGTCAGCTATTTTGGATACTTGGTATTGTTGAATATACCTTGTAACATACATATATCATAAAAAATGATATATAATTATATTGGTTGGTTATTGGTGGAATTGCTAACCACTTACATAACTTCTAAAAAAGTTCTTGTAATGATAATTAAATATGTTCACTTGAAATAAAACCATAATTCATGCGAATTTGCTATTTTATTCATAAGTTTGATTCAATAAACTTGAATTGTGTACCCGTATATAAAGGGACCCCTAAAATTTCTCTGGGACCCCCAAAATACTAACCTAAAGGGTCCTGAGGCCCTCATATGAAAATTCCAAGGGAAAACCCTGATCTGATTACCAAACCAGTAGAATAGCGCATGGAGAGCAGACCAATCACCGACATTCAGAAATCGTAATTGCAATTAAAATACTAGTCTCGAAGAATGGTAAAAATCAAAACTAAACCAGGACTAAATGTTTCGTTAAATCGTTCGAGTTTCCCTTGACCTATTTACATGAATAATTCTAAATATTTTGAGAAAAAAGCACACAAAGTCTTCTACCCCTTTCTCCGTTGTTCATCTCCATTTCCATGTCCAGTCATAAATGACGGCTTTTATGATACAAAACCACGCGTTTGACTACAAGGTATATAAAATATATGATAATACTGTTTCAGTCGAATATTGCTAGACATTTAATGTTTGTGTAGTTCTTATGCATGCGCAAATGCATTATATGAGAAGTTTGAACACTTAAAACCAATACGTCAATAGAATGTGCAAATATACTTGGCTTCATTATAACATATTACAAACTCAGAGTGTTCACCTGTGTTTACTTAAAAAGCTTATTAAAACATCTAGTTGATCTGGCCCTTAGACATTTTAATTCAAGTTACGGTAAAAAACAATCCTTTGACACGGACTCAGTTCATCTAATTAACTTCCCATAGGTACTTTCTATGCAACAGAATGGGTGTTGTTAATATAATGTATAATCCTTGTGTCTTAAATTATGTTATTACTTTTTACAGTGGCCTTTTTGTTAGAAGGCATTGCATGTGGGAAACCTTTATTGACACTGTCCTGATCAAACAGGGACAAGTGGGAGGTTTGGTACTGTATTGAAATTATATGCTCGTCGGACTAAATATCCTGTCAGTGATCGGCATATTATAAGTTTGAACTGATTGTTTGTAGCAGTATTATTTCAATATAATAAAGTATTTACATTCTAACAGCAGAACTAAGGGGAACAATGCCAGTATTTCAAGCGTGCAGTAGCTTTCCTGTTACTCCCCGTGGATAAGTTTATAATGCTGGTAATATTTGTTGTGCTGGATTTACAAAACCGTGAAACCAGTCATACATGCTTTGGTTAAGGATTAAAATTAAGCATCATCTATCATTGTAGCTTTTTCTAAGGAATTTAAATAAAATATTTTGATATTTTTAAAACAAAGTCATAATTCCTAAACATGCATACATGTGCTTTGGTAGTTCACTGCGTATGAAATAATTTCATTTAATGAAGATTCATTCACTTATGAATTAATCTAATTTATGACAGGAAATTCACGTGGTCGCTTGGTGTATACACAGTCCGTTAGTCGCTACCCGGCGACGCTATGTGGTCGTCATAGTAACTATCGCGTGACTACGCTATTCAACGAGCGTGAAGATCACATGGTTTGACACGTACGCTCACTTGCCATTCGAACAGCAACGACGAAAGTTACAATGTTTGAGTTGATTAAAATTATTTGCATCAATGTATCATGCCGGGTCGCGGTAAAGGACAGAAAAGGCTTGCTGGTGACGACATGGGGCCAAAGACGAGGACCAGATCAACCACAGCAATACCGGCGTTGGACGACGGTACAAAGCCTAATCGAGGTACTAATAGTAATAAAATTGACTTTGAACAAGTACTTTGTGAGGCTCAATATTATGCTGCGCAAGAACCTACTTATGTTGGTATTAGCTGTAATGCAACACCAATAAGGGCTCCGTAAATACTCCTTATCTGAACAATTCGTCGTCTAGTGCTGGTTTTGCTCAGTCCCAGCCGTTTGAAAATGCCGACTACATGTTGCAGTCGGACAGCGGTACCTATATCGCAAACAAGTGCTGATTTGTTCAATGAAGCTCAAAATGTTGTAACTATGTTCCACGAGGGTCATGAGCTGACACGTGTCGCTCAGGACGGCATACCTCTGCTTTAAAACTAACATTTGTAAGGGTGAGTACGTATAGATAGCTTTGCTGATAAAGGGTGCGGTGGAGCTTCATCAGATTTATTCTGGTAATACGCTTAAACTTAATACCGATGGTACGTTTGCCGTTAAGCCAATGGTATGTAAAGACGATATAGGAACGATTGAACGCTGGTCAGACGCGTTCATTGTATATATGTCCATTTACTTATCTACACATCCTTCCAAGATACATAAAATGTTGCATTACTGTTATGTTATACGTGAATGCTCATCCCGCCAATAGGGTCAATTTTGGAAAATATACGACCAGCAGTTTCGCCTTCGCCAGGCCACTACACCGGCGTCGTGGTCAGTTAGTAATCAGGGCATGTGGTCTAGGTGTTTGCCACAAAAGCCAGATACATATAAGTTTAAACAATCTGGGATCGAACCACAGAAGCAAAATTATCAATAATCAAACATATGTGTAGCCTTTAATAAAGGTTCATGTAGTTGGCCGAATTGTAGGTATAAGTATGCATGCATTGGTTGTGGCGACATGCACAACCTTTTAAACTGCCCTACAGGTACTAAGTCCGCCCCTTCTGGAGCCGTGCTCCAACAGAATACCTCAAATAGTTCCGGTCAATCGCAAACATATAATGCTGGTCATAATACCAATCAAGGGGCTAATGGGAATGCTTTTCGTGACCGCCGCCCTCTACATAACGAGTTCCGTGGTCAACGAGTTTTTTATAGAAAATAATAACACACCCGCGTCTACGGATAATTAATTTGAATTAGCTCCTTCACCTATCAATATTCGATCTTTTAAATAATGGCTGTCTGGTTATAATTCTCGTGACGCACTTTCACTGTTTGAATTATGCTTGTCCACGGGGGGGGGGGGGGGGGGGGGGGGCGCTTTTCAAGGAATTTGGTGTCGGCTAGACAGTTACCTGAGATTGTTATACACAAGTTACAAAAAAAATTGATCAATGCAGGTCCTGTGGCTGGCCCGTTTACAGTTAGTCCGTTTAAAACATTCAAATACCACCGATTGGTGTGGTACCAAAGAAAGCACCCGGGGAATTTAGGCTGATACACCACCATAATTCTTACACTGACGGGTCATCGATCAACGACTTTATTTACCCGAAATTATGTTCTGTTAAATACAAGGAATTGGACCAAGCAATTCATTTCATACAGGAAATTGGAAAAAATTGTTACCTGTTTAAGTCGAATATAGATAACGCTTTCCGTTTACTACCAAGTAATCCGCATGATTTTGAATTGTTGGGAATTATGGTTGAAGATAAAATTTTCTTTGATAAAGCCCTTCCATTCGGCTGTAGCATTTCTCCGTGTTTATTCGAAAAACTTATAACCTTCTGGAGTTTTGTGTTAAAACCAAAATGAAATTAGGCCACGTAATACACTATCTAGACGACTGTTTGAATTATGCTTGTCCACGGGGGGGGGGGGGGGGGGACGCTTTTCAAGGAATTTGGTGTCGGCTAGACAGTTACCTGAGATTGTTATACACAAGTTACAAAATAAATTGATCAATGCAGGTCCTGTGGCTGGCCCGTTTACAGTTAGTCCGTTTAAAACATTCAAATACCACCGATTGGTGTGGTACCAAAGAAAGCACCCGGGGAATTTAGGCTGATACACCACCATAATTCTTACACTGACGGGTCATCGATCAACGACTTTATTGACCCGAAATTATGTTCTGTTAAATACAAGGAATTGGACCAAGCAATTCATTTCATACAGGAAATTGGAAAAAATTGTTACCTGTTTAAGTCGAATATAGATAACGCTTTCCGTTTACTACCAAGTAATCCGCATGATTTTGAATTGTTGGGAATTATGGTTGAAGATAAAATTTTCTTTGATAAAGCCCTTCCATTCGGCTGTAGCATTTCTCCGTGTGTATTCGAAAAACTTATAACCTTCTGGAGTTTTGTGTTAAAACCAAAATGAAATTAGGCCACGTAATACACTATCTAGACGACTTTTTAGGGAGTGAAAAAACGTACAAGTCTTGTAAGGAGTTGTTGGCATTATGCAAATCAATTATGGACGAACTAGGCGTTCCGCTTTCGGACGAAAAAAACAGGCCCGACTCAAATTATTATTGTCCTGGGTTTAGAGCTCGATTCGATGACAATGCAGGTTCGGATACCACTCAAGAAAATAAAGTTATTCAAAAAATCGAGCACGTTCTGTCGCAACAAAAAGTATACTCGAGAGTCATTCGATCACTTATTGGGTCTTTGAACTTTTGTTGCCGGGCAATTCCTATAGGTAGACCCTTTTGCAGGCGCCTTATTAAATGCCACATGTGGCATTAAACAGCCAACTGTAATCGGCTACCCTTCCGCATATCACCGGGGTCTAGTGGACGGCAGGTCTAAATAAATTATTGTGGACATCGACGTCCATACACCTTGATTCCTTCGGGATGATAGCATTCACTTGTCCGACGTTGGTTTGGAATTTACATTGACGCCATTTGCGAAAGCATTTTAAATGATATAGTATAAGCATAAGCGGATTAAGCTCAGTGGTAACGCACTGGGCTGTCAATCCAGAGGTCGTGGGTTCAATCCCTGGCATCGGAACTTGACATTTCTGAAATATTTATAATATTTCCCGCTATATCTGACCGTGGGGTCTGCAAAGTATCTGGAAGTGCCAGGAAGTTGTGTATCGGTGCTATACACCGGGCACATTAAAGAACCAGGCTGTCTATTCGAAATAAGAGCTAAGCGCACCTCTGCAGCGCCGGACATGCCTGTATCTAATGTCTCTCTCTTCCTTCAGGGGCTTTCTCTCAGTCTGTCCCTCTGGTCAGATCATACTGTATCTGCACTGGTAGGGGATGCACCTGCGCCCTTGTGGCTGCAACATGGGTAAAGTGCCTTTGAACATGCGTTCGCATGAAAAGGGCGCTATATAAATCTGGTATATTTATAAGAATTTCGGGGGAAATGAAAATAAACTAGCTTGGAAACTGTTTGAGTTATGGTCAGGATCCATATTTTTTGACGGACTGGCTGACGAACGGACAGAGGGCAAACCTATAGCCCCCTCCGGTCAAAAACCGGTAGGGGACTAATAAAATAGAGATATTAAATTATATATTATTCTTCATTCCGTGGCGGAAAATTCTGTCGTTGGGAGGCAACCGAGGGCATATATATTATTTTATTACCATTGAATGACTCAATACAAAATATATTTTTTAATTCCATGGGGTTTCTCTCGGTCTTTACTGTGTTACCAGTGCAGGCTGAGGTCCCTACGGTTACAAATTTTAGTCACATGACTAGTTTTTTTGAGCATTTAAGACTTGTCCGAGCATTGACTCAAATAAACAAGAGGGCCATGTGACCCTAAAGCGCACACCTGATGACTAACAGTTAAGGCAGAATCAGTATTTGTTATGATATGACCTTAATATTTGATGAATATTTTACAAAGACACACTTTTTGGCCAGATTTTATAAAGATAGGTAAAACATGCGACTTCTGAAGTGTTTAAACTGTTTCTCTTTGACGTGACCTTGTGCCCTAGTTTAATATTGCCAGATGACCCAGTTGCATACTTGACCTAGATTTGTAGGGACAAACAATTGTGACCAAGTTTCATTAAGATTACATCACAAATGTTACCTCTAGAGTGTTAACAAGGTTTGTTTTAATGTGATCTGGTGACCTAGTTGTTGACCCCAGAGTTAACCCAGTGGTAAACTTGGCCTAGATTACATAGACACACACATTGTAACCATGTTTCATTAAGATTACATCAAAAATGTAACCTCTAGAGTGTTAACAAAGTTCCTTTGATGCGACCTTTTGACCTAGTTTTTTGCTCCAGATGACCAAGTTACAAACTTGACCTAGATGTCATAGAGACAAACATTGTGACCATGTGTCATTAAGATAACATCAATAATGTGACTTCAAGAGTGTTAACAAGGTTGTTCTACAATGCGACCTGTTGACCTAGTTTATAACCCAGATTCGAACTTGGCCTAGAGACACACAATTGTTTCATCAATATTACATCAGAAATGTGACATTTAGAGTGTTAACAAGGTTTTTCTTTGATGTGACCTAGTTTTTGACCCCAGATGACCCAGTTGCATACTTGGCCTAGATTTCATAGAGACAAACATTGTGACCAAGTTTCATTAAGATTACATCACAAATGTTACCTCTAAAGTGTAAACAAGGTTTTTCTTCAATGTGACCCGGTGACCTAGTTTGAACCCCAGATGACCTAGTTGCAAACTTTGCCTAGATTTTTTAGACACACAAATTGTGACCAATTTTCATTAAGATTACATAAAAATGTGACCTCAGAGTGTTAACAAGGTTTTTTAGGTGACCTAGTTTTTTACCCCAGATGACCCAGTTACGAACTTTACCTAGATTTCATAGAGACAAACATTATGACCAAGTTTCATAAAGATTAAGTAAAAACTGTGACCTCTAGATGGATAACGGTCCAATTGTTGACGACGGACATAGGTCGATCACAATAGCTCACTTTGAACACTTCGTGCTCAGGTGAGCTAAAGACTGGCATATCTTAAAAGTTCTCATTTGTTTAGATAAGTCACATTTGGTTAAACTACATACTTACTGTATATTTTATACGGTCTGCATGGAGCGTACTCGGTATTTAATGAGTGCCCAGAGCGTACTCGGTTTCTTATGAGTGCATGGATCGTACTCGGTTTCTTGAGTGCTCGGAATGTATTCGGTTTATACCGGTACTCGGTAGTTTGTTAGACTATACCAATATTACAGTTTGATAATATAACGCTGACTTATGCCCGCGTAAGGCGTTCTTAACTCTTAACAGCGTAACCCGTTAGAGTCCAATTCTACGCCACTTTAATTTAATTCATTTACATAATTATGCTTATAAGGCAAATCTATATATATTACATGTATAACAACGTGCAATACTATATATCGTTTAAGTAATATTTGTATGTCAGCTTTAAATAGGCAATTACAACAAGAGTGCCAAAATGTCACAAAATACGCCCGTCTTGGTTGTGCTAGTGACAAAAAATATTGATTGTGAAATAAAAGCCCATATTATGTCAAAACATTTTTAAACAATCATCTTTAAACTAATCTTAATAATTACAAACTTTATATACGGTATTTTTATTGAATCAAACTTGGCCTAGATATTATGCCTATAAGCTTTGTCACCAAGTTTGAAGACGATCGCACGAAAACTGTTTCAGTTAGAGTACCGACAAGGCCAATTTCACATGTTTTTGGTAAATGAAGGACCATAACCCAAGAAGGCTTGGGTCGATTTGGCCTATAATCGCACTTGGCCTAGACATTACGTCCATAAGCATTGTCAGCAAGTTTGAAGACGATCGCACGAAGACTGTTTGAGTTAGAGTATAGACAAATTACTGGACGCCGCCGTCCGCACGCCCGCCAAGGGTGTTCACATAATACGTCCCGTTTTCAACGGGCGTATAAACATTAAAATTATGATTACTGTCGTCAGTTGTTGTTTTACGATTTTATCTTGGAATAAATCACATTCCTGATCGCCGTGTTCCTTTGCTGGACATATAACCCTAAATGACTACTTACACAGATGTTCACGTAACAACGCCTCCTGTTGGCTTACAATTCAAGTAAAATACATTTTTATCTAATTCTCTCCCTTCCAAACGAAAATAAAAGCTCCGCGAGTCGCATGTGTCGCCTGACGACATTCACATTTGTCATGGAAAACTATCCAGTATTGGGCTACATATATTGACTCACAAGTTCTCTAGTCATCTGAACTAAAAACGACAAAGTGATGCTCTGGACAAAAAAATGTCACAGCAAGAAACATGCATACCTATTTTGGAGTCATTAATACTCATGGTGAAAAAGTTATGCCACGGACAAGAAATGCTTATAAAATCAATCAAAGGTGAAAAATAAAAAATGGCACAAGATAGAGTTACGATTCTTGTGTACTGCACTTTTGGTTAGAAACAGGCATACCAAGTTTCAAGTCATTCAACCTCTTGGTGACAAAGTTATCCTCCGGACAAGAAATGCTCAAATTAAATCAATCTAAGGGAAATAATTCAAAAACAATGCAAGGCAAGAGTTATGGTTCTTGGGCACTGCACCTCGGCTTATTGCAAGAAACATACATACAAAATCTTAAGTCATTTGAACTTTAGGTGACAAAGTAATGCTTCGGACAAGAAATGCTCTAATAAAATCAATCAAAGGAAAATAATTCAAGATACATTGTATATGACAGGTAGAGTTATGGTTCTTGCGCACTGCACTTCGGCTTATTGCAAGAAACATGCATACCAAATCTTGAGTCATTTGAACTTAAGGTGACAAAGTTATGCTCCGGACAAGAAATGCTCTAATAAAATCAATCAAAGGGAAATAATTAAAAAACTGACAGGTAGAGTTATGGTTCTTGGGCACTGCACTTCGGTTTGTTGCAAGAAACATGCATACCAAAATTGAGTCATTTAACTTAAGGTGACAAAGTTATGCCCCGGACAAGAAATGCTCTAATAAAATCAATCAAAGGGAAATAATTAAAAAACTATGAAAGGTAGAGTTATGGTTCTTGCGCACTGCACTTTGGCTTATTGCAAGAAACATGCATACCAAATCTTGAGTCATTTGAACTTAAGGAGACAAAGTTATGCACCGGACAAGCAATTTGTGACGCCGCAGCCGCCGCCAAAGTAACACCTATATGTCGCCTGAAAAGGCGACACAAAAATTGAATTTCCCGTGTATAATCAACTAGAGCTCTCGAGAAATAAGCATGTACATGTATATTCCTATATCGACACTGTTCTCTAACAACATACACCAAATTGAATTGCACATTTCACCAATACGCGTTAACCAACATATTTGATTGCTTTTTGCCTGTAAACAATATAATTGTGGACGGCAATATCTCACTCTCAGTCTTGTAATTATTTGTATTTTCTTGTTAGAAAGATTGATTCAAGTTCTATGTTACATTGGTGTTTTGGCTTGTCAGATGATACTTTCTTTCTTCAGTTTCGCAGGAGGAGTGTTTGGAAGGTTCGGGAAGAGTGTCTTAATAGTTTTATTTCTTGCTTTTTATACCCAACCTGGCTAGCACAGTCGATTAGGTGCTAACATGTCACTTTTCGACACCTGAAATCGAAACTTGCAGCGGTTCGTATAGTTTTGTGTTGAGCAATGGAAAAGTAAGTATTTCTAGCAAGACGTTCGTAATACCCCTATCACACGTGAGTCTCAATGAGCCGGAGTGCCGTAGGGATAGTAATTTGATTTCATTCTTCGTTGGAAATGCATTCTGTCTGTGTTCAGAGCGCATTCATATATAATGGTCTATTCGAATTGTTTTCCATTTCTCTACACCTAAAATGTGTATTCACTCAAATACTCTAGATCGCACGACGTCAGAATTAACCGGAATGTCGCCAGAACGAAAATTCGAGGTGTATTCCTGCATAATCGAAGTACATTCTTAAGATTTCGCCTGTAATCGGGTTGATGATAAATACGTGACTTCTTTGCATAAATCGATAGATTAGTAAGGGGAATAAAAAACACCATTTATATGATGCCAATTAGAAATTCGTCGTATATACATGTATTTGTGGCAACTTCGAACCACTCCATGAGCCGATCGATTAACGAGTGTTAAGCGCACTTGTCTTGTAATACACGATGGAAACATTCGAATGTATCGATGATTATTGTGTAACGTTTGCATGGTAGACTTCTGTTTCATTTAACATTTCAGAACGATCGAATGGCTAATGACACGTATATAATTTGAACAAATTCAATACGACAATTAATTGAGCAGTGTTGGTATGTTGATATATTGTATACCAGACGCCATCCCAGGAGACATATTTCATAGCAATTAACAAGAACGATATTCAGCTGAATAACTCATTAAAGTACCTCTTACATGGTTAGATTCTTAAGGAGGAGGTATTAAAAGCGTGAGAAAACGATATGTTGTGTGTAATGTCTGTTGATTTCAAATCTTAATAAATTGAAAACTTGAATGATAGTTTGAAATGCTGGAAGTTTTCACGTATTCAACTTTGAATGCTGCAAGCAAGTGTTGGCATATATTTATGTGTTACTATATATTATCCATTTGTTGATTGTTTTAAATGGAAGAAAGTCGTGTTTCGTCTAAATAGACTTTAGGTACACTTAATTTAAAGGATTCGCTTATATTGGTACAGAATTTAAAGGATTCGCTTATATTGGTACAGGATTTAAAGGATTCGCTTATGTTGGTACAGCTCTCGCATATATTAGTAAACGATTGAATATTGAACGTAATAAATCAACATCCATGCCTCTGACTGCATTCCTACAATAAAAACTTTAGGGAACAAACTCTTACTTTAAAGTATACTTCAAAAGATATTCAAGAAACATATTTCATGCACAAAAGATATTAATCGTTTGAGGCAGAACGAAGTTCCTTTTCGTGTTCGTCGTCCATATACTGCACATATTATGACACCTCGTCACCGAGCCTCTAGACTGTTGTTGGCACGACGTCATTGGCATTTCAGTCGAAACCAATGGTAATCGGTACTTTTAAGGGATGAGTCGAGGTTTACAGCCAGTCACGCTGATGGCAGGGTACACATCTATCGCCGTAGAAATGAGTGACTTGCAGAATGTTGTATTCGGGAGAGGGATATATTTGGTGGTGGCAGCGTTATGGTCTGGGGTGGGATAATAGTAAATCAGAAAACTGATTTCGTCATTATTCAAGGAAATATCAATAATCAGCGTTACATCAATGTTTTAAACAACACGATGATTCCATTCGTGCAAAACAACGGACCTGGCATTTTCTAACATGACAACGCAAGACCTCACACGGCGCGTATAGCGACACAATTCTTAGCTCAAAATAACATAAACGTCTTGCCTTGGCCCGCATTATCCTCGGACATGAACCCCATAGAACACATATGGGATAAACTCGGTAGGAGGGCCAGGTCCAATCACCAAATTGTTACAATAAATGACCTCCAAAATGCACTCCAGTTGGAATGGCAACGTAGTCCTTAAGTGCTTATCAAGGTTGCGTAAATTCATTGAGGCGACGTAGTCTGCAATGTATTCGCAAAAACGGAGGTCACGCCGGTTATTGATGCTTTTTATAACATCACCTAAACACACAGTCAGTAATTTCTTGTTTCCAATTGCAGTGTTTATTTTATTTTGTTCATATGTTTTTATTTCGACCCCTCTCAACTGTATTGTTCACACAAAATAAGAAATATTTGATGTTTATCCAAAAAATTGCACATAGACACCAATATTACATTGCAGCTTCGATGACAAAAAAAATTAACCCCGAATATAAACGTGTCAACAAAATAAAAATTATGCACTTTTGAATGCTATGTAACGTTTTCATTTTGGGTCAGTGTATATTCCTTCGCCTTCGGCGGGGGATAAAATAGGGTAGGAATATTGAGACATATTGGGATTTAGCAACATTAATGAACAGATCATTTTTGTATTTTAGTCTAGCTGTCACTGCTTTTGAGCTTTCCAAGTTACAAAACGACTAAATATGAAAACATATTTTAAAACCAAAATATTTTTGACGAAGTTCTAACTGGCAAATTCATTATGTTTGAGTTAGTAAGAAAAGTATTACCCGGCGACTAAAAAATAATTTTTCACTTCAAAACCTGACGTCAGAGAGATGTAAATGTAATGTTGCAAATAAAAAAATCATCATCCTAAAAGCTTTTGCATTTTGATATCATATCTAGGCGACGTCGTATTATGTGCTAAGCGCCACTGTACGGGGGTTTGTTTATAAGGCGGCTCATATTACACGTTACAAAACCATTTCAAAGTTCTCTTAAAGCATTCCCGTTCAGCGTGGGTTGAAATGTTCTAATAAACTGTCAAACAAGTTTTACGTATTTGATACAGCACTAACCAATGTACCACACTCTTGTAACCGTTTCCTAAACCAAGGAAATTCAGATTGACATGTTAAAGCAATGCATCGTCTGTTTAATTTTAATGATAGACATTCCGCAAACAGCTTTCCTAAATGTGTATCATTTGAAAGGCAGTCGATGCATTCCAATGTTATGGGATTTTCTTATCGTGGCGACCGAAAGTCGCGAACGATATTCCACTCTTTATTTAAATCAATGTGGCATATACTTAATATTAAAATTGCAAACTTTCGGTAAATGGAACTCAAATTTTCTCTGTTCAGAATTGATTGATAATATTCTCTAAATACGTTCATCTGATTAATGCCAGTCGTGGATGACAGCTTGGAGATCCACGTCTCCTTTGTGTAAAAATAAACACATACAACTTCTCTGAAAATATATAATGCAGCATGGAATAGCAATTGATATTGTAAGCACGGAATCAGAATTGTTCCTTACCAACAATAGACAAGTTTGCAATCATGTCAAAAGCAAAGATTACGAGCGCATTACATACAGCTAGGTTTAATTCTCAAGTCTATACATCTCTTGCAACAGTTCAACAATTTTCAATGCGGTTTACTACTTACGTAAACTTTTACTAGTCATTTACATGTATATTACTTAAATGATTTAAAACCGCGACATGGGTTGCAAACACAGGTAACCGTATCATTGAAATATGAGATCTTTATCAGCAGCTGTGTCGTTTTGTCCAGGTCGCTGTAAAACATTGGGAAAGAATCAGCTTGAAGCAGATTTCACAGAGCTATTTATGTTTTCGAAATGAAGCAAACTTCGTCTAGGACCTGCCTGTAGCCAAACGTCACATGGTATTGCTACACTGTTACCTGCGCTAATAGAAGACGAAGTATACTTAGCAACTTTTCTAAGTCCTCACTTATATATTTAATGATAACTTTGTCAACCTTGTATATATCACAATGATATTTGGCTATAATATGCGCGTGTTATCGTTTGCAGAATTGTACACCAACACGTCGATTTCGATATATATACTTGGCAACTTTTCTAAGTCCTCACTTATATTTTGGATGATAACTTTGTCAACCATGTGCATTTCTCAATGAAGTTTGGCTATAATATGCGCGTGTTATCGTTTGCAGAATTGTACACCAACACGTCGATTTCGATATATATTTATTGAATGAAAACAATCTTAACATAACAACTAAAGAAGTTAAAAGTCACACATACAGATTTTGATATCTTGAATGACCCACATGTAGTCTGATTTTTCTGCTAGCCGTCACAGACGAGCCTCGGAAGCATTTCTGAAGGAATAGACTCGTTGAATTTTACTGTCTGAACTTGAAAAGTGGTATCACGTCCTCGGAGTAGCCTGATGCAACGTCATAACGTAACTTCAAATTGCCAAACGCTTTTACGACAGACAACCAATAAAACAAGTAATTGAGAATTGCAAGCAATACAGAAGTCCCCTACCGGTTTGAGGCCATTTTCAATGTTTCTGTTGCCATAGCAACCACAATTTTTGTCAGAATCAAAATATTTTAAAACATGCATAACCCCCTTATTGTCCCCTATCCACATATCAAGTTTCATAAACCTAGCTTGGAAACTGTTTGAGTAATGTCAGGATCCAGTTGTTTGACGGACGGACGACTGACGGACGGCAAACATATTGTCCCCTCCGGTCAAAAACCGGTAGGGGACTAATAACCTTTAACTGAACACTCGAAGACATGCATATGTTGTAAATCGATCAGACAGTGATGTTTTAGGTAATTATTCTGACCTGTCGACAGAAAATGCCACACTGCACCGTACTGACGTCACGTCATCTTTTTTCTGACATCGAATTTATAACTGTGATATTAAAATTAATTAATTATGTTTTTCATACGTGGCGAGTCTCTGAGCATAATTCGCAAGTGTTTTAAACAAATTCCGGGGATGTGAAACTGCGCAGAGGCAGAAAAACACAAAACGCACGTGCGTCTAACACACTTGAGAAATTTAATCGCGTCACTGTTTGTAATAAGTTATTAATCGATGAAATTGAGGACTTAGCAAAGTTGTTAAGTATATTTATTGAATGAATACAATCTTAACATAGCAACTAAAGTAGGTAGAAGTCACAAATACAGATTTTGATATCTTGGATGACCACCATGTAGTCTGTTTTTCTGCAAGCAGTCACAGACAAGACTCGGGAAGGGAAGCATTGCAGAACGAATAGACTCGTTGAATTTTACTGTCTGAACTCAAAGTGGTATCATGTTTCCGGAGTAGCCCGATGTAACGTCATAACGTCACTTAAAATTGACAAACGCTCTGGCAACATGCATTTTACAACAGACAACCAATAAAATTACATTTAACTAAACACTTGGAAGACATCCATATGTTGTAAATCAATCAGATCGTGATTTTAGGTAATTATTCTGACTTGTCGAAAGAAAAAGTCACACTGCACCGTACCGACGTCACGTCATGTTTTTTTCTGACGTCGTCGGACGCATAACTGTGATATTAAAATAGATTTTTAAATGTTTTTCGTACGTGACGAGTCTTTGGGCATAATTCGCAAGTGTTTGAAACAAATTCCGGGGATGTGTAACTGCCCAGAGGGAGAAAAACGCAAAACGCAAGTGCGTCTCACAATGGCAAAACCACGTGTTGTACAGCCAGATTGTAACATGAACTAGTTTGTCTGCTGCATACACACAGCACTTGAGAAATTTGGCTGCGTCATTGTTTATAATAAAAAAGTTATTAATCAATGAAAATGAGGACTTAGAAAAGTTGTTAAGTATATTTCTATTAAATATCGTTGTCTAATACATGTATATTGTTTATATAATAGATCTAATACAAAACACCAAGTGTATAATATATAATTTTATATTATATAACCCTGTCGAAAAGGCGAAAATATGCGCCATTTGAAGCGTAAACAATCTGTGACATAAAAGTCGACCTTTCACAAAAATTAAAAAGTATCTTATATGTGTAATTGCACTGAACATGGCACAATTTTAGTCCACACTGGAAGGCTTGGCGATAGCTTGGTAATACTATTAATTTTCACCTTAATCATAAATGTAATGTCTTCATCAATAAAAATAACGTACAAATGTACTTTGGTTCCATTAGCTTTTCTAAAAATATGAGGCATGTGACTGGCGTTGCATAATTTTGTTTATGTATGGTATCTTATAATGGATATTAGGTTTACGTGATGAGGCTTCGATAAGACAAATTTGGCTTTTATTACAGTCATTAATTGTAATACGTTAATTCCCGCGACTTATAATGATTTACCTAATGGTGTAGAAAATCCTAAGGACGTCATTTCTATGCCGCAGTCGTATTCAATCGTATGGCAACAGTCTGCCTAGCGTACTCTCGAGAAGTCGGCTAACCTTTTTCCACCAAGGTTTCCCAGAGTGCTAGGCAAAACGGCCCAGCTAGTGGTAGGATCCTACATTCGTTTAAAGTTTACATTATCTATTGGCGTGGCGTATGTTCCGTAGACATCGGTGTATTAATTTTGAACTGAAGCAAATTTCGTCTTGGTATTGCTACACTGTTATAGATGGCCGATTGTCGGACTTTTTGTAAAAAACATACATACCAATTTTGGAGTCATTTATCTTTATGGTGACAAAGTAATGCCCCAGACTAGAAATGCTTATAAAACCAATCAAAGGGAAATAATTAAAAATGGCACAAGGTAGAGTTATATTGCATTTGGACTTTTTGTAAGAAACATGCATTCCAAGTCATTCAACCTTATGGTGACAAAGTTATGTTCCGGACAAGAAATGCTCAATAAAATCAATTAAAGGGTTCTTACGCAATGCACTTTGGCTTATTGCAAGAAACTTGTTTAGGCAGAACCAGTGACCTGGTGACCTAGTTTTTGACCCCAGATGACCCAATTGCTAACTGGACCTTTATTTTATAAAGCTACACATTGTGGCTAAGTGTTATTAATGTCACATTAAAATGTGATCTCTGGAGTGTAAGCAAGGTTATTCTTTGATGTGACCTTGTGACCTAGTTTTTGACCACAGATGACCCATTTACGAACTTAACCTCGATTTTATACAGACAAAGATTGTGACAAAGTTTCATATAGATTAGGTAAAGCAGGTGACCTAGATTTTGACCCCCATATGGCCCAGTTGAGAACTTGACCTAGATTTCATAAAAACACATATTGTGACCATGTTTCATTCTGATTACATAAAAAATATGACCTCTATAGTGTTAACAAGGTTTTTCTTTGAATTGACCTGGTGACCTAGTTTTTGACCCCAGATGACCCAATTACGAACTTGACATTGAGACATAAATTTTGACCAAGTTTCATTAAGATTATGTCAAAAATGTGACCTCTAGAGTGTTAACAAAGTTTTTCTTGATGTGACCTAGTTTTTGACCCCAGACGACCCAATGACGAACTTGAACTAGATTTTATAGAGACATACATTGTGACCAAGTTTCATTAAGATTATGTAAAAAACGTGACCTCTATAGTGTTAACAAGGTTTTTCTTTGATGTGACCAGGTGACCTAGTTTTTGACCTCAGAAGACCCAATTACAAACTTGACCTAGATTTCATAGAGACATACATTGTGACCAAGTTACATTAAGATTATGTCAAAAGTGTGACATCTAGAGTCAAGGTTTTTCTTTGATTTGACCTAGTGACCTAGTTTTTGACCCCAGATGACCCAGTTACGAACTTGACCTAAATTCATAGAGACAAACATTGTGATCAAGTTTCATGAAGATTAAATGAAAACTGTGACATCTAGCGTGTTAACAGTCAAATTGTTGACGGCGCACGACGGACAAAAGATTGATCACAATAGCTCACCTTGAGCACTTTGTGCTCAGGTGAGCTAAAAATGGCACAAGGTAGAGTATGGTTCTTGCGCACTGCACTTTGACGTATTGTAAGAAATATGCATACCAAGTCTTGAGTCATTTGATCTTTAGGTGACAAAGTTATGCTCCGGACAAGAAATGCTCTTATAAAATCAATCAAAGGGAAGTAATTCAAAAACGATACAATATAGAGTTGTGGTTCTTGTGAACTCCACTTCGGCTTGTTGCTGCATACATGCATACCAAATCTTGAGACAGTTGAACTTAAGGTGACAAAGTTATGCCCCGGACAAGCAAATTCGCAACAAAGTACGCCGCCGACAAAAGTAACCTCTATTTGTCTCAAAAACTAGCAATAACAATAAGCCAGCCCAAAGAGGCCTAGGTCGCTATCCTGTCGAAGTAGTGCATGCACAGCTCTATTGTGACCTAAATAATGATTTACATTTTCTGAAGATTAAAATAAATTCAGTCTCTATTGCATTTTTTGAGTTTACGATGTGACCTAGTTTTCGACACCAGATGACCCAATATTGAACTTGACCTAGATTTTGTTTAGATGATCATTGTGACCAAGTTTCATAAAGATTAACATAAACTTATCACCTCTAGTGACTACACAGAGTTTTACTATGATTTGACTTTGTTCTTCGATTTCGTCGTTGTAATATATGTTTTTTCAGGCAGGTGGTATTAATTTTACTAATTAAAAATATTCTGACATCCAGTTAGTTTTAGCTCTTAGTTTGTTTAAAATGGTGTCTTGGTTGATTATTCCTTCGTTACTTGCTTTTGATATTTTTCCTTTGTTACTCCAAAGGAATTGGTATAACATCGAGTAGATGTTATTTATTACATCTTTTGGTGTTAGAAATAATTTTATTAAGTACGCAAGTTTTGTAAAAAATATTGATTTTATTATTAGTTAGTTTTCCAAGGAATGGCATATATCGATAATTTCTTGTATTAGAGTATTTGAGATTCCTATTTTAGAATTCCAGTTCATTTATTCACAATCTTTGGAAATTGAACCAAAAAAAATTGCTCAAGAGCTATAACGGTCTTGTTAAAAGTGATGTTACAAAGTGAAGGTTGGTGAATTTATTTCGATTTGCAAATAGTTTCAAGTCTGGAGAACGGTCCACAATTTTCAATGAGATCTAATGCTTTATGGTATGTCATTTTCATTTTAAAGGAGGTTTACGTAGGTATAGAATGGTGATCACGTCACGAAGCAGCATCTGTCTCTGGACGAGACCCCGTTGTACTGCAAGTTATGCATATTCAGATGCTCAGCTAAGAAGCACTTGGATCGCCACGTGACCAATTTCAGCAGACATGGCCTGATTTCTTGGTCGCTTGGGGTCTCGGCAGAAGATTCTGTAAGATGCACCAAAACCGATTCTAGAGGTTGTGTATTACGTGCTGAGGTCTCGTGAAGACCAGTCGAGGGGGGCCACGAGGTCTGATGATCCTTTCTAGGAGGCCAGCGAGTCTTCATCACCATCTGAGCAGACACCCGTAATTGTACAGCAACCAGCGGAACATGAACTGATAACTGTGCAGGTATCGCCTGCGCTCCCGTCATCTTTGACGCCGAAGACCGGAGGTCAAATGATTCTACCGACTCGGAGGGTAGGGCCAATTCCTCAGGAGATATCGCCACTGCAAGGTCAGACCGTTCCATCAAACGACCCGACCCCATGATGCCTAGCTTTTCCACCTACTCTCGTAACACACTCGGCACGTACCCGATAAAATTGGACATGTCCAGCACCCTGTAAGCCTTCACGTATGTGCTAACTCCGACATCCGTAACTGATGCGGAAACAACGGGACCAGTATCTACCACCCCGAGGCTATGCGTCCAAGACCTGGCTGCCACGCGCAATCAAGAGCGCACTATGTCAATGGGGGAGGGAGTGGGGCATTCGCTGCCCAAATACTAGTTGTTCGCGCAACGAGGGGCGTATTTCCTTGACGACACCATAGCAGTCTGGCAGCAACGACGAAAACTTCATGGGCCAACTGCTGGGTCGGGAAACCACCTCTGACATGACGTTTTCACCACTGGAGCGGTTTACAGAAGATATTGCCGAACTTCCTGTCCTCCACAATAGAAGACCTGCGAAGCTGGGTGCCAGACGTTTTCCATGGCATAATTGATGGATGCTCTGTATGTACCAATCACCTCAGCGATGGGCCAGCTGAGACAGGCAATGGACACGGCCAAGTCTAAGGTTACGTTTGGTCTTGAATCCGTTACCAGGGCCACAATACATCTTGGTACGTCATTGGAGATGACCGACTCCATTAGCGACATCTCGAGGAGTGAGGACAAGCTTTTAGAAGAGACAAAGCGGCAAGGTAGACCAGCATCCTCCACATTGTCCTCCGCCCCTCCCCCAGCAAGGGGCTGGCATAACACCTGTCATCCTTTGTTTGGTACTTATACTGGTAATACCTAGAGTCACTCTGTATTTAAGTCTAACAGATCAGCAACATTATAGTCTGTAGTATGCCAGTACAGAACTTTAGTCTCTGTTTATGTACGAGTTATCATGCTTTATCCGAGTCAGAATTCTATCTGAACGTAACCAGTTTTCGTGACTTTACATTGTTTATTCCATGCATGTCTACATTTCAAATCATTGTGTATTCGTTAAATCATTATTGTCCCTTACTGATGTTAGAACTCTCATTTTAGCTGTCTGTGATGTACATTTGTGTTTCAATGCATTTGCAATTGTTGACCGTTTATCGTCCGCCATATAAATTGTTTTGGTAAAAAGTCGCTTAGCAACCACGAAATGTATTCAGCTTGGTCAAAGTGCTAATAGAAACATTTTTGTACCTACTAAGTAGGTAGATCTATAATTTTCCATTAGGAAGCGTAAATTTGAGGTTATTAAGTGTTTGCAAGATATTTATTGACCATTTTTATTGTAATAGACCCGCGTTTTAGCTGCGAAATGCATCTATTTGAAGAACTCCTTGATTAGAGAAAGAAACAACCTCATAAATTCATCTGTGCATATTTTAACGTCAATAGGTATCTATACAAATTCGATATGCTCAAAGATATATTAACAAAGACTGATATACTATTTGTTGCTGAAACTAAATTAGACGAATCTTTTGTGGATACCCAATTCCAAGTAAACCATTTCGAAGGGCTGACAGAACTGACAGGGGTGGTCAGATATTCCCGGTGATAGAATTATATCTTTTGAATTTGACGACTCTGAATCGATTTCTATATAGGCCAACATGGACAACACTAAAAATGGCTTTTCTTATGCGCATACAAACCACCCTCAATGTCAGATGGAGAACTTCAAAACGAGTGTGATATTCTATTGAATAAAATAAGTGCCAAATATAACAAAGAGGGACATTGGCCCTAAAGCGATCACCTGATTACTAACAGTGAAGGCACAATCAGTATTTATGATATGACCTTAATATTTGATGTAGATTTTACAAATACACACTTAATGGTCAGGTTTTATAAAGATGAGGTAAAAAATGTTTTTTTAATAAATGTGACCTGACCTAGTTTTTAACCCTAGGTGACCCAGTTACGAACATGACCTAAATTTTATAGAGATAAACATTGTGACCAAGTTTCATAAAGATTAGGCAAAAAGTGTTACCATTGGAGTGTTAACATTATTTTTCTTTGATGAGACCTAGTTTTTTACCCCAGATTACAAACTTGACATATATTTATTAGACAAACATTGTGACCAAGTTTAATAAAGATTAGGTAAAAAATGTGACCTCTGGTTTTTTTTCAATATGATCTGGTGACCTAGCTTTTGACCTGAGGTGACCCAGTTGCGAACTTGATCTAGATTTCATAGAGTCAAACATTCTGACTAGGTTTCATAAAGATTAACTGATAACAGTCACTTCTAGAGTGTTAACAGTCCAATTGTTGACGACGGACGCCGGGTGATCACAATAGCTCACCTTGAGCACTTAGTGCTCAGGTTAGCTAAAAAAAGAATAAATGTCAAGGTTTCAGCTACATGACCCTAGTCTCAGCAATAAAAAAACTCAACACCAAGCCAGATAGCCCAGATTCAATAAGTCCAACGTATCAGCCAAATGGCACGTCTGAATATGCCGAGCGCGACAGTAGAACGACCGACCTCCAAAAAGCCGAATGCCGCCGAGCCGAATGACCTACTGGAAAAAAACAAGTCATTAAGAATTTCAAGTAATACAGAAGTCCTCTACCGGTTTGAAGCCATTTTCAATGTTTCTGTCTTCATAGTAACCAAACTATCTGTCAGAATCAACATATATCTAGACGTGCATAATCCCCTATCCACATATTAAGTTTCATAATCCTAACTTGGAAGCTGTTTGAGTTATTGTAGGATCCAGATTTTGGCATATTTTTACTCTTTTTGTCGCAATAGCAACCACAATTTATAGACTACATAATCCACTTATTGCCCCCTATCTACATACCAAGTTTCATAAACCTAGCTTGGAATCTGTTCGAGTTATGTCAGGATCCAGGTTTTTGACGACCGGACGGACGGCAAACCTATAGTCCCATTCGGCCAAAAACCGGTAGGGGACTGATTAGTAATCACAGGTTAAATAGCCACGTTTTCGCAGCCAAAAAAGGACATGTCAAACACATAAGCCGAATGCCATAAACCGAGTGACCTACTTTGAACAATTACTTAATCAAGGTAAAATAACCCACGTATTAACAGAAAAAAAGAATTTTAAAACACATACAATCCAAATGTCCCCAGCCGATTAGCAATCCCAGGCGAAATAACCGCGTTTCAACAGCAAAAGGGCCGAAATACTGAGTTTCAACTGACACAGCCGAGTGAGAAAAAGATCCGCTCTAGTTCAAGCTGCCAAATAGCCGATATAACTAGTATCAGCAATCTAAAGACTAAAAGCCTAGATAAATGACCAAGTTTCAACGGTAAAATTTCTGAAACACATAGTCCTAGCCGTCTAAAGGAAAACAGGTCATTAAGAATTGCAAGCAATACAGAAGTCCCCTGCCGGTTTGAAGCCATTTTCAATGTTTCTGATGCCATAGCAACCACAATTTTTGTCGGAATCAAATTATTTTTGACCGTGCATAATCCCCCTATTCACATACCAAGTTTCATAAACCTAGCTGAGAAACTGTTTCAGTGATGGCAGGATCCAGATTGTTAGACGGACGGCGGACGGACTGCAAACCTACAGTCTCCTCCGGTTAAAAACCGGTAAGAGACTTATAACAGTATTAAGCCACAGAATGCCAAGGTTGAATGACCTAGTTTAAGCATTAACAAGTCATTAGGAATTGCAAGCACTACATAAGTCCTCTACCGATTTGAAGCCAATTTTTGTCAAAATCAAAATATTTTTAGAGTTGCTTAATCCCCTTAATGCCCCCTATCCACATATCAAGTTTCATTAAAACCTAGCTTGGAAACTGTTTCAGTTATGTCAGGATCCCCTACGGTCAAAGAAAGTAACCTGCAAACATGTCAATCACGGGTTTTTGTCGATATAATC
Source organism: Spisula solida (assembly GCA_947247005.1). Classification (NCBI taxonomy): domain Eukaryota; kingdom Metazoa; phylum Mollusca; class Bivalvia; order Venerida; family Mactridae; genus Spisula; species Spisula solida. The sequence goes on from OX365951.1 coordinate 39,943,971, forward strand.
CTTCGTTGTACGCTTCGTTTGCGGCATACAATTTGAAAGTACTAATTCCCTTTTTTTCCGTTCTCAGATTGAAATATGTACGGATGCACGGGTTTTACTATTCACATTCTTTAGTTTGCCTCTGTTCGCCATTTTTTTAAATAACGTAAATACTCGCACACCACCTCCGGGTATGGTTAGCCAAACTTGGCGTACGTGTCAAATATGTATTTTAAACATACCGTTCAACGAATAACGGGTGCGAACGAGGTGCAAAACGTACGTCACGTATTGTTTCCTTGAACGTAGGGCCGATTTATTTGACTGACGGAGGGCAAACCTATATAGTCTCCTCCGGTCAAAAACCGGTAGGCGACTAAAAACGCTGAAAGCTCATGTCGGATGACCTAGTTTCAATAAGTTAAATTCCTTATTTGAATAATCCGCCTCAACAAGGTGAGTGCATCTGAGAACGACATAAAAGCTCAAACAATAAGCTGAATGCACCCAGCTTAATGACCTACTTTAAACAAAAGTAAGTCCAAGTAGAATAACCACGTTACTCAAACAGTGTACGAGGTACAAGGACGCAAGGAAATGAGAAAAGAACTAGCAACAAAAAACTACATTCACAACTCTACAGCTGCAAATTAACTTATAAACGACCGGGTAGGGTACAGTATACCCCCTTCAAACTTTGTGGGGTATAATTATATTCATAGCTGAATGGTATTTTTATTTTCCAACAACAGCCGACAGGTTTGGCGTCGAGTGCTACAGTCAATTTGCGATGGGGTAAATAGACAGTGGTCTTTAACAATTTACGGTAAAAGAATGTATTTCTATTCATTAAATACTAGATCTAGTGCAAAAAGTCATACAACTTCCATCTGCTAATGTTTTTTTTTTCAGGGACACAGAGACCTGCAAAGGACATTGATTCATTTCGCGGGCCATAACCAAATTTTCACCTGTGCTGGTCTTAAGAGTTCGAGAACAGGCTAGAGTCAACACAATATCCTTACAAGATATCCTGGGTAACCAAAACATTGTACTGTGCAATAGACAGTTTACCATAGCTGGACTTACAGTGCATACAAACAATCATTTCTGTGCAATTATTTGTTCAAACAAGGACGATGGTCGATGGTATGACGGACTTGTTGGTGAACTTGAACCATTGAAGCAAAGGGATATGCGTTCCTGGTCTCCATCGTAAGCTGGGGGTATTGCCAGATATAGACTAGGTGCACACAAAGAAAGATATTTTTACTGAGGTATCGTTGTCAAAGCTACGGTAAATTGAGAAAAAAATCGCCACGGTTTGATTAATACTCATTTATTGTAAAGTGTGAATCTCGAAAGTCCATGCTTGTGACTTTATGAAAATCGAAAACATTACGATTGGCGAGCTACATATAACAAAATATCCAAATTTTGCCCTCGCGAATATATCAAATTTTACAGAAAACTATTTGTATGTGACAGTACTATCAATACCATAAATTATGTTGCATGCGATTAAGGTTTTGGTGCCATTTATTTACTATTGATTATTGTAAAATGGTGCTACGGGTTCTATTAAATAATGTTTTTATTTTACAAGATGTAGCTTTAAAATTTGCGAACGTCGATGTCAGAAGAAAAATTAACCGATCTCAGTGCCAGCTTCACACACCTATACCAGAAAAGGAAGTATTCTCATATGATGAATGCTGTAAAGAATTTGCCAGCAAAAAATAAAACAAAGAACAATTGAAGAGTCATGAAAATGGTAAGGGTCCAGAAAGATACCCGTGTGTTCTTTATGGGGAAAGATAGATGGATATCCTCCCTGAAGGTACACGGGAAGCTATGCAGATATAAGATCCTTGTATATACAATTTCTTTAGTTCATGTTATATGCTTAACCAATTATCTTTTAAGTTTTCAATGGAGAGCGATTCACCGTGACATGTTTAATGTTGATGCTAATTGTACATTTTTCTACTTGTTTCATTTGCTGGGACGATGATCGAACATATTCATACACAGAGAGCAAATCAATTCGAAATGTCGCAACAAAAAATATTTAAACAAATTTTGTACATATACGGGTGTTAACACATCGTTCAACTTTACTCAAACATCGTCGCAGGAAGATTGCATTATCACGTTGTGAACTTTCTACAGGTCACTTTAAGCATTACGTATTACTAACATGTTCCGTCACAACTAGAGCTGTCGCTATTCGGCAGACTAATATATACCCCCGCCGGCAAAGGGCTATATAATTCTGCATGAATTCATCGCAGCGCGAATTCCTTTCTTCATGCACATCTATATGTTGAGGTTGTTCATCTGTAAAAGTTTGAGCGAAATCATGCCAAAACTGTAGGAGGGGTTGCGTCCACAATAATGCGTCTACGGACAGACCGAATGACTGACGGACAGGCTGAATCCAGTATACCCCCTTACAACTCGTTGTGCGGGGGTATAATAAACAAGTCGCCAAGAAATGCAAGCTATACAAAAGTCATGACCTTTAAATTGCTTTATATGTTTCTGTTGCCAAAGCAACTGTCAGAATCAAAAACAAAATTGATGGGCATAATTTCTTAATAAGCACATACCTATACCGAGTTTCATAAACATACATTGGTAACTGTTTGGGATCCAGGTTTTGGAATATTTTTACTATTTCTGTTTCCATAGCAACATTATTTTTTTCCGAATCAATCTATATTTAGACGCGCATAATCCCCTTGTTGCCCACTGTCGTCAAACCAAGCTTGGAAACTTGTTTTGTCAGGATCCATATTTATGACGGACAGACATACAGACGTGGGCAAAATCCCCTCCGTTTGAACACCGGAAAGGGTAGAGTTCGTTATTTAGCATTCTGAGGTCACTTAGTCAAATAATAAAATAATACAATACATACGGCATTTCGCATAAAATACGGGTGGATATTGGCACGTCTAGTTTAGATGTGGGTCATCTGGGGTTAGAAACTGTGTCAGTATGTGGAGCATCAGAACATCCTTGAACATGTTCTATCACTAGATATTCATAATATGAATTCACAGTTGGAAGCAGTTGTAAAACTAGGTCAATGTGTCACCGTACACAAAAGCCTAAGTGCGTGTCTTAGTGTCTGCACTTTATTGTGTATTCGTCAAAAGTAGTTAAGACTAATACTCAGAAAAGCGAACTAGGTTCGCATTACAAAACGAGTAAGGAAATGTTATTACACTTTGAAAATAACTTCGCAACTCGTTTTGTATTACAGTTTGCAAAATGCAATACTGTTTTGAAATAATCTCAAAAGTAAGGTATTAATTACAAATACGGGTTGTACGTATGATGATAGCTCAAGTAAAGAGAGCATATTACACGATAATGACAAAGATGGCACTGATATTAATAAATGATGTAGGTGGCCATAATGATAGTACGAATGATGATGGCTAAAGTAATGAGAGCGACATTGATTTAGTAAGAAAAATATAAATTCAATTGAAAATGTGGTAAACGTTGTTTAAATTCCTCTATTACCATATTTAGTGATACGGTTAATTATTTCACTCTATGTCAGGTCCTCGCCATTAATGCGACTCACGTTACAAATGATGAGTACTAGATTTGCAGATAGTGTAAGGGGTTTTGGTTATCCCCAAATTTACCTAAGACCATGTCAAGGGATGTATAATATGTCTACAACGGTGTAGCAAGGCTTTATGGTCAGGCAACTGCTGGGCGAGTCTGGTAGGAGATGGTACAGAGCATGGCTACGTGAAGTAGGATTGGAGTGGTTTTAAGTTGTGAATGTAACACGGAGGTAAAAAAGATTAAAACACGTAGGCCTATGATTTCATACGTAATAGAACACACACAAATTCAAGAAAAAACACCAACAATCCTGCTCGAGTGGTATTCGACCTTGACGTGATTGTCAGACTTTTCAACTGACAGAAAACCACACAACATGCTTCACTTATGAATTATTATCAAAGGAACAAACATTAGTTGGATTTAAAGACGTTACAGTGACTCTGCTTCGCTGATTTTATAATGGAGGAAAGTGCACATGCTTTTAAGCCTGTTGATATTGCAGATTAACTGCAGCACGCTATCACACTTGTATGCAAATTGGCATTACTATACACAACGGGTAAGCATGATGTACATGCAGGGACTCGTATACCTACTATATCACATATCATTTCAAATGGGGATGGCGGGTTGAGGCACCCTGTCTTAGCGTAATTTCGAGCGTGCGATCGATTACGACGAAGCAGTGCGGAAAATGCGGATTGTTGTTATGCTCAAGGTAATGTTTTGCTTCATCATTCATTTTGTTCTATGCTACTGCTATCTCATGCACTTCAGATGATCAATGGGACATTGATGTTAACAATACATTTAGTGCAGCTAATTTGTCTGATAGGATCACCTCGTATCTTGATGATGATGACAAGTTATTAGATATATTTTCTAATATATAGGTGCTGATGGAACAGGGACTCATGGTCCAAATGCAGTCATCTCAATGCTGCATCATTGTTTGTGTATGGAGTGGGAAAGATCAGGTGTGTGCTGCATTCAGATAACTGCGGGGGTAAGTTTTGCGCAAGAAACAAGTCATTAAGAAATGTAAGCATTACAGAAGTCCCCAACCGGTTTGTGGCCATTTTCAATTTAACTGTTGCCATGGCAACCACAATTTTGGTCAGATTCAAATATTTTTAGACGTGCTTAATCCCCTTGTTGCCGCCTATCCATATATCAAGTTTCATAAACCTAGCTTGGAAACTGGATGAGTTATGGCAGGATCCAGATTTAGGCATATTTTCACTCTTTCTGTCGCTAGAGCAACCACAATTTTTGTCAGAATCAAAATATTGTTAGACGTGCATAATCGCCATATTGCCCCCTATCTACATACCAAGTTTCATACACATAACATGGAAACTGTTTCAGTTAAGTCAGGATCAAGATTTTTGACGGAAGGACGGACGGAGGGCAAACCTATAGTCCCCTAACCGATAGGGGACTAATAAAACATGTTACAAACGTAAATCAGAATTTACAAATTCCCGGACACACCAGGTAATTATGAAATGTATGTTGTAACATGTTTTTTTACAAAACTCCTTTATCTTTAAGTGTTTCACTATATACACAGTGTATGTTGTAGTGATCGGCGGTTCCTAAAGGACCGCATACTACGAGAAATGGACCCGCGGTGTAGGGCGCTTCACCCAACCGTGTCTCCCGCGCTATGACGGGATAACGATTGGTTGCTGAGGAAAGATGGAGGTCTGCAACCGACCGAGTGGATCGCCCGGGAAAATAGGGACCGCTGATTGGCTGAAAGGGGATTCTGGAGGATGCTGGGATTGCGGAGAGAACTAGAGAGTCGCCATCTTGACGTGAGACAGAACAGAAGAGAAATCAGTGTGTGTAAATTATTCGAATAGTGGATTATTGGTAACAACTGAGCGGTGAGTGTGCCCTTATTTCCCCTAGTTGCGTGACTGAACGTTGCCCCTAGTTCCTTAATGTTAAACGTAACGTGTGCGTTGAGCTGGTTTTATATAATAACAGCTCCGCGAGTCGCATGTGTCGCCTGACGACATGCACATTTGTCATGGAAAACGATCCAGTATTGGGCTACATATCCGACTCACTCTCTAGTCATCTGAACTAAAAATGACAAAGTGATGCTCTGGACAAAAAATGTCCTGATAAAATCAATCTGAAGGAAATCATTCAAACACTACACAAGATAGAGTTATGATTCTTGCACACTGCACTTCATGTCACGGCAAGAAACATGCATACCTATTTTGGAGGCATTAATACTTATGGTGACAAAGTTATGCTACGGACAAGAAATGCTTATAAAATCAATCAAAGGGAAAAAAATTCAAAAATGGCACAATGTAGAGTTACGGTTCTTGTGTACTGCAATTTGACTTTTGGTAAGAAACATGCATACCAAGTTTCAAGTCATTCAACCTCATGTTGAAAAAGTTATGCTCCAGACAAGAAATGCTTTAATTAAATCAAAGGGAGATAATTAAACAAGAGGGCCCAACGGGCTCTAGGTCGCTCACCTATTATAGCAGTACATGCAAGACCAGTGATTTGACCTAGTGACCTAGTTCTTGGCCCCATAAGACGCAATATCGCACTTGACCTATATTTTGTTGAGATGATCACTCTGACCAAGTTTCATAAGGATTAGGCCAAAATTGTGACCTCTAGTGACTATACAAGGTTTTTCTATGATTTGACCTTGTGACCTAGTTTTAGTTCCCCCGGATGACCCAATATCGAACTTGATCTAGATTTTGTTGAGATACTCATTGTGACAAAGTTTCATAAAGATTAAGACAAAATTGTGACCTCTAGTGACTACACAAGCAAATTGTTGACGGACGGACGGACGAAGAGTGATCACAAAAGCTCACTCTGTCACTTTGTGACAGGTGAGCTAAAAAAAACGATGCATGGTAGAGTTATGGTTCTTGTGCACTGCACTTGGACTTTTTGTAAGAAACATGCATACCATGTTTCAAGTCATTCAACCTAATGGTGAGAAAGTTATCCTCCGGACAAGAAATGCTCTATTAAATCAATCTAAGGGAAATAATTTAAAAACCAAGCAAGGCAGAATTATGGTTCTTGCGCACTGCACTTTGGCTAATTGCAAGAAACATGCATACCAAATCTTGAGTCATTTGAACTTACGGTGACAAAGTTATGCTCAGGGCAAGAAATGCTCTAATAAAATCAATCAAAGGGAAATAATTCAAATATTATGACAGGTAGAGTTATGGTTCTTGCGCACTGCACTTCGGCTTATTGCAAGAAACATGCATACTAATTCTTGAGTCATTTGAACTTAAGGTGACAAAGTTATGCTCCAGACAAGCAATTTGTGACGCCGCCGCCAAAGTAACACCTATATGTCGCCTTTTCAGGCGACACAAAAAGGACCATTCAGTGCTATGATTATGGTACAATATAAAATTGTATGAATATTATTAACTGCTATTTGCAGTACATCTTGAAAAAGGGTCACCATCAGAATGAGGGGGATTCGGTCCATGTAACTATTACAAATGCTAGTAGACATATCTCGGTGTACTTCACTGCGCAGTGGGCTGCTGTAATGTGTGAAGGAAATTTTCGTCTACGAGCAGTTTCCTAAACTTTGCTAAATATTCAAAATATTTAAAAATTCTGATTTAAATCAGGGCAAATTACACTGTTCTGATATAAAAACCTTCAAAATTACGAGTAATGATCCAAACACAGTCCACTTCTACAACACAACACAGCTCCACTGTAGTAGTTGCACTCATATATCATTGTTCCTTCTTTAAACCGTACAATACTATTAGTCCCTTGTTTTGACTTGCCGGTCATCTCTTAAGACAAATTTGACTGTCGTTTCGATGGCGTGGAAGAACAAGAAATGTTTGTAAAACACTTAAGCCTCCATTGGCAACCACAAAGTCAGATATGGCAAAGGTCACAGTGACCATGGCATTTAACCTCAACATCAATAGGGGTCATCTATTGTTAATGATCAAACTCCACCATGTAAAGTTTTGAAGTCCTAGGGCAAAGCGCTCTTTAGGGTTATTGAACCGACCGACCGACCGACATGTGCGAAGCAAAAAGTTTTTATGCTTGTTATATGTGTGGAAGAGACGGATTGTGCTACTTCAAGATGAGATTAAAGTTCCAGCAGAATATCAATACAGCAGGATTAAGATTAACCCTGTCCAATGATGTCGAAACAAACCAGTAATACTATTTTTATTTCTTAACTGAACGTTTCAATAATATATATTTTAATTAAGTTTTAAATACGGCTATGGAAAAGAATTTGATTGACTGAATTAACATGTCATTGCTGTAGTCTTCGTGTAAAGGTGCGTATGCATATTACTGTGCTCATGGTGATTTATACAAGCTTGTTCTTATCTTATCGGTATTCACATGTCTTTGGGAATCATTTTAATGTGTTCTTGACGACAAGAAGACATTCAAGCCCACAATTTTCAACATACTTATTCCAGAAACAAAGGGTGTGAATCACAGGTAACTGTATCATTGATTAGAGTAAAAAAATCTTTTATAAAATTCCTGTTATCTAAGAATGTTGCATTTGTACTATAATAGTCGGTCAGATTTTCATGGTATCAAAACCAAGAATTGGCTTTCGAAATCTTCATAAAGGAAATACATTCATAGACAACATCGTCAGATCTACCTCCATGCAAAATCCCATCGATTAAAAAGTTATACCATGAAATGTATACCACGATGTCCAGTCAATCACTGAGGTGCATTCAATAGAAACGACAATACTATTCTTAACAAGAAAAAAGAATGCGAGTTCACGCCCTATGGTTTTATTTTCTTATTTATGGACGGATTTTTAAAATATTGATATCAAATTAAAGACAAAGCTCTCTTGTTTCTGACTATGTAGTAATATATAATAATAACACCAGTATTAATGAAATGTTCAACAAATACAAACTGCACCTCAGTGACTGTGTGGTCAATTTCCCGTGTTATTAAAAAGATTATATTAAGTCAGACAGGGAAGGCAGCACTCAACTTAACCTTTCTAAGATATTATAAATTTTATAAAAAAAATGTGTTTGCTTACTCTTTATTAATGCTACAGTTACCAGTGGTGTGAATGGACCAGAAAGACATACCAGCCCACATTTTTCATCATACTAATTCAAGAAACAAAGGGCGTGAATGGGCAGGGTGTAGTCTCACAGAGAAAGAGATACTTCCAGTATTACAGCACCATGTTTTACAACATATCTATATTATGTAAGTAATTTTCAATAATATCAAAGAACATACCGTCTTTTTTTTATTTTCTGTTAATTCTTCTCAACATCGTATCAGCTTTAATGGTGTTAATGTATGCTGTATTGTTAGAAATTGTATCAATCAGGTTAAACTGTAGTTATTCATTACCCCGTTGTATTATTCTCATCTGAAAAAAACATGCCAATTTATGTACAAATGTATTAAATGAAATCATAATTTACCTCTTCTGTTTCACAATATTTGCTGTTTCTTAAGAGAAGAAATGGTAAATGGTAACTGTTGAGGGTTGTATTGCTGCTTTGCCAGAAGGATTTGATGAGAAGACAAAAAGGGCCCTAGGTCGCTCAACTGTTATAACAGTGCATGTAAGACCTCTGATTTGACCTAGTTACCTAGTTCTTGGCCCCATATGACGCAATATCACACTTGGCCTAGATTTTGTTGCGATGATCACTCTGACCAAGTTTTATAAGGATTAGGCTAAAATTGTGACCTCTACAAGGTTTTCTATGATTTGACCTTGTGACCTAGTTTTTGACCCCGGATGTCCCAATATCGAACTTGACCTGAATTTTGTTGAGATGATCATTGTGACCAAGTTTCATAAAGATTAAGTCAAAATTGTGACCTCTAGTGACTACACAAGGTTTTTCTACGATTTGAACTTGTGACCTAGTTTTTGACCCCGGATGTCCAAATATCGAACTTGACCTGAATTTTGTTGAGATGATCATTGTGACAAAGTTTCATAAAGATTAAGTCAAAATTGTGACCTCTAGTGTCTACACAAGGTTTTTCTATTATTTGACCTTGTGACCTAGTTTTTGACCCCAGATGACCCAATATCAAACTCGACCTGAAATTTGTTGTGATGATCAATGTGACGAAGTTTCATACAGATTAAGTCAAAATTGTGACCTCTAGGGACTGCAAAAGGTTTTTCTATGATTTGACCTTGTGACCTAGTTTTTGACCTCGAAAGACCCAATATCGAACTCGACCTAGATTATGTTGAGATGATCATTGTGACGAAGTTGCATAAAGATTAAGTTAAAATTGTGACCTCTAGTGTTTACACAAACAAATTGTTGACGGACGACGGACGGAGAGTGATCACAAAAGCTCACTCTGTCACTTTGTGACAGGTGAGCTGAAAACAAACCTACAATTGTGTCCTAAGAGACTGGTAAGACTGCTAAATGTACATATCAATTTTTGATATACATGCACATTGATATGCATACATTTGTGTTAAATATTTACATATCTGTTCACTTCCAGGAACAAGGAGTTGTCTAGTTTTAGATTATAATTTCATGCACTTCATTTACATAGATGTATATGAAGCTTTATTTGTATTTCAAAGATCCGAAGTGCCGTTGCATTTGTTTGACGATTTCTTCATTGATTATTCCGTTTACACTGCGCATGATCATCAAAACTATTTGAATTGGTTATATAATTATACCCATCTCAATTTAATCTCATGGAACAAAACTTAATCTATAAGAGGGCTCATTATGGAGAAACATGTTCAGTTTTAGTTAAACTTAGTTAACAACACTATCCCTCAAAATGCCACACTGTTAATTCATACTGTACCATCTCAACGCAAGTATGATTTTGTTTCGACTACTTGGCCTGAGTATCTTCAAACTATTTATCTGGTACATAACTTGCTCAATCAGCTAAACGTAAGCTTGAAACGTAAGCTTGATAATACTGACATTGACATTTATTCTCTGCACTCAGGAAATGTATGGTCACACAAATTTGTAAGAACTTGTCTCTTTGTGAATCTGCTATTAGGTTTCAGAATGACATTATGTGCGACATGTTAGAAAATCAAATTCTGTCTCCTCAAAAACGAAGTTTCATTTAAATTGAGCAAGAAATGGCTAAATTGTCTTCTATAAGAAAACGGTAGTTCAAATGCATTATAGAAGGTGGGGAAGTTCTTTACATTAGATATGTAGACTCTACTCTACGTCTACTCAGGACAAATGCGACAGCAATACTTATTTTTGATCAAAGAACAGACTGGGGCTAAAGACGGTAATATCTTTGTACACCATACTATTACAGCTGAAGATGTTAACTCAATGGAAGAATATTCTTATTCGATGAAGGTTGAACGCTCACGACCGGATAATGTATATAAATTTGCTACCTAATTAACCTTGCCACAAGTTATTAAAGAAATGGAAGAGATTACCATCATGTTCAGACATAACATTAAAACTCTTTCCTGGTTCATTTGTTACCATTTAAAGCAAAAACATCAATTGAGAACACAGGGTAGCTTTTTGTTCATGTTAAATCAGTACTGACCGCTGCTGACTTTGATAAATTGTGTTTACTTTAGACTCAATAATTTAGAAACTCGTCAAGTAATGCACCTATCAATGTTTTCCCCCAGGGGGCGGGCATACACGGGACTTTTGACAGAAGCCTGTTCCCGATAGGTGGGAATTTGACAGGCAGAGTCCCGGGAAATTTTGACTTTGGCCGAAAATTTGATCCCGGGGGGGGGTATGTAAAGCATCTCCCAGTGCGGGGATTTTGACAAAATACTAATGTATTTCCGTGCCTCAAGTGACTACACAAGCTTGTTCTATGATTTGACCTAGTTTTTGAAACCAGATGACCTTATATCGTACTTGACCTAGATTTTGTTGAGATGATCATTGTGACCAAGTTTCATAAAGGTAAGGTTATAATTGTGACCTCTAGTAACTACACAATTCTTTTCTATGACGTGACCTAGTTTTGGACCGTGGAGGACCCAAAATTGTACTTGACCTATATTTTGTTGAGATTATCATTGTGACCTTGTTTCATAAAGATTAAGTCAAAATTGTTACCTCAAGTGACTACACAAGGTTTTTCTATGATTTGACCTTGTGACCTTGTTTTTGACCTCGAATGACGCAATATCGAACTTTACCTAATTTTGTGGAGATTATCTTTGTGACCTTGTTTCATTAAGATTAAGTCAAAATTGTGACATCTAGTTACAAATGTACTAAACAAGGTTTTTCTATGATTTGACTGACCTTGTGACCCCGTTTTTGACGTCGGATGACTCAATATCGAACTTTATCTAATTTTGTTGAGATGGACTTTGTGACTTTGTTTCATTAAGATTAAGTCAAAATTGTGACCTCCAGTTACTAAACGAGTTGTTTTTATGATTTGACCTTGGATGACCCAATATCGATCTAGACCTAGATTGTGTTAAGATTATCATTGTGACCTAGTTTTATAAAGATTAAGTTAGAAATGTGACCTCTTGTGACTACACAGGGTTTTTCTATGAGTTGACATCGAGACCTAGTGTTTGACCCCAGATGACCTTATATTAAACTTTACCTAGACTTTGTTGAGATGATCATTGTGATCAAGTTTCATACCGATTAGGCAAACATTGTGACCTCTACATACTACACACGGTTTTTCTATGATTTTACCTTGTGACCTAGATTTTGAACTCGGATGACCAAATATAAAACTTGACCTAGATTTTGTTGTGATAATCATTGTGACCTAGTTTCATAAAGATTAGGCCAAAATTGTGACCTCTAGTGACTACACAAGGTTTTTTTAAGATTCGACCTTGATGAGATTTAACCCGATGACCCAAACTTGATTAGGCCAAAATTGTGACCACACAAGGTTTTTCTATGATTTGATTAAGCATAACATTTCACAATCCAGAGCATCCTATATATCAACATGGCACGTATAATCCTGCTAAATATGGAAGGACATACTAGTATTATTTAAATAATTATGGGCTTGAGTTAAGAGATGTTAGAAAATTCTCTATAGATAATGGTAAAGAAGCAAAACGGAACATTGGCCATGATGATGCTGCTTTAGACTTTGAAAGGTGCTAACATTATATTCTAGGATTCAAAATTCAGCTACGGGTACAACTAATATATTTCTCTGGTTTTGTGCTGATCATGGTCATTGTTTCCACATGACTGGTAACGAGGGCATAAAGGACTGCATCTTTATAATCATATCTAGAAAAGCCACCTGAAGCTGTGTTTTACTATTATGCCTGTGGTCTCCCAAGAATATTGTTTGAATAAGGAAAATGGATTTTACAAAAAGGTCCGGTCTTCGTGACATTTTTCTTGGATATATACATAAATGTTCTTATGCATATAGATCCACTCGCAATCAAGGGTTAGAGACTGTTAATACTGAGATTTGTAAACAGTTCAATAGTTTCATACAGCATTTAAAAAAGTCTGCAAGGCAAATGTCTCAACCCCACTTTTTCTGCACCAGTAGAATGAAATAAGAAGACATGGAAATTCCATGAAAACCAGGTTTTGTGGCAGCCAAGTCTAATTCTATTTTTAGTAACAGTGACATTGACCCTACCGATATCACTTTCAATCCCAAGCAAGGTTTTCATATAAGCTACCAACACAGCAAGTTTCATCATGATATCTCATTCCTAACACTTAACTGTTTCATATATTTATTTTAGTGACCTTGACCACACTGACTGGTCCCAGTTTCAATCCCAATCTGCATCTTCACAAAAGCTACCTATACAGCAAGTTTCATTAAAATATCAGTCCTAACAGAGCAGAAAATAGCTAGTAAATAGTAATGGTGACCTTGACCCCATCGGTCCCACTTTCATTCCCAAGCGAGGGTCTACACACAAGCTACCTACACAGCAAGTTTCATTATGATATCTCATTCCTAACGTAAGTTATTGAGCGGAAACCATTTTTCTATTTTTAGTAACGGTGACCTTGACCCCACCAGCCCCACTTTCAATCCCAAGCGGGGTCTTCACACAAGCTACCTACACAGCAAGTTTCATGGTGATATCACATTCCTAACTAAAGTTATCCAAAGGAAACCAATTGTTGACGTCCGCCCGCCCGACAAAATCGCCAATCCAATAACCAGGATTTCTTTTTAAAAAACCTGGTTAAAAAGGTCTGTTTAAAATAAGAAGCTAAGGGTGGCTTTGTCATTACTAGAATACTTATTTTTCTCAAGAGTTTCTTTAAGAGGATTATGATTAATTATTTCATAACAGTTAGAGCTGAATAATCAATTTTGGATAGTGATGGAAACTAAATTAAACAACTATTCTATTAAGTGATTACTTTCAGTTACTCCCAAAACTTGTCATTTCATACAAGTTACACTTGTATTTATTTTTGTCATATTGCAAATCAAACTTTACACAATGTTTTTATCTTACCCCCACCTAGAGTAGCAAACGCAGCGGTTTGTGTACTCCTACGAGTTGTTAAGCCAATTGAGAGCGTCCTTGAATTAAACATGTTATCTCTATTTCTTAACATTGCAAAACAACCCTCTACCTTGAAATACGAGATATTGGACAGAGAGATCTGCTTAACAGAACCAACTGACAACCTCTATGCGTCTGTAGCCAGTAAAATCCGGAAAAAATACGGGCTCCCACAAAAAATTATTCTGTTCTATAATCCACCGAATAATCAAACATGGAAACGTACTATTCAGAAGGCGAATAATGACTACTGGCGACAGAAATGGAAAGATGATCAAGAAACCAAATCAACCATGAAGTATCTCCGGCCGATCAAAGAGTTACACAAATTATGGCATTCCGCATCACCAAAAGCTCATGAAGTGATCCGAGCTAAAGTGAAGGCACGGCTTGTTACAGAGACATGTACATTTCCGACACTGTTAATTTGTCCGTTGTGCAATAAGGGAGATGAGGATATTGCCACTTTCTACCAGATAGTAGCGCCTTTGATAAAGACAGGAGCTTTTGCTCTAAATAGTTTATTTTGAGTCAGATCAGTATGAAATTTAGACAAAAGCGGCTTTTATCTATTATTGACAAAAATCACAACACATACCTAAAAACAGTTACGTATTTGCATCAACAGCTATACGCTACCATAGTAACACATAAATGCTTTCGCGGATCAACACAGATTTTAGTAAAACGTTTTACATTATTACTGATTGTTACTTTGTTTCTTCATTAACAAATATGGTATCATGTTTATCTATTATCCGTATCGACAAACTTGGTTAAATTTCAAGGTGAAATTCATTATATTCGCCATGTTATGAATATATGTGTTACTGTTAACATGTCATAATTAACGTTTATTAATGACGTCACAAGATTTCATTTACAGTCTCAACCACGCGATTAGGTGTAGATTCTACATCTATGAAAAACCCCAACACAGACAAAAGAAATGTTGGGAAATCAAATATAAGACCTATTGTATCACGGCCACTTGTTTTTAAATGGCATAAACGTTTTTAAGTCGGCCTGGATGATGTAAAAGACCATCAGGGTAGAGGTAAAAGACCATCAGAGTAGAGGTAAAAACCCCGAAATTGACTGATTCGTACCTACGTTGGTTTAAATTAACCATCCGTGACATTAGTGAAAAAATATGATCTTGCAGAGCTTGTAACGGTACAGTTCAGTAAATATTGACAGGACGGATAAATATGCCTAATATAAGAGCATATTGGGTTAGAAAAAATAAAGAACACGTGATTAACAGTGTTCGAAAGCATCATGAAATGGGACATGCGTGAAGGTGACGTCGTACGTCATGCCTGAGCTGCCCCACGATTTATAACTATATTTTTTTATAACAGTACTGTATTTTCGTTATTCATAATCAGATCCGAATGAAAGTTGGTATACATGTGAAATAAGTACTAATATTACGCCCAACACACGGCCGAACCAGGAAATGATCCTAGTCCCAGCTGTTAATAAAAAGTACCCTAGGCCACGAAATTAAGGAAGTTTATAAGCTGTCCGAAATCTGTCTCGAGTAAAAGGTTTCTGTATATTATTAACTTTTTGTCGATGAGTGGTTTTAAATTAAATGAAAAAGTTAAAGAAACGGATTGTTCTGTACTGGTATGGCTCACTTAACTTGCCTCTGATCATTAGATCAGGAATTATGGTTCAGTCAAAGTCAGAGCATCTACTCGAGTAGCTCTCAATCAAGAGGTCAGTGGTTTGATCCAGTCATTTGGCTTTGCGCAAACACCCAACTACATCACATCGCATTCGGCGGGGGATAAAAAATTTCTACAACAGCTTTTAATTGGTCCAACGAACGTGCGCAACCGATATACACAAGTATACATGGTACTGACTTGTCAATCATGCCAATTTTCGTTCAAAACCAACCAATGGTTACAGAGAAATATCCCGTACAAATGTAGTTATCTTGCTGTAGGATTTTTATTACTTGCACCATCTTAAAATCTTAGCGTGAAGACTGCAGCCGACCAGTCAGCCAGACTATAACATGTTCCCACAATAATATTATGTACTGTATAAATCTTAGCTTGGTATTGTAACGCACAAAGGAACGGTTTGTTTTATGAAACATAAACCTGTACTAGAACCGCTGTTAGCATACTACTCGTAGAATGTATCGGGAGTGATATTTCCATTTGTATATCCACTTTGATGCAGATGTGAAAATAGTGAATTGCAAGAAAATGCTATATACGTCATGAGTGAAGTGAATAATTTCAGTTAATTTTCTCACCGTGTAAAATCACTCGGCTAATATCCTTAAATCACAATTTGAAGTCTAAATTGGCCGCGAAGGGAATTACAGTGATCGACTTCTTTTGAAAATTTAGCAAGGGGTGAATGCTCTGAGATTCTGACAGATTGTTTGCGTTTCCACGACAATACAAATTTCTTCACATGAATACCGTAATTGTCCATGCGGGAACAAATCAGGAAACAATATTCTACAACGTGTGTGGTAACACGTTTGTGACGTCACTAGCTTTTCGGCGTGAAAGTGTAAATATAATATTAAAAAAGAGTATATTAAGTCAGACAGGGAAGGCAGCACTCAACTTAACCAGCCGAGCACAGAAAACATTAAAAACACACAAAGCACAATGCCCAACTAAACAAGCGCAGATCCGCCCAAGTCCAAGCTGTCGAAAAGTATAATAAATTATAACTAGCTGAATGACCCAGTAGAAAAGATAAAGTCGGACGGGGGGGTGGGAAGAAAGCACTCCAGCCGAGCACAGAAAACAAACCACATAACACAAATACAAAGCACTGTACAATGCCCAACACCAATCGTGAACGCTCGGCCATTTCCGTTTGTCACCGGTAAATGTACCTCGTGTACAGATTCTGGAATACACACATGTGATTCAGTTCGAGATGATATACAAATATACTATTAAGTCGGACCAACTACGTACGCGTGAAAGTTACGTAACAAATTATATTTTCGTCAATAGTGATGATTATTTTTTCTTTCCCTATCACTAATCAGTTTTCCTTTTTTACGATCGTAGGAAGACATAGATCTAGCATGTAAGCAATACCAAATACACTTGGCAAAACTTACAGTACACACTTGTTAATTTGCCCATAGTTCGGTCAATACGTATTTGATCTTGCTGAAAATTTCAACATACGTAGATTGGATAAGTGGAATTACAATACATGTTTTTAATATCAGATTAAAATTGTCACATACAGAATAAACTAATGATGACATCAGTAGAATCTAAAATCACACAATAATGCCGTGCGTTCATCGGGCGATTGTCAGGTTGCTAATGCACATATTGCCCCGCTGTGCTGATAAAGTTCTTTTTCAAGTCTATGTTCTTATCACGGAGACAGAAATAAAAAACACACTCGTAAGAACAAAGCACAATTTAAAAATGCAATGTCGGACTTTGTTAACTCCCCTTGACCATAACAATAAAAAATATTTTTAAAAGTAAAAACAAACCATATTGTTGTATGAAAAATCAAATTATTTTTTGTTTTTTTAATTGGACGATAAATCTAATTTCAAATTTACAATACATAAAATTAATTTGCACCTACGCGTCAATTTCTCGGCCAATTTACGGGTTTTGATGTTTCTTGGTTCAATGAAATCCTATATTTCATTTTGAAGACAAAACTTTTATCAAGTCCTGTGGTAGTCAATACCATGTACACAAAATTTCATGCAAAAATATTAAAAAATAAAAAAGTTATAACGGTAAAACCACGTGTGTACTTATAAGTTTTGCCGAGTGTATTTTTAAAGAATATTCATAATTATTATTTTCCATGCACATGCGACCCAATATTGACCTAAGATTATGTTAAGATGATCATTGGTCAAGATTCATTAAGATGAGGTTGACAATGTGACATCAGATTTGACCTTGTAACCTAGTTTTTGACCACGGATACCCAAATTATCACACTCTACCTACATTTTGTTAAGATGATCATTGTGACCAAGTTTCATTAAGATTGGGCCAAAATTGTTACCACTAATGTGTAAACAAGCATTTGTAAAGCAAAATAAACAAGAGGGCCATTGGCCCTATAGCGCTCACCTGATGACTAGCGGTTAAGTCAGAATCAGTGACCTGGTGGCATAGTTTTTGACCCCAGATGACCCAGTTGCGAACTGGACCTAGATTTCATAAAGCTACACATGACCCAGTTACGAACTTGACCTAGATTTGATAGCGACAAACATTGTGACCAAGTGTCATAAAGATTATGTAAAAAATGTGACATCAGAAGTGTTAACAAGGTTTTTCCTTGATGTGACCCAGTTACGAACTTGACCTAGATTTCATAAAGACAAACATTGTGACCAAGTTTCATAAGGATTAAGTCAAAACTGTGACCTCTAGAGCGTTAACAGTCAAGTTGTTGACGGTGGACGGCGCATGACGGGCGACGGACAAAAGGGTGATCACAAAGGCTCACCAGCTAAAAACAATTAACCGAAATGAATATCCAAGGACTAAAGTATTGTAAAATAGTGTAATGAGGAACTAGAACAAAGTGTAACAGATCAATATTTACCTGTATCGTTGTAGACAAGTTTCACAATGGACACAGAGTACAACACAAGTGACATAAAACCAAAACATCAAAGGTAACATTGTTTAATTAGGCATATTGCCCTAAATTTTATACTTTATGTGACCCAGTGCATACTAGGCCTAGATTTTACTACATTAAACAATGAGGCCAGGTTTTATAAACATTGAGGTGAAACCAGTGACCTACAGTGTTAAATGCTTATCTTTCATTTGGCCTTGTGACCTTGTTCTTGGCACCAGATGACACAGACGCACACTTTAACTGTGATTGTGACCTTCTCTTTGACCCCAGATGACCCAGTTGCGAACTTGACCTAGATTTAATAGAGACTCACATTGTGACCAGGTTTCATACAGATTAAGCAAAACATGTGACATCTAGAGCGTTAACCAGGTTTTTCACCCCAGATGATCCAGTTGTAAACTTGACCTCCATTTATTAGAGCCACACATTGTGACCAAGTTTCATTCTGATTACATCAAAAATATGACCTCTATAGTGTTAACAAGTTTTTTTTCGATATGACATTGTGACCTAGTTATTCATCGCAGATGACCTAGTTACGACCTTGACCTCGATTTGATAGCGACAAACATTGTGACCGAGTTTCATATATATAAGGTAACAAGACTGCGTTCAATAAACGCTTATGCCCCCTGTGGAAGCCTTGTCCATAAATAAGTCTAAGTCCAAAAATAGGTCTAGGTGAAGGTCAAAATGGGGTCAGGTGATACAGGCGTGTAGAGAGTGTTCATATACAACATCCATGCAAGTATGGAAGCTTTGTAGCAAGCCATAATGATGCTAGAAGAAACGGTCAATTTGGGTTAACCAGGACGGACGGACGAACGGACGGACAGGTGAATCACTATATGCCTCCCGATCTATCGATACGGGGGCATAAAAAATGTGACCTTTAGAGTGTTAACAAGGTTTTTCTTTGATATGACCTGGTGACCTAGTTTCTGACCACAGATGACCCAATTACGGACTTGACCTAGATTTAATAGAGACATACATTGTGACCAAGTTTCATTAAGATTATGTAAACGATATGATATCTAGTGTTAACAACGTTTTTCTTTGATGTGACCTGGTGACTTAGTTTTTGACCCCATATGACCCAGTTACGAACTTGGCCTAGATGTTATAAAGACAAACATTGTAACCAAGTTTAAAAAAGATTAAGTGAAAATTATGACCTCTAGAGTGTTAACAGTCTAATTGTTGACAGTGGAAGGCGCACGACGGACAAAAGGGTGATCACAATAGCTCACCTTGAGCACGAAAAATGCAATAGAGTTATAGTTCTTTGCCATAGCACTTTCCCTCAATATACGAAGTTTCATGAAGATACACACTGTATAACGTGGTATTTTGACTCTATAATGACATTCGGACACTACGAGAAAATCAATAGCGTATTTGGACAAGTGTAAGATTTTGTATTTTTTACCTACCAAAATGATGGATTCTATAAGATCTGTTTGCAGTTTCTTTTAGATAAAATGGACTAATAACTCGCTGCTTCGGTCTGGCTGACTATCTGAAAGTATGACTAGCTCTGGTGTGAATATTGTTGCCACTTTGTCCGTCCGTTCCACATTGTTTTGTCCGGAGGATAACGCTATTACACATATTACTTTGAAACTTTGTAGAAGCATACAATCAAAATCTCACAGAGAAGTGCAATGCCGAAAAACGATAACTCTTAATTACATATTATTTTGAGTTATGACCCTTTACTACCCCCGCTACCTATCCCACTACCATAGAATGGAAGGCTATATAGTCACTTCGTTGGTCCGTCCGTCCCAATTCTTTTTCCAAGCTGAAACCTCTCCAAACGTTAAAGGATATTTTATAGCTTGGAACATCAGTTCACTATCACTATGCCATGAATACAATTAATATGTTAATATTTCAAAGATTAACGGCACACTTGGAGCCGAAATTGCACCAAATACGCCCGTCTGGAGGCATTGTGAATGATAATAAAACAATCTAACTTGACCCATTTCCTCTCAATTTCTTTCATTACAAGAAAATATCGGTAGAACATATGGACGCCGAAACAAGTCAACTGAGCTTTAGGACAAACTAGAGCTGTCGCAGACTAATATATCCCCGCCGACAAAGGGCCATAATTCTGCCAAAATTAATCGCATAGCAAATTCCTTTCTTCATGCCATCTATATGTTGAGGTTGTTCATCTGTGAAAGTTTGAGCGAAATCCGGCCAAAACTGTATGAGTTGCGTTCACAAAAATGCGTCTACGGACAGACTGACTGACGGACAGACAAGCTGAATCCAGTATACCCCCTTACAACTCGTTGTGCGGTGGTATAAAAAGTATAAAGTTATAGTGCAAATCTGTATAATCAGCGAACCAGATCATGCCGACTATATGCGCATCTCCACTTGGTACATGTAGTGAAGAAGTCGAAATCTGAGCAGATTGTCGTAGTGGGTTGTCTTTGGAGCTGTTCAGTAATTCATGGTATGCTGCTTTCTATAAGAGCTGTCTTCCCTCTCCGCATATTATTTACGTTTTGCATATTGTTAAACAAAAACAACTATTCGGAATCGTAGAGCATTTACCTCTAGTTTAAAAGTACAATATATAAGGCCGTCAGAGAAGTTCCTACGAGACTAATTTAGTCTTCAAATTGAGAGTTAAACATATTAGCAGATAATTATTTTACACAGTTAGAAAACCGATATAATATATTCACTACGCAGTGATTTAGTTCCAAACTTAGTTCCAAACTCAGCTTGCATTAACAATTATATTCCGTTATTGGCTCATCTGTGATAAGTGGACGCTTATAGAAACCACGGTGGGGGATCATGGGATCCACTGAAAACATGGCTGCCAATTCACAATGTAGTGAGTAAGTACTGTGGAAGTAGTAAAGATAATTATAAAATATGTATTTCGGCAGTTTAAACTGTTATAATTAGGTCATTCAGCGTCAGCATTCCGCCTTTTGATTGCTAAAACTATTTCATTCAGCTTTTTGACAGCTGGGAATATGGCGGATCATTTTCTCGTTCGGCTGTGTGTGTTCGGCACTGTGCCTTACCTTGGCATTCAACTTTTGATTGATGAAACTAGTTCATTAAGGCATTTGACAGCTTGGATTTGAGCGGATCATTTTCTCGTTCGTTTGTGGGTTGGCATTGTGCCTTGTATGTTTTCACGTTTTCTTTGCTCCAATGGTTAAGTTGAGTGCTGCATTCCCTTAATATTTGCTTTTTTATGGAAAGCTCGATCTACGAAGTTTAATTTTGATCGAACTTCCAACCACAGGTAACTGTATCATTGATAAAAAGTAAAAAGAAATATTTTATAAAATATTAGAAAGGTGTATTTGTACTAAAGAGGTCAAATTGTCGGGGTATCAAAAACAAGAATATGCTTTCGATATCTTCATAAAATAATTACATTGAATTTCATAAACACCATCGTTAGAGCTACCTGCATGCGAAGTTCAATCGAAATTGATTGACTAGTTAAACAGTTATATCATGAAATGCATACCACGGTGTCCAGTCAATCACTGAGGTGCATTCAACAGAAACGACATGCTATTCTAAACCAAAAAAATAATGTGTTTTTATTATTTGCTTTCAATGGATTATTGAGATTTTTCAGTGAAAATAACAGTGAAATTACCACTTTGTTACTTTCACTGTTTTAGAAGCTGGTTCCAGCATCATGCAGAAAAGAAAACGTAACGTAAACGACGCCGGACTTAAGTCATCATGACGTCATAATTCTCACGTCGTGACGGTCCAATTTCTTTCCAATTAAGCCAATAACGGCATATTGTGAGAGAAATTGAGGCATATAATAAACAGAAAATTTGTTGATTTTTTGTGTAAGATCAATTTTATTTCACTCGTGATCACAGAAAATTAAATTTTCACGAGTGGGGTAGCCGAGAAATGTTTATAACGATGAAATAAGATGTACTTTCAATGAATCCTGCAGATGCATACTTACACACACCTTTCCAAACAAGAAACCAGTATTCAACAGATGCAGTTCATGAAGTTTCCGATAGTGAAAAGACGCTAAAGGCACTATTTAAGAATAAAAAAGCAACAAATGATAGTTACGGACTACCATTAAAATCAACTAGGTTTGACTGTGCCCAGATGTATACGTATTTATGAATTTGTTTTGTTTCTTACAGAGTATGCATCAATGTAACATTTTCTAAAGTATATGTTAAGTGTAACCTAGTTTCCTTTTTCGGAATGAAAAGACAAACTACGTCTAGACAATGTTATTGGTATTTTTTAATCAAAGC
Source organism: Spisula solida (assembly GCA_947247005.1). Taxonomy (NCBI): domain Eukaryota; kingdom Metazoa; phylum Mollusca; class Bivalvia; order Venerida; family Mactridae; genus Spisula; species Spisula solida. Next base: position 39,967,029 of record OX365951.1, read on the forward strand.
AGCAAGGATGCAGAGAAAAAACTGTTCATTATTCACAATTGTATTGAGAACCAATCTTACACTACCTCGCTTCGAATGGCAAGTCTGTTCGAATAAGGTAAACATGCGAAGTACAAATGTAGGTTATCTTTACAAAAAAACAACAAGAAAGTGGCTGGTTCGTTCTTTTTATCCAAACGAGAGTATAAAAACCAAATATAATTCCGAGTCTTCTTTGTATATATTGATTTGTTGTCGCACATAATACATATGCTTGTATGTCTTAACCCTTAAAATGTAAAACGTAATGTATTTTCATCTACTAATCAGTCCTGGAACATACCTGAGGAAATCGTATATACTAAGCATGATTGTGAAGAACGTCCAATGTAACAAGCTAGAAGCTAGTATAAGGGGTATATATGTCGGCATCGCTTTGATGGTGACCTTCACTTGTTTAAAGGATGCTTCTTCACCAGTTTCTAGAACTGGCCTACCAGACTTGATGACAATTTAGGTAGCGTTATCATTTAAAATTAGAAACTTGAACATCAGATGAACTGAAAATACAACTGCATGTTACTGTAGTCACTTTGTGCAAATGTGTACGTTTTAAAGATACCAGAGCATTGTCCTACCTTAATGTCCTCAGAATTAAATAAGGGAACCTAAAATAATGCTATCACATTTATAAATTGATAAAATGCAAACACACTATTGATGTTCTTAACTAATACAGTAGTGGCGGACATGCTCAACGCTGCGAGGCAATTATTAGTGAAATGGAGATTGAATCAGTTGAACTTTGAGTGGATGAGGCTTACAAGGAAGTATAATCCCACACTTCTGCCTAGAGTGAGTGCGCTTGCAGAATTCCCAGAAAATAACAAGACAACATTTTATTACAAACTAAACTGATTTACACGTAGGAAAAATCAATTGATTCACATGTAAAATTATATTGCAATAACATATATACTTTGAGCGATATTGGACTTTGAATTAGGTGAGGCGTTTTAAAGTCCGTGGGTGTATTGTTTAAGAAATAAAAATCTGTTCGCGTATTTTGTCGGTGAATAAAACATGGGTTCGGATCCGAACGAGTGCCCGTGTTTTATTCACCGACAAAATACAAGAACAAGAGTTTTTATTACGATTCTAAATACGATAATATCCCGCACTATTTAACTGCGCGCATTCCATTTTCAACCATTTGACATTTAACATAATTCCACGCTGAAATTGAGTGGCTTATTAGCTGGTACAATTACCTCCCTCGTTAATGAAAACGACCGTCGTAATTTTCTGAAGGAAATAACACATTTTAAACATTGAAACTGTTAATAACCTGTATCTGTTTCATGAAATGAAAAATATAAATGAATTGATTATCAGAAGTTTTATGAATTTTTGTTTCGAGGGTTTATTGGAGTTTCTAAAAATAGATGCGTCATAGCTGTAACACTGGATACTCGTGGAACTCGCGGTCCGTTAAAGTTTTAACTATAAAGTTAACGTTTATTCATTCATAAATAGGTCACGTGATACAGGGCGTAAATAGTAACAGCCAATATGATACCGTGTGTTATTGCGGTAATAATAAATGGCTTGGTCTGCTCTTTGTTTAATGGATTAATCCGCAGATCGTGTTAGAATTGTATATTTTCAACCATGCATAAATTATATTGCTAACTATTTGAACAGCTAAGATATAAATATAGCATGCATGCTACTACCTCAACACTACAACGATTAAACTTGTATGTTTTGTTTTCGGCAGGAAGACTGATTCCATCGTAAAGTTGGTCTGGACTGATATGTGGGTGTGTATGCAGCCAAAATGTCCCAATCGTTTTACATTGGTGGAACTACTGCTGACCCTAGCTCAATGTTCACTAGGATGAAAATCACAAAGAATGTTTGGAGATCAGCTCTGGATGCCGGCTCATTAAGTGATTTAAATGTTTCTTTCACTCAGAAACACCTGCAGTTGAACACTTCGATCCAACGGAGTCAATTTCATTATAATGGCACTCCAGCTGGTCTAGGGCAAGACGACCCTTCTACAATGACAAAGTTAAGGTAAATATACTCGGTATTAATACATAATATTCTATTATAACTAAGATTGTTCCTTTTTTAGCTGCCAATGTACTGTCTTGATACGAATGTAAGTTCTGCCTTTTCATTGCAGCCTGTGTTCTAGCATAGTCTGGACATAGCACCAAGAATGTATTTGACATTGCAGAATAGTTGGAGTCGACAAACTAATGTGTGTCTGTTTAGGAAAATGAAGACGACGATATATCGGTTGATGAAGAAGATTACAAACTTGATTTGATTGCACCAGAGAGCATGAAGGCTAATGGGATTGCAACATAGAGCATAAAGGCTAATGGGATTGCAACAGAGAGCATACATGCTAATAGGATTGTAACAGAGAGCATAAGGCTAATGGGATTGCAACAGAGAGCATAAAGGCTAATGATGGACCTATATGATGATGGACATCATTGAAAAAAAATTGTTTAACAAGACAGTCCAAAAGACTGGTATAATCCCCCGCCGCATTAATGAACAGTGAAATTGTCCAATAAGGTACACATTTGCTACGAGTTCATGCAATTTGGCACAGGCGTTAACAAAGTAAGCAGCGGCTGGGAAATGTAAGGTTCGAACCATTTTACCTTTTAACTGTCACCTTGCCCTTGAACCGGCATGGTTCGAATGCCGGTTATGTGTGTCATCTTTATTAGTTACACATTTGAGGTGTTTGTTAGGCTGTTCAAAAGGTACATTTTTAATTCACCAAGATCGTGTTTTCGCTTGTTACATTATAATTTGAACGTATCAAAATCAAAATAAAGAGTACTCCCCAGGTTCAAAAATACATTTGATAATAATTTACTGTGACAAATTAAGTTAGCTTCAAGAAAAAACATGATAACTAAGTGAACATATCTGTTGAACCTCTTCTACCCTCCCTCAGATATGGAGAAACCTTGTCATTCGTCTAACAAGAGTCCATGTAGCATGATGTTGTAAAGAGTTGTCTTACGCTTTGACATCGCTCCGTACCAGTGCATATAGACTTTAACCTTTAACATGTCACCCTTGAGAATATCCGTGCTTATCTATTGTCCAATCAGAGTTGTTATTGTAACTTATCAAAGCATTACGATAACACACGAGGATTAATTATGCCCCCACAAACAAAGTTTGAAGGGGGTATACTGGAGTCACCGTGTCTGTCGGGGGGTCGGTCAGTCGTTTCTAACTGGATTTTTAAATTGCTTAGTACAAATGTTCACCACATCAAGACGATGTGTCATGCGCAAGACCCCGGTCACACTTAGAGGTCAAAGGTTATATATGCATCCAAGTCGTGTCCGCTCTGTAACGTTCGTTGTTTTTTACAGGAGTTTTAAATTATTTGGTAAAAATGTTCACCACATAAAGACGGTGTGTCATGCGCAAGACCAAGGTCGCTACATCAAGTGTCTTACGCAAGACCAAGGTCGCTACATCGAAGATCAAGGTCAAACTTAGAGGTCACATATTAAAATGCTCAAATAGGCATGTGAATCGTGTCCGTCCTGTAACTGTCATTTCATATTGGATATTTATATTACTTGATACAAATTTTAACCAATTCAAGACGGTGTGTGTCATGCGCAAGACGCATGTCCCTAGCTCAAAGTCACACAATGAGGTCAAATATTAAAAGGCACAAAATCGTGAGCGCTCTGTAAATGTCTTTTCTTATTGGATATCTATAATTCTTGGTTCAAATGTTTACCACGTATAGAGGGTGTGTCATGCGCAAGACCCAGGTCCCTAGCTCAAACGTCAAGGTCACACTTGGAGGTCAAATATTTAAAGGAACAAAATCGTCTCTGCTCTGTAACTTGGTTATTTCTTATTAAATATTTATGATACTTGGATTTCTTATTAAATATTTATGATACTTGGTACAAATATTCACTACATCAAGAAGGCACGTATAGAGGGTGTGTCATGTCCAAGACCTAGGTCCCTAGCTCAAAAGAGGAGGTCAAACGCTAAAAGGCAAAACTAGGCATGTGGTTTGTGTCCACTCTGTAACTTTGGATATTGGATATTTATGATACTTAGTACAAATATTTACCACATCAAGACGATGTGTCATGTACAAGACCAAGGTCAAAGGTTTTATAGTCATGCAAGTACCTTTGTCGTTTCTTAGTGACTTTAAAAGTACTTGGTACAAATGTTTACCAAATCAATAGTTTTTCTATATTTTTTTCGCGTTTTTTCTTCAAATTATTTTTTTGATTTTTTTTTTAATTTTTCATTTCAGTTATTTTTTTTTCGATTTTTGTTCTTTTATTTTTGCGGAAGACCTAGGTCAATGTCACAGAGGTCAAATGTTGTATCGTTATGCTTGTCGTGTTTCTTACTGGATCTTAAAAGATAAAAGTAACAAGAGGTGTTTGTAAAACACGTATGCCCCCATGGCAGCCCAATAGTCAGAAATGGTAAAGATCGCAGTGACTTTGACCTACTGACCTCACAATCAATAGGGGTCATCTACTGTTGCTGATCAACCTCAATGTAAAATTTGAAGATCCTAGGTCAAAGGGTTGCTGAGTTATTGAACGGAAACCATTTAAATAGCCAGACATGGTAAAGGTCACAGATAGAATATTCTAAACCCGTATCTATTAATTGAGGACCCTGCGCTGTCTTGAGTGGTTTGAAAAGCATTTACTCACTTTCAAACACATCAATATTATCTGGTGATATACAAAAAGATAGTATAAAATCTGACACGAATGATAGCGCTGAAATAGAAACAGAAGAGCAAGGCATGCACTAACCGAACACACAAACAGAAATACAATCACAAACAGGATTAAACATTTTATCTATATCGTACATTATCTTTATCTCTATCTATTATATAGTAATTGCGTACGATTATGCTCCAATTATTATTATTTATCTAAGATAGACATTTATTCATCATGATTCAGTTCTGGCAGTTAATAAGTGTACTAATATTTTAATCTGAAGCAGATGAATTAACTAATAAACATATCGATATATTCTGGCAATTCTAGACACACTGCTGCGTTTACTGCTGAGTTTGTAGGTATGTGTATCCGTAATACTGTTACATTGTAAAATTACGATATGATTTGTTACGAAATGTATTATTTTTAGATGGAAACCTGAAGGTTTTAAACAGATTTAATTACACCAAGCGCATAACAAGTTCTAAAATATTAAAGTTAATGATGTAAAGCGTCATTTGTTCTTGTATTGTGTAATTTATTTAGGCCTTTAGGCAATGTATTCGCCTCTAAAGTACAAACACTTATTATCAATGGGCTTTTGCTGAAGGGATATTAGTATAAAGAGACAGTGGTGAGAAACAAGGAATGCATGGAAGTGTTACCACAGCTCTTTCCGAATGTACTCATTGGTTGCCCTATGTATAGCTTCGACACGCTCGAGACTATAACTTGACTATAACTTGGGTTACAAACTAATTCATCTCTAGTTGGGTAGACAGTTAAGTGACAACTAGGTTAACTGACTCCATTCAAATCAGTTGAACTAAACGGTTGGTAGTTTAGTATCTTTAGAAGATTCTCGCTATCGAACACGGGGCTCTGATTCACTGGATGGTCCTACATCAATATGTGCATTGAGTTGACGGCATGTCAACACACCTACTGATTTTATCGGCGGGGATAATAAATACTTTCAAATTGTTATCTGACAGGTGATTTCTCCGATGACAAATATTAGTTACACATGTGTGCAACAAACTATCGACACTATGAACCACTCATGGGTGAGCAATTACAGGGATCAAGACTAGCTCCTGTAGTAAAAGTCAAAGCGTGAACACTGGTAATAGTCTATATTATTATTATGCTACCCATACTTGACGATGGTGTCTATTGCTTTGCTCACGTAGTTCTGTATGTATGTCGATAGAACATATGGTCACTGTGCCCTTTAACATAAAAATGACTTGCGTTCTATTCATAACTGAAGTATGCATGACTCTAGGATCCAAGAAAAACTTTACACGGAATTAGTCAACAAAAGAAAGTGATCTCCATTGCTTTTGTTGTCAGTAGGTCGAAGTTCGCTATGCCCTTTAACACGAGTTCCGTTCAATAACTAAGGCTTGATGAGTACTCCGAACCTTAACATGGTTAGTCAGCAACGGTAGATGACCCTATTGATTTTGAGGTCAGTAGATCAAGGTCAATGTGACATTTTAACAAGAACATTACCTAAAAGAACGTTTGACCCTATGATCCTCCAACGTAACATTGGGGTTTGTTATCAACAGAAGACTGTATCTTTTGATTTTGAGGTTAAGGAGGTACAGGTTGCTTTGACATCAACATTGTTCACGTTAAATAACTTCAAAACGTTTGCACTAAGATTCTCCAAGGTAATATAGAGGTTGTCCATCAACAGTAGATGACCCTGTTTATTTTGGGGTCTGTATGTCAAAAGGGATTTTTCACTATCAGTAGTTGACCCATATTGCTTTTATTTAATGGTTGCAATTTAATGCGCGTTTTATGTGTGGAATAAGTACTTGAGTTTCCTGACAAGCGAATTGAACAGCGACCATATAAAGTTTAACTAGTGACGTCGGACATTTCCGCCATTTTGAAGTCGTCTTCTGACTCAATGTAATAGCAGTGTTGGTTAAAATACGTATATTTATACAAAATGATGTATTTAAATCATTTAAACTGAATGGATAGCTAGATGGATGTTTGTTTTATTGTTTACGTAGTATTTTTTTTATGAATACTTGTATCGATTAAATATCGGTTAACAAATATTTGCATTTCCGGGTTTTTCTTCAGTCATGGGCGCGGCCATCTTGAAAATCATGTGATACAAGCTTTCCTTAAATGGGTATAACGTGACTATTTTTTACCAATCGGGGCACTTAAGTATCGTGTGCAAAGAGGAAACTGCGTTCTAACCGTCTGGATGATTAAAAGCTTGTTTCATCCACAAAAGAGGCGCGATATCGTCTGCTAAAAATTGGTAAGTACTTACAAGGTCCAAAATATATCATAATTTATTTACGTAATCTTGCGAAAGCCATGGTTGTCTAAGCAGACCCTTAAGTACACATAAATAGTGTTAAATTACCCGTTAGTTCGGGGGCAAGCCCTTGGTAGTGGATCGCATCAAACCGGAAGTGATAAATATCGCTGTATATGATTGTCCCCATTATTGTCGATCAATAGACTATTGAATAGTTTCTGTATACGTATGATTACTGCAGATGTCCACCATTTGTGTTGAATTTGGATGTTTTTATAACTTTTATTTTTAGTTATAAAGTCGTATTATGTACTACCACACTCCACATCAAAATCCATGAACTACTCACAACAAGACTTGTTTGATAGTAAGCCAGATTTGTTTGGTGAGCAGGATTGACCGATTGATACTCAACAAGATTTGTTTGAAAGTGATACTAAGTCTGATACTGATAGTCAACAGCCTGAAGTTGAATAGGATTTATATGTTGATCCGGTAATTATAAATTAAATTGTTTTACCCAGTTGAATTTTAGGTGCTCATTTGTAGAAAATGTGTGCTTCATGTTGGGCTCGAACCAAACATCACCTATTAAACACTAGTGAGAATATGTACCGACTGAGCTAACCGTTACAGTCGTCTAACCCGAAATCACTATATATGCCATCATGCCACTGTGATATAATGGTCAAATAACAAATTGGCATTTTTACTTATATATATATACGAGGGATGATCCATATATAACGAGAAAATGCTTATAATTTTCTTATGATACTTTAGATTTTACTCAAACTTTAGCTGGAAGTAATAACATACATTAGCAATGTTTCCCTGAATTTACATGATTACAGCGACACCAGGCTAAAATATATGGTTGCTAAGGTAACCCTTGATACGCCTAGGCGGGGCATTTTGTGGATTTTTCACCGTTTTCTCGCAAATTCAAACCGTCACAGTTTTCATGTAAGCTATAGCAATGTGATGAAAATTGGTACTTGGGGTCACTTAGGACTCGTCGTACTGATGGTGACGTCATACACGGGTTGTGTTGCCATTCGTTACATCATGCACGTGTTATCGTTCCTTGATAGCAAAAATAACGGGCGACAAACGATTATCATTAAAATATTTAGTTTTGAAGAAAACAAGTAATAATGAAAGTGTGCATTATTTTCAGTACTCATTTCGTGATCATGCCATGTCAAAAGCTTAAATTTTTGTACATGATAACACATTAAAAATGGACTTGAAAAAGGCTAGTGATCTAACGCAAAGTAGGCGCAACGTGACGTCGACGTCAGAACTAAGCACGAAAATATTGGATGTTCTGAAAGAAATTCCAAAGGATGACTATCGTGCGTCTTTTTCAACTTGGTATCGCATTGGCGAAGACGTATACATATTGAAGGAGGATAATCTGACTTTTTAACAGATTAATACAGTACGGCCTAAGGAATGTGGTCGTCAAATAGATCATAGTTAAATTCTGAATAACGTTAAAAAGTTTAAAAATGACGTTGCCCCGCCTAACCGTTTCATAGGTTGGCAAAAATGTTCCAAACAATTTATTTTTCGATATATTTAAAAAATAATTCGTACGTTTTTTTCTTATATATGTATTAACCACCACATAAAGCATTTTTAGAACATAACATGTAATAGCAAAGTTATTAGTACTTTCTCGTTATATATGGATCATCCCTCGTATATTCAGATGTACAATACAGGTGCTTACATTTTATTACATGACTGTGGTACAGTAGAAATGTTGACTTCATTACAAAGAGAGAAATACTTTTATTTCAGTCTAGTTATGTATTTCCCAAAGCCAAGAGAAGACGCATTGTGCCAGAACTTGATGAAGATGTAACGCCATCCCAGGCACCGACAATCCCCCCAGATTATCAAACAATATCTTCATCTTCATCAGACACGGTATTAAAACGAATATACGAGGGGTGATCCAGAATGACGTGGACTTTTGTTCTAATTCAAAAACCGTTTTACTTACATTTACAAATCTGTGCACACTCTAATATACTCTCCAATTGCATCGCCCGAAACTACATGAATAGAACGATATAGTGAAATCAAAGCGCTGTAAGGAGCGTAACTCTAATAGTAACACTTCCTGCACAAGTATACCAAATTTCATGTTGATATAATAATAAATAACGTTAATACAGCGTATGTAAGAGGGTAAGGTTATGAATCGCGGGGCAGCTCAGAAATGACGTACGACATCGCCTTCACGGCTATCATTTAATGATGCCCAGGTCTGAATTGAAGAATTTTATGTCAGAATGAAATAAAAAAAACCTCTTTAAATATATGAATGAATAAGACAAAATAAGATTACAAATGTTATCACATTCATGCATATATTAGTTGGTGTGTTGCATCTGCTTTTGTCTAATGTATAATTCTGCATAAATTAGTTATGTGCTGCTTCAACGTTTGTCTAATATGTAACCAAAAACATAATTGCCTGACTGATATATAACAGTGTGTACCAAAAAACCCACTAATTCTCTAAGTGGTAGATCTTGCGAGTAACATGCTTTTCCTTCATTTTCATTCACACCAATTGTAGACATACATTCATTGGAAGTTTCTGTAAAAAGTGTTAGTAAATGTTCATATTTGGACCTTCAGCTTTAATTTTATTTAAGATCCTGTCTTGCATACTTATTTAATTTTCATAAAAGCGTTATTCAAACCTTTGATTTTTCTAACCATGAAGACTTCTGTGATTGAATGCAACACAGTGCGTCAAAAGAATGGCTATGCTCGGATGTAGTACTTGGCATGCTTCTTAGAATACAAAGTTGTTGCAGGGCATCGAGGTGGCTAGAAGCATCTGTACCCAGACATTATCTATGTTGGTGACTGAAGATCACCATAAAATATTTAATAAGATTATATCACGTACCGTTATCAACTTGCTTTTCAATGAAGTTGAAAATACATATGAAGTATTTCGTCCTAAATTAATAGAGCGAGATATTTACTAAGTCAGAAGCATCTCAGTGCAGCAAGGACGTATTTGCTAATGTTTTCACAGGAACTACTATTTCAGGAGCAAAACATTTAACTGAATATGTGAATGAGTACAGTGAATTCACATGCGCGGTAGATTCTCCTGATGAATGCAATGATAATTCATCATACACTTATATCGAATGTAATTCTTACACTCAGACATTGTTACCTAACAGTGAAAATGCTTACTAACCAGGACGTATTAGATTTTAATTCTGCACACGAAAAAAGTAAATGTATGGAATTTTTAATGAATTCTAATAATTGTACAGTGCAACCATCAGACAGGGCGTATGAGCTGTCAATGAAAAAATTAGTATTAAATGCAAAAAGGTCTGTCGCCAGATCAAGTAATTCTAATTATGATATATTTTTGAAGCAGAGCTATGTATTTCCGAAGAATGAGAGTCGAAAATGTATACCTAAAGTAACGTCGTCGGAGTCTTTAGATTTGAACACTACTTTTAGACAAATTAAAAACAAATCACTTGAACGGTGTAATGTTAATCAGCAATTGGGTGAAAAAGTGACTGAATTAGAAAGTCAGGTAACAGATGGTAAAATTAAGTTAGGACAAATCAGGAAAAATTGCATAATTGCAAGAAGAAGGTAAAAAGAACTGCTGCGAGAGAAAAATACAATGCTAATAAAGTAAGAGTGTTAGAGGGAACGGTTAATGGGGAATGCTGCATAGAAAACAGAGAAAGAATTGCTTTTTTAGAAAGCCAGCTTAATGACAAAAATAATGAAATCGCTGACTTACAAGAAAATGTGCAATATTTGCAGGACTTGCTTAATGATGTTAATCAAGAAAATGATCAAGTTGTATTATTTGATGAAAAAAGTAAAGTATACACTCATAAACTGAAACAGTGTGTTTATGATATATTGCAACTGCAAGTCAGTGCCTCCAAAGTGTCTCATGTAATTAAAGCTGTGTTGAGCTTAGTCAATAAGACACCGAATAAACTACCTTGTCGCACTACAGTGTTGGAGATGAGTCTCCAGAGACTATACATTGCACATGTGCAATTATGTGAAGTTTTTTCTAAGGACACAAACACCGTTCTTTTGACAGATGAAACGTCTAAGTTTTCCTCCAAATTTATGGGGTATGAAGCCGCAGACTCTAATGGTACTTATGGGTATTGGGACTAAGAGACATAGAAACAAAATCTGCATCAGACACTCTGAACGTTTTCTAACAGATTCTTCAAGATCGTGATGAGAAGAGCTCTGAAGAAGGCAGTACAACTTCCCAAAATATTGTTAGTCACATTGTCGCGACTTTGTCAGATCGGGCCGCGACTGAAGTTCAATTAATAAACTTTTATATGACTTCCGCAAAGAAATTTTACCTCTAACTTGCCAAAATTTTGATCAGTTTAGTGAAGCAGAAAAACATCTTTGGAAAACATGTGTAACTTCTTCTGTGGCCTTCACGCCCTTGTAAATTTTGCCGAGGCATCCAGATCTAGTATTAAAGAAATTGAAAGGAATAAAACCGCCTAACCTAACTCCAAAGACCTTAAATGCTGTTCTAACTAATCGACAAACCCCTGTATCAGTATCGAAATCTCTGTCTGTGACATGGTGTCTCCCCTTTTTGTTTTTGGTAATAATACTTACATTGACAAAGATGTAATTTATGATTCACTTGTGGCTTCTGACCAATATGACAATTATATAACTGAGGCGTTTCTACAGGTACTACTTCCCACTTTGTGTACAGTGAATAAAAAACTGTTTAGACCACTTACCTGGCGGGAAGTTGACTAACCTTTCTGATGAAATGAAGGATAAAGTAAGAAATGCTCCTAAAACATCATGTTATACCGAAAGCGTCTTTGGCCAACTAGATCATTTGTTGCGAAAGAAACCAAATACGAGTACTCTTGCTGCAGAAGCTAACATCATGTTCTTAAATAATACAACTATTGACTGGTTAAACTCAAGAAATGAAAACGAAAAACATGAGTTGATAAAGAAGGCTTCAAAGTCAGTGAAAAAAATGCGCCAGAATTATAAACTCAGGGTGAATGAAATTGAAGACCGGCGGAGAATCGCTGTGCATGAGCAAATTCGTAAAAAAGAAGCTGCACGACAGGAAAAGCTAAGACAGCAAGACGAATACACACAAGACATCATACATTTTGGTTTATGGCAAGGTGAATCAGAGGTGGATAATATGCTTCTTCTGTCGTATAAAAATCTAGTGAAAAAATTAATGCTCTTAAAGCTCAGTTAAGGATCAGGAAGAATGTCCTGCATCAAATTCCAAGTGATAAGAGTCAGTTTAATTTCTCTAAAAAAAAGGAAAAAGGTTTTACTGTTGAAGAATTAACTACAAATCTCAAAGAACTTGTGACACAAGCTATTGTAGCTGATGATGATATTCAGAAGCACATCTTCACAGGTACACGCATGTAGATGTTGTTTGTAAAGCATGTTTAGCCCACTCATAATTTTTATTCGATGTATTTCATCAGATACATATACGTATTATATATGTAAAGTCTCAAGAACAAACTTAGCTTGAATAATAATCATTGTAGACTTTGCTTTAACCCTATATACAAGTATAATTACTATTATTACAGTGTTGATTCGAACCAATTCCATATGTATGGAAGCCCTGGAGGGCACTTATAACTTGTGGAGGCCCCAGAGGGCACTTTTGACTTGTGACTAATAACTTGTGATTTAGGAGTTGTGACCAAACAAACTATAAATATATTTTTTGTATTTTCCTGGGCAAGTAAATTAGTTTTCGGGCAAGTGGATATTTCAGTCCAACTTTCTCATGGGCAAGTGAAAAATTTGGGATTTTCCACACCCCTGGACCTAGCTTCGAACTTGGCCTAGATTTCATAGGTACAAAAATTCTGACCAAGTTTCATGAAGATTGGGTCATAATTGTAAGGATATGAGAGAAGAATGAGCGTCTAGCAAGGGAAATTCTGGTACCATTTTTATTTCGTCTTTGGTATGACGCGGCCAGGGATCGAACCAGATACCTCCCGCACTCGAAGCGAATGCTCAACCACTAGGCTATCGAGGATGTGATTGTTTTCTGTTTGTTAAGTGTTTTTAAGTTTCAAGCGAGCTCATTCTTGATATTGACAATATGGGATAAAACCCGTTTTCCAGGCTCTAGAATTTCACGGCCAGGGCCTCTTCAATAGGCAATAGGACAATGCTTTACCGACTGAGTTAGTCGGCCACAGGTCAAAACTAATTTGACCGGATACAAACAGTACAAAGATGACTTTAATTCCTTGCTAAAACAAGTACTTTGACGTGTAATCAGTGATTATCGGCTATTTTAAAGTTGTTTTACTCATCAAAAATCCAAACTGGCAAACGCTTGAAAGTGCCTTTTAACATGTATTCAATTGAAAAGGTCGATCTATAAATCATGAATATTAATTAAATGTAGGATAGTGTTGATTTTAGTGTAAGATCGAAATTTATTTCACCAAGTGATCACAGGAAATCAATAAAATTAATCTTAAACCAAACTCAACAATTATTCTATTTATTGTATGCCTCAATTTCTCTTAAAAATGTACTGTTATTGGTTTAATTGGCAAAAATCACATCAAAATTTAAATGTCACAACATGAGACTTATGACGTCATGATGACGTAAAGCGTATTTCAAAGCCTGGTGCTGTTGACGTTACCTTTCATTTTCTCCACGATACTGGGACAAGCTTCTAAAACAGTGAAAATAACAATATCATGATAATTTCACTGTCATTTCCACTGAAAACACTCCATAATCAAACAATATAATATATTTATTTATTTTGCAGGGTAACTGAGAAATACATAAGAGTAGTTCTTCAGAAAGAAGCAATGATTGCAATTTTAGAAGAGGTAGGTAACTATGAAGGAAACATCATGAATCGACTTAACTGACATTGATATTTTTGGGATTCATATAATGTTTTGATGTTATTTCACATTATTTAAAATAGCAGAAACAAATAGATAATCTCTAAGAGCCTAAACTCATGTGGTCATGGAATAAATAGTGAAACATATTTAAGTGATCATCTAATTAAGTAATTGATAAAAACTAGCTTAATCCATCAGGGGCCATAATTCAGTTGAAATTTTCGATAAAGGTACATGAACTTGATAAAGCCATGTGAGTGTAAACAAGTAAGCGTAAGTTTAAAAGAAATGCATTGATTTACAAATATGACAAGACTCAGGCACCAACCATCCCTCTGGACACATTGCAATAATAAAAAAAGAAGCTTTTATAAAAATTCTGATGTTGCAATACTTGACAGATCACAGGAGATACATATAAAGACGTTGAAATAGAAGTTAAGAAAACAGCCGCCAAGAAATTGGAGACAGCAAACAACCTCCTATTTAAATGTAAGTTTGTTGTCAAAGTAAAATGTCTTGTGAGCTTAACAGTGGTTAATAATTGGGAGAATTAATCATTGACAAAATATTATCAATGTACGGTTATAAGTGGATACATAAGAGGATATTTACTTTATTATTAGTTGATCACAGAAAATCAATACCAGAGAAAATATAATTTTCTGTGATCATAATAACTGGATTCATAAGATTACAATGAAATTTCATCTTTCTACCAAAATTAAAGAATTTTGCTGATTATATGCTCAATTTCATGTATAATGGTCAAGTCATTGGCTTAACTGAAAAATAATTGGCTTAAGTTGAAAAACAAAGTTTAAACAGATATTTGTATAAAATGTATCCCCCATGGCAGCTCATCTACTCATCTTATTATTTACTTTCGAAATTCTTTGTTATGTTTATTTTTTCAATCAATTTTGTTTTATCTGTGATTCATATGTCATGTTATATGACCCTTGATTGGAATTCAACTTTATATTATCTATCTAATGTAAAGTTTGACAATCAGAAGGGCAAGGCGTTATTAAACAATTTGGTTGAGCAACTCAGACCGGGACAGTGCAAAGCAATATACCCCTCATCAAAGATGGGGGCATAATTAGAATGTCAAAACATAACAAGTATGGCGGTGTAACAACATAATTTGAAACCTGATGCCGTTAATGTTACATTTTCTTCATTTACAATTTTTTGGTTACTTTCACTGTTATTTCCGCTAATAAACTTATTCCTAGCAAATAATGGATCATATAACTGTCTTTCATAAAAATCTAATTAAAAGTCTTTCATTACAGATATGATAAGTGATCGACCAGCTTACGTGGAAAAGCTATGTAGAAGTTTCAAGAAGTAAAAAGAATTAAAATTTGAGCAGAAAATTTCTTTTTATTATTGAACATGTGTGTAGTGGTTTGAGAAGTGTTTATATGCATTAAGCAACAAAGTTGCAAGTTAAGAACTTTTAACTTAATACACACATTGATATTCTACATATCCTATTAAGTTTTTGTTCTTTGACCAAATCTTAATTTTACACTATTCTCTTTGTTGTGATTGCATGATGAAATAAATGTGTGATTTTGAACTATTTTCTGGTATGTTGTATTTCAGTGATTTTTTTTGACAAAAATATATGGGTATATTAGGCCCATTTCCCCTCTATTCAGAGTATATAAATTTCCCCAAAGATCATTGGAGTCTTGGTAAAAAAAAAAAAGGAACGGTCTATCAAACTGGAACAGCATCCTGCAATAGAATATGAAACTACTAGCCATTGTTGAAAAGGGACTTAGACATGCTGGCTGTAGTGAATTTTTTTCTTCTTCCGTTAATTGGGTAGAACTCCTTCTGGAATGTCTAGTACCCTTGAAAGATACAAAGTACCCAGTTGACACATTGGGACAAACAACAACAGTGAGAGTAAAAGTCCAGACATCAAGATGTCAAGGATACCGAATCATATTGGTAGTACTATGAGAGTGATAGACACAAATTATGATTAAAAAACGCATTTTAATTCATTATTTCATATACATATGTGATAGTTTGTGAATTCCGTCATATCAGATTCAGAGAGTAAAGAAACCAAACCAATCCTCGACGTTCCGTGCCGTTATATAGTATTTATTACCACAGTAAAGCTTAAAACACGCATATTAACATACAGAATCATTGATGATGCGTTTTGTATATTACAATTTTTGATGAACTTACGATAGTTATCCGTTCATTGACAAGGAAAAATCAAAACACTACGTGACGCTGTTCGACACAATAGAAATCAATATTTATTATTTAAATCACTCGACATGAAATATTAACGGGTCATTGTCAATTAACTTAACATACTTAGAATCTATGTGTGATGAATACACCCACACAAAACTTCAATTTTGTAATTCACACTTGTAATGTTGTTGGCAAACTGACACAAAAGATGAATGAACATCATGGTGACCTCGCAGCCTCGTTCTGATTTCGTTCGATGAGATTCAAGGGAAGTAACTCTCAAACCAAATAAAAGTGCTGGGAATATCGGTAAGTAGAAAATCGCCCAGTTTATCAACATTAATCTGGTACACAATGTATAAAGAGTATATAGATCTGGTACACACTGTATAAAGAGTATAATTATAGATCTGGTACACAATGTATAAAGAGTATATAGATCTGTTACACTAAAGATATAAAGAGTATCAAAATCTGTTACGTCATGTATGAAGAGTATCTAAATCTGGTACACTATGTATGAAGAGTATCTAAATGTGGTACACCATGTATTAAGAGTATCTAGATATTGTAAAGACCTATAAAGAAGAGATATTGACACCATGGTACTCTGTAACTTGGTTATGATTTAATTCACATGTTTGCGGCTTCGTGTGTATCTAAATCGGATCCCTCTAAAAAAATACAATTATAACTTTTTGGTATGACAATTAGCCCATAATACATTTCCATGTGAAAATAAACGAAAATTGTGTATTTCATTTAATTACCAATATTTAAATATTTTACGACATAGTGTACCAGATATCGATACTCTTACACAAAAGTGTACCAGATTTCGATACTCAATAGCGTCTACCCTTGAAATCACGCGAAAAAATGACTTCCGGTTTGACGCGGTATAGCTAAATACCAAACAGAAACCTTTATTTGCGAAGTTAAGTCAAAATCCGTATTTCTGTTCATCATTTATGATCATGTAATATGTTTTACCTAATTAGGCCTACAATAGTTTTACTCTGACTATTTGGTTTAAAATAAGTTTTATTGCTTTTGTTCGGTATTGCTTTCTGTTCGCGAACAGAAATGTTTCAGTTTTGGAACAGCGTTCAGTTGTTCGGTATTTAGCTATACCCCGCAGTACGGGACCAGAATGATGTCATCGAGCAACGGCGGTGTGATATTATTACAACAGTCTTATTAAAAAGGTTTGATAATAATTTGTTGGCCTTAACATAAACGAATGTGACTGACTTTCAAAATACAGAAGGTTATAAAACATAACTTCATACTTAGCCGTATTATAAAGGTTGACAACCAAAAAACTCGTCCTCGAGCGTAGTTATTTTTTAGCAACACGATATTCCATAAAACAATGGATCTTTGTAATCAGTGAACCTAATCTCCTTCATAAAGAAGAAATCTACTTAGTGTATTTCAGAGATAGTTTTAGTTATTGGCGGTTTTACATGCAAACGCTTTGGAACTACTTTACGTAGAACTATTTCAGTTCCCGTCACCAGTGAAAACATGCTGTTTCTATTTATAGAAACAATGTTTGTATACAACATAATTAAGTCATCGTCTGCAATGCTCAGCGACGGAGTGATTTACATACGTTACAGTATACGATTGAAAACCGTGGGAACTATTTTAGATTCCCGCCACCAGTGAAAACATCATTTGTTTGTAAAAATATAGTCCTTGCGGAATGATTTGCTATAAATATCCTCTAAAAATAAAAGTCTGATATAAGTGTTGGTCTTAATATAAGTAAGTGTTGGTAATGTAAACAAATCAGGTCCAATGATACGTGTAAACTGTGTTGCATGCTCGTAATATTGTTCAAATCATAGAATTATTTATTTGCCGAGGCCTAATGTGTTAAATTGGTCGTGGGCTGAAAAGTGGTAATATCATTGTGTGGCGTAACGCCACACAAAAATGGATGATTCGTGAATCGGATTTTTATATTTAGCAAGACAGGTAAGTCAGTTTAAGTTGCATTATTAAAATGAAAACGAATTTACTATCATTCTTCTACATAAGAGTTAGGTTTAGAATTCTTCTTTATCGATATGTTATTGCATACAAAGTTAGTGTTGACGTTGCTATAATATATTTCCCACGTTTAGATACATTATAGTTGTATAATTTTAGCGTCACTATCGTGACGAATCTTTTGGTTAAGAGAGGTGAATCGAATGGCCAGTGTAATTAAAATGTTTGTTTGTTTTTGCAGGTGGAGATAAAATGAAAATCTGCTTTTATTGTCATGGAATCCTCAAAATATCTCTTGTGGAATATTGCATAAAAGCTGTGAAGAAAACCACTACTGCAGTGGACAGAAATGCATATACTTACAATAAACCCGCTCAAGTTGAGCATAAATATCATTGTCTAGTTATGAACCTATATATACTCAAATGGACGTTATGGTTGATATAGTCGACAGAGAAATACAAACAGATCTGGACTGAGTGGCACAAAAAAGGAATGTTTATGATATAGGATCCCTAAGACCCTGTACCATGCTAGAGTACAACTTTGATGATATACATGTACTCCAATTGATTTTGAGATGTTGGAAAGGCATGTGTTTAATTCCAAACAGTGTGACATGTTGTTAGTCGGTTTTGTTATGGTGAGCCACTTTAGTATAAGTTCATGTATATGTTGCTCTAATAATGTTGACATGTTGGTCTAATGCTTCATTTATTCGTATAGTAACCCACTAATATGGTTATAACGTCACGTGTATTTCTGCATGTCAATTAAGATTTCGACTTGTGACTTGTGACTTGTAACTTGTAACTTGTGAATTGTGACTAGTGACTTGTGACTTGTAACTTGTAACTTGTGACTTGTGACTTATAACGTGAGACTTGAAACTTTTGACGTGTAAAATGTGAAATACACCCTATCTTTGATAAACTTATAGACAGCAAAATGTATCATAACAAGTGTTGTTATTATAAATATTGTAATTAAATATGACAGAGTTTGTTATCCGTCGTTTGTTTGTTATTAATAAGCCCAAATCATGGAATGATATTAAATCATGAAATTGACAGTGTTTTTGGTCTTAATTGCTTTATTTTGTATACGAAGCTAACACAAATACAGTATTATGTTGCAAATGATGAACGGTAGACAAACACACATTTGCAAATGACAAATTTGAGTCTGCTGCATTACATGTATTTCAAAACATGACAGAATAGCGTATTAGTTTTATAGATGTTTGACTATGAAATCAAACCTATACGGATAATATAAAGCTATCTAGAAAAGCTTAGTTCATAGGCGCCATAAATAACAATGTATTGATATCCACAACTTGGAATTTGTTTGCAAAACCTTAAAATGTTCTACTTCAACATTATGGTACAACACAATCACATACAAAATCTTTTCTAGCCCATAGTGTCACACAATTGCCAAATTTACATTTGAGCCGGTTGCTTTGCTGGATATAAAGACAATGCAGGTAAATAGGTATGCACCGCGACATCATTTGTGGAACCAAACGCACCAAACATACACACACAGCACGGACATTAAAGTTTCTTCACCTGGAAAAATGTAGAAAAACATATACTAGTAATTATTATTACTTTAACAATCTGTCTCAAATGAGACGCACAAATGATAGCGAAAAGGAAGCAAACCATTATACTATGTATGCACATGTACACGTATAATACCATGTGACATTATGCTATTACATGAACGGTATTCTAGTTAATGGTGTTAACAATTCAGAATAACGGTTCGATGCCTTCAACAATGACGATTTCAATCAAACAAACCTAAAACCGACTTACCTGACTCACTATAGACTATTATCAGGTAATTCCGATTCAGACAGCATCCTTCACCATCCATGATGCCCAAGGAAGTGCGCGCAGATTTATTTGTAGAATGTAAGTCACAAGTCATAAGTCATTAGTCACAAGTTCTAAGTCACAAGTCACAAAACCTAAGTCAATAGTGCCCTCCAGGGCTTCCATACATATGACACAACTGCCTTGCAACGTACGAAATACATAAGACCACTTGGTGGTGCAAATAATTAGTATCAATGTGACCATATTATTCAACACTAGTAATCGGTTGATGTATGGATTTATAACAATACTGAAACAATAAGACATACGTTCTGCACATATTATTTTTAGCGATGCCGTGAAATAAATATTTTACACCTATTTATAAGGCTATAGTGGGATTCGAACCTATACTATATGTCGCTATCGCCTAGCAATGTAAGTTGTATGATTAATAACTATCTATGCTGTATTGCAAAAGGTACATTGCTTCTTTTCACTTGTTCAATATTTGTTTTGATTGTTTACAATATAAATGTATGCTTTTAGGTCCCATCTTTCCCAGCCTGGTTCAACATCATATATGACGAGGATACATCCATATATACTTACCACCATCTAGATTCTGATATTGACACAGCTGATCTGCATATTCTCATATAGGAAATTATGGTATGCAAGATGAAAAAATTAAACAATGACAGTTCTTTGAACCAGCAAGCATTAGCGAACTACCAACTGTGAATAATGGTTATAAATTGACTTGATATTGAATTGTGTCAATAAATTAACTTTACTGTGTATTCTATTCTTTCTGAATTTCTTGCAAGATCTTCACAAAACTATGTTGGTATTATTCCCTAGTTAAACGGCTCTAAATTAAGAGTTTACAACAACTTTTTAACACAAAGCTTTGACGATTAGACTATAGTACAAGCGTCGGTAGAATTTGTCAGAAAAGTTCGAATTTGTCAGATGTTCAATACAAATGATATGTTGATGTAATAACACCATATTGTTGCATTTTTCAAGGGCTTTACTTTGATATATGACACTCTATAGTTATCTAAATTTTTGAAAAAGGTCCGACATCCCTATATAAAGAGTGCAAGTAACGTAAAAACGTTACTTAACATGTTGAGTTACGTTACATCATAGGTATTAATAAAACTATATCCCCGAATATTTAATGCAAGTTGTGTTGCCATACCAGTGAATGTGTTGACCACTTAAACACGTTTTGAGAACGAAGTCTCCTCTACGGAATATTTGATCTACGGTTTTCATTTGTGCGTGAAATGCAGCACATCTTGTATTATGTATCGGATTATTTTTCAAATAACAAATCTGATGCAAACAGTTACTTGCAGAGACAAAGAAGTGGAAGATATTGTTCCATAATTTCACTTGTGGGAATACACCCGTATGGTCAATCACATTAGCGTGTTTAGTGTCGAAAGGATTTATTAATTCATAAGTTGTTGGTATATTCATAACATACAGTAAATACAAATTCTGGAATCAGTGGAACCAATATGTCGATGGGATAACACTATATTCGTTTTTATTACAAATATCGGTAAGTATACTTAGACGATAAGAAATGTTATTCTGTGGTCCAATTGAACTGACCCTGATTACACTTCGCGTGCTTTCGTTAATGTTCCGTAATAAGGCTTTGACAGCCTGAAACAGCAAAAAGCATTTTGGTTACTTTAATAAACGTGATATTGTTCCATTAAATTAGTCAATATCGTACTTAAAGTCACGTCCTGTTCTTACTCACGTTCGGTTCCGAAATTTGGGGATTCTTAGATACTACAGGAAATAAGAAGATAAAATATTGTCTAGGTGTAAATAGCTCCATGATTAATTGTATGGTACTTGGTAATAGGCTAATCCTGAGTAGAATATATTATTCGAAATGTATTAAAAATTTATGTAAGCTATTGCAAATGTCAAATGAACGTTATCCGAATTTGTTATCATCAACTGTTTGGTGACGTACATGGGCAGAATAGGTCAAAGAACTGTTGTTTTAGTATGGTTGTCAAAAGAAGTCAAATATCCGCATATTTGTATTTTAATTGAAACCAAGGTTGAAAGAAATATTATACGACGCAACATAGACATAATGTAATTAATCACGCCAAAGTGGCATAGCAATATTGATGTACACATCACTTAAAAATATATGTCCAGAATACTTTCATTCGAAATATGCACAATTAATTTAAACTATCAGAGTCAGATCAATTGAAAATTGTAAACTTACAATTTCTAAATCACGGCTTGAATTTTACCGTAAGTCCGTAAGTTATTCAGGGCCTGCCATTTGGAATAGCACCCCAAAAGAGGTACGTACTTCAACTAAAATACATTGAATTATTTCATAACATTACACTAATAATTACATCCATCCATTAGTGTTACATTAAGTATATCACATTTTGTACCATTACCTTAACACCATGCTGTTTCGTTTTGGCTCTTTATTATTGGCTCAGTGAGTCTCTCTGGTATGTTTTTCATATTGATCATATATTACTGTAAATTACTGTATACAAACCATGCAGATGTGGACCATATTGAAACCAAATATGTCACCCACAATAAAAAAGTCGTTTTTAATATTGTTATGAAATTAAACCATCACATGTGTTAACCCTATAGACAGTTTAAGTCTTTGTTGAACCCAGACTGTTACTTAAACATGAATTTACCATTCTTTGTGACAATCTAGCCATAAGTTAAATATTGAAATCGATTATTATTGTTAGTGTATAACATAATAAGATGTTCTACATTAGTTTTGTTATTTGACAATTTATTAAATATAGGAAATGTTTAGTAACAAATATAGCAAGGATACTCGACTGTTTTAACACAGATAGGTAGATACGTTACGTATACATATCCATTCGACTCACGTAAGGGGTTTGCTAGTACTATAGCGTGAATTCTAACTTCATGGCGATGCCTGCTTTGCTTTGCAGTATAATATTACGTTCATTGTGCCATATGATATTAATATTGCAGTGATGTACGAGTATGTCTAGCTATTTGACAACAATCACTGATTTATTATGCCAAAATACACATATAGAACATTTCCTTCGTGGTCTTTGTGACGTGTATTTTATAAGCAGTGTTGAAGAATACCCCCTAATGGAAAATGTCTTCGTTAACTGTAATGTGTATTTTATAAGTAGTGTTGAAGAATGCCTCCTAATGGAAAATGTCTTCGTTAACTGTAAGATGATGCTGACTAAACAGCGATTGACCTTCCGTTCAGTTGCAAGAAACCGTTCAGTGATTGTAATAGGAATGTACTATATGAAGCGTGTATAGTCCCGCTTGATCAGGTCTGTCACTTGTATCCAAATATTGCAATATGAGAGCATTGTATTTTTATTGCTATAAATATTTTAATTGGGGAAAAGGGCAGCGAAAACAAATACATTGCTCACTAAGCTACGTATAAATACACATAATATTTATTGAAACGAATGTTTTTAATATTTAGAAATGGTTACGATCACAGTGATCTTGACCTTTGATCTACTTTCCTCAAAATCATTACGGGTCATCTACCGATGATGACCAACCTTCATGTAAAGTTTGAATATCCTAGGGCAAAGTGAAGGTCAGTGACCTTGGACCTAAAATTCAATAGGGTGTCATCTACTGTTGATGACCAACCTCCAAGAAGTTTGGTGATCACAACGCAATCGTTCTTCAGCGGCAATTATTTAAAAATAACAGAAATGGTTAAGGTCACAGTGACCGACCGACATGTGCAAAGCAATACACACTCTTATCAAAGATTGGGGGTGCATAATAAGACATGAATAAGATAAATACACAGTGATATGTAAACAAGATTTGAGCGGATTAATCTATTTATGTGGTGTCGCTATAAATAAACACTTTATAGCATTGGTTGATGATTATAATAGCAAGTTGATGCAACATCGTGCGTTAACCGAAACTAAGGCGTGCATAAGACTAAAATGTATGCAATGCGTATATAATTAGACAATTAAAATACATAAACAGTATAATTAGATGTATAATATAAAGACAACGAAAACCGTTTCATCAGAAACATACATGCCATCATGGACCACTTGCATTTCAAGCCATCCCGATGCATGCTAGTACATTTCAAATATGCATAAATACAAAACTACCGTTGAATGTTAAATTGAACTGTGACATACAACGGTAGTTTTGTATTTATTCCAAACTTTAAACAAACTGTGCCTGAATTGTCACAATTACAGAATTCTTGGTGAACAACCTTTGTTCAGAAGGCATCGAAGTACGTTTTTCTAAAGAGTGTGCAACATATCCATTTAGTACTTCTCTCACGCACTTTTAAATTTAAAAAAAAATCAAAACTTCTTCAAATCGTATCCCAAGTTTGATAAAATACTTAATTGAAAGCGGCAAGGAAGCAATACAAATTTGCTCTTTGAGGAATATTTACGTGATTTAAACATAATGATTAATGGATACTATAAAACACACTCTTGGAGAGGAATGCAACTATTCTTTAGATTTAAATGTCGGGGGTACCGTTTGCAATTAAAGCAAGAACGTCTTGTTTCCGCTAGATTAAACCGTGGTTTTGTCTAAAATTGTAATTAACAAAACACAGTAACATATGTAATGTTAGAAGTGTTAGGTAGTAGGTGCTACTTGATATTAGATTCCAGAAATACTGCTTAGGTTAACTGTACTCCCTTAGAGGTTGGTAGTACCTACAATGTTCCATAAATTATAAGCAAGACACTGACGCTAATTTAATGATATGTAAAGGGAAATATACGGGAGTTGGCATAGATTTTGCAATATGTATGGTGGTTTTAATTCATCCAGAGAATACCATGAGTGTTCGCAGACATTTAATGGAAACTGTTGCCGTAATTATACTGCCTATCGCATATGGATATATGATCTATAATATTTCGCCTTCCCCGTTATTACGTTCAGGTTGTTCATTTTTCAGACATACCCTTTTACCATTCCCGCACTGGAGAGCTAATTTTTTTTCGTAGCTGTATTAGGATTTTGTAACTGTTGAAAATCACTTTCATCCAGTGCATGTTGCGCAGAAAAGATCATAGGTACAAGCATATAATGAGCATTCCATGCTTTCCGCAGAACAATAAAATTTCCTTAATTATTGCGACATTTTGTTTTTGTTTATACGAATGGGCGAATAGTGTTTCGAAATTGCCAGACGAAATCATATTTATAAAGAAACAAAACGTAAAGTGTCCATCGCGCATTTTGTTTTTGCGACTAACGCATGAAAACGTATCCAATGCATTCTTCGAATTCGAGCGTTTTATGTTTGTTTATATCCATGGACATGTTAGTCGTGTTAGTTACATGTGACACTATATCTATATGAAGGACTACACAAGTTGCCACTAAGAGCATCCTTTGGTGGCAAAAGCAGTCTTCAACATCAAGTTTGGTTGTTTTTACACATTTCAGGCGAGCTTCGGACCACAGACCGGTTGTCGACCATATAAATACTTGGTCACGTAAACACATTAGGCTTTTAATTGACTCTATATCTGACGAAATTCTAAACTTCGAGTCTGCCCAATGAAGTAGAAGTACCTCTCAAAAAATGATGAAAAGGAAACTAGCGTGACAGATCTATAGACACGGAACTCTGAATTATAAAACAATTCCTCAGTCTTAAAACAGTTTTATTATATCGTAAAAAAAAGACAAAATCTCGCAAATTGCAATGCGTGCTCATGTCATGAATTTAGAAACGGTGTAATAATTCGAGGCAGCAGTATGTAATTAGTGTGCAGTTGAATTATTTATGATATTAATAAACTGACACTTGCGTTTCTAACCATAACGCTTAATGCAGTTTTGACACGTGTATCTTCCCGACGAGAATGTGTTTTCCTAAACGACTTGTACTTTTCCTGCTGCTTTGACCTATATTTGTTTGCAACACAGATTGGTCCTTTGTACAACCGCCTGTCGATATTGGATATCAACATGTCTTCAAGCGTTTGTATTTGATACTTTCATATTCGGCATGATTTTGGTGGCATATTTCTACTTAAGAGCTAATTATCGCGATACTACGTGTCAGTTTCGTACAAATGTAGACACATTCTGTGAGACGTTTCAAGAACTGTCTTTCTTAAGAAAGTGAGAGACTGAAAGAAAGTGTATGGTTATCTTACGTACAAAAGTACCACGATCAGTCGTTGCCTTGTTGCATTGAATATGAACTATAAGGACGCAATAATAGTAATTCTTAACTACCTGGGGTGCTAAAGAATTAGAAGTATCTGTCATAATATGGCATGAATGCAATTATGCTTTTGAATGAAATATATTGTCAGAATTATTCACGTCTTACAGTGGCATGGGTTCGTTTAGAGCTGCGATCTCGAAAGTAGTCGGTTTTTACGTGACACTGTTGGCTTACGTCAGTAATTTAACACTCGAATAGTTCCATGTTGTATTATAAGGTAGATTATGTCTCTTAAAACTTTTGATAAGCGTGTCTATATCAATACATTTTATTTTACGTGCAATATTTTCAGTCCCCAACCGGTTTTAACCACTGTTTTGCCTTGATTGATTTCAACAACATTTGAGTCTCAACAACTAGAAAGTTGTTGGTAACATTTTCGGACCAAATAAAAAAGCACAGTGCGTTGAGCATATTAAAAACTATATACGAGTATGTTTATTCATTATATCAGTCTCATTTAAACAGTGTAGAAATACCACGTGACTTTGGCATTAGAACAGGTTGCCAAAATTATCCTATCTATCGGGAAAGCATGCGTGTCTTTTCCTTGATTGGGTATGTTACATAGAAATCGATGAAAAAAAATTACGTTTTTGATTCGAAGCTATTTTCATCTTGAATCGGTAGCCCTTAGTGATGTCAAAGTCACGTGGTATTGCTACACTGTTTAAATGAGACTGATATAATGAATAAACATACTTGTATATAGTTTTTAAAATGCTCAACGCACTGTGGTTTTTTATTTTTTTTTACAAGAAAGTAAAGTCAAAAACAAATAGTATAACTTATCAGAGATGATTAATTTTGGGACTGAAATTTTATGCTCGATGTCTGCCCTATGGCAATAGTGCAAGCGGAACAACATCGTATAATTTGATGTCTGTTTGATACATAGGGATGTCGGGACAATTGACAACAAATTCGCGTATGATATTACTTTGAACGTTATTATCATTACTTGGCATCAAACGTAATTCGTCCAGCATGTTTACAATCGATATGTCATTGACGCCTGGTTCGCCGATTGAAAGACCAATGCAGCAATTCTGCTTGCGGCCTCTAAATACCTCGGAATCTACATCAAGAGGTGCATTATATGAACATGTAAATGAAAAGTAGAGAAACCTCTTTTTCCCTAATCAAACTGTAGATTTCAGACAGTTTAATGCCCCGACATCTACTGGTACAGAAGGTATAAAGTGATTGTCCAGTCCGTTCGTCCGAAAATGTTACCAACAACTTTCTAGTTGATGAAACTTAAATGTTTTTGAAATCAATCAAGGCATTTCTTTAAAAGTTGGCATACTTTTTAATTATCATAAACACCTTGCATTGTCAAAGTCATGTTACTCTATCCAACATTTCAACATAATTATTGACTCTGATTGACTTAGCTAGATTTTATGGAAATGTCAACGAAATCTTGTTGAAACTCAAATATGTTTTAGTCCACCAAGGCATTGATTTCAAACGTGACATACGTGTTAACCGTCATAAACAACTTGCATTGTGAAAGCCATATAACACTATCATTCAACATGTCAACTGAATTATGCCATGTTCTAGCTAGTTCTTACGGAAAAGGCTTCCACCGGGACATAAGCGTTTATTGTACACAGTTTTGGTTTCTTTTCTCAAAATGATATTATGTACTTGCGACCTTATTCTTCTATGGTATCGTATTGATGATTGACCCCATAACGTTGACATGCGTTCAAATCTTCTCGGTTAAGTTATTACGTGTGTTTTATTATCACCATTCCCTTGCTGACAACCTAAACAAATCACTGTACTGACTTGTTTCAATTTCGATACTATTAACGACTTAATATCTGGGGTATTCGAGTAAGACCTGCAATTGCAACTTTTTGAGTATGTGTTTAATCTATCAAGTTGTCAATTACAGGTACATTTCTATGTGATATTTCGTTACCGATGTCTTAAAGAACACTGATGCAGGGTGTTATGCTAATAAGAACTTTTCGAGAGCGCGTTCGGGGAACGACTCTTTAATCAAGAACTTCTATTTCTTTATACTAACACAAAAAACAATTACTACATACGCTCGTACAAGGATCAAGACGCTCCTCGCGTTATACTTGGATCACTTCTCGATTTTATATTGTTTCTATATAGCTGTGGAAACTCGCACCTATCATTTGCTAATGACCTTAACTGTTATAACTTGGTTCCATGCAAGGTTTATAAAACTGGTATGTGGAGAGGAGGAAATAAGATTGTGTATGTTTTGGGCTGATAGTCATCCCCTATACACGTTGTGTTAGTATTATATTTCGGAACATATTATTTAGTACTGTAAACGTTTAAAGCTCAGCTCCTATGTGCTTTGAAACGTTTATTTAAAATAACATGAACGAGAAAGTACATGATCCTGCTCTTCTGCAGTAGTTCAAAATATTTTGTCTATATAAGTATTTGCGTCATGTGTCAGTGTTAAACAAGTAAGTCATTAAGAATTGCTGGCAATACAGAAGTCCCCTACCGGTTTGAGGCCATTTTCAATGTTTCTGTTGCCATGCCAGGATCCAGATTGTTTGACGGACGGAGGGCAAACCTATAGTCCCAAAAACCGATAGGGGACTAGTTATTACTACAGCAGGTGTTTGATACGCTTGCATGAAATATTCTTTCTCAGAAATAAAATTATTGCTGGTTAGTTCTATGACCGCCGGTTTTGTGTGGCTTTGTGTTGTATGCGCGCTACAGTCTTCATGCCGGTATTTGTCTTATACTGCAGTTTATTCGCACACCCAGTTTAATTCTGACAAAAATACTCTAGCAGTGATTAGCACCTAATAACTACACAGACAGGATGTTCTATCTGACCCAATCTTTTACTCCCTCCCTGATAGTGAGATTTACATAAGTGCAGAATTGTAAAATTTGGAGTACCTTTTCTTAGACGAAATGCAGAAGTAACGTTCACATAGATCGCAATGCGCATAAGTATTATAGGTTGCGCGTTTCTTAGAAAAGATAAAGCATACTACAAGGTGTCTTCATGCCGTTAATAATGATTTAAGCAAAAGCTTTACAAATGAGGTGTACTGTAATATTGACAAAAGTGCGTTTATGTTCATTAAATATTAGAAAGAAAAAGTGCACATTCAGAACGTTAACCTGAACGGATTTCCACATTGTAAGAGCGCTGCACTCCGAGTGTTATTCTTACAAAATACGAAATCCTGAACAGCGATACGTTTTTCAAGTCCGTAAAGTGTAGATCAAGTTTGATAAAGACAAGAGATGTTTGTAAAAAACATATGCCCCCCATCGTAGCCCAATAGTAAAAAAATGGCGGAGGTCACAGTGACCTTGACGTCAAAATCAATAAGGGTCAGGTTGACGTAGTCTCGCAAGCATCGTGCGACGAAACATTCCTACCGTTATTGTGAAGGGGTTTAAAAATCAATCATTCGCTCTGTTATTATATACTTATATTAACGGGTTAATCAAGTCTTGGACAAAGCAAATACAACAGTTCGGGTCAATTTGTCCCTGTTCAATTTAAAAATGAATTCATTTTGCTTGTCAGACAAAGTCGTGGACACAGCAAATGTAACAATTTAGGTCAATTCGTCCCTGTTCAATTTAAATCTGAATTCATTTTGCTTGTCAGACACCAAGAACATTAATTCGTCATTTGAAGATCAACATTTAATATAGTCGTTACTCTGTCTGACAAGTTCAATATAGGAGCAATATTGGGAGTAATATCCGAAATTGCTAACGGTGTATTGTTTGTAAATGTTCTATTCCCAATAAAAATGATAAAGCATCGTCTACGAACTTGTCAATGTTCCAAAATGTACCGGATATATGGTCTATATATCTTTACGTCCAAACCAGACAATTTACTTTGTAGATATCGGAACGATTTCAAGCGACCGATTTTATGAGAGAGCTAATTTGTACATCATGTAACTTCTGCGCATCCGTACGCGTATCCTGCTATCAAAATGTACTGTACTATTGAGTCTCATGAATACGCCAAACTTTGATCGTTCATTGATGTTTTTATACTGATGTTGAAGGTACTAGCGTTCGTCCGTCCTACCATAAATCATTGAGTGCCACTTAACTTTTTCAAGTTTGTCATCAACGTTCAAGTTATATAGAAATTGTTTTAAATAAAAGAAATCTGCAAGACCCATCTCTTTTACAATAAACAGTTGTCTCCTCCTTGCTGTTCTAACAACATCAGCAAGCATTAATGCTATACGCCTCAATTTGGAAACTAGGTCATTGAGCTCAAACACGGACAATCATTTTTTTGCTGTTATTCTTTAACATAGCAGGACTAGCTTGGTATTTCAGCCTTTTTATGCCCCCGTATCGATAGATCGGGAGGCATATAGTGATTCACCTGTCCGTTCGTCCGTCCGTCCGTCCAATTCTTGTCCGGGATATTTCTCAAGAACCACTGCTCAGATTTTAACAAAACTTCATGGATAGCTTCACTACCAAGTGGAGATGCGCATATCGTCGGCACGTTCCGGTTCGCTGTTATTCACACAGTTCTGCCCCTTGGAAAGTATCCGATATAACTATATACTTGATTCTTGTTCGCAATATTTCCGGCTTTTTATGCCCCCGTATCGATAGATCGGGGGGCATTATAGTGATTCACCTGTCCGTTCGTCCGTCCGGTTAACCCAAATTGACCGTTTCTTCTAGCATTATTATGGCTTGCAAGAAAGCTTCCATACTTGCATGAATGTTGTATATGAAGGCTCTCCACACTCCTGTATCACCTGACCCCATTTTTACCTTGACCTTATTTTGGACTTAGACTTATTGAAGGGCCAAATTCTTGGTTAACCCAAATTAACCCGTTTCTTCTAGCATCATTATTGCTTGCTACAAAGCCTTAATACTTGCCTGGATGTTGTATATGTACACTCTCCACACGCCTGTATAAACTTACCTCATTTTGACCTTCACATTGACCTAATTTTTTATGCCCCCGTATCGATAGATCGGGAGGCATATAGTGATTCACCTGTCCGTCCGTTCGTCCGTCCTGGTTAACCCAAATTGACCGTTTCTTCTAGCGTCATTATGGCTTGCTACAAAGCTTCCAAACTTGCATGGATGTTGTATATGAACACTCTCCACACACCTGTATCACCTGACCCCATTTTGACCTTCACCTTGACCTAATTTGGACTTAGACTTATTTATGGACAAGGCTTCCACAGGGGGCATAAGCGTTTATTGAACGCAGTCTTGTTACTTAGACTTATTAAGCGTCCAATTCTTGTTAACCCGAATTTCGTCTTACATTAAGGCGTTTTCTTCAAACTTGACATACATGTTTACCATCATAAGCCCCTTATACTGACAAAACAGTTTATTAAGTCAGATAGGGAAGGCAGCACTCAACTTAACCAGCCGAGCACAGAAAACATTAAAAACACACAAAGCACAATGCCCAACTAAACAAGCGCAGATCCGCCCAAGTCCAAGCTGTCGAAAAGTATAAGCCATGTAACCCTATTTAACATTTCAACAGAATTATGGCCCCTGAGTGGCTTTTTTATGGACTAGGCTTCCACGGAGGCACAAGCGTTTATTGAACGCAGTCTTGTTACTGTTGAAACTAGGTCACTCAGCTTGTTGATTGCTGAAAAAAGGTCGTTCAGCTTATTGATTGTTGAAACAAGGTCATTCAGCTTTTTGATAGCTGGTAGTTAGGCAGTTAATAATCCCGTTCAGATCTGTGTTGGGCATTGTGCCTTATATTTGTATGAACCAGTGGAATATACGTCGTTTGCGAAGCTCCTGTACTTGTAGCCAATCAGATACAATAATGACGTCATATTATATTACGTCGTATATTCCACTGGTTCATTTTTTTAGAATTCACAAACGTCGTATAATTTCTAGTCGCAGAGTTTCAAACGTATTGTTTGATAGAATCAAAATTATGTTAACTTTGCATGACGGAGTCTTACTACCAGTCTTTATACAGTTTGAGAGACCTATACATTAACTGCTTAAGGCCAATTTAAATTAATTCCTGGATTAGTACCCTCTTCCCCCCCCCCCCCTATTTAGTTTAATCATTAAATGATCATTTGGTTGTAGACCGGGTTGCTCTATATGCGAAATTAATTTTAGAAACCGTATACCGAATTTTGGGTAAAACAATAAAGAAATAAAACACAACATTTTTTGCCTTTTTCTCAAAATTGGAGATACGTTATTTGCGACGATATAGACTATACATGAGCAATATTTTATTTATAGATTGGTTTATATACCTGTCAACTTTCCATGAATTGGTTGCTGTGTTAACTTTTGTTATAGATTTCAATTAAGTAACATGAGAATACAATTAAAATATCAGGATCTTCGTTAGATATTAACGAGATAAATCTTTGCTTGTCCTATAAATTATTAAAGTTTTTATTTGACCTCTGACATTGCGTAGGTGAAATGAAAGTGGGATCAAGGTCACCGTTGCTAAAATAGAAAAACGTTTTAAGTTACGAATAACATATTGTGGTGAAAAAATGCTGTGTAGATTGCACATATGAAAAGGCCGCATGGGATTGAAAGTTAGAACGATGGGGTCAAGGTCATCGTTACTAAAATTAGAAATACCATATATGTTCTCTAACTTAAGTTGGCATTGAATTGTCATGTAGCTTAATGTTAAAATGCTTTTTTTGGATTGAACATGGAGGCTGGTGGGGTATAGCATGTATCTATTCTGCTAAATTATGCTTGGCTGACAGGAAAATCTGGTTTCCGTGGAATTTCCGGCTTGTATGTTTACTGTGCTCGGCTGGTTAAGTTGACTGCTGCCTTCCCTGTCCCGACTGTCTTTATCTGGTATGATCTTTGACAAGATATGTGTGCTCCATCATATGAGTGAGTGCCGTAACATGTTCTTATAAAATTTATTCTAGTTTGTGAAGAGCAATTATCTTGATGTTTTAGAATCTTGATTATATAACGAACCAAAGAAGCAATTTCACATGCCCCGTTCCAAAGATAACCTCATTCCAGATGTAACAGTAGCCATCCGCCGTGCAAAAGGCATAAATGGTTGAAAGTTTTCTCTTGTAGAACAAGCACGATTCATTACTACATGTCGAGTAAAGAGAACTTCTTCCAGAGTGTTAATGTGTTACTTCATCCCATAAATTTAAAATATAAATTGAATGAAAAAAGTTAGCACTATCATCTAACCCTACAGTTTCCAATGGGCAATATCATGCCATCACAACCAAAGAATCACTAAAACGTACGCTTACACTACTACAATTTCCAACATTATCGAATTTGATAAATAGAATTTGCATGAGTACTCCCTTTACCGACAGACTCGATACCTGTACATATACTGTCTACATTTTCAGATTCTAAGTTTTTGAAAGTGGCTTATAGGAGGTTAAAAGGAGGCAGATAAATGCCTGAACAAGCAAATTGATCTTTCTGAATGTTACATCATTGCTCTTGAATAGCAGGACTCTGAATCCCACATAGTAAAAATACAACCACCTGTATCTTCTTTTCTTAAGTACATGTAGTTGTATATAGCATCTTCTAGACTGTGAAAAAAGATGCGTCATTTACAGAATCAAAATATGATGGTCCATATAGGGAATTCGCAATTGTTCGGTATATAATATCTCCTAAAATAGGATCACGTGTTGAGGCTCCCCATTCACGATCTTATATTCTGGCGCATATCACATATTGAGTTCGCCATACACTTGACCGTTTCCTGCAGCCAATTCAAGTTTTACTTTAGAATCAAATTGGCAATTGCGAACTGACGTCCAAACACATGTACACGGCGAGGTGTCACAAAATGTTATGGTCCCAGCTGCCTTCCATGATGTCGACAATGGCTAGCTTGACACAACTAAACGTATATTGTGTTAAGCAAGGAATACCATGTAGAGCATCCTTTACACGGTAAAGGTCATACTATTTCTGTGGTGTATCTATGTGCACGTTGTGACCTTTTATAACATTCGGTTCAATTATCTATAATTTGTTTTGTAAAACAGTCACATCCTTAACATACATGTACCTCATCACGACGGGAAGCAATCCTGGTCCTTGGACAACACGATCTCCAGACCTCCGTGAAGGGGTGATGTACTCTAGTACTCTTGAATCTTCTAAACAAAAAGCTATATACTCGGCATGGAGTGCAACCTTTGTACAAGACGCAGACATGTATACTGGAGGAAGTCCGTCAGATCCCGTTAGTGCTGCCGGCATTGGTAAACCAATTTCTTCCCGCTTGTTTATCTTATAAAACTTACTACCTGCAAAATGTTTTCATGTGACAGAACATTGTGGAGCTTCCTGTCTGTCTTTGTTACGGTTATCATGTTCTCTTCTTACCGATACATGGTGACGGATATGATTTATTAGCGCTCTTAATGTAAACTTTGTCAAACAGAATACAAATCCATCGTTTCCACCCACAGTATCTCATTTACCTTACTAAGACAGTCATAAAAAGCGATCCATGTCGTGATGATGATATAACACCCACATAGTGACGTTTCCTGTGCATAGTCGCTCCAACCAGCCTATAAGTTGCACACCTAATGTGTAACTTTCCATGGTAATTTCTTACATCATTTGGAAGACAGTTCAATCTAACTCGTTCATAGTGTCGCAAATGTCCAATGAGGGAGGCCGCTTGAGCTCTATGACCGGGTCAAGATCCTCCGTCCGGTACTTCGATATGTTTGGCTATAAATATTACAACAGAGCTGTCCAAACAAAAACTCTAGGTGATGTAATATATACCGTTGCTCTGGACACACACACTGTGTCGACTGAAACCAAAGAGGTGGACGTAATAAGGGTAACTTCTCAATTAATCCGTTTTGCTAGAGCTTGTACTCGAATTCACTCCCATAAACTTCGTAAAACTTTTGCAAAATTTTATAGGCGTAATTTATATCTCATTTCTAAATAGGGTATTAATTTAAAGACACTTCTGCGACAAAGTCTGTCTCAGCCTGAATTTTATGGTGACGTGCTTTATAAATTTCGTAAGATTTTGGGTCAAAACACTTTCATGATGTGTTTATCAAGATTATTAAACGTTTCTTGAGTAGAGGATATGACCCTTTAATTTTGCACAGGACTGCATGCTTAGTGGTGGATCCATTTACAGCTCGCCATTATGCTTCCTTTTATCCCCCGCCGATGAAATCGGTAGGGGGGTATTGAAATGATGTTGTCAGTCCGTCCTTCCGTCCATCCGCAGCCATTTCACTGTGACTAGCTGGAAGAATTTCATGAAACTTAAAATAAATGTCAACTACCATACTGGTATGATGCCTATCAAGTTTTTTTGGTCATCTATAAATAACTCTGGTTGCCATGACAACAGATTGGAAAAACTTAAACAATTCATACAAAATCAACCAATGGCCAGATTTCAAAATTATTTTACAAAAATACTTGTTGGGTAACCTTCTTACAAAATTGACATTTTTGTCATGATTTCTAAAAAAACATGGCCACCAGCGGGTGGTGGCCTGTTTCTCTATTTATATCTAGTAAAATCTTTTAAAAATCTCTAAAAGTACTGGTTGGATTTCATTATGAATTGGTAACACTGTTCCTTTGCTGATTCTTATGACTCTGGTAGCCGTCTGGTTGCCGTGGCAACCGATTGCAAAAACTTAAAAAAATCATAAAAAATCAACTACTGGCAAGATTTCAAAATAATCTTACAGAAATAGTTATTTGCTGTGGTCTTTTCTAAAAATAGCTAAACTATTTGAAATCTATTAATAACTACAAAACTTCTCCAAGACAACTGAATACGTATAATTATGTATTTTACATTCATTATAGCAATATGATACTTAATTGTGTATGCATTTTGGCTCTTCTTAAGAGAGTTATTGCACTTGTGTCCCAGTCAGTTAAAATAGCAAAAATTCTTATTAGGATCAAAGATCGTATAAAGAATTGATACGCAAGTCTAAAATTAGCCACATTATGACTGAAGTACCATAATGCATTGTGCGCCTTTCGGTAATTATCCGCCATTTTATCAAAGGTACTCTTTGGTTTACTCGCGATCGGTTAAATCCATTTCTTTCCATCATTGTAGTTTACCGTAGTAGTGTATCCAAAAGAAATCTTTCTTGTTTACGTGTACAAATAAAAAAAAGTGGTTTGATCAGTTGTTACATATTCTGTTGTTTGTATCACTTTCTGTTCCTACCCTTTGTTGGCCAATTTTCCAACCTGTGCAGAGATACTGAGCTTACATTCCAACCTGCTCAATATTACTGATAACCTGTAGGCGGGGGATATCAATTCAACGAATTTGCTTGTATACACTATAATGTTCTATAGGGTTGTCGATTGGGTAAGTATGAGGTTTGGTGCACTGTAAAACGTTTAAGTCCCCAGTGACATTTGTCCAAGGCGTACCAAGGCGAACACCCTTTAGTCAACCTTCCTCTATGCATGTATTGTCCACTTTATAGTGAAAATACAAAATTTCAAAAATATTTCGCCATTGTGCCTTTTTG
Source organism: Spisula solida (assembly GCA_947247005.1). Taxonomy (NCBI): domain Eukaryota; kingdom Metazoa; phylum Mollusca; class Bivalvia; order Venerida; family Mactridae; genus Spisula; species Spisula solida. The sequence continues at coordinate 40,003,954 of OX365951.1, forward strand.
TATAACTTTGTTCATTTGGTATGTGCCATTCTGTAATTTCGTTGTCCAGCACAAGGCTGCTTTGTATCTTTCAAAATTGCATGTACACTATATACAAGTATATGTTGTAGATTGTCCTTGTGATGTGTAATGTCCAGTTGTTATTTTCGTCGTCACCTGGCTCTCGTTCCGTTTAGGTTTGACTGACTGAGGCGGCAGACTTTCGGGACGGGATGCCGTGTTTTCAGTTGGGTATTGTGTTTTGGTGTTTTCTGTGCTCGGCTGAATAGGTTGAGTGTTGCCTTCCCTGTCTGACTTAATATAATCTTTTTTATGCCTTTAATGTTGAATCCCTTAATCGTCACCATTGCAAAATAAGTAATTAATTCAAATACATGTAATAAAGAGTCGATGGCTTTCATAGTCGGATAATACACTCGGCAAACTTATAAGTACACACGTCGTTTTTTCGCTATAACTTTTTTATTTTTTATTATTTTTGCATTAAATTTTGTGTACATGGTATTGACTATCAAAGGACTGGATAAATACATTTTTTCCTCAAAATTAAATACAGCGGTTCATTGAATCATGAAACGTCAAAAACCGTAAAATGGTCGTAAAATTGACGCGTATGTGCAAATTATTTTTATGTAAGGTAAATTTAAATTTTAGATTTTTTGTCAAATTAAAAAAACACAAAATAATTCGATTTTTCAAACGACAACATGGTGTTTTTTTACTTTTAAAAATATTTTTTATTGTTATGGTCAAGGGGAGTTAACCATGTTTCAAATTGCATTTTTTATCAGAAGTCGATATTTCTAAAACTAAATTGGGCTTATTCCTATCATTGTTTTCTTTATTACTGTGTCCATGATAGAAACATTGGCTTTGTGTGCTTTGTGTGTTTTTAGCTCACCTGTCACAAAGTGACAGAGTGAGCTTTTGTGATCACACTTCGTCCGTCGTCTGTCCGTCCGTCCGTCCGTCTGTCCGTCCGTCATAAATTGGGTTGTGTCCTCTCTAGAGGTCACAATTTTGGCCTAATCTTTATTAAACTTGGTCACAATGATCATCTCAACAAAATCTAGGTCAAGTTCGATATTGGGTCATCTGAGGTCAAAAACTAGCTCACTTGGTCAAATTATAGAAAAAACCTTGTTTTAAACCTTTCAACATGTAGTCTTCATGGTCACTTAACTCTCTGCTGTAACTCTCTACTCTCTATACATACAATAAACTTTCATCAACCAATGAAAATGTGTATCAGGGTTCAAAGCAGTTTTGTAAAGGTCACATATCAAAATATTCTAGTATTCTATAGCAGGGTGTGAATTGTAATGGTTAAGTGGAAATCAAAGCGCTGTACGGAGCGTAGACATTTTCCTGAGGGTCGTGGGTTCAAACCCCACTGGAACCATAATTTTTTTTTTTTTTGAGTGTTTAGGTATTGTTTTGTCTGTAAAGCATTTATTTGTACATTTTCCTGATGGTCGTGGGTTCAACCCCCACTGGAACCATAATTTTTTTTTTTAAATGTTTAGGTATTGTTTTGTCTTTATAGCATGTATTTGTACATTTTCCTGATGGTCGTGGGTTCAACCCCCACTGGAACCATAATTTTTATTTTTTTAAGTGTTTAGGTATTGTTTTGTCTTTATAGCATGTATTTGTACATTTTCCTGATGGTCGTGGGTTCAACCCCCACTGGAACCATAATTTTTAATTCTTATTTTTTCAAGTGTTTAGGTATTGTTTTGTCTTTATAGCATGTACTTGTACAGTTATATGGAGGAAAAATATTCCAAAATATTTTGTTTAAAATAAAGGTCAAATCATAGAAAAACCTTGTGTAGTCAGTCACCAGAGGTTACAATTTCAACTAAATCTTTATGAAACTTTGTCACAATGATCCTGTCAACAAAATCTAGGCCAAATTCGATTTTGGGTCATCTGGCGTCAAAAACAAGGTCACAATGTCAATTGACATTTTCCTGAGGGTCGTGGGTTCAAACCCCACTGGAACCATAATTATTTTTTTAAGTGTTAAGGTATTATTCTGTCTTTATAGCATGTATTTGTACAGTTATATGGAGGAAATATTTTGTTTAAATTATAGGTCAGATCATAGAAAAACCCTGTGTAGTCACCAGAGGTTACAATTTCGACTTAATCTATATGAAATTTGGTCCTAATAATCATCTCAACACAATCTAGGTTAAGTTTGATATTATTTAAGTCATCTGAGGTCAAACGCTAGGTCACATGGTCAAATCATACAAAAACTTGCAATAGAGGCTGAATTTCCTTAAATTTTATTCAGAAAATGTGTAGGATCACCATAGGGGTGTGCATGCACTAGTACGACAGGTGAGCGACCTAGGGCCCTTTGGGCCCTCTTGTTAATGTTTTCCGTGCTCGGCTGGGTAAGTTGAGTGCTGCCTTCCCTGTCTGACTTAATATACTCTTTTTGAAACCGTACTGCGCAGCGGGGCCATATCTGCATTAGCAACCTGACAATCGCCCGATGAACACGCGGCATTATTGTGTTTTTTTAGATTCTGCTGTTGGCATCATTAATTTATTCTGTTTGTGACAATTTAAATCAGATGTTAAAAACATCGATTGTATTGGAATTCGACATATTCAATCTACATAATTTTATGTTGAAATTTTCAGCACGATCAAACACGCATTGACCGAGCTATCGGCAAATAAACAGGTGTGTACTTATAAGTTTTGCCGAGTGTAGTTAGCAAAGCTATATTCACATGGACTCACCCGCCGAATGTGTTTACTTGTCCCTGGACTGGATATAAGTATCGTTATTTTATTGTTCTTTATCTGATCAGTGCTTAATTCCTGATAGGTATACTCCGGATTCATTGCAATGTATTCTGTTTTTTTCCACACTAATCCTGATGTACAATCAGCTTTTACTGGTGTCCATGATTTTGTACAATACACATACATGTGCGAACAATGGAACGGATATACGCTTAATATGTTAATCACAATAGCATTATTAATGTAAAGAATATTTAGATGGAATACCCACATATTGAGAATTCCTGATTATTTATTGCTCGGGTAATTGCATGATTGGTATTTAATTTTTAAGAAAATCCCATGTAATATTTAATAAGTAAGCTTAATAATAGGGAAAACTATATTAAGGATATTAAACAAGGAAGATACCTACATTTAATACCAAGAGCACCGCAAGGCGTATGACAGCTTCCATGTTTATCCGCAACGGATATGACGTCACAGGAACTTGCCCCGTATTTGCTGTGACAACTGTAGAACAAATGTGTAACAGCTTTTGTAATTTCATATCCGTTGCGGATAAACGTTGTCAACCTCTATATTGGGTACACTCAGATAATTTGAAACTATAGGGTACACTTAGATACTTTGAAACCATGTGCCTATGATTTATTCATGGCGTTTTAAAAATATTGACAGTCAAATCAACAACACTGTTAGACATAATGATGTGGTTCTACCAGAAGACTGAATACAAAATATGGTCAAAATTCATACCTTTGTTTTGTGTACAACAGCTGTTCGAAAACCTTACCTTACACCCTGTACATACACGTAGATGGAAGTATACATATAAAACAATACAGTCACCTAAATCCTGCATGTACGAATATTTCGGATTTCCAACTGAAGCATTCATGGGTAACATGGAAAGCATTCGTTACGTATTGCGCATCCCTCGTATACGGCGTACAGTATGTTCCTATTAAACATAAGCTGCAGAATATTAGGAGTAGTTTCCCTTTGATTATCAAATTCTGTCTTCATGTATTTGGAAGAGACGCGTTGCTATACATAAAACCACAGGTAACTGTATCATTGATAGAGTAAAAAAATCCTTTAAAAGCTTTTCATGGTGTCAAAAACAAGAATTAGCTTTCGATATATTCATAAAGTAATTACATTCATACATAACATCGTTAGAACTACCTCCATGCAAAATCCCATCGAAATTCGTCGACTAGTTAAAAAGTTATACCATGAAATGTATACCACGGTGTCCAGTCAATCACTGAGGTGCATTCAACAGAAACGACAATGCTATTCTAAACAAGAAAAAAAGTTAGTTCACGCCTTACATGTTTTTTTCTTATTAAGCGATGGATTGTTAAAATATTGATTTCAAATTAAAGACAAAGCTCTCTAGTTTCTGAATATATAAATATATTTTAAATATTATCAGTATTAATTAAATGAATCTTAAAAACAAACTGCAACTCAGTGACTGTGTGGTCAATTTCCCGTGTTATGAACCTATCTAAGATATTATAAATTTTATAAAAAAAATGTTTAATCTTTATTAATGATACAGTTACCTGTGCATAAAACTGCATATTACCAAAAGGCGCTTTCCTTTGAAACTAAGGGGTAGTCGCAGATAGCGTACCATCGCGCAATACCATGCAACATGGTGTCTTATAAACCGTTATGTTATATCATAAGAAAAACACCCACATCGCTGTATAGCCGTTTTAACGACTGTCACAGCTATTTCGTATCAGAGGTTGAAACAGCAGGATCAATTAATTAAAACCATCTACTAAGAAAATATTGCGCATTGCATTGTACTATAATTTGTTTTCGCGGATATTGAATATCGAAAAAGTTGCTAAAATACATTCTTGTGTAGATTGCAATCGGAAACGAATGTATGGTCTCATTTTCTGATGACTTGCTGTAACAGTATAGCATAGCAACCTCAAGACGAATTCTAGCTACTATTTGTTATACTATTTTAAGCTTGTGACGTTCGTCTGTTCGAGACTGTTATGTTTCCGCCTAGACATTCTACATTTGATTGAAGCAATATCCATCATGTGGCTAAGCATGTATTTATTGCCGTATAGCGGGTTATTACTGCGAGCGGAACGCTTCATCATAGGACCCTCAGACTTTTCATGTAGAATTGTCATCAACAGTAGAGAACACCCTTATGTTTTGAGGTCAGAATGTCGGTGACACTTAACATACAAATAGAACGTTCACCCTAGGATCCCCAAACTTCACATGGAGGTCGGTCATTAACAGTATATGTCCCCTTTTGAGCTTTTGTGATCACTCGTCCGTCCGTCAACAATTTGCTTGTGTAGACACTAGACGTCACAATTTTGGCGTAATCTGTATGAAACTTTGTCACAATGATCATCTCAACAAAATCTAGGTCACGTTCGATATTGGGTCATTCGAGGTAAAAAACTAGGTCACAAGGTCAAATCATAGAAAACCTTGTGTAGTCAGTAGAGGTCACAATATTGACCTAATCTTTATGAAACTTGGTCACAATGATCATCTCAACAAAAATCTAGGTCAAGTTCGATAATGGGTCATCCGGGGTCAAAAACTAGGTCACAAGTCAAATAATAGAAAAACATTGTATAAACACTAGAGGTTACATTTGTTGGTTATCTTTATGAAACTGGGTCACAATGCTCATCTCAACAAAATCTAGGTCAAGTTCGATATTGGGTAATCCTGGGTCAAAAACTAGGTCACAAGGGCCAATCATAGAAAAACCCTGTGTAGTCACTAGAGGACTAAAGTTTTACCTTAACTTTATGAACTTTGTCACAATGATCATCTCAACAACATCTAAGTACGATATTGGGTCAAGAACTAGGTCACTAGGTCAAATCACAGGGTTTGCATGTAATACTACGACAGGTGAGCGACCTGAGGGCTCTTGTTTAAATATAAAGAACACTTGACCATAGGAGCCTCAAAGTTTACGTCGAAGTTGGTCATTAACATTAGATAACGCAATTGATTTTGAGTTCAGTAGGTCTCTGGTCAATGTCTCTTTTTCTTAACCTTAAAGTGGTTTCCGTTCAATAACTAAAGAACCCTTGACCATATGATTCTCAAACTTAACATGAAGTTTTGGCATGAACAGTCGATGACCTATAACCAAATGGTTGCCGAACAAAAACACAAGAACGGTTTTATCTAAGCTCTTAAAACTATAGGGAAGTTGGTAACCGCTAGTAAGTTGACCCTTACTGATAACTTACAGAAGTCGATAAAGATCAAGGTTGCCAAGTGCTATGGCTTATGGGCTTCTATGGGGCATACATGTTTTACGAAAATCTATAATTGTTCTATATTGGCATAATAATTCCTTTTTATCCAAGCGTCAGGATATGTACAGTTATCATATTATTAATATGTTTTGAAATGTGTCTATGGTACGGTGATGTTAATAAATTAATGAAAAAATCAGCAATAGTGTTATCATAGTTGCAGCATTTTTATATTAAATTTCAACGATGTTAACTAAACAGTCATTTCGATGTTGCTGTTATTATGTCCTTTGAAATTGTATTTTGTAAAGCGCATACATTTCCAACATATTTAATAGCCTGAGTATTTCATCCTATGCGTGAATGAAAGACATAACTTCATAATTGAGTTAGAAAAAAACGTTCGAATTAAGAAGTAATTGTATTTTGAAGTACATCCTTTATGATTCTTTTATTTTCATCACAATCACCATTGCAACGTTTATTAGTTTCCAAATATATCACTACGCTAGAATGTTACTAGCCTCTATGTTCTCATATGCGTAAAATAATCCTAAACTAATAGCATTCGCACTACGTAAAACAATATTAATCCCCTCTTCAATATAATTTTGAATATAATTCTAAGATGGCATAATGAAAGTACACGTCACATGACAGAACACGTTTGGCGCATTCTACTGAATAAAGTCGGTTTGAATTTTATTCCGAAGTGAATTTCTTTTTTTTTGCATTAAGACGCTACTAATTACACTACATGTCAAGAAATCAGTCCTAGATTTCAAAAGTTCTCTTACTACTTGTATCGATCCAGTCCACCCAATTGAATGGTTATCATTCGATTATTATCAGGTTTATCTCGGCTACAGAGTATCGATTTTTGGGAGCTTAATAATAAATTGTTGTCATTTGTTTTATCCCCCGCCGATTTAATTGAAATGGCATTGTCCGTCCGTCAGCAGCTATTCTCTGTAAAATATCTGGTAGAATTTCATGAAACTTTAAAAAGATATGAACAACCATACTATTATAATTCCCGCCTAGTGTTTAGTTCCTCTATAAATGACTGGTTGCCATGGCAAGCGATTCGAATATCTTTACAAATTTAACCAAGAGTTGATCATGAAATTGATATTTTTATTATTTTCGCCAAAAACATAACAGGTAATTGGGTTGGGTGCGTTTTTCTTATGTAAATGTCAGGGGGTCATAAAGACCAAACGTTAAGATCAGTCCCCCCTTATTTATTTGAGAACATGCGGTCTCAGGGACTATTTCATATTAATTTAATTATGAGAGGATGAATAACGCTTAAATTTGGTTTACTGTGTTTAAAATTGACGAACATTATACATGTGTTAGTCTGTTGTTATGCAAAGGTGACGGTATGACATTAAAATGGAAATGCGCGATTTTGTTCTAAAGCAGAAACATTATTCTACAAGACACTGTACCCTCGTGAATAGAAAATGGAGCCAACTATATCCACTGGAATAGTGCGATAACTTATTTTACGTTTGATTGAATATTCGTTGCCACATTCGTTAATTCTGCTGTAAGGTTTTGTTACCCGAAAAACTGATTATGTCTTCTGGTTTCCTCTAACAAACTGTAGAGAAATGCATTTGTCACAAAAATGTACTCTCCCAAGACAATGAATCCGTCACCTGAATGTCATTAATATTCTTATCATGTTTTTATTAATTACGTTTTGTACATTGGGACAAATGTTCATTTCATCTTGATCATGTTCGAAGCAAACTCAAATTATTGAATAACTTGTGAGACCATCTAATTTATTACCCCTTTGTGATTCCTAATTTTGCGTTCGTAATGTGTTCAACATTTGATCCAGTTCGTGTCCTGCTATAACATGTACTTATAAAAAGCTGACTGACTTAGTTCCGATTTCATATTTACAAAACGATTTATTTGTTTAACATGTTTTAGACAAAATCCGTTGCCTAAACTACCAATTGGTACGGTAATTCACTTGAGAAGTAAGTTTCGGCGCAAACGAAATCACCGTTATTTGTTTTCTAACCTAATTCAACGTAACGTTATACAGCTGTGTGTTATATAAGTTGCATATAGACATGGGCGACCCAGTTGGAATGTATAATGAATAAACACCACGTATTGTTGACTGTCTAATACAAATGTGCTGCCTTTTCTATCCGATATTTGGTCTGAGACGTAAGCCCCTGCCTAGGTCATAGTGGTAATACCAATTTCTCAACCTGTCCGAATCGGCAGACGGTCAAATGCAAACATTTTTTGCGGCCCCTTTTTGAACTTTTATTACTGAAAATCACTATTCTCACCCCTTACCGCACCACAATGTGTGATATAAATGTGTAATGGGGCATTTCGTAACATCGAACATAATTGTTACTAGCCAGCACTGAGCAAAGACGAGCGCGCTGTCTTAAGGACAGCTCTTGTTTTAATCTCTGTTCGCTTTGTTTATCAAAACGTTTACCAAAACATAGCAAGGCATTATAGGTGTATTTATGTTTATGTACTTTAATCATAGTTTGTACAGTAAATACCCCCGTTAAGCTACCCGAGTTGAAAATGTAGTTAAATGGTTCTATGTGACTGTGTGTGTATATATCCTGAATGATCCAGAATTAACCGGACTATGCCAATTACTACAATACTATTGGTTGCACAGCATAACATATAACACAGCGACATAAACAAAGTCTGCTTAATATTTCCTAAAATAATTAAAGGTATTTACTCAAATAACAAAGACACTCTATGTAAGCACAGTAGTTGTACGCTGAGTGGGACCTCCTGAAATGACACCGTGTGAACATACCTCACAATGTCTTCTATTAAAACAGTCATTGGTTGACGACGGAACATTTAAAATACCTAAAAAATCAATTGGTAATGAGTCATAATTTACATGCATTCTTACCAAATGTTTGTCCGATCGTCTTGATCAATGGTGAATTCAATGATGTCATTTGGCAATCTTCTGTAGCCTCTTCAAATGTATCAGCAGCCTCTTGCAATGTATCAGCATTCTCTTTAAACCTCTGGATCTTCCCATATATATGTTTGAGATAAAATAGTTTCTAATGACGCTTGTTGATTCATTTTAAACACTATAATTAATGAATATCCTAGTTGGTAACCAAATTTGTAAATTTTGCAAATATGATATGAATAAATTGGCACCTTGACTAATTGTTAACTATGATTTGTTTTGGAATGAATCAAGCGCGCATGTCGATACAATACAGCAAGCAAACGCCAATAACATCACTGAAAGAACATTCAAAGACGCGCAAAAACCTGAAGCCAAATATGTAAGACAACTTGTTTTCATTTTACATGTTACAAAAGTATACTAAGTCTTGTACTTAAAATTCAATTACATTTTGATGCCTCCTATCATTGCAAAGTTTCGATTCAAACTTATGAACATGGCAACACTATAGTGTTAGTCCGGTTAATTCTAGATAATCTTCGTGTGGGGGTAGTGGGCCAACATAACTGCACACATGTTGATCCGCTTATATTAACTTCCGTTTAGTCACTTATCTGCTTCCAAAGCAAACACACTTTATTCCCAGCATCTAGTCAGGTATAAATAATAATTATACTATTCATCATTATACTTACAACAAGCAATGTGAAAAACAAATACTTAAAAGAGGTAAAACTCCGTTGAAACTGTCGCTGTTGGTGAGATATCGTCCTAACAGGATTCGGGGGCTTGCCAATTCCGGGTAGAATAAATAAACTACGACAGCACACTGATGGGGGTATCGTAGACACGATTTCAAACGTAACTATATAGGACAGGGAACGATTCTAATTTAGTTGAGCAGACAAACGTTCTACAATTGTCCTTAATTGTGTTTTACTTTCTAAGTAGTCATACTGTGAACATCAATAATGTATAATAAGTGCACACACTCGTCACTGTTTTCTTGGAACAGACTCAGAAATTGACCATATTGGCACGTTTGGATACGAAACAATTTCCTTGTGGCCCAGTGCAAAATATATTCACAACTTTAAAGACGTAAGAAGCTGTGATCTGTTTTCCATATTTTCTGTTGAATGATTAACTGCTATCTGTGTTGTTTCCTGATAACGAAAATGTGGTTGGTGACACTAGGTTTTTATTTTTTTAGTTATGTTGGAAAAGTATCCCTTAGTCATACACATATGTGCCTATATGTGCCTATATGAGGTATTAAATGCACTGGTCCCATTCCCTAGGGTAATATGGAGAATGGATACATTAAAATACATACAATGTGAAAGCCAGTCTTCGACTTTTAGTGCCAACAGAATTAAACAAGGTCACCGGATTATAACAGGTGCGCGTCGAGCTATTATTATTGAAAGTACCATTTTAAGTAAGTTACGTATATTATTATAAGCGCACCGGTATGTCTAATTCATTTTAATTTTTATTATTCGTTTTAAAAAAACTTATTGTCAAGATTATTATGTACTTCTTCATTTCTTAACATTGAATGTATTGATATTTTTAAAACTGATAATATGAGCCTCATAATGTTTTTCCTTGTATCCTAAATAACCATGTTTTTATAGCTGTTTTTATTTAACTCACCGGTCACAAAGCTTTTATGATCACTCGTCGTCCGTCCGTCCAACAATTGGCTTGTGTAGACACTAGAGGTCACACTTTTAGCCTAATGAAACTATGTCACAATGATCATCTCAACAAAATCTAGGTCAAGTTCGATATTGGGTTATCCGAGGTCAAAAACAAGGTCATAAGGTCAAATCATAGAAAAACCTTGTATTGTCACTAGAGGTCACAAATTTGACTTAATCTTTATGAAACTTGGTCACAATCATCATCTCAACATCTAGGTCAAGCTTAATATTCGGTCTTCTGAGGTTAAAAACTAGGTCACCAGGTCAAATCATAGAAAAACCTTGTGTTGTCACTAGAGGTCACAATTGTGGCCTTTTTTATGAAACTTGGCCACAGTGATCATCTCTACAAACTCTAGGTGATATGAGGTCATCTAGGGTCAAAAACTAGGTCACATGGTCAAGTCATAAAAAACCTTGCAGTAGAGGCTGAATTTTCTTGAAACTTACTCTGTAAATGTAAATGAATACTTAGTTCACCATTGGGGGTGTGCATGCACTACTACGACAGGTAAGCGACATAGGGCCCTCTTGTTTGTTAAACTGTTCACAATTGTTTGTCGGAAAAAAGCCATTAGCTTGCGTTGCTATGTATAATGTATCCGACGTTAAATAAATTTTCTTGTATTATGACTCTTTCGATTTTGAGGTATGTAGGTCAAGGTCGATGTGACTTTAAACATGAATGAATTGTCCTAATAGTGTCCAATCAATAAATCAAAAACAGTTGGGTCCAGACTCTTCAAACCTTATAGGGAGTTTGACCGTAGTGACTACAAGTGCTTTTGATACAATGAAGTGTCACGGTCGACATGATCTTTCCATTACTAATTATTTGTTTATCATAAGGGCATAGCCACACGTTTAACAAACCTCTCTTGTTGACATTGTGCATGTTATGTTTTAAAATACGTTCAACTAAAAAACCGGCGAATCAACGTCATTCTAGTAGTCTTAAACAAATGTCTGAAACTAACTGTATGCAAGATGCGCAGTTGAATGTAAGTAGCACATCTAAAACAAACAAAGAATACCATTACAATGATCGTATTTGACAAATCAAAGACATGCCATGTGAACGTTCATTTCCAGACGTTTCTATAAAAACATTATGGTATTGATATCAGATTCTGTTTGGGTTTATGGTAATTGAATGTCTTCATGCAACTATTGGATCAAGCCGTTAATAATTGTTTGCTGACATTAATTTGTGCTGTCAATTTTGTTCGGAACCAACATCACAACCAGCATCTCGGTGAATGTTGGGGATTATTTTGAAATGTAGCCTTATCCAGCTACACTTTACGGATATGTATTAAGTGAATGCTTACAACAAAGTTTGTACATACTAGACTGGAAATTGGTGTTAAAGATCGCAGTAGCTCGTCATGTCATATTAATTGAATTGATCCGAAAGGAAAGTAATTATGTCCATGCTTGATAGGCACAATGAACTTGGAATTTTATAATACTGTGTTATCAGAGTAAAATTCGATTGTATAAACACTACTACATGATAATGATTATACTTATAAGCATCATGTCTCTGGGTTAACATCAATTATGTCTCTGGGTTATACAATTCACAGTGTTTCATAAGATTATATATGAAGCAGCATGGGTCTACACCTCACTTTGTGTAAGACATTTAAGTAAGACTATGCAGCTGTTTAGTTTCATTTTATTTCTGGTGTATTTGTGGTGTTTGATGTGTTCTATTTTTGCTTTTCGTGCTCTGTTGTTTGTGTGAAGTGTTGCCTTCCCTTTCAGACCTGTAATTATCGGTTTGTGTTCAAACTGGCTTAATTATGTCATTTATCTAATGATTCCAAGGCGAATGAAATGTATACTGTTATTAAACGCTTGTGAAAAAGTATAACTTTACCGTACCCTTATGTCAACTCTCTATTTGCAATTGCCGATCCGTTGCGACTTGAAATAGCTTCATACTCTCTCTTTTGTTTGCAGTACTAATGTCTTTTTGCAATTTTAAGTCTTAACACTGCGGTATACCGTACACTGGATATTGTGAGGAAATGTGAGTACTAGTAATATGATTAAATATCGATACATTTTACTAGGAACACGTATAAGTTCAGCTATGATATTTACTATAGACTACCAATTACTTCTGATATCCCAAACGTTTTGAGGCATCTTCAGATATTTGTATAGCCCTCGAAGACATACAAACATGCAGGTATTCACCTTTAATACGTCAGAGCGTTACATCGGTTTTTAGCATTTTGGTATGTTTTGTTTTCACCTACTCTTTAAATTAGCTACTTTCTGTGCTATTGTTACCCCGCTGTACAGCATTATATATCTCCCCGTATATCAGTGCAGTTATCATATGCAATGTCCTCCCTTTATGGTAACATGCAACTTTAAGAAACCTTGCAGTGTGTTCTTTTTATTGTGAGAGGCAGTGTATATACGTATTTGAAATATCCATTTTGTGGATGTGGCTGGAATGTGCTGTGTCTTTCTCATGTGTGGGTGGCTAGGTGAGGTCGCCATTTCTGTATTGCTTAGAGTTGTTGTGCATGTACAGTATTTATGGTAAACGTAGGAAGGTGGCTGAAGTGATGTTTTGTTCTTACTAATCCTCTCATTTAAATGTTCTGTTTGGGCAATCCACAGTTTTCCACCATATGATAATTGACTTACGGTGCACACAATGCACCTTCATGTGAATTTCATGCTCACTGATTGGTATTAAAAGCGATATTTTAGTTTCCTTGAAATTGCCTGTCTGGATGCGATTAACTTGATTAGCTGCTACTCAATGCTTGTTGGTGTTAATTTGTGCTGTCAACTTGCTGGTGCCTCAATACATATTTTGCGCATTTCGTTTTAATGTGAATGATTTGTCTGAACTAATAACACAGATTCTACGTTCATTAATTCAATTATGGTTTTATAAATTTCATTACATTTTGTCCCGGAGCCGCTTATGATATCTTGGTGGTTGGTGTGCATTGATAGTGTTATACTTCTGCAGAAAAAATGAAAATTAAACTCAATACAAGGAACGTTACCCGGTTAGACGAACCGACGTTATATGTACTCGTATAACAGATGAACGTTTGGTACACGCTTCCAAGTCGCCTTATTTATACTATTACATTACTGCATATTGTGTTGCACTTCTTACCCTTATTACCATTACCAGTTGTTGTTGTCTCGTTTTGGGACGACAAACCTCGGTACCGTTGGTACATGTTAGCTGTATATTTAGGAAATAGATCGCTGTTTTGCGTGATATACCGGTGAATAGATAACGGTTTTAGAGTTCATATGCGTAGGAATTAATCACGATGGCCGAAGGAGATAAATTAAACAGCCAAAAATTCTACCGTGATATACCGTTTATTAGATAACGCTACAGCTCTATACGTTTACATGGAGCAAAATACAGCCAGTGTTAGAATACTACTTCTTCTACATAACGTATTTTCTCGAATTATGAACAACAATCCCCGTGAACTCGCACGTATGAATATATCGACGAACAAACCATTAATTTAGCTTTTTCAAAGTTCAGAACGTTTCTTATTAACTGCACAAATATACGGACACGTTATAGTTTGTTACTCCGTTGCAACGGCATAGTACCATGTCGACGAGACTTTTTTGTCAATAAAAAAGTTTCACACCTAACTTGTTAAGCTAACAATTTTTCAAATTCCGACAATGGAACATTATGGAAATGAAACACATTCTGGCACCGTACGAACACATTATTCTGTATTGTTTAGTTATTACATTTGACTTTATGTCTCCTGGAAGTCAGCAAGGTGTTCTAATTTGTTTGACATGTCTGATATTCAATGTTTCCTGTCTAAACGTAAACTTATCTCGAATATGATATGCCTACATGTGACTTCAGACTAACGTCCGTCAGTACATTACATCAGTTTTCCAAATAATCAAGTTTAATTATTCATTATGAAAAAAGATGTCATTTTAATGTAGAAGTTTTCAACGAAAGAAGATAATATAGGTACGTACAAAATATACGTCAGAACTAGGTAGTGTTTTTAACGGAGGCGATATTAACCCGAATACAACTGTGATTCAAATGGATAGTAGTTTTAAACAAGCATAATTCTGTATATAAACATATTTGGAATACTGTTCTGTGTTTAAAACGCGCAAATATTGATCACCGAAGGCATGCTGACTGAAAATCACGAAACGGACAACGTGTCAACGAATAGTGACAACCAAGATGGCGTCCCGCTTGTCTTTATGAAAGAATCTGCGTTGTTTGGGGAACGAAGACCAGATCAAGCGGAATGGTTATCGCACAGTGAATTATATGAAGCTTTAGGCTTAAGTATAGATCTGCCACATATCACTGGTTTACAAAGGGTGAACGGTATGTGGAGAATATATCTTGACAATCTAGAAGACAAAGTTAAACTGATGTCAGAAGGGGTACAATTGAGGGGTAAGTGTGTTCCAATATTGAGAACAAACCCTAACCGCTTGGACAGTGAAAATACCATCAGAGTCAAAGTTAAAAATATACCCCTCTCGGTAGATGACGGGAACATAACCAGAGTGCTAACACTAAAAGGTGTGAATGTTATCACCTTGTATAGAGACAAACTACGTTACAAGGGGAAACTGATGAATTGCGAAACTGGGGATCGCATTGTTATTGTATCTGCAACATCCCTCAGTGAACCTCTTCCCCCCTTCATAATGTTTGGTCAATTCAAAGGGCGTGTAATACACTTTGGCCAACCAACCAAAGACGATCGTCATCCAAACACATGTACAAAATGTCTACAAGCGGGTCACTCGAAACACACATGCTTGAATGACTGGACTTGCAGGTTGTGTATGAAACAGGGACATAAACAATCAGAGTGTACACAGTTTGACTCTGTTATCAACACCCCTGATGTACCTCAACCACCGACCGAGGACTACACAGCCAGTGACACGGAAAGTGAAAACATTCCAACACCTCCGAACGTTAAAAAACACGTGCATGTAAAAGCGCCGATCAAACCCCTCGTGGAGGCATTGAAAAACGTAGCGTTGCGCCGAAACAAGCAAAACAGACCAGACCAAATGTCTCGGGACAAAAGACACTTACTACATACATGTCACCGACATATGCCAATACCAGCTCAAGGATACCAGAAAAAAGAACTAGATATGCTGCCGCACAGAGTGTTTCCAAGAAAAAAACTTAACTTTTGATCAACTATGTGCTTTACTCTTTTACACAAACGATTATCATCATCCCTATAATGGACTACGATTATGTTTTAATGGACAAAAAATTACGTACTATAAGCCTTCTGAGGCTAGGTACAATGACAATATTATAAAATATGACTATGCACGTAACATTCAACTTTTACCATGCATGCAATTCTTTATAGCAACCGAGGTAACATGTACCTGTCTACTTACACATTCCCTCATTTGGAGAATACTTTTGTTGCGACACAAAAAGCAACATATTACTGTACAATTGTATAATGCATGTAGATTGTTCGAACTCGTTTTTTTACTTGAACATAATATTACACATTGCATAATATTGGCTTGCGAACAAAAAGTGTTTTCAAATCGAATGCATACATTTAAACTATTTAAAATAATATACAATACACATGCACACAACTACTTACCTTAATTAATGACATCCAAATTAAACAATAATAACACAATACTACACCTAGCCACGCTAAACGCACAGGGTTTACGTGATTCAGCAAAACGTGAAAGGTTAAACCAGTGGTTGATACAACAGCGTATTGACATAGTATTTTTACAAGAAACCCACTTTTCTAGTGGTTTGATCAATTCAGTAAGCAAACAATTTACCGAATGGGACGTGTTTCACGCTTTTGGTGCAACACATAGCCGTGGATGTTCCATTTTTATAAATCAAAAACACGAACACTCTGTTTTAAACGAGATAAAAGATTCTAACGGTAGATACATACTGTTAAACATAGAAATACTAGATTCTACATTTACTTTAATAAATATATATGCGAATAACGACTCTAACTCGAGATCCTCATTTTTTAAATCTCTCAACACCATTACTAGCACTAATAGTCTTGGAATCAAGCTCATCGCTGGAGATTTTAACGAAGCTCTCTCAAACAACGACAGAATCACAAACACAATAAATAAAACAAAAACCACTACAAAAACTCTCACTGACTTCATAAAAGCTTCAAATCTTACAGACATATGGAGAATAAAACACCCGCTTACAAAGCAATATACATGGAGACGACAAAACGGAATTCAAAAAAGTAGAATAGATTTTTGGCTAATTTACAAAAATGCTTGCCCTATGGTTTCCACTTGTGATATAAGACCTGCACAAATAAATTTTACCGATCATATGGCTGTATCACTAAAACTTAGACTCCCAACTAAAAGAGGTCCTGGTTACTGGAAATTAAACAATTCTCTATTACTAAACGACCATTACAAACGACACATAACAAAACATATAAACGATATGACCAAACTTTGTGATGACCACAATTATAATCCACAAATAAAATGGGAAATGATAAAATATGAAATAAAACAAGAATCTATTAAATTCTCCATAAACCTATCCAAACAAAATAAGCAACAACTAAACGAACTAGAGAACGAACTCATTCGTCTAGAAAGCGATACTCGTCAGTCTGAAGTCATCAAAACACGAATTAACTTGCTCAAAACAGAAATACAAAATATCTACGATCAAAAGGCGACAGGGGCAAAAATAAAGAGCACGTATACAAACCTTAGAAAATGAAACAAATGGCAAATTCTTTTCAAACTTAGAAAAGGCTAGACAATCAAGAAAGGTCATGTCCTCAATCACGGTCAACAACAAACAAATAAATAACATACACGATATCTTACAAGAAGAGGTTAAATTCTATAAAACGTTATACACATCCGACCACATTGACAATAGCAAAATAGATACTTACCTTTCCAACACAAACATACAAACTGCTTTAAGCAAAGATCAATCTTCTCTATGTGAAGGCATCCTTACTAATGAAGAATGTAAGAACGCCGTCTTCGAAATGAAAAAAAATAAAAGTCCCGGCAACGACGGTATAAGTGCTGAATTCTACCAAACTTTTTGGCCTGTCATAGAACACCTTGTCGTTGCTTCTTTGAATCACGGCTATAACAAGGGCGAACTTTCATGCTCACAAAAACATGGAATCATATCCCTTCTATATAAGAAAGGTGACCCGGAAAACATCGAAAACTGGAGACCGATTTCATTGCTATCTATTGATTATAAAATTGCAGCACGAGTTATCGCCAAACGACTCCAATGCGTCTTACCTTTAATAATTAGTCATGACCAACAAGGATACATAAAAAACAGGTTCATTGGGTTCAATATACGACTTATACAAGACATTATTGAATATACTGAAGAATGCAATGTGGATGGTGCCATTGTTTTCTTAGACTTTAAAAAAGCATTTGACACGGTCGAGTGGAACTACATGCTTCAATGCTTGAAACGGTTCGGTTTTGGAACCTCATTTATTCAATGGATAAAAACATTCTATTGCAACAGCACTTCCTGTATTTATAATAACGGTTGGCGTTCAAATAACTTCACGCTAGAAAGATCTCTCCGTCAAGGATGCCCTTGTAGTTCTATAATATTTATTATTGTAGCTGAAATACTAGCTACCAGAATTAGAACCGCTGAAAACATACATGGAATCAATATAAATAATTGCACAATTCCCTTAAAAATAAGCCAACTCGCAGACGACAAGACTTTATTCGCAAAAGATGTTAATGACATCACCAATGCGCTAGATATTGTCAATGAATTTGGAGCACATTCAGGTCCACGTTTAAATAGAAATAAAACAGAAATTTTAGGACTTGGAACCTTTAAAACGAACCAGAACACTATTGCCGATTTAAAATGGGCGACTGAAATAAAAGCACTTGGAGTATACTTCGGCCATGATAAACAAAAATGCGAATCATTAAACTGGAACAGCAAAATTGATAACTGCATCAAAACCATAAATAACTTACAATTAAGACATTTAACATTTTATGGGAAAATCACTATTATTAAAAGCTTACTACTACCAAAGTTTACCTATCTTATGCAATCGTGTTACGTTCCGAAATTTGTAGTGTCAAAAACAAACAAAATGTTTTACGCCTTTTTATGGAATAATCGCAGAGAGAAAATCAAAAGAACCATATTAGTCAATACCGTTTCTAATGGTGGTTTAGGCATGACAGATATCCCTTCTTATATTAAAGCACTGCGACTTAGTTGGTTAAAAAAATTCTTAGAAAACGATACAACAGCGAATTGGAAAATAATTCGGAAATTTTTCCTCAATCAATATGGTAAAAATCTGCTCCTCTTTTATACCAATCCTGGCTCTGAAAAAAGCCTACCGGCAATCAAACACAAACTTTCAACTTTTTACAGTGACATTCTAGCAGTATGGCTCGAATTTCAAAACAATAATAATAAACAGTTACCTAAGTCATTCAGAGAAATCAGAAAAGAAGTACTCTGGGGTAATAAACACATAAAATCAAAATCAAGCATCACGTTATTTCACCAGAACTGGATAAACTCGGATATCTACTTTTTAAACGACATATTGGATAAAAAAGGTCAAATCAATGTAACTTTCATACTAAACAAGCTAAAAAACAAAACAAACTGGATAGCAGAAATAAACATTCTCAGAGAATCGATACCATTAGAATGGAAAAGACAATTACAGACAGAAGAGTCTTACCTAACTAAAGTTCAAACAAACTTAAAGCTACAACTTGACGGGCTTAAACATCCTTTCAAAAAGATGCAAAACAAAGATTTCTATAACAATTTTACACAACAAAAATCAGAACTTCCATACGTTCATAAATTTTGGGAACGTACTTTAGACAAACCACATTTTTATTGGACTCTTTTCTATAATGGATGGAAAGCAACTTGTTTAGATAACAGGGTAAAACAATTCAAATACAAACTAGTACACAATATCATTGCAACAAATGAAAACCTCATGAAATGGAGAATTTTTAATTCATCCTCATGTCTTCACTGCCATGCTGTTGAAAACTATGTGCACTTTTTCATTGAATGTCCTTGTACAACATTACTATGGACGCAGGTTAATACGGCCTTTAAACATCTTGGCTACAATCATAATTTCAGAAATTTAAAATACATAGTTTTGGGATACAAAGCAGAACTGAGAGAATATACCAATATTAACATCATCATCAACCTAATAGCGTTCAGCATCTATAAAACATACCTTATAGCCGAAAGAAGAACAAAACAACACAACATAAAATGCATCCTTACAAATGAACTGAAACTGGCCATACAAATACTTAAAACACAAAATAAACCACACACTTTAATCAGACATTTCCTGGATCACATAACTATGTAACAGTTTTTTACGTCATTAATACACAATTGACTGCAACCAACACATTGCCTATACATTTTTTTTTCTCCAAGTTTAACTATTGACTATCTCTGATTCACTTTGTTGTGTTTTATTTACTTTACCAATACATATATTTATGCATATTTGTAAGGTGAGATGAGGGATGGTTCCCCGACCATTTCTCACCTATGACGGGGAAATTAAATGGGCTATTTGACATAGCTGAAAAAAAAAAAAAAAAAAAAAACAACAACATTTTTTTTGTAATTAACGTACGCACGTTAATTATTTAAGACGAAGGTAACACGTTTGTATTAAGTCAGACAGGGAAGGCAGCGCTCAGCTTAACAAGCCAAGCACAGAAAACATAAAAACACACGAGCCACAATGCCTCCTTAACCAGTCGAGCACAGAAAACATACAAGGGACAATGCCCAACTAAACAAATTATGATCCTCCGATGTCCAAACTGTCTAAGTTCTAAATGTACCCGTTTCAGCGATCAAAGAGTTGAATGACCTAGTCCCAACAGTAAAATGACTGAAATACCTAGTTTTAGCTATCAGAAGCCCTAAAAAGTAGAAGTAAAAATTGAAAAAGCTCAATAACTCGAGAAGAGGGTAAAACACTTCAGATGACGTTGGAAAGGATAGAAATTTACCCTCCAGCTACTAAATGTACATTGCTTGTCTACTTAAGGGAGAATGTGTTGTGTAACGGGGCTATTGAAAGCATAGTAGAATACATAGCTTTTTATCGCGTGCAAGTACCGTTAACTTATGTATGTTTTGATTTACGTGTATTGGCGATTGGCATGTGTTGGTCGTTTATTATACTCGAGATATTACAGATCAGATACAAACAGAATACGGTTTGTGCATCATTATAATAGTGAACGTAAAGACCTACGACTTGAAGACCTACTCAAGTAGTTAGTATTTCGCATTTGAAGTGCAACCTATTGTTATCCATGCTAATGCGATCTAAAGAATATTATTTGAATTATGTAAAATTGACAAGCTATCAGGAACATGCATGAATTCGACAGGTTGTACGTAGTTCAAAATAATAAAATCAGTATAACAACTCTTATCAATTCGTTTGTTCTCACAAATCAAAATTGTTTCCTGTCGGTGTTGGCGTATGAAATAAAGTACCTTATGAGTTTATATCTAAACAATTACTTTAACGGGAATAAACACTCGCTTTGAAAACCCCTATGGATGGTTAGCGTTATTATTGGGTTTCGCAAAATTTATATCGGCATTTCGCCTAGAATACATTTTGATTATATTACAGCCATATCTTCTGCATTCCACTATGAAAGGGAGTCGGTCGGTTTATATTTGGTTTGCAAATAAGTCAATCTCTTTATATTCTGTCAAATCTGTTCAGAGCGTACCACTAGACGAAGCGTTCATAATTTAGTATAATTCATTTTGTCTTCGCAGTTACTTCGCATGGGCTACGAATGTGCTATGTACGGACTACCGTATTGTTCACTATTCGCCGTACAGCGACATTACTTATTTTGGCCCTTAAGAATGTATTATTTACTGTCCAGTTAGGATAATGTGAGGGTTATGTTTTATGTGTACTAAAAATATTACAATCATTGTCTGAAAAGGTAAACTACTAGTATTTTAGTATAGCACTGGAATTATGGATGTCTCGATAAGCCTTTATAATTACTTTTACAACGTTATAGAAGACTCGAGTTTACTATTTTCAAATGCTTTATCCAACTCTACAGTGGAGCATTTAAATCAATTAGAATATTTTTGCTATGTTTTTAACATAATTATTTTTGTTGTTTGGGATAGCCATCCTTCCCTGCCAACATGACAAATTACCTCCGACTTCGATTAAAAAAACATGTACGGGAGTGCTATACCCTAGCTCATTCCGAAATCCCCTTTGGTTGTTTAACGTTCCTGTTGATCATAATCACAAAATTATATAGAGAGTAATACGTAGGTTAGTTCCGGTGCTGAAAACTTTCATCTGTCAAAGCAGAGGAATTAATCGGGTGCGCCGTAGGCGAATCCGATAATTTCAGCAGCCGAGCCGGATGAACTTTTACTTCATTCACGGCACTAACCTATTATTCTATTTATGCAGTCGCTTAGATTGCTCAGGAAAGGGGTCAAACTCGAGACTATATTGTTACTTTTTCATTAATTAGCGATACCGGACGTACGTTCCGTGACGTCACGTTAAACAACGACATCGGACTTCTTGATGGACGTCGTGTAGACGCAGGTAGGTCCAAGAAATTGACCGATCAACCACCAGCTCATTAGGAAAGGAAAACCTCACTCTCGGGTACTGAATTCCAACCAACGACTCTCATATAAGAAGTCTGACAGATCACGTGGCAAGGTGACGGGTTATCCAATGACCAGGGTACTGTTTTATCAAAGCACTTAAGGAAATCTTAAACTTAATTACGATCATTTTTAAATCCTTTATAATTTGTTTAAAATTATAAGGTGTGGTAACTAGATCTGCAATACTAATACTGATTCAGTTAATTGAACACCTACGAACAATATCAGTCACCAATTTGCAGTAGTTAAAGAATTATAAAGAATTTAAATTTGAGCGTAATTTTAAGATTTTCGTAAGTGCTTTGATAAAACAGTACCCAGGTGACCGAATAAAGCTTAGTTTATTAGGCGCCCTATTATCTGGAAGATTTTGCCTGAAGTGACAGGATAAATTAGGATCAGATAGGTCAGGTCAGGTAATGTAGTCAGGTAATGTAGTCTCGTTTAAATATTGATACACTTTTGTAAGTTCGGTGTTTATGTTGTATGAAGGAGATTGTACAGTTTTTATTTTTTAAAACTAACTGTTCCCATAAAATGTTAGCATATAAGAATGTATACATACAATTATTGAAATAAGATCACGTACAACGCGTCTTGCTCATCACAAATTAATTTTGTATTGAGTAACGCCGAGTTTGAAATAACCTGCATTATAAAATAGTGTCGCTTTATAACTTTGGCATTTAAAATCCTATATAAGACACTATTTGTAAAGACAATTATCTGTCTATCGAATAATGTTTATTAGTTATCCATTCCTTTAACATCTGCAGAAAATTAAACGTAAACAACAGGACAAAGCTAGGAAACCAATGATGTAGTCAAGAGTAATGCCTTTCTCGGATATTTGACGACATTGTGACTAGGTGAGTAAGTACTATTAAGGATACAGTCCGGGGGAATCTACATGTTGTTGTTGTTGAGTAACGGTGCTAAACCAGAACAAACAATAAACCGACTAATGCCCAGTACTACAGCTACAAAGTATATATTGTACTTGATATTTTCCTAATATGTTGCATTGTAGTGCAATTCAAACATATACATTTGTTAAGGGTCTCAACATGTTGTTTGTCAGCTTGTAGAATTATTTTTTGAAGATACCCAACTAAACAGTATTCAAAGAAAGGTAATGCATTTTGTGTTATAGCGAAATAACCATATTGAAAACACGGTTGGTGATTTACAAGTATAGGACTAGGTTTGGCATACTTACATACACTATTTATATAGAGGATATTATTAGTTACATTGTCACCTAGTGACCTGGTACGGGATGATACATGGTCAGTAAAATTCGTATCTGGCGAGGCGAAGTCATGGTACGAATTTTACTGACCATGTATCATCCCGTACCAGGTCACTAGGTGACCATGCAACGAATTGACCCAGCCGATGACCATGTTCACATATGCATGGATTATGTATCACATACCAGGTTACTAGATGAAAAACTATGCAGTAAAACCTCAAAATAAAGACCAACATAATATTGACATCTGTTTAAGAAGGTGGTTCTTTTGTTGAGGTTTTACAATACATCTATATGGTATAATAGAACGATATATACTGTAATTCATTAATTTTATAGGGTATTAAAGTTCGCGGATTTCGTTAAAATGGTTACTTCGTGGTTTCTTAAATTTGCGTATTTTAAATATTGACAATATTGTTGCATATTTTTAAAATCAATTATTCAATGGAATTTAAATTTGCGATCTATTTCATCCGCAAAAATTAACAACTCTTGAATATTAATAATTTTACAGTATTATATATTGTAATTAAAAATGAGCATCATTGAAAGGACTGGTAACATTTTAATTACAACAATATGAATTGCAATTCAAAATATGCCAATTCAGTAAATAAAGCTACATTGTAGCAAGTATATTATCACAGGTGACATGCAAAGTTTGAGAAAATCATATTAAGCTAGATAGTTAATACTAGAAATTTTCTCCCCCTAAAAAACAACAGCAACGTCTAAAAACAACCAATTCATTTTCAACACAAGAAACAAAATTATTCATTTTCATTTGATTATGAAAGTACAACTTTGAATTTAATGTTTATCGTTCTAAAAGTAATGAACAAGTAACACTTAACAACTAAACATTTCTTTGTGAACCCAGTCCAATTTATTTCGAAACATTGAAGTTAACGTTAATTGTTCTAATAGTACATCCATGGAATGCCGGCATAAACTGCCTGCTCTGAATATGAGAGAGTGTTGTTTCAGATTGAAAATTCTCGGAAAATGCACACAAAATGTCATTGAGATTGATATCATGAAGTTATTCATGAACTAACGCATGGTATCCATGATTGCTTGTATTTCTCTCAGGAATATCCCTTTGTAAAGCCACATCACTTGTAACTGTTTCAGCATTAGGTAGGGCTAAATTGCTAGTGTTACTGTTAGGCAAGGCTGTGTGGCTAGTGCTTGGCAAGGCTAATCTGGCAGTGCTGGGTAATGCAGGTTTCATACTTGGAGTCAAGTTTAGGCCCATAGCTTGTCCGATAGCTATCTTTTTCTTCGTGTCTGTTCTTTGGTATACAGTCAGAGACTGGACAGATTAATGTCCTGTCACAGCCATTATTTGAGACGGACTGAATATACTTTTAGTGTGAATGGTAGCCCCAGTTGCCCTTATGGAATGATTAGTGTAGATTTCAGATAGCTCTACCTGCTCACTGAGATTCGACATGAACTTTTGTAATCCCTTATCACCTAACCTCATATTACAGAACCAAGTAGTATCAAGAGTCCAGATAAGAAGCATTGGGTCTCTGCAATAAACTCTCACAACTTGGATGCAGTTTACTTATGTACATTTCAAAGGCCTTAACTGGACAAAAGGTTGATCCTGGGAATTCTGGCATTACGCCTGATGTTTGCTCTCTATCATTTGCTCGATGATTTTTGTGAGTTCATCTTGACATTTTGCAACATACTTTAGGCCTGACTTTGGTTCAGCTAACACCTTGAAGGTTGACTTGGTCATTGCATGCATATTTTCGACCGACCTTCTACAGAAATACAGTCTTATATCAAACTGGACCTTATTAGCTAATCCATGGGGGTACTCGAATCCATATGTCGCGACTCATTCACCACTTTCGTTGATAACTGGGTGGTGGTCAACACTTCCCTTTCCGATGCGTTTTAATTCAGCCAGGGCCGCCTTAAATGATACATTTGCATCCCTGAATGTATCATCTTTTATGACATCTACCCTTCTATTGTATGGAGTACATTGTAAGTGCCTATTTAGGCCATGTCGTAATTGTTCAAATGAAGTGGCTTTGTAAATGTCTCCATCTTGCTTTCTAACGTTCATGTAAAAATTAGACAGAACCTCATTTAATCTGACTGAATCAAATTTCTCATCTTGTTGCATTTCTTTTAAGTAACATCTCAGCAATATTGCTGCAGCCAAGTTGTTTGTCAGTTTCTTCAGAGTTAATGAGCATTTTTTTTTCGTTTGGTTGCCATATTTGGTTACGCTAAAGACAGTAGCGATGTTTGCTAAACCGTAACGCTACGAACGTACTTCGTACTTTGGTTACCAAAGGGGGAAAACACGTACTTGACAAAAAAACACGAAAGGGAGACAATTTATAAAAACAACGTGAACATTCGATTCCATTACTTTGAAACAGAGTGGCAAATTATTTAAACTACTACATACCTACAAATCATCTTGTATTGATCATTTCAATCGAATGTAGATCCATCAACCAAGTAGAAAATCCAAATTCCTCCAACTCCTCAAATTCCCGAAGTCCGATTCCAAGTTCCAACTCGCAGCTAACAGCTAACGACACCGCATGTAATTTACCGCTGCTCTAATTTAAATTCACAAGACAGCAATCAAATACCATGCAATTGTGCTAGCGTTTCGGAGTATCAATCATCCGATCTTTAAACCGTCACCACACCCAGTTCACCGGAAAGCAGTTACCAGATCTCGCGACTTTTTCAAATTTCAGAGGAGAAGTACCAAAACCTAAGCAGAAATCGATATCATTTAACGAGCGCTGTATTTCATAACACACTGAATCTTATGTTGTACGTCTATGAAGATGACATCTTCGTTTCTAATCACTAAACCAGCTGATTTCGTTGTCCTTCATTATCGAAGCGAGACCTCAACTGTTGTAAACAACTGCTAGATTTTCTTCCTATTGGGCTAGTGACCTGGTATTGAAATAGGCCTGGTTACATGGGCACCCGGTATTGAATTTAGTGACCCGGTATTGGATCACATCGTGTCGCCACGTGATCGTTATGGACCAATCACATTCGTTGATTTAGCTACTTATTTGTCAGAGGCAGGGTAATTGTTGATTTTGGTGTAAGATCGAATTTTATTTCACCGAGTGATCACAGAAATCAATATTTTCACGAGTGGCGTAGCCAAGAGTGTAAATTTAATTTTCTGTGATCACAAGTGAAATAAAATTGATCTTACACCAAAAATCAACAAAATGTTCTGTTTATTATCTGCCTCAGTTTCTCCTAAAATGTGCCGTAATTTGCTTAATTGGAAATAATCACGTCGAAATTGGAACAACACGACGTGAGAATTATGACGTCATGATGACGTAACGCATATTGTAAAGCCCGGCGCCATTGACGTTACGATTCTTTTTCTGCATGAGACTGGAACCAGCTTTAAAACTAAAAATAACAAAAGTGGTAATTCACTGTTATTTTCACTGTTATTTTCACTGAAAAAAACTCCATAATCCATTAAAAGCAAATAATAAAAGTCCGTAATCCCAATTTTTACTAAATTGTTTTTATTAAATTGTGCCGAATATCTTCTAAGTGTGGTGCGCAAAGTGTCATGCTTTAAAACAATATGGGGTGCGCAAAGTTCATTCTTTTAGAAGATATGTGGTGCGCATTTAACGTCATGCTGTCAGACGATTTGTGGATGTACACAATTCACATCAATCTGAAACAGATGATAACCTGTTAGTTTATGATTACCTACATCATTGATATACCCTGGTGTGTTCTTAAAAGCAAATTCACACCAACATTGAAACACATGATTGTTTTCTTTACAAATATTTAACATGCTTATCGATGATATCTTGATCCTTTGTCGTGAGGGTATGAATTGAAACATACGTATTCATCTTTATTGTCATGCTGAGTTCTAATCGTAATACTACATCATAATGTAATGGGTTGGAATATGTTTTGTATTTGGCTCAATATTTACATATTGATGAAAGATATGTGTTTCCATTTCAACGATATGTCAATTGAATGCTGCTCTTTTGCAGTAGAAGAAAATGCACACTTGAGCTGAAAATTTGTACAGAATATTACGTATCTCATAATGCTGCTATGTTGCGATGCTGTGGCGGTCCAGATTCAATGTGGCAAAATTGTACTCATCAGTATTTCTCGTTTCTGGGTTTAACGGCAAATAAAGTATACAAAATATAATGGTGATGATCAGTAATAGTGCTGTTAATGCAAAGTATTGACTTAATATAAATGTTTATCTTTTCTGCAAATTCTGTTTTGGAAGTGAAGCTTCATAGAAGTTCTCATTATTTAAAAAAGCTCTTGAGTTTACACGGTCGCAGCATTATATAACATTTTATTTTAGTGAAAGTGATATTTACGTCGTGTGTAACTCTTTCGATTCACCGAAATAAATGTTAAACTTTCCCATGTCAGAGACACGAACACAAACACAATGAATGTTTGATCATTTAAGGGTCGTTAATCAACTCAAATAAAACATTATACATGGTAACACCAACAAAGGTAACAATGACTCAAACTGTGTGTAGACTTGATAAACAATGACGATATTCGTAGTTACAACCAAAATACACACAACAAACAAGTACGTTGGAATAAACAGTTACACTTATCCATAACAACAATTCATCATATAATTCTGATAATTCGAGCAACTGGCTTATCTCGAGCATTTAGCTTGTCCCGATGGGTCCTCGAGAAATTAAGATATCTAAGTTCAACTGTAATTGAATATTCTTACTTAATAAGTCGGAAGGTGTGCGTAAAATATTGTCATGAACCAAATTGCCCGAAGTTGTTAGCTTTGTTTATTAATCAAACTGTGTTAGTGTGAGTCAGGTTGATCCCCCGAACATCAACACACGACAATTTGCATTAATTGTGATTTTTATTGCAAGCCTCAATTAAATCACGACGAATATTGTATATTTTCTATGATTCCTTAGTCTAACACTTTGTGAAACAACAAACCATCATGGCAATTGTGCTGCAGCTTGAGGTAACAAGCCAGTGTTAATTTATTTTTGTCTGTTTTATTGTGCATTCATT
This sequence comes from Spisula solida, assembly GCA_947247005.1. Taxonomy (NCBI): domain Eukaryota; kingdom Metazoa; phylum Mollusca; class Bivalvia; order Venerida; family Mactridae; genus Spisula; species Spisula solida. The sequence continues at coordinate 40,032,794 of OX365951.1, forward strand.
GCCCAAGAAAGGAAACATTTCGTGATAATATCAACACCATCAGACAAGTTAGACACAGCGACAATTATTATGTTTGCCACTTCTTCTTCTTTTAGAATGATAAATGTTTAATTAGTAGTAGCTAAGTTGTGAACACACACACACACACTCTCGTTCCGCACTTCCAAAGGCAACATCGTGTATTCATTTAAGGATAGGTGTACGGCTGTTCATATTTCAGTCAGTTTACTGAAACTAAAAATTATTTGTAATCTATGTATTATATTTTACTTCAATTAAAATCAAATTTAGTCAGTATAAATCAATTTGCAAAACAGTATACATGTTCACAAACAAAACCTACTAAACAGAGCATTATTCCAGCGATATAAGTTCTACTTGAGTGAACATTGATATGGCAAACTGATATACCCCTGTTTGTCAAAACACACTTGATATGATGTACGCTAAGTGATAAATGACATACTATCAGCGTAGCATAAGTATGTACTAACTGCGTAATTCTGACTAACTGTATCTGTATAATCGTCATAACCATATTAATATTTATTTCACGCGTTTCGTTAGTATAGCGTGAAATATTTGTCTTAACGCGTAACGGATTATATAGAGTGATGTATTGGTCAGTTGATTTTTGCACGGGGTTTTCTGTGTAGGATAATGTGTATTGATGTGTAAAGTTTTGTCATTCTACCAGACGGTTTCAGTCAGGTCACGTCTTGTTGTAAGCTCTACTTAGGAACATCGTTTTCACGTATCTTCTAAGCAAAGTAACGAAGAAAAAAGACAAGTAAATTATCGCAGTTAGAGTCTACAATTCAACGTACATTGAAAGCGACGGACGTAGAATAGAGACAACACATCCGTTGACAGAGAATTATGTCGGAGAGAAGACTATTCTACCGAGCGAAACAACATGCAGCTCGCAACGTGAAAGAAATTGGCGTTCTATCAGGCATCAATTCCAAAGATACATCAGAGGCATCAACGAAGACTTGTTTACCAACAGCACAGAGAAAGCCAGGTTCTTGTTGACGATGTGAAAGCCCGGGTACTGAGGGGCTAAATGGTGTGTGTGTGTCACAGACAGATAGTACAGATACTAGATAGTACAAATAAGTAGCTTATATGATATTTATTGTAATAACAGTGCATGTCATAGCACGTGTTTGAGTTCCTGTGAGTAACTAAGTTTACATTTTTAATGAAATATATTGCTTAGCAAACACAATAGAGAAATGAGACTCAGTTTGTACTAACAGTCAGAGGAAGAGAGTCTCCTGTAAGTAGATTCAGTTCATGTTTTGAGCGTTGGTTTGGGATAACCTGATGAGTGGTTTGTACAATTTACATAATATATATGGAAACGGTATTTCGGTTGGCATGGTATACATTGATTTATTCTGTTGAATTGAATATAAATTAATAACAATACAACACGTGGTACATGTAGTGCGGTATGTGCTTCTAGGGAAATTCCAAGTTTATTGATGAATTGTTGTTGATGAATTATTGTTGTATTCAAAAATACTACTAATTTCAACTTAAATATTTATTTGACTAAAACATATAAAAAGTTTATTGCCAATGCAATAATAATAATGTGGCAAGTTGAAAATTTTATAAAAACATATATACATGCTGAGACAGTAATATATGTAGTCCGTAGCAATCACTGTTTCCGGCAGGGAAAGGCTCTTGTTACTGTGTATTTATAAACTAGTTAACTTTCGGTTATCGCAATAATGAGTACACGTTCGCAATAATGAGTACACGTTGAATTGTATAGTCTTGCAAAAATGAGTACAGTGCTGGGAAATCACCGGGTGTTTCGATTACAATAAGTCATACAAGTTGAATTATATAGTATCCCAAGAATGAGTACAGTGATTTGGTTGATACGCGGTGAGTTATTTTTGTAGGCTTTTAAAGTTGTTTTTGAAGCTCCAGTGAAACGTATTCAAATGTAATTTACCTGATAAGTTTTTTAATATTTAAGCGGTGTATCAACACGGTATGATAATTTCAGAACATACGACGTGTTTTGGATAGTAAATTTTCCCACGTTGTTAAAAATTAGTGGGCATGGAAATTATAAACATTCTTATTTTTGGCTTATGTCTTCAGTACTGCCACATTGATAAAATAAGATTTACTTTTGGTTTTATTGAGCAATAGAAAAATGTTGCTTGGAACGTTGTTATAGGTAGTTTTGGTAGTTATGAAGGTCAGGATATGAACGGCATTTGGTCGGGATATGAACGGCAGTTGGTCGATATATGAACGGCATTTGACCGGTATATGAACGGTATTTTGCCGACAGTATAAATAAGTCGCACTGAATGTGTGTTACAAGTCGGTAACTGGTTTGTTCCGAGTCCGGTTAGAAAATTAAATTGTCTGAGGGGAAAATTTATAGATACACTGTATGTATACACTGTAGCGTGGTATCAACGTAAGATTATTGTCAGGGTAAACTCAGCTGATTAAGATTCAGATCTTTGAATTTGTCGTGGAGTGAAACTATATTGTTATAGTGTAAATATATATAAATGAATATAGGTATCCAAAATATGATAATTGGGCATACGTCTCTGTTGACGCCAGTGGAGCTGGATTAGTAAAATATGCCAACGTCTTTGTTGACGCCAGTGGATCTGGTTACGGTGCTTGTATTGAATAATATTTATGTTTTGAAGTATCCTGTATATCATGATGGTTGAGTGACGAAATCACGTTTATCTCAAAGTGGAGAGAATTTGAATATGTTGATCTTGTGATGCAATATCATATTTCAAAATTACTAAACAAGAGCGCCTTAGTTCATACAGACTGTAATATGCTAGTTCAATTTTGATAACCGGTAGTTGTAAGCATCATTTACATAATAATAACTTATCACAAAAGGTGGATAACTGGTTAGATGCTGATATTTATACCTGGTACATTACCACGAATTGTGGTCCACGCACGAATGATAATTTTGCTAGTCAGTTTAATAGAACAAAACATAAAATGTAATTCAGTCAAAGCACATGCAAAGCCCATAGTCTAACACAAGAAATAAATAATTACATAGTAGATATAAACATTACATGCATAGAAGAGTTTATGTAACCTGAATACAGACAATAAAATGTATGAATGTTGTTTATGAATTTTAGATTGGAAACAATACAAGGCTGATATATAATTACACATGTTACTCAATACTTGCGTACTGACACTGCAGGTGTCTTGCTAAGCAAAGCTGGTCAGAGAAAAATAATTAGAAAATTCCGCACCAAGAATAGTTGAATATGTGTTAGTAGTATTATTGTACCATGCTGGAAATCTGTTTCATATAGATCAGAATTGTTCACCAGCGGAAATCCGGCTAAAACCATAGGTGTTGGTTTGTTGACAGTCCGAAAAATTAATAAGACGGGACACATGTGGAAATGGGTGTTTTGACGATAAAACGCTGCGGCTTGTCTTCGTTTCAGTACGAATTGAATAAATGTATAACATAGATATTCTTTTCTTCAGAATCGAGTCTACAGTACAAATTGAGAAGACTGGTATGTCGGATACATGTATGTAGTTCCGAGTAGTGATCTGGTCAAGAAAATGGCTTGATAATAAAGTGAGTTCCAAAAGTGACAACAAAGTAATAAAGTACTTATACTTGTCTACTAGTATTTTCACAAAAAGGAACATTTCGTAAGTTCGATAGGAGGTTCAGCAACTTTGGAATGTTTGTATTAAACAGAACTCATTGACAAGAAGTGTTCGAATATCGTTATTTCGAAGCTAGTACATGGTATCATATGGACATATTCTTAAAAGAATCTTCCAGATCCAACCTATACTTTATATGTGAGGAATTTATATGTCGTGAAACGCTTTTATATGTGACATAAAACTGCTAAAGTACCCTGTGTCAAGTTAATGTTGATTGGGTTGTGTGATAAATATGTCGATACTTAAATTGTTTTGATTACCGTATTAGAAATAGTATGTATATTTCTTTCGGGTGTTTCTGTTTCTTAAAAGAATGATCGATAATTTGCTGTGATATTAAGTTTATATTTATGTTCATTTTAGCATATTCATAAAACTAACCAATACATCTTCGGAAATGAAGTCGTGGTGTCGAAAATGTTTACTTCTGTATGTCCGTATACAATGTATCCTGCTTCAACGCTAATTCAGTATTCCGGGACAGTAATTTCTTGTTTAGGCCGTGTTTTAGATCACGTGGCAAGCAATCATATACATGTATTTAGAAGGATAAACCCTTAAGTTACACAAGGGCTAGAAAATCTCTACTTTTGAGGCTCAGGGAAACAGCCGGAGATTTAAACCTAGGTCTACACTCATTGAGATCCGGTGGCGATAGCCAATTTTGGCCTGAATGACCGGTGTTGGAAAAGACACGGTCGGCGGAAGAGCGTAAACAGTAAAGATGGTTACGTTGCAGATTTTCTGGAAAGCAGACTCGCAATGTATGTAAATTTAAATCTTCAAATTACAACATATCTCAGCACCAGCCCCTTCTTTTGTAAGTCTAAACGCAGGTCTGGTCAAGCAAATAGTGTTTTGTTTTATTATTTGAGTGTAGCATAGACTATTTATTTCACGCGTTTCGTTAGTATAGCGTGAAATATTTGTCTTAACGCGTAACGGATTATATAGAGTGATGTATTGGTCAGTTGATTTTTGCACGGGGTTTTCTGTGTAGGATAATGTGTATTGATGTGTAAAGTTTTGTCATTCTACCAGACGGTTTCAGTCAGGTCACGTCTTGTTTAAATTATATGTGTTATATATGAATATATGCTCGACGCATGTTAATACAAAACAAATTGTTAGAATTTAGTAATATGATTTTACTTCATTGTTTGTGTTCGAGGAGAGGATGTGGTCCAACATCTGGCGATACGACCCACATTTGTTTTTACATTTGTAAGCGACAAACGGACACAGGTTTCCAGAGTACTCTGGTTTTTCCTGGGCGAGTTGAATCGCAGTATCTCCTTTCATGCTGGTTGCCGTTCAGCTATACGCATTGAAACTTTACCAAAGATAGTTATGAAATAGTGTTTCATATTAATGATTACTATAAACATTTAACATAATGTGTGTACATGTATGACATTTATTTGGTACGCTATTTATTATGTCATAGGTTCGTAATACAACGACAGCTTACGTTATGTAATTTCATAAACTTATATTCATGCTATCTGTATTCACTTGTCTTCACCCAGCTGACTGAATAAACGCAGGTCTGGTCAAGCAAATAGTGTTTTGTTTTATTATTTGAGTGTAGCATAGACTTAGTTACTCTTGTTTGAATATACGTCTCTGCAATCATTCACAGTATCATGCATCGTTGGCAATACTCGTACAAGGCTATGTCACACTACAACGTATAACATTACCGTATGCCGAACGTGCATGTATTAAAGCTTATTCAGAAGGTTGGCCATACGCTTGTATGCGCGGAAGTGGTATCTCATGAACCGAACAGTGAGCGACGCATACAGATTGGTGATGAATGAAGTCAGCTCACTTTACTAAAAAGGTTGGTCATACGCTTGTTATTATGTCATTAAACATCAATTCAATGCAACGTATTAAAAAACGTATGATTAATGTATTGGCAACTGATTAACCTGATGGAAATGTCTACATAAGGAACACAACTTACCCAGACAAGTGCTGAGGTGAGCACAGCTTAATTCTAGCGTTTACAACGTACGAGGAACTTAATACGTGCAACGTTAGTCATGCATATGTCAATCGTGAACGAAGTATACACCCGCGTATCGCGAGGATAACCTACACAGTTAAGTCAATATCGTATTTCAGTGTGCTCTTAACTAGGATCACTCTTTTCCCAAACGAATCTGAATATTTGTCAAAATTCTCGAACGCTCGATATATGTTGTATTTATACGTCGTAGTGAGACAGTCACCCTCCCAACATGGCAGTTCATAATAATAATCAAATCAAGCCCGATTGAATGTGCTGTTATTTATTAATAAATATAATTATACTCTATGTTATAATACATAATACCAAAAATTTATTTATGTCGACCTTTCGTATACATACGTAGCAAATGCATTCTACAAAAAGACGCTCGTTATTAGATACATTTATTTGACTACCATTGTATGTTTAATTCTGGTATGACAAATAATTATCAAAGACTTGCGCATCTGCTGTACCGTAGGCGTAAATACATCAGCGTGTTCAATTAAAGCGGAAACAATATGTATAGAAAGACTTGGATGGTAATTGATACGCAACACATGAACATGTAAAATGTTTATGGGTTCCTGCCACAGTCACAGACGCCCAATAAAGTACGACAGTCTGAGGGTTTCGTAATTAAATGTTGAATACATACGGGAGACTAATTATCCCGCAGAACAAGTCATTTTAAATGGCTTGACGTCAAGGCGATGCGACTTTTACTCAAACAGTATTCGCCAACATTTCATGTTGCGACTATGAAAATTGCTGCAGAAATGTAATGTTCGTTGTGTATTGCCTTGAACAGAATTAATGATGCTTCATGAGTGAAATGTATTTATGTTGTCATTATACTCTTTATACGGTTTGAAATGGTGGGGAGGTGCGTCCTTGTTAAAACGACATCGCTAGAGTAAATTCCTTTGTATGATCGTCTTCATCATTTGATTTGGAAACTGTTTTGTCATATGATCAAGAGCCTCGTATTATTTCCTCTGATAATTGGGCTGTGTAGCAACGTTAAATGTCGCATCGACGCTAAATGTCGCACTTGACGTTAAATGTCGCAAGGCTGACGCTAAATTTCGTAACCGACGTTAAATGTCGCAATTCCCCCTGACGTTAAATATCGTATCTGTGACTTTAATGTCGCAACTAATTTGGCTGACGCTAAATGTCGCACTTGACGTTAAATGTCGCAAGGCTGACGCTAAATTTCGTAACCGACGCTAAATGTCGCAATTCACCCTGACGTTAAATATCGTATCTGTGACGTTAAATGTCGCAACTAATTTGGCTGACGCTAAATGTCGCAACATCAACGCTAATGTCGCAATCCTTTATAAACACTCCTTTATAGTATGAATGTTATAGTTTGTGTCCAGACTTATCAAAGAACAGTTATTAGGGGTTTACCAGGATGAACCGAATCTTACTCGGTATACCCGGTTCAGTGAACCTGCGTACAACCGTAACAACATTTGATCACCACGATAAACCGTGGTGAACCGTGATAATCTTATTAAACTGGCAAACGAGGACCGATTGTTTTAAGATGTTTAAAGATGTTCAACATAATCGGAATATGGAGTCAAACCTGGGTTACAACCGGGGCTACAGCTTAGCTCTACCGTGATGTTGCAACCCGGTAACAATACCGATGATCCCGGTATAGCCACGGTGTGTTTTGGTTCTAAGCAGACAGAGCCCTTGTATCACTGTGCCGGTTTGGTATACTCGGTGTATGAAACGGTAAGTATCATATCTAACCGGGCTAACAACCTTGGAAACACCGTGAACTTGTTAGACCGTAAACTGTGTTGATCCGACCGTATGACGTCGTACAGTATGAGTTCGAATTCCACTATATAACGATGCCAAATAAGTATGTAAGTTATAGGCGCAATTCTGTTGAAATCAGTGCAGTTCTGTTATGAAAAGTAGTATTCAAACCGACACGATGAGCTGTCTTATCATAACAAAAACCGACTGAAATGATAGCATTACATAATATATGTCCTAACAAGGTACAAGTCCTAATTTCACCTTCAAAACAGTTAATAATCACTTTAAATGGTATAATCTTGCAACGCTATATGAATAACACGAGTTAGTTTGAACATACCTTAGTTCGCATAAATGACAATTTATTATTTACAAACAATATAATCTTTACTCATCATTTTATTTCTTCGGCGTTTTTGTTGGACACTAACGACTTGTTGACTTTTATGCATTTTTGTATGCTGTATATAAATGTATACGGTGACGCAAATGAAACTTGATAGAATTTCTTTAACTTTACAAATAAGCAATCTCAATATAAAACTTATACGTAAACATTATAGTTAAAACTAAGCAAGTAATTCAGGCAATTGTATTTAAGAGTATTTATTATATAATAAGTGTTTTTCCATTTACACACTTGTCTAAGAATTTATTATTATGTTAGAGGTGTGTGGTGGTATTTGTTTGCTAATTAATTCAATTACGAAATATGTTTGGGCAGCGGGACATTGCAGGATATTTAAATGCTCATTGTTTACACAATTGGAAAGAAGAGTACTCAACACATTATACAGATTTATATATAGATTGTGGGTTTTATTTTGAGAATATACCACAACGACATACTATACAACGTCAAGTTAGATTGTGTTAATAATCAAGCTTTCTCTTGTCTAACTAAGTTTGATTATCATTTACTTTAGATATTCTGTAATGTATTGTCATTACAAGCATCTTGTGTATACAACTTTCAACTAGATAAAACAATCACGTATGAACCACTTGAACTCAAAGTTTGAGGTAGACATGCTGTTCAAAACGTTTAAAAGTCAAAAGCATTGACATTCTCGTGGTGATATGTCCGCTAATCTACATACAGCATAATTACAAATGAACACCATGTTGTGATATCTAAAAAGCCTTACAACTATGAAGATAAGATTTTCATCATTAATAACATGTGTTTTTTATCTACAATTTGTATCGGTAGAATCAGTTTTTAATCCGATCATTTGACAGTACATTAATGCCAAGCATCCATATCTGTCATATTTGTTTATTAAGCAAACGATTAAAACAAGGATAACCAATAATGTCCTAACGACACAATACCCAACCGACTACTGAACGAAACATAGACTGAACAGCTGAAATGCCTAGATTCAGCTATCAAAAGCTGATAGTCAAAGGTTCAGCTGTCAAAAATCCGAAATATGTATACAACCATTGATATACATGTTCGCAAAACCGGAAAGCATTGTTACAACCTGTTTTGTAATAAAGTCTCAATTTGTAATAATTATTACAAAGCGGGTTGAGAGGCTCATTACAGATTGAAAAGTCAGTGCAACTCGTTTTGTAACAAATGTTGCAAAATGTAATACATTTTCGAAATCACTTCAAAAGTTTAATAAATATGTCAAAACGGATTTGGAAATGTCATTACACTTTGATACTGGTTGGCGAGCAGAACCGACAATTTTTGCATGTTTTCTCACTTTTTCTAGGATACGATGTGGTTTTGAAGAAAATAATTTACCTTTTAATAATCCTGGGCTCAAGTCCGAAATATTTGTCACTTTTTGGGTACTTTTAATGTAACACAGTGTACTGTAATTGGGGCCACAAAGGAGTCACTATTTTAGGCCATTCATTGGATAAAGAGTAACAATAGCCGATGTTTCGCATTTATTTACTAATTATACTTTATTTTTCCCGTATTGAGCCTCTAAAATAAGGGGAATTAACTCCTATTGACTGTACATATTGTTTAAGAGTTGTCTATCGTAGTTCAGAGTGCACGCAGACGACGATTGAAGTCGTACATTCATATCGTGATCCAATTAGTAAAAAACTTTGACGTCGATTAGTTCGGCGTCAATAACAACGTATTTTGTCAAAATTATTATTTTGCCGACTTCCGTTTTGGGTCGCCGATTCCGTTTATGCATGTTGTAAGCTAAAATTAGCTTTATCAACAACTTGGGCAATCCCATGGCTATAAATAGATGAACTTGTTTGTTTCATTGCGGGTATATACGACACTTAGAAATGTTGCTGAGTGTATACACATTTTTATTCATCGTATACTTACTAATATAACATTAGAATATATATCATAATCCAGTCTATGTCACTTTTCTTTTTATCAATGAAATACGACAAAAATAAAGAGCATTCCAACATCTAATAACAAAAGTATAGTACATAAAAATCAGTTATCCTTGCGTATCCTTGCATCTTATGAACATGACAACAATACATAACCTTCGTACGTGGGTAGTGGGTCAATATAACAGCAAGATATTATTGATCCGTTTGTATTTACTTAAGTTTAGTTACTAAACTGTTTCCCAGGTAAACGTACCACGTATTTATATAAATAATAAGACTAAGTATGCGATTCATCATTATACTTTTAAATGTAAACAACGAAAGAAGTACAACTACCTCAATACTGTCGCTGTTAGTAAATTATTGTTCTGACACAATTAAGGGGCTTGCGAATTCCGGATAAAAATAATTTAACTACGGTAGCACACTGATAGGGTATCTGATACTCTATTTCAAACGGAATGGGCGGTAGTATGTACGTACATATGTAGGGCGGAGAACGATACAATAGCAACGATTCTAATTTAGTTAAGCAGACAAACGTTCTACATTTGTCCTTAATTGATTTTTACTTTCATCTAAGTCATACTGTAAACATCAATAATGTACGATAAGTGCACACACTCGTCACTGTTTTCTGAAAACAGACTTAGAAATTGACCATATTGGCAAGTTGGATAAGAACCAATTTCCTTGTGGCCCAGGGCAAAATAGATTCACATTAGATGACGTAATAAGCTGTGTTCTGTTTTCAATAATTTCTGTTGAATGATTAACCGCTGTCTGTGATGTTACTTGGTAACGAATACGTGGTGGGTGACACTTCGTTTTGTTCGTTTTAGTTATTTTGGACACATAACCGCTAGTCATTGCATTACTTACTTCGAAATAGGGCAGAAACGGTTTGACAGATGTTGTACTATCTGTTACACTGGTATGATTCTGATGGCGTAGAAAAAGAAATATATTTCGTATTTATGCATGCATACATTCTATAATAGTTGATAATCGCTCTAAAAAACTTGCGCTTAAATGATGTTTTAAGTTAAATGCGCTTAGGTGACGCTGGAGAATGGAAAAATGAAACTTATATTATTTCCGCTTTTGCAAACCAATTGTGAGTCAATGTAGGAATTACAAAGGTTCAAAATTTTATCTGAAGCACTATTGCCGACGACGATCATAGAATATACTTCAAAAAGTAAATCATATCTTTAAAATCGCTACGCTTGTCTCCAATACATTTTTAAGAGGTGACACTGATGTCGGGTGGGCGTGACTAAGTACTTACATTTTAGAACTACTTACAAATAGTCATTATAGACATACTTTCAAACCACCTCATCACTTGATGACAAATTAGAGGATTATGTAAATAACTCGCGACACCTTATTCCTGATGGTATTTAACGGACATCAACAAAGCCAGTTTATCCACTAAGAGAGGGAATCACGATTGTAAGCCCAATACATCGCTTCACAGTTCCATCGGAGCCATATGAAAATAGTACTGTTCTCTGACGGAACTTAGAAGCGGCGAATCGACAGGATAACTACCGTGGTGAATAGGGATTCTAATTCACTTTCGGTATGACGTGGTAATGGAGCATGGTAAAACCATTCATGTCAAAAGCGGGTGCAAATACTTATTAGTGGTACTAGCAAATAATAGTAATACAATGGTTCGAATAATATGTTTGAAATCACTGCATTTACCACATTACCTCTTGTCTAGACACAAAGTAATTGTATAATTATACCCATTATTTTTCATTAGTGCTGTACAAAAAGCATGGTACGATGCTGTATGATTAACCAATTAACAAGAATATCATTTGTGACGTTCAGAAGTTCCGATGTATACTGTATTATAGTTGATATACGATGTTTATCAGTGAGACTAAAATGAAAATACTGGCTCTTGGTCGATAGGTCGGTTGAACGGTTTTTGTTCAAGTGGCTTACTACGCTTGACCCTGGGATCCACTTAACATCGAACGTGTCATTATATTTTAACAGAATGACCCCTATATAGTTAGAGATCAGTAGGTCTAGGTCGATGTGACCTTGCACATGAATGAATCGACCAAATGGTGTCCGATCAATAACTTAAGAACAATTGGCTCCAGTGTCTTTAAAAGGTTTACCATAGTGACTCATGTTTGTTTTGAAGGCAGTGCTTAAGCGTAAAGCACGATCCCCTTGATATTTAACATTACTGGTATTGTGTCTGTGGCAACGGCATGGTTACATGTTTTTACATATTTGTGTTTTTTTAAATATGTTCAACTGAAAACGGGCGAATCACGTTAGACACCATTCTAGTAGTCTTATATTCCAATTGTCAAACACAAACGTCTGAAATAAACCATATTACAATTGCGCAGTTGGCATGTAAGAACCACATCTAATACAAATAAAGAAAAACATCAAATGATTGTGTATAACATGTTATAAATATGCTATATTGGACGTGAACTTTTCAGACGATTTTATTAACAAATTATGGCATTGATATCAGATTCTGATTTGGTTAATGGTAATTACATGTCTGCATGCAATTATTGGATTACACCGTTAATAACTGTTTGTTGATATCAATTTGTGGAGCCAATTTTGTTCTGAACCAGCATTTCACATTGAATTGCGGCGATTATGATGAAATGTAGCCTTATCCAGTTATACTTCACTGATATGTATTTAGAGAACGTTAACAACACAGTTTGTTAATACTAGACTGCTAATTGGTGTTAAGCATCGCAGTAGCTCGTTATTTCATCTTAGCCTACTTATCTGAACCGTTTAATCTGAAAGGAAAATATATTCATGTTTCATAACATAAGGAACTTGGTGTTTACAATAGTAAAATATGACTGCACGAACACCAATACATAGTCGGTTATATGCTGATTAACATAATGTCGCTGCGTTGATATACAATTCACAGTGTTTCATAAACTCATGTATCAAGCAGTATGATTATACACCTCACTTTGTTCCTACACTCTTATTCGGCAAAATTGAAACATTAAAGTAGGACTTTGACGCTGTTGAGTTTCATTGTATTTCTTGTTCAGTTTTATGTTTGTCATTATGACTTATGTTCTTGTTATGCTTTGTGTCTTTTTTTTGTTATTTTCGTGATCTGATGTTTCTTTCGAGTGTTGCCGTCCTTGTCGGGACTGTTATTATTGTTTGTATCCTGTCAGACCTCTTATTATAGTTGGTTATCCTAACTGGCTTAATTCTGACATTGATCTGATGGTTCCAAGGCGGAGGACCATTTATTATGCTATCAAACACTTGTTGGGTAGTATCAGCTTTACACACCTCTCATGTCGTGTCTCCCATCGAAATTACCAAGCCGTTGCGACGTGTCGGTAATTCAATCTATGTGTAAAGAGTACTGATAAAAGATGTGACAATATTAGAAATAGCTTTTTAAAACTAAAAAGTCTGACACTGCGTTATACCGTACCCTGGATATATTGATTGGAAATTTTAGTAATATCATTACAGTTCGCGACATTTGACTAGGTACGAGGGTTAGTTCAGCCATGATATTTTATTTCAAACATCCCAAAGGTTTTGAAGCATTGCCAGATCTTCTTGCAAGTATTCGCGTTCAAATGGCATGTATCCTGAGGTTCCGTCAGAGCGTTATATCGATTTCCAGTTCGTCAGAACCATATGAACACAGTACAATTCTCTGACGGAGCTGAGTAGCGTTGTGTCTAGATTTTTACCGTATTCATCCACCCCACAATATTTTGCTGCAGAGAAAAAAATAAAGGAGATTTCCATTAAAATTGATCGCAGCAAAACGTCCCAGCTTTGGCATAATGTACAAAAGTTAACATACTTTTACAAATATTAAAGCTGTTTTTGAAATATGGTAAAATGGATAAAGGAAACTAAGAAACGAATATTAACAGAATTGGACTGAGTAAACGGTTTGCTACCAGAGGCGCTTTGTAACGGACGAAATATTAAATGTACTGACCGATAGCATACCGTTGCACAGCGCAGTCTCATAGCGATAGCACTCGCATTGAAATGACCTTTAGCATTAATAACTATATGGCTTCCATCGGGCATTTATGTTTTTCAACCAAAATACGTGTCTTGTTTAGAGTTGGTATAAACATTCGACAACTGTTGACTACATTACCAGTTTATCGCCGGCATATTCGCCTTGTACGACAGTCCATCGGTTTGTTCATAATTGTAAAGGCACGAAATGTCTTACATGTGTGTGTACGTAAGCCATCATTATCTAAATTGGCCCGGAAGATAGTGAATCCCTTAGATTGCCTGATTGTATAATCGAATCACGTCTGTTGCATTGTTAGTTACCGGAATTAATTTCCCTAGCGACAGAATGCTTTAGCGAAGGAGATGACTTAGTTATCAGTAACAGAATAACAGAAAGGCTTAGCTAGTGTGATTTACAAATTTGTTTTCCGAATGACATAAACCTACATACACACAGAGCGTATTTAAGACATTCGTATGGTGTGTTTGTTTATTTAACTCTGAACCATCAAAATAGTTCGGTTTAAACGGGTGTTAGTGGTGTTGCATACACATACAATATAAAACAATATGAGAGGTGTAAACATATACAGTATGTATGGTACATATAGGAGGGTGGCTGAAGTGTTGTTAGGTATTTTATTGTCCTCTCATTTGAATATGCTGTTTCTGAAATCCGCAGTTGCTTACTGTGCACATAAAGTACCATCATGCAAATTTCATACTCAATGACTGGCATTAAAAGAGATATTTTAGCTTCGTTGAAATTGGCTGTCTGGATGCGATGAACTTGATTAGCTGCTAACCAATACTTGTTGATGTTAATTTGTCATGTCAACTTGCTTGTGCCTCCAACCAAATTTTGCGCATTTCGTTTTAATACGAATGATTTGTCTGAACTAATAACACAGAACCTACGTTCAATAATTCAATTGTGGTTGTTAAAATTTGATTAAGTTTTGGGTGCATTCATAGTGTTTATATTTCTGCAGGAAAAAGGACAATTATAAACAGTGCGACAGTGAACATGATTGCCGGTATAATTTCAGGGAACGCAACGGGTTAGACAAACCGACGCTTTGTATAGCAGAATAACGTTTGGTATACGCCTTGAAGTCCTTATATTAATACTTATGTTTGATATATGTAGTACACACTGCTATACTTAAGTGAGCGATCAAGATTTGCAATGACAGTGCTGTTATTATTTGACTAAAATAAATTCACTTGAAATTAATATAATATTTTATGGTTTTCTATTATCCAAGCGTACAACGTAATGCTTTGCTAACTGTATCCAACTTTTGTTTTAAAACTTAGATTAGAAGAAAAAAACAGGTAGAAAATTAGACACAATGTACATTGAAAAATACAAATGATTATAAACCTTACGTAAATTTATTTGAAAATGAGGTCGTAAACGTCTCGTATTGGTTTCAATTACTTCTTGATCAGCAAAAAGCATTTTGATTACAATACTTGCCGGAAAACTTTCAGGATTTGATTGTGCTGCCGGTAACACACTAAACCAGTATTGTTTACATTTATCGTAGGTAAACAACAATGCTTCTAGTCTAATTTGATTCCATGAATTTAAACAGTTGATAATGAAGGTAATTGAAGCTTACTGTACAATTTAATATACAACTTGGGATACATTGTGTTTGGAACACATTTCAGCTGGAGGGTGTGTAATAATGCCTTCGGCTAGCATATATCTTGTTTTATAACGTGAGTTTATATTCTAAAATGAATAAGAAACATAAGATAAGCCAAGACATTGTGTACGGTAACATTGCACATATATGTCATAATACCCAAACCTCAAAATGCTGAGACAAGTAGTCGAGTGTCCAAAGGGTGGTCTTATTAATAAAGAAACAAATGCGTTACATGCAACATCGCACTGGGTGCGAATGTCTTATAAGCAATACCACAAGGGTGTGTCTTTTTACCACCACACCCTTTAACGTTGCACTGACACTATATGGTATCTAGTCTTGATGCACGTCCTTAACTAACTTTTAAAGATATTTAAGGTTTATGCAGGTCCAGCCTGATCGCGTACGGACTATACAATATTACGGTCCACAAATTGGTTGGAAAAATAATGAAAAATCTCAACCAAAAAAGCCGTGCACGAAAGGAACACAAAGAAACACACAAAACAATAGATCACAAGCACACGTAACAATACCCAACACAAAACTGAAGCAAATTAAATCGCTACAAGTCAAACATTTTGTTTGTAACTGCAACTGAAACAGCCGTGCATAGAAAACATAAAAACATAATACCTCGTTGCAGTCGTGAACAGTCCTACAATGTTTAAGCATAACCGTAAACTTAAGTCTGACTTAATATACTCTTTTTGTTATAGTTTGCTCTTGCTTCTTATCGATTTGCCCTTGTTCATTGCGTAATGCAGGCTTGTGTTCAACGTGACGTTTGTTTTAATATAAACAATTATCTAATACATGTATAAACAATTATACATTTTGAGATCATAATGTCTATAATATGTTTCAGGTTGTGTTTGACATTTTAAATTTAGGTTTTGTTTGTGAGTCAATAACACTTCGCTGGTTTTCAAGATACTTGTATAACGAATATTTTCGTATTATATGATTATCTAATTCAATTATATAATTGCCGAGTACAGACTAAAGCACTTGAATCAGCATCAGCATTGGATTGTTATCATTGACGTGTTAAATTAGCTTAATATTCAACTTAGTTAAAATACCGTTTCATATTATGCGTACGATAATTATAAATTAAATAGTTGTATAGGTTTAAAAGATCGTTGGTGCGTGTCCCAGTTTTCAATAATCTACTTAAGAAATAAAATTCTGTTATTGTATTTTGTCGGTGGTTAAAACACAGACAGGAGTTCGGATGCGGAAAAATTAAATCACGAGAGCGTGGACAAAATACAATAACAGAGTTTTTATTTCGATTCTAAACACGATAATATCCCGTACTACTTAATTACGCGCATTCCCTTTTCACTAATTTTACATTGAACATATTTCCACGCTGAAATTTCGTGGCTTTTGGCTTGTACAATTACCTCCCTCGTTATTGAAAACGAGGTTCTAAATTTTCTGAAGAAAAGAACACATTTTAAACATTGGAACAATTTTAATAACACGATTGTAAGGTATTTATTGCATGAAATGAAAAATGTAAATGCATGCATTTGGTTATCCGAAGTTTTTTATGAAACTTAGTGTCGAGAGTATAATATAGTTTCTAAAAATAGGCCTTGCAACAGCCTCCGCCGTATGGCTATCGTTATCAGGTATCCTTAAATTTTTATTCTAACAACTTAAAATGGTCATGTAAAAATATTTGCTTAAGCCTGTCGTACTAAACAGTCTTACTTAAAAAAGAGTATATTAAGTCAGACAGGGAAGGCAGCACTCAACTTAACCAGCCGAGCACAGAAAACATTAAAAACACACAAAGCACAATGCCCAACTAAACAAGCGCAGATCCGGCCAAGTCCAAGCTGTCGAAAAGTATAATAAATAATAACTAACTGAATGACCCAGTAGAAAAGATACAGCAACCAAAAGGCGGAATGCCTACGCTGAATGACCTAGTAACAACAGTAAAACTGCTGAACTACATAGTTATAGCAGCCTTTAGTCTCAAAAGTTAAATAACAGTATTAAAACGTTGAAAGGCCCGTATAGTGGGATGACCTACTAACTAGCTGAATGACCCAGTTTCCACAGCAAAAGGACTATATTGCCCCGCTTTAGCTGTAAGAAATCTTAAAACGAAGAATCTTAACCCAACTTTAACATCTGCTCTGTTGAAAATGCATGGTTGGCCTTAAGTGCAACTTTTCAATAAAAACGTGATGTGGTTTTAGTTCGGTTCAGTGTGTTTTGTAGTTAGTAATATCAAATCGCAGCGTCCGATGTTGTGGCGATATGTATCTTGTAAGATGAAGTAACTGTAGAATGTGTTAAAATGATATTATATGAACAAAAGATATGTAAGAATTTGGTCAGTCTTCAAACACCATACTAGCGTTTGACAAAGTTTCGCTCTCAACTGAGTGTGTATTAAATGTATTTAGTTAATATTTATGTATTTATGTTATCAACCTTTATAATATTTGAACTTTTCCGCTGATTACTACTTTACTCTCAACAATATATTTTAAAGGACAGGCAGTCGTTTACATTACCATTCGAACCTACAGTTTGCTAATTCAAGTTAATTCAAATTGAGTTTGTACGTTAATTATTGAAGACAGAGGTAACTCGATAAGAGGGTTTAACTTTAGACGATGTTGGGAAGGATGGAAATTTACCCTCCAGCTACTAAATGTACAATGTTTGTCTACTTTAGGGAGAAAGTGTCATGTACGGAATATTGCAAGCATTGTATAATGTAGAACTTTATATTGCGTGCTGGTACCGTTAACTTATGTATGTTTTGATTTACGTGCATTGATGACTTGAGTGCGTCGCTAGTTTATTATACTTGTGATACTACAATCAGATACAGACATAATGTTTTATTTGCATCATTATAATAATGAAGGTGAACACCTACAACCTGAAGGCCTACGCCACTTGTAAATATTTCGCAACGTATTGTTATCCATACTAACGCAATCTAAAGAATATTATTTGAATTATGTAAAATTGACAAGCTATCGGGAATATGCATGAATGTTGTAGATAGTTCGAAATAATAAAATCAGTATAACAAATCTATTATTTTGTTTGTTCTCACAAATCAACATTATTTCCTGTCTGTATTCGCGTATGAAATAAGGTACCTCATGGGTGTATATCTAAACAATTATTTTAAAGGGTATAAACACTCGTTATGACAATCCCTATGGATAGTTATCGTTATTATTGGGTTTTGCAAAATGTATATCGCCACGAAAACAGCATGATTATATTAAAGCCATATCTTTGGCATTCCACTATGAAAGAGAGTCGGTGTGTATTTGGGTTTAAAAATAGGCAATTTCTGTGCCTTCTATCGTATGTTGAGATGGTACCTCTAGACGAAGCGTTCATAATTCAGTATAATTAATTCTGTCATGACAGTTACTTCGCATAGTCATACCTATTTACAAACAAATGTATACATGTTATATTCGGTATTGTCAATTATTCGTCATAGAGCGACATGACTTCTTGTGTCCCCCTGGAATGTATTATGTAGTTCCAGTTAGGATAATGCGAGAGTCACGTATACACAACATATTACAACCATTGACTGAATAGGTAAAGTATTATTTGGCATTATAGATGTCTGGGTAAGCATTTATAATGTGTTTTACACTGCGTCACTCTATTAGTATCCTAACTGTACAGTAGAATAACATTGTCTTATAGGATATTTGAATATTTGTTGTTTTGACTTCTTTGCACATCTACAATAATTCGGGTTATAATTTTGTTGACATAATCAATATATATAAATTTGAACAGTTGCAAAATACATGGATGCTCTGTTTCAACAATATAATTATTCAAATCATAATTCACTTTTTTAACACGGTCAGTTTCACTACATATCGTTAAGTTGTTTTATCCTATTCTACATAAGAGCATGTAATTTTATCATATGATTTTGTGTTGTTCGGTATCAATTAAAATTAATAAATTAATACTCATCACAAATTGACTTTGTATGGAGTAACTCCGATTATAACAGAACCTGTTTCATACAATACTGTCGGTGCATTGCTTTGGATTATGTTGAGGTATATAATACACCTCAATCTACAACACATGATAAACTGCTATTTTATGTTTACCTACATCATTGAGATACCCTGTTGTGATGTTCACAACACCATTGAAAAACGTGATTGTTTTCTTTCCAGATACTAGTAGTTAACATGCTCATCTGTGATAGCTTGATCCTTTGTCGTGGGCGTATGAATTTAAATGTACGTATTAATCTTTAGTGTCATGCTGAGTTCTTATCGTAATACTACATCATAATGTGATAGGTTGGAATATGTTTTGTATTTGGCTCAATATTTACATATTAAAATATACGTATTTCCATTTCAACGACGTGCTTGGTGGTGGGTCGGTTTGCGATTCGCGATTGTGTTTCCTGTTTCGTTGTGAGATGACCGGGCAATTTTTGGGGATTTCGGGCTGGACTGCTACTTCTAACAGGAGACAGCAAAACGTATTTTCTCGAATTCGGAACATAACACATACGTGATCACTCGCGGGTATAAATATATCAGACTAACAAACTATGACTTAATTTAGCTGATTCAAACTACAGAACATTTTGAATCAACAGCACAAATTTATAGACTTTTTTATAGTGCCCGGCATAGTACCTTGTTTAGACGAGACTTTTTCAACAATAAAAATATTTCACACCTAACTTGTTATGTTAACCGTTTTCAAAATCCGATAATGGAATATTATGGAAATGAAACACATTCTGGCGCCGCACTAACACATTATTATGTAATGTTTATATCTTATATTTGACTTGCTGTCTCCTGTAAGTCAGCAAGGTGTACTCTTTTGTTTGACAAGTCTGATATGCCTCTGACATAAAATATCCAACTCAGACGAATTATTGTTTTAAATTCAATGTTTCCTGTCTTAACGTAGACTAATCTTGATTACGATATGCTTACATTTGATTCCAGACGTCTTAGTCAATACATTGATTTACAGTTTCCAACTCATCAAGTTTTATCATTCATTACGAAAAGGATGTCATTTCAGTGTAGATGTTTCAATGTTGAAACAGGAAAGAAGAAGCTACACAAACTAACGCATGTGTCATATCGACGTACACCTGTCTAAGATCATTTTTGGGGGAATTGCTTGTGTTCCGTTCCTCAACCGCAGTACCGGCGTACAACCGCCATAGGGCTATATTTTTAAGATATTCTTGGATTTTGGGGAAACCCGTAAAAAACTGAAATTTGCATTTTACTTCTAACAACTTAAAATTGGCATGTAAGAAAATCTGCTTATGCCTGTTCGTACTGTTTAATCACTTTCGTCAGACGCATCCATAGATATTACTGACCCCAATTTGTAATATCTGCTAAGCCGAAAACGCATGATTGGCATTAAGTGCAAATTTTGAAAACAACGTGGTGCGTTTGTATTCCGGTTCTGTGTATTTTGTAGTTAATGATATCGAAACACAGCGTCTGTTGTTGTGGCGATATGTATCTGGTGGATGAGGTAACTGTCGAACGTGTTCACAGGATAATAATATGTACACAATATACGTCAGAACGTGGTTAGTTTTCAAACACTGTAAAACGCGTATGACAAAGTTAGTAAACACTGACATACCTTTACAGGATGTCGCTCTGAACTAACGAACAATTTAGAAGGACGCTACAGCCTACATAACGGAAAAGCGTTTAATAGGTGATTAAAGAATACACTAATATTAACGAGACACCAACTACAGTTTGCAGAAGTGAGTATATTCATTTGATCAACCTATTTTAGATTTGATTTTTGCCGCTAATACTTTACTTTCAATATCGTTTAAAAACGCCAGACAGTCGTTTACATTGTCACACTAACCTACAGTTTGCAAACTTCTGTTATCTAAAATTGAGTTTGACTATTTTTATAACCAACGTACGTACGATAATTATAGAAGACAAAGGTAACACGATATGAGGGTCTAACACTTCAGACGATGTTGGGAAGGATAGAAAATTACCCTCCAGCTACTAAATGTACAATGTTTGTTTACTTTAGTGAGAACGTGCAAACCCAGTGCATCTGCTAAATGCCACATATTAAGAGAGGGAATCACGATTGTAATCCTAATAAATCGCTGTTCAATTCCGCCGGAGCCATAAAATGTACTATTCTCTGACGGTACTTACTCGGTATGACGTGACAATGGAGCATGTTAAAACTCGTCTTTATAGCCAATGTATGTGAAAATTTGGTGCAAATACTTATTAGTGGTACGTACTAGCAAATAATAGTAATCCAATGGTTCGAATAATATGTTTAAAATCACCGCATTTACCAAATTACCTCATGTCTAGACACAAAGTAATTGTATAATTATATCCACTCTGTTACAAAAAGCATGGTACAATGCTGTATGATTTACCAATACTTAACGTTCCGATTCATACCGTATCATAATTGATATACGATGTATATTAATGAGACTAAAATAGAAATATTGCCGAACTGCCGAATTGCTAAACAGGCGATTTGTTTGAACTAGGTTTCAATAGAATGATAAGAGACACAACTCCACTTACTAAACTTAAAACTGGAAACTAGGTTAGCATATGACAAAAGAGCTATTGATAAATATGCCCCAACATGTGATGAAGGGGTATATGCTTTGTGTATATGTACACGTATGTGTGTCTTTCGGTCGATAGGTCGGTAGCCCAAACGGTTTCTGTTCAAATGGCATACAACGCTAGATCCTATGATGCACTTGAGCCTGTCATTAACATGTTAGAAGTCAGTAGGTCAAGGGCGATGTGACCTTTAACATGAATCGACCAAATGGTGTCCGGTCAATAACTGATGAACAGTTGGGTCCAGAGTCGTCAAACCTAATAGGGAGGTTTAATTAGTTTATACTACTTTATTAAATGTGGATTGTGTTTTTCCAACTATATTAATCACTCTCGACACCTCATTCCTGATGTTACCCATCGCCTCGAATGTATGAGAGAAGAAAAGCCAGTTTCACTTTTATGCTGAGCGTCTAGTAGGTTGACCGTAGTTGGCTCATATTGGTTTTGGAGTCAGTACTTTAGCGATGCCTTGATATTTCATTCTCCTGGCAATTTGTCTGTCGTAAGGGCATGGTTACATGGGATTACATGTTTTTGTGTTTGTGCTGCCAGTTTTTCAAATTGAATTTCGGTGATTATATTGAAATGTAGCCTTATTCAATTACACTTTACTGATATGTATTGAGTGAATTGTTATAACAACGTTTGTTTATACTAGACTGCAAATTGGTGTTAAGCATCGAATTAGCTCGTCAAGTCATCTTAACCGACTTATCTGAACGATTGGATCTGGAAGAAAAATATGTCCATAGTTCATAGATACAATGAACTAGGTATTTTAAGATACGGTTTTCACAATTATAGTTACGTACGACTGCATTAACACCACTACATAATGATTAATATACTTACAAACATCACATCTCTTGGTTATACAATTCACGTGCTTCATAAAGTTCTACACCTCACTTTGTTTCCTACACTCTTATTTGTCCAAATTGAAATATAACAGTACGACTATGTAGCTGTTGTGTTTCATTTTATTTCTTGTTTAGTTTTGTGTTTGTCATTAGGACGTGTACTTGTGGTGTTTTGTGTGTTCATTATGTGTATTTCGTGCTCTATTGTTTCTGTGGAGTGTTGCCTTCCCCGTCCGACCTCGTATTATAGTTGTTTATCCTTACTCGCTTAATTCTGCCATTCATCTTATGGTTTTGAGACGGAGGACCATTTATTATGTTAGTAAACGCTTGAAGAGAATTTAAAGCTGTCGACATTGCCAATCCGTTGTGTCGGTAATTCAATCAATATAAAAATAGTATTGATATAAGATGTAATTACATCCGGAATAGCTTTATAATATTCTATAGCATACTTTTGTTACATGTAATACTGGCTTTTACAAACCTAATCGAATTTCTATGCGGTATACCGAACACTGGATATTGCAAGGACATTTTAGTAATTATTTACATTTCGCGACATTGATCTAGGAACGGCGGGTGTAAGTTCAGCCATGCTATTTTCTAGACTACTGATTACTTCAGATATCCCAAAGGTTTAGGGACATCGTCAGATAGCAAAGAAATGCAAATATGTGCGTTCCAATGTCATGAATCCTGAGTTCCGTCAGAGCGTTACATCTGTTTTCAATCCCGCTTGCGCCATATGAACACAGTACATTTCTCTGACGGAATCGAGAAGCGGTGTATCCGGATGATTTCTACCGTGTTCATTAACCCCGCAATATTAGAGAATAGTAATAGAGAAATAGATCAGACAAATTTCACTAATAGTTGATTGCAGCAAAATGTCACGGATATCACATAATACACACCAGTTAACAGTCTTTTGACAATAAAACTTTTTGAATTATGGTCGAACGAATGAAACAAACTACGAAACATGTACTTACTGATGTGCGTTGCGTTAACGGTGCTTTGTAACGGGCGAAACGCTAAATGTACTGACGATAACATACTTTTGCCCAGCAAAGCGACATTGAAGCAGTCTGGTGTCGATAGTGCTCGCATAGAAAAGCAATCCAAGCGTTCATCAATGGCTCTTCGACTTTTAACAATAATAACTTTATTGCTGCCATGTGTCTTCTTTAGTGTTGGTTGAAACATTTTCATGTTTTACACACTGTTAATCTACTCAATGTTGCACGACCGTCCATCAGATTGTTCATAATCTAAAGGAACGAAATGTCTTACATTTGTGTGTAAGTAAGCCATCATTATCTAAATTGACCTGGAAGATAGTGAATCCCTTAGATTTCCTGATTGTATAATCGCATCACGTCTGTTGCATTGTTAGTTACCGGAATTAATTTCCCAAGCGACATAATGCTTTAGCGAAGGAGATGACTGAGTTATCAGTAACAGAATAACGGAAAGGCTTAGCAAGTGTGATTTACGAATTTGTTTACAGAATGACATAAACCTACATACATACACAGGCGTATTTGAGACATTCGTATAGTGTGAACGTGTTGTGTCTGTCTTGTGCGTGAGTGACTAGATGATGTCGCCATGTCTGTATGGGCTAAAGTTGTCCGTACATGTACAGTATTTATGGTTCATGTAGGAGGATGGCTGAAGTGTTGTTAGGTTATTCATTGTCCTCTCATTTGAATGTGTTGTTTCAGTAATCTGTACCATCATATGAATTCCATGCTCAATGATTGGCACCAAAAGGGATATTTAGTTTCGTTGAAATTTCCTGTCTGCATGCAATTAACTTGATTAGCTGCTTATCAATACTTGTTGATGTCAATTTGAGCTGTCAACTTGCTTGTGCCTCGAAACTTATTTTGCGCACTCCGTTTTAATTCGGGATATTAGTCTGAACTAATAACCAAGTTCATACGTTCATTAATTCATTTATTGTTTAATAATTTTATTAAGTTTGTCCCGGGGCCGCTTATTATATCGTGGTGCTTGAGATGCATTGATAGTGTTTATACTTCTAAGAAAAAATGAAAAACATACTCGTTCAATAATTAAAAATGCGATAGTGAACATGATTGAACCTTTAATTCAAGGAACGTAACGGGTTAGACGAACCGACGTTATACATAACCGATGCACCTTTGGTATACGGTTTGAAGTCGCCATACATTTGTATTATTATTTATGTTTGATCAAAGGCTACAATTTTAAAACAAAATAGTATTTTATCGTTTTATCATGATCATACTTTTTGCTCGCGTTTTCGTCATCACACGTTGAACTCCGTGCCTTCACCATCGTGCTTTCAAGATATCGCATTGTCGTCATCGTATTATGTTCTTGTGTTGCATTACAGATTTACACACCTAGCGGATAACTCTCCATTATTTTGTTACACATTCATTAACAATAAGTCTCCACTACTTTGTTAACACAAATGTGTAAACAAAATAATGGAGAGCTATTGTTAATAAAGTATCAATTCCTGAAAAAAATGAAGACTTAATGAATGGTATTGTAAGTGATATTTATTGTTTTCCGTAATCCACGAGAAAATGTTCTACAACATTACGCTTTGCTTATTGTATCCAATATAGATAAGAAGAAAACACAGTTAGACTCAGTGTACATTAAAAAAGTACAAATGAATATAAACCTTACATATAATATATATATTCGGAAATGAGGTCACCGTGGTAAACGTCTCGTATGAATTTGAATATTTTCAATTACGTTTTGATAAAAAAAAAGCATTAGGCATGCAAAACTTGCTGGAAAAAATCCTGGATTTGATTGTGCTACCGGTAAAACACTAAACCCGTATTGTCTGGTAGGATTGTAGATAAACAACAATGTTTCAATTTTGATTAGTTTCAATTAATTCAAACAGCTACTTATGAAGATAATTGAAGCTTACTGAACAATTAGATATACTACTGTGGACACATTGTATTCGGAACATACTTCTGCTGGAAGGTTTGAGTTTTGGAAAAGTAATAATGCCTTGGGCTAGTAACTGTCTTGTTTTTGAAGAACGTGTATTTATATGCTGAAAGGAAAAAGAAATTCGGGGTAACATTGGTTGCGAGTTTACATTTCATGCACAAGGAAATCTAAGCCAAAAATTGTATATGGTTACAATGCACCTATAATTCAATATAAAGTAACATCGTCTGACAGCAAACCGCCAAATTCCAGCGAGAAGAAAAACACTAAATTCGTGAACATATCTTTGTTATAGCATTACATTACACATCTTGTCTTAATAATTGTAGCTTTCATTTACAACTAAGTTTCCAACGTTTTTCAATTATTAATATTTAAGAAGGAAGCATTAGGCTTAATTTCTGATGGTGCGACGATGTAGAAGTTTGATGTATAGATGTTCTTGTTAGCACTGTAAGACGACATGACGTCTTACCGACGATTCGTAAAAAATTGGTGGATCAATGAAAGGTTTACAATGTGTGGTTGTTAAGTATCCACGTGTCAAATCATAACGCCGTAATATGAAATATTTGTCCTATATATGTTGATTGCACAACAGAATGAGCTATTTCAACCGAAATAACACAGCACGAAAGGCACACAAAGGAACACACAAACAAACACAGATCACAACACACGGCACAATTGCCAACACAAAACTAAACAGGCAAATACAAATTAAACCGCTACAAGTCCTAATTTCCGTTGCAACTGCAACAACCGACAACAGAAAATATAACAACAACACAGACCACAAATACACGGCACAATGCTTAACTCACAACTGAACGATAAACATAAACTTAACCCCTGGAAGTCAAATTTCAGCTATAAAAATGTGAATGACCTAGTTTCAGCGGTCAACAGTCCCAAAATGTTTAAGCATAACAGAAAAGGTTATAATTTGCTTTTGTTTCTCATGAATTAGTACTTGTACATTGCGTAATGGAGGCTTCTGTTCTGTGTAAATTAAGTAATATAAACAATTACACATTTTTAAGATCACAATGTCTATAATATCTTTCCGGTTGGGTTTAACATTTTAAATTTAGGTTATGTTTGTGAGCCAATAAAAATTGAATGTTATCAAAAATACTTCTATAACGAATATTTTCGAATTATATGAATATCTAATTCAATTATATAATTGCCGAGTACAGACTAAAACACTTGAATTCGGATAAACGTTTGATTGTATTCATTGACGTGTTAAATTAGCTTTATGTTTAACTTAGTTTAAATACCGTTTGATATTATGCGTACGATATTTATAAGCGTGTAAATTCAATCATTGTATAGGTTTCACGGTCGTTGGTACGTGTCCTTTTTTCACCAATCTACATTACTGTATATTGTGTAACAGTTGCACTTATCACCCTTAAGATCACTACCGGTTGTGTACAGTTCCGTTGTTGTCTCGTTGTGTGACGACAAAGCTCGATACCTTCGGTTTATCTTATACCTCCAATATTATGCTAATCAGTCTTGACTAGAATCTTGAAGTTATTTTATAGTATCTTTATATTATATTGTAACAAACTGTCTGCGATTCTTATAGTGTCATTATTAACTTTATAGTTACTAAGACCAGTCTGGAACGGTGGTGAATTTTTCAGAATGAGCAATGTTAGCTGTACTTTTACTACTTATTCGTCATAACGCATTTTCTCGAATTATAAACACACATCCTCGTGTACACTCGCGAATATATCAGACGAACAATTATTTAGCTTATTCAAAATTCAGACCATTTCGTATCACCGCACAAAATAGTAGACATTTTATAGTTTCTATACTCATTTGCACCGGCATAGTACCTTGTTTAGACGAGACTTTTTTCATCAAAAAATAATTTTCACACCTAACTGTTACATTCACCATTTTCAAAATCCAACAATGGAATATTATCGAAATAAAACACATTCTGACACCACACTAACACATTATTCTATATTGTGTAGTTATTACATTTGACTTTATGTCTCCTGGAAGTCAGCAAGGTGTTCTAATTTGTTTGACATGTCTGATATACCACTGACATAAATTATCCAACTCAGACGAATTATTGTTTTAAATTCAATGTTGCCTGTCTAAACGTAAACTAATCTCGAATATGATATGCCTACATGTGACTTCAGACGTAACCTTAGTCAGTACATTAAATTACAGTTTTCCAAATAATCAAGTTTAACTATTTATTACGAAAATGATGCCCTTTTAATGTAGAAGTTTTCGAAGTTGAAACAAGGAAGGAGATAATGTAAGTAAAAAAGATACGTCAGAACTCGGTCAGTCTTCAAAATCCATAAATGCTCTCAATAGAGTGTATATTATATGTATCGTACCTAAGGAATGATTAAGGGGAAGCTTTTAATCTGTGATCAAAGAATACATTAACGAGTGCCTTGAGATTTAACATCAACAACAAGTTGAACAACAAGCTTCTAATTATTTGATCACCTATGAAAAATTTGATTTTTTCTGCTAATACTTTACTTTGAAAAGACAGACAGTCCTTTACGTTGTCGCACTAACATACAATTTGCTAATTCAAGTTAATTCAAATCGACTCATTTGCATCATTAACGTACGTACGTTAATTATTTAAGACAGAGGTATATCGATAAGAGGGTTTAACACTTCAGACGATGGGAATGATAGATATTTACCCATATGTACTATATGTAAAATGTTTGTCTACTTTATGGACAATGTTTTTTGTACGGGGCTATTGCAAGCATAGTAGAACTTTTCTATTGCCTTTAACTTATATATGTTTTGATTTAGCGAAGGCGTGTTTATACAAACTTTTCATTATTCATCTTAGTTAATATCTATTATTACGTTTGCCTAGTTTCATTTCATTTGTTAAGTTTTCTATTTTTGCAACTATCATGATAAATGTATGTATTATATGTTGAGGTCCGCATGGAAGATTGTGTTTATATGCAAATGTGTTAACCTCGTAAAATCAAGTCATTATTATTATTATGCTGAACAAACCTAGCCTCGATTAGCATAATTTTACAGTGTGCCATTAATCTATCTGTAGCCTTAAAGCGCCCGTCATTTACACAATTTGAAAATTGACGAGTTTTTATGGAAGTCCTTGAGGGCACTTTTGGCTTATGAATTGTGACTTAGAACTTGTGACTAATGACCTTTGACTTATGACTTGTGACTTACATTCTATAAATAAATTTGCGCGCACTTCCTTGGGCAGCGTGGATGGTGAAGGATGCTGTCATAATCGGAATAACCTGAAAATAGTCTATAGTGAGTCATGTAAGTCGGAATTAGTTTTGTTTGATTGAACTCGTCATTGTTGAAGGCATCGAACCGTTATTCTGAATTGTTTACACCATTAACAACTAGAATACCCTTCATGTAATAGCATAATGTCCCGTGGCATAGTTGTGTGTACATGTGCATACAGAAGTATTATGGTTTGCTTCCCTTTCGCTATCATTTATGCGTCTCATTTGCGACTGATAGTTCGGATTATACATGGTGCAATGAATTAGATTTTAAGTTTTGTTAAAGTAATAATAATTATAATGTTCTTCTACATTTTTCCAGGGAAGACAATGGAATGTCCGTGCTGTGTGTGTGTTTGGTGCGTTTGGTTCGACAAATGATGTGGCGGTGCAAACCTACTTACCTGCATTGTCTTAAAACCCCGCAAAGCAACCGGCTCAAACGTAAACGTGGCAATTGTGTGGCACTATGGGCTAGAATAGATTTTGAATGGGATTGTGTTATGTACCATAATGGTGGAGTAGAATATTATAAGGTTTTGCGGACAATTCCAAGATGCGGATATCAATACATTAACATTTATGGCGCCTATGAACTAAGCTTTTCAATATAGCTTTATACTATCCGTATATTAAAAGTTTAATGTCATAGATGTAATGTCAGACAGACATACTTTTTGCTCGCGTTTTCGTCATCACACGTTGAACTTCGTGCCTTCACCATTGTGCTTTCAAGATATCGCGTTGTCGTCATCGTATTATGTTCTTGTGTTGCATTACAGATTTACACACACAGTGGATAACTCTCCATTATTTTGTTACACATTCATTAACAATAAGTCTCCACTACTTTGTTAACACAAATGTGTAAACAAAATAATGGAAAGTTAGTGTTAATAAAGTCTCCATTCCTGAAAAAAAGAGAAAATGTTCTACAACATAACGCTTTGCTTACTGTATCCAATATATATAAGAAGAAAAGACAGTTAGACTCATTGTACATTAAAAAAGTACAAATTAATATATTTATTTGGAAATGAGGTGGTAAACGTCTCGTATGAATTTGAATAATTTCAATTACGTTTTGATCAGAAAAAAGCATTTGGCATGCACAACTTGCTGGAAAACTTCCAGGATTTGATTGTGCTACCGGTAACACACTAAACCCGTATTGTCTGGAAGGATTGTAGATAAACAACAATGTTTCAATTTTGATTAGTTTCAATTAATTCAAACAGCTACTTATGAAGGTAATTGAAGCTTACTGAAAAATTAAATATACTACTGTGGACACATTGTATTCGGAACATACAGTCGGAAGGTTTGAGCATTGGAAAAGTAATAATACCTTGGGCTAGTAACTGTCTTGCTTTTTAGAACGTGTATTTATATGCTGAAACGAAAAAGAAATTCGGGGTAACATTATTTGCGAGTTTACAATTCATGCACAAGGAAATCTAAGCCAAAAATTGTATATGGTTACAATGCACCTATACTTCAATATAAAGTATCATCGTCTGACAGCAAACCGCCAAATTCCAGCGAGAAGAAAAACACTAAATTCGTGAGCATATCTTTGTTATAGCATTACATTACACATATTGTCTCATAATTGTAGCTTTCATTTACAAATAGACAACTAAGTTTCTAACGTTTTTCAATTATTAATATTTAAGAAGGAATCATTAGGCTTAATTTCTGATGGTGCGACGATGTAGAAGTTTGATGTTTATATGTTCTTGTTAGCACTGTAAGACGACATGACTTCTTACCGACGATTCATGAAAAATTGGTGGATCAATGAAAGGTTTACAATGTGTGATTGTTTAGTATCCACGTGTCAAATCATGACGCCGTAATATGAAATATTTGTCCTATATATGTTGGTTGCACAACAGAATGAGCTATATCAACCGAAATAACACAGCACGAAAGGCACACAAAGGAACACACAAAAAAACACAGATCACAAGACACGGCAAAATGGACAACACCAAACTAAACAGGCAAATGCAAATTAAACCGCTACAAGTCCTAGTAGGTAATTTCCGTGTGCAACTGCAACAACCGAGAACAGAAAATATAACAACAACACAGACCACAAATACACGGCACAATGGTTAACTCACAACTGAACGATAAACATAAACTTAACCTCTGGAAGTCAAATGTCAGCTATAAAAAATGTGAATGACCCAGTTTAAGCTGTAGAATGTCATAAGACCTAGTCCTAAAATGTTTAAGCATAACAGAAAAGTTTATAATTTGCTATTGTTTCTCATGAATTAGTACTTGTACATTGCGTTATGGAGGCGTCTGTTCTGCGTAAATTAAGTAATATATACAATTACACATTTTTAAGATCACAATGTCTATAATATCTTTCAGGTTGTGTTTGACATTTTAAATTTAGGTTATGTTTGTGAGCCAATAAAAATTGAATGTTATCAAAAATACTTCTATAACGAATATTTTCGAATTATATGAATATCTAATTCAATTATATATGAGCCAGTCTCCAGGAAAACCTGCTATAATGACATTATGTAGTTACTATATGTAACAAGATTTTGATAAAGCTCTAAAATAAGGAAAAATACATATGTATCGATTTTATCTTAAACAATTTACCCATATTGTGCTATATCTTAGCTTCAAATTTTCGTATGAATTATGTCGAAGTCACATACTTCGTTGCTATGGTGACCAATATTGGAAAGGTACTCCGATTGAGAAAAGCAAGGAGTTAGTTGCTTTAAACAGTAGTAGCCATTCTCTAAATCCGGACAATTTCAAATATGATATATATTTTAAAAATTAAAACCTAATTCTAACACATGATACTATTTTGAACAGTTTATGCCAAGAATTCATCTAATGGTTTAATTATGAAGTACTTGTTACAGTTACGTCAAATAACGTTCGAATGACGTCTGTGACGTCACACAAAAGTCTCTGAATAGTGACTCTACAAAAACAGCTGTAACGTCCTTAAAACTAGGGATATCAACAAAATTTCTTTTATATTTTGCTTCAATATGATTATTCTTTATAAGTTTTGAAAATCTCTAAATCAATATTTTTGTCAAAATAGCAGGTTTTCCTGGAAACTGGCTCATATCTATTGATTCTTTTTTAAGATATTGACCCATATAGTACTATACCTTAGCTTTAAATTTTCCTATGCATTATGTCGAAAACACATACTTTGTTGCTATGGTGACCAATTTCAGAAAAGTACTTCGATTCGAGGATTTAGTTGTTAAAAACAGAAGTAGCCTTTCTCTGAATGCAAACAATTTTGATTGTGATATATATTTTGATGGTAAAACATAATTATAGAATTTGGTAATATTCTGAACAGTTTGATAAAATGGTATAATAATGAAATACTAATTTCAGTTACGTCGAATAACGTTTGAATGACGTTTGCGACGTCACACAAAAAGCTCCGAATAGGGACTCTACAAAAACAGCTGTAACATCCCTAAAACTCAAGATATTACCATAATTTCTTTTGCAATTTGCTTATTTAACATTATCCTGTAATACTATGGAAAATCTTAAAGTCAATATTTTTGTCAAAATAGCAGGTTTTCCTGGAGACTGGCTCTTATATAATTGCCGGGTACAGACTAAAGCACTTTAATTTGCATACTGGTTTGATTGTATTCATTGACGTGTTAAATTAGCTTTATGTTTAACTGAGTTTAAATACCGTTTAATATTATGCGTACGATATTTCTAAGCGTGCAAATTAAATCAGTGTATAGGTTTAAAGGTCGTTGGAACGTGTCCTATTTCCACCTATCTACATTACTGTATATTGTGTTGCACTTATAACCCTTAAGATCACTACCAGTTTTGTGCAGTTCCGTTGTTGTCTCGTTTTGTGGGGACAAATCTCGATACCTTCGGTTTATCTTATATCTCGAATATTATGCTAATCATACTTGACTGCAATCTTTAAGTTATTTTATAGTATCTTTATATTATATTGTAACAAACTGTCTGCGATTCTTATAGTGTCATTATTAACTTTATAGTTGCTAAGACCAGTCTGGAACGGTGGTTAATTTTTCAGAATGAGCAATGTTAGCCTAGCTGTACTTTTACTACTTATTCTTCATAATGCATTTTCTCGAATTATAAACAAAAATCCTCGTGTACACTCGCGAATATATCTTACGAACAATTATTTAGCTTATTCAAAATTCAGAACATTTCGTATCAACTGCACAAAATAGTAGACATTTTATAGTTTCTTTACTCATTTGCAACGGCAAAGTACCTTGTTTAGACGAGACTTTTTTCATAAAAAAAATAAGTTTCACACCTAACTGTTACATTCACCATTTTCAAAATCCGACAATGGAATATTATCAAAAATAAAACACATTCTGACACCACACTAACACATTATTCTGTATTGTTTAGTTATTGCATTTGACTTAATGTCTCCTGGAAGTCAGCAAGGTGTTCTAATTTGTTTGACATGTCTGATATACTACTGACATAAATTATCCAACTCAGACGAATTATTGTTTTAAATTCAATGTTGCCTGTCTAAACGTAAACTAATCTCGACTATGATATGCTTACATGTGACTTCAGACGTAACCTTAGTCAGTACATTAAATTACAGTTTTCCAAATAATCAAGTTTAATTATTTATTACGAAAATGATGCCATTTTAATGTAGAAGTTTTCGAAGTTGAAACAGGAAAGAAGATAATATAAGTAAAAAAAGATACGTCAGAACTCGGTCAGCCTTCAAAATCCATAATTGTGTGTATATTATATGTATCGTACCTAAGGAATGATTAAGGGGAAGCTTTTAATCTGTGATCAAAGAATACATTAACGAGTGCCTTGAGATTTAACATCAACAACAAGTTGAACAACAAGCCTATTCGATAGCCTAGTGGTTGAGCGTTCGCTTCGAGTGCGGGAGGTCACGGGTTCGATCCCTGACCGCGTCATACCAAAGACAAAATAATAAAAATGGTACCAGAAATTCCCTCGCTGGACGCTCAGCATAAAAGGGAAACTGGCTTCTCTTCTCTCATACCCTCATGGCGACGGATATCATCAGGAATGAGGTGTCGAGAGTGATTAATATAAGTTTGAAAAACTTGTTTCACATTCGACCTTAAATAAATTAGTATAAACTAACAAGCTTCTATTTATTTGATCACCTATGAAAAATTTGATTTACAGTCCTTTACGTTGTCGCACTAACATACAATTTGCTAATTCAAGTTAATTCAAATCGACTCATTTGCATCATTAACATACGTACGTTAATTATTTAAGACAGAGGTAAATCAATAAGAGGGTTTAACACTTCAGACGATGGGAATGATAGAAATTTACCCACCAGCTACTCAATGTACAATGCTTGTCTACTTTAGGGACAATGTGTTAGGTACGGGGCTATTGCAAGCGTAGTAGAACTTTTCTATTGCTTGGAGGTACCTTTAACTTATATGTGTTTTGATTTACATGCATTGATGATAGGCGTGAGTTGATAATGTATTATACGTGTGATATTACAATGAGATAAAGACGTTATGTACATCATTATAATAGTGAACGTGACCTACCACTTGAAGACCTACATAACTAGTAAATATTACGTATTGAAGTGCAACGTTTTGTTATCGATGCTAACGCAATGTAAAAAATCTAAAACATCGACAAGCTATCAGAAATATGCATGAGTCCCATGTGTTGTACGAAGATTAAAATAATAAAATCAGTATACCAGATCTATTATTTCGTTTGTTAGGTTTTAGTTCAGTATTAGACATATAGATGTCTGAATAAGAAATTATGATTGGTGTTACAGCGTCACTCTTTATGTATCCTCACTGGACAGTAGATTGACATTTCCTTAGATATTCTTCAATTGATGTAGTTGTAGACTTATTGGCACATCAACACTAATTTGGATTATAATTTTGCTGACATAATCAATATAATATAAATATGGTCGGTTTCAAAATATATTGATACTCTTTTTCGAAAAGATATTAAACTCATAAATCACATTTTCTTTTAACACGGTCAGTTGCATTATATTAGTTCAAGTTCACTATTTTCAAATGTTTTAAGATCATTCAAATCAATTAGAACCAAGCTGATATGTTTTATCATAATGTGTATTTGTTTACTATCGTTTTAAATTAATACGTAAAAAAATTATTGAAATTAGATCACATACAATGTCTCTTACTCATCAAAAATTAAGTTTGTATTGAGTCACTCCGATTATAAAAGAACCTGTATCATACAATATTGTCGTTTTATAGCATTGGCATTTAAAACCTGACATACGACACTATTCTTAAAGACATTTATCTGTCTCCCGTCTGAGTTAAACTGAAACATGTTGATTAGTTTTCCATTCCTTAAACATCCGCAGTACCATAAACGTCAACATCAGACATTGTTAGCTTGGAAACAAATGGTGTATTCAGAGCCATGGAGCTTTGTAACGAACATTGTAAAAAGGTAAGTAAATAAGGGTTAAGATACAGTCGGACCCGGGAAATCTGGTTAGTTGAATCTGCCGCCGCAATATACATGTAACGGTTGTTGAGAAACGGCACTGAATCTGCATAAATATTATTCATCAATCATACATTTACCTGTGGGTTTAACGACATATACAGTATACAAAAATATTATGGTGATCAGTAATAGTGTTTTTCATGCAACGTGCTGAATTAATATTTAATTTTATCTGATGCAATTTAGATTATTTTCTGCAAATTCTGTTTTAGTTCTGACAGCTTCGTAGAAGTTCAAATGAAGTTACGCCGCATTGCAATTTAATATTCATACTTAATTATTTGGAAGTTATTGCAATAAACGTTATGGCCCGCAGGTGCGAAGAAGGAAACAACAGTAATATTGTGAGTCTGAGCCAGGTTGATCCCACGATCACCAACGCGCGACAATAAGCAACTGGTGGTTTGTTGCAAGCAAAAGCAAATCTCGGCGAATACATCGTATATTTTATAGGATTCCTTTTGTTACAAAAATGACCAGGATCATCACGGTAAACCAGCTGCCCGCAACCGGGACCTGAACCGGGACAGTGAGAACGGGGCTATAGTCTAACATTCTGTCTAAACAACAAATCATCATGACAACTGCGCTGCAGCTTAAGGTAAAAAATCATTGTTAATTTACTTTTTTCTGATTTATTGTGCATAGATTGGCCAGGAAAGGAAACATTTCGTGATATTATCAACACCATTATACAAGTAAGACACAGAGAAAGCATTCTTTTTGCCACTTCTTCTTTTAGAATAATGAATGTTTTAGTAGTTGTAGTCAAGTTGTAAAAACACACATACTCTCGTTCTGCACATCAGAATAACAGATGTATGGTTGTTCATATGTCATTGTTCTGAAACTTAAAAAAAAATTATTCAATGAGCTCGCCGGTATGCCCTTGGGCAGTACTCGGCAAACGGTTTACCACTTCATTGGTTCGGAGGTAAGCAATTTTAACGTGCCGCGCTGGTTCACACGAGGTTATGGAATTTTGGAATACAAGAAAAAGTGCATACATGTACAAAGGACAATAATTCTGGCAAAATTCATCGCAGGGCAATTGCTTTCCTTTATGTTCATCTACAGTCATGTGACATAAATAAGTGTATCATTACAATTAGGTCGTGGAAATTGTAACTGTTTTTTGTGTACTTAAAAATGCATGACATGATTATTAAGTAAGAATGGGAAATTAAGTAAGAATGGGAATGAATACAGTACTGAAAAAGGTAAATAAGACGCGGTATATAACTCAACAGTTGTTGAGAAGTGGCGTTAAATGCGAATAAACAAACTCAACTCGACATTCTCGATTACAACTTTCGCTTTTCTAGCTCATGACGTATAGATGTATTTTTCTATTTTATGACTATGTACCAAGTGCTCATATTGATATACACCCTCTGTTTTTAATCAAATTGGGAAACATTGTTAACGATAACAAATGCCATAAAAGTAAACATCAATGTGTAAATATATACAGCTTTTTAGCCTACAGCTTCTCAAATATGCAACATATGATGTACATTAAACACGTTTGAACAGTTCAGCTAGTGGAAACAAGTGGTCCAGACAAGTTGAGTAAGTGCTTGTTATAATAAATTACAATGGCACTGATTGGACTTTTACCATCATACCCTTTGTTGAACTTTAGTAAACATGTGACGTGAAAGACAGGCTATGCACTACGATGGGTGTTTGTTTGTCATAGAAAAATAACTCCAAACATATATGTATTGTTTATTTATGTCTCATCCACATTTACAATTATAAAGACATCATTATATATACAAATATATCGAAAATATATAGAGAAAAACCACCAAACACGAATAACATTTAATGTATATTCATTAGAATACAACGTTTCGCCCAGAAGGCTTCTTCAGGTAATGATTATAATATACAAAAACAATGATGACGTAACGTCATGCATAATAACGCGGTGGCGCCAAAAGACGTTACATAGTAAATGCAGCGCAAAATACATATGAATACATATGAACAACGTTTCATATATTGGATTGTAAAGAACAACAATAATTTTTTTTTCATTATATACAAACAAATATAAGATGTGGTCATTCTAACTAGAATTATAAGAGACTAGCAACATATCATCATAAAAAACAACTATTTTACAACAAAAATTGAAAACTATCTAAAAAGTCCAAATTTTAAAATTGTATTAAGTATGAGTAAGAAAAATAAAAGTATATCTACACAAATATCTTAACAAAACTATGAATTATTAGTCTAGTAACTATGGACTGATTACATAAATTTCTTAAAGCATACATGAAGTATTACAGTTAATTACAGTTCACATTTAACACAATATATTGGTATTAAAAAAAACTTTAACAACACATTATCATTTGTATAAAAAGTCATTGCTAGTTTTTAAAATCATAAAACAGGTTTTTGCACCTATTTTGCTCATATTCACATTAGACAGTACAAATATTAACTTATCGTGGTCACTAAGATTCCAGTAATTTACATTTACCTCACATGCCTTAAAAGAAAGTATATCTCTGATATTTTGATAGGCATTACAGTGAAACAAAACATGTATTTCATTTTTCACATCAGTTTTACAAATTGGACATATACGTAGGTTTCTGGAATATTTTCATATCGCCCTGTCTCCAATCTTAAAGGGGCTACACCACATCTAAATTTAGCCAAATCAGATTTATGTTTTGCAGGAGTTTGATATATTCTTCAAGTGTGAATTCCTGTTTAAATAAGTTATATGTCCTAAGTTTACATATGCAAAAGAAAGTTCTGCACTTGATCTGAATGATATATATTCAACTATGAAGTTTGAAATTGATGTCTCCAATATTTCATTAATTAATTAAGTATGAAACATGATTAAGGGAAATAACTCCTAAACTAAATGATCAAGGTGTATTGACATTGCACGTCCACTTAATCAGATCTATTCAGCTATAAACTTTCATATCGATACCTCCATTACAATATGCGTTATGACCAGGACAAGAAATAAGAATGAAAAAGTACAAAGGGCCAAAACTTCAATTCACTTCACTCAATGAGATCTATTCACCTAATATATAGTTTTAAATCAATACCCGCAACAATGTATGAATTATGATACAAAATGTATTGTAAAAAATGATAAACTCATTGGAAACCTGGAAAAATCAAGTTGAAAAAACAAGAAAAAGTGCAACTCCCTACAATATCTTCTCGTAAGAATAAAACTATTTTGACTTGCATGCTCGCAAACTATTTTATAATGCCTATATTTTACCTCACTTGGATTATTGTAACACAATATGGGGGAACTGCTGCTAAAAAAATTACAAGATAATTTAATAAAATTTCAAAAGAGAGCAGTCAGAATAATTTTAGATAAACCATATGATGCACCATCCGGAGATCTTTTTAAGCAACTTAAATTGATGACATTTCCACAACGTGTTGAATACAAAAAAGTTATGACAATTTACAAATCTCTAGATATTAAAAATTCAAAATGTCCCGAATATATCTCAAAAAAATTTGATGATGTTAAAGAATCAGGCCTAAGGTATTCTAGTAAAAAATTACTTCATAAACCAAAACCAAAAAAGGAATTCTTTCGAAAGTCATTAAACTACACTGGACCAATACTTTGGGAAAATATACCTTTTCATATAAGAACTGCTAGCTCTCTCGAACAATTCAAAATAATGTATTTAAAATGGAAGTTTCCCGACTGGGACTACCAACAAAATAAGTATGTTCTATAATCATTGTAAATATTATGTTATTGGCACTCAGCTTGTTTA
Source organism: Spisula solida (assembly GCA_947247005.1). Lineage (NCBI taxonomy): Eukaryota > Metazoa > Mollusca > Bivalvia > Venerida > Mactridae > Spisula > Spisula solida. The sequence goes on from OX365951.1 coordinate 40,072,531, forward strand.
TATATGTTTATATTATGTCGTTATATCATAGTGTGAATTGAATAGCTAAGACGTGTTTATACAAACTTTTCATTATTCATCTTAGTTAATATCTATTATCTACTTTCATTCAATTGTCACGTTTGCCTACATTCATTTCATTTGTTAAGTTTACTATGTTTGCAACTATCATGATAAATGTATGTATTATATGTTGAGGTCCACATGGAAGATTGTGTTTATATGCAAATGTGTTAACCTCGTACAATCAGGTCATTATTATTATTATGCTGAACAAACCTGGTCTCGATGAGCATAATTTTACAGTGGGCTATTCATCTATATGTAGCCTTATAGCGCCCGCCATTTACACAATTTTTATGGAAGTCCTGGTGGGTACTTTTGGCTTATGACTTGTGACTTATAACGTGTGACTAATGACCTTTGATTTATGACCTGTGACTTACATTCTATAAATAAATTTGCGTGCACTTCCTTGGGCAGCGTGGTAGGTGAAGGATGCTGTCAGAATCGGAATAACCTGAAAATAGTCTATAGTGAGTCAGGTAAGTCGGCATTAGTTTTGTGTGATTGAACTCGTCATTGTTGAAGGCATCGAACCGTTATTCTGAATTGTTAACACCATTAACTAGAATACCTTTCATGTAATAGCATAATGTCCCGGGACATAGTTGTGTGTTATACGTGTACATGTGCATACAGAATTATTATGGTTTGCTTCCTTTTCGCTATCATTTATACGTCTCATATGCGACAGATAGTTCGGATCATACATGGTGCAACGAATTAGATTTTAAGTTTTGTTAAAGTAATAATAATTATATGTTCTTTTACATTTGTCCAGGTGAAGAAAATGGAATGTCCGTGCTGTGTGTGTGTTTGGTGCGTTTGGTGCGACAAATGATGTGGCGGTGAAAACCTATTTACCTGCATTGTCTTAAAACCCAGCAAAGCAACCGGCTCAAACGTAAACTTGGCAACTGTGTGACACTATGGGCTAGAATAGATTTTGAATGGGATTGTGTTATGTACCATAATGAAGGAGTAGAACATTATAAGGTTTTGCGGACAATTCCAAGTTGCGGATATCAATACATTAACATTTATGGCGCCTATGAACTAAGCTTTTCAAGATAGCTTTATACTATCCGTATACAGGGTGTCCCAAACAAACGGGGACCTACCTAAAACCCTGATAACCTTTTTATTTTTTAATGAATTTGACTGATCCTTTGTGAGAGTGTGTAAAAGTGATATCTACTTCTAAAATAGGTACTTATTAATATGTGTTGCTTTAAAACATGAAGTGACATCATCAGTTTACCTATGGTGTTATTTTCGGGGGTTTTCCTGACTTACGTGGAAATTTTCATCATTTGATAAGACAGTTGCTGTCTGAGTGTTCATATTGAGAAAAAAAACAAGATTTTAAAGTCACAGAGGTCATGAAAAGTTTGTTACAATCTAAGAACGTTGCAATGCAATAATAAAAGCTGGAATAAGTGGTGAGTTTACTTAATAAAAGGGATGCAGGCAATCTTCAAAATATTCATTAACATCACCAAAGTAGCAACATATCCATACGAATTTATTATTATTGAGAACAATCAACAAGAAAGCTTAGTTAGAAGCAAAAGGTAATCAGGTGAACTTTTATCAAAATAAACAGTTCTTAGATATATATCAGAGTAATTTAGTGTGTCAGCATTTATAAGAAAGCAGAAACCACTTATTACAACAAATCAGCAGCAAAAACATGAAACGTTTACAAAAAGTACTGACTTTAGACCACAAACCTAGGGGCAAATGGCCTAGATATAGCTCGGACATGAGCCCTGTAGTGAATCTGTTTGCCATACACGATGATCATTAGTGCATGCAGATCTATTATCCTTGAATATGGGACACCTGATATGTCATTTGGGTTCAGCTTTGTAAATATATCACTATGAACATGCTGACAGTCCTTGTTCACTGTATGCTAATATACTGAAACACGTGATTGAAAACAAGGGAGGTAACTCTGGATATTGCACTATATAATCATAATATTGATGCTGGTATTTTGAACTGTGTTTATTCATTAATGTTTTGTCATATTGACAATGTGTTATTGATAAGAGAAACAAAGTTACGAATGTTTAACCTAGGTCTCCGTTGTTTTGGGACACCCTGTAAGTTTAATGTCATATATGTAATGTCAGACATACATATAAAGAAATAATACGCCATTTTGTCACGTTTTGAAATACATGTTGTCATTTGCAAAGGTTTTTTTGCCTACTGTTCATCATTTGCAACATAATACTGTATTTGTGTAAACTTGTATACAAAATAAAGTAATTAAGACCAAAAACACTGTCAATTTCATGATTTAATATCATTCCAAAATTTGGGCATCAAGAGGTACTGATACATGTAACAAACGACGTATAACAAACTCTGTCATATTAACTTACAACATTTATAATAATAACACTTATTATAATACATAATGATGTCTATAACTTTATTAAAGGTAGTGTGTATTTCCCATTTTACACGTCATAAGTCATAAGTCACTAGTTACAAGTCTCAAGTCACAAGTTATAAGTCATAAGTCATAAGTCACAAGTCACACATCGAAATCTTAATTGAGATGCAGAAATAAACCAGACGTTATAACCATATTAGTGCGTAACAATACGAATAAATGAAACATTAGACCTACATGTCAAAATTAATAGAGCAACATACACATGAAATAATACTAAAGTGGCTCAGCATAAAAATACCGACTAACAACATGTCATTCTTAGTTATAAAAATATTTTGAATCATGGAATATGCTGTAAATGGGTGAATTTCTGTTTGCAATTAAACACATGCCTTTTCAACATCTCAAATCAATTGGGGTACATGTATATCATCAAGGGTTTGGAGTTGTACTCTTAGCATGGTACAGGGTCTTAGGGAACCTATATCATAAACATTCCTATTGTGTGCCACTCAGTCCAGATCGGTTTGTATTTCTCTGTCGACTATATCAACCATAACTTTCATTTTAGTATATGGCTTCATCAGGAGACAATAATAGTTATGCTCAACTTGTGCTGGTTTATTGTAAGTATACGCATTTCTGTCCACTACAGTAGTAGAGTTGTTCACAACTTTTATGCAATATTCCACAAGAGATATTTTCAGGATTCCATGACAATAAAAGCAGATATTTCATTTATCTCCACCTGCAAAAACAAACAAACATTTTAATTACATTGGTCATTCTATTTACTTCTCTTAACCAAAAGATTCATCACGATTGTGACACTAAAATTATATAATTATAATCTATCTAAAAGTGGGAAATATATTAAAACAACGTCAACGCTAATTTTGTATGCAATAACATATCGATTAAGAAGAATTTTAAATCCGTTTTTATCCACGTTATTGTTGGACGTAAGGGGAAAAAACATGCATAGTGTGTTTGGTTACAACTCCTAAGTCACAAGTTATAAGTCATAAGTCACTAGTCAAAAGTGCCCTCTGGGGCCTCCGCAAGTCACAAGTCATAATGCATTAGTCATAAGTCAAAAGTGCCATCCAGGGTTTCCATAAGTTTTAGATGATTTTTAACAACACTTACCGCTAAAAACATAATTGTCTTATAAATGTGTCAGTACTAATCACTGGTGCCGCAAATCCAGTAATTTCGTTAAGTTGCAACGCTGTAATATCGAACGGCCATAAAATCAACTCATGATTTGTGAGATTGCATTTGACAGAAACGTTGTAAAGAAAAACGTGTATTGATTTCCTTGGACATATTTGTTATTATGCGCGCCAAGTAATTAATTAAATGGTTCGCTTTTTGTATTAAAATGCATTAATCTATATCAAGCTGTTCGTCGAAAGTACAAACTTCAACTTAAATCAAACCGAGCATCTGTAGCGCGCAAAATGTGATCATGCAAGTTTGTTATATAAACCTTTCATAAGTGTTGTAAACATACTTCAGGATATAAATTGATGACAATCATCGGTAAACAAACACGTGTATTTCAGCAGAAAACATTGCAAATGTGTGAGTCAAAATGTGTCCTCGTGGATGAGGTATTAATTATTTTTTTCTTTTTATATCCGATTGACATGTTATAGAAAACACTTACACACAAACTATGCTTTTATACCGGTATTTAATTCATTTGTTGAATACCGAACAAGACAATTCTCATTAAATGAATTGTTTACATGATTTTCCGTACGTGAGTTATGGTCTGAGTAGGGATTGTTTCATACATGTGGCATACCACTCATTCTTCCTGATTTATTTAACACACAATTTGTGCTCGTGTTTAATCAAATCAATCTCTAAAGCTCCACTGTGCTTTTCAATATCCCGACAGCTTAATTAAATATACATAGCCATTTTGCAAACTGGTGAACGTGTGATTTGTGTTCTAAACAACCATACATATTAACTCTGTTTTTATTATTCTCCTCCAATCATTGATAGGGGTATATATTTTGCTCATGGCTGTAAGTCTAACTGTCTATCTGTGAAAACACCAAATTGATTCTGTCCAAATACCTAAGAACACTTAACTCTAGGATCCTTACACTTTTCATGGAGGTCGAACATCAGCAGCAGATGAACCATATAAATTTTGGTATCAAGGGTCAATTTTGACCTTTAACATAAACATGGCTTCCGTTCTATAACCAGAGAACGCGTAATCCTAAGAGCTTTCAACTTTACATTGTGGTTTGACATCGAAAACAGATATCCCCTTTTGACTTTGAGGTCATTAGACTAAAGATCATTGTGACTTTTGACAAACCGTTTTCTGTTCAATAACTAAAGATGCTTGACCGGAGGATCCTCAAACATTTACACGGATGTTGGGCATTTACAGTAGATGACCCCTATGGATTACTAATTGGATGCTATGGGAGTAACATGTTTTAATACAACAATGATTAACCGGTCGCTGTACAAACCTGCACTACTGACGGAGAGTGGAATAAAAAGGGCGGAGCGAGCGAAGCGAAGCGAGTCCTTTTTAGTCATTAAAATTTACTTAATATGTTCTAACTAACTTAGAATATAACATTCTGCATTCTGATTGGCCGATAGAAAGTAGCGCCAACGCATGACGTAAAGTCTGTGAAGAGAAAATTTTAATGATTAAATTTTCAGTTAACCGCCAAAATGCGGCGTTTTCATTGGCTCATAATGTAGGTTATATTCTAAAGTGGGATAGATAGCGTTTTGTTCATTCAAATTAAAATTGGTTTGCTATAATCAGCAAAGGCCACATATGATATTATACAAAGTCTACAATAAGGTTTCGTTCGACAACCCAACATACATACATACCAATTTATTACAATGTAATCGTACCAAACCGAGCACAGTTTACAGCCTTAAATAAGAATGACATTCGTGGACTCATTTATCAGTCTACGATCAGAGACTTATGGCATTACTCCAATTAATTATCAATAGTGTAAACATCTGCCACAATGTAAGCAACATCAGCAGACGCAATTAGTTTGGTAACAATTTTCCTTATCTACACAATTCGTATGACAGTTATTATATTTTAGCGTGGCGAGTGATATTTAAATGTTCAGGAAAATAGCTAGGTGGTGGTATTTGTTAATAAAACATACCCAACGGATTAAGACGGTCCACACGAATAAAAAATGAATAGGACAGTAAAAACACCATTTAACCGAAACGATAAGAGCACTTGTAAATGTTTTAAGAACAACAGAATGACTAAGTGCAAACATAACGGAACAGTATATCTTTGTTATTTTCTGTTCAACTAAAAGACATACAACTCGGCATTAAAGAAAGTATGATATCAACAAGATACAGTTTATTCAGTCATTTATTGTATTGTTGGAACCGTGCTCATTATTTTTACTCTTCGGATTTGCTTATTTTTTGTGAAATGTATTTTGCTTGCTATTTATTACAGCATGACAATGTTCTACATAATACTACGTTAACAAAACCATGATAGATTTAAATTATCGTTTGTTATCCTCGTTCAAACAATAATGTGAGTTTTCAATTACATTATGCGTATCGAAAACCCAAAACATCTACGAAATTTCGATGTGTTCTTGGTACATATTTAATCATTTGCATTTGCTATTTCGAAGTGTGTATCTTTTGTACGATTTCTCACTCAACTTCATTTGGTTGAATTCCCTCCGCTGGTCTGTAATTAAATCCTTTAAAATGACATTAAATTGCTTGATTCTATGCACTGGTGCTATGTCGTAACTACCGTACAAAATGATGATGCAAAATCGGACAGGGAAGGCACAGAAAAATGAAACAAAGCCAGACGGACCTCAAGCACACGGTACATTTAACACAAAACGGAACGAGAAAATGAACCGCTGCAAGTCCTAGTTTCAACTGTTCAACAGTCCAAAATCCCGGCAGCCGAACATAGTTTGTTATGGTAGTCAACGAAAATAAAATAAATAAACGAATAGGGGATGCTAGGGCACAAAAAAACGTGACAAAATACAACTAAAATCATTTGGTACAAGTCGTAATGTCAGCTCTCCGACAGATGTTAACAAACACTTTAAATTGTATAATCCTGCAACGTTATATTACAACATGAGATGGTTTAAACATATACACTATTTTGCATGAATGACAATATATTATTTGCAAACAATATACTCGTTACTCATGTTATTTAGTCCACTACCGGTTTTGAAAATAAAAATATTTTGATTCTGACAAAAATTGAGGTTGCTATGGCAACAGAAACATTGAAAATGGCTTCAAATCGGTAGGGGACTTCTGTATTGCTTGCAATTTTTTAAGGTAACTAACAACTTGTTGACTTGTATGCATTGTTGAATGCCGTTAATAAATGTACACGACGACAGAAATGGCTGTTAATAGACTTTTGTTATTAACTTTACAAATTTACTAAATAAGCAATCTTTATGTAAAAAGTGTAATAGTATAGTTAAAATTAAAAAAAGTAATTCAGGCAATCGTATTTAGAGTACATGCATTTAAGAGTTTTCGCATTTACTTTATTTGTGATATAAGCAATGAAAGAGGAAAGTCTGATACATGTACATACTTTATTTCTAACATATTTGCAAAGAAGAGTTCATGTACTAAAACATTATACAGATTTATAGATTGTGTGTTTTGTTTCCTGGGGGTGTACCACATCGACATACTCATGTACGTAAGGTTTGATTGTGTTAATTATCAAGTTTTCTCCTATCTAATTAAGTTTGATTATCATTCATTTTGCGCATTCGGTAATGTATTTTCATCACACGTATCTTGTGAATACAACCTTCAACTAGATAAAAACATTACGTATGTACCACCTGAACTCATAGTACGAGGTAGACATGCTGTTAAAAACGTTTAATAGTCAAATTGCATTGTCAGTTTCGGGGCGATAAATCCGCTAATCTACATACAGCATACTTATATTACATGTACAAATGAACACCATGTTGTGATATCTAAAAAGCTTACAACTATGAAGATAATGTTTCACAACCATGTGTTCTGTATTAATTTTACACATTGTATCTGTAAAATCAATGTTAAATCCGATCATTTGACAATACATTTATGTCAAGCGTATTTGTTAATCATGCAAATGGTGTGAGCAAGAATAACACACACTGCACCCACTTGACCAATATGTGAATTGGTACCTATAAGGACGGTGTCTGTTCATGTTCGATATTCCTGGGCGCCATATCTCGATGTTGGCTGCACACAAACCAGAAGAGAGTGTCCCCACGGAGACATTAACACAAGTTTCCTTAGGAAGTCCAATGACCAAATATTATAAGTGTTAAAATATTTATCCTTGTATGTTTCTATACTTTCATAATTATGCTTTTGCATGGTATCTGCTTAGAAAGTACTGTCTTTGAATGTGGTTTAATCAAAATATTATGTTGAAGTAATGTACATGCATTCTATATTTATGCTACCGAACTTTATTTTCGAACTGCTATCGCATGACTTCAGAAGTTTGCCATCACGTGAATTATCGTTAACTCGCGGTGATGGAATGCGTTCTTAATTTGTATGGAAATTCGCATCGTGCAACAACATGAAATGAAAAGCCTCGCAGATGTTTCGTTCTTTGAATCACGTGAGTCAGTTTGACCTTAATTATTGTTTTTAAGTGGATCAACACACGTCTTATAAAGCTTACAGAAACCTTCACCTCGAAAAGCAACTAACTGAATGAAGCAAAACAGAAAATAGACAGTAGTGACATCGTTTCTGTATTGGATTATATCGGAGTGTATTTAGATTTGTATTTCTAAGGCGAACGTAGTTGGTACCAGTTAACTCAAACACACACAAACTGTTCTTTTGACGCTTTCACAATTGGTTTTGATTAATGATCTTTTAGCATTTTGCATCGATTCAATGCAAAACGATCCGTGTTCATACTGTTTCTGCATGCGAGGCGCAAGGAAAAGTCTCTTAATCACAATCAATCATTTCGAGTACTTCGAACATAAAACCACCAAGAGGTGCATACTACTATACGGTTTTGTTCGAGTGTCTTCAACAAAACATCATACGAGTACATCGCTTTTCACAGGAATATTTTCGCGGAAACAAGGAAAGTCGTGTGATAAAAATAGATGATTGGACCGGAAACATGCTTTAACAATAAACTTTTATTTGACTCAGGTATTTTTTCTGTGCAGCACTGAAAACCTAAAATAGAACCTTTGCAACTCTCATATGGAAGTTATATGGGAGTGATTTATCTATCTGTAGCTTTAACTTGTATGTTAAATTTTTGTTGCAGGCATGATTAAGCTATCACATATTCAATGCATTAACATAATTGTAACTAAGCACTTTTACATTAAAGTCAGCACTTGACGAATATTTTCTAAATTAAACAACATTCAGAGGACGCAAATCCTAATAAACACTTGACATTCCTACAGAAGATACAATATTAAACTTGAATGATCGCATGAAACAAACGTACAGTAAGCAGGGTGTTGGATAATTCTAGAGATCACAATTAAATAGAAACTTAAAACACTTTCAAAATAATCCGCACAACAACTTTACTCATTACTTAGAAATATACGTCAGTCCATCGCTCAGATTTTCTAATTTGACAAGAAAACGGTTAACGAAAATTCACAACATTGGGCATATTATTCAAGATGATACGAAATAAAACTAAAATGCATATAACACTACTAGTAGAAGAACATAAGAAGTATGAGGAAAGATCCAATTGTTCAGCCGATATTTCAAATTGAAATGTCTTGTTGTGTTTTATCTAGAATATATTATTAAAGTAGGTGCAGTTGTATCGGCACATTTGTTTGGTATTCTTTATATTTCGAAACCGGTGGTTTTGTAATACAGATCACATCAGTGGATAGCCTCGATAATTTGGGATGTGCGGGTTCAATCATTAACAGCCACATACCAGCATAAATAACTGGTACAGCTCCATTGATAGACGCTCAGTAAGATATCGTTAGTGCAAAGACTGGATAGCCCAACGTACATAATCAATACAACGTGCTTGGATAGTATTCATATGGCTAAACTACTACCGATGGATCTTTAAAGTTCTAGTTAACTTAAGATGTAAAACAGCAATTCATTCGAATCCGTCGATACTAATATTTTGTTGGCTGCATTGGTCATTGTACTCGACAAAGTTTCTCATCCAAAAAAGAACTCCATCACCTTTTCCAGCGCATGCTTTCTAATATAATCTGCGAGAGTCCCTGCAAGTACGTTGTACAGATGGCGTATAATTGACTAATTAGTTCAGGTAATAGCTTGAAGTTTCCATTTAAAAAGCTACTTGCCGTTGACTGACATATCGAATCAATCAAGTCGGGTGCTTTACCTATATACAAAGACGCGGTGTTGCATCGGTTATTGTTCTCTTGGATAGTTTCTTACCTTCATGCTGGGACGTTAGTCATTTTACAGATTAAACAGTATGTCATACATATACGTTGAAGAATAATCCTTACTAGTTCCCATAAAAACTAAAAATGGACCTGTGTAAATCGCCATTACGCAAGCAGCTAATATCTTCTCCACTTCTCTCTATATGTAGGATATGACTGGAGTAGACAATGTCAATGACGAATATGACCGACCAAACTGGGAGAATAATTCCTGTCTGGGTGGTATAAACAGTGCCAATCAAATAGTTGTGAATAGTTTTTAAATTATTAATAGTTAGTTCATAGCACTTATCTGGGAAAGAACAATATATTAATGCTGACACAATAATAATATAATGTTTACATAAAACCTTTTACCAATCCTTGCTTATTTTCCGCTACTTCTATGTCCTAAAGGAAGTCATCTGTAACACATATTACCAGTCTATTTTCCGGAAAGAAATTGTCATTTTGACTTCACATCTTGTATTAGCCGACTGGGACCAAGCCGTTCTTATCTTGAATATAATTAGGTAATTTACGGACACTTTCGGGACTCTTCCGGCAGCTGTAAGCTCTGACTGATGGAACAATTATTTCGCACAAAAAGGGAAAACATAAATGCCAAGAGTCGCTGTATTATCAAAGATTCACATTTGGTTGAGGAATGGCTGTTTCAAGGGAATGATAATATTTATTACACCGATGTTTTTACTTACGTTGTCTGAACTCATGATTTCCGCAGACAGTGTAGGTGCTTTGATAGCTCCAATCATAATATCAAAGCAAACTGATAGTGAATAATTATAATAATAAGCAGTCAAGTCACTCTGTCATTTCTCATTGTGCTTATAATATCAGAACTTCATATTTTGGCACACAACATTGTTTAGTATGTTTTGATTATTCAACTGATTTTCGAAACTAAATAATGGAAGTTATGATTTAACGTCAACATTATGTCAAATGAATATTTTAAATCGCTATGATATGTATGTACATTAATACAATGATGGGGTTTAATAAATGACATATTAAGTATGGTATGGAAAAGTTTGAACTTTGAACTCTAATTGTGACCTTGACCTCGACATATTGACACTAACTGCATGTATCACAACATGCTAAATCGTTTTAGTGTTGGACTATAACGATGTCTGACTAAATATTATCTTCATGGAATTCCAGCTTTTTGACAGCTGGAATTTTAACTTTCGACTTGTTGACAGCAAAAATTGTGGCCTTCAGATAGCTTATTGGCAGCTGAAACTTGGACTTTCGGTGGGCTAGTTTAAGTTTCTTGTTCAGTTGTGTGTTGACCATTGTGCCGCGTGATTATGCTCTGTGTTGTTTCTATTGTCTGTGCTCGGCTATTTTAGTTGAGTGATACCTTCCCTGTCCGAAATGCATTTTCTTTTTCTATTGAGCATGACAGTGGTTGTCAATATCAATGTAATACACAACATATCGTGATTTCGTAAGGATCAACTTATTACTGTAAAACAACTTGTTTTAAACAAGTGTATATGTATGCTCATAATTTGTACTGCTTATGAAAAACTCCATACGGTTGTAACCGGACTAAAATGATTAAAGATATACTACACCCATCTAAACAAGTAACAGCCATCGTTTAACCATCTAGGCGATCGCATTGGCTAAAACAATTACGTGACCCAACTTCAACAAATTAGAACACTTTCAGTTATTTTAACAAATACGGTTTTTCACATGTTATGTTACGTGATAATTATTGAGTTATCATTTAATGATAGTCATCCTGTGGTGATAAAATGAAATATTTTCCGATACATAAACCACTCTACCATTCTAACAGTATTATAAAACGTTTTGCATTTAGCATTAGATTATCTCCCCAAAGTAAATATATAAACACCGTGCCTTCCATATATAGTTACTATCATTACCTGTAACATGTATCTTGTGATGGTAGCAACTAATGGCATACTTATGGCAACTCTAGAAAGTAGGTTAACGTTTTTAGATGTTGACTCAGCAAGATGACCCATAAGATAAGTTTTAACTACTAGTATAAACATTGTCATCTAGATACATTTAGCACTATCATATGTTGTCACAATCTCAACGGTAATTCATTTCAAGCATCAGAAAAAGAACAGCATCCAATTCAATATTATGTTGAAAAATCAGCTTATATATCTTAATTACCACGACCATGTGCGCTAATCTCATTTGCTAAGGTATTGTCTCCTTAAAAAAAGACTAAAGGTTAAATGAAGACAATGAAAAATCGAACAGGGACGTCAGCGTTCCACTCGTACAGACCAGCACAGAAAATAGAAACGACACATACCTCAACCACACGGCACAACACCCAACACACAACTGAACGAGAAAATGAAACTGAACCACAGAAAACCTTAGATTGTCAAACAGTCGCTATACACGAGCATGGTTATTATTATAGGAAACTATTATTACAACCCGTTTGTTAATACAGTTGTAAATTATAGTAATCATTACAAAACGGGTTGAGAGGCTTTTTACAGATAGAAACATTATTGTAACCCGTTTTTGTAATAAAGTTCCAAAACATAATAAATTTTCGAAATTACTTCAAAAGTGCTATGATTGTAATTACAGAACGGATTGGGATGGGTTACATTGTGTTAAAGTTTCAACAATAAACTTGCAACACGTTCTGTAATAAATTTTCCAAATGTAATACATTTTTGAAATCCCTTCAAATGTGTAATAATTAATTAAAAACGGGTGTATACGGTTGGGATGTGTTGTTACACTTTGAAATAACCTGGAAACCCGTTTTCAAATACATTTTCAAAATGTAATACTTTTTTAAATCACTTCAAAAATGTAATAGTTATTACAAAATGGATTAGTCAGGATGTGTTCTTATACTTTGAAATAACATGAAAACCGGTTTTTTAATACATTTTCAAAATGTATTAAAATTTCAGAATCTGGTTGAAAGTGTTACAAAACGGTTGTATACGGCACGAAATGTTTCTGAGCGTATACACATTTGTTCTTCATCTTATACTTACTAATATTACATTATAATATACATCACAATTAAGTCTATGTCACTTATTATGATAATTAACAGCTTAATGTGGATACTTAAAGTTGACTGACATCTTCAATCAATCATATCGGGTATGTTGTCTACCCGAGTACATTTAGAATGTGTTTCGTTGTTCCTTGAAGCCAATACAACATATACTGTAAGTTACGATAATTTTATAGAGAACTGCTCCAAGTGAAATGATTAATGACAAACCGAATGTAATATGCTGGTTATTTTTTTTTTACTTTCTCTATCGCTAATGTATATATTAAGGACTGTATGTATATTTGTTGTATGTGTTATATACCTATCACATGCGCCCTTTGCATCTGTAATATCTGAGCTATCAATATACGTTTGTGTCAGACATATGTTTGTGAGTAGTCTAATTGGGTTCTATCATTTGTTTTGTAATAAAGCAAGTGCGCATGTTGATAAAATGCAGGAAGTAAACGCCAATAACATCACTGGCAAAATGCGAATCTAAAGCAAAATATGTAAGAACATAAGTTGTCATGGTACCTTTTATCGAAATATTACGAAAAAAATAATGAGCTTGCCAAAATGTAACAAAAGTATACTTGTACATAAAAATCAGTTACATTATGGTGCGTATCCTTGCAACTTATGAACATGACATCAATATAGTGTCAGTCAGGCTAATTTTAGATAACCTTCGTATGTGGGTAGTGGGTCAATATAACTGCAACACATTTTTGATCCGTATTTATTTACTTCAGTTTAGTCACTAAACTGTTACCCAAGGAATTCTTCGTTAGCCTAAGCCTCTAGTACGTATGTATATATATACATCTTGTAATAAGTATGCGATTCATCAGTATACTACTAAATGTAAACAACTAAAGAAGTATAACTCCCTTGATACTTTCGCTGTTCGTGAATTATTGTTCTGACACGACTAAGGGGTTTTGCATTTGCGGATTAGATAATGTAACTACGGCAGCACACTGATGGGGTATCGGTGACATGATTTCTAGCGGAAAGGGAGCGTAGTATGCACATAAATATGTTGTACGGGGACGATACAATATGAACGATTCTTATTTAGTTTAGCAGTCAAACTATCCACATTTTGTCCTTAATTGTTTTTACGTTCATCTTAGTCCTACTGTGAACATCAATACTGTATGATAAGTGCACACACTTGTCACTGCACTGGTTGCTTGAAACAGAAATTGGCCATATTGGCAAGTTTGGATAAGAAACAATTTCCTTGTGGCCCTGGGCAAAATATATTCACAACTTTCGGTATTTTCTGTTGAATTATTAACTGCCGTCTGAGTTGTTTTCTGGTTACGTATACGTGGTTGGTGTCATTGGCTTTATTCTTTTAGCTATGTTAGGTACATATACGTTGGTCATTGTATTACTTAATTCGAACTAGTGCGATCTCATTAAAACCAGACCCTAACATTTCTTCACGATGTTGAGACCTGACTACACTCCGTTAGAGGTCATGTTTAAATGACCTCGATGGCGTTCAATGACGTCACATTGCCTCTGCATACTTTCAACGCACTTACAGCTTTGTGAAAGAAGTAATTTGATTGGAAGACGTAATGTTCACATCGACTTGCCCCCATCCTGAGTATCGTCAGTTCTTATATCAGCGTAAAGTAGTGAAGCGTAATACGGGTCTGATTTAAATGATTTTAAAATGGCTTGGTGCAAATGTTCACATTATCCACTGGGTATGTCATGCGCAAGAGCCATGGCTTCTAGCTTAAATGTCAAGGCCACACTTAGAGGTCAAAGGTTGTATAGTCATGCAAAGCTATATTTTAAATAATATTCCTCTGTCAAGTCAGTGCTGAGGTATTTTTAATCACTCCAGTGATAGCTCTACATGTAGTTGTTTTTACTCGAATAAAAACCTGGGCCTAAATAAGGTGTTAAGAAAATGCGCTTGAGTCATCCCTAATTCAAATAATATGAAATACGGAAGTTTTGAAAAATTAAACTATTGTATTGTTTCGCTTAAAAGAATCTGGTTTGCATATAATAATATCGGATACTGTAAGACAACGTAGGAAGGTTTGTAGTTTTAGAGACAACAGTTCAAAATTCCATCTTTAGAACTTTTATTGCCGACAACGTTCATAAAAGATACTTCAAAACGTAAAGCATAACTGCAATCAACCTCGGACATGTCTCCAGAGGCTAAAGCCAGTTCATATGTTAAACGCAACCACTAAGAGTGGTGTTATATTAATGCATCTATTTACAATTACGTCAGAGCCATATGAAAACAGTACAATTCTCTGACGGAACTGAGAAGCGGCGTATCGACGGGAATGTGATTTCGGTATGACGTGACAATGAAGCATATTGAAACGCGTCTGTATTGTCCATCTATGTGAAAAGCTGATGCAAATACTACTTAGTGGTACCAGCAAATTTTAGTAATCGAATGGTTATGGTAATATGTTTCAAATCACCGCATTTACCAAATTACCTCACGTCTAGACACAAAGTAATTGTATAATTATATCCACTCTGTTACAATAATTCTGTACAAAAAACATGGTACAATGCTGTATGATTTACCAATATTTTAGCAAACCATGAGTAACGATTAGAAGTTTTGATTTATACTGTATCATAATTGGTATTCGATTTTTTATTAGTAAGACTAAAACGGAAATATTGCCAATTGTTTTCTAAACAGGCGTTTATTCATAATTACATTGTGTTTCCATGAACTTGGATATTATGTGACAAAACTGCTGCTTAAAGAAGAACAATGATAGATGTACCCTAATCTGTGATAAAGTGGTATATTGCGTTGTGTAGGTTGACAGATCTGTGTGTCTGTCGGTCGGTAGTCCAAACAGTTTCCGTTCAAGTCGTTTAAGAGCGCTTGATTCTAGGAGCCACTTTACATGGAGCCTGTCATTTACAGAATGACTCTATAGCGTATGAGGTATTTTGATAATAATAATAATATCTTTATTTAATTATTTATTTATACAAAATGATTATCTTTTTTACAATGTGGTCTTCTAACTGACATAACATATACATTCAAATAAATCATTCATACATATAAACACATTCATACATGCAATAGCGCTTATTATATCATATAATAGATGTGCCCTAATAATATGATCAAGCTCGATGTGACCTTTAACATGAATGATTAGACGAAACAACTTGGAAAAAGTTAGGTCAAGAGTCTTCAAGCCTTATATGGAGGTTTGGCGTAGTTGACTCCAATTGCTTTTGGTGCCAGGAAGCGTCACGGTCGCCATGCTCTTTCACATTACTGATTATTTGTCTGACATACGGACATAATTACATGTTTTACAAACCTCTCTTGTTGATATTGTGCATGTTGTGTTTTGAAATATGTTCCACAGAAAACCGGCGAATAACCTTAAACATCATTCTAGTATAGTGCGGCCAAGATATGATGGCACAATAACATTTACACATGCTAATTAGCCGATGGGTTCATTTTCATCAGAGTCAGGGTCAATAAACGCTTGTCTCGTATTACGTTTTCGCAATATGAGCAAATATAAGAGTCGCTTTACATGTGCCTCGCTAGCTCAGTCGGTAAACCGTTGTAATTACAACAAAATTATGGAAGGAGGTCACTGGTTCTAGTCTTACTCTTGTGCATTTTTGGTAATGAATTGTAATCTTCAGTTCTAATAAACTTTTTTCTTAGTATATACCGTTACACGTTGATTATCTTGTTACTTTTTTTTCATTCGTATACTTTCTCTATTCTGTATAATATTATATACTATTTTATTATATTTATCTAGAACAATCGATTGGAAATTAATATTCTGTATGTATACATGTGTATATAAATTATATGAATTAACATTGTTCATCAGCAGTGTTTGTGACAGAATCATTTTAGAAATCTGCAAACTTATCATCACTATCACCATCCGCCTCGTTATAATCAATGTCATTTTAATCAAAAGAATCCAGTGACATTTTGTTTCTTCTTGATTTGTTTACGCCGTTGTGCAATTTCGTCGCCTATATGCGTGAAACCGTCCTTTTTGATACCCCTGTCATCGGGGTAGTTTGTTTCCTTGGACAGGACAACGGAATCACTGGCAGTTCTGTTGATGCCTCTCGTGTTCAGAAGTCTAATACATTCGTCACAATGCATCGTCCTTGCTGCGTTAAAACGATACATTTAGCCATAATTCAATTTAATGATGTGCAGCGTACACAGTTTATCTTGTTGTAAATAATACACCCACAAATACAGTTTTGTGAAAAGTGTGCGGAAAGGAAATTCGCGAAACAAAATAAAAATAAAAAAAGATTCGGATGGGATTCGAACCCAGACCGTCTGCGTTGAGATTAGAAACGTTACCACTAGACTATATAGTAAGCAGAACGATTTTCATCCTTAATTAAATAAGTTAAAATAACTGAACAAGCGCTTAGATGATCGTGATTTATTTACTTACCCGCGTTTTGATATGGGCTAATCCAACCAGTGACGTTTGCACAATGTTATTGTGCCATCATATCTTGGCCGCACTATAGTCTAAACAAATGTCTGAAACAAACTGTATTTTAGTTGCTCACTTGGGTGTAAGTAGCGCATCTAAAACAAATAAAGAATTACATCACAATAATCGTGTTTAACAAGTTATAAACATGCTTTTAATAGGACCCAAATTTGCATTTCAAAACGTTTTATTAACAACTTATTCTGTGTGGGTTTATGATAATAACATGTCTGCATGCGACTATTGGATTAAGCCGTTAATAAATGTTTGTTGACATGCTTTTTGAATTACAGTAAACGAATAAACAAACTAAGAAACATAAAATAACTGAAGCGCGTTGCGTACCAAAACGCACAAAACGCTAGATGTTCTGTCCGATAGCAGTCTGATGTCTATAGTGCTCGTCTAGAAATGAAATGCAAACGATCATGTCAATAGCTCTTTAAACTGTAAAATAATGACTTAATGGCTGCCATTGGGCAATCATATTTGTACAAAAAACGCGTCTTGTTTAGTGTTGGTTTAAATATTTCCTTGTTTTCCAAACTGAATCTATTACCAGTTTATCGCCAGCATATTCGCCTTGTACGACTGTCTATCAGATTGTTGATAAGTCTAAAGAAACGATTCGGAAATGTATTACATAATTATTGTGTTAGTACGCCATCATTATCTAAATTGACCTGGAAGATTGTGAATTCCTTAGATTGCCTGATTGTTTAATCGCATCACGTCTGTTGCATTGTTAGTTACCGGAATTAATTTCCCAAGCGACCGAATGCGTTAGCGAAGGAGATGACTTAGTTATCAGTAACAGAATAACAGAATAACAGATAGGCTTAGCAAGTGTGATTTACGAATATGTTTACAGAATTACATAAACCTATTCTACATACACACCAAGCGTATTTGAGACATTCAATGTACAAAAAGAGGCTAATGCAAATGAGTACTTGAAATATCCATTTTGGGGATTTGACTGGAACGTGCTGTGTCTGTGTCTTGCGTTCTGTGTCTTGCGTGCTGGCTAGGTGATGTCGCCATTTCTGTATGGCCTCAAGTTGTCTGTTTACGGTACATGTAGGAGGACGGCTATGTGTGGTTAGGTAATTCATTGTCTTTTCATTTGAATGTACTGTAATCAAATGTTTAACGATATAATAATTTGCTTACGGTGCACATTATGTACCATCATGTGAATCTCATGCTCACTGATTAGAACTAAAAGCGATGTTTTAAGTTTCATTGGAATTGCCTGTCTGGATTCGATTAACTTGTTAAGCTGCTAATCAATACTTGTTGGTGTTAATTTGTCAACTTGCTTGTGCCTCGAAACTTATTTGCGCTTTCCGTTTTAATGTGGGAGTTGTCTGAACTTCTAACCCAGATTCTTCGTTTATTAATTAAATTATGGTTTTATAAATTTTATTAAGTTTTGTCCCGGAGCTGCTTATCATATCATGGTGCATTGACAGTGTTGACACTTTTAATGACATAATAAAATTAAACTCGTTAAATAATTAACAGTGCTACGGTGAACATGATTGTCCCTATAACTTCGGGGAAACGTAACGGGTTAGACGAACCGAAGTTATAGATTTTCGTATTACAGAATAATGTTTGGTGCACGGTTCTAAGTCGCCTTATTCATATTGATGTTTTATAAGCCAAAGACTAACGTACATGTAGTACATAAGGTTATCCTTATGTGCACGGGCAAGAAAAACAATAAAAGAGCTGTAATCTTTCGACTAATTCACTTTATTAATGTTTATGTTTTTCTATTATCCAAGTGTAAATGTAGTTCAACATAACGGTTTTGTTACTGTATCCAACTTCTTTAAGAACTGTAGATAAGAAGAAATTTAAAAACACAATTTCATTTAGACTCATTGTACATTAAAAAAATATACAAATGAACATAAACCTTGCATACATTTATTTCGAAATTAGGTGGTAAGCGTCTAGTTTTGGTTTCAATTTCGTTTTTATCAGAAAAAGTATTTGAAATGCAAAACTAGCTGGAAAATTTCCAGGATTTGATTGTGTTGTGCTACCGGTAACACACTAAACCCGTATTGTCTACAAGGACCGTAAGTAAACAACCATGTTTCAAGTTTAATTTGTTGAAATGAATTCAAACAGTTACTAATGAAGGTAATTGAAACTTACTGTACAATTTAAGTTTGAGCTTTGAAAAAGTAATAATGCCTTCGGCTAACACATGTTGTGTTTATATAACGTGCGTTTATTTACTGAAACGAAAATGCTGAGTAATTTTGGTTTTGATTAATGAAAATAAACAAAATATTATCGCACAAATTAGATATTTTTAACTTTTTATTTTTTGCCTGTATGAAAAAGTGGGTGGGGAACGGCAAAATTGTGAATAATATGGGTTCACAATAAGTCCCTACAATTGTTCAAATGCATATGCTTATATATAATATGTAGTGCATGGTTTAGTTATAAGAGGTAGCCACACTTTGAAATATTTTTAAGAAAAAATTATTTCATTACAATATGCAAATTAGGTTAATTTTATGCAAATTTATTCATAATTAGTGCTTTTTTATGCACAGCTCCCAAAAAAGGCTGGTGACCCCTATTTTTTATTTGACTAAACTGGTGTTCTATTTGATAATAAACCTAGGGCCAATTTTAAATCATTTTCGATCGTTGGGTATTTTTTGACGTTATTTGAAATCATTTGAAAATCACACTTTTTAGCAAGTGGGTGGGGTAACTATTTATCATGTTCAAATACTGAATTTGTTCACCAGGCAGCTGGAATTGTGACTAATGTAAATAGGAATGACCATTGAACACACAAAATATCATGCATTGCTTAAAAGTGGTTTCATACAGTAAAAATCTTAAAAAGAACATAATGGTGCCATAAATGCAGGAAATAGATAAAATGACCAAAATACAATGGTAGGTCATTAGAAAGCCATGTGTGTCGAAAACGAGCCTGGTGACATATCATTTTTATGATTTCAATATTGTTCTAGAAGACTGTTCTGTCATTTTAAGATGTTTCAAGGAAAATTCGATCGTTAGATAAAAGGTGCGCGTACCTCCTTAAGTTACACCCTCGTCACAAAAGTTGGAGTTTTCATAAACAAACAAGACGACTAAGTTTCGTACTTTTTCATTTATTCATATTTAAGAATGAAGCATTAGTCTTAAGTTCTATATATGAGCCAGCCTCCATGAAAATTTGCTATTTTGACAAAAATATTGATTATGAAATTGTCCATAGTTTTAATGAAGCAAAGTATACAAAGTATAGCCAGAAAGTATCTGATTTCGACATAATTCAAGAACAAATTGAAAGCTAAGATATAGTACTATATGGGTCAACGAGATCAAGAGATATGTAATATTGCATGATTTTAGCGCTTCTACAAAACTTTGTAACAAATAATAATTACATAATGTCAAAAGAGCAGCTTTTCCTAGCTCATATGTTTTATGTTCATGTGATGGTGCTCGCAATATAGAGCGACAAGACGCCTAACAGTCAATTCAGCCAAAATTGGTGGGTCAATGACAGACCTACATGTTATATACGTGTGGAATATACCAAAATTTCCCGCCTTTCACATTATCCTGTGCGCACTATAATACTGGGTTCCCTATATACTACACTCAGTCGCAAAAGAAAGTATACATCGTGTATAAATGAGGTTATATCGCCGGGGTTGGCAGAAACAAACATAATGTTAATATTTACCAAAAGGTACGTTTATCTGACATTTTAAGATCAAGCGACAACATGTCAATAAATACAATACTGCACAAACAGAGTCAAAGCTTTGGGACCTAAAAATCAAATTCACACAAATGGTCATACACTTAACAAATATGTGTACACGGATACATTTACCCATAGCTCGGTCAATAGGAACTTGATCTTGCTGAAATGTTCAACATATGTAGCTTGGATATGTGGCATTATAATTCAATCGCATTTATAACGTCTGATGACCTCATCATGAGCTAATGCCACACATTCGTCACGGTGTGCTCATCGGGCGTTTGTCAATTTTTTAATACAGCTAGATGCCCGATTTGCTGATAAGGTTCGTTTTCAAGGGTAGATGTATGAACTTATCACGGAGACATAAATAAGAACAAAGGTTTACAACAAAGCCCAATTCAGGTTTTAGAACTTATCACCTCATAAAAACAACCCTTTTTCAAATGGTTACCTCCCCTTGACCAAGCAAAATGACTAGTTTTTTAAAAAAAAATCACAACCATCATGCTGTTCAGTGAAAAAACGCATTATTTTAAGTGTTTTGTTTAATTTGACGATATGCCTAGTCCAATTTACCATACATAAACATAATTTGCACCACTGCGTAAATGTCTCGTACATTTTACGTCGGAGGCGGACACATAAAATATTGAACATTTCTGTTAATTCGATTTTCAGGTGCCGACGCTGTTGACTTCATTTGTGGGATATTGTATTTAATGACATGTTATTGTTTGATTTTAAAATGTCAGATAAACATACAGTTCTGTTAATACAAAATTTCGTTTAGTTCTGTCGACCCCGAAGGATACAATTTCAAGGTATGTACAATGTATACTTTCTTTTGCGACTGTAGGTAGTCATAAACAGTATATTCATGCTATCATATATTTTTGCAGATTGTTTTGAATAAACTTATTTTCAGTCTTACTGAACGATATTCAAGATACTATTGACACCTAAACCCTACCTTGGGTTTCTTTTTCGTGTTAGTATATAAATGTCTCATAGTTTTACATAATACTATTTCCTTGAGATATGTGTGGTTTTTATTATTTATTATCGGTGAAAATATCTGTTTCTCGGATTTTTTTCTCATGTATCTTGTACTTTAAAACTAGACACTCGGAATACACATTTACAGTTATGCATCCATCCGTCGCAACGTTTCTAGACAGATACGAAATCGACCATCCCGTCATATTATGTAGGTCATATCTAGTCACCTCTAGTTTAAATGCAGTATCATTATTCTTACTGAACGCAAGCCAGATGACTGACATACACGTGTTTTGCCAAACATTCACTGTTTCGCTTAATGTTACCTTAACTAAAAAAATGTCAGATGTATATTTAATGATAAATATTACAATGTACTCTTAAACCTCACTCGAGGACCACGTCAATAATTAGACCACTTCAAAATTAAGGACACAATTTGTAGGTCCATTTTCACTGTTTGCTCTTCATGCTACCTTTATATTAAAACCAACTCAATGATAAGACCAGTTGTCGATGGTCCCGAATATTTTATATGCAACAACGCACTGCACAACGAATGTGTTAGCTGCAATACTTCAAGCGGTGTGTCTTTTTATCACAACACCCTTCGTCTTTGAACTAACGCTATGATATGGTATCTAGTCTCGGGCTATGTTTTCAAATAAATGTGTATACTATTGTAAATTAGGTATGGTATGTAAAATAGGGACACTTGTGTACGTTTCTTGCACCATTCCTGATTTCTCTCAACTACCAAAGTCCTAATTTCCGTTTGTAACTGCAACTGAAAAGCCGAGCATGGGAAACAAAAACAAGACTCACAATTGCAAAGACAAAGGTAACTCGATAAGAGGGTTAACCCTTCAGATAACGTTGGGAAGGATAGAAATTTACCCTCCAGCTACCGAATGTACAACGCTTATCTACTTTAGAGATAAAGTGTTATGTACGGGGCTATTGTATGAAAGGTAAAGTACAGATCGTTTCTATTGCCAGCAGGTACCGTTACCTTATGTATGTTTTTTTATGCCCCCGTATCGATAGATCGGGAGGCATATAGTGATTCACCTGTCCGTCCGTCCGTTGGTCCGTCCGGTTAACCCAAATTGACCGTTTCTTCTAGCATCATTATTGCTTGCTACAAAGCTTCCATACTTGCATGGATGTTGTATATGAACACACTCCACATGTCTGTATAACCTGGCCCCATTTTGACCTTCACCTTGACCTAATTTTGGACTAAGACTTATTGAAGGGCCAAATTCTTGGTTAACCCAAATTGACCGTTTTTTCGAGCAACATTATGGCTTGCTACAAAGCTTTCATACGTGCATGGATGTTGTATATGAACACTCTTCACACGCCTGTATCACCTAGCCCCATTTTGACCTTCACCTTGACCTAATTTTGGACTTATACTTATTAAGCGTCCAATTCTTGTTATCTAAAACTTGACATACTTGTTTACTATCATAAGCCCCTTATACTGACAAAGCCATGTAACCCTATTTAACAGTTTAACATAATTATGGCCCCTGATTGACTTTTTATGGACTAGGCTTCCACGGGGACATAAGCGTTTATTGAACGCAGTCTTGTATTTACGTGCATTCGGATGATTTTTGTTCGTTGATAGTTTATTATTATACGTGTGATAATACAATCAGATACAGACAGAATACGTTATGAACATCTTTATAATTATAAGGGAACTGAAGACCTATCACTTGAAGTCTACATAACTAGTAAATATTTCGCGTTTGAAGTGCTGCATATAGTTATCCATGCTAATGCAATCTAAAGAACAATATTTGAATTATGTAAAATTGACAATCTATCAGGAATATGCATGAGTTCCATGTGTTGCACGTAGTTCAAAATAATAAAATCAGTATAACAGATCTATTTTTTCGTTTGTTCTCACAAATCAAAATTGTTTCCTGTCGGTGTTCGCGTATGAAATTAGGTACATGTACCTCATGAGTTTATATCTAAACAACTATTTTAACGGGAATAAACACTCGTGATGACTCTCCCTATTGATAGTTAGCACTTTTATTGGGTTTTGCAAAGTTTATTTCGCCAAGAAAACATTATGTTTATATCAAAGCCATATATTCGGCATTTCAAAATGAAAGATTGTCGGTGTATATATCTGGTTTACAAATAGGCAATTTATTTGTCTTCTATCACATATTTTTGGAGAGTACAACTAGACGAAGCGTTCATTCAGTAATAATTCATTTTGTCTTCTCGGTTATAGAGGCGATGAATTTGCTATTAACAAACTACTATACTGTCCACTTTTCGTCGTACAGCGACATGACTTCTTATGTCTTCTTTACTGTCAAGTAAGGATAATGTGGGAGTTTTATGAGTTAACAAAATATTACAACCATTGTCTGATTAGGTGAAGTACTAATATTATAGTTACTAATTAATTAATTAATTTGAACTATATATGTCTGGATAAGACTTTATAATTGATTGTTCACCGTAATAGTGGACTCTACGACCACTGAGTCACTCTAATAGTGTCCTACCTGGAAAGTTGAATAACATTTCCTTAGATTATACTTCAATTGTTGTAGTGACCTATTAACAGATTGTTTATATTATATGAAGGAGATTTTACAGTTTTTAATTTTATAAACTAAACGTTCACATAACACATTTGTATATAACAATTTATACATAAAATATTTTAAATTAGATCACACATTATGCCTCTAACTCATCACACATTAAGTTTGTATTGAAAACATAAAATAACCTGTATCATACAATATTGTGGTATAGCTTTGGCATTTAAAACCCTATACAAGACACTATTCTTAAAAGCATTTATCTGTCTACCGTCCGTGTTTTACCGAAAAATGTTGATT
This sequence comes from Spisula solida, assembly GCA_947247005.1. Lineage (NCBI taxonomy): Eukaryota > Metazoa > Mollusca > Bivalvia > Venerida > Mactridae > Spisula > Spisula solida. The sequence goes on from OX365951.1 coordinate 40,097,719, forward strand.
CGTTGTCAACTCCGTAAACATGTACAGTAGAATAAACGTCAACATCAGACACAGTTAGCTAAAAAACAAATGATGTAGTTAGAGTAATGCCTTTCATGGACAGTTGACAACAATGTCGATTCTTTGTGAGAAGATTGGGTTAGGATACAGTCCGGGAAATCTGGTTAGATGAATCTGCTGCCGCCTATAAATGTAGTTGCTGTATGGAAGCAGCGCGAAACCTATATAAACGATAAACCGATCAATGCCATTACAGCTACCTTGTATGTTGCATTGTAGTTCGAACCTTTACTTTTTCTGAGGGTCTCAACATGTCGTTTGTCAGCAGGAAGGATTGTTGTTTTAATATATTCTACAGCATTTACAGAAACGTAATGTATTTTGTATTATAGCATATTAGGTACTACCGTTTACATGTATAGTACACGGTTGGGTGTGCTTACATAGACTATTTTTTAATCCGTATCCCGAATGTTTACTAAATTGTGCAGAAATTCTTCTAAGTGTGCTGCGCAAAACGCCGTGCTTTCTGAAGATATAATTCACATCAATCTAAATCAAATGATAACCTGTCATTTTATGTTTACCTACATCATTGAGAGATACCCTGTTGTGTTCTTAAACTGAAATTCACACCAACATTGAAACACATGATTGTTTTCTTTACAGACATTTAACATGTTTATCGTTGATATCTTGAACCTTTATCGTGAGCGTATTCATCTTTATTGTCATGCTGAGTTCTAAACATTATACTACATTATAATGTAGTTGGTTGGAATATGTTTCGTATTTGACTCAATATTTACATTTTGATGAAAGATACGTGTTTTCATTTCAACGATTTTTCAATGGAATTATGCTGTCTAGCAGTAGAAGGAATGCACACTTCAGAAAACTTTTTTTCTGCATATTTTGTTTTAGTTCTGACAGCTTCATAGAAGTTCCCATGACTTAAACTAGCTCATGAGTTTACACGGTCGCAACACTGTAATCGAATAGTCTTACTGAATTTCACTGAGCGGCTTTGAAAACGCAATATTTACTCTGAAATAGCTTATATATATGCATGTATGTATTTACTCATATATCGGGGACAATTTTCTTTAAGTTTGCTGAAATTTTCAACATTTGTAGCTAAGATTTGTCGAATGACAATCAAAATCATTTCATTACAATCTGTCAAATATGATGCCGTGCGTTGTTCTGCGGAGTGGTAAGTCGTCTAATTTTGTGTATTTTGAATGTGGATTGACTTTTTCAATTGACCATACATGAAAATAATTAGCATAATTCCATCAATTCCGTTTCCGTTTGATGGTTCAATGCACCATTGTAGTGAATTTATGGAAAGAACATCAAATCTAAATTCATAGGTAGCCAATAACACGCACACAAAATTTCGTTGAGAAATATTATTAACTATAAATGCTATCTTGATTTTCATTAGTGTTGCGTTTTCAATGCCACTCATTGTAGTTGGAAGGTGTGCGTAAAGTACTGCATGAACGAACTGGCCCGGAGTTGTGAGATAATAATGACGGAAAAAAAACAATCGTGTGAGTCTAAGCAAGGTTCACATCACGAACATCAACACGCGACAATAAGCAATTGGTACATTTATTGCAAGCTTGATCAAATCTTGGCGAATATATAAATGTATATTTTTTTAGGACTCCTTTGATTACAAAAAATGTCCCGGGTCATCACGGAATACCGGCTTCCTCCCACCGGGACGTACCTGACCCGGGGCAGTGAGAACGGGGCTTAAGTCTAACATTCTGTCTGAAACAACAAATCATCATGACAATTGTGCTGCAGCTTGAGGCAACAAGTATTTGTTAATTTATTTTTGTCTATTTTATTCTGCATTAATTGCCCAAGAAAGGAAACATTTCGTGATATTATCAACACCATCAGCCAAGTTAGACACAGAGACAATTGTTCTCTTTGCCACCTCTTCTTCTTTTAGAATGATTAATGTTTAAGTAGTACATGTAGTAGTCAAGTTGTGAAACACACACACTCTCGTTCCGCACATCCAAAGTTATATATTCTTTAAAGGACGGGTGTATGGTTGTTCATATTTCATTTTACAGAAACTGTAAAACTATTAGTAATCAATGTATTATATTTGACTTGCAGGTATAAATCAATGTTGCAAAATAATATGCATGTACATATTGTTGGTTCACAAACAAACACTACTGAACAGAACATTATTCCAACGAAATCAGTACTAGTCGCGTCTACATTGAAATGATAAATTGATATTATTGCATATAATTGTCTGCTTATTTTAACTACGAATTACAGTAACATTATGAACACAGCCTTTAACGGAGATTTTTATTTATAAATTAATGTACATATTTATGTATTATATACGGAGCCGGACCATCAGAAATTAAAAAGCAGCCGATCGGAGACAACAAGTCGATCTAGTGGGATTTCACATCGAGATAGCAAAAATCTTTAGTATTCAAACCATTTCAACGCAATACCCGGATATAATGTATACGCTGGACCGTCAGAATTTGAAAGCAGCCACTTTGAGACAGCTTATCTGTCTACGCAAACAGAGTGAAATGAAACTGGTCGGGGACCTTTTGCTTACAGGGCAATGCTTTACCGACTGAGCTAGTCGGCTACAAGTCAAACTTATTAGACGGGTACATAAAACACGGTAGCTGCTCAGGTTTATAAACATTAAAACGTTTCCATGAACGGCACAAGACAGCATTGCTGAGCAAGCTTGTCAAGCCAACCGCCAACACAAGTTTTTCCACATTAATAATTAAATCCCGTGCACAGTACTGCAATAATGTCATAAACATTGCTATCCAAAGCACAATAGAGACATAACATTGTTCAAGAATCATATGCCGCCCATGTTTTTGTTCTTTGATGTTCTTGTTTGGATATACGTCCATGAACTCCTTCACTGTGTCATGCACCGTTCACAATACTCGTACAAGGCTATGTCACACTACAACATATAACAGTACCCAAAGCCGAACGTCCATGTACATGTTTTACAGTATATTCAGAAGGTTGGTCATACGCTTATAAAGATGACATAAAACATCAAATTCAATTTCGATCGTATTATCATCGTATTAAAAACGTACGCTTAACGTATTGATAACTGACTAAGCTGTCAAAAATGTATACATAACGAACACAACCTACCCAAACGTTAGCCATACTTGTGTCAATCGTGAACAAAGCAATCATATGTTCAATATTGCGAGGATAACGTGCGTGAAACGGTGAATTAGCCACCATGTCGTATTTCAGCGTGCACTTACGAGTAATTAGGATCAAACTTTCCCAAAACGAATCTAAATGTTTCCAAAAATCTTGTACGTTCGGCATACATTGTTGTCATACATCTTAGTGTGAAAGCCACCCCGCCACTACCAAACATTGCAGTTCATAATGTGTATCACCTAAAACCCGATTGTACGTATTTATCTTCATATATGAATGCTATTATGCTCTATGCGATTGTAGAATATCAGAATGCTATTTAAAGCTAATCGTCATTGCATATGCATCCTACAGAAAGACACTTGTTATTAGACATTTTTGTTTGTCTACCATTTGATGTTTAATTCTTGTATTATCATTAATTATCAAATACTTGCACATCTGCTGTACCGTAGGCGTAAATACAACAGTGTATTTAATTGAAGTGGAAACAATTTTTATAGAAAGACTGTGGTGGTAACTAATACGCTATGAACACAAGAAGATTTATAAGGTTTATGGGTATCTGCCACCGTCACAGACGCACAATAAAATACGACAGTCTGAGGATTTCGTAATTAAATGTTGAATACATACGGGAGACTAATTATCCCGAAGAACATGTCATTTTAAAATGGCTTGACGTCAAGGCTATGTGACTTTACTCAAACAGTATTCGCCCACATTTCATGTTGCATCTATGAAAATTCTGCATAAATATAATGTTTGTTGTGTATTCCCTTGAACAGAACTAATGATGGTTAAAGAGTGGACTATTTTTGTGTTGCCGATATATTGTGTACACGGTTTGAAATAGTGGGGAGATGCGCCCATGTTAAAGGGACCTTACTTTAGTTAATTTACCATTTTTGTTTATGTACGTATTCATCATTCATTATATTTGGGAATAGTTTTGTCATTCTTTCCTCCGATAGCGGGACAGTCCTAAGAAAGCTAGGGTAAACGTTATTAGCGGGAAGTACCCTTGTGCGTCACTTTTACTGACATCAAATCAATTATAAAACAATAACTATTTATAAAACATGATCAACTGACCGTTAGTTAAATTGCCAGGCTCTTACTATAGATGTGACACTAAAACAAGTTTTACCTTTATAGGTCATATATCCGTTGTTTAATAAAAGTATACGTCCATGATGTCCTTCTGTTAAGTATGGCAGCGTTCCGATAAACGTTCGGCATGAGTTGTGGTAAAATGTTGTGAATGTAGTATGTGTGCCTTAAAGGTGCTGCCTCACAGATCGGGTTAAGATTTTTGTATGACGTAATTTTCCTACCTTACCAAGTATTTATATAAAAGAAAGTCACTGGTGGTTGCTTTATGAAAGATTTATGGCATATAAGCAATTTAAATCACTTTTGATATTTGGCACTCAGTATTTTTCTGTTTGAAAATATCGCAGAGTTTCCTTCCAAAATGTTCTGTGAATTATGTAATTCACACATGATCAAACTGTAACTTCAACAAACTAAAGCCGAAACATCTATGAGGTATTCGGTTTGTTTCGCAATTCGTTTTCATCGAATGGAAATAAATTTCAGGCAATTTAAGTGATAGTAGTGCTATTTCTATAGGGTATTAATACCCTATAGAATTGTGGGTGTACAAATGCTAAATTACTACAAAATGCCGATGTTTCCCCGAGTTATTTTTATGTCAATGTGGTTGTTTATGGCATATACAGGAAACTATACCAAAATTACATGAATATTTGACAATTTAATTTTATTTTTGCAATACACCAATACGTGAGACAGTCCCTTCAACAAGTAAACAGGAGTTCAGTCTGTTATTTTGTCTTTGACTGTTTAACAACTCTGATTGGGTATTCCCCATACCATTGATAACAAACTGCACCACATTTAAGAAATAATTATGGAACGCCATAGCTGTCTTTTGTTGACGCTTGTCATGTTGACTTGTCGGTAGGACATGTGAACTTCTTAGTACAATGTATTAATATGTCAAACCGCATTGTTGACTTGTCAAACTATCATCTGAATATGTCAACTTGCCCTGTTATATTGTTAAAACAACGTCTTAAATTGTTAAAAGAATATAATAATTTCTCAAGCCATCGTGCTATACTGTTAAACCACATCAATAAATTGTCAAATCATCATTTGTATATGTCTACGTTACATGTTAAATTGTTAAAAAAACGCTTGATAATGTTAGAAGAACGTGTTAACTTCTCAAAGCTTCGTATTATCATGTTAGACTTTAACTACAATGATGAATTGTTAAACTATCATTTGAATATGTTTATATGCGTTGTTGAATTGTTAAAACAACGTCTTACAATGTAGAATGAGCATGCGAACCTCTCAACACATCGTGTTATACTGTTAAACGGCAGTGGTAAATGGTTTAAATACCATTTGAACATGTCTATACGACATGTTAAATTGTTACAACAACGTCTTAAATTGTCGGTAGGGCATGTGAACTTCTCAGTGCAACATTATTGTATGTCAAGTCACACTGTTAAACTGTCCAAATATCATGTGAACATGTCTATATGCCATGTTAAATTGTTAAAATAGCTTCTTATCATGTCCAAAAACCATTTGAACTTCTCAACAGAACAAGTTATACTGTCATACAACAGTGGTAAATTGTTATAATATCATTTGAAGATGTCTATATGACATGTTAAATTGTTAAAATAGCTTCTTATTATGTCCAATAACCATGTGAACTTCTAAATAGAACGTGTTATATTGTTAGACAACAGTGGTAAATTGTTAAAATATCGTTTTAATATCTTCAAATGATTTTTAACAATTTATCACTGTCGTTTAAGAGTATTACACGTTCTGTTGAGAAGTTCACATGCCGAATGAACATGATAAGAAGCTATTTCAACAATTTAACATGGCATATAGACAAGTTACCAAGGTACTTGGACAGCTTAACAGTGTGACTTGACATACAATAATGTTGCACTGAAAAGTTCACATGCCCTATCGACAATTTTAGACGTTGTTGTAACAATTTAACATGTCGTATAGACATGTTCAAATGATATTATAACAATTTAACGTGACAAGCATCAACAAAAGACAGCTATGGCGTTCCATAAATAATGAATATGTACCTCGGTTTTATCTTAGAATAAGGACAGTCACAAGTTCGGATGCGTAGTAATTAAATAACCAGGGCGTATCATCCCAACAAGTGAATGTGAATTTCAATATTCGAATATTCGATTTATTTTAGTCTTTTGTCATTTTCACTAAAAATGTAATACTTTAATTATTCTCGTACGCATGACACTTCTAAAAAATAATCTCTAAAAACGATTAAATTTCTGACACCCGAAACGCTTGCATTTCGTCTGTATTCAAGCGTCCTGATCACCCGGATACACAGGCTAAAACATTTACTGACAAGTGTATGGGATTGTTTTAATTGACCAACAAAAGATAACCTAGGGGATCCACTGTCTGAAGGATTAGCACTATGGTGTTGTTGTTGTTGTGGTATCGGTAAATGTGTTGATAAGACGCTTGTCTACTAAATGAATAGCAGTTTGAATAAATGTGTGGTGGACTATTGTTCAGCTTAATTTGCCTGGTGCGGACTGAATGAGGTCACATAAGAATTAACCTTCTTATTAATTTAATTTACTTAATGGTCCAACATTAATGATCATGGAGAACACCTTTCATTCATATTGATAACTCTTTGTATGCACGAACAGTGCGAAATACACGTAGGATGATGACAACGATTTTCATAATTGTAGTCGTACATACTTATACCATCTCTGCTCGAAATAACAACAGCATATTAAAAATGTATCCACAAGCTGACCAGAAGAAGAAAAAAGAGGATTTTTATTGCAAAAATGTTTTTATAACTGCCACAACCCCGTTTTAATGCATATCAACGGATCAGAAAACAATATCGAGTTAACAAATGCCATAATTCACGTAAGAACGGAAATGGAACTTTCATATCCAACGATTTGTCCCATTTGTATTGAATGTGTTTTCAAGTCGACCACAGTTACCTTCCCTTGACTGGTGTTATACCGGTTTTAATCTGATCGATCTTATCTCGATTGCGTAATCGCGCTATGCTAACTCAGCGGGTTGTCGGAGTGAATAAATTAATGTATATCATTTGCTGGAGGGGTTTTGTGCGTTCAGTTACACTTTGGTATTTTTGACATTTCGTATATGATGCATACCAGGATCTTTTTTATGGGCATATCTCTGTCATTATGAAATTTTGTTCATAAGGTAGGTATCATCAGGAACATTTAAATGCTTCCATGGTATCATTCAGAATTCGTTGATCATGTGTGAGGAATCTAACAATTATGCATTTGTTATGCTAGTAACCGCAATACATGTCACGATATGTATACTTATTATCATGCATATTCGATGGATGATAAAAAAATAAACGGTTACTGGTAACTGTACAATGCTTGAGTATGTGTGCAATATCACAAAGTACAGTTTAAATGAAATTTAGCAACCACTGCTGATTTTTCAAGTATGTTGTACGGTTGATTGTTCAGTTGCATCTTCGAGCCATAGACCATACACTTATGGAACTGGTTTTTTAATATCTTGAAAAATAAAAAAGTTATGACAATTTTAAGTTCGTGAAATGGAGCGGTTTTTTTTCTTGAAAATTAAATAGGAGAATATTCGCGCGCTTGCGGACCCGACAAAACTCAAATTTTCCCTCTAATTGTCACAAATATTTTATTTTTTGAAGATATCGGGATGAAACATTTGTTCAACTTATTTATGTTGGACAAGTGCTTTCAAAGTTATGAAGAGTTGAAATGTTAAACAAATACTAAATCAGTTTTTATTGTTTTAATCAAATCATAACATCAATCATATAACCAACAAAGTCATATATTCATTTTCAAGTTATCACAAAATGTAGTTTGGCTATTTTGACCTGAACCTGACCTTTATGCAAGACTATATTACAAGGTTCTTACTTTGAATACATGAATATCAATTTCCGCAAGCAAGTCGTGCGATATCGGTATTTCAAATTTGTGTTTCTATTACATCTCGAGCTACAATGTACTTCGTGATACTCCCCGATTATGAAATATATTGTGATAATATATTGACTGTTAAATTATGCTAGTCAATTCATCATCCTGATTTTTTAAAATAATGAGTAAAATACTTAAAATGGATTTAATCACATCGGCAATTTATATCTGAATATGAATTTGTGCTTTTATCAGACTAGTTACATGTATAATATATAGGCTGTAGACTGTGGCTTGATTTATGATGCGTTATATGTCCGTGGAATTTCCGGTGACACCCGCAATAAAAGTTAAAGGGGTTTGTTTACGAATACATGTATTGTCTTATTATAGCAAAAAGGCTGTATCTACAAATGAAAAAAGAAGGCAGATAGAAACTTTGTATAAACGCATCTTGAATGATACTTACTGTTTTATTTTTACATTGTGGTTATAGGTATCAGCGATGCGACCATACATGTATGATAAAAAAATATTTATGATACTTATTATACGAATATGAAAATTTACTTTGCATGAAGCATAAAACAATGCTTAGAACAAATAACAATGATGGAAAACATAAATTTTCAGGAGAAAAAAACCTAATATATATGATTAATTAATATATAGAATGTTCGAATCCCAACTGGCTTCGTAATCTGTCTGGTCAGAGCAGACGCGCTTTATTCCTCTAGCCGGGCTATAGTTAAGTGATTATCATTAAAAGATACGCATATTATTAGCAATATATAATCAAGTATATGTATACTGTAAATGAACCATAAAGCTATAATGCACATGTATTTAATCTGCCTTAGTGTAAAACATTCATTTCAACATCTGAATTCATGCCTATAAAAGTATACGGATTTTTTCTCACCTTTTTTGACGTTTAATTTTCATTTTACAATTCGTATATATTCAATTAGGTGGTACAACGTGTCAATTAACCAGTTTATTTACCAAGTGTCATATGAATGACATGATTCTTCATTTTTATGTCTCACCTGTTCGATTATTATAATTTTAAATTATGCATGAGCTTATGACATTTCACTTTTAATTATTTTAATGCATGTATTACTTTCCAAATCGGCAATAAAGTCAAAGTTTCAAATCTCTAAAATCATAATAAAGTATGTATACAGGAAATATAGCGGTTATAGAAATATAGCGGTTATAACCCTTCACGCGAATGTACCACTTTTATTACCCCACATGCTGTGGCAATCGCAGCGGGGCGCGTCATAAAACAATTAACAATGTGCAAACTAAATATGTGTATTACTTTTTTACTAAAAAAAAATGATACCTGTTTTAAAAAACCGTAAAAAGGGGGCAGATCTAATTATCACATTTCTTATATCAAAACACCAATCTGACGGGAAGAAATTAAACTATTAATCAAGTTAGCACAAAATATATTCCCCGAGAAACAAAAGAACAACGGACAAGAAAGTAACCAAGTTTGATATCAAATCCGTTCATTTCCTTCTTTGTTCAATGTGAGTGATAGTCATGTTAAAAACCTTTAAAAAGGGGGTTGATCCCATAAAGATACAACTATGAAATTTAGTGCATTATATTGTAGACATATCAAACTACAAAATATGTTTGCACATAAGAAATATCTCAAATAGTTATTATCATATGGACAATTTTACGTGGAGTCCCCATGCCTTCCAATGGTAAAAAAATTGTCACATGTGCGAATTCAAATGGGACAAATAGTTGGATATGAGTTCATTACGGAGGTGGGGTTTAAGAAAGTGAACGAATACACTGACATAGGTAATCGAATATTCGAATATATTCGAATATGAATTTCGAATATTCGAAAACTGATTTTGGTATTCGGTCCCATCTCTAAATATTATAGTTAAAACACAGGTACATATTCAATATTTCGATTATAACATAACCACTATTCTCCATTTGACAACACATCAGGACTTGTAAGTAGACACATCACTATTTTCTTCCTCGGAAGGCTTATTTGCAGTTTGAAGTTACCAGGCCTAGCTGTGTTTTATAAGTTATTGTTATTCACCGTGGTTTCCTCTATGTGTATATAGCTTAAACCGCTTGTTGTGTTAGAATGATGATTGAACGTAAGCTAATATTGACATTTATTGACAATTAAATAATGTTAGCATCTTGCAAAATAAGTCTTTACTGCAGATGTGTACCACAATGCACTCACAGTGAACAGCGTATTGCACATAATGTCTTATGATATTTCTTGCATTCCACACAAAGTAAGGCGAACAATCTATTGTATTCACCAACACAGCTGACACACTGGGTCGACTGCATTGAACTTGGCGATCTGCCCCGAACAGTACTCGGCAAACGGTTGACCGCTTCATTGATTCGGATGTTAGTCGCTTTAGCGCGCCGGTTAACACGAGGCTAGTCTCTTGATATAAAGCGGCAAACGGCTTGTCAAAATGGCGGACGGCAATTTGCCGTTTTCACTTCATTCGTTATACGTGGTATCGTATGCACCGAGCCGTGATTTAGCTGCGCATACCGCTTGGTGGTGAATGGAGTCGACTAACTTTACAAATAATAGTATGCATTGTTTGACGTAGCGTAATTTAAACGATTTTCAAATGAATATAATCGGGACTAAATGTTCTAAGACCGTTCTAGAGCAACATGTATCGTAGTGTATATCATGTATTACAATTCTCCATCGACATTTCATATCACACACGATCAACACAATTAATTTAATACTAATATCTTTTACTAGTATAATTATACCTTGTGTGTTTTCTTTACTATATATGACGACAGATGGTTATTCTTTGTATTTTACACCTCATATTATTTGTGAGCAATCTGGACCTTTTGATTGGCCGAGAGAACACTACGTGTTATGCGAACTTTGGAATGTGACCATTTTAATGACCGACACAAGGGTAATATGAAGATGTTGCCCTCGTTTCGGCCATTAAAAATGTAACATTCGAAAATATTGTGTATTTCAACAAACAATGAACGGTGAGATTTAGAATACACATTAATGGTATGGTTAAATTACAATCACGAGACTGTTGTTTATAGCTATCAGGAATAAAGCATTTGCTGGTATTTCATTTTGTAAAATATGTGTACAAGTATTCCGTATAATAAATCTAAGCACTGAGAGTACTGGTAGGGAGGCGATCTGGTTGCTTCTACTAAAGCTTAAACCGACTTTACCCGTTTAATGTTCGTTTTCTTACTGCCGATCTTGTCTTGAATGTCAAAATAGGCATATGTGACTATTGGCATGTTGGGTATCTAAATAATTGTTAAAAGGTGCATATTCATATATATGTAATACGTGTATTAAATGCGTATATCAAAAGTGGCTTTAAAATAATACTACGCGCCTATTTTTCAGATTCTACAGTACCGTATTGTAATCACTTCCCTAACAGCGTGAGACAGTCTATAGAAAGGGGCTAGCTAGTACAGCGACACCATATGATTGCAAAACAGTACTTTGCAGACCGTATACGATGCATTGATAAAACCATCACTTGACCGTAGTCTGAAGTTTCTAAAAATAGCTTTACAGCTGGGACATTTGATGAACACGTCATTTTCGTATTATGAAACAAGTTCGGTATCGGCCGGTGTAGTGATTTTTTTGCAAAAATATCGATTTAACGAACAATTTCACAATAATTTTTTATCTTAGAATAAAATAATGTTGCTGATTGGCTTAAATCAGTTAAAAAAATTGGAGAAACATATGTAGCAGTATTGGGAATGTTGACAGTTTCTGGAACTACTTGAATGCGGATTCACATAGCAGCCTAAAGGCGGTTAATTTTGTATTAAGAAATGGGCAATGGTAGTAATGAGAGGCTTAAACGCCTCCCAAAAAACTAGAACTGTCGACTTTCGATATATACTAATAAACACCCCACCAAGTATGCACAATGATAGCATATATTGTTAAAACATATGAATATAGGGAAATTTTGAAAAACATGGAAAAGTAAACTAAAAAGTGCATAAAATACAAACGGCCACAATTCTGGTAAACATCATCGAATGCCAAATTCTTGCCTTTATGCACATCTACGGTCAGGTAACATAAATGAGTTCCAACCTTACATAGTTCGTGGAAAGGTTTACTGTAACCTACTTAACGTTGCATTGCCTTATCATTAAGCAAGTATTGGTACGAATAAAGTACTGGAAAAAGGCGAATTAGCCGCCGTATATAACTCAATACCTCAAAATACATACAACTGTCAAATTGATACCTCCAATATAGTAGTTTAAAATCGATACCTCCATTACAGTATATGATATGACCTGAACAAGAAATAGGTATGAAACAGCACAAAGGGTCATAACTCCAAAGGTTATGATGGACAATAATCAAGTATGAACTAGATGCAACATGTCGGGCCCGTTGTCAAGAAAGCAAAGTTGACATACAATTTGGACACATAAACATTTTCTAACACAAAACAAACAAACAAGATCTGTGTTTTACCCATGACCCAAAAGTGTAAAGTTAACTTGGAATACGAGACTTAGGTATTGTACCTGACATGTCATTTTCAGATACTAAACAGTTGGCTATTCATCTATTTGTAGCTTTTTAGTGCCCGTCATTTACACAAGTTTAAAATTAACGAGTTTTAGAAAATTCTAATACAACTTAACGCTAAAAACACAATTGTCGTATAAAATTGTCAGTACTAATCATTGGTGGCGCAAGTCGAATAATTTCGTTTAGTTGCAACGCTGTAATATTAAACGCCCATAAAATCAACTCATGATTTGTGATGTTGCATTTGACAGAAACATTGTAAAGAAAAACGTGTATTGATTTCCTTGGACATATTTATCATGATGCGCGCCGAGTAATTAATTAAATTGTTCGCCTTTTGTATTAAAAAGCATTAATCTATATCAAGCTGTTCGTCGGCAGTACAGAATCAACTTTAATAAAACCGATCTTCTACAGCGCATGCGATCAAGCAAGTTTGTAATACAAACCTTTCATTAGTGCTGTACAAACTATTTCATGTTATAACTCGTATATTTAAATTCATGACATCATCGGTAAACATCTTGTTATTTAATGCAGAACAGTAGTACGCAGAATAATACGTCAACGTAAACTTTCAGAGTATTTAAATAAAAAAACATTTATTAACCAGTACATTATGCGTATTTGGGAAACCGAAAACATCTATTAGCCACGCAATTTCGATGAGTTCCGGTGCAGATTTAATCATTTGCATTTGCTATTGCGCAGTTTGTACCTTTATACGTGACATTTCTCTCTCAACGGTATAATTCATTTGGTTGAATTCCCTCCGCTGGTCTGAAATTAAATCAGTTAAAATGACAATAAAGGATCTATACAAATTGAATATCGGCTCGTATGGGATATTGGATGTGATATAAATTAATTGCTAAACCCACACTGATCTTATATTTAAATGCATTCCATTAGTTTGATTTCAGAACAGTAAATATTCATATGCGGTTTTAATCATAAACCCTTTCCAGAAATCATACGACTTATAGAAACGATTTACATGTATTATGTAAAAAGACAAAACATATCCGACAGGGAAGGCAGAACTTGTCAGAAACAGACGAGCACGAAATGCACAAAAATGAAAAACAAAATTGGTGGTGTCATTAACATCACACACACAATGCCAAACACAAAGCTACGATACATAAAACTTTACTCGCGTTTGCAATCCACACTGTGAGGTTGTTTAAATCGACCAATCATTAAACATATTTACCGTAGTATTTTAATTTATTGATAATCGTTTTAGTTAGTTCAGGGTCTGTTCACCTATGAGCCCCAATCTGCCCAGTGTGACAAGGTGTTGTCGTGTTAAACATTGTAAAGTTTTATTAATCTGTTAAAACACGTACGCGGTAGCCTAACACCATAGTTTACTAATTCTTACTATTATAGAGAAGACTTATCTAAAGTGTGCCGCTACCGTGCAATTTTGTATTATTTGGTAAGTCAAAAACTCTATATAATATAACGGGTGTGTTTGTCTTATGTAAATAGACAACCATACTGAATATAACTTCGTCATAACATCGTTTAAAGTTTTTAGATTGTCTTCGATCTATCTGTACAAGGTATATCAAACCTGCTGTCTTTAAGACGAACACATTTAATGACAATATTTTTGAAAGTTCGTTAAGTTTCTCGGCTAGGTTTTAAAATATTCAAAGATTTAGTTTATTTTGGATTGTGCAAGTTAGAAATTTGTATGTGACTGTATGCTCCTCGAAACATTTCGAGGGAGCATATAGTTGCCGCATTGTCTGTCCGACATATCTCGTCCGGATGATTACTCAAAAACTATTACGAGGGTGATCCAGAATTACGTGGACTTTTGCTCTAGAAAGTTTATTTTAGGTCAGATTGGTATGAAAGTTACATACAAGCGACTTTTATCTTTTATTGACATAAAATGCAACAAATATCTGAAAACAATTATTTGCATCAACAGTTACACGCTACCATGGCAACACATAAATGCTTTCGCGGATCAACACAGCTTTTTTCGGTTATTGCTGATTGTTACTGTGATTCTTTATTTAGAAAATTAGAAATATGGCATTATGGTGTCTAATATTGTATCAAAAACTGATTGAAATTTCTAAGTAAAATTCGATGTATTCGTCATATTATAAATATTTATGTAGCTGTTGTCATATCATAATTAACGTCAATAATGACGTCACAAAATTTCATTTACACTCGCATAACCATGTAATTCTTTGTACAGCTAGGAAAAACCCCAACACAGACTAAAGAAATGTTGGATAAATCAAGTATTCGACATAGTGTATCACAGCCACTTGTTTTTAAATGGTATAAACGGTTTAAAGAAGGCCTGTATGATGTTACAGGCCATGCGGGTAGAGATCAAAACCCGACGTTGACTGGATCGGTGTTTACGTTGGCCAGAATCAGCCATTCGTGATATGAGTGGAAAAATACTATCTTGCAGGGCTGGTATCGGTACAGTTAGATAAATATTGACAGGACGATTAGATATGCATACAATAAGAGCATAATGGGTTAGGGAACAAATAACAGTTGATTAACAGTGTCCAAAAGCATCATGAAATGGTACAGGCGTGAGGGCGACGCCGTACGTCATTTCTGAGCTGCCCAGCGATTCATAACCATACCCTCTTACAGTCGCTATATTTACATTATTTAATATCATAATCACATGAAATTTGGTATACTGGTGCAGTAAGTATCAATATTAGATTGTTCACAGATTTGTAAATGTAAGTATAACGGTTTTTGAATTAGAGCAAAAGTCCACGTAATTCTGGATCATCCCTCGTACACCTATTATTTTGAAACGTTGCATTTTGGGACTTTTTGACTGATGAAACTAGGACTTGCAGCCATTTCTGAGCTGCCCAGCGATTACCCTATAACAGTCGCTGTATTTACATTACTTATTTTCATATTCACCTGAAATTTGGTGTACTGGTGCAGTAAGTATCATTATTAGATTGTCCGCATATTTGTAAATGTAAGTATAACAGTTTTTGAATGAGAGCAAAAGTCCACGTAATTCTTGATCATCCCTCGTACACCTATTATTTTGAAACGTTGCATGTTTAGGACTTTTTGACTGTTGAAACAAGGACTTTTCTCGTACCGTTTGATGTTGGAAAGTAAATGAGCCGTGTGATTGAGGTCTGTTTTTTTTCTGTTTTATGTACACACTGTTGCTGTGCCTTCCATGTTATTTCAGATTGTGCGGTACCATGTTGTACATTAGATACGACATAGAATCAAGTAATAATTGCATGTATCTCATTTTCATTTTTATGACCGGAGCATGAGAAATATTTTGGATGACTTAAAGGTTTATGAAAGGTTCCTTTAACCATAATGTAAGTGAAACATAAACGAATTATTTGTTTGGTGTGATATGTACAGTGTACTGTATATAAATGAGATTTCGTGAATTTCAAAACATTCCGTTTTCGAACTTTAAACAAGTAACAATATTACGTATTACACCAAGATGATTGCCTATGCTTGTTTGAATACATTCCATACACCAGCTGAACTGTTCAAAGTGATTTAATATGAATCGTTTGTTCCAAATATATAAATATCCAACGGACCTCTGCCAAATGCTTAAACCATTTACATAACTTAAAAACAATTTACTCAATTAATCGCTTTTGTTTTCTATGATACCATGTGTGTATCATTTTCTACCATTTGTATCGGGTTAAGGTTATTGCCGCATTTTAGTTGAGCTTTAATATGTAAAATCTGTGTAAGCCAGATAATTTGAAAGGGTCTAATTACCACGATAATATAAATCTAACTGCCTTGGGGACGAAAAGGCATGCTATTCTTGTTACGATATGATATAAAAAATTGTTTCCCGTCTTAGACGTATAGTCCAATCAGGATAGAGTGACGCAGCGGTAGAGTCCACTAATACTGTGTAAAACCAATTATAAAGGCTTATACAGACAGCTATAATTCCAATGCTAAACTAACATACTACATGTATATTCGCTCTACCTGTTCAACCGCACTGGATTGTAGTTCATGTATTAAAACCCAGAAACCAAAACAGTTTAAAACGGAAACGCTACTTGTCAAACGAACTTATACTGGTTCAGGGGAAATAATACTGAAAGCAGTAATCAATTATGAAGCCCTACTTTTAGCCGGAATTCCTAAACTACTAAAGTTTTAATTATAAAATATCTAGCCGAACAGTTGTCATTATAATTGGTACATACAACTTTTCAGTGATGCTCTGATAAACTGTTTTTTTTTTCAAAATTACAAGTTTGCATAGTTTAATAATATTTAAAAAGAGCCTTCTGGGACGGTTTATGTTCCCCGTGGGTGGGTTGTCACAGAAACTGTACTTTCTCTCAATGAGATATATATACCTAATATAAATTTATATCTCCAAAACTGTAAATTGCCTGGACATGAATTAAGTATGGAAAATTACATAGGATATAATATTTACTCGTGCTATTATTCCTCAGCGTTTGCTGTTGGGAACTCACGGTTTGTTGACCTTTAGGCATTTATTTTTGCATGCTTCATAATATATATAATGTTCACAATGAGGGAAATGGCAGTTGATAGAAGTTGTGTTAACTTTAGACATAAGCAATCTAAATGTATACATTATATATAGTTCAATGTTTCACTGTCGTATTAAACGTATTGTGCCGAGTCTAAGTCTGCCACATAGCAACAACGAACACTCGTTAGTTGCCTCAAAACTTTAATATTCTTCTGATATGAGGAAACATCTCATTGTTCAGTCGATATTTCTAATTAAAATCATTAATGCCTGGGTGTTTTTTAACCAGAAATATGTTAATCAAGTCTGGGCAGTTGTATCGGTACATTTGTTGGAATGATTTTTATTTTGAAACCGATGGTTTTGTGATACAAGAGCACATTAGTGCCTCGATAAATTGGGATGTGCGGGTCTAATCATAGCCACATACCGGCATACATTTCAGCTGCATTGATAGACGCTCAGTAAGAGGTCGTTAGTTCCAAGACTAAATGGCCAAACCTTCATAATTATTAGCTTGGGAAGTATTTATATTGCTATTATACTACTGATGGATCTTTTGAATTTGAGTAAACTTAAGAGGTAAAACAGAAATTCATTCGAATCCGTCGATACTATTGTTTTGTTGGCTGCATTGGTCATTGTACTCTACAAGGATTTCTCCGCCAAAATAGAGTTCTATCATCTTTTCCAGCGCATGCTTTCAAATATAATCTGCGGAAGTCCCTTTACGTTGTACAGTTGACGTATAATTTACTAATTAGTTCAAGTAATAGCTTGAGTTTTCATTTCAAAAGCTACGTGCCATTGACTGACATATCGAATCAATCAAGTCGGCTGATTTACCTATATACAAAGCAGTGGTGTTGCATCGGTTATTGTTTTCTTGAATAGTTTATTTTTCCCTTCATGCTGGGACGTTAGTCATTTTACAGACCAAACAGTTAAGAGGCCAAATCGAAATATTTTTATGAATTTTGAATGCTCTTACTTTTGCCTAAACTAATTAGATGATATGGGCTGCTTTACGTTGTTAGGAAATAGGCTTTACGGTCGGTCAGTTTGATTAAAATCATATCCTCAAACCCGCTACGCATGAGGATCTGACGACGATCAATAGAAGGTCACCTCAGGCGACCTTTCCCATTAGCCAATCGACGCGTTGCTTTCAGAATTCTGAAAGCGAATTTATTCTATTTTTTAATACGGTAGTTATCACGAACACATGCATCTTACGGGCCTTCTTTGTCTTTATAGTACTAGTGTAGACGTATTCGGAAAATGAGACACGTGGTACCAGTCTGATATTTACCGGATACAAATCGGAAATGGCCGAATGTAAATGGATTATAATCAATATTGCGTTGATATTAAATTATCTGTACTACAAATTCTACAATGGTCGAATTTATCCGGATTACTCCAACAAATGAGACTTAAGTTGTGTACAATTGTTTATTTGTAATTTACCGTTTATTAATACGACTGAAGTACCAATGTAACGAAATATATGAGTGGCTGAATTATAAATAGTTATAAATAGCGTAAGTGTAAATTCCGATTTCTGAAAACAGAAACTTGTACATGTCGTCATCAGATCTTGTCGTAAGGAAGATCAATAACTTTAGTGAGATTGTACGGTCGGTGAAATTCGACGTTAAGGCACGTTCACAAGTACAATAAGAGAATATCGGTAGAAAGATAATATTCTTTGAATAAAAACCCATTTAGTACATAGAGGATCTTGCATGAGTGCTCATTACATACGAGTTTTATTAAACGAGTGGACAAAATGATATGACACGAGGCTTTTCCGAGTGTCATATTGTTTTTGTCGTCGAGTTTAATAAAACTCGTATGTAATGAGTACGAATGTAGGATTCTATTTATCACATAACCCCCAGCAAACGCTCATTGTTGTTCAAAAGGATGATGTACGCTGCATATGTTTCAGCCAAAATTCAGCGGTACAATGAGAGCAACATCATGGTGTCGTTGATATTATCCTGACGTCATTGACGGGTCAATTCATGGATTGACTAACGTCACGTCAAGCTAATTTAAATATATTTATTGCACAGTCTGGGAGTGCCGAATGATATTTACGTAACGGCTTTACGGCACTCCTGGACCGCAAGTTATGTGATAAATATAAAAAAGAGCTGACCAGTCAGACTTTCTAGAACTCCTACAAAACATAATGTTTACATATCATTAAAACCTCTTACCAATCCTTGCTTATTTTCCGCTACTTCTATGTCCTAAAGGAAGTAATCTGTTATAAATATTACCAGTCTATTTTCTGGAAAGAAATTTTCCTTTTGACGTCACATCTTGTATCAGCCGACTGGGACATAGCCGTTCTTATCTTGAATATAATTAGGTAATTTACGGGCACTTCCGGGACTCTTCCGGCAGCTGTAAGCTCTGACTGATTGGACAATTATATCGCTCAAAAATGGAAAAAAATAATGCCAAGAGTCGCATTTGGTGCGTAGAACGACTGTTTCAAGGGAATGATATTATTTAGTACACCGACGTTTTTATTGACGTTGTCTGAACACAATATTTCTACAGACATTGTGGGTGCTTTGTTAGCTCAAATCATAGTATATCACCGCGAACTGATAGTGAATCATTATAATAATAAGCAGTCAAGTCACTCTGGCATTTCTCATTGTGCTAACAACAGCATTCGTTCATAGTTTGTCATACAACTTTGTTTAGTATGTTATGATCATCCAAATGATTTTCGGAACCAAATATTGAAAGTAATGATAAAATGTGAACATTATGTCAATTTAATATTTCAAATAGCTATGATTTGCATGTTATTAAAGTCAAAACGTAGACAATATTGTAGAGTTGGTATTGTTTTAACTTATTTATAGAAATCGCTGTGATATAATTCAAACCGTTTAATAAATGATATAGTTATGGTATTTACACGCTACATTAAGCCAAATTTGAACTCCAATTGTGACCTTGACCTCTGACAAATTGACACTAACTGCATGTATAACAGCGTGCCAAACTATCGTTTAAGTGTTTAGACTGTCAGCTGTATGACAGCTGCAACCTTGACTTTCGACTCCTTGACAGCTAAAACGTGAACCTTCAGCTTTTTGACAGCTGAAACGAGGACTGTATGTTTGTTGGTCAGTTGTGTCGTGTAGTTCTGCTCTGTGCTGTGTTTGTTGTCTGTACTCGGCTGTTTTAGTTGAGTGTTGCCTTCCCTGTCCGAAATGCATTATTTTATTCTGTTAAGCATGACCGTAGTTGTCAATATCAATGTAATACAAGACATATTTCCTAATATATAAACTTATTCTTGTAATCTCCTGTAAAACAACTTTTTTGTATATGTATGTTCATACTTAATCCTGATTATGAAAATTTCCGTACGGTCGTAACCGGCTAAGATGATTACATATATACTTTACCCATCTAAACAACTTTTGTTTAACCCTCTATGCGATCACATTGGCAAACACCATTTGTGATAACATTACAGCTAAAATAGTGATAGTGGCCGGCCTGATCATAAACGGAAATATTGTCCGATACATGAACCACTGTAGCATTTTAATCGTATTATAAAACTTATTGCATTCAGCATTAGATTATCTCCCAAAAGTAACAACATTTCTTCCATGTTTTCTACTATTACTTATGATAGTAACACCTATTGGTATAATCGTAGCAGCTCTAGAAACTTTTTTACATGGCGACTCGGCCAGATAAGTTTTAACTCAGTATGTTGTGATCTAGATATATGTAGCTGTCAATCCGTATAAAGTCGGACATAGTAGAAACTCGGACAGTTGACGGAAAAACCCCGCTTACCTAACTATTTAGACTGTGACGTATTCGAAAGACTTGTATGGAGAGAAACCTTGCCTTTTGCTTGTCAATTTACACAGAAGCATTGTTTTAACACCGACACCGTTTACGTATACATATCAAGCAGTGACATCATACACACATCCTTTCGACGACAACCAACTATCTTAAGGCGCGTCATTTGAAACCCTTGGGTGCGTTCGGTGATTATCACATTATTTATGCTTAAGCGACTTTATAAATGGACTTCGCGGAATTAGAATGGTTTAAAATGTAATAAAATGAGAGTTAGTAATAAGAAATTGGGAAAATAAATGTAAAATCAAGCGAAAACTAAAGTGTCCGAAGTTTAACCCTATAATGTTCAATGTAGTGAAAAGTCGGACGAATAAAACTGAAGCTTTCCAAAAAGCTGGGATAATCAAGTCGACGTCTGATACAGAGATATGCTTGTTCGGGTTAATAATATATCTATGTTATAAGTAGATAAAGTGTATGGTCCTTTTTTTCCTAACGTCAAATACTGTTCACGAAGTGCTTAAAACTTGCAATACTTAGAACAACCAGCAAAACAGAAGTCACTTTGCACACAACATATTGCTTATAAAATCGCAATCAATCTAGTGTATTTTGCATATAAACAATTCATTGCTTAAAAACACAATATATATCTACATTTGTATATTGCTTATAGATAAATGCTACACAATATATTGCTTATTATACTCTATCCAACCAATTGGCTTGGTCTATCGTGTAGGCCTATATAAGTCTGGTATGAAACCTGTTTTGTTTCATTCTCATTAATGGAAACTATGTTTGTTAGGCAATGAAGAAAGTCGTAATTGAAGGAATGTATGCCGTAGGTATGCACCATCATGGGAGGAGGGCTATGGACGTTGGCGTCCAATACCGTGGAAAGCCGGAACCGGATAACAAATACGATAGTAATGCCATCGCCATATATTCGTATCCGTCAGCAGAATTATGTGCATATTTTCGACGTCAGGATGCCAGATTTATATCTGATTGTTTTGAGGACAACTTAACTCAAGGACACATTGTAGTTAAACCCAAATTTGAGCCAGTGTGTCGAGCCCGTGTAGGCCCAACACAGAGATGTAATTTGGGGTTTCACGTCAAGGATGACAATATTGTTGATATTGAGACAATTGCACGTAATCACTCTGTCCATGTGAAATTTTTGTAATGTTTTAAATGAACATGTATAAGGTATTTCACTAAAGATATATTTGTAATTATGCGTTTTGATGCTATATGTTGTGTGTTGTCGCACAAAGGAAGTAATTCTTACACACCAAGACTTGCTGCAGTGCTGTAACACAGGCTGATCAAATAATAACGCATGAGGAATAAAGAAAAATACAGCAGTGATAATACTCATTAAGATGTATAATGCCATTTTTCTACATTTACGACATCTTCTACACGTACACGTTTCATTTCAAAAATATGTTTAATTATGAACACTGTGGTATTCGTGTGAACTGGGTATTGCGAGTAAATTAGTAATGTAGTCATAAATTCATAATGTCGTACAATTCCACTATTTTCATCTTCACCAAGTCGGCAAGTCCTCGCACATACACGATTTTCATCAGTACCATGTCCTTATATTTTCATCACCTAATTCACGATTTTGATTAATAGAATTAATACCCTTTTCCGGTATCGCTCTATTTTCGCCATCACTATCATACTTAATATTTTCATTATGAACTTATTCCATTTATTTTCATCATCATACCACACCTATCACTGATTTTCCAAACCATAATGTTATACTCAGAGCTACAGATAAGATGCGCATTGGGGTAATTACCTAATTAATTATCGTAAAAATCCAATAAATTTTGAGAGGAGGGAGTAAGAAAAAGTAGACAATCTGAAATACCAAAATAGAAAATGATGTTACATAGTGAAACATTGTACATAAAAGATTATTTACCCTATGAGTTTTATTAAATACTCAATTAAACTTTGTCAAAACCCAAACAAAATTGAAACTCGGGAGTGAAATACACAATAGACTAAAACCTTATCCGTAGCTCTGATTATACCATCTCCGTCACCAACTTCATCACCATTGCTTCTTATCGTTTGGCTTTCAGCTATGGATCGAAAACGTGGAAAGATATTAAAGTATAATCAGGAAGACCTAGAGAAAGCAGTTAAAGCAGTTCAGGCTGGGGAGTCGATACGTCAGGCGGCCACCCTGTTTAATGTGCATAGAAGCACAATTGGTGATCGCATATCTAGGCGTTTTAGTATGGAGAAGCCTTTGGTACACGGGCGACCTCCTGCTATACCAACGGAAATTGAAAATAAAATAGTTGAATCTGTTAAAATGGCAGCCAAATTAGGCGTCGGTTTAAGTAGGAAGCATATAATTACAAGGACAAATGTTCTTTGTAAAAGAATTAAAATCCAAACCTCCTACACAAACTTTAAAGCTGGGAAGGATTGGTGGGAGGGGGTTAAACGGCGGCACCCTGAGATAACAATCAGAAAACCGGAGAAATTGTCTAGTGTTAGAGCTAGAATGATGAATCCTTCTGTTGTAAATAATTACTTCAATGACCTAGGTAAGGTTGTAGAAGAACTTAATTTTAGTGCCATGGACATATGGAATTGCGACGAAACAGGACTCAATCTCGAGCATTCCCCTGTTCGAGTTGTGGCAGAACGGGGCTCCAGTGTGGTAAGCAAAACAAGCCAGAAATCTAGCAATGTTACAATCGTGGCATGCGTCAACGCATTTGGTAGCAGAATGTCTCCATTGATAATAACTAAAGGGAAAACTGTAAAATCTCTGCATGGTTTTAATATCAAGGACGCGCCTACAGATACATTCTGGAGTTATCAGGACAAGGGTTGGATGACGGATGAGATTGGTGAGAAATGGTTCAACAATGTATTTTTAACACACTGTGGACCTAAACGCCCACAGTTGTTGATCTTTGATGGACACACGTCCCATGAAATTTTGTCAATTATTGAACGTGCCATTGAGGAAAATATTATGCTAATGTCTCTTCCACCACATACTACCCACTATCTTCAGCCCTTGGATAGAAGTGTCTTTGGGCCATTGAAAAAATCATACAAAACCGGTGCTCTGAATTCATGTCAGAGCACCCATTGCATGTTATAAACAAACATACATTTCCATCAATCCTCTCAAAAGCTTGGGACGATGCCTTAACTGAGAAAAACATCAGGAGTGGTTTTGCATCATGTGGTATATGGCCCGTGGATAGGTCTGCCGTTCCTGCGGAAGCATTCACACCGAGTTCTATGACAGACGTACCCCATGTTCCAGACACCACATCAAACAGATCTACCCCTATAGATATCACCAGCTCCTCATCTACATCAACGTCTGATACAACAAACATGGAAGGTTCGTATATTTAATCTGAAAACCAAACATACGATTGGGCATTACAGAAAATTACTTTTGTATGCGATATCCCGGCAAACATTTAAAAACCAGTGATCACACGACGCTACCCTAAATGTTACCATGGTGTTGGATACAAAAATATATGTTTGATTTAATAATACATTTTTGTAAGGGATGGCTCGAAACCAATTTATTCCAATCACAGTTTGAAGCATGTAACTGGCCTTAATTAGCCCAATAGTATTATGTGAACAATTAAGTTCCAATTGCACATAAAGCTCAGTGACATGTCATCATTTATATATCGAATAATTTCAGAAGTCGTGTTTTAAGAATTATACGATGATGATATGACTCTTTGTCCATCATTGGACATATAGCTCTCGATTCTGACTCGCGAACATTTTCCCGTCTACAGTTCGGATTTCAAAATGTCTGTCAAAAATAAATACATTAATAAGATTTTGACTCGTCCTCATAAAAAGCTCAGATGCATACATCACATTTAAATTATAATTATACTATTGTTTACTAACTTATACCTGTACTTTTTAACAGAAGCACTAGAAATTCTGACCGCAGTACCTTTATCGTTATCCGAAAATGAAATTCCTGCCGAGTTGAATGTATCGCTTCCAATTCTCGACATATCTGATCCTGTTGCCTTACTGGAATTAATATCCAGCGGAAGCTTTTTGATGGATGAAACAACACCAAACGAAGTCGTCGTGGGACTAGAAGAAGCTGATACTGATGTGGACGCAAGCATTAGTGATGTTTTTCTACCACCCAAGTTAGAAAAAAGAACGGAACATAAAACCAATATTGTCAAAAAAACCAGCCACACAATATTGACAAGTGACGAAATTGTTATTCAGAAGAGAGGCATCCAATTACTCAAAACTGAAAAAGAACTTAAAAATCGGCAAAGAGAATTAAAAAGGAAAAAAAATGAGAATGTGCATTGAAGGCAACAGTCTCGCCACATTTGAGTAATTTACTTTTTAAAAAATAGTTCTGTTGCTTATTATAAGTTGTCAGTATTCAACCTGTTTAGGGACTATAGTTGCCATCGAAACACATTTTGTCAAACACGTGTTGAATCATATTGTATACGATCTTTATGTGAAATTCTAATGTAATTCTTTTGCATGTACACTGTAGATCTAAAGTTATTCATTTATGATAACAAAGAACTTAATACATTTGTATCATACGTATCTAACGTATCTAACGTATCTAATACATCATTCCATCAAATTAGTTTGTATTATGTGTTATTTCGTCTGCCATGTATTTTAAATGTTCTAGCTCGTCAGCGGTTCCTAAATGTATAATCTTGTTCACCACAAAAAAAAGGTGACAACATGGCACAATGTCTTCCTGCAATGGCTCCTTCTCCCATTTAACCAACTGATCCAGTAGGCAGACGGACATTTGTTGGTCAATGATACTACATGTAAATTGTACAGAAGATCGTGTTCGTAGCACCACTCATGCTGCTTGAGAACTTGCAGCTTCCTTTCAACCAACCAACTATATACGCTCTCCTTCAACTGATGTTATCTCACGGCGTAAAACGTACCATTCTAGTAATGTTGTTTGACATTTCCATATGTTTATGTAAGGAGCTGTATAGATCTACATCTCGATGCAAACAAATCAATTGATCATATCAACAATGTACATTATGTGACATTGTTATAATATCATATACATTAATTGTTAAGTTTGTGATTACCAGATCTACATGGCCACATGTTTGCCAACCTGTACTAACCTATTTCCCCTACTGCAACATATTTTGCATACCATCACCAGAGGCCGAAACAAATACTACGCATATTACATATTACTTACAAGCCGTGACAGGGAGACACACATATAATGAAATTCGGAAGAGGATGGTAATTAATGTTAACATTCAAGGATACTGTAACAGTCAAATGTCTTCTAAAATCATGCAACGTGGGTTTTGAAATTTGGCGGCTTTTGTTCTTTACACATGAGCCAATCGATAGTATTGTATAAATCACTGTATACCTGAGTGTATTGACTCATTTCATTGGTTGATTATCTTAACTAATGATAAACTCTTGTAGTGTCCGAGTTTTGACATTTAAAATTACGCGTCCGAGTTTCTACTACAGTGTGTCCGACTTTCAGCTACACTGTCCGAGATTTGGCGTTTCGTCTGTTGATAAGATTTCTCTCTTTGCCGGGATAGTTTTGATATTATCGTCGAAATGTATACGAAATTCGAAACTAATTATGTGCATCTATAAAGGGAAGTAATCAACATGATTCTCGGATCATACGCTGACGTACAGCACCCTGTCAAGTTCGAGTTATCGAATTCTGTCCGACTTTATACGGATTGACGGTAATAATTATTATAAAACGGATTTAGAGGCTTATTACAGATTGAAATATCGTTGCAACCCGTTTTTTAATAAAGTTGCAAAATGTAATAAATTTCCGAAATCACTTCAAAATCGTAATAAATATTACAAAAAGGATTAAAAGGTCTCATTACCCTTGAACATCTTAACCCGTTTTGTAATATTTTTTTAAAAATTAAATAAATTTTCAAAAGTGTAGTTATATGTACATGTATTACATAACGGGTTGGGATGTGTCACATTGTATTATAGTTTGGAATAATCTTGCAACTCGTTTTGTAGTAAATTTTCAAAATGTAATATTTTTTCAAAAGTGTAATAATTATTACAAAATGGATAAGGATGAGTTAATACACTTCGAATTATCCTGGCAATCCGTTTTGTAATACATTTAAAAATTTCTTTATAAGCGTAATAATCATTACTGAACGGGTATATACGACACTTAAACATATTGTTGAGTGTTTGCATATTATGTATTCATCTTATACTTACTAACATTACAATATAATAGGCATCACTAGTTACGACATTTAACAGCCTAGTGTGGATACTTAAATTGACTGACATCTTCAATCAATCATATCGGGTGTGTTGTCTACCTGAGTTCATTTAGAATGTGTTTTGTTTTTTTATTGAAGCAAATTCAATATACACTGTAAGTTACGATAATTATTTTAGAGGATTGCTCCAATTGAAATGATTAATGACAAACTGAATGCAATATGCTGCTTATTGATGATTTACTTTCCCTATCGATAATGCCATTATTATAAGGACTACAGGTATTGTTATATGTGTTACATACCTACCACATGTGCCAATTGCTTAATTTGAAAGGGATGCATGTAGTAAGTTATAAATCAAAGTAGAGTCTACCATGATATCTAAATATTTTCTGTAATACTTGAAGTGTACGCTATCATCATGAGTTTGTGTCAGACATGGCTTTGTGAGGTGAACATGGAGCAAACATACGCGGCAACACGATTTTATTTAGTGTGTCGATCTAGCTATCTCATAAGTGTACAGTATTGTTTTCCCATCTGAACTTTTTATTCAAATCCCCTTTTAAGATCACATTTGCTACAGCATATTATGTAATTTGAAAACAATGTACTTTCGTTGATCATAGTATATAATCAACGGATAGCATAGTCAGTGTTATCTGCGTAACATTAATAATAGTGTAGAGTCCAAATCATGTTTGTCATCGCTTAGGCATGGGTGACACCATTTATATAGTTCATTGTAATCATGTCTAGTCATACCGCGCGTAGTCTAGTATTGTGATGTACATACATGTAGAAGCATATTGTTTGATTGAAATTACAATTCCTGGTCGACGAAAGCATGTTATAGAAATATGCTTTAACAGATGTCGACATTGGGTCAATGGATACGGGTTATGTATGAATACCAGAATGGGTTATGTATGAATACCAGAATGTATCATTTACCTCGAACATCAAATGGCCGATCATATCAGGGTTAACATTTCAAAAGTGACCAATTGTAGTTGCAAAACTAATTTAACAGAACTGGAGCAAACCCTAGTACAATAGTAATGTCACAGTGCATATCATGCATCCCAGGTTATGACCAAATTATATCATATTATCGTATATAGTCAGGCTATAAATAGTTATTTATCAAACAAACATATTTATTAACAAATAAAATGTGATTTATGGCTGTATAATTATTCTATTATTGACACTATTCCAGATAATTATAAACACGAACTAAAATACTTTCCAAATACAGTTCCGGGGCAATGAACTTGTCTTATAGTGATACATTATACCCGTCAGTCAATATTAGAAGTACTGCAGAGTGGAAACAACGTTTTAGCTGACATTGATTAAGCTATTACCTGAATGAGTAAGCGAAATAGAAGGTAATATGATCGAGAAGAACGTTATCCTAGCGCGGCGGGTAATAACCTGGTAATGCTGCATTAAAATCCTTAGTAAAATTTCGAATTTTAATTATTATAATAAGCGTCAAATTTGAAAATCGTAATTTTTTAAATTGTTAAGTTGAAATGTTTCTCTTTCACGTATCCATGAGAGAATCGTTAGTGTTTTTTTTAAACTATTGTCGTCCTTTTTCGTCACGCTTGAATGATCACACGGTCAAAAAATGATTAATCGTCTATTCATGCACTTGCGAATCGGGTAATTCATTCTCCACTTAATTTACACTTTACACGTGCTTCAAACATATTTGTGATAAAAAGTACACGATTAGTTTTTTTAAAAAATAAGCAAGACGTGTACGCTTAAGAAGAGTACCAAACTGGGCAATGATGAACATAGTTGTGTATATGAGATGCTGAAGGCTGGTGTTACACTAACGCTACTTCTGTCGCGTTAAATTTTACCATTACTAGACTGTGTTATCAGCTCCTACCGAAAGATCGTGTATATGACATACCACGCGAAGACAGGTCAAGGGTCAATACAGCTGATATAGACAGGCATTCTGATAAAACCCTAGCACAATATTCAACGACGTTGTTGTGGCTTAACCGTAGTCAATCATACTGTTAAATCAATATAAAATTTTCATCCGAATTGTGTCTGCATTTGAGTAAAAACCATGTTACGATCACCTATCAATAATAGTCAAAGAACGACATTTTTCACTCCCTTGCACTATAAAATAGTAATACTGGTATAATATTCCAAAAACATACTGTCAAGCTAATGTAACGGCAAACATGGTGCTGAACGGAATCCCGCCCTTATTTGTAGGTTGCCTTTTAATAGTAGATTGGTCGATAGCATAACGCACCATTTTGTGCAAAAAATTCAATAAATAGAAAGGGAATATGATACCAAAACGTGCACAAACAGGTGCTAAGTGTATTGTGTATTTTTGAAATGTTGGGTTATGTCATATTCGGTGTGCATAGCAATAAATACATTTCTTAAATTTGATTATTGTTATGAATTTGTAACGTTGATATACCAATGTACACATGTGTAGTTGTATCAACATACACTAGTTTGCGGTTTCAGTGAAAACCACAGAACAATGTTGATTTGCGGAACTTTTGACGCTCAGTATATATAATATAATGCAATAACAACTGTTTATTCTGAAATTTGACATTTGATTCTCTGATTATGATAACGATATTCATTTCAATACTATAACATACATGTAGCTTAAGATATGATTTCTATAAGTCGTGTGTGGTATAAAAAATCGTATAAATTTTAAATATCTGAAATCTAATAATTAGATGTTGGTCAAAACTGGCATAGTCAAGTATTACATCACACCTACTCTCCTTCTATCTTCTTATATTTTTCCATTAATTTATAAGAAATTAAATCTATTAGACATCTTAACGTAGAAAGGTAATCTAGCATTCCATTATTAATTCGCCGTTATAATCTCTGGCGGAGGGGATTAACATTTTGTCAACCGAACGATGAACAATGTAAGACCCGTATACCTACATGAAAATGTATGCAATGGAATGAGTGTTTACAATATTTGAACGGTTCGTAATAATGTGAATCAATTACTGCCGGAGAGGGCCTTGTGGACCAAACGGTTTCCGTTCAATAACTAACGAACGCTTTGCTCTAGTATCTTCATAATTTGCATAGAGGTTGGCAAGCAACAGTAAATGACTCCTATTGAGTTGAGGTCAAATGTCAATGTCACTGTGACCTTCACTATTGCTAACTATTCAAATGATTTTTGTTCAATTACTCAAAAACGCTTTGCCCTCGGATATTCAAACTTTACATTGAGGTTGTCAACAACAGTAGATGAACCCTATTGGTTTTGAGTTAAGTAGGTGACATGTCACTGTTGCAGACAGTATGACCTTTACAAATTCTGAATATTGGCTGCCACGGGGCATGCGTGTTTTACAAGCATATTTTGTATAAAATATATTTTATGTTTGCATATCCTGGACTCTGAAGTTCATTTATGTCATAATGGAACAAACACCAAATTGGATGAACGTACATGTGGATGCAGTCAAGGGCATGAGCAGGTACTACAGCTCCATCAGAGGAGCTATTCTGGTTACAAAAGTTTGAACACAAACATATTGAAAACCGACAAAATGGAGGTACAAATTTGATCTGATTCACCCAAACTACTCCAAAGTCACAAATGTACCCCAATCATCAAAAATGACCCAAAGTCACAAAAGTAACCAAACATCCCCAAACGAAATTAATGCTACCACAAATTATATACAAACACAAATCACTTTATATTGTTTCATTATATAAAGTATAATTTTACCGCAATCGGCCTAAACTGATTCTGATAAATAACAATTGGAAAATAAATACGATGAAGTCTCTTGAGTAGACCTTAGGTCTATAATTGTAATCGTCCCTCACCATCCTATCATAATGAATCCTTATTTGTACGGTTCATTGTGCTGTCGTAATCACCATCCATCACATCACCTCTTCAGTTGTCTTCATATAATTATCTAAGGATTATAACTACAATCCTAACGCGTCAAAGTCGTTTGATATCTGTGTGAATATACATACCCAGTAATGATAAATACTTCAGATAAAATTCAGAGGACGGTATCAGATTAAACATGAAATATTTATGATACTATTCGTGTAGTCCTATGCTTAAATATGTCACTTAAGTCTGCGATACTTAATTGTTATAGTACTATGCCAAAGTGACTGCGCAGTCGGTTGCCCACAATAGAACCAATTTTAATGTCAGATACCGGTAACTGGTAACATATCACTGCATTATATTGGTAATACTAATTTGCCAAAGGTTGATAGCTAATTAGCTACTATTAA
The DNA here is from genome assembly GCA_947247005.1 of Spisula solida. NCBI lineage: Eukaryota > Metazoa > Mollusca > Bivalvia > Venerida > Mactridae > Spisula > Spisula solida. The sequence goes on from OX365951.1 coordinate 40,129,597, forward strand.
TTGCATGCTGGGAGGTTGCATCATCTAAATCGTCTTTACTTTACACATACTTTACACATACTAATTCGGAGGGTATGGTGTACATTTGAACATAATGAAGCCGATGTAATCTGCACAACACTATAACAGTAATAATATATGCCTCACAATTTGAGACAAAAAATATATTGATCTACTATAGCAGTGAATATTTTACGCTGTATTCAATCATGAGTTTACCAAACGTCAACTTTCTGATAAGTGTCGAAGATAACAACAGTAGCTGCGCTATTTCTTTGTTTTCGTGTTGGGTATCCTCCTAGAATAATGAGAAACATCAACAAGTAATAGTTGAGTGTTAAACGATTCTTTCACTGATGTAAGGTAGAAATTAACAGCTGTTGTATACGTCCTCAGTGTTAGATAAGCCGGCCTATCATCGTCCCTGAAACTGACGTCGCATGCATTTGGAATAAAATGTAACTTTATATTCACCACAACTCGTCCAACAAAATGTAAAAGCCTTACGATAAAACAGCAACAGTCCAAAAACACACCTCGTGCACAATACATATTGCATTATCAAATATACACTGGTACAGTTCATAACGTCAACCTGTTTCAATGAACTATGCGTAGTATTTTAAGCATTGTATTATGTTTTATGATTGTGTACATAGGTCTTTTCTATTTACATAAACAACAAATTCGGCTTCCTGGTGAACTAAGTCAGTAAATGTACATGATAAATACCCACTTGCAAAAAATATTGATAAAAAAGGTGATTCTAAAACAAGTGTCCAAACAATTTCAACCATCGAACATATTATTAGAGTGCAAGTTGTATATCATATAGATCATCAGGTTTGTAAAATTAACAATAGGGGTCACCAGCCTTTTTTGAGCTAATCATCATTGCATATTGGAATGAAATATTATTTCGAAAAGTATTTTCAAAGTGTAGCTTCTTCATATAACTTAATCATGCACTACATTGTACCTATTTCATATAGGCATATATGCATTTGAATAATTGTAGTGACTTATTGTACACCTATATAGTTTTAAATTGTACTGTTCCCCAAAAACTTTTTATACATGCAAACACGAAAAAGTTAAAAATATTAACATTGTGCACCATTATTATGTTAATTATCATTTAAATACGTGTATATGGGATCTTTGGAACAAAATGTTATGTTTGTTCTTTTTTTCTTAACTGGAATCTTAAAAGTTCCTTGCATGCGCATAAGTTAGGGCGGTCCTCCTTCAGGGCGATGAAGGCTTTAAATGTTGTATCAACTTACGCCTTCACTGTGGACATACCACGTGACAAAATGCTGTGTAAGTGAGCTCAAAACGGGTGAAAATCGCTCGACTCAGGTAACATTTTTCCTTTTTATTTTTTTTATTACTGGATGAATTTTCATGAAACAAAGACGAGAGCCGTCTCCTTAGCGAGATACACATTGTGTAGTTTCAAATATGAACCAAAATCCCTTTATTGTGTCAGAAAGTGCAACCGCGCATTTCCAAAACTGAAAACGTAATGCTGTGTTGGTGAGGAAAACACAAAAACATGCCAAAATGAGCGGTTTTTTGCCTTTTCTAGTGATTCTGCGGACAAACTATCTTGCGATTCATTGTATTTTATATTTATACGAATCGAGAGTTACATGTTTTTTCAATTTATGCATGTATTCGCGACATTTTTTTAAAAACATCAAAATGCTGTGTGTGTGAGCTATTTCAGAAATGCTGTGTGTGTGAGCAGTTTCAGAAATAATGCATAGATGAACATATTTCTCTTTTCCCTCACTCGATATTAATTGGTAACATATACTTAATACATTAATGCATTGCTACTTATTGCATATATTTTCCTAGCCAGGTCATGGTTTCTCATTAAACCCATCCAATTCTGTTTCCTTCAGCAAAATTTATTCTTCCCATTCATGCCCTTGTAAACTCTTTTTTACTGACGGACAATAGCTTTGTCATTTATCTCTATAACAGCATAGTTTTCAAATGACCTGTTGATTAAAGATAGTTTTGCTTTATTTTCAGGGATCCTTCGTTCGATTCAAGCCAGGACAAGAGTAAAGGGCGAAACCGCGAAGAAACTTTGTCGAAAAGCCGTATTGTTGTCCTCCGATGTTCATTATGTAGTCTATCGGCACAAGCCCGTAGAAACGACTGCAAGTTATTGCCAACCAATAGAAAGGGCGTTGGCGGAACAGCAACTCGCAATTGATGTTTATGTGTCAAAACTAACCAAAGTTCAAATACAAAGATATATTTCGCTTAATTACTTGTCTGTATTGTTAATCACTGCTAACTTGTTTCATGTACGAGGGGTGATTCAGAATTACGTGGACATTTGCTCTTAAAGTTTATTTTAGGCCAGCTTGTTATGGATGTTACACAAAAGCGGCTTTTCCGTAAGTAGCATACACCTAACATAAATTTAAAAACAAGTATTTGCATCACATGAATGTTTCGAGGATCACAGATTTTTTTCAATAAACTTTGTTACATTATTGCTGATTGTTACTGTGTTTCTTCATTAACAAATTGAGAAAAAGTTTTACACGTTGTCAAATGACAGATATATACAGATGCTGGTAGACTAGAAATTCGTGCCCTCGAGCAAATTATGTCGAGCCTCGGCGCACGTCGTTGAAAAATGGCTACAACTTACATTAGCCTTCAATTTGATCTTCAATTTGTTACATTATTGCTGATTGTTACTGTGTTTGAGACCTTTGACCTCCAACTGTGACCTTGACCTTTGAGATAGGAATCTTGGGTTTGGGCATGACACTCCGCCTCATGTAGGTTAACATTCATGCCAAATATAAGAAGGATTAGTCAATGTATGACAAAGGTATGGTCCGGACAAGCTTCAATTTGACCTTTGACCTCCAACTGTGACCTTGACCTTTGAGATTAGGAACCTGGGGGTTGGGCATGACACTCCTCAACATAGAGGTGAACATTCATGCCAAATATAAGCAACATTGGTCAAAGCATAACAACGTTATGGTCCGTACAAGCTTCAATTTGACCTTTGACCTCCAACTGTTACATTGACCTTTGAGATAGGAACCTGGGGATTGGGCTTGACACTCCTCCTCATGGAGGTGAACATTTATGCCAAATATAAGCAACATTGGTCAAAGCATGACAAAGTTATGGTCCGGACAAACTTCAATTTGACCTTTGACCTCCAACTTTGACCTTCACCTTTGAGATAGGAACCTGGGGGTTGGGCATGACACTCCTCCTCATAGAGGTGAACATTCATGCCAAATATAAGCAACATTGGTCAAAGCATGACAAAGTTATGGTCCGGACAAGCTTCAATTTGACCTTTGACCTCCAACTGTGACCTTGACCTTTGAGATAGGAACCTGGGGGTTGGGCATTACACTCCTCCTCATAGAGGTTAACATTCATGCCAAATATAGGCAAAATTGGTCAAAGCATGACAAAGTTTTGGTCCGGACAAAATCGGACGGACGCACGCACGCACATACACCAAAAGTGGCGACTAAGTCTCGCTCACCGAAAGCGGGCTCGACAAAAAAACCATGTAGATACACAAAAGAAAAGCACTTGTATATACACCATAACTTACATAAGCAGTCGGCAAGTTATTATTTACAATAGGGCGAGTCTATTTTCTCTTCACTTCGATGCTTAATATACTATTTTTGCATTATTTATGATAATTTTATTATATGTGCTGGACATAATGCTATAACACTTGTTCAATGTTGGCCATGCAGGACGCGGAATGAATTTCGAACGTAGTTCATTATATGTTTGACAGCACATAAATAAATGGTATTCCGATTCTATAGAATTGTGGGAGCATAGTTTACATATTCGATTTTCCTTTGCTGTTCCGGCCTGTCTTCCATTTTCTATTTCTAAATTGTGGGACACATTTCTGAAGATAGTTTGTCCGCAGAATCACTAGCAAAGGCAAAGAACCGCTCATTTTGGCAAGTTTTTGTGTTTTCCTCACCAACACAGCATTACGTTTTCAGTTTTGGAAATGCGCGGTTGCACTTTCTGACACAATAAAGGGATTTTGGTACATATTTGAAACTACACAATGTGTATCTCGCTAAAGAGACGGCTCTCGTCTTTGTTTCATGAAAATTCATCCAGTAATAAGAAAATAAAAAGGAAAAATGTTACCTGAGTCGAGCGATTCACCCGTTTTGAGCTCACTTACTCGCCTTTTTGTCACGTGGTATGTCCACAGTGGCCTTCGGAGGTGGTAATAATAATGTTCCACACTGGATATTCTGGTTAAACCCAGTTAATTGAAAGGAGGAAATGTACATTCTTGGCATACAATGTGAATTAACAATTATCCACATGCTGTGAACAGATGAACATGAATCGAAATTAGTCTGCCATTTTTACATTAACACGGTACTAGTCAATTACGAAATCTATTATCGTATCCGAACATAAAACTATAATAATATAGAAATGGTAATTTCAAGCAGGACGTTTTGGAGTCAATGTACTTCACATAGATACAATACACTCAGTACACTTAAGGCGGCAATGTAGGTGTCTATAAGTCGATTTACACCATCTCCCGGAAACACACTGGTCAAATCAATATAATGTTTTGTCACAGATATACAATATTTTGTGGACTGGTTACAGAAAGATTTCCGAAATTCGATAATTGTGCATTTCTTATTTTCGTGCAATAAGATTGTGAAAAAGTTAATAACAAATCAGACATGGAAGGAAGAACTCAATATAATCAGCAGAGCACGGAAGGTATCAAATAAACTATAATAACAAAATAAGGAGGCACGCCAAAATGCCAAACAGGATCATTAACAATATAATAATGAAACTAAATAACCATCAACTCCTGTTTTCATGTGTCAATTTGGCTCAATATAAAAGTTAGTTACAACACTGTAAATTGTTTATAACGCTGTGGCTTTTTCAGGATTTAAATGGTTGTCACTAAAAATAAAACTATAACAAAAGTATATTTTATGTTTTACTTCTCTCGTTCACTGTATTGTCTCAGTTTCGAGGTGGTGTTCAGGTACAGGCTACTATCATTTCTATAATTATACTAAAGAAATAAAAAGCTGTTCGCGTATTTTGTCGGTGAATAAAACACGGGCAAGAGTTCGGATGCGGAAAAATTATATCGCTTGTGTCAAGGGAGTACAGCATTCCCACAGCTCTGCCGCGTTCTTCGGTCTTTATTTGCGCCATATTTTACATTTTTCAATATACCATGATATTGTGTAAAAAGGAGATAGTTCGGTCATTTTTTGTGTTCCACGTGCACAAAAGACCGAAGTACACCTTTCTTCACGCGTCAGTGATTTTCACGGGTGTTATGTAAAATTAGTATGCAAATGTTTTTAGATGTGTGTTTCAAGTCATCTCTGCGGATATCAGACCAATGCATCGTACAATACTTGAGATATTGTACTTTGAAAACTGATCAGTTATAAGTGTTGAATAGTGTTTATCTATGCATCAAGATCAAGAGCATGTTTATATCACTAGATAATGCCTAACTATCATAACAATAACGACCGAAATAAACTCATAAGTTGCGACAATTGTTTGCGGACTACAGTATACCTACATACACAAATACAACATTTATTACGGGATTTTAAATAAACATTATCTCGAATGAAATACAGTATTATTTATCATAGTTGATTCAATCAGTCATATCAATGATATGATATATGAATTTATCTTGTTAAATAATGATTGCGATATGTCTGCGTTTGCGTCCATTAGTGTACCAATTCAAATGATTTGTGGAATCGCTTCCATTGCAATATGTCATATTCGTAATCTTTCTATTACTGGTTCTGGAAGAGAAACGTTCTGGGCAACCTCTCAACTGCCTAATATAAAAAACCTTATCTGTATTGTGCAAATATATTTGTACATGTCAACCCATAGAAAGAATACATTAATGCTGTCTCTGAATAAGTATGCCGTCCATCGAAGATGTTGTGCTATATCGCGTTGGACATGTTGGTCGGTGGATAAAAAGGTTTGCCATACGCCCATTTGACCTTGGATCGCTAGTCTATACACGGAGTTTGAACACCATCAGTGGATGACCACAGTTAATAGTGTCGTCATGTCAAATGTCTATGTCGAGCTTACGTTTGACAAGATATCAATTTTGAATCCAAAACTCGGTTAGGCCCCTTAACTTTATTTGGCGGTTGTGCATGACCCATAATTAACCACAGTGTATTTTTACGTCAAATTAATGACAATGACAATTCGAAAGCTGATATTGGGGGTTCATATTCACCAGGGTACTGTTTTATCAAAACACGACAATCTTAAAATTACGCTCAAATTTAATTTCCTTATAATTATTTAACAAATACGAATTTAAAACAGATATGATTTAAAGCAGTAAATTGACTTAAACATTATTAATATTGAAGATCCATTTACCAAACAGTTTTAATTGTAAAATAATTTTAAAGAGTTTAAATTTGGAGGTAAGATTACGCTTTCGGTAAGAGCTTTGATAAATCTACCCCTATGATAAAATTGATAAGCCGTCAGTTTTAGTCAAGAACATAACGTTCGACTTTGCTGCTATGTGCGCACATGTTTTACAAATATCTCATGTTTATTGCCATGTGCTAGTTTAACTCGTTCGTTAATTATACACCATGATAACCAACATGACAGTATGATCACACGTTTGTTACGATTATTTTGTACTGGTCTAAAACTACGTGTACTTTATATGTCATAGAATTGTATTGCAGTAGTGTTTACTGTCTGTGTATAATGTGATTGTACTACATTCAACTGAACGAATGAATGGAATGACCCGATTTTGCCAATATACATTTCTGTAAAAGATGGTGTTACTGATTGTTAGTGACATTACAGTAATGATGATTTGTTAGGTCTAAATACAATATATAAATAATCATACTGACTGTAATTCGCTGTTTGAAAACAAACATCGACATACTTTATCATTTGCATGAAGGCCAACATTTGTCTACATTCTGTTTCGTCTATACTCACTAATGCATTTCATAATATGAATTGCTCTAAGTATTGCAAATTGACGTTTGATTAATATACCTTACGTCAGATGTAAGTAATTATTGTGAAGGATTGTGTAATGTAATGTTATATATGGACCATCGCTCTATTTTTTGTTGATCCGTTGTTTATATAGTTGCTTGAATAATGCGATATATCTCACTGGATGGTGCCATATTGTAGATGCATATCGAATTTGGGGACCAGCAAGTGTCTTCTTGGGCATTTAATTTGGTATAAGTGGTATTAATGTATATTCTTACAAATTTAAGAGTGTTTTTGCACTTGTTGTGCTTCTTTTGAAATGTGTTTCCATTTTTGGTTAGATGTGATATTAAGATATTTAGCATTTTGGAACTTGTTTAATATATCTGCTTTCTTACAGTTGTCAATTTTTAAGCTACAATGTTCCTTTCACTTGGTCGTTGAGTGGTGAAACATATTGACAATGTTCAATAGTGAGAAGAGTGTGTTGTTTTTACTGAACAATTATTTTCATTTGCAAGTTGAGGGTACTTTCTAAGTATGTAACATGGGATTTCTGAATTTCCTTTTTCATGATTAGTTTCAGAGATTTGGATTCGATTTATAGTTGAGCATTAGTTTGGTTTCATTTTATTTATTGTAAAGTTTATCCCTCTATGTTATGCGTAATGTTTTAAAACACTATTTAGCCTTTCGTGTTTTGCTACTTATGTTGAGTGTTTAATTCCAAGTCCGAGTTGTTATCATTTTCTTTTAATTGTTGCTGTCCATTTAAACTTAGTAATCGTTCACACAACCCTATATAGAGTAGAGTTACACACATTTTCGTTTCTGTCCATGATTCTACTCTCTCACATTAATAGTCTTACGAAGTTATCCCCTACAGTCTAGTCAAAACGCGTTCTTCTTATACTCAACATGTCGTTTTCTTTAAATATTATGTAATTATTTACCTCTGTAATAGGCAGCATTTTAAGCAATGTTTTACTATTGCGAACACAGAATAGGATGAACATATTGTTAGAACAACCTACCGTAGCATATTGCTGGAACAACGTACCAGTGCAAGATCACGTATAATTCATTATAATAATAGGTTGATTATTTGGATTCCCTTGGGAACAAATTGCCTAACACATGTTGAATTACAGTTTTTGTACTGTAACAAGGGGATTCCTCGTTGACATTCCAGATGCTCTGGCAGATGGCATTAGTGTCTATAATGATACATAACGCTATCTGAATCATCTAATAATTATATACGACCCAGGGTTTTTAAAAACTATATGCCATGACTGAAAAAACATGTGACCAATGATCGCACTACTAAGATGAAAGAGGTGAATTCGATATTGAGACGAGTCGTACTCGTTTCATGTTTGTGTGAGGATTCTACGTCTTTTGTGGCTTTTGTTTACAACTTATGTTCATGTTTGGGACATTAGGAGAAGTGAACAACTCTTCCAAGTACACAGCTTTCCTTTCAATATATAACTGTTAGGTTTTTAGATACAATAATGAAAGTATGTTTACAAGCTAAATGCTATTATTCATAAGCCTAACTAAAATCAATTACTCACCATGTAATTATCAGGTGCAATCAATACGCGTGTAATTCGTGCTTTTAGCCATTTTGGCTTTGTTTTGTACATATGCAAGTTGAATATAGAAATATCAATTAGGTAGCAGTTCACCCATAAAAGGGCAACAAAGCATCTTAAAACTTTGTTCTCGATGTCAAATGACAGAGATGAAAAGACTTAGATGATCACATTCTCAGGACTTGATGTTCAAGTCGAGAATTTAAAAGTCATTCATTCTCTATAAACACTTTTCCACACTGTTTTGTTTCTATGTGAAGTTTTCATTGAATTGAATATAGATCCATGTTCATTCAAGATGTTTCAGTTTTCTAAAGTATTCCAGTGGACTTTTAGGAGCTGAAGATATAATTCGAGCTCACCGCAAGTCTGCATATTCAAAGCCGACATCACGACTTTGCAACCACCGATGTACTCTCCAATTGCCTCGCCCGAAACTACATCGTTTCTAGGCTCTGCATTATCGCTAGTGTATTAGCGATATTGCTTTTTTTAGACAGGAGAATCCAAAACCAGCGTACAGCCAGGCAAGTTTGATTATGTAAACGGGTTTTTAAATGCATTTTGTTTAAAGAATGACTTGTATTATATATTAAAACTCTCGCACTATCACTTTATCATATTGATAGAAACAAATAAATAATGACCAGTCAATAGAACAATGAAATATTTAAACCTCAGACAGAGTGTGTACTCGTTTAATCCTTTCAACACGTAGTCTTCATTGTCACTAACCCTCTCTCTCTATACGAACAAGTAAACTTTCATCAGCCAATGAAAATGTGTATCAGGGTTCACAGCAGTTTTGTAAAGGTCAAATATCAAAATATTCTAGTATTTTAAGCAGCGTGTGAATTGTAACGGTTAAGTGGAAATCAAAGCGCTGTAGGGAGCGTACCACCGATGAAGCGCTTGTGTTTACCATAGGACATATTTAACAAATTTTGCTTCCAGATGCGCACTCGATTCCTTGCTTGAGATGGTATTGTCGTTTTCATATGGTCATTTCATTGTCATGTAAGGACACTGTAGGGTTATGTAATCACCGTACCTAATATGTACCGTAATTAGTGAAGACAAACGGAAACAAGGTCAATGTGCTGTAATTACCGCTATCGACTATATTCGTGTTAATACGTCATGTAGGTCTTGAAGGATGTTGATGCAATAGTGTATACTAATTATCAACTCATTGATTTATACATTATATAAATTACTGATACTTGTCCGATAGTTGTATCAGTATTATTAATGTCGATGATTACAACCTGTGATGGCCAATGCAACATTATTTTACCATCAAATCTAATTTTTGATTATAACGAGCCAGCCTATACCTCTCAGAAAACTCACAAAAAGATACACAAGAGCACCCGCCGTATATTACATAATCCTTCACAAAATTGCCCACATCTAAAGTGAGATTTATTGATCTAATGTCAATTGGTAAAGATGAGGGCAATTGGAATTAAGAGCAATGTTTTCGAGAATAGAGGAAACTGAATCATTCACAAAACTTAGACAAATGTTGGTCATTAAGCAAATGATGAAGTAGGTTGATGCTTTTTTTTGAGCATCGAATTACAGTCAGTGTAATACATATATTTTACGTGATGGAGATAAACATGTCTGTAGATTTTTAGACAAGATGCGTGTCAGAGCTAACAAATACTAATCATCATAATTGTTATGTCAATAATCCGTGGTATCATCAGATGTAAAACTGTTGGAGCATTCCATTGATCCGTTGCAATCAAAGAAACACATTCACATTACAGACAGAATGTTGTGTTGTTGGAATATTCGCTAGAATAAGCTATGCAAAGTTGATCCTTTAAACAGCCATCTGCTGTATTACGTATACATGGTTCATAGAACTGAATTTATTACCATATCAAACGTCTGATCGTACTGTCACTTGTGGTTCCATTGTAAAAGCTATAACAAAACCAATTCAACAAGGTATGTTTCAATATGTTTGACGACGAACAACATTGTTAGAATGTGCAGTATAATATCGGTAATTGTTTATTTGGAAACATTTTTATCGTCTGTTTACATACGTATTGTACATATAACGGCAATTAGCATATACTTTAAGTAATTATGAACTTTACCCACTTACGTATATAAACCATATTACGTATTATATTATGCGCTATCGTGCACGTACCCCACCACAACCCTAGGAAATGACCAAGTAAAAGTATACAGAACGTTTGAATAAGGAAATTATAGTACGACACAATGTTTTATATCATTATCTTAAGTTTAGAAAAACACAAAGCCATTTTAGTTTTTTTAATATTGAAACATATTGAACTAAATTGAATTTGATATAAATCTAGAAAATGCTTTCCAGAAACGGTATTAAACTGTCAGGGATTGAAATTGAACCCATTCCGCAAAACTTTTTAATTGATACACTAATAATCATAGTTATGTATAGCCATATCGCATACTTATCGCGAATGTCATAATATTTATTTCCTATCAAGTATATTGAAACGAAAAAGAAATACAGGATAACACCTTTTCGCGACATCACGCGAATGCGTCGTTCAATAGCAATACAAAACGGCAAGGTAATGGTCACACTTCTCGTCACACAGTTACGTAGTCGTCATAGAGATCAATCATATTTTAGCATTAGTTTTTTACTTTCATTGCATTTAACATCGACGCAGCGAACGGAAGATCAGATGATATTTTCCAATATCTACAAATTTCTTCTTGTAACTGTAGCTAACTATCACTTGGTACTGATACACTGGTTTAAAAGTGCGCAAACTGCTCAAAGCAATGAAAATAATGTCAACAAAACCCTCTCACCGCTGTTTGATCAAACGATTTGTAAAAGAATAAATTGTGTTCATCTGCGCCATGGATTGTATTGGTCTATTATTAAATCGTTTGATCACAAGTCCTTACGCTGAGTTTGACTACTTCAACATGCTTACGTTAACGCGTTGTTGTCCTTGCGTATAACACATGCCATTATATTGTTTGTTGTATTAAAACGAACACACGTAGCATACTGACAGCACAATCACGTTTAAGAACTAACGAATGAGGATCAGGATAATGTATGTGGCGATGACCATTTCGAGTTAAAAGCTATTTCTAGATACATATTTGTATGAACGGAAGCTATCCCGCTTGTTTGCTGAATACCCATACTTCCCCTATCATTACCGACAATAGCTTTTCATGAGATGTAAAGTTATGTTACAAAGATAGATAATTAAATTTCTAATCATGCTCTCAGCGTGCAACTACTTGAGAAGTGTATGTATTACAATGTACGAAGGAAATTTGTTCGAATCAATGTCAAATGATCAAATAGATAATCCAGATACCGTTTTATATGCAATTCATGCTTGAAGACATATTCTTTATTAAAAACTGCAATGAAAATGTATTGCGACGTCACACAGAAACCGATACCAGTGCCTAGCCACCCACACAAGAGATAGCAACTGCAAATAACACTTTAGTGAAGTGTGGGGAGATTATTCACAGCCGCCACGCAGCACTAACACCTGCTGTAATATGTTATAATAACACTAATATTTTACGTAATAAACCACTTACACATGAAATGAAAAAAACCAAATGTAACCCAAATAATACAATTAATTTAAATTTTATTTACACAAATATATAACATATATGATACGTGTGTGAAGAGTTTGAGTCGCTAGTTTGAAAATATTACTCTCCCCTTAATCGTGCATATCAAAGAAACACAATTCCACACCTTTAGAATGTCAATAGAACGGTCACATTATTTCATGTTTTTAAACGGTGACACACTACATAATAACACGAATATTTACAAGACAAATTCAATACACGTGATTTTGGTGACATGCGTATTCATCGTGTCCTTGTTTTGTATTATCTTCATTATTCGACTAAAATCCGCATGGGATCTGGAAATATACCACTACTAGATCTAATCTAGATACACATGTGGCACTAACAACGGAACAAGATCGTAAGTGTGTATGTATTTTGGAAGGTAAACCCATACATGCACACAATCCAGCACAAGATTATAGATGTGTATGTAATTTGGAAGCTGAACCCATACATGCACAAAAACCAGAACAATATCATAGGTTTACATGTAATTTGGTAGCTGAACCCATACATGCACAAAAACCAGAACGAGATTATAGGTTTGCATGTAATTTGGTAGCTGAACCCATACATGCACAAACACCAGAACGAGATTATAGGTTTGCATGTAATTTGGTAGCTGAACCCATACATGCACAAAAACCAGAACGAGATTATAGGTTTGCATGTAATTGGAAGCTAAACCCAAACAGGAGCACTTAGCTTCATATCATTATTGAATTACAAGACTAGCGTCTCACCTTCGCCAGCTGCCAACAACAGACTACGAAAACTGTACAACCAGATAGCGCTAACGACAGCAGGTATTAAACTATTCACGATGTAAACTTTTAATAATTCATGAACGAAAACATAAAATATCAATTGAAGAGGGGAAATCAATACTACTGAAACAATGAAATGTCACATAAGTATAATAAAACCTATATGTTTTGTACGATTGATTAGGTATTTTCTGTTTGAAGTAAAACGGATTGTGCTGAAGACTTAACAAATGCTAGTCATAGCTACACAATGTCAAATTGCTGAACAGAATCTCTCATTCATATTGTATAGGAAATCAAGGTTTTGTGATAAAGACTTTGTTCATGACGTTGGATGTAAAAATACATGTTTGATGATAAAGACTATTCATATACTCTATCGGGCATGCATTATGTTAAATTAAAAAAACAATATACCTTTTAAACAAACATATCGATTTAAATTCATAGGAAGCAAGCTTCACGCAATTACCTGTGCGACAGACATGTGCCAAGCTATAGCAATGCAGTCAAGTAATAAGCATACATTTAAGAATTTAATCATACATGCAAGCAAAAACAAACGAACGAACATAAAACGCATACAAACAGTGTCAATCGGTTGGATTGCAATTATCCTAAAAAGTTATTAAAACATTAAATTAAAAAACTGAGAGAAAACGTGTAGCAAAAGCCGACGATTAAAAGCGTGCTAAGAAAGCGTATCACCTCATATCAGATATGAAATGAACAAATTGACACTGCTGTATACGGGTAATTTAAACGTCAAATGAAGACATAAATGATATAGAACGAACCATCCATATCCGAACAAATTTATATTTCAAGCCTATATACTCACCCCGCAATTAATTACACACAGTAACCTTTGAGTTTCGTGCATAATTAACCTGAACGGGAAGTCATTATAAATGATAACTACGTTGAAATGAAGTACACACGGCACTTAACATCTGCTGTAGTGATAAGTAAATACTGTAGAGCACAGACTATCCAAAGTCTCACAGATTACACAATCAAATATAACGTTCTCTTCACAAACATTATATTGAAGACGTTACGGTTCTCTGTGGAGGACGAAATTTCCATAGTCTGGTCGCAAATAACATCATTCATAGGCTGCGAATGCCTTATATATAATTTCAAACATCTTATCGAGCATAAACTTGCGATTTGATCTTATACAGATACAATATATTTCCACGCAAGTATATCTCAACCATCCCCGCATATCATCCTACATATCGATGATGATTTAAAATGCAAAACGTTCCATCTTGAGTTGTTTTATTTGTCTATAATGTCAACCTTTGTTTGATCTATATTCCATCAGTACCGTACAAGACGTTCCTTGGAATACCAATAGTGCAATTAACGTTGCATACTTCTAGTGTTATTGCAAACTGTAGCTGATCTTACGCAGATAACAGTTTATGTGGTAAATGATATACTCAGAAACTGTTATATGGTATTATCAAGCTCGTGATTTAGAGGTTAATTATTATTGATTCGTTGTTGGTTCCACATTTTCTAACACTAATGGTTGTTACGTGTTAAGTATATGTTAAAGTCATAATAAAATGGTATTTGAATACGGACTTCTGTCAGTCTGTTACGTAATCTAAGACTGTTGAAATAGTATAATACAATAACTGTTATATACATTTTGTATATGAGCCGTTCCCCAGGAACACCGGACTGAATGACATTGTATTAGTTATTATGTAATAAGGTTAAGAAACACCTCTTAAATGAGGAAAAAGTCATTCTCTTTGATTTATCTTAAGGGTGGATAGTATAGAGCTTTGTCTAGAGTCATTTTTTCTCATGAATCATGTTAAAATATCATCTTGGTGACAAATTTCTGAAGAGTATCCAGAAAATAAGGGTGTAATGGTTAAAAACAGTAGCTACTTATTTCTAAAAGCTAAAACCCAAGATTTAGATATGTTTTATTAAAAAAGGAATATAATTCTAAAATGCAATACAATTTTGAAAAGGTTACATCAAGAACTCATCAAACACTGGATTTATGAACTTCTTGTTAACGTAACGTCAAATAACGTTTGAATGACGATTGCGACGTCACTAATAATATAATTTGGCGGGAGTGGTTTGTTTTAAAGGTATGTAATTTTGTAATTTGATGTTACATTTTGCTCAAATATTTCAGAAACTGTTCAAAAGAGTCTTACATGTATCTTTTTCAATGCGTTATTACCATGATTTTCATAATTTTGTAACTAAGCCCAGTTTTCATGGAGAACGGCTCATATGTATTTTATATAATGTTTCCGGTGAATGCTTCGACGTTGTTGATAAGCATACTTATTGTGTATGTAGCCATGTAACTGTATAATAGTTAGTTCCAACCTAGATCTTGCATCAACCCGTTACCTCATTTGACACTAAATTATAACTTTGGTCCATCAGTTATTGGTTTACTAATCGGAACACACATGGTGTATCGTTCGACTACCAGACCTCACGTTATAAGAACTCGTATATAAATCAATATATCCAACATTTATAAGGTCAAACAGCCATTTCATTATGTATTTGAACTTGTCTATAGAATATGGTGTTTATGTAACAATGTTTGACATTGTATGGGGTTCCGGACTTGTCAATATTCAATATAAAAAGAAAGAAAGTACCTTATATTACCATAAAATGTATAACTTAGTGATGTGGTCATTTGACATATTCTAGTGACGTGTTCACATAAACGAAATAGCAAAGCTTTTAAATATAATGACTTAACTATTTGACAATTATTATAAAATTGTAACTCAAATAGTATAATATCCAAATAATATGAACAATTTACGCTTTTTTTAAACACACATACAACATATGTGATACGTGGATAAAGGGTTTGAGCCACAAGTTTGAAACTATTACTCGCCTCTAATGTGTGCATACATGTATTATAGATTCACACAATTCCATACATGTACCTTTAGAATGGTAAAGTAAATAACCCAATGCATAAAAATATTGTTACTTGGCACCTTTAGATGTAGCAACTCATTATAGGAACGATCAAATTAATAAATGTTTACAAACGGTGACAACCTGCATAAATACACAGTCTGAACTCACAACTATAATATACATAAGACAAATCGAATACACGTGATCGAGTGACATCTGTATCCACCGTGTTCTTGTTTGTTTATATTTGTTGCATAAAAACCAGAAGCGGATTATATATTAAGATGTAATTTGAAAGCTGAACCTATGCAGGAGCAATTAACTTTATACACTTATTGAATTACCAGACTATCGTCTCAACTTCGCCAACTGCCAACAACAGTCTACGAATACTGTACAACCAGATAGCGCTAACGACATCTGGTATTGAATTATTAACGGTGTACGCTAAATAATTAAAACACAAACTTTAAAACTTTGAATAATCGATAAACGAAAGTAGAAAGCATCAATCAAAGGGGGAATCAACTCTGCTTAAACATTCGAATATCTCAAATAAACTCGGAGTACAATTGAGCGCATGGAGGACTTTATGTTTGTTGGTCAGTTTTGTGTTGGGCATTGAGTCGTGTGATTCTGCTCTGTGTTGTTTGTGTTGTCTGTGCTCGGCTGTTTTATTTGAGTGCTGCCTTCCCTGTCCGAAATGCAGTTTTTATTCTGTTGAGCATGACAGTGGTTGTCAATATCAATGTAATACAAAACATGTTTCCTGATACTAGTATATAAACTTGTTCCTGTAAAACAACTTTTTTTGTATACTGTATGTATATATGTTCATAATTTATCCTGATTATGAAAACTTCTGTACGGTTGTAACCGGCTAATATGATTAAAGATATACTATACCCATCTAAACAACCATTGTTTAACCCTCTATACGATCACATTGGCAAACACCAATAGTGATAACATTACAGCTAAAATATAGCTCTATGCTGTTGTATAACGTGAGGCAATTTTAATGAATTATAACACAGCTCTAGAAAGTAGGTTTACTTTTTTACATGGCGACTCAGCAAGATAAGTTTTAACTCAGTATGTTGTGATCTAGATATATTTAGCTGTATCATAACGTCTAATATGTTGTCACAACTTCAATACACATGATAAAAAGAGCATCGACATCATTATCTGACGAATCAGCTTCTATATCCTAATTACGTCGACAGTGTGCGCCAATCTCTAAAGTTAGGGTAGTGTTTTATTTATAAAGTAGGTTCGAAGTAAAACATGAAGATAATGAAAAATCGGACAATGAAGGCAATATTCAGTTCTCGAAGAGTCGCTAGTCCACGTATCAGCTGCAAAAAAAAAGCCGAAATACGTACATATACGAGCATGGTTATAATTTTAGCAAAATCGGAAAGCAGGGTTACAACCCGTTGCAAATTGTAACAATTATTATAAACGGGTTTAGAGGCTTATTACAGATTGAAAACTCATTGCAATCCGTTTTGTAATAAAGTTGCAAAATGTAATAATCTTCCGAAATCGCTTCAAAATCGTAGTAAATATTAAAAAACAGATTAGAAGGTCTTATTACACTTAAACATCTTGGTAACCCGTTTTGTAATAAATTTTTAAAATACAATAAATTGTAAAAAGTTTAGGTAATATATATATGTATTACATAACGGGTTGGGAAGTGTTACATTGTATTATAGTTTGAAGTAATCTTGCAACTCATTTTTTAATATTGTTTTAAAAATGTAGTAGTTTTTCAAAAGTGTAATTATTATTACTAATTGGATTAGGACGAGTTTTTACACTTTAAATTACCCTGGCAACCCGTTTTGTAATACATTTTAAAATTTCTTCATAAGTGTAATAATTATTAACGAACGGGTGTATACGGCACTTAAACATGTTGTTGAGTGTATACACATTGTTTAATCATCATATACTTACTAACATTACATTATAATAGGCATCACTAGTTACGACAATTAACAGCTTAATGTCGATACTTAAATTGACTGACATCTTCAATCAATCATATCGGGTGTGTTGTCTACCTGAGTAAATTTAGAAGGTGTTTCGTTTTTCATTGAAGCAAACCCAATATATACTGTAAATTACGATAATTTAATTAGAGGATCGCTCCAATTTGAATGATTAATGACAAACTGAATTTAATATGCTGCTTATTGATGATTTACTTTCGCTATCGCTAATGCAATTATTATAAGGATGGCATGTATTGTTGTATGTGTTACATAAATACCACATGTGCCAATTGCTTAATTTTAAAGTGATTAATGTAGTAAGTTATAGATCAAAATAGAATCCACAATGGTATCTAAATATTTTCTGCAATACTTGAAGTGTACGCTATTACAAATGTTACATCCGTTTGTGTCAGACATAGGTTTATGAGGTGAATATGGAGCAGACATACACAGCAACACACTTTTATTTAGTCTGTCGATCTAGCTATCTCATAATTGTACAGTATTGCTTTCCCATCTGAACTTTTTATTCAAATCCCTGTTTTTAAAAGATCACATTTGCTACAACATATGAAATTGGAATACTTGCGGGAAAATGCCGCTTGAAATTTCTATCTCGCATGATTACGTGACAAAACTACAAGATAGACTGCATTTGTTAAAAAACAAGGTTAATATTGATGGTTTTTCACGTAATAATGCGACATTATATAAATATCAGATGCCTGCCTGCGTGACATTGATATTGTCAACCCGAGGGCAGAATGTCATCCCGAGGCGACGCCGAGGGTGACATTCTGTTTCGAGGGTTGGCAATATCAATGTCACGAAGGCAGGAATCTGATATTTATTTTATTATACCGAACACTATTATAAGTCTAGCAAAACGTTCACTGCTATGATTACCATAATTATAAACAGTAGGCATGGCGGTGTTTTCATACATTGTTGTGTATCAATTTCACATTCTATTGTATGTGTAGGCCCCTACGTTCATTTGGTGCATTTTGCCGATTTCTTTAAAACAAAAAAGTAATTATCTAGAACTTGTGTTATATAAGCTATAAATAAGCTTTTTACCATTTTTGTATAGATCTATAACTTTAAAAGTGCGCCAAACGTAACGTCGCGTTTTGACGTTAAGACGTAATTGCTGATGACGTCATAACGTCTAACATAATTGTACATGATTGTTTTGTGTACAGTGTTCTTAATCTGGTGAAGTTGAATAAAGGAAACGCGTCGTTTTGAATACAGATTTGTTTTAGTTGTCTTCTTTTGTCAGTCTATTTTTTTAGAAAATATTGTATATTTCAACAGTCAAAGAACTAAGATCGACGCAGTTACTTGCCCTTGCATGACATTGAAAATGTCAGGTCGATCACATGACCTGACAGTCAGTTTTTGGTCGATCACGTGTCATATGGGTTGGAACTGTCAATGACAGTCATAAT
Source organism: Spisula solida (assembly GCA_947247005.1). Taxonomy (NCBI): domain Eukaryota; kingdom Metazoa; phylum Mollusca; class Bivalvia; order Venerida; family Mactridae; genus Spisula; species Spisula solida. Next base: position 40,149,078 of record OX365951.1, read on the forward strand.
GTCTCTCTCTGGGGCAATGGGACTTTTGCATTGCAGAAAAAAGTGAGGTATAATAAACCAGAATATAACATTTACCTCGAACATCAGTTGGCCGACCATATCACGGTTCAAATGTCGACAGTGACCAATTGTAGTTGGAGAACTAGTTTAACAAAATTGGAGCAAACCATTGAACAATAGCAATGCCACAGTGCATATCATGTAACCCAGGATATAACTAAATTATATCATATTATCATATACATGTATAGTCAGGCTATTAATAGTTGTTAATCAATCATATTTATTAATAAGTAAAATGGCTAATGGCTGTATATTTATTCCAGATTTGAGACAATGCCACAGAATTATAAAAAAGAACTAACACTGCTTTCCAACTACTGTGCCGGGGCAATGAACTTGTCTAAAAGTGATACATTATACCCGTCAGTCAATGATATAAGTACGGCAGAGTGGAAACAACATTTTAGCAGATATTGATTAAGCTGTTACCTGAATGAGTAAGCGAAATAGAAGGTAATATATGAATTCGAGAAGAACGTTATCCCAGCACGGGTAATAACCTGGTAATGCTGCATTTAATTCCTTAGTAAAATTTCGAATTTTAATTATTATACTTAGCGTCAAATGTTTGCAACAAAATTGAAAATCCTTTATTTTTAAATTGTTGAGTTGAAATATTTCTCTTCCACGTATCCATGAGAGTATCGTTCTGTTTATTTTTAAACTATTGTCGTCCTCTTTTGTCACGCTTGAATGATCACACGGTCGAAAAATGGTTAATCGTCTATTCATGCACTTGCGAATTAAATCGGGTATTTCATTTTCCAATTGATTTTCACATTACACGTGCTTCAAACATATATGTGTTAAAAAGTACACAATAGTTTTTTTTAAAAAATAAGCAAGACATGTACGCATAAGAAGATTACCAAAATGGGAAATGATAAACATAATTATGTGTATGAGATGCTGAAGCCTGGTGTTACACTAACGCTGCTTCTGTCACGTTAAATTGTCATGTCTTTATCATTACTAGACTGTGTTGTCAGCTCCTACAGAAAGATCGTGTACATGATATACCACGTGATGACAGGTCAAGGGTCAATGCAGCTGATATAGACAGGTCATTCTGATAATACTCTAGCACAATATTCAACGACGTTGTAGTGGCTAAACCGTAGTCGATCATACTGTTAAATCAATATACAATTTGCATTTGAATTGTGTTTTTTGTGAAAACGACATCATTTTAAAAAAAGTCTTCATTTGGATAAAAACCATGTTACGATCGCTTATCAATAATGGTCAAAGAACGACATATTTACCATTCTTAGCTCCCTTGCACTATTAAATACATGCAGTAATAATGGTATAATATTCTAAACAAATCCTGTCAAGCTAATGTAACGGCAAACATGTTGCTGAGTGGAAACCCGCCTTAATTTGTAGTGTGCCTTTTAATGGTAGATTGGTCGATAGCATAACCGAGCATTGTGTGCAAAACATTCAATGAATAGAAAGGGAATATGATACCAAAACGTGCACACCAATTTGCTTAGTGTAATGTGTATTTTTGATATGTTGGGTTATGTCATAAGCGATGATCATATGAATAAATACATTTCTTCAATTTGATTATTGTAATGAATTTATATCGTTGATATATCAAGGTACACATGTGTAGTTGTATCAAGATACATTAGTGTGTGGTTTCAGTGAAAACGACAGCACAATGTTGATTTGCGGAACTTTTGACGCTCAATATATATTATATAATGCAATAACAAATGTTTGTTTTGAACTTTGACATTTCAGTCTATGATTATGATAACGCTATCCATTTCAATACTATGACATACATGTAGCTTTAAATATGATTTCTATAGGTCGAGTGCGGTATAAAAATCGTATAAATTTTAAATATCTGAAATCTATTAATTAGATGTGGTCGAAACTGGCATAGTCAATGATTACATCACACCAAGTCTCCTTCTATCTTCTTACATTTTTCCATATATTTCTAAGAAGTTGTATTATTTGTTGTATATTGAAATTAAATCATTTAGACCTCGTAACGCAGAAAGGTAATCTAGCATTCCGTTATTAATTCACCGTTATAATCTCTGGCGGAGGGGATTAACGTGCTGTCAACAAAACGATGAACAATGTAAGACTCGTACATCTACATAAAAATGTATGGAATGGAATGTGTGTTTATAATATTTAAACAGTTCATAATAATGTGGACTAATTACTGCCAGGGAGGGCCTCGTATTAGATAAATGTAATTTATAGTGTAGTTGTCCATTGTATGCATGTACGTACAGTAGATGCTGAGAAATCTTCATTTGTTACCCGTCAAATGGTTTCCGTTCAATAACTCACGAACGCTTCGCCCTAGTATCTTCAAACTTTACATAGAGTTTGGCAAGTAATAGTAAATGATCCCTATTGATTTTAGTCAAAGGTCAATGTTACCGTGACCTTAACCATTGCAGACAATTGAAATTGTTTTCGTTCAATAACTCAAAAACGCTTTTCCCTTGGATATTCAAACTTGAGGTTGTCCAACAACAGTAGATGACCCCTATTGGTTTTGAGGTAAGTAGGTGGCATGTCACTGTTGCAGGCAGTATGCCCTTTTCAAAATTTGACTATTGGGCTGCCATTGGGCATACGTGTTTTACAAGCATATTTTGTATACGATATATTTTACCGCAAACGGCCTGATTCTGATAAATAGCAATTGGAAAATAAATACGATGAAGTCTCTTGAGTCGACCTTAGGTCTATAATTGTAATCGTCCCTCACCATCCTATCATAATGAATCCTTACGTGTATGGTTCATTGTACTGTCGTAATCACCATCCATCACATCACCTCTTCAGTTGTCTTCATATAATTGTCTAAGGATTATAACTACAATCCTTACCCGTCATAGTCGTATGATATCTGTGTGAATATACATACCCTGTAATGACAAAAACTTCTGATAAAATTCAGAGGACAATATCAGATTAAAATGAAATATTTATGATACTATTCGTGTATCCTATGTTTAAATATGTCACTGATGTATGCGATACTTGATTGTTATAGTACTATACCAAAGTGTCTGCTCAGTTGGTTGCCCACAATAGAACCAATTTCAATGTCAGATACCGTTAACTGGTAATATATCTCTACATTAGATTGGTAATACTAATATGCCAAAGGCTAATTTGCTACTATTATTTGCATGCTGGGAGGTTGCATCATTTAAATCGTCTGTACTTTACACATACTAGTTCGGAGGGTCTGGTGTACATTTGAACATAATGAAGCAGATATAATCTGCACAACACTACAACTGTTATGATGTATGCCTCACAATTTGTGACGAAAATATATTGCTCAACTATAGCAGTGAATATTTTACGCTGTTTTCAATCCTGAGTTTACCAAACGTCAACTTTCTGACAAGTGTCGAACATAACAACAGTACTTGCGCTATTGCTTTGTTTTCGTGTTGGGTATCCTCCTGTTATAATGACATACATCAACAAGTAGTACGGAAGGAAAACTTTGAGTGTTAAACGATTCTTTCACCGATGTATGGTAGAGATGAACAGCTTCAGTACACATCCTCAGCGTTGTATATGCCAACGTATCATCGTCCCTAAAACTGACGTCGTATGCATTTGGAATAAAATGTTCACAAAGTGTAAAAACCTTACGATAAAACAGCAACAGTCCAAGAACTTACAAAACACACCTCGTGCATAATACATATTGCGTTATAAAATATATACCGGCATAGTTCATAACGACAACCTGTTTTATGATCGTGTACATAGGTCTTTACTATTTACATAAACAACAAATTCGCTTGGCTGGTGAACAAAGTCAGTATTTGTACATGATAAACACTCACTTGCAAAAATATTGATAAAAAGGTGATTCTTAAACAAGTGTCCAAACAATTTCAACCATCGAAAATATTTTTAGATTGCAAGTTGTAAATCATATAGATCATCAGTTTAGTAAAATTAACGGGGTCACCAGCCTTATTTGAGCTAATCATCATTGCACATTGGAATGAAATAGTATTTCGAAAAATATTTTCAAAGTGTAGCTACTTCATATAACTTAATCATTCACTACTTATTTCATATAAGCATATATGTATTTGAATAATTGTAGTGACTTATTTTACACCTGTATAATTTCAAATTGTACCGTTCCTTACCAACTTTTCATACATGCAAAGACGAAAAAATTAAAATTATGAACATTATGCACCATCGTTATGTTTATTATCATTTAAATACGTGTATATGGCATCTTTGTTACTAAATGTTATGTTTGTTCCTTTTCTTAAAAGGAATTTTGAATTTCCGCGAATGAGCACAAGGTAGGGCGGTCCTCCTTCAGGGCGATGAAGGCTTTAAATATATCAACTTACGCTTTCGGAGGTGGTAATAATAATGTTCCACACTGGAAATTCTGGTTAAACCCAGTTAATTGAAAGGTGGAAATGTACATTCTTGGCCTACAATGTGAATTAACAAAACATCCACATGCTGTGAACAGATGAACATAAATCGAAATTAGTCTTCCATTTTTACATTAACGCGGTAGTAGTCAATTACGAAATCCATTATCATATTCGAACATAAAACTATAATAATATAGATATGGTAATTTCAAGCAGGACGTTTTGGATTCAATGTACTTCACATAGATAAAATACACTCAGTACACTTAAGCCGGCAATGTAGATGTCTATAAGTCGATTTGCACCATCTCCCGGAAACACACTGGTCAAATCAATATAATGTTTTGTCACAGATATACAATATTCTGTGGACTGGTTACAGAAAGATTTCCGAGATTCGATAATCGTGTAATTCTTATTTTCGTACGATAAGATTGTGAAAAAGTTAATAACAAATCAGACAGGGAAGGAAGAACTCAACAGAATCAGCAGAGCACGGAAGGCAGAAAATGAACTATAATAACAATATCAGGAGGCACCCTAAAATGACAAACAGGATCATTAACAATATAATAATGAAACTAAACAACTATCAACTCCTATTTTCATGTGTCAATTTGGCTCAATATAAAAGTAAGTTACAACACTGTAAATTGTTTATAACGCTGTGGCTTTTAAGGATTTTAATGGTTGCCACGAAAACCCTATAACAAAAGTACACTTTACTTCCCTCTTTCATTGTAGTGTCACATTTCCGAGGTGGCGTTCAGGTACAGACTACTCTATCATTTCTATATACTTAAGAAATAAAAAGTTGTTCGCGTATTTTGTCGGTGAATAAAACACGGACAAGAGTTCGGATGCGGAAAAAAATAAATCACTCGTCACTTTATATTTTCATATTTACATGAAATGAGGGAATAAACAGAGAATATTACATGAGTGTCTTTCCATATTGAATTTATTAAACGAGTTTAATATATTCAATGCGGGAAGTCACAAATTTAATGTTCTTTTTATCACATGTTAGCCTTTCCGACCGAAACATAAACTAGCTACATGTACTTATTTTTCACTATAATAAACGCGCAACTTTGACGACGTCGCCTATCCTTTGAATGACGTCGCGTGAAAGCTTTATTACACTAGACTATTATCAACAAAATACTGGCTTTATTAAGCTACCGCGACGTCAACATGTGATAAAAGTTTTATTTAACTTGACTTTTGTAAAAAAACAAGTTTACGCTCTCAGTCTGAAAGCCATTAATACAGAACAAGCCTATCAATCACCGCATGCATCGTAATCTTGTATGTGATAGTAAATCACAGACACTTGTTCTACAACATATGAAATAACAATGTATGACGTCGCCTGAAATGTTGAACTCCGAGGACAAAACAGACGGGTCCTAGACCGCAAACCAACTTCTCAGAGGCGTCGTCGTACAGTCTAATCGGATATTAGTCGTCCATGACAACCCACAATTATTCGAGCCGTGGGTGCTGCAGCCGTGAATCGGTTCCTCAGGTTAGATTTGACCATGTATCGATCCTGGCGTCTCGCCGTCACGCGGCGTCTTGGTCTACGTGGCAGATTACTTACTGATCCCGTTACTTGGTACTTTTCACACAGTGCTTGGATAGTCGCAATACCTCGGTGACGTGTCTTAGAGACCTAAAATCAAGAACAACTCCATAATAACGTGTAAGATAAGTTGTATAAAGGATAGTTGTACATAACGGGTGCACAAATAGTAAAAGCAGAAAAACTATGACCTGTCCCCAGGAAGTACCTGCAAGCAGCATTCCCACAGCTCTGCCGCGCTCTTCGGTCTTCATTTGCACCATATTTCATGTTTTTCGTATTTGACAACCAATATACCATGATATTGTCTAAAAAAGAGATAGCTCGGCCATTTTTCGTGTTCCACGTGTACAAAAGACCGAAATACACATTTCTTCACGCCTCAGTGATTTTCACGGGTTTTATGTACACTTATCATGCAAACGTTTTTTGATGTGTGTTTCAAATCATCTGTGTGAATATCCGACCAATGCATCGGTTACATGTATAAGTGTTGAGTAGTGTATAATCCTGCATCAAGACCAAGAACATGTTAATATCTCTAGACAATGCCTAACTATCATAACAACATCGACCGAAATAAACTCACAAGTTACGACAATTTTTTACGGACAACAGTATACCTACATACACAAACACACAATTTATTATGGGATTTTAAATAAAAATTACCAGGAATGAAGTACAGTATTATTTATTATAGTTGATTCAATCAGTCATATCAATGATTATGAACCAATATGAATATATCTTGTTAAATAATGATTGCGATATGTCTGCGTTTGCGTCCATTAGTGTATCAATTCAAATGATTTGTGGAATCGCGTCCATTGCAATAAGTCATATTCGTTATCTTGCTATTACTGGTTCTGGAAGTGAAACGTTCTGGGCAATCTCTCAACAGCCTGATATAATATAAACAACCTTATCTGCATTGTGCAAATATATGTGTTCATTTCAACCCATAGAAAGTATACATTAACGCTGTCTCAGAATAAGTATGCCGTCCATCGAAGATGTTGTGTGTATATCGCTTTTAACATGTTGGCCGATGAGAAAAAAGTTTGCAATAAGCCTATTTGACATTGAATCGCTAATCTATACACGGAGTTTGAACACAATCAGTGGATGGCCACAATTAATGGTGTTGTCATGTCAAATGTCTATGTCGAGCTTACGTTTGACATGTTATCGATTTTTAATCAAAAACTCAAAAACGGTTAGACCAATTAACTTTATTTGGCGGTTGATCATCACCCATAATTGACATCAGTGTATTTTACGTCAAATAAATGAAAATGATATTAGGCAAGAAAACGAGTTCCGAAAGCTAATATTGGCGGTTGATATTCGCCAGGGTACTGTTTTATCAAAACAAGCCAATCTTAAAATTTCGCTCAAATTTAATTTCCTTCTAACTATTTATCAAACACGAATTTAAAACAGATATGGTTTAAAGCAGTTAATTGACTAAAACATTATTAATATTGAAGATCCATTTACCACACAGTTTTAATTGTAAAATAATTATAAAGAATTTAAATTTTGAGGTAAGTTTACGCTTTCGGTAACAGCTTTGATAAATCTACCTCTATGATAAAATTGATAAGCCGTCAGTTATAAGTCAAGAACATAACGTTCGACTGTGCTGCTATGTGCGCACATGTTTTACAAATATCTCATGTTTATTGACATATAATAGTTTTACTCGTTCGTTCTTTCTACACGATGATAACCAACATGACAGTATGATCACACGTTTGTTACGATTATTTTGTACTGGTCTAAAACTACGTGTAATTTATATGTCATAAAATTGTATGGCAGTAGTGTTTACTGTCTGTGTATAATGTGATTGTACTACATTCAACTGAACGAATGAATGGAATGACCCAATTTAGCCAATATACGTTTCTGTAAATAACGGTGTTACTGATTGTTAGTGACATTACAGTAATGATGATTTGTTAGGTCTAAATACACTATATAAATACTCATACTGACTGTAATTCGCTGCTTGAAAACAAACATCCACGTACTTTATCATTTGCATAACGGCCAACATTTGTCTAGATACTGGTTCGTCTATTCTCACTAATGTTTTTCATAATATCAATTGCTCTAATCTTTGCAAATTGACGTTTGATTAATAGTCTTACGTTAGATGCAGGTAATTATTGTGAGGGATTGTGTAATGTAATGTTATATATGGATCATCACTCCATTTTTATGATCCATTGTTTATACAGTTGCTTGTATAATGCGGTATCTCGCTGGGTGATGCCAGACTGTAGATGCATATCGAAATTTTGGACCATTCAGTGTCTTCTTGGCCAAGGTTTTCACATTCGATTTGGCATATGTGGTATTAATGTATATTATTACATAAGTGTTTTTTGCATATGTTGTGCTTCTTTTTTCAGTTAGATGTGCTATTAAGATATTTAGCATTTCGGAAATAGTTTAAAATATCTTCTTTCTTACAGTTGTCAATTTTTAAGCTAAATGTGCCTTTCACTTGGTCTTTGAGTGGTGAAACATCTTGACAATGTTCAATAGTGAGTAAAGTTTGTTGTTACTACTGAACAATTATTTTCATTTGCATGTTGAGGATACTTTCTAAGTATGTAACATGGGATTTCCTTTTTCATGATTAGTTTCAGAGATTTGGATTTGATTTATAGTTAAGCATTAGTTTGGTTTCGTTTTATATTTTGTAGAGTGTATCCCTCTAAGTTATGCGTAATGTTTTAAAACACTATTTAGCCTTTCGTGCTCTGCTTCTTCTGTTGAGTTTTTAATTCCAAGTCCGAGTTGTTATCATTTTCTTTAATTATTGCTGGCCATTAAACACAACCCTATATAGAGTAGAGTAACACCTATTTTCGTTTCTGACCATGATTCTACTCTCTCACATTAATAGTCTCACAAATTTATTCCTTACAGTCTAATCATAATGCGTTCTTCCTATATTCAACATGTCGTTTTCTTTAAATAGTATGTAATTATTTACCTTTGTAATAGGCAGCATTTTAAGCAATGTTTTACTATTGCGAACACTAAATAGGATGAACATATTGTTAGAACAACATACCGAAGCATATTGCTGGAACAACGTACCAGTGCAAGATCAAGTAGAGTGCATCATAATATTTGGTTGATTATTTGGATTCCCTTTGGTACAAATTGCCTAACACTTGTGTTGGAGATACACATGTCTGTAGATGTTTATACAAGATGTGTGTCAGAGCTAACAAATACAAATCATTATAATTGTTATGTCAATAATCTGTGGTATCATCATGTTTATTGGGGGATTCCATTGATTCGTTTCCATCAAACAGTCACATTACAGACAGAATGTTGTGAGGTGGGGATATTCGTTATAATAAGTTAGGCAAAGTTGATCCTTTAAACAGCCATATGCTGTATCAAGTATACATGTTTCATAGCACTGAAATCATTACCATATTAAACGTCTGATCGTACTGTCACTTGTGGTTCCATTGTAAAAGCTATATTCTAACACGATCTGCGGATTAATCCATTAAACATAGAGCAGACCAAGCCATTTATTATTACCGCAATAACACACGGTATCATATTGGCTGTTACTATTAACGCCCCGTATCACGTGACCTATTTTTGAATGAATGAAAGTAAACTTTATAGTAAAACTTTGACGGTCCGCGAGTTCCAAGAGTATCCAGTGTTACAGCTTTGACGCATCTATTTTTAGAAACTCCAATAAACTCTCGAAATAAAGATTCATGAAAACTTCTGATACTCAATTCATTTATATTTTTCATTTAATGAAATAGATACACTATACTCGAGTTATTAAAATTGTTTCAATATTTAAAATGTGTTATTTCCTTCAGAAAATTACGAAGGTCGTTTTCATTAACGAGGGAGGTAATTGTACCAGCTAATATGCCACGCAATTTCAGCGTGGAATTATGTTAAATTTCAAATGGGTGAAAATGGAATGCGCGCAGTTAAATAGTGCGGGATATTATCGTATTTAGAATCGAAATAAAAAACTCTGTTCTTGTATTTTGTCGGTGAATAAACATGGACACTCGTTCAGATGCGGGAATTTTTCCGCATCCGAACTCCTGCCCATGCTTTATTCACCGACAAAATACGCGAACATATTTTTATTTCTTAAACAAAACCAATTCAACAAGATAGGTTTCAATATGTTCATATAAAGTACCATTTGATAAACGTACTTGTACATTTGGTAACACTTTTGACGACGAACTACATTTGTTAGAACGTACAGTATAATATCGGTATACGTATTTGTTTATTTGGAAACATTTTTTTTGATAGTCTGTTTACATACGTATTGTACATATAACGGTAATTAGCATATACTATAAGTAATTAATATGAACTTTACCCACTAACGTATATAAATCATACTTCATATCATAGTATGCGCTCTCGTGCAAGTACCCCTTCACAACCTAAGGAAATGACCTAAGAAAAGTACACAAAACGTTTGAATAAAGAAATTATAGTACGAAACAATGTTTTATATTATTATCTAAAGTTTAGAAAAACACAAATTCATCTTTCAAATCGGTCATTCCGCTGAAAAAGATCTTATATTTCCTGGAAAGCAAATAATGTCGCCCTTAGCGTGGCGTATATTTCATAGAAATTGATGAAAAAATAAAATACTTATGGCTATTTTATTTTCCAATGTTTACACATTTCTTGTAACTTCTTCTTGTAACTGCAGCCAACTATCACGTGATATTGCTACACTGGTTTAATGGTGCTCAAAGCAATGTCAATTATAAACTGTATCTTTAATGTCAACAAAACCCTCGCACGGCTGTTTGATCAAACGGTTTGTAAAAGAATAAATTGTGTTAATATGCGCCTGGAATGGTATTGGTCTATTTGTAAATTGTTTGATCACAAGTCCTTACGAGGAGACTACTTTAGCATGCTTACGTACACGCGATGTTGCCTTTGCGTACAACACATGCCATTATATTTTTTTAGTTTTGTATTGAAACGAGCACACAACATACTGACAACACAATCACGTTTAAGAGCTGACCACTGAGGATCGAGATAATGTATTTGGCGATGGCCATTTCGAGTTAAAAGCTATTTCTAGATGCATATTTGTATGAACGGAAGCTATCCGCTTGTTTGTTGAATACCCAGACTTCCCTTATCACTACCGACAATGGCTTTTCATGAGATGTAAAGTTATGTCACAAAGATAGATAATTACATTTCAAATCATGCCCTCAGCGTGCAACTACTTAAAAAGTGTATGTATTACAATGTACGAAGGAAATTTGTTCGAATCAATGTCAAATGATCAAATAGATCAATAAATCCAGATACCGTATTATATGCAATTCATGCATGAGGACATATTCTTAATAAAAAATGCAATGTAAAGGTATTGCGGCGTCACACAGAATCCGATATCAGTGCCTAGCCACCCACACAAGAGATAGCAACTGCAAATAACACTTTAGTGAAGTGCGGGGAGAGTATTCAAAGCCGCCACGCAGCACTAACACATGCTGTAGTAATATGTTATAATAGCACACATATCTTACGTAGGTAACCACTTTCACATGAGATGAATAAACCAAATGTAACTTAAATAATATAGTACCCAAATAATATAAATAATTTACATTTTATTTACACAAATATACAACATATATGATACGTGTGTAAAGAGTTGGAGTCACTAGTTTGAAAACTATCTCTCTCCCCTAATTCGTTCATATCATAGAAACACAATTACACACCTTAAAAATGTCAATAGAACGGTCAAATTATTTTATGGTTATGAACTGTAACACAACATAATAACACGAATATTTACAAGACAAATTCAATAAACGTGATTGTGTGACATACGTATTATCCTTGTTTTGTATTACCTTCATCATTCAACTAAAATCCACAGGAGATCTGGATATATACCAGTACCAAATCTAATCTATATACACAAGTTGCACTAACAACGGAACAAGACCATAGGTTTTGGTGTAATTTGGAAGCTAAACACATACATGCACGCAAACCAGAACAAGATCATAGGTTTGTATATAATTTGAAAGCTGAACCCGTACATGCACGCAAACCAGAACAAGATCATAGGTTTCTATGTAATTTGGAAGCTTAACCCGTACATGCACGCAAACCAAAACAAGATCATAGGTTTGTATGTAATTTGGAAGCTGAACCCAAACATGCACAAAAACCAGAACAAAATCATAGGTTTGGGTGTAATTTGGAAGCTGAACCCGAACATGCACAAAAAACAGAACGAGATCATAGGTTTGCATGTAATTTGAAAGCTGAACACACGCAGTAGCACTTAGCTTCATATCATTATTGAATTACCAGACTATCGTCTCACCTTTGCCAGCTGCCAACAACAGTCTACGAATACTGTACAACCAGATAGCGCTAACGACATCAGGTATTAAATTATTCACGATGAAAACTTTTAATAATTTATGAACGGAAACAGAAAACATCAATTAAAGAGGGGAAATCAACACTACTGAAACAATCAAATGTCACATAAGTATAATAAAACCTATATGTTTTGTACGATTGATTAAGTATTTCCTGTTTGAAGTAAAACGGATTGTGCTGAACCTCTAGTCATAACTTCGCAATGTCTAATTGCCTATCAGAATTGCTCATTTATATTGTAAAGGAAGTCAACTTTTGTGATAAAGACTTTGTTCATGGCGTTGGATGTAAACATACATTTTTATGTACATGTTTGATGATATTGACTATTCATATACTCGGATCTGCATTATGTTTAGACGATAATACTGAACTATTATCATATCATAAACAAAAGCAGTTCACAAGTAAAACAAATTTGTTATAAGACATGTTCCCGTTTTACATTCGGGAATGTCCCGGCGTATAATGCAATCCAGCCAGCTTGTTTGTAAATAATGTAGAAATGATAAAATAAGGTCTAGGGAAACTATTTCAATGAGAATAAATAGATGCATGTATGTTTCTATTACACATTGTATTCTTTTTTATGTCTATTTGATATTTGTCCCTGTTTTTTATAATATACCGTCTATAATACTAACAACTGTAGGGCACAGACACTCCAAAGCCATACCGAAACGACGGTCGCGCCTAGCCACCCACTCACGAGTCTGACATACAATACAATATTTATTTTAAGTCGGATACATGTACAACAAAGAAACATTAGCTATATATATAGCTATTGTCCGACATTTTTAACACAGTATAAAATTAACAAACATAATTATAAATACATATAAGTAGATGTTAAGATATTTAAGGTTGCAAAATATATATAACTGTTTATACATTAAAAATATTTTAAAATAGACACACATTGAGCAGAAAATAATGTACGGGTAATTTAAACGTCAAATGTAGACATAAATGACATAGAACGAATCATCCATATCCGAACAAATTTATATGTCAAGCCTATATACTCACCCCACAATTAATGACACACAGTAACCGTTGCATTTAAATTAAAAAAAAAACAATATACTTTTTAAATAAACATATCAATTTAAATTGAGAGGAAGCAAGCATCAGGCAATTACCTGTGCGACAGACATGTACCAAGCTATAGCAATGCAGTCAAGTAATAAGCATACATTTAAGAATTAAAGCATACATGCAAGCAAAAACAAACGAACAGACATAACACGCATATAAACAGTGTCAATCGGTTGGATTGCAATTATCCTCAAAAGTTTTTAAAAACTTGAATTAAAAAACTGAGAGAAAACGTGTAGCAAATGCCGACGATTAAAAGCGTGCTATCAGATATGAAAAGAACAAATTGACACTGATTGTATACGGGTAATTTAAACGCCAAATGAAGACATAAATGACATAGAACGAACCATCCATATCCGAACAAATTTATAATTCAAGCCTATATACTCACCCCGCAATTAATTACACACAATAACCTTTGAGTTTCGTGCATAATTAACCTGAACGGGAAGTCATTATAAATGATAACTACGTTGAAATGAAGTACGGAGAGAATTTTTTCAGCCGCCACACGGCACTTAACATCTGCTGTAGTGATAAGTAAATACTATAGAGCACAGACTATCCAAAGTCTCACAGATTACGCAATGAAATATAACGTTCTCTTCTCAAACATTATATTGAAAACGTTACGGTTCTCTGTGGAGGACGAAATTACCATAGCCTGGTCGCAAATAACACCATTCATAGGCTGCGAATGCCTTATAGATAATTTCAGACATCTTATCAATCATAAACTTGCGATTTGATCAAATACAGATACAATGCATTTCCACGGAAGTATATCTCAACCATGCCCGCATATCTTCCCACATATCGATGTTGATTTAAAATGCAAAACGTTCCATCATGAGTTGTTTTATTCGTCTATAATGTCAACCTTTGTTTGATCTATATTCGATCATTACCGTACATGACGTTCCTTGGAATACCAATAGTGCAATTAACGTTGCATACTTGTAGTTTTATTGCAAACTGTAGCTGATCTTACGCAGATAACAGTTTATGTGGTAAATGATAAACTCAGAAACTGTTATATGGTATTATCAAGCTCGTGATTTAGAGGTTAATTATTATTGATTCGTTGTTGGTTCCACATTTTCTAACACTAATGGTTGTTACGTGTAAAGTATATGTTAACGTCATAATAAAATGGTATTTGAATACGGACTACTGTCAGTCTGTTACGTAATCTAAGACTGTTGAAATAGTATAATACAATAACTGTTATATACATTTTGTATATGAGCCGTTCCCCAGGAACACCGGACTGAATGACATTGTATTAGTTATTATGTAATATGGTTAAGAAACACCTCTTAAATGAGGAAAAAGTCATTCTCTTTGATTTATCTTAAGTTCTTGGATAGTATAGAGCTTTGTCTAGATTCATTTTTTCTCATGAATCATGTTAAAATATCATCTTGGTGACAAATTTCTGAAGAGTATCCAGAAAATAAGGGTGTAGTGGTTAAAAACCCAAGATTTAGATATGTTTTATTAAAAAAGGAATATAATTCTAAAATGCAATACAATTTTGAAAAGGTTACGTCATCAAACACTGGATTTAGGAACTTTTTGTTAACGTAACGTCAAATAACGTTTGAATGACGATTGCGACGTCACTAACTAAGTTGGTGAGAGTGGTTAGTTTTAAAGGTATGTAATTTTGTAATTTGATGTTACATTTTGCTCAAATTTTCAGAAACTGTTCAAAACAGTATTGTCTTTCTAATGCGTTATTACCATGATTTTCATAATTTTGTAACTAAGCCCAATTTTCATGGAGAACGGCTCATATGTATTTTATATCATGTTTCCGGTAAATGCTTCGACGTGGTTGATAGCATAAAATTCATTTTAAAGTAAACTTAATGTGTATGTAGTCATGTAACTGTAGAATAGTTAGTTCCAACCTAGATCTTGCATCAACCCGTTACTTCATTTAACACTAAATTATAATTTTGATACATCAGTTATTGGTTTACTAATCGGAACACACATAGTGTATCTTTCGACCGCCAGACCTCACGTTATGAGTACTCGTATATAAATCAATATATCAAACATTTATAATATCAAACAGCCATTTCATTATGTATTTGAACTTGTCTATAGAATATGGTGTTTATGTAACAATGTTTGACATTGTATGGGGTTCCGGACTTATCAATGTTCAATATAAAAAGAAAGGAAGTATAACTAAGTACTGTGGTCATTTGACATATTCTAGTGACGTGTTCACATAAACGAAATAGCCAAGCTTTTAAACATAACGACTCAACTATTTGACCTTATAAAATTGTAACTCAAATAGTATAATATCCAAATATTATGAACGATTTACGTTTAATTTAAACATACATACAACATAGTTGATACGTGGATAAAGGAGTTGAGCCACAAGTTTGAAAACTATTACTCGCTTCTAATGTGTGCATACATGTATTATAGATGCACCATTCCATACCTTTAGAATATCAAATTAAATTACCCACAGAGTAAAAATATTGTTACTTGACACATTTAGCACATCCTTATAGGAACGATCAAATTAATTAATGTTTACAAACCGTGACAACCTGCATAAATACACGGTCTGAACGTGCAACTCTAATATTTATAAGACACATGGGATACACGTGATCGAGTGACATCTGTATCCATCGTGTTTTGTTTTGTTTATATTTGTTGCATAAAAACCAGAAGCGGATTATATATTTGGATGTAATTTGAAAGCTGAACCCATACACGAGCAATTAACTTTAGACCATTATTGAATTACCAGACTATCGTCTCACCGTCGCCAGCTGCTACCGACAGTCTACGAATACTGTACAACCAGATAGCGCTAACGACATCAGGTATTGTATTATTCACGATGCACGCTAAATAATTAAAACACAATACTTCAAAACTTTGAATAATTGATGAACAAAAGTAGAAAGCATCAATTAAAGGGAGAAATCAACTCTGCTTAAATTGTCAAATATCTCAAATAAACTCTGAGTACAATTGAGCGCATGGGTATTATAATTCTCTATTTATTGTACAATTAATTACGTATTGGGTATTTTCCAATTGTAGTAGTATAGTGTTACTTACTGGGAAAACGCTGACATTCATTTTAGAAAGGATTCAAGGGCATTGATGCACGTGCTGGTGTTTGAAACATTCGGTATGAATGAATTAATGTACGTTGAACGTATAATTACATTATTTCTTTTATTTATTACAATTTGTTATCTAATAGTATTAGTAATACACTTAGTCGCAAAAGAAAGTATACATTGTACATACTTTGAAATTGTATCCTTTGGGGTTTACAGAACTAAACGAAATTTTGTATTAACAGAACTGTATGTTTACCTGACATTTTAAGATCGAACAATAACATGTCAATAAATACACTATCCCACAAATGAAGTCAACAACGTCGGTACCTGACAAATAGAATTAACAGAAATGTTCAATATTTTATGTGTTAGCCTCCGACGTAAAATGTACGAGACATTTACGCAGTGGTGCAAATTATGTTTGTGTACGGTATATTGGACTAGGTATATCGTCAAATTAAACAAAAACACTCAAAATAATGCGATTTATCACTGATCAGCTTGATGGTTGTGATTTTTTATAAAAAACAAGTCATTTTGCTTGGTCAAGGGGAAGTAACCATGTGAAAAAAGGTTTGTTATGAGGTGATAAGTTCTAAACCTGAATTGGGCTTTGTTGTAAACCTTTGTTTCCTTATTTATGTCTCTGTGATAAGTTCATACGCTTGAAAATGAACTTTATCAGCAAATCGGGCATCTAGCTGCATTGAAAAATTGACAAACGCCCGATGAACACACCGTGGCAAATGTGTGACATTAGCTCATGTTGATGTCATCATTTTTATTCTGTTTGGTACAATTTCAATCAGATATTATAAATGCGATTTAATTATAATGCCACATATCCAGGCTACTTATGTTGAAAATTTCAGCAAGATCAAGTTCCTATTGACCGAGCAATGGGTAAATGTATCCATGTACACATATTTGTTAAGTGTATGGCCATCTGTATGAATTTGATTATTCAAGTCCCAAAGCTTTGACTCTGTTTGTGCAGTATTGAATTTATTGACATGTTGTCGCTTGATATTAAATTGTCTGATAAACATACTATTTAGTAAATATTAACATTATGTTTGTTTTTGTAAACCCCCGGCGATATAATCTCATTTATGCACAATGTATACTTTCATTTGCGACTGAGTGTATATTATTCATTATTGGAGACTTATATTATTGTTAACCTCAAGAAGCCATTTAGGCTACAAATGTTGAATATTAAATTATGAATTTGTTTTTAGTGGTTCAAGTATCATCATGTATTTGTTTATTATATGTTTGGTGAATGGTTTGTGAATTGTTATTTATTTAATAACCCCATATCATAAAAACTGCGTACTTGTTTAATTTACCTTACCTCCCATGTCGATTGCTGGTTTGGTCAAGTTTATTTCAGCAGTTAACTAAAATACATGTATTGTATATCAATAAGTATCGCGAATGGAGAGGCAAGAGATATAGACAAGCGTTTTTTTAATGACACATAAGTATAATTTCGAAAGTTTAAACGAGTCCTTGACAAATTGGTATAAAAAGGTCATTTTCAACAAATTCCTGAAGTTGCACCAGCATTGGTTTTATGCCTTATTTTTATACCAAATTTATATAGCACTTTTATCATGTAATTATACGTTCAAAACGCTGTACAAACACATTGAAGACATGGTTAAAACAAATTGAAATTTTATATGCATTCAAACATAACAACAAATGTTTATACATACAGTTTAAAATTTAAGGATAACAAATTGAATTTGCAGCAGACAACTTGTAATTAAAACAAATATAAGCATTGAATGCTTCAAATCCGATTGGCTTCGTAAGATGTATGGCCATTACTTCACCAGCCGATATTATATGTTATGCATTTACAACCATTATTCAAAAACGTTATTCAGCATATTGATGTCATCATAGTTTGAAATACAAGTCGGACTACGCTATACGCTCTTACAAAACTCGTTAAATTACACAATTTCTAAATATCTCAATCATATTGTCAACGACATCACATTTTTGTGATACAGAAAGTCTTGGTTCATTGCGTTGGACGGAAAACAGATTTGTTTTAAGCATAATGACTATTCAAATATTCTATCAGGCATGAATAATGTTTAGAAAAGGATACTGGTCAAAGATCATGTCTCAATAAATACAGTCGAATATAGTAAAACAAGAATGTCATAAGTCGTTGTCCTGCTGTTTTTCAGCTATTTGCGTGTGTGTAATTAAATGCAGCCAGTTTGTTAATCAGGAATTTAGAAATGTCACAATAATATCTGAGGATTTTATCAACATTCCACTGAGAATAGTTTACTAAATGTACCATATACTTCACATACGTTATGACCCTCTGAGGAGGGCTAACGTTTCCATAGTTTGATCGAAAAAACTATTCATACCGTGATACTTGCCGTATTGATAATTTCAGACATCTTTTCAATCGTAAAATTGCGATTTAATCCAAAACAGAAACACTTAGTGTGTATTTTATTCGACTATCATGTCAACCTGTGTTTGATCTATGTTTAATCGCCACAGTCCAAACTTTTCATAATGAAATAGTACAAGCAATTTGTTTTTGTATTCCTTATAACGAACATATTTTATCATTAGTGTGTTCGATGGATAAATTGTTTCCTCGGTGCATAGCTATCTGTGTAGTTTCATTTATCATGCCCTTGGATTATTCTGATTGTGACTTGATGTAGAATACTTAATATACAAAACCAGATACAAACAACACTCCACAAACATTATATTTAATAAATTACAGCCCTCTAAAGAGGACGGACAAAACATACTAATGTCAGGGTGCAAAACACATAATTCATACGCTGTGCAGACAGACTTCTAACCAATAAAGTATACCTCAACTTTTGAAGTACATCAATCATTATTTTAAAATTCAAACCTTCCATATTTGCTTGTATTCTCTTTTCATGTAAAGCTGAGTTTTATCTATGTTTAGTTATTAACATGCATGCAGCTGCTGGGAATGGCAATAGTGCGATTAACGTTAACTAATAATTTGTATGATAAATAATTGACTTACAAACTGTTGTTATGCATGCATAGCCCCATACCATGTATATTTCATGAGTGTGTAGCATTGGTGTCTGAGTTACATCACTTATGCATCATTAATGTGGAACGTTCAGAGTCACGTAAATATCCCAATGTAGGAGTGGTGCATAATACTAATGAAAGACATAAATATCTTGTATAAGTAGAAAACCTCTCTATTCATCCGTTTTCGTTAGCTTAAAGCATAGTTAGTATGACATGTGTATGTATGCTGTTTCTATTGTTTAGAAACGGGTTAACATATCTACATGTAATAAATATTTCATAGGCCTTCTACTGCCACATTCAAACTGTGACTTTCAGCATTGTCACTTAGTATGTCAGCATGTTACAAGTACGTGTATTGTACATGTAGTAGTTCAATGTATTAACAAGCTATCGACATTACTGAAAACCATATCGTACATAGTTAAACCGCGTTAAATAGATAACTATTAGAGTATCAAACATATTATATTGATTCCCATGCGACTGAAACGTATACGATGTAATTTAGTGTTTCCTAAATGCTGTGGAGATAATATAGTTCAACGGTGCACAATGTGCTCATAGCAGTGTCAATTTTAAATCGTATCTTTGATGTCAACAAACCCCATTTACAGCTGTTTGATCAGACGTTTTGTATAAGAATACGTTGTTTAAATCCGCGCCTGGCATGGTATTGGTCTGTTTGATCACAAGTCTTTACTATCAGCTTGTGGAACTTAGCATGCTGATATATACGCGTTGTTGTTATTTCGTAGAAACATGTTATTATATTGTTTATTGTATTGAATTGAATGCACGTAGCATACTGACAACGCAATCACGTTTAAGGGCTGAACATAGAGGATTGAGGTAATGTATTTGGCGTTGACCATTTTGAGTTCAAAGCTATTTCTAGATGCATATTTGTATGCACGGAAGCTATCCCGCTTGTTTGCTGAATATCCATACTTCCCCTATCACTAACGACATTAGCTTTCATGAGATGTAAAGTTATGTTACAAAGATTGATAACTAATTTTCAAAACACGCTCTCAGCGTGCAACTACTTTAGAAGTATAACAATGTACTAAGGAAATATGTTTTATGGTTTTATGATCAATGTCGATGATGAAATCGATATTTGCCTATTAGATGCCCAGACTGTGTATAATATGTTATGCATGCACGAGGACATATTCATTATTAAATACTGGATTGCACAGACAATTCAAAGCCAAACATACTGAAGCGGTGACAGTGTTTAGCCACACACACATGAGATAGATAGATACTATACCATCCGTATCCCCAGGAAAGTATACATTAAGAATGCCATAAATCACACCCCTACAATGATACACTGCATGTCTTTTGAATTTAGATAGTTACCTTGAAGAGAGACAATTGCAGCTGTCACTGAAGTAAAGTACACTTAGATGTTTTAGCGGTATTAAATAATGTAACAAATCATGCACGTGGGCTCAATACCCATTTCGAAAGCACTGTTCATTGTGTTGGATTAAAAACAGATCTGTCTAAGCATAATGACTATTCAAATATTATATCAGTCATGAATGATGTTTAGAAAATGATACAGATCAAAGATTATATCTCAATAAACATGGTCGAATATAGTAAAACAAGAATGTCATAAGTGATTAGCTTTCTTTTCTTTCAGGTATTTACTATATTTTATTGAATACGTAACGGCCCTCTGAGGAGGACTAACCTTTCCATAGTATGGTCGAAAAAAAACTATTCATACGTTGATACTTGTCTTATGGATAATTTCCGACATCTTTTCAATCCTAAAATTGCGATTTGATCAAAAACAGAAACACTTACTATGTGTTTTATTCGACTATCATCTCAACCCGTGTTTGATCTATGTTTAATCAGCACAGTCCAAATTGGTAATAATGAAGAACAAGCAATTTGTTTTTTGTATTCTTTATAGCACAAATACTTCATCAATAGTGTGGTCGATGGATAAATTGTTTCCTTGGAGCATAATTATCTATGTAGTTAAATTTATCATGAGCATGTGTGAGTCTGATTGTGATTTAATGTAGAATACTTCAAATACGAGGGAGGATACGAACTACACTCCACAAACATTCTATTTTATACGATACGGCCCTCTGGAGAGGAGGGACGAAACATGCTATAGTCTTGGTGTAAAAGACATAATTTCTTCGCTGTGCAGACACACTTCTTTCCAATAAAGTATACCTCAACTATTGCTGTATTAACTAACTTCAAAACCTTCCAAATTTGCTTATTTAATTCCTTCATCAAAGCTGAGTTGTGATATATGTGTAATCATTAGCATGCATGCAGCTGCTGTGAATGGCAAAAGTGCGATTAACGTTTACTAATAATTTATGCGTTGTTAGTCACCATATCATTCGATTTCATGAGTGTGTATTAGTTGAGTCTGAACTACAACACCTATGCATCATGAGCGTGACGCGTTCATGGTCGAAACATCGTCCTTCATTCTGAGAGTGAATGTCCCAATGTAAGAGTGATTCATAATACTAATGAAACAAGTAAACAACTTGTATAACGTTCATTCTACAGATAACTGAACAACTTGAGATGAAAATTTGAACCGACATGCATAGTCTCAAAATACTAATTTCGATGGTTCACTATGTTGTTCTGTGTTTTCAGAGTGTCTGTGTAGAATTTCAGGGTTAAGTATTGAAGGATATTAATATTACACATAGTTTAGGTATGCGACCAATTAATAGCCGACAGATACGTTACGTTGCATTAAAGACTAGATTATTTGACTAAGTGATACAAATAAGTATCAAACATATTGTACCTGTAAAGCCATTGGTATTTTGTATTATATCCCATAACAAACATGATGGCAGAACATGTTAAAATGAATAAAATTTTAGCTTATTGATTCATTTCGAGTGGTTTATCAGTACGTTTTGATTCCTATAATTATAATGTTCTCTGCAACATAGATTCTTCGTCGCAAACAAGTCTTAAAGAAGAAATACTAATCTTCAAGTTGTAAACACAATGTTGTCAGGGTTACACAGATGAACGTTTAAAATTATAGTTTCTTCGGGTATGGAGACGTACGTGTGTCGTCTAGTAACGTATCTGTCTATTAAAAAATGTTGTTGTTTTCTCACCAAAACAACATGATATGTTCATTAATTTCAAACAAAACAATAATGCATAGCTATGATGACACGTTTATTCAAGTTTGAGCACAAAACATATCGTTATGAATCTCCAATTGCACCATCTTTATAGTGGCGTAACGTATCTGTTGCTAACGTAAAGCTGTTGAAGAAAAGTAACTGAACATAACGTTCCAGCTAAATATTACAAATGTTTCAAAACATGTATAATGTAATAAGCAGATTGCAACATAACAATAAGGAAACCACGGTTCACATATATTATAAACCAAATGGTACTTGTCAAATTGGCGTGGGGTATTCACCGCGTCTGTATCTAAATATAAGCTGTACGTGTTCAGCACACAACAAAAACTGAATGAAAGAACTTCACTTACAAACACCTTTTCTCAATTAAGACCAACTTTAGCAAAATAAAATTGTAAGTAATGAAAAGTTATTACATTAAAAGCCAGCGTGTTAAATAGTCCCCACTATCTTAGAGGAAGTAAACTGGGAACATCTTTGACAGTCTAGGTGACACTGACGCAGCTTGAACAAATAGGACCTAAGTCACTTAAAATTGCATAAATCATTATATTTAGTCAATATTTATGTCAGAATTTGAACATAAAAGCGAAAGACAGATACGTTACGTAGTTAAACAGATACGTTACGAGATGTTATGAAGCTTTTTATTTGAATTAAGTGCAATATTTTCGAAATTAGTGTCTTTATATTAACAAACAATTATAGAGTGTGTGTTTTCAATATGATAATATTGAAATTTAGCAATGATTGACGAGAATTAACTCGCGTTTTAAGGTCACCCTCTGATTCTCCATAAAGATTCATCCGAATATGCACGTAAGTGCATTCAATATGACGATGGGTAATCTCTGGAAGTCAAAAGATTAAGCACATGAAAAATTAAGATTATAGGGTATTTGTATGATTATTTCTACACAATTGCAATCCTTCTGGTGTTACATTGCAGAAAAATATAATGAAATGAAGAGGCGTATTAAGACAAATATTACAATGTAATAGGTAAATGTGTTTTACGTTCAACGTCGAATGATCAAATCGATATGTGCCAATACGATGTCCAAACTGTTTATAATATGTTACTGATACTCGAGGACATATGCATTATTAAATAACTGTATTGCACATACATTTCTAAGCCATACATACTGAAGCTGTGGAATTGTTTAGCCACCCACATATGAGATAGACAATGGATATACTATCCGTATCCCTAAGAAAGTATACATTAAGCAAGTCTTTAATCTCATCCCTACAATGATAAACTGCATGTCCTTGGAACTTAGATTATTACCTTTAAGAGAGGCAATTGCAAATGGCACTGAAGCAAGGCACGCTTAGATGTTTTACAGCACAACAAGGCACAAACACCTGTATTTTACAGTAACAATTCATTCACGAGGGCTCACTACGAATTTTGGAAGCCTTTCTCGAAGCACAAAACTGATGTTTCAAATTATTCAGTGTGACACTTCACATATAATACAATAAGGATACAACTTCATGTAACACTATTTATCGAACTATTTATCAAACACCATAGAGGTCGCATGTTGGTTGTATATTTTGTTTGTCTTGTCCAAAAGCATAATTTAGTAGTCCAGCGTCATACAAAAGACAAATAATAAAAGATACCAGTAAGCCCATTGCTTAAAGACGCTCATTAAAATGGGGAAACGAACGTTTATTCTACACTTACGATGTATGGATATAAATCGCTGGCTTTGTATTAGAAAGCCGTAAGTACAAAATCAATATTTTGAGAATACAAGACAAAACTGTCGAACAACTAATTTTTACTTTTGGAAAAACAAGCTTTTTAAACTTCGATTTGGTCAACATGACCATTTCCGATTTTTACGAAAAAAGGCACATAAGAAGCGCCTCGTGATATGTGACATATGCATGAGTCTTATAAGGTCGTTAGTAGCGCTTACGACCTTCTAATTCTAAGCGAGCGAAATTTAGTATCTAGACAGAGGAAAGTATCACATAACGTTGGAAACATAAAAACTAGAGCTGGTTGCAAACATATATGCCAAATATCAGACAAATGGTCATTACGTTAAAGGTTTGATCACCTTAACATTTTATTTAGTGAACTAACAAATAGTAATTACGTTAAAGGTTACGGCCAGATTGACCTTTGATTTAGTGTAATATCAAATAGTGATACTTTAAACGTTACGGACACCTTGAATTTTGATTTTGTGAACTAACAAATAGTTATTGCGTTAATGGTTACCGCCACTTTGACCTTTGATTTAGTGAACTAACAAATAGTAATTACGATAAAGGTTACAGCCACTTTGACCTATGATGTAGTGAACTAACAAGCAATCATGAAGATTGCAAATGTGTACAACCCAAAGCGTAACACGATTTGACTACTGACAGTATACGTCCAATTAATAAATGTTAAAAAACTGTCACACAAGTACTTACGTGCTCTTAATTCACGACACTAATCTTTACTAGACCAATTCGATACATGTGATTGTGTGACATATGTTTTCATCGTGTCCATGTCTTGTATTATCTTCATCAGTCAACCAAAACCCAAAGGAGATCTGGAAATATACCAGCAATAATCTAGATACACAAGTTACACAAAAACCAGAACTTGATAAAACAATTGGTTGTATTTTGGAAGCTGAACCCATATAGTAGCACTTAACTTCATACCATTATTAAATTACCAGACTAGCGTCTCACCCTTGCCAGCTGCCAACAACAGTCTACGAATACTGTACATCCAGATAGCGTTAACGGCATCAGGTATTGAATTATTCACATTGCACGCTAAATAATTAAAACACAAACTTTGAATAATGAATGAACGAAAATAGAAAGCATCAATTAAAGGGAAGAAATCAACTCCACCGAAACAATCAAACATCTAAAATAAACTCGGGTACAATTGAACTCATGCGTTTATATACCGTTATTTATTGTACAATTGATTAGTATTGAGTATTTCCAATTGCAGTGTTACTTACTTGGAAAACGATGATATTCATTTTAGAAAGGATTTGGCGGCATTAATACACGTGCTGGTGTTTGAAACATTCGTTGTGAGTACATGTATGTACGCTGAATGTATAACAGTGTGATTTTTTCTTACTTAATACAATACAGTAGTTATCTAATATATTATTTATTTTTGTAGACTTATATTATTCGTAAGCTCAAAAAGTCAATAGGCTGTAATTTATTGATTTGCTATTGTGAATTCGTTTTCAGTGGTTGTATTTCCATATTGTATTTGTTTATGATTAGTTATGTGAATCTATGGTTTGTGAACATACTTCTTTAATAATCTATATCCTAAAACTGTGTACCTGTTTTAAATTAATTAACATTACCTTCGAGTTCTATTGCTGGTTTGGAAAAAGGAGAATAACTTGTTAAAATGGGATAATATGGGATATAGTTGTGTTGCTAGGCAACAACAAACATATGGTTAAAGGGCATTTTATACCAATGCCACTGGAGGAAATAGGTTGCCATAGTAACTAAAATAATTTATTTTCACTAATTGCTTTGTATACTAAGAAAAATGTGTTATTTACTTGGGCGCATGTAGTTATTTTGCATATTTCTAATGGCTCCAAGCCAATGAGAATACAACGTGTCCATATTTTTCTCTTTAAACATTGTTTTAATGTTTCCGAATGCTCCCATAGACACATGTCAATACTTCTATTAATGCCCTGTTGCTTAAACTTGATGTTGACATGAAAATGTATGAAACATCTCGAGATTAAAGAGAATGGTGTTAAGATTATAATCAAGAAACGCCACAGTTTGAATAGATTGTTGCTAGGCAACAGGGCAGTTATGGTTTATTCACATAAAAGTTTATACAGTATTGAATTTATTGATAAACCCTTTCTTATGATGTAATTATCATGAATGTAGCTGAAGTATCCATGTTATTGTAACGAGTCTGTAGTGTAAAAATTATTTTGAGACACCCTGTACAAGCGATGTATCTGATTCATTCCGTGAAAACTAGCTCAGTATTTAGATCAATGTTTTTGTCAAACGTAATGAATACATTTACACTCATTAATCATAAAACGCTATTCAGCATATTTAGACATGAACAATGTTTAGAACATGATAGTGGTCAACATCATATCTCGATAAATCTGTTCGAATACACTTTGCTAGTAAAACAAACATCATATATTCCTGCTTTTCTTTCGGGTATTTCCGTGTGTATTTTAAAATGCAGTTAGCTTGTTTATCAACATTTTGAAATGACAAAATTATATTTATAAACATGTATAGAGAATAGTAAATTGTCTGAAATAGATATGTTTCTGTTATATGACGGTGTGTATTTGATGTATTTCCCTGTTTGTACGTCGTCTGGAATATTCATACACAACCAATTATAAAATATACTCCATAACTATTTTATTGCATACATTACTGTCCTCAGAGGACGAACATTTCCATAGCTTGGTCGCAAAAAACTATGCATTCGCTGATAATTGCCTAATCGATAATTTCAGACAGTTTATCAATCGTAAACATGGTATTGGAACAAGTACAGAAACACTTACTTCTACTGAACTATATATCAACCATCCCTGCATATCAAAGATAATTTTAAATTCAAAACGTTCAATCCTGGCTGTTTTATTATCCTATCATGTCAACCTGAGTTTGGTCTATATTTAATCATTACCGTGCAGGCAGTTACTAGGAATGTCAATAGTGTGATTAACGTTGCAAACCGTAGCGGATATTTGAAAGATAACAATTCGTGTGGTAAATAATTGACTCGGAAACTGTTTCTGTTCATTATCTTGCTCGTATGTGCGGTGTTAGTTATCATTACTTATTGGTTGAATCCACATTTGGTTCCAATCGCAGTTCAGGGCTTTAACATTTACTGTTTTCTTCAATCTTAAAAGACCATAGCCTAGGTATTTAGACCTTTTTTCTGTTGAAACTATGTACAAAATGTATTTCAGGTTTTTCATAGCTGAAAGTATGCCAACTAAATTCAACTTCAGCCTGGGCTTTAGGCTGTTTAGTTTCGTTATCTCGTTCAGTTAGGCGTTTGTTGTGTTTATGATGTCGGTGGTCGACTTTTCAATTCCGTGTTGCCATCCCGATTTTCTATCATATTATTTTATTGATAAATGATATGCGTATGTCTTAATGTGCCAAGGTTATTGAAAATAAATTCTAAATTTAGATTAGAGTCAGTCTGTTGCACGACCAAAAAGTGTTAAAGGGACTGCCTCACATATTATAAATACAAATATGTGCGTACTTTTGGTACAGTTGCCTGTATATCCCATAAACAACCACACTGACATCTAAAATATCTTGAGAAACTTCGGCATTTTAAAGTTATTTAGAATTTTTACATCAAACATTCTATTGGGTATTACATGTATTAGCCTATAGAATTAAAACTACTATTACTTAAATTGCCTGAAATTGGTTCGCATTTTATGAAAATGAATCGAAAGACGAACCAAATACCTCACTGATGTTTACGCTGTAGTTTGTTGATGTTACATTACGATCACGTGTCACAAAACATGTTGGAAGGAAACTTAACGCTATTTTTTAAGAAAAAAATACTCAGTGGGCGATATCGGGAGTGGTAAAATTGCTTATTTGCACAAAATCTTTCATAAAGCAACCGTCAGTGGCTTTCTATTACATCAATACTTTGTTAGGTTGGAAAATCACGATATACAAAACAATCATTTAGGCAGTATAACGCATTATACATTTTTATGTCAACGTATAATGTAGTTCTAGTAATACAACAGTTGAATAGTTAGAAACGGTTAGGTTTCCAAGCCTAGATTTTGTATTAATCCGTTGCACTGTTTCACAATAAATTGCTGGCGAATGTCATGTGTATTATTGTTCTACTTGGTGTGTACCATAAGATATATCATTTACCTTTTTATAGCTAAAACTAGTTCATTCAATTTTTCATTTGCCGAAAAGGGGATTAAACGTATTGACAACTTGAACTTTCTATGGTTATATTCAATTTCTAGTTCGGTTGTGTGTTTGGGCTTTGTGTCGAGTAATTGTGGTATGTGATGTTATATTTTATGTGCTCGGCTGCTTAGGTTGAGTGCTGCCTTTCATGTCCGATTTTGTATTATTGTTTGTAAAGGAGTAACGACATACGCATGTATGCAGCGGTTCTATTGCGATCAGTAGCTGATCTTATTGAATGCAAATGTTACGTTTGAGTTATAATATGTGTTTTTATATATTATTTCTGTAACAGTGATTGATCATAATAATTTAATACACAATGCAAGTTTAGAAACATATTCATTTCGTTTCACGCAATATTATTTAAGTAACGTGAGTCGACGCTTACATGTACAAAGTAAAATTCTGAGATGTTCTTTGTCGTAAATCAGCGAATGTATTTCTATATTAATCAAAATGATACAAAACTTTAATGTTCCTGTATTTATTGTTTTATGGAAATATTAAATCAATGGTGTATCTATGCGTCTTTTCTGTATCAACAAACCAGAAAATACTTACTATCGTATAAATAAAACAGTGAGTCGTTTATTATTGTTTTATGTATGATTGTATCAGTGTAACATACGGTTTAGCATGACTCATCGCAAGCAAACACTGTACGTATACAGACAACTCAAAGCCTCTGCTCGTGGTATTTCCAGTGCTAAGGCTCCTTCTCAACTATGCCTGCGGGGACACTTTCGCGGTAGCGCCACGCAAGCTAGATTGGTCACTACCTATAGCCTTATAGGGGCTACCCTAACTGGCAACTCTTAACGTTTACTTCTTAACTTTTACTGTTTTGCAACAGCCCATTCTCTTATGACTTTCCTATCACTATCTTATGTCACCTTTATTCTTGCACATCGTGATTTAATGGTCAGAAATGGCAGCTCGTCATGAAGTATATATATATATATATAAGCTGTACACAAACGGCAACATCCCATGCCACCCTCGCAATGAAGTACCATCCACATCCCCAAACACAGTACAATGTATAACTTACCTGACATTCTAGCATGGATTATTCATTTATTATGTCGTTACTAGTTACTGGCATGTGATACTAAACATTTCTTTTCAATGTTTGGTAATTAATCTCGTTAAACGGATGCGAGTTGGATAGGATCGGCGCATATCCTTTATATTATTTTGTGTAGAGAACGTCTTAATTTTCATTCAAGAGTATATAACTCACAACGTGTTCTTATTTCTGTGTGTAAAACGTCCTGTGCTAAGACAGTCGTCAGACGGTGAAAAGTTGCAGTTGAAGTCCGTTTATTTCAGTCTGTTGTGTGAAATATTTTAGTGAAATTTTTTTATATGAACTTTTACTGTAAATTTGATTGAGGAGAATGTGCTGACTTTATATATAAACTGAGTTCCAACTCTGCACCAGTTAATGAAGCTAATTATCTGTATGTGTATTTACAGTATTTGATAATATTACTGCGACATGTGTTTGCGCCCTGTGTCGGAGGTAAAATGTCTCACCGTACATTAATTTCGGTGTAGTTATCTTATGCAATTATCCCTTTATGGTAATATGCAAATTTAAGTAGTGTTTTGTTGATGACTAGACCGTCTTCTGCTAGATCTAGTACAATTCCTGTGTTTTGGTAGTACAATTTAGTAGTATATATTTCCCCGCGTTAGTGCTACGATCATGTCGTTCTTTGCCTGGACGATTTGTCTATTTCATTCCTGGAAAAACGATAAGGTCTACAAGTCGCCGTACAATTCCGAAAGAGCAAATTATTCATTATCTACAAACCAAACATAGTAGTACAGTGCGTTGGCATCATAACATCTCAAGTAAATTGATCATCACCATACGCATTGATATAAATATGACAGAACTACACCATTTCTTAATGCTATTCATATTGTCAAACATGTCAAAATACGGTGATAAGGAAAGCCTTAGTTCATAGTGTGAGACGTAAGCAGATTTTCTTGAGCGTAATGACTATTCATATATTCTGTAAAGCATGAATAATGTTTAGAAAATGATAGTGGTCAAAGATCATATCTCAAAGAATCAATATGAAAGGAGTACACAAAAACAAATATGTCATCAGTTAACTTTTGTATTGTTATGACGTAGATTTTATCTCACTCGAAACTTGTTTTGTGGATTGTTTGCGTAGCGTCGACGTACCAGTTATCGAACCTCTAAGCACTCAGTTTTAGTTTTGGGTTTGTTTTTATGTGTTCACGAAACTATGGAATATGAAACGAAGAATGATTGTTCAGAAGTAAATTTTGCTCATCTCGGAAAAATTTAACTACATAATATCAATAACAATTCCCGCAATCGTCAAAATAAAATGCAACACAACACACAAACAATGCCTGCCATCTTGTATCTGTATGACGTTATATCGAACCGCTTGCAAATTAACAGTTCAGTTCATACAGTATGTTCAAAATCTTTCTTCAACAATGAAAATAAATGCCGAACACTTTAACAAAGCAAATTATAAACAAATACCCAAAGTCTAACAGTTTATTTTCAATTCTCCAGTAAGTGAGTTATTATCATCATAAGGGCATACAAATTTATACAAATTCATCTCTCAGAATGGTAACATTCTGGGCACAACAAACTTTCAAGAAAATAAACGTTAATCAGTGCCGTAAATGAGTAGCTACCATTCTTCAAGACCCTTTTGGTGGGTTTAGGCGCAACAATATTTTTAAAAACATTTTTATTTTAGGCAAGAATAAGTTGAAAACTAGAGTAAGTACACAAGAAATGCGCCACGTAACGTATTTGGTAGAACGTAAGAAATGAGCTGCAATGTAGACACGCTAATGTGCTATAAATAAACGACACTTGATTGTCACGAGACTTTTTTACAGCTGTAAGATCGGCTGCCTGTCCCCCGATATTTTTAAAGGCATGTTATGGGTAAAAGAACGACCAGGATTGATAGAGGAGTAAAAGTAATAGCAGTTTACGTTTTTTTAAACGCATTTTTCCTCTTCGACGACTGCGAGTGTATTGTGTATTGACAGATCACCGGAACTCACTATGTGATGACGTCATACGCATGTTTACAACAAAACAACAAACGAATAAGCAAAAGGTTCGAGAATAGGTGCGGTTCGAGATTAGGTACTTATACGATATAGAAATATAGCCAAGTTGTTAGAGAACCAAATAGGATGTTGAATTAAAGACCGAACATCGATGCGAAAAAAACCTAGATTTACCCGAGGTGATTTGTTTTTATAAATTCTAGAATAATTCAACGTTATGATTCCGTGTAAAATCATGATGTCCTGCCACAGTTAATCATATCTTCATCCAAATACGGAGACGTTTCTTTTTACTGAATCGTTGTTGACGAATGACGTTTAACCCGATTAACAAACAACCGTCATACCAAATGGCGGAGATTATACATTTGTACTGGAAAGAGAACACGTTAATATTATTTGCCTCTATTGCCCTTTTCAAATGATAATGGAAAGTAGAATACAGTTATCAGCGTATAATATATGCAGTTTGTCGCCTATCATTACCAGATTCCCTATTCAGATTAAGGTAGCATATGTCATATCATTAATTATGACTAATAGAGAGGCTGTATAGACAAGCGTTAAATTCAACTGACAAAGATATTTCGAGAGTTTAAACGAGGTCTTGATAAATTGGTGTCTGCAAAACTATTTTGCTTACAAAAATGTAATACTCAACGTTTTTTTTCAGTTACATCAGTATGAAGTTTATGCATTACTTTAGTGCGGCCAAGATATGATGGTACAATAACAAATGCTTATTATCCGACGGGGTCATTTTCAACAGAATGTGGTGCTTATGTACTGTCATGGTCAATAAACGCTTGTTTCGTATTACGATTTCGCAATATGAGCAAATGTACAGTTTACATGTGCCTCGCTTGGTAAAGCTTTGGAAATGCAATAATATTATGGATGGAGGTTACTGGTTCGAGTCTTACTTTTGTGCATTTTGTTTGGTAATGATTTGTATTCTACAGTTCTAGTAAAATTTGTTTCTTACACTGTAGTGTATCCCGTTATACGCTGATTATGTTGGTATAATTTTTTTCATTCGTATGCTTTCTCTATTCTGCATATTTATTATATTATATTTTTTATATTTATCTAGAACAATAAATTATAGATTAATAATCTGTATGTATGCATGTATACTTTTTATATACATTATACGAATTACCATTGTTCATCAGCAGTGTCTTTGACAGAATCACTTAAGACTGATTGGATACGAACCGATTTTCTGCGTTTAGATTAGAGACGTTATAACTAGACTATATATTTATAATAAGTACAACGATCTTCAGTCTAAAATATCAGATGGTCATGATTTATTTACTTACCCGCTTTTTGATATGGGCTGATCTAACCATTGACGTTTACACAATGTTCTTATGCCATCATATCTTGGTCGCACTATATTGCGTTCGGATTGATTGATATATTTTTATAATATATTAACCAACAAAACAAGACAGTTCAGTGTGATAGTGGTAAACTGCTAGTTTGAAGTAAAGTGATCAGCACTCAATTGATAAAAATAAGACAAAACCACACAATTTCCAATTACAATTCATCTTGTCAAACACGTCAAATTTCTGTAATAATGAAAGCCCTGGTTCACTGCGTTGGTCGAACAACAGACTCGTTTCAGCATAAAGAATATGTATATATTCCATCAGGCATGAATATTGTTTTGAAAACTATTCTGGGCAAAGATTGAATCTCAAAGAATCAATATGAAAGCAGTTCATAAAACACAAAATTAATATGTCATCAGTTATTTTCTATGTTTGCTCGGTCGTAGATTTGATTGACATATGTCATGGGTAGAAACATTGTGGCCTCTCTTATAGAACTTGTTTATGAAACTACAAGTGTATATGTTAAATAGTTGCCATCGAGAATAGTAAACTGTCAAACATTGATATGTTTCAGCAATATTTTATTATGTCACGGATATATTTCTGTACCGTCTTGAATACAAAATACAAAACCAAATACAAACATTGTTCACCTTACATCATTTAACTGAATGCGTTATGGCAGTTAGACGAACGTCTATATAGTCTGATCGCAAAATCATTGTTCTTTCACCGAGACCTGTCTTATTGAAGATTTCAGACAGTTTATCAATCGTAAAATTGCGATCGGATCAAATACAGCTATACTTATAAAATACGTATGTCTCAACCATTCCGCATATCAGTAATGATATCAAATTCAATTCGTTCTTTCCCTTGTTTTATTCTTCCATGATGTCAAACTGAGTTTGATCTATATCCAATCATTACCGTGCTTGGTGTGTGTAAGGTTGTCCGTAGGAATACCAATAACGTGAGTAACGTAACATTCAATGTGTATTATTGCATACTGTAGCGGAGCTTTAAGTTGAACATGGCAATCCATGTTGAGTGCCTAAAATAGATGACCTATTTAATTTTAGAATATAAACTAGTATACAAAATGAAATACATGAAACAATCACATTAACAGTACAAAAATAATCATCATCAATATGTACAGCGCAAACAAACTGTGGGGTTTCAACTGGAAAATGGACACAATCTAAAAAGAAACCACAAACAAGTGATAAAAGGGGATGGTGGTGGGGGAAATTATCAAAACTTCTCAAAATTTCTAGAAATAAACAATAACAAAATATGGCGCTCCGCTTTACAAAAAAGTCTGGCTTAAACTGGATAAAACCGGTTCAGTCCAGTTGGAGATTAGATAAAACTCTTTAGCCGTCCCCTTGTTCCACGGAAGTCAAGTTACAGTTTTCTCCCCTACCCGTCGTAAACAACGCTATGCCTGGACATAACTAGTATATGTGGTAAATTATAGACTCAGAAACTGTTATTATGATCCACCTCGTGTTGTTTGTTGTGTTAATATCATTGCTTGGTACGCTCTGTTACAACCCGTTTTGTAATAAAGTCATTTCCAAGCAAAGAACACTTCTTAACCCGTTTTGTATTGAATACCTCACTTTTGAGGTGATTTCAAAAAATTATTACATTTCGAAAATTTATTACAAAACGGGTTGAAAAGTTATTTTGTTGTTTTGTAATAAATACCTCACTTTTGAGGTGATTTCAAAAATTTATTACATTTTGAAAATTTATTACATTTTGAACATATATTACGAAACGGGTTACAAGGTTATTTTCAAGGTGTAATAACTCTCTCAACCCGTTTTGTAATGAATACCTCACTTTTGAGGTGATCTTAAAAAAATTATTACATTTTGCAACTTTATTACAAAACGGGTTGCAAACATTTTTTCAAAGTGTAATAAGCTCTCAACCCGTTTTGTAATAATTATTACACTTTGCAACTTTATTACAAAACGGGTTGTAACAACGCTCTGATCAGCGTTTTGTTTAACTAGAAGTTGGTATGGGCAAATTATATGGTAAATGTCATAATACAGTAGTGTGCGCACGCTTAATGCATCATGGGTATTGTGAACGAATCTTCTATACTGATGACGAATAGTTTGTTACGATAAATGAACTTCCAGAGCAATATCAAAATATATAGAGTAATATGAACAAATGCACTGCATCAAGTAGGGAATTTCCCATCAGTTCTTTGACACTATAGTCTTTGGCTCCCAGACAGAAAGCACGTAGAAGGCATAGCAAAAAAATGCTTAGTCAATTATCATTCTTGCTTTAAAGTTCAGATGCGAAAACGTTGAAAGGCTTTCAGTCATTCGGACTGACAGAAATAAAAATGTTGTCCAAATGAACAGCCCGATCAAAATGAAAATATATATGTCGGTGGATAACGCACGTTTTTCAATTTGTTTAATTCTAGGTCTACTTAATTCAGGGGTTACTAGTTTACATATAATTATATATAAACACAAATATAACTACTGATTTCAAATAGGCCTAATTTGATAGTTTAGCTTTTTATAATGGGTTGCATGAGCATATCAGACAGTACTTTTGTTCCAGAGAAAAGGCTATTTTCATTTCAATTAATCACATTACGATTAATTATCAAACATCTTTAATCTTAATCACCTTTTCTTGTTAAATAAACTCTGTTGCAAATTATCATAACATAAAAGATATTCCGACGGAAAATTCCGGGTTTTATTGTATCCAATCACAACAGCAACAACATATAATTAGTTTTCGCGTCCTTTATCCCGCTAATATTTTTACATTTTTTGACGATTTTGGAGGGATTTCTTATTACATCTCGGCGAGGAATTACGAAATGCATTCGTGTTACTTTCTTTACAATAACCTACAACTACGATGTGGAATTATCACCGTCCGGTCCGGATACGTAAAAACCCGAAACGGACTTTATATTAGTTGTATTGCAAAGGGAAGTAACCGCTTTGCAAAAAGAAGTAACCTGAACATGTGTCGTTTTTATTAGATTTTCTTAAGATTGGTTGATATTTCGCACGTTTGAACGATTCCCGCTCGACTTACTTCGTAATTTCAGAGTAATTATGTGTCTCATAACAGTTTGAAGCATCGTTTATGCACTGAAAATGTTAAAATTGCCTTCCAAAGCGGCTAAAAAAATGGCTGCCAGTTTTGTTTCTAAAACTAGAATAGAATAGAATATAATAGTTTAAACTATGGAAAGAGTGTCTTCCATCTAGGAGACGGTTTGCACAGCAACCATGGAAGACTAATTTATTTTTTTTATCTAAAGGTTTTTGGCATAATAAATTTATTCTATAAATATTTAATTATAGTTTTATTCTGGTCTTTAACTATGATTGTTATTTATGTTCCACATTTAAAAAATTAAAATAGAATCAAGAACGGTTATCGATTTATCCGTATCAAATTCCTGCTACCGGAAGTCGGAAGCAAGAGTCCGTCTACCTAGTGACCAGAGAGATCCGGTCTGTCAAAAAATAACGGCGTTAGCGAATGCAAAACTACAACAACAACAACAATCGTGTGTTTTCGCTTGTAATCGTTACTGGGGATTCCCCGGTGGCTTCGCGACCTTGGGGAATTCCCCTATTACAAGGAAAGTTACATTGTGGTTGAAGGCGCACAATTCATCGTTAAGTAGTACTTGGTTCACTTGTATGTTATAAAATATAAATACATGCGTGTATTAAACTTTAAATATATTTCGAGATTAGTATACATGTACACATATTCAGTATTAGGTAGCTACACTACCTTTGCACTTGTGTGAACAATATTCCTGTGGTACACGTAAGCCGACCTACGGTACATTTATTTTTGTCAGAAATAAGTAAATATGCCCAATTTACTCAATGACATGTTGAAATAATACAAATACTACCAAACTACTCTAGTAGATATGTTTCATAATGCTACTTTAACCAAAAATAGTTTAGACTTTTATACTTGTAAAGTAGCGAATTACAAACTGTACTTATACGTCATTGTTCGATTATGTTCTTTGATGCATATTAGCCAGATCAATTATTAATATGACCAACGCATCAAACACATTAGCGGTATCTGGAGTTGTCATGGATAGGTTGTTTGATAGTTTATTGATCATTACAAGCCGAGATCTCAGTAACATGTACAGTTTTATACACGTTACATCTCACATATCTGTGTTAACGGGTTCAATCAGACTACGTACGAAACGAGCGCTAAAAAAGATGCAGCTATCTACTATAAGAACATTTTGATGAATAATCACATCAAAACCTCTGATTTCTTCATAACGATACCGTCGTAATGACGGCATTTTGATGTCTCATACAGCTTAGATTATTCACTATAAGGCGATTTTGTCTGAGATTCAAAGTTCCGCTACCATGGTGTATAATATGACTGGGCTAAATGTCTGGAAATCGTTCTGGTGTCTGCGTTTGTTATTGCTCCACTGGCTTCATCTGTCGTAACGTACATTTATAGGACGTGTGTCTCTGTCATAACATTTGTTGATATAATTATTTGACTCTGTCACGTCACACGTTCCAATTTGTTCACAGCTTTTATTGATTGCACAGCGGGAATATTCCTTATGGTATATGTGTTGTGATGCGTGAAACTCGTAATGATGTTTCTGTAAAAATCACACGTGTGGTAACATCTTTAATTATTAACTTGATTAGCTAGCACTGGAGGTTATATAGTATGCGTGTTGACATTTATGTCCAAACATTAAACAACATAAATCGTGAACTCGTAATCGAATAGAAGTGAAAATGTTAAGATGCACGGAATATCGGTATACGTAATCAATACCCTACCTAGTGTTACTGATACATGTAATAAATACCCTAATGTTTCTGATACATTTAATAAATACCCTAATGATTCTGATAAATGTAATAAATACCCTATTGTTACTGATACATGTAATAAATACCCTATTGTTTCTGAGACATGTAATAAATACCCTATTGTTTCTGAGACATGTAATAAATACCCTATTGTTTCTGAGACATGTAATAAATACCCTATTGTTTCTGAGACATGTAATAAATACCCTATTGTTTCTGAGACATGTAATAAATACCCTATTGTTACTGATACATGTAATAAATACCCTATTTTGCTGATACATGTAATAAATACCCTATTGTTACTGATACATTTTATGAATACCCTATTGTTACTGATACATTTTATAAATACCCTATTGTTACTGATACATTTTATAAATACCCTACTGTTTCTGATACATGTAATACATACAATCCTGCTTGACATTGACATATGATACGATGCACACCTTTTCGTAATTACTGTCTTCTGTTTCTTTGTCACGTTATTTCTCAGGCTGTGTGATTAAATTATTCGGATAACTTCACACTGAACTTTTGGAAACTCTGTAAATAGGCACGTCGTTGTATTTTCCTATGTATTCGATTTCATGTCATTGATACACTTCCGTTGCTGATCTAATAAATGTATTGTTGTATGTGTGTATGCTTAATTATGTTACTGCTGGGTAAATTTTATCTGTTTTGGTGGAAGCCGTATTCAGCTATATTCGTTAAGCTCATACAATTACCTTTCTTAGTCAACTGTGTGTGGTATTATATTTGCAGTCTGTTTTTTGTATGCAGTTTGGCTGGCTATTCTTCCAAAAATGCTCAGTTGTAAACACATACTTATGTTGCTTTATCTTTTCATGATATTGGTCAGTGTTAGATGTACTGTTTTCGGAACGGATATTAAATAATATTTTAGAAATTTGCAATGTCATATAAACTTTGTGATGCATGGCTAGTGTTATCGACGAACTATACAACGAATTTCAGCGTAAAACAACAACTTTCTGCATAAATCGCTCAATTATTAAATAATCTAATCACGGAACACCGAAGATAGATTACAAGCAGTTTCATGTAGTGAAAGGTAAAACAATTCCTGGAACAGTAGGTCATATATCACTTAACGTAATACAATGTTTATTTATGTTGACACCATAGCTGAATGAGTCGGTGGTAGGTTATCGTTTATAATATCAAAACATCATTACTATCTGTCGGATAATGTGATTAACTTGTACTGTAAGTAAATCTTATAATACCAGAAAGTCTGCCTCTCTTCGCGCTTGGGATTTCTTGTACATGTAACATTTTTATACAAACGTATAGTGAATCATTGTAAAACATGTGAAAATAAACACCAGTTAGTATTATGAGAATATTTATTATTCATACGTATTATAAAGCTAATGGGAATGTTTCACCCTATTGGATATTTAAACGACCACAGAA
The DNA here is from genome assembly GCA_947247005.1 of Spisula solida. NCBI lineage: Eukaryota > Metazoa > Mollusca > Bivalvia > Venerida > Mactridae > Spisula > Spisula solida. The sequence goes on from OX365951.1 coordinate 40,188,860, forward strand.
TAGAAGGTATACGAGGGGTGTTCAACTTATATTTGAACAAATTTGAACATCGAATTTTGCCATACTAACACAATAAAATCGACTTATTTCTATTGAGTCATGTCAAAGAATGTGTTAAGGAGTAAATGCACTCATTTTGTTTCATATTCGCATTATTTTTCTAACCAAAATCAATCATCTTGTAGAGGACATTGTGTTTTTGGTTTTTTAAGACAAATTGTCCCTATAGAAGCATAATAAAGTGTTGGTATATTATGAATTACCTATGTCAGTGAAGACAATCAGTAATATTTGTCATATGAAGGGTGATATACGTTCACCTGCTTGTTTTGGCGAAATAGTACCAAATATTAAAAATTACCGAAAATGGTCGAAACCTGCAATTGTCATGTCCATTGGTTCTGTGATATATAGGACAAATCCAATAACTCAAAGTTGGATGGCAGCGAAGTTGTAAGTATCAGTAGCTACTTTCAATCGAATTATTTCGAAAATGTTAGATGCACAATTTCAGAAAAATGCGGTGTTCATTAACTCAATTCCAAGCAAAACAAAGAGCGCAGACAAAGGTCTTGGAGGCTGTATATGCGACTACGGAACAGTAAATGAACAAAATGTGTCGTTCCTGGACAGTTAATGCTTTATTTTAGAGGTAATAATTACATAGACAGAGTCTGCTTATTTAGAGAGGCTCAAAATGATAGACTAAGTTGGAGTCATTAAAGCTTGGTGTATTCGCGGCCGCTTTCATGACATGGTCTTGTGTTTGATATTTTGGAAAAGCGGAACATAAAATGATTGCAAAGGGGACAAAAATGAACGCATCTTTTATTTATGCAAAAGGTTTTTTTCGACAAAAATGTGACACGTCCTTTTCCTGGTAACATGCCAGGGACAGGGTGTTTCCCGAATAATGCATTTCCTGTCACCATACAAAATATGTCATTAAGTACCTTATGAATTAGACTGGGAAGTATATTATACCCAAACAGTGGATACCAAAGTCTCCTGATGAAGTATCAATAGAATTTAAATCTGGAGAATATCGAAACATCGATTAGAGAAGCGAATTATAAGCATCAACACTTTGAGGTTCTTGGCCTTAAAAAATGCAAAATCAACACACTCGATACAAAAGTTGATTCTGTTCTAAGGATAATACATATACATTCTACAATGGTTGTTTATATCTCTTGATACATTACTATACACTATTGAATAGACACAATTGGATTTCGATATGAAATTTATGAAAATACTGGATGTTCAATTCTGTTCAAATATAAGTTGAACACCTCTCGTACAACAACCTTATTCGTGACAACGTGCTTGTAATTGTTTGGCAAGTCGTCTTACAGTTCATTACCGGTAATGTAATTGATGTATTTATAATTGTAGTGTATACTGGCAATATACTTTAGGTTACAAATTGTTCGCAGCAAGAGTTTTTTTCTAAAGTGCAAAATACAGGCGAATTCTAATTAACAAAACTGCTAATGCACCTTCGCCTTTTTGTGGGTAGATGTTTTTTTCATCAATGATAATTGATTCCTATATGTATAGTATTACCTAAACATTCAATATTGTCTCTCGCGAGTACTACATGTTACCGACTATTGGTAATTAGATTCCAATACAAAATGACCAAACAGTGACGGAAACCAATAGTATATAATAGTAATAATGTGTATATTTCCGCGGATTAAAAAGTTTGTGGACTCTGAATTTGTAACACGTGGCGTGCGAAAATGGCAGTGATTCGTTTTAATTTTCAGTAGAATGTTATGTTAAAACGATACGCTTAATGTATATAAGTGAATTTCGCAAGATCGCGAAGTTTGCCAATATTTTCCCGTAACTAACTTAATCACATAATATTATACAGTATTTTGAAAGTTATAAAAAATAGATATACATCCTCCGAAGAAAAACTAAATAGTACGCATATGTATGTGTCAAATACTTAAACTGTTTTGTATTATCACAATACTCCACAGACAATCTATTTCTAATACGCGTTTATTTCTCCGTAAGAAATTGATTTCTAATAGTGTCTGTAGTTAATTGAAAAATGGAAATCTCTATTTAAGAAGATACTATAATATCAAGGCGGACAGGGAAGGCAGCAGTCAAACGGCTGAATGAACTAGTTTCAGCAATCAAAAAGCTGAATGCCCACTTTGAATGACCTGAAAAAACATACAAGGCACAGTGACCAACACACAGCTGAACGATTACATGATCCACCCTAGTCCCAGCTGTACAAAGATACAAGGCACAATGCATAGCTGAATGGAATAGTTTCAGCAATAAAAAAGCTGAATGCCCACGATCAATGACCTGAAAAAAAGCAAGGCACAATGCCTAACACACAAACGAACGAGAAAATAATATGCCCTAGTCCAAGCTGTCCAAAATCTGAATGTACTAGTTTCAGATATCAAAAGGTTGAATGCCAACGCCGAATGACCTAGTATTTATACAAATGTTTATTCAACAATATGAAGCCTTGCTTCATTGTAGGTGTGTGTGACTCAGATATGTTCGCCACAGGTACGGTTCCGTAATTGATTGAAAGTAAATCATTGCGTTGCCATCCTATTGGTTTACAGCTATTTTGAACGTTGTGTCTATCGGTATAATTATTTGCGTCTTCCGTGCAATTAGGAGCATCCAAATGTTGATACATAATTTCTAGGAGAAGTTGCTATGACCACTATTTGAATATGTACCTTATACAATGTACACATCGTGTTTATTTTGTCTTCGTTGTTAGTAGATATCAAGGAAAATCGTAGGGTGGTGTGGGAAGTGCCGTTAAGTGTATATGGGGGCACCTGTATTGTGTATATGTTTTGTTAATGGAAAAGGGTATTGTGTAAATGCCCATTTGCCAATGAATTTAAACTTAGGTTGTCTATCTTTCTTTATGTTTTACTGGGATTTTCACAAAACAAGTTTAACTTAGTAGAACTCTTTTCTTAATGACCACTGGTAAAAACATAACGTATGTCAGATAAACATGCAAATCAAGAGTATTATTTATTTGCACATATAAAGCATTATGTCAAAAGCTACAGTCTTCACTGAGCAAATATAGCTCAACCTTGAATTTGTAGAAAAGAGTTGGGCAGCACAAATTTAACAATTCAACTGAAGTCAAAATATCTGAATTTACCACTGAAATGTATCGGTCTTATACTTGTATGCTGTGTTGTTTTCTTTTGATCGTTGCACTGAATCTTTGATCTATGTACTAGTGTTTTGTCCGGTGCTGTTATGTTTCATCCTCCGTACTTTCCGAGTTATGCAATGATGATGCACTTATTCATGTGTATTAATTGATAGAGTGTGTGTCATTTGAGGATCAGATTGTGAGTTAATTATGTTGCAATTGTCATAAAAAAGTAACACATTAGCCTTGAACTTCCTTAGATTTCCGCAGACATTATCACACACATTTAGAATTGATTATGTAAGTTAGAATTGAATTTCAACTATGATGAATCTTACTAATTGTTTTATTCAAAACATGTGCATCAAGGGAATGATCCAAATGTCTTTAATCACCGTGAACATTACCATAGAGACTTTGGGTTGACGCATTATCAGTTATCTATTCAATATATATTTGACAATTAAGTCGATATATATTTGCACCATTGCTTTCATCAGTACATTTCACCTAATAGTACCTGTACGATGTCCCGTAATACGTAGCAGTGATTTATCGGAGGCACAACGGTTTGGGTAGAGGTTAGAGAGCATGATTTCGAATATAGTTGAAGCTTTTTATGTAGCTGTTACTAGGTCATTTAGCTTTTGTACAGCTGGAACTTTGAATTTCTGCTTTTAAGTTCAATTTCTTGGTCGGTTGTGTGTTGGGCATTGTCCCGTGTAATTGTGTTTTTTATGTTTTTTGTACTCGGCTAGTTAAATGCTGCCTTCCCCATCTGACTTTCTATTATATTTTTTAAAGAAGTTAGGACAAGTGAATGCACCGGGTCTTATTACTGTAACAGTGGTTTATCATTACAATTTCATATACATGTACATGGTAGATTTAAGTGCATTATGTATTTACAAAATTAAATCTTATCTCCTTTGAGCTGTGCTTAGTGGTAAATCGGCGAATCATTTTCTATATTTATTAAAATATTAAAACATTTATGTTCCTGTATTTATTGTTTTATGGAAATATTAAAGGAACGGTGTATGTACACGTCTATTTTGTATCAATGAACCAGAAAATACTAACTTTCGTATAAATAAAATAGTCCGTCGTTTATTATTGTTGTATGTATGATTGTATCAGTGTAACATACGGTTTTGCATGACTCATCTAAATTAAATATTGTGCGTATACAGATAACTCGTAGGCTCTGGTCGTGTTATATCCAGTGCCAAGGCTCCTCCTGAGCTATGCCTGAGGTAACGCTTCAATTGTAGCGCCACACACGACGGATTAGTCACTACGTAAAGCCTTTAAGGGGGTACCACATCTCGCAACTTTTAACATTCTCTTCTTAACTTTTATTGTATTGCAACATCCTATTTCTCTTATAACTTTCCTATCACTTTCTTCTGTTACCTTTATTCTTGCGCACCCCGATTAAATGGTAAGTAAGGGCAGCTTCACGTCATTTATATAGATATTTAAGTCATACAGAAATAGCGACATCTCATGAAACCCTCGCAATAACCTACATGTACCATCCATTCCCTAAACATGATACATCAAATATGCATACAAAGGTTGTCCGCGAAAGTCGTCCATTCCAGTACAATGTACAATTGTCCTGACATTCTAACATGGATTATTCATTTATTATGTCGTTACTAATTACTAGTATGTGATACTAAAATGTCCTTTTTAGTGTTTGGTAATTAGTCTTGATAAACGGATGCGAGTTGAGTAGAATCGGTTCACGCCTTTTGTCTTTGTATAGTATATCTTCACCTGCATTTAACAATACATAACATAAAAAACGGAACTTATTTTAGCATTAAACGTTACAGATGTGAACATAAAGGTTTCGCATACAATTGCGTGACAGCTGATCATGTCACTATCAGCATAACCCTGATTTTATTCTGAGCGCTTTCACACGCACGTCGTTCAAAAATGGCGATCTTCGGGGGAATTTTCGGCGCAAAACGTGACAATAACATAGTGTGTAGATCGCGATTTTACACAACACAAGCTATTACAGAAGTATAAATCATATATGGAATAAAAGCGGGACATCTGACATACACTCAATGACTTTAGAAATGCCTCACCAGACTCAACGCCAAACAAAAATATTTTTATTGAAATACCAATATTACGTGGCTGCGTGTTAATCGATATTTCTTGCATATAATTTAATTTAGTTTATAAGACAATGATATCTCGTTATTAACTGAGGATACTGCAAGCACATTTACTACAGGCAAAAGTGTGAGATTTTCAATTCCGGCTATGGGCGCAATTAATTCTTATGTGCAGGATTACATTTGTCTACAAACTCCTCTAACAAGCCTCCTATCACATATAAAATTTCCACAATGATATATATGCATGTTCAAATACAACAATCACCTTTTTAAAAAACCAAGAATGAACAGAGTCAATAACAAAACACATTCACACATTTATACAGACATTCAAAATCACCAATTTTGAAATGTTATCACTGAATTTGGCAAATTCAAAATCTTATCTTATAACCTTTTGACGGACATGTTGAAATGAGGTAGGTTGGTGCGTGCATAAAAAAACCAGCGTTATGAAAATTTTACAGATGCTTTAATACAAAGGCATAAAAAGATTAACAATTGTATTCGACGAATTAGTATGTCTACACCTTCTCACACAATAATAGCATCACACTAATAGTAATTTCAGGCATGGCCTGCATTGAAAATCCCACACATTTGCCTTGGGCGAGTGCGCTTGCAGAATTTCCATAAAATAACGATATCACATTTTATTACAAACTAAATTGAATTATATGTAGTAAAATTTGTAAACAAACATGCAAAATGGTTTTCAATAGAATAAATAATTTGGTCGATATTTGACTTTAAATCTTGTGATGGTTTTTTAAAGTCCTTAAGTGTAATGGTTTAAAGCAAATGCAAATACTACCTAGCACGTTTCGTACCTGGTACGTAACAGGTGCGCGACGTGCGTAACGAAATTCTTTGTCGAACGCAGGACTTGATAGCCTAATAAACAACTGAGCTTTAATAAAGAGTGAGAAAACGTCATCTGCTAAGACTGTCGTCAGACGGTGAAATGTGGCAGTTAAATTCAGCTTATTTTAAGCTTCTGCGTGTAATACCTTATTGGAAAATTTGATATGAACTGTCAATTTGATTGAGGAGAACGTGCTGACTTTATTCAAACAACGCATCAGTTAATGAAGCTAAATTGCTAAAACAAAAGAAATAAACGTCGTTGACGTTGTAGAGAGTGCGCAAAACAGACTTACCGCATGTACAACACATTTGTACAGACTTTTGATACTGTGAGATATTATCATAACAATGTTGATACATCTCTTAAAATGTCTGTGTATGCAACGTACACGGAATAATCCAAAAAATGTAATTGTAAAGCTATGCAATGTATTACAATATTGTACATTTTGACTCAATACATGGAATGATGCAGGAATGTAAGTGTAATTTAATGCATTTCATTTTCAAACACATGCGCAATGCATGTACATTGCAATGCATTACATTACATTACATGAATTTAACTTGGCCAGTAAATGATACATTTACATACACAGACATTGGCTGTAAACCGACATATAAATGTTTCAAAATGAATAAAAATAAATGTATTACGCGTAGGTCGCCCGTCTACTTGCCTGTAAGTACAGTGTTTGATTATATTATTGCGACATGTATTTTTGCCGTGCGTCGAAGGTGAAATGTCTCCCCGTATATTCATTTCAGTGTATTTATTATGCAATTACCTCCCTTTAGTTAATATGTAAATTTAAGAAGGTTGGTGTTGATGTCTAGACCGTCTCCTGCTGTACTATATCTGTGTTATGGTAGTATATAGTATATTCTCCGCGTTATTGCTACGATTATGTCATCTATGCCTCGACATTTGTCTATTTAATTCATCGAAAACCGATATGTATAACAGGTCGCCGTACAAGTCCGAAAGAGAGAACTATTTATATAATATAGATACAAACAAAGCATAGCAGTGCAGTACATTAAAATTGATCAACACTATATGCATTGATATAAACATGACATAATTACACAATTTCCAAACGCTATAGATATTGTCAAACACGTCAAATGCTGTGATTAAGAAAGCTGTAGTTAATTTCGTTGGACGAAACCAGATTTGCTTGAGCGTATTGACAAATCATATATTATATAAGGTATGGATAAGGTTAAAAAATGCTACTTGTCAAAGTTCATATCTCAAAGAATCAATACTAAAGGAATACACAAAACAAATATGTCATCATTTAATTTCCGGTTTCGTTATGGCGAAGTTTTTATTGATAATTGTCTTGCCTAGAAAATTGAGACATCTTACTCGGAACTGTTTTTGTGGATTGTATGTGTATAGAACTATAGCCAGGTTGCTAGAGAACCAAAAAAGATGTTGAATTAAAGATCTAACATCGATGCGATAAAATCCTAGATCCACCCGAGGTGATTTATTTTCATAAATTCTAGTATAATTTAACATAATCATTTCGTGTCATTTCATGATGTCGTGCTGAAGCAGGTTATTCCCCTCCACCCAAAATGTGGAGAAGTTTATTTTTACTGACTCATTGTTGACGAATGGAATTTAACCCGATTAACAAACAATCGTTATGGCAAACTGGCTGACATTATACCGGAAAGAGAGCACGATAATATAAATTGCCTGTATCGACCCGATCAAATAATACAAATGTAAAGAAAACAAGATGACAGTAATTAACGTATACTGTATGCAGTATGTCGCCTATCATTGCCAGTTTCTATGTCCACATTAAGGTAACATATGGCTTAACATTGATTATGGCTAATAGACAGGTTATATAAATTCCACTGACAAATACAGATATTTCGCGAGTTTAAACGAGGTCTTGATAAGTTGGTTTCTGAAAGATCATTTTGCTTATTCGTCATAATTTGAAGTTACACCATTATGGGTTTTATGCTTTACTATTGCGTAATCAAATAAAATATATAACATCTCAATGATATTGTCTGTAAATATTTGATAAGTTGTAGACTTATACCGGTGAATCGATCACGGTTTAGAGTTCAAATGCGTAGGAACGTGGTCTACCGGTATACCACGCAAAACTGCGATCTATTTGCATTATTTCACGTGTAATTTGTGCAATTTCATACGGACTAATTTAATTGCGGATTTGCTGAGTTCTTTTTCATGTTGCTACAGACATATTCCGGTGTTCAAAGTATTGTATCGTCCGCCCTTGGATTTTTAAGCTTTACTATTATCTTTATTTGTCGCCAGACTGATTCTTATTTAACGCCAACCAACGTTCTATTACGTATTTCACGTTTACGCATTTGAATTGATACATGCAATAACATATTACTAGAATATAAATATAATCGAATAAATAAACAGAAACGCTACGAAATGAAATTTACGCAAAACGTCGCGCTCCACGGCGTCGTCACAATTCATAACGTCCTTAAATAAACGAGACGTAAATCTCATTGATAAAAATCGCGAATTATACACGGGAGATAAATATAGCCGCCAAAATTCTACCATGATATACCGTTAATTATATCAAGCTACAACTCTATACGTTTACATGGAGCAAAATACAGACAGTGTTAGAATGGAAAATAGTTAATGCACTTATCTGAATGACATTATACGCATACAAGCCAAATTGCATGTGATTAAATACAAGCGATATCAAGTGATTTCTTCATATCTTATTTACTAGTATACAGTTTGAACTGGTTTGGCTATAAATAATGCTCAACTGATTGAATCTCTTATTCATATTGTCAAAGACGTCCACTTTCTGTGATAAATAAAGCATTGCATGGTTCCAAAACTACCAAACAGATTTGATGGATGATTATGACTATTCATATATTCTATCGGACATGAATAATGTTTAGAAAATGACACTGATCAGATAATATCATTCACTAGTAGATGGACTCGGGAGCAGTTCACAAGTAAAACAAAAACGTATATTTTATTGGCCATAAATAATGTTAGAAAATGATACTGGTAAAAATTCATATCATATCACAAGTGAAGTATACAAAAACGTCAAAGTCATATTCACATTTTACATTCGGGATTTACCGTGCGTATATTGGTTTGCAGTCTTCTTGTTTATGAACACTGTAGAAATAATAAACTAATATAAGAGGAAAGTATTTTCCTGAGAATGGTAAACTGTCTTAAACAGATATGCTTCTATTATATTTGTTTATTTGATATACCTCCCTGTTTGAATAATACATCGTGTAGAATACTCAACGAAGTATACAATATACAAGCACTCGTACTCGTAATTTAATACGTTATGGCTATCTGAGGAGGACGAACTTCTCGATATTCTGGGCGCAATTTGATACAGTAATTTAGGTGCACATAAGTTACTAAAGTATATCTCAACCATTCCTGCTTCTTTAGCTCAGTGGTTAGAGCGCTTACATCGTCTTATCTTGCCACAAGGGTTACAATACGGGTGAAGGCACTCATATGACATGTTTCACCAGAAAACTGCCTGGCAAATAAAGGATATATTCTGTTTTAAAATGCTTATCTATGGTGATTTCAGATTCACAACGCTTCATTATGGTTTATTCTCCTATCATGTCAAAAGGAGTTGATCTATATTTAATCATTGCCATGCAGGCAGTTCCTAGGAATGTCAATAGTGTGATTAGAAATGCATACTTTCAGTTGTATTGTATCATGGACAGATAACACTCTATGTTGTAAGCCAAAGACCCCGAAACTAGTAGTATAATTCCGTTGATAACATAAACTTATTAATAAACTATACAAATTCGTATTTAATCATACCATGAGTTTATCCTATGAAGCTGGAAATTACAATGTTTGCATTCAAAATACTAGTTCATTTTAACAAAAATGTAGCATATTCATATTAAGCCAGCTACTTTTATTGCTAAGAAAAGCATCAGTAATATTTTTATAACAAAATTACAAAGAAAACACGCATCCCGGTGAATTCGAACCCTTGCATAAAGTTATGAATATCGCAAGTATGCTGATACCATGCGTTTAACGACATACATTATTTTACTACATAAAGATATGGTCAAAGATTGTATGAGTAAAATAGGAGCGCTGATTGGTCAATACATATATTTACCTATTCAGAAATGGAACATTCTGGTGGTTTGACTGATATCTTTGAATCGACAGTACAGTTGAAACCGATAAGGTCTACAGATTGCCGTATACGTCCAAATGAGTGAGATATTTGAATAATACATCTACAAACAAAACTAGACAGTTCAGTGTGTTGGTGTCCTGATAGTTTGAAGTAAAGGGATCCACTCTAAACGCATTTATATAAACGAGACAAAACTTGACACTTGGTAAATACAATTCATAATGTCAAGCACTTCAAGTTTATGTGATAATGAATGCCCTGGTTCACTGCGTTGGTCGGAAAACAGACTTGTTTGAACATAATGACTATTCATATATTCCTTTAGGCATGAATGATGTTTAGAAAATGATACTGGTCAAAGATCGTATCTCAAAGTATCTATATGTAAGCAGTTCACAAAAAACAAATATGTCATCGCTTATTTTCTATTTTTGTTCAATCGTAGATTTTGTTGATATCTGTCACGCCTCGAAAAGTTAGACCTCTCTCACAGCACTTGTTAAGGGAACTACAAGTATGTGTATGTTGAAATGGTGCCTTGGATAATAGTAAACCGTCTGATATTGATATGTTACTGGCACATTTATTATTTGAAATATTTCTCTGTTTGTAAAGTACACCGTCTAGAATACTAATACAAAACCAAATACGAATATTGTACACTTTTTCTATTCAATACGTTATGACAGTAGGGCGAACTTTTCTATAATCTGGTTCGAAAACACTGTGCATTTGCTGAGAAATGCCTTATTGTAGATTTCAGACAGTTTATCAATCTTAAATTTGCGATTTGATCAAAAACAGATACATTTATTTCTTACACTTATTCCTTATGTCTCAACCATCCCACATATCAATGGTGATTTCAAATTGGAATCGTTCTATCTCGACTTGTTTTTATTTTTGTATGTCATCATGAGTTTGATCTATATTCAATCGCACTACTGTGCTTGACGTGATAGGAATACCAATAGTGCAATTAACGTTACATACTGCTAGTTTTTATTGCAAACTGTAGCGGACCTTGAACAGATAACAATTTAAGTGGTAAATTATAAACTCAGAAACTGTTATTATTATCCAGCTCGTGTTTGTGGTGTTAATCATCATTGATTCGTACGCGCTGATATCCCCATTTTTTCAACTAGAAGTTGGTATGGGCAAAGCATATGGTAAATGCCATAATATAATGAGTTGCGCATGTCTTAATGCATACAGAGTATTGGAAATGGATTATAGATACAAATTATAAACAGTTTGTTACGATAAACAAACGTTCAGGGAAACATTAAAAGGTATAGAGTATTTCAAGAACAGTTACGGTGTGGTCGATGGCGCACAATTCAACATAAAGTAGTACCTGGTTCGCTTTCATGTAATAAAATATAAATGTACTCGTGTATTAAAATTTAAATATATTCTTTCGCGATTAGTTTACATGTACACACATTCAGAATATGTTTGCTGCACTTACTTTGCACTTGTGTGAACAATATGCATGCGGTACGTGAAAGCCGACCTACCGTTAAATTATTCTTGTCAGAAAAAAGTAAATATGCCGAATTGCTCATTTTGAAATATTACAAATAGTACATAACTTCTCATATAGTCATGTTTCATAATGCTACTTTAACCCAACATAGTTAAGACTTCTATACTTGGAAAGTAGTGTATAACAAACTGTACTTATACGCCAATTTAGATTATGTTATTTGATGCATATGAGCAAGATAAATTATTAATATGAACAACGCATCAAACACATTAGCGGTATCTGGAGTTGTCATGGATAGGTCGTTTGATTGGTTATTGATCCCTACAAGCCGATATATCAGTAGCATGTACAGCTATGTACATTTCGTTAACGTGTCCAATCAGACTATTTACAAAACGAATGCAAATTCCACTGGCACTCGACCAGGGAAACACTTCTATAAATTGACGTCGCCTATTGTATTATATACATATCTGATGCCTGCCTGTGTTATATTGATATTGTCAACCCGAGGACAGAATGTCACCCCGAGGGGAAGCCGATTCTGTTTCGAGGGTTGACAATATCAATGTCATGCACGCAGGCATCTGATATTTATTTTATTATACCGAAACGTTTACTACCATGATTATCTTAATTATAAACAGTAGACATGACTGTGCTTTCATACATTTTTGTGTATTAATTTCCCATTATAGTTTATGTGTAGACCCCTACGTTTATTTCTTTAACTAATAGATCAGTTCTATGTTTAAAGAAATTATCTAGAACTTGTGTTATATAAGCTATAACTTAGCTTTTTATAATTTTTGTATAGATCTATAACTCTAAAAGTGCGCCAAACGTTACGACGCGTTTTGACGTTATGACGTAATTGCTGGTGACGTCATGATGTCTAACATAATATTGTACATGATTGATTTGTGTACAGCGTTCTTAACCTAGTCAAGTTGTAGAAAAAGGAAACGCGTCGTTCTGAATACAGATTCTTTTAGTTGTCTTCCTGTGTCAGTCTATTTTTAGATACTCTTGTATATCTCAACAGTCAAAGAACTAAGATCGACGCAGTTACTTGCCTCTGTATGACATTCAAAATGCCAGGTCGATCACATGACCTGACAGTCCGTTTTCGGTCGATCGCGTGTCAAAAAGGTTGAAACTATCGATGACAGTCAAAATATCTGCTTCTGGGTGAATGGCACTTTAGCATTGTGCCATTAACAAGTGAGGTATAATAAATATGTATACCATGGTTCGCAACTTGACCAATAGTCGCTCGATTGGAACGCTGTCGAATCGTATTATGTTCAAAATGTATCTAAATAACATTATGCAGTAATACAGAGAATAAATGTAACTCGCCCGTTAAACTGAAATCATGTCATCGAACCCACACGTTTCGCTGAAATCGGTCTTGAATTTCGTTTTTACCGTTTTCGCTATTTTACCAGACATTGATCCCCCTCTGACTTCCGGTGACATCACATGACCGTTAGGAAAATGTTATGAGTCGTCTGATTGGTTAAACTTTGTTATTGGTAACTTTGATCGCTAAATCGAACTGCGAAGTAAATATACATTTGTTTTTCATCTTTATTAAATATATATTTTAAATAGTGACTACCAGCTTGCGCCCGGCACAAATCAATTCCAATATTTAATGTATTTACTTTGCAACTGGTATCCAAAACTCGAACTAGGCTGTGCTTTATATCAGAAATCAACGTTTAAATCGAGCGACTATTTTTCACGTTGCGCACCATGATATTAATATAGATTGTAGGCCAAGGCAAGTTCTAGAATTGTTTCTTTGTCGAGTGCCAGTGGCAAATTCAAATGCAGATATCTACTACAAGAACATTTTGATGAATAATCGAATCAAAACCTCTGACTTCTCTATAACGATACTATCGGCAGTTTAATGCCCCACTTAGCTTAGTGTATTCACCATAAGACCATTTTGTCTGGTATTCAAAGTTCCGTACCATCGTGGGCTAAATGTCTGGAAATCGTTCTGGTTTCTGACCTTGTTATTGCTCCACTGGCTTCATCTGTCGTAACCTACATTTATAGGACGTGTGTCTCTTTCGTAACATTTGTTGATATAATTATTTGACTCTGGCACGTCACACGTTGCAATTTGTACACAGCTTGTATTGATTGCACAACAGAAACATTCCTTATGGTATATGTGTTGTGATGCGTGAAACCCTTAATGATGTTTCTGTAAAAATCATATGTGTGGTATTATATTTAATTATTAACAAGACTAGCTAGTATTGGGGGTTATATAGTATGCTTGTTGACGTTTATGTCGAAACATTAAACAACATAAATCGTAAAATCGTAATGTTCTAGAAGTGAAAATGTTAAGATGCACGGAATATCGTTATACGTAATCAATACCCTACCTAGTGTTACTGATACATGTAATAAATATACGTAGTACATACAATACTGCTTGACATGGTCATATGATACTGTGCATGCTGTTATTGCATACCTTTTCCTAATGATCTAATGATTTTCTTCGGTAACCTTGTCACGTTATTTCTCAGGTTATGTATTATTCGTGTAATATTCTACTAAACATTCTAAAACTCTATAAATAGACACCACGTTGCACAAACAGCAATTCTATGTGCTAGTATTCAATGTTGAAGCAGTTTCCTATCATTTCGATTTCATGCCATTGATACACTCCTGTTGCTGATCTAATAAATTCACTGTGGTATGTTTGAATGCTGAATCATGTTATTTAATTTACTACTCGGCGAGTTCTAATTGTTTTGGCGGAAGCTGTATTCAGACATCGTCGTGAAGCTCTCACAATTACCTTTCTTAGTCAACAGTGTGTGGTATTATATTTGCAGTCTGTTTTTGTATGCAGTTCGGCTGGCTATTATTCCAAAGTTGCTCAGTTGTAAACACATAATTATATTGCTTTATCTTTTCGTGATATTGGTCAGTGCTAGACGTACTCATGTACAGACCAGAGCTGTTTTCGGACCGGATATTAAATAATCGATAATAAAAAATAAAACACTATTTTCGAATTTCAACGTAAAACAACAACTTTCTGTATATATTGCTTAATTATTAAATAATCTAATCACGGAACACCTGAGATAAATTACAAACAGTTTCATTTAGTGAAAGGTAAAAAAAAATCCTGGAACAATGTGTCATTTATCACTTAACGTATTACGATGTTTATTTATGTTGACACCATAGCTGAATGAGTCGGTGATAGGTTATGATTTATGTTATCACAACATCATTACTATCTGACGGATAATGTGATTAACTTGTACTGAAAGTAAATCTTATAAGACCAGAAAGTCTGCCTTTCTACGTGCTTGGGATTTCTCGAAACATTTTTATACATACGCATGGTGAAATCATTGTACAAAATGTGAAAATAAACACCAGTTAGTATCATGAGAATATTTGTTATTATTCATACGTATTATAAAGTTAAGGGGAATGTTTTCGCCTTATTGTATATATAAACAACCACAGAATAGAAGGTAAATAACAACCTTACCTCTACGTTAAACGTGAAAACGTGCTTGGAATTGTTTTGCACGTCGTCTTACATTTTTATTACCTGAATGCAATTGATGTATTTATAATTGTATTGAATACTGGCAATATATTTTATGTTACACATTGCTCACAGCAAGAGTTTGTTCTAAAGTGCGAACAACAGGCGTATTCTAATCAACGAAACTGTTTTCTTTCGGTGTATGTTTGTCACTGATTAATGGGTTCTATGTGTATAGCATTACCTTAACTTTCATTATTATCTCTGAGTAGAATTAACCAACCACTAATAATAAGATTCCAAAAAAACCAAACAGTGACAGAACACAATAGCATCCTTTCTGTATAAGTGTACACTTAACCAATTTAGAAAAGTAAATATTTTTGGGGGTAGTATTTTTGTAAAAATTGTTATTTGAAATGTGTTAGAGATAAAATTAATATGTGGGACAAGAGTCGTATGCCTAGTATGATTTTCCGGGATAAATGTTTTCAAATTAATCGATTACGTCATATTGGCATCCTTTTCATTATTTACCTATCCAGCCAAAACAAAACCATGGGCGTGACGATTTAGCTGCCAAATTGTAGGACAACAATACCCCGACCGAAACGCATCAATTAAGTTAGGAAATGTGTTTTTTACGGTGCAACGCTATTAGGATATATAGAACATCCTGGCGCTATTTACATGCTTAATAAGCAGATATGTGACGTTTAGTCATGACAAACTACTCGTCTGGTGATAATCGTGAAACTCGCACAGTGTTTTCAAGAAGCAGTTGACACCTACGATCGTCATGGTCTGGTAAGCTGACGATACAAGCACGTACAATGATGGCAACATATGAATTTTATTTGTGAAGACACCACTTCCGGTCAACAAAATTGGGTGCTATACCTACAGGATGAAGGCAATGATGCGTACGATTTAGTTATTTCGCTAAAAGATACATGTCATAACATTTTGTGTAATGTTTATGTTGACCCAAATTGAAAATCGCTTATTTTTTCTGTCTTCTTATTTATCGTTACATAATCTGGTTACGGTTTTGAGATGCCACATAGCTTTAAAAGGTATTATCTTAACCATCGGACACAATGCAGCGTATGCTAGATCGGCAAACAACTACTGACAGCTCATGTTATGACTGAGGAGGTCATTTAATGTTTTCTCGAGAAGCTAAATTTGAGGGTAGGCATGAGTGACCGGCAAAAAGTGCATCATCAAGCAGAAACGTCAGAGCGTTTCTGAGGGTGTTACGTATTTTCCTTATAGATGTGTGGAACAACATTGTTCAACCCTATATTTTCCCGCCAATGAGGCACATACGCCTGATTCGCATAGCAAGTTGCAGCTTATAAATGCATTATTAATTTTGGGAATTTGACTTCGTTGATCAATACTTGATTTAGTTTTGTTACAATCTAAACCTTGATTACCATGAAATGTGCACATATTTGACTTCGTGTATTGATTTCATCATGTGCAAATTTGCAATAAATTAAATAAGGCCTAACTGGATTAAATGTATCAAAAACCCGATGTTGCTTTTTTAAATCGGTTAGTTGTATAATACCGGGGGCCATAAAGCTTGAGGATTCTGAAGTTCTGACACGTGGCGTGCGGAAATATTACATTCGTTAAAATGTTCAGTAAGTTTTATGTTAAAACGATACGCGAAATACACAAATATATCCACGTCACTAACCTAACCACTTATATACAGTATTTTCAAAATTGTAAAAATAAATATGAACCAATCTCCAGGAAAACCTGCTATTTTGACAAAACATTTGATTTTGAGATTTTTTATTATCGAAAAGAGTAATCTTAAAGAAGCAAAATGCAAAAGAAATTTTGTTAATATAATGATTTTAAAGGAAGTTACAGCTGTTTAGTTGAGGCCCTATTCAGACCCTTTTTGTGTGACGTTGCAAGCGTCATTCAAGCGTTATTCGACGTCGTTGTAACAAGTACTTTATAAATAATGCATTTGATCAATTCTTGACGTAAACTGGTCAAAATGGTATCAAGTTTTAGAATGATGTTTTATGTTTTAAAATATACAACCAAATTGTAAATGTTCACATTTAGAGAAAGACTACTACTGTTTTAAACAACTAACTCCTCGTTTTTCTCAACCAGAGTACTTTTGTGAAATTGGTCACCATAGCAACGAAGTAAATGATTTCGACACTATTCATAAGAAATTGTAAAGCTAAGATATAGTAATATATGGATAAATGACTTAAAATTGAATCTATTGATATGTCATTTTTCTTATTTGAAAGTTTTTTTAAAAGCTTGTTACATGCAGTAAGTACGCCTACGTATATGTCAATGACTTGAACTGTATTGTGTTATTGCAATACTCCCCAGACATTCTAATTCTAATACGCCTTTATTTCTCTGTAACAAATTGATTTCTAATAGTGTCTGTAGATAATTGAAACGAGAAAACTATTGAAAAAGATAACATTAAGTCGGACAGGGAAGGCAGCATTCAACTTAATCAGCCGAACACAGACAACTTAAATTATACAAGGCACAATGCCTAACACGCAACCGCATTAGAAAATTATCCAGCCAATAGGCAGAATTGACTAGTTTAAAGCATTATGTAAACAGCTACAATAGTAACAATACCCACTGAGCAAACATGGGTCAATATTGAATTTCTAAACAAATTGTTGGGCAGCACAAATTCAACTGAAGTCAAAAAACTGATTTACCACTTAGATGTATACTTGTATATTGTGCTGTTTTCCTACACTCGTTGCGCTGACTCTTTGATATGTTTGGTCCGATGTTGCTATGTTTCATCTTCCGTGCTTTCCGAGTCAATCATATCCTCATGTGCAATAATTGATTAATTGATGGAGTGTGCGTCATTTGAGGATCAGGTTTTGAGTCAATTACGTTGCAATTTTCATCACAAAGGTCACACGTGAGCATTGAACTTCCCTAGATTTCCGCAGACAGTATCGCACACATTTTAAATTGATTGTGTAAGTTAGAATTGAATTTTAACTATGATGAGTCCTACTAATTGTTTTATTCAAAACATGTGCAGTCAGAGAATGATAAAGATGCCTTTAATCAACGTGAACATTACCATAGAGACTTTGGGTTGACGCATTATCAGTTATTTATTCAATATAAATTCGACAATTAAGTGCAAAATGGACATATGTTTGCACCATTGCTCTCATCAGTATATTCCATTTACCCGTCTCCATAAGAATTGGTTTATCGAAGGTACAGCAGTTAAGGTAGAGTTAGAGAGCCTGGTTCCGAATGTAGTTGCAGTGAATCGGATCCAACCCTAGTCGAGGTAAATAAAAAATAATATCGATATGTATTAAGTAACAATATGAAGCCTTGCTAGGTAGGTGTGGCTCAGGTATTTTCGACTCAGTTACGATCTTTACGTCTGAAGTCATATCACATGAAAAATAAGATAATGGTTGATGCATAGATAGTTTGAAAAAAAGTAGGTGCAAATGTTAATTACTGAAATTAGTCTAGTAAACTGTTACTTTTTCATCTTTTTCACTGTCATTTTCAGTGATACGTTTAATGATGCTAACACTTTGTCAACTATTTTGTTACTTTCCATCGGTAGTACATCCGCGAGGCCAAACATGCTCAGTGGGACCTATATTTTATCGATATATTTAGTTAAAGTATATTTAATTGTAGTTAAGGTACACTCAAAACTGCGCTAATTAAAGACCATATATAAACAAAGACCACTATGAAAAATTATTTGTTACATTGTACCTAAAGTCCAACTTGTTCACCTTCCGACCATTGTTAATGCTATTAAATATGTTCAGATAGATCACCTGTCAAAAAGAGGCTTTATTTGCTTAACTATATCTTCAATGTGTATACCCAAACCCGTAGAAAAAGTTACCCTGCATGAACCCAATTAATGCTTTAATATTGGATGCATGACAAAACGACAAGACTGCGAAAATTGTTGTACCAGATATCCATCACCATAACTCGCCACTCCTGTAGTGGTTAACTACATCACTCTAATCTATCATTAGACGCTGCCAATTCATCCAAGTATAATACATCATAGAATAAGGATGAGCATGGCTCCTGTCCCTTTGGGAAATGAAGGAAATTGGACGGTACGAATTAAATTGGTTTCGTTTGAGATTAAATGTGCAATAATGTTCAAACACATGGTAGATGTCCCATGTTGCCAACTAACTGTTCCTTAGTGTAGTATCAACTGATGGCAATCTTCTGGTTTTGGACTTAAAATGTCAGGACGTATACAATCAATATTACTTCTCCCTTGGTGATTTCACTTTATTCTACAAGCTGCAATCTGATTCCACACATCGCTTCCTATTTCTAAAAAGATGATTACATAATATTATAAATAAATTACTGCTATTATTTAAGTAATGTGGTATACGCGTTTTGCTTTATCAATAGCAATTCAAACAAATTTTGAACAACATTTGCATCATGTGGGAACACATATGTCATCCTTATTTAATAAAGAGCATACGGTTTTAAATATGAATCATGTAACATTTCACTAAATGTTGACGATATTAGATCGAAAGCACGCTCATCAAATCATAATCAAACAAAGATAATTACGCACAAAACAACATAGGTTTATCCTGTCTATTTTACAACTGGAAATGCGCAGTGTGGCGGATACAGGCAACGATTAGCACTTTTCAACACGGAAAACCAGGACTGTCTTTTGATTAAGGACTGTCTATCCCATACTCAAAACACAATAGCTTCGTTGTATTCATTTTATAACGAAGGATCTGTCATACAAGATGACGATAACCTTACGAGTTTTCTTTTGAAATTAGTTAAAAAACAGCACTTACCAACAGTTAAACGTGCTCCTGAGCAACTCAGACCGTTTCCCGATTTGGAGATCATGACAACCATTTCCATAGCTAATGTACCATAACAGGTCTGATTAATAACGCTATGTCAAATCGCTGCTATTTGAATGGGCCAATGAAACTTCAGAAATGTAAAAACATAATTCAGCGAAGTACCGTATGTGAGAAAGATGTAATAAACTAACCCGACATTAGAAGGGAAGGTAGATTTGATAAACAACTATATACCATAATTTTAAAGCACTAAGATCTGCCTTTAACAAGCATGCTACATTTCTCTGTAAGGTGTCGACATACGTTTTCGTTACGATAACCAGCAGTTTATTCCATTCCATCACTGATGCTAAATTGATACATGTTGATATTACCCTGAAATTGTTTCGGTATCTTAGAAATATATTGTTTCAGCGAGATTGATTTACTACTGCATGTATCCCCTACTGTCACATCGACGTAATTGTAAGTTCTAAGACAATGCTCAATATCACTATGTTTACGATCCAATAGCTTGTCAAACGCATTTTAGTTCAAATGCATTAAAGTAAGTCATTGTCCCCGATGTATTATATGTATTGGTAGTTATTTGGTCATTTGTCATTTTGCTAAGCCCATAGGTCAATACCTCTCATATGTACGTATTTCATTATTTTATGTCTATATATGATTTAAGGTCTTTCTCGTAAAATTACTTATTTGTTGTTTTTGTTGTCTACTCTAAACATGTTTAGGGCTGTCTGTGCAGTAATATGTACTCACTCATTGTCAATATTAAAGTTATATCCTAGCAAAAATCTTTGTTCTTACGAATACATTTGACGTGCAGTTGTATGCTTATTTTGTCGAAGAATATACAAAAACATTAGTATTTAGACAACCCATTTATCTTTTGCCAATAATCATATTTGGTAGATGTAAGTTGATTGTGGCTTGTTAAAGGATTCGTTATATTTTACGAAGAGGGATACTAAGCACACATGGCGCTTAAGAATTTTATCTTACGAAAGACACGTGTATGTTACGTAACGGTACCTAATTTGATGAAACTCATTCCGTTTGGTACCGCAATACTATTAGACGCGTCATGACCCTTGTAAGTTATGTAGAACGCCGTAGTCATCGAGTTATAAGTAAACGAACGCTTTTCCTTCTAGCAGTAATTCGCTATTAAGTGTACTATTGAAATTATTGGTTGGTTGATTACACACACGCCATGAGGTATTGTATGTATATATTCGGCAAGTATTACATTTAGATACCAACTTCGCCATTGTCTATCTGTCGGTAGTGCGCATTGAAAATCTACCCAGCAACTGGTATGGTCTTCAAGTCTACAAATACAACAACTACCACCTATATGCCAAAACACAATCATCGCACCGTCTATCCCTTAAGATCTTCGCTTCTTTGTAGCTGCTGAAACAATTAAGGTAAACTAGGAAATCTTGCAAAAAATCAAAATAAGTCAGTGTCTTAAACACGCGTGCCATTAAATACACTTTTTTCTAGAACGAATCTTCTTGAAAGTTGGGAATTGCTTTGTGTGAAGTATTTTAGGTTTTTGCTGTTTACAGATTGTTTGTAAAAACTGCAATATTCCGTAAGTAAGATGTAATTGTCATTGAGAGATTCTGGCCTACACTTCTAGTGTAAGAAAACAGCTTATATAACGTTGATAAATTGTTTTTACTTTCTTGCGCGCTCTGAACAACAACTTTCATCAATTTGAGAACGTTATTTTTACTCGTATTGTCAAAACAACTCGAACTATCTTCACTGATAAGTGGGTTTGTAAAATAGACAATTCGGTTGTCCGATAGCATAACACATTATAATACGATATTTGGTGTGGTAAAATCATTTATTGCAATGGGACAAAATGTCGTGGTTTTGGTGAAAAAGCACATTTCATGGGGACGTAATATCAAGGATTTCGAATTTCATGAAAAATGACAAGATCAAAACTCACACACATTATTAGAAATCCTTCAAAATCAAACATATATCTTAATTACCGGTACTTTATAACATGTTAATATATGGAAGTAAACTTCCAAAAAACCCAGTCTTATACCTTACTGAGCTTGAAAGCACGTATGTCAGCCGCTGTAAATTTGACATATTTATTGGAATAATTATTCATTGGGGATTTAAATTCGTGGTTGAGGCAATCAACAAAATTCACGAAATTAGATACCCAATGAACACTTATGAGTTTACAGTATATGAATATGATACGTCGTTACCACTTATATTTACATCCGCTTTTTTCCAAGGCTAACCAAGGCAACAAATACAAAAGGCTTTTAACACAACAGCACTAAAAGTATCAAGACAGCTTCAAGATATAATGGTTGTTTCAGTCAAAGCCATTGGCTACCTGACACCTACGTAGCAATATAATTGGTTTATGTCGCTCTATCGTAACAGTATTGATGTTGATATCTTACTTCTCCGATATTGTCTTTTACAACCCATCAGCCACGAGAGCTATAGTATATAGTACTAATATTTTATGTAAATCGTGAAACAAGTTTTCAATTTTTATGCAATATTCAAGCAATCAACAGCCGTCAAATTAAATTACTACAAACACGATAACGACATAAAACGTTTGTAAATTAACGTTAATATATTAACAATAGTCATACTTTGTATTGAGGACAAATTGAATCTTGATGGTCATCAGTTTAACCAAATACAACGATGTATATCTTCATAACATACGATTTGTTTTATCAAATACGACCTATACATAAGTCATTCTAAATAGACAAATAATTCTATAAGTTCAGATTGACAATGATGTAAAAATAGCGGCGTGTAATCAATGTGTCTTGGCTACGATGTGACTTAATCTAAATTGCCAAATTTTCCTTTTGTGCAGACATTGTTATGGATGCATTTGTTTATTATATGTTATAAGTAAAATATTAATAACAAGACAAATTGAAGTCCTGTGGAGCCTGTTATATGTTATCTTTGTTAATTTAATCATATATATATATCTGAGGCGCCTTTTATAATATATTACTGTTATTCTAAATAAGATTACCGCAGCAGCGTCAAACACATCATTCTGTCACGAATTTGTCTTTCTTACCTCGCTCAACACCACTAGAAACCTACATTTCAACAGGAATTGTTGTTTTTAGAATAACTGTGCCACACATCTTTCGTCATAGGTAATACTTTAAGCTCCCACACCAACTTACCAATATACCGGACAGTACATGCATATCGTGCAGAAACCCCACTCTAATGCAGTATTGGACTGGCGCAGTATCAGTTTTTTTACAAAAAAATCGATTTGTTTTCTCGTTTCAGAATAGATCTAGAAGTTGATAGACCTGATGAAATATGTTAGTCAGTTGCCGTTATGGGTAATTGACTACAAGAAAGCTTTCATTTGTCAATAATAGAATATTTCAACAGTCAGTTTGAAGCAATTATTATTGGAGAGAGAGAGCAGGAATGCCTCAATTGCCTTTGAATATGAATATCCGTACCGGTGGAGAAGGAATGAAAATAAGAGGATGTAATTGAAGATTCGGCTGCTATAAAAGTGGCTAAGTATTTTGATGTTCCGGATATGAGAGAACGGATCGTTTGATTATAGTTTGATAGTAATATAATTAATACAATAATGAAACGCTGAGTGATTTAGGATCCACGTCAGATATATTCGCGGGTTATCGTTTTTTTATTTAACCATTTGAGTGTTTAACAATGTTTACAACGTGTTTGCGTATTTTTGAAAGAGTGAATTCAGTGTAATATTGGAGTTAAATAAAGAGATTGACGAAGACATTAAGCGTGTTAAAGCTTGCCAAAATAATTAGCGGTATTGGTTAAGTGTGAAAACATATATCCGTGCGCTTAGTGCTAGTGTGGTTTTAGTTTAAATATTATGATTTACCTAGTGTTAAACTGGAAGAGAGTTTGAAACAACAGTTGTGAATTATACTCATGTTTTCCCGTGTTATTGAAATGTTTGAATTAATGAAGTTTGCTCATATTTTCCCTTGGACATTACCATGTTGTATCGTGACCAGATAGGAATCCCCTTAACAGTATATTTAACACTTGCTATATTCATATATACTTCGATGTGCCTTATGTCTGCAAAAGGTGAGTAAAACTTAATTCAAATATATAATATAAATTATCATGAATTCTATTATATTAATAATAATGTATGTAATTATTTATTTCTCTAGTGACAACAAGTGGCTGCATATGGTGTTTTTAATTTACAATTATTATACCCTTTGTCAAATATGCTTTATGCAATGGAATAATACTGGTTATAATCTCGCCTGAGAACATTAATTAATCAATTTGATACCTGGTTGTGACATGTGAGAAAATAGTTTAGCTCCGTTTGCAGCCATCCCCACGGAATACTACACATATTTTATTAATATCAATGCTAGTCTTGAAAGTGTATTAATCTTACACATGGTATAAATTTATCGCAGTTGTCAATTCATGTATTCCAGTCGGTGCCAGCTAATAACACATTCATAATAACAGGATAGGTTTCTATTCCAGATCAAGTTGAATATTATATCATACGAAATTACTTATCAGAGCGACAAACTATTGTTAAACAAAAGGTATACTTAAACACATGAATTTAAACATCATTTAAACGCGCAATCATATCTTGCGTCAGGGTTACTTTGCGAGCGTATGTTGTTTTCATTTTTGTTGTTGACCTGCATGACGTCATAAATGGAATACGGCACGACGTGACGTCACTTCCATCGGTTTATCAAACGTTATACAATGCTATTCTTGTTAATTGTCTTTGTATATGAGCAAAATTCGTTGGTTATGATGGGGAAGTATGTACGAACTTATACTAACAAAGAAATTAATAAACATTGATGTATTTTCTAAGCAATTGGTATAAAATGACCGCGTGATAAATTATGAACGCAAAACAAAAACGAAATATTTTGCGGGTATCCTTTTCTGAATATTTCGGAGCATATGAACTTTGTAGGTTGTGTAGTGTTCTTGAATGTTGTCATGCGTCGATATAACTGTTATTTACACCCATAATAACATTTCAGTTTATCGTGCTCGAGATATTGTGTTTAATACATAAATAATAGTATATATTAAACACATACCTTATTTGTTACTAAAAGAGACTAAAAATCGGACAGGTAAGGCAGCACTCAACTTATATATCCGAGCACAGAAAACGCAAAACAACAGTTCACGGCATTATGCACAACATACCGAAAGAGAAAATGAACTTAGTTGCTGAAATTCCAATTGTGAGCTGTAAGAAGCTCGAAAGTCCAAGTCCCAGCCGTCAAAAAGCTGAAATACCTGTTAGTAGTTCAAGTGCAAAATAATCGGTTACTATGTTTGCGATGGATACGTTACGACGACGACGTTCATGATATAGCGTAATGACTGTATCGACAATAATGTTAAAAACTCTTACTGCTTGCATTCATTCAAAATACCAAATGTCTAAAAAAATTGATGTCATGAAATCACAAGTCGTTGATGCATTTTTGAAGTTTTCTTTACGACAAGTGTACAGTTTTGTCCAAATTTAAACAAAAATATTCTTCTTAGAATAGAAATTTCCGTGAATCTTTTAATTATTGTGGCCTTATTTCAGTCCCGGAAATGCCGATGCATTTATTATGATCTATTACATGTAGTACATGTTAATTAATTTATTTTAAATAAATTGTATTTTGTTAGTATTGGTTCAGTCTTAAATTGTGTTTGAATTCACTAGAATGTTTGTTTGATTATTTTCCAATATAATCTAACATTTTCCCTTAACAAACATTCTGATAAAAATATAAGACGCTATTCACAGGTAGCTAGCATTTGACATAAGATCAAATGATAATAATAAATTGTATGCGCACACTGAGATTCTACCCAGGCATAAATAATACGAAATAAACGTTGATGTAAATGAGTATAGCATACATTGAAAACGCGATGTGTTAAGATATCAAAATATATAGTGCCACCCTCTACTGAAGACATCGCCTATCCATACAGATCGCAAGAAAATACCCGAGTTAATAAATATGAACACGATATTGTGTATATGGCCTTTTTTAAATATTATTAATGGGGACCGAACATGTAAAACATTGTACTCGACCTTTCTAACACATACATTTAAATGTACAAAATCGGGAAAATGGACTATACCTCTTATATGTTACACATCCTTTATCCGTTTCAATATGATGAACTCAAACTGATTGTAGTTTCCTTCTGTCCACGTGCACAGTTTCTGTCTAAGTCATAGTCATAATTTAAGGGAAGTTATATATCATTCCAAATAAAAACTGACTTCAATTTCATTAGTGATATTCCATATTTTACTTTTTGATATAATAAGCTTCACTTTTAGTTTTATTTCAATTAACTTCCAGTGATAGTTTTGGTTTTGTGTTGCCTGGAAGTCGTTAATATACTGGTACGGCATTAAATATCTGATGTTCATGAAATATGTACTAATAAATTTCCGTGAGTAATGACTATTTCATTGAAGTTTTACTATTATTAATGTCCTTACCAATAAAACATAAATGTCAGAGACCATTTTACACAGGCTCTTCAAATAATGCATTCATTCAATTTCTTTTTCATTTTCCTAGAACACATTGTTACATTTGTAAAGTATTACGACAGGGAACATAAAATATCGAATTATAAAGGAGCTATGAAATATAGATTATTTGCTATTTCTATGACATGGAGTTTAACAGGAATTTAGAAATCAGGAATAAAGTACTGGCTACGAAATGGTTCCTTTTCTCTCAACTCTCGAGGAGATGGAAGACATATGGCACGACGTGCCGCGAATGATAAATATACGTTGTAGAATCTGTTGTACGATCTACCTAAAATCCATTACTAATGCAAGGTATCAAGTTAAATGATAACACGAGGGATTCATAACAATGTATTTGTGTTGTTTTATCGAGTTTCAACCCGTTTTCAACAAGCATACAACTATATAGACAGATAACTGTATCATTGAAAAATAATTTTAAAAAAATAAAGAAAAAATGTAAAACCTATCTTTATTTTATCACAATATCAACCAATTTTTGCAAAAAGTTTACTTGGTATCAGTGATACAGTACATAATGTAACTTGTCACCATAATTATAATATTATTTCGATTATAGTTATGATCTTGCCAGTTTTCCAGAATTATCGACTGGTAAGAAACTGATAGTCTACTTGATAATACTCAGCGTGATGATGACATTGATGTTGACATTGTTACAAACTATCATAATCTACTAAAACAGGTATCGAACCGAGATTTGCTAAATGAAACCTAGCGCTCTGCCAACTGCGATAGCAGGCCGGATGAAAAATCATAACGATAATTATCTATACATTTACTTAAGATGACTGAACATGCCAGCAAGGCCATGGAATGGGAAATAAAATTACAGATGTGTGTTTTATAAAGAATCCTAAGTCTTTAGTCGGTATTAAAAAGTGTCCAAAAAGAGTATATTAAGTCAGACAGGGAAGGCAGCACTCAACTTAACCAGCCGAGCACAGAAAACATTAAAAACACACAAAGCACAATGCCCAACTAAACAAGCGCAGATCCGCCCAAGTCCAAGCTGTCGAAAAGTATAATAAATTATAACTAGCTGAATGACCCAGTAGAAAAGATACAGCAACCAAAAGGCGGTATGCCTACGCTGAATGACCTAGTAACAACAGTAAAACTGCTGAACTACATAGTTATAGCAGCCTTTAGTCCTAAAAGTTAAATAACAGTATTAAAACGTTGAAAGGCCCTTATAGTCGGATGACCTACTAACTAGCTGAATGACCCAGTTTCCACAGCAAATGTCAGAGAATCTGGCCTTGGTTTAATACAGTTACCATACATTATTGTATCATTAAACAAACCATGAATATCAGCCTCGTACAGATATGATGTTTAGTATTGTAGGACACTTTCTGATTTAATGCGTATTGATTATAATATAAAACATGTCTCGGTCCAACAGCTGTTCCAATCATAAAACATGTGAGATTGTATTTACTGATTGTTAACCTGTTCAATATTCAAATCACAACAAGCCTTTTATAAGGTAAAACGTTACAATAATGAAACTTGGTTACTAGGTTAAGCTTTGGTCGGGTTTGTAATTAATGCTTATCAGGCTTAAGACTTCATTCATGGTCATTTATTTAAAAAAACAGAGAGGTGCCAGTTTGTTGTTTTAACGCAATCAGTCTAATCTAGTCTTGGCTAGTCTAGTTTCGTGACTGGTGTGCGTGAACAATAAATGTCCAGAGCATCTCCTTGTTTATTTGAGTGGTAGACACCACGTCCATAGTTATTTAGATTATTTCAACGGTTCAAACTCGCCTAATTGCAACTTCTAACGTCGCTCTACAAGAAACAAGAATGCTCTAGACAATTGTTTTCACAGATTGAAGTCTAGAGATACTAGACCACACTTCCGTAGATTCTTTCAATGATTTGTAATTGGGTGTCATTTTAGGGTTCAGAAATAAATTGAATGAAAATTAAAGCGATTTACAGCGTTATAGTGCAACACAAAGATAATGAAAAAATCGGACATGAAAGGCAGCACTCAACTGGACGAGAAAATGCACTTAACCGGTGAAAGGCCATGTTTCAGATGTCAAACAGTCAAAAGTCCAATTCCCAGCTGTAAAAAATCGAAAGTCCAAATCCCAGCTGTAAAAAAATCAAAAGTCCAATTCCCAGCGGTAAAAAGGCTGATCTTAGTGTCGGATTAAAAAAAAATGAATGTACTTTAGTGTCGGCTAAAATAGGCTCAACATACTGACCAGAGTACGTGGTTAAGTTGAGTTCTTCCTTCCCTGTCTGACTTAATATTATCTTTTTTTCTTATAACACCATCTGGTCCTTAAAGCCTGCAATAAATTGTTGAGGAGCAATGAAGCCATTTATGTCGTAAATTAATTTTATGTTCCTTATACGTTGGAGACTTTCAAGGGAAACAATCAATTAAATCCAGACAGACGCTATTAAAGATACCATTATTGAATAAAAAAAGCTCTCGAGGCACTTGTTTATTTGCTATTTTGATACTTTGCAACACCGATTATGTAAATCAATTATTTCGGTGTGAATTTCGTTAACTCAATTGAGTCATTTTGTAAGTTAGAGGAATATTCTATATGACTTAAATTAAATTCGTAGCCATAGGGAAATCAGTGTCAGTCTATCGTTGGTCAATACGTACGTGAAAAACTATTAGATTTGTAAAAGGGAAAACTAACTAACTAACTAACGTTATTTAAGTCGTGTCTCAATTGATCGTTATACTGTTTAGCCGATACTACATTAGAGATACTGTATTAGAGGAAAGAACAATGTACGAACTACCAGTAACTAAAACGGTTGTTCATACCGAAAGTTACTTGGGTGTATAGTTTTATCCTTTGTGATTCTTACTCGTATGTTGGACACTTGATACAATTCAGTATACTTTATGATCTGTCTGACTGCAGATGGCTCTCAGGACCTATAAGTATACGATTACTGAATTGGTATGCAAATATTGAGAAATGATGAGGTTATAGTATACATAAACTATTATTTCTATTTGATTTGTAGTCATTAACTGACTGATCTATGGTTTTAATATCGCCATTATTTCTGATCTAGTCTATATAAACATTGCTTTGTGATGCTTTTATGAACTCACGTACTAGGTTAAATCCTTGTTTATCTATGATCTTTCTTTATGTTTTAGTAAGTGTATCCTGTTCAGACTTGATTGAAATTGAAATATTGAGGTCTTGTTGGCAACTATAAATGAGAGTCAAAAAACGTTTCATGATTTTCATGTCATACTTGTCTTTTGACAATTTAAGCATTTGAATCCTAAGATTATTAAATTGTTTGCCATGGTTGTGCCTTGTAGTTCATTTACTGTTGTCTTCGTATTTACTTTTTACCATTTGTATCACATGTACATTGTAAATGTACATACGTACAAT
Source organism: Spisula solida (assembly GCA_947247005.1). Lineage (NCBI taxonomy): Eukaryota > Metazoa > Mollusca > Bivalvia > Venerida > Mactridae > Spisula > Spisula solida. The sequence goes on from OX365951.1 coordinate 40,219,220, forward strand.
ATTTGTCCAATTTAGCAACTTGGTGTTTTTCTGCTCTTTCAATCGGTGTTTTTCTGCTCTTCCAAACAGATTTGTTATGGCGATGTCATTTTTAAACTTCGAAAGTAATCGGGTCATAATCCTTTTTATTACATTTAATATTATAATATATACGATAAATCTTTTATTGATTTTTTATTCTTGTATTTGCAGCATACTATATGCTTCGTGGCTTATCTTGTCCTGAACTATTTTATTCTCGTGTTTCTCTAATTTCATTGAGTGTGCTGTGTTCTACTATATGTGTTGTGTTCATGTGATACGTATGTTTTCTGTATAACATAATTATGTTGATGGAGCCGGTCTTTGACTTAGGGTGAATTGTGAAGCAGAAACCTTTATGTACACTGTTTTGTCTCGTACGTTTGTCTCGAGGGCATGTGTGAGGTTTTGGTACGCTATTAAACTAGTCTATGTCCATAGTGACATTTGCAGTCAGTCCTTTATGTATGTATTGTCCACTCTGTATAGTTAAGTAAAGTTCTATAATATAACTATTTGCGTCGATTTCTTGACCGTTTATTTATATGGCTATTCATATTTTGTTGTCGTTCGGGCTGTTTCGGGCAAAACTTTGTTTATGGCATGGTTACTGCCGATTAAATTAGACTTACTGAGGCGGCAGATTGTCGGGATGGAATGTCGAGATTTTTACAAATTTCAATATTGTTCTATTTGATATGTTTCGTAGTGACTCGCAATTGTTGTCTGTGATTTTTGTAATCTGTGATTTTCCTTCCCGCTTGTTCTTTTTGTACCTTACGCGCACTGCTGTTTTTGTGCGTGCTGCATTCCATGTCTGGCTTATTTGTTATTTTGTCGTTAAACCTTTACTTCGTATTGCTGATTATAAACATCAAGTGTCTCTTGCTTATCAAGTTAAAAGCAATGTCGGTTGTTACCCTTACAGACTAGTAGACATTGCCATTACATAACACATTTTCTGATTGCTTGTCTAACGATGCGTGATCGAGTTGTAGGTTTATGAAAGACGAAAGTTATGAACTATTAACGTGATTTGATTAGATATATGTTTGATATATCGTGTGTCCGTTTCAATGCTAAATATAATACACATTGTATTTAGTTAACATTGATAAATGAGTGTTCAAATTCCTTGAAATATATCGTTTTCGGAACAAGACTAGTCTATCATTCCCAAACATTTAATTGCAAAATTTAATGATAAATGAAATAAGACAGTAAGAGTACAGTCAAAGTCATTCATAATAATAGAACATTTTCTGCATGGTTGTTTTTTTACGGAGCCTCCTTGTCATCTTGTATTGTTTATGTTAGGCTGCGTGTGTGTGTCCTCCATTTTCATTCATCAATGTGTGTCTATGATTGTCTGGTCGTTGAATTAAACATTTCCTCCCTAACATACAACGTTTACTTTTAACATATTAACTACACTCAATACAACATCAGAATGTTTCGATGTTCCTAATAAATGTAAGTATAAAATAATTACAAATATTCGCACCATAACGTGTTCACACCGCCTGCATATTACACTAAATGAATGTCGTAATTACTACAGTTTATGAAGTGAGAAAGCTAATTTTGACACAGAAATGGATGCCTTATTATTTTTTTGCGTAGTTGTAACAACGTGTTTATCAAAGAGGATTAAATAAAATATACATCCAGGGAAACGATCGATTTATAGTGCGTACGCGGACATAAATAATTATGTTATATGCAAACTAAACGATAATTAGGTTTCTACAACGGAAAGATTAAGATAATTTTGACAGTAATTCCACATTTAAAAGTGAAAGCAAATCAGGATAAAGTTGTTTTGTGAGAAATATGAAATCGAAAAAAAATTAAAATAGTTGCATCAGGCACTGATAAGCTATTCACAATGCGAGGGATATAGCACGCGTATGATATACTCATTAAAATAATAACGAGGCATCACAATGAAGAATGTAAGCGAATATCTTCATATTTACAGCTCTAAACTATTCAATGCAAAACAAGGCTCCACAGTAATGAAAACGCAATATATTTATTTTGACATGCAGCAATAATTGGACTAATCTTACTACCGACATGCTAAAGAATTACACATACCAGTATATCATAAAACACAAACGCCGTTTGCTAATTTTATTTACATCATACTAGTTTAGTTGTGAGAAGTGTGTTTGTATATTTCTACAATTTATTATACTATTTCTGTTGGCAACTACTTTAGATATAATCAGTTAACATTACGGTGGTGGAAAGATGTTAGCTATTTGTATTATTGTTTAATACGTTCACCATAGGTAACACCGATAATAATATATTGAGAATGGCAAAAGTGAACACCCAAAAGGCACGTTTTTGTTTGCGAACAATTGTATGTATTTCGAGTTATTAGGTACACTTTGTAGGTTCCAGTATGTTCCGTTGTATGTAACCTCAAGCCCGTATAGTCATGATTTATACTTTATTAAAGTCATTTTATACTTTGTGCATGTACACGTAAGGACGTGTATTTGATCAACTTAAATGAACCGATATAACAATATGCAGCACATGATAGATGAATAAAGCGCCTTATTATAGGGTATAATATGGACAATTGCACTGCATCCAGCAGGGATGTTTTTGGCATAATAGATATGTCCTATAAAAATATAATATTTTACACTCGTCATTTATTTGCTACTTATATTTCACAGTCAACATATTAAACTGTTGGCGCGTTATGCCGTGCGACTACGTCAAGTTAACGTGCGATGACGTCGCGTTAACTGAGGTGACGTCATTTCTGACGTCACCAGATTGTTTTTTTTACGTTGGATCATGTTGAAGTTAGTTATGTATTTTTCCATAATTATCATGATTTTAAACAGGCTTAAATGCCGAAACGTTATAAGTAGAGTGGAAATATATTTAATTTTTCATATTAGAAAAAAATAAACAATGTTGTTTCTCAAATCTTGAGCAACGACTTGCCACTACCGGAAGTGGGAAGTGAAATTCAGTCTACCGAATCAGTTTTCTGTTTCCGGTCTATCAAAAAACTACAACAACAACAATCATGTGTTTTCGCATGTAACCTGTAGTGGGGATTTTCACCTGCTCCTTTAAATCCCCAATTAACAACACAACATTAATTTTTATTTCAGAACCTACCTCTGTGTTTATAATAGCAGAATTCTTTAGTTAGAAAACGTACGCATTTCGCTTCTGATATAAAGCTCTCTCTTACACATAACAAATATCACCCGACGTCAACTTGCGACAAGCACATTTATTTTTGTTCTCATTAGTATATTTACGTTGTACAACGTTGGTGGTGTTCGTCTTAACCTGTTTGTGAGTGTTTGTTACCGTTGCGATTAGTTTTATTCTTCGGAACATGTACTGATAGTTTCCCTTAAAATTCATCAGAAATCACAAAAGTATTCTATTCGTCAGGCTTCGTTTATTACATTCGTTATGCGTGAAGGGGCCGGTAAGTAAGATTTAAACAAAATATATTTTATAATTCGGAATCGAAACTAGGTACGAACGTTTTCATCCTTTATTTGGCATCGATGACAATTTCATCTAATGTGTCAGATTGCCAATAGGATAGAGCATATGCACCACTTAGCTAGACTACAATAGTATTTTAATGAGAATGCACCTAAGTATGTAAACTGTCCACCGATTCAGTACATTAACATCTTTGTGTTGTTGCAAGTGCGTTATGCGTGGTTGGTTGTTCTTCCAGACATGCACCTAATGCAAGCATGGATAAATGTCGTAGTGAGTCGACTCTTCGGAATATAGGAGAAATTAAAGAACAAATCTGACGCAAATCGCAGATGTACATGTTCCCGTATCCCGCAATTAATTAATACTATGGTTATCACTTTGTATTGGTGCATAAATGTAGTTCTGATAATATTTGTATATAATTAGCACTGCAACTGCATTTTTGTGGTATTTTATACTGTTTGTATAACCTATTGTTCCCGAGATTAGTGTACTTACTTGCATATGTTGTATCTTTGAAGATGTTTGCTCATATAACACGTATATGATAGAAACAGTCCCCGATCTCCCGAAGCATCTCAAGTAGAAAGCTCAAATCATATTGAGATTTTGCTCAAATCAGAGTGTGAATTAAAGATAAATATGAAGCTTCAGCTCTCCAAATGTTATTGTAATAAACTCAGAATAACGATTATGTTGTGGTACATGTATACCAATTTAGAGTACAAGTTCGCATGGAAACTATCTCAAACAATAGGTGACAAAATTTGAGTTGAGATCGAGCTCAGATTGAGATGTTTCGTGAGATTTGGGCGTGATAACAATATATCGGACAGGGAAAGCAGCATTCAACAGAAATGGCAAAGCATGATACGCACAAAAAGAAAACACGGATTACTACATGTACGCATCACAAGGACAAACATAAAATGAACATGAAATGGTATAACTCTATAACTCTGCGGCTGCATATATAATTAGCCGAAAGATAAAAACAAAGATGACTATAATGGAGGAATGGGCACGACATTGACTAAATAGAACGTTATACGAAGAATAAGTCTAGCTCCCCGGTCATAATGAGGAATATTGAGATCTGATAACTTTTGATTGATTAAATTAATATAACGATGCGAACTTTGCCTTATAAAACAAGTGTTTTCTGGATTGGTACCATAGATAAAGGAGGTTAACATTTACTTATCATCGACAGTGTGTCTGAATGTATAGGAATTAAGAAGTACAAGTAAGTAATCTCTATATATCATATGAACTACTATTTATGCGTCAAACTAATCTACTGTATCTTGAAAGATTAAGCAATGTCGTTTCTGTCATTTAAATGAAGATGACAAGGAACCTATTCATAAGTTATGAGTTTTATTACCTTCGAGCCTTGAGCGAGCAGTATATTGGATAGCACAAAGTAAAAGGTCGCATTGCAATAGTTTATTTACCGAAAAAATCAGAACTTTCCGAAATTTGAGTGAGCGCTAGGCAATATTGAGACCATGGATTTAAACAGCAGGTGACTGCAGCTGCATTAGCACAGCGCTTCCCATTCTAGAGTACATCCCGTAGAGAACACATTTTTCTTGAACGAAAATAGGTTAGTTCTATGGTTAATGTGTCAGGATTACGGAATTTTGGGTGTACCTGCACTTCGCTCCGTAAATTATTTTTTTTATTTTTTTAGGATCAGCGGGTAAAATTAGTGCTGGTTGTTTCCCTTGATAAAATTAACAACATATACAGTTTCTTTTGGTCTCCAGAGTCATATAAGGAGAATTACCATTCAGTGTTAATGTCTATTCAGAGACTTAAAATTCTAAATGTCTCTTGTCTATTGTCATGGAATTATCGGAATTGGTTTATGATCTTTGATATTGTTGAACACTGAAAACATGTCTTATGATAATACCTTTTAATGAACTGATACGAGGTTTTATTTATAAGAATATAAATATTATATGGAACAAGGGAGTCATAATATGCAATTAAGTGTCTTAAAAATTGGTTTGTTATACATGAAATTATTTAACAATTTGTTGATACATTTCGTATGTCAAATTATCGTTTTTGCAGAAAGAAGGTCGAGGATCCTGTCACTTCTCTGTCAAATGAAGTCGGTACATCATTTGCTCGCAGGAACTATTTGACTTGTACTGACCTTGTTTCCCAAATCAGAATGGAAAATGTTATCATCGTATACACTTGTACACTTTTTGGTATTAAACATAATTAAGATAAATGATGAAATGACAAAAGCGACGGCAACGCTTAGGCACCAACGCAAGAGACAGACACAGAACATATAAACGTGTCGCACCAATAGAGCTACTAAATGTACATGCATACATACTGACCTCTACAATAAATGACACAATGCATTGCCCTATTAAATTGGCATATTACCATACAAGGAAGGTAATATACTTTTATTAGAAACGTTTGTTTTTGTACTGAACTATACGTTGCATCCATGACACGTGAAGATGCAGGACCCGTATATCACCTTGATCTTTATCACCTACTTCCCAAACCTTATGAGCTTCGTATAGATTATAGAACCGTGACATAGTTATTCTGTCTGGATATATGGGTGACTAATAAGAAACTTAGAACTGTTGAAGATGTTTAACATAACCTAATGTAATCCAAACTAGACTAATCCAAACTTTGAAGTGCTGACTTTGTCAAATATTGAAAATAATATCATGTTCCAAAAGATTTTAAGTTTTAAATTGTCCGTTAAATTGACATGAACATATATGTAGAGGAACACGTTTTATCTGCGAAGTTCCATAAGTGATTACGTGAAAATAATAAGGCGAAAAACGGAAAATTACTTTTACAAAATGTCGGCGAACAACTTAATCGACAACATGTTCTAAATGAACACAGTATAATGCACTAAATGCAGAATCATTGAACATACTTACTCCCATAGAAACCATTAGCAATGAATGGCTTTGTTGAGAATCGCGTAATATCAATTACAGTGAACTATTCTATTGTTGTTCGACTTCAGATTGCTTGATCTTGGATGTTCTATCCAAATGAAAACGCTTTGTGTACGAAATACATAAATTACACCCTACATTTCAAAATAACCCATCCTTGATTAAATTACAAATCTACTTTGCAGGAAATATATTGCATGAAAATATAAATGTATTACGGTTTTGTGTTAATTTGTTCGAATAAAAGAATTATGTTGAGGTAGAAGGGACACATATCGCGTGCAGTAATAGAAGCAAGCATTTTTGATGATAGATTTATTCTGACTAAAATCGTCCAAATTGAAATGATCATTTAACATACAAAACAATGGCTCGAATAATTTACAAGGGATGATAGATTTTCTGACTTAAATTTTATCCAGCAATTCCCTAATAAAAACGCCTCGAAATATTTACGGCGAATACAATATTCTCTGGCTAGAGTTTAATTCCCGCGATTCCTCATTTGATTGTCTCTTAAATGGGAGCATGCGTATGTAGTTTATTACTGTACAAAGAAATACAAAACGTAGTTAGGATTTTATCTCCCACAATTGCATCGTTCTCGATTGCAGATTCTAGAACACCAGAGGCAGTTTTGTAAAATATCGCTATATCTGATATGTAATGGAAATGGAAAAAGCAGTTGCTGAAACGTTTTAACTATAACACACAACAGAACGAGTATTTGGGATCCAAGATTCCAGAAAAAAAACACTTTTCACTGTGAAGACAAAACATTGGGCATAGGTAGATGTTCATGTACTTAACATAATCACTTGCATTGTATGTGGTTACATTTTGTATTTCTTAAAACTGATTTTGATAATTCTGGGTCTTGAAGAGAACATGTAAAACGCACCGGAACATTTCGAGACACACTAAAGTGATCTAACAGCATGAAATTTGAACGGGTCTGTAAAAAATGTCGTGTATTCATCTATATCCCTGTTCCGTAAATGAAATAATGTCCTGTACATTTACACGTATCAGCTCAGGATTTCAATTACATAAAAGGATAAAACATGACTAAGCGATGCGGAGTCTAGATAATCGACCCTCGAGAAGAATAATCACCCGAGGGAATTTAGCCCGAGGTATTGTATTGCCATCTATAAAAATTTTTATATCCGACAATAACAAAGGAGATATTTTTTCTTATTGTTTAAATATCTGTTTTTGTTTGAGAAAAATGTTATTTCATCTAAACTTGAAATGAAAAAATACGATGTCACTTGCGCACCGTTTTACGTCAAGAAATTATGTTCTCGGTAACCAGACTTCACATGAAGGCCAGCCACGTTATAATGGCCCGAGAAAATATATAATCTTAGAAAGCAGTTCAAATATGTATGATTTAGTAATAATGTGCAATTATAAAATCATTATCCAGGTCTTTTGTATGCATTATATGATATTGCAATTACATCTAACCAATAAAATACGAATTTAGAGTTACACAATGTAATAACATTTACTAATAAGCTGCATAATTTCTACGATATATGAAATCTTAATTGCTCCTTGATAAAAATGCAATCTTCATAATTATGTTTAAAATACATAAACATTCGGTAATTCATAATTCACATGGAATAATTAGTTGGCTTACAATATTTTCACTGTATCAGCAAGATAGTAATTTCAGTTTTCCTGTTGTATGACCATCGGAAATGGTAAATGTGTTTGAATGGAAGCTCATTAATTTCAGACACAACTCCCTCATTGTATGCGGCACCCCAATCAGTCAAACATTTTTTTTGTATTATTTTAGCGTCATATTCCTTTGGAACATGTTATTATTTTTACTTTGAATGTTTTTAATGCAAATTTGGACTAAAGGAGGGAAGATGGATCTTTGAAACGAATCAGCATCGTTCGATATTCATACACAGTCGCCAGTCTGATAGAAGCAATCAAGGAAAAGATAAATTCGTATTGCAACCAACTCATTAGTTTTTAAATATGTTAATTTATTTAAGGTCGATTGTGAAACAAGTTTTTTCAACTTATATTAATCACACTCGCAACGAGGGTATGAGAGAAGAAAGCCAATTTCGCTTTGAAGCTGAGCGTCTAGCAAGAGAATTTCTTGTACCATTTGTATTTCTCTGGTACCATTTGTATTTCGTCTTTGGTATGACGCGGCCAGGGATCGAATACGAGACCCCCCGCTTGAAGCGAACGTTCAACCACTAGGACCAATGTCCACGATACTGCACTCATATTTTGTATCAGAAAACAGACATGTTTAATTGTTACATTAAAATGCAAGTATCTTTGGTTTTAATGTTTGTCTCAAACTCAGACTCAGATTTGGGTATTACCTATAACTGAAAATGGCACTTAAGATTCTTAGGAAGATCAAGACCAATTTCGGTAAAACCAATGTCATTTTCACATAAAGCGCTTGCTAATATGTACAGAGTTTCTCCCCATTTTCTTATAGTATAAAATGGTTCAGTAGGAAAAATTTAACCACCTGTGATCAATTATAATGAAGACATTTTCACATTTGTAGTGATTTAACATTGCAGACTAATTTTAGGTCATTCAGCTTGGACATTCAGATTTTAATTTCTGAAACTAGTTCATTACGTTTTTTTCTCGTTCGGTTGTGTGTTGGGCATTGTGCCTTGTGTGTATTTATGTTTTCTGTGCTCGGCTAGTCAAGTTGAGCACTGCCGTCAAAATAAATAAATAAATATACCAGATTTATATAGCGCCATTTTCATGCGAACGCACGTTCAAAGGCACTTTACATTATTGTATTGCAGCCTCAAGGGCACAGGTACATCCTCTACCAGTGCAGATACAGCATGATTTGGCCAGACGGACAGACTGAGAGAAAGCCCCTGAAGGGAGAGGGAGACATTAGATACAGGCATGTCCGGCGCCGCAGAAGTGCGCCTATCTCTTATTTCGAATAGACAGTCTGGTTTAATATGCCCGATGTATAGCACCGACACATAGCTTCCTGGCACTTCCAGATACTTAGCAGACCACACGGTCAGATATAGCGGGACATATTATAAATGTTTCAGAAATGTCAAGTTCCGATGCCAGGGATTGAACCCACGACCTCTGGATTGACAGCCCAGTGCGTTACCACTGAGCTAAATCAGACATAAAATTACCTGTAGACTATTTAAGCGAACATTCTATATTTTGTTTTAAAGGTGATGCCTCACGTATTGGTGTATTGCATAAACAATTTGTCAAATGTTCTTTCAATTTGGTATAGTTTCCTGTATATGATACAATGTATAAACAACCACACAAACATTTAAAATAACTTGTGAAACATCGGCATTTTGTAGATATTTAGTATTTTTGCATCCAAAATTTAAATCTACTACATGTATCATTTAAATTGCCTGTTATTTGTTTGCATTTGATGAAAACCAATTGCAGAACAAACTGGATACCTTATTGATAGTTACGCTGTAGTTTGTAGATGTTACAATTTGATCACAGGTGAAATACATAATAGAAGAAAACTCTGCGCTATTTTTTAATCTGTGATGCAGCACCTTCAGCAAGTTGTTTTTCAAAAGTGAACCTTTTTAAATGACTCTGAATCTCGTTATGTCTTAATTGTACCGGCAATGATGTTTCGATAGTCTAGTGATTTGGTTTTGATTGATATCGCTAAGATTTCTTTTTAATTTCGTCGTTACCGACGGTTATTATCAAAACGACGAAAGCATTACTGTTATATTACATCGACGAATGGTTATTACTACACACAAGATAAAATATAGTAAATCATCTGACAGACAAATGTATTATCAATTTGATCAACAAACAGCTCGAAACCATGCAAACACTGGAAAACAAGTTAATCAAGAATGTATCTGAAAACGGCATCAAATGGACCATTATTTGAGTTCTGACAATGGAAAATACTCGACTACCCTTCTTATATAGATGTCTTAAAATGAAATAACGACTGGTGTTAGGCAAGTTTACTAATATTTTATAGACTTGGTAATCATAAGGACGGTCCGATTATAAACTTACAAGCTATTTATGGAGCAATTTAACAAAAATTGCCTCAAACTTTTATTCTTTGACTTCAACGAAAATGAGAACCCATTTGCATTAGTTGAGTAAATTAAGGATCTCGTGATGGCATACGTATTTGTCTGACGGTATTGAGTCTCTTTTATGGTTTCTGGTAATTTGCTATAGTGGATGTGTTTTCTAATACCGTTTTAGTGTTTTAAATTGTTTTCGGTGATGAGGATTTATTTCTAACATTCCGAACTATGAGGTCTTTATGTAGTCAGTTTGTACAATCTCAAACATTTGTCTTAAAGTCAGATCAGATATGATATCATTGATCGTTTTGTATCTAGCGTTTATAACATATTTGGCATGTTTAATATGTTCGGTAAAAACTAATCAGGTTTCAGAAGGCGGCGATGGTGAAGTGGTGGTCTAATATCTATATGTATCGTGTTTTGTCTTAGTTATGTTCTCATACATGTTTGTCGGTCAAAAGCTATGCATAGCTTATGTTTAATTTGTTGTTCCTAAATTCCGACAATAAAACAACATTGACTTTGACTGTAACATACATACCATGTCCCACTTAAGGAAAACGTTTCTCCCTTATTTTCAGTGCTTCTCGCAATCTCCCTAAGGGAGATGAAAAACTCCAGTAAAACATCTTGCTGGGCTTATACCATATTACATAAATGCATTTGGGCATAACTTATCATGCTGATTACGACTTTTAACTTGCACGCATTTGTACCCAGTGTCATAGGATGTTTGGAGTGTTTTAGGGGGGTATTGTGTATGTGACATATTCTAATTGAATTCTTCATTTCATTTGTTAGCAAACACGCAATGTAGATAGGCATGAAACAAAAAGTGATAATGTAGACACATGTATTATAAACAAAGAATCACGACAAGAATCCGAGAGAGAAAGGGAACTCACGGAATAAAGTGATAAATAACGATTCTATTGTACATTAACATACACTCACGTACACCATCGAATTTGGGAGTATATGACTTGGGTGTGTCGACTTAGTTTGCGTTTGTTTTTACTTCAATTGAATAATGTTTGGACATTACCAGATGGAACGACTGTTGGCGATAGTTGTTTTCAAAAAGATAACATTAAGTCGGACAATCAACAGGAAACGTCTTGTGTGTTCATACAAACGTTTATATTTGTAAGGACTCGTATGCATTTGACAAGAAAACCCATAAGTATTTCCTATAATTATACAAATAACGATGTATTCAAATATATACTTCTAAAATACATTTGCATTGAATAGTTACTGCCGTGTACTAAAATGAATGTGTTAATACAAAATGTTGAAACGTTACTTACTCACAGTCGGTTGACTGCGTCACATACTAGTACGTAATAACACACAATTTTAAATGTATTTGTAATATCTGACCGTGTGCAATGCAAAGTATCTGGGTAAAGGTGCCAGAAAGCTGTGTATCGGTGCTAAACACCGGGCACATTAAAGTACCAGGCTGTCTATTCGAAACAAGAGCTAGGCGCACATCTGCAGCGCCGGACGTGCCTGTATCTAATGTATCTCTCTCCCTTTAGGGGCTTTCTCTCTACCTGCCCCTCTGGTCAGATTATGGTGTATCTGCACTTGTACAGGATGCACCTGCGCCCATATGGCTGCAACACTATAACGTAAAGTGCCTTTGAACGTGTGTTCGCATAAAAAGGAGCCATATAAATCTGGTATCTTTATTTTTGTTATTTAATCTTGAATGGATGTGTGTCAATGTAAAATGTTAACATCATTTAGTTTAAACATATCTTATATTACATAATTATACAATTTATCATTTATAAACGATATAATAAGAACTGAGATGTGATATCCAAAGCTTAAAGCTTATTGAGATAATGTCTAAATAATGTGTAAGAAGACCTATTTCTGGCTCGAGTTAAGTAAAAAATAACACACCCGTTCCATTGGTTTCTGTATAAAATGTCTTTCATCACTCTGGCCTCAACGTCAATGGTAATAACGATATATTCATATAATTTGTAATCTGATTGTCTGCACATACTCGCAAAATCTCCATCTTAACACAATCGGTCTAAAGATATCCCCAATACGGAATATGGGAATTCCACCAACACCTAAACGTAGACACGAAACGTGGAAATGGCATTAAGTTTTAAACAAGGCATAACTAAAAGAATATCAACTAAAATATATTAAGTAATTTGCATAGTGGTGTTCGAACCTAAACTGTTCTGTTCTATTGTATTGCAATATAAAGTACACTCGAAATATACCAATCGGCTTTCGTGTCAAAACACCTCAAAATGTAATGGCACAAAATCGTCTAAATGCAACCAGAGATATGTTCGACACATATGTTTTGGCACCTACTCTCCTAACCGCCCGCCGAATTTACTAATCTAATTATTTAGAGAACCTGCTTAAAATGTTTACTGCTTACAGATACAGTGTGTCGTTTGTTGACACCTTAAAACCTTCTGCTTCCCAATAAGGTACGCGAGACTAGGAATGGGAGGTCGTTACTCTACATGTCTATCTTAGTACTTCTGTAATGCATTATTGCAATAACAAGAGTACAATGGTCCTGTAATCAACAACGTAACAAGTGCAATAATTCGAATATTTACAATTAGTTTAATGTGCTCTTTTTGTCATTCAGCTTCATTCAGAAGAAGTCGCTTGACTTTGAATGTGCGTTGCTTTGATTTGTCAGTTGTACGTGGTTATTCTTGGAATAACACAAACAAGAACCTTCAATTTATTAACAATCGTGTATGCAGCTGCGGCAGCTGCACAAACCTTTTATGGTGATGCTTAAACTTTTTTCACACCTGACATTAGCACTTCGTCCTGTTTATTATTTTTCTTTGCCTTGTTCAGTTTTGTGTTAGGCATTGTAGCACGCGTGTGTGTGGGGTCTGTTAAATGTCTTTCGTGATTTGCTGATTATTTTATGTGCTGCATCCCCCGTCTGAATTGTTTTTGTCCTTTTCAAGCCCCTAGCGGAATGCAATACACATCATTTACTGTGTCATTATATTTATATATACGTGGAGATATGGTATCGGCGAAACATGATTAACGTTATGTTGACATTACAAATTATATACTGCCAGTAATCTCCATAAACCTATCAATGGGATACTGAATTCCAGTTCTCGGAGAACTGATAGGTATCTTTAATTAAATGACCTTGATTTATGAGTTGTTTACCATAGCTGTTACTGATATAATTCAACATAAACTCCTAGGGTAAAAGACGAGAAGTTCGACGTACGTGTTTATATTAACACAATCAGACATTTAGGTGAAAGTAATAACATCTTAGACAACTTTTAAGACCTTAGTTGATCTACATAAGGGATACGATCGCAATTGACTAAAGACATATCGAGATAATTTTGGACAAGTTTAAATGAAAACCAGTATGTTACTGCGGCACATTGGGTTCAGAAGCATTTCGAACGAACACTTTGTGTTTAACTGGAAGAGCTTCTTACCTATTATACATTGTTTAAAAATAACCTGGCGCCCGGCGGGCGCGTCCTCTTCAAAGCATCGATTGGCGTTTACGGGTGTCGTGAAAAGAACTCGACGATCGATGAGTATTAAAATGTGAAATGAAGTACCACATGATTGAGATTGTTTTTGTATCATACGGATGTCAATTCAAGATATTAGTCAGAAGCCGGGATATAAATGCGCCCTGTATATTGCTAATAATAACTAACAAAAAGTAAATTGTAAAATATAAAGATACGTGTGCCTTTGTTAGTGATGTGATACAATGAATATATATTTTGATATGGTCGCCTGAAGAACGACATTACAACATTAAATGATGTGAACGGAAAAAAAATAAATGCGCTCAACATCAAGCGATTTGGGAAGTAAGTGTTCCTGATCCTGTTGAGCTTCATATGGGTGACAATAAACAATAATATACACGTGTTTTCATTATGAGCTAAAATGGCACAACATGCATGTTCAATTTTATATATAAAAATGTTAAATCGATACGTTCAAACGACATTGTTCTCGGTCTGTTCGTTCCATCATTATTATAAACTTTATCATTCGTAAAACAAAACGGAATTTCGGATAAGTCATTAAAAACGAAAGAAATTTGAATAATTACTAGTCATAATTCAAAAGGCTGAAAAGTAAGTAGGTCAATGCCTTTGTTTGGAGTAATTCCCATTGTATGATGTTTGATTATATCGTGAACAAAAAGATAACTTCTTATTTTAATTGCAAATAGAGAAGAGGAAAAAGCTAATGATCGTTATCATGAAAGCATTTTTGCTTTGGAATCTCTAATATTACGTGAGATGCCCCACTCATATTTGAACAGTATTGAACATCCTATGTGTTTAAATTTATGGAAGAAAACGAGCAGGAAAATTCAGAACCACGACATAAATTCAGAACTATGCAACTACAACACAATGCATTTGCCTCACAATGTTGGATCATTTTTTAACTGGCGCGGATATGTGGTTAATAGCAGCAATGTATTTCAGTTTTGCCTCTAAAAATCATAACTTTCCCCCAAATTCCAAATTATAACGAAGCACATTTTCCATTGTATACCAGTTTCGTATAAAAAGCGACGGAGCACTGTCCTCAAATCGATTTAATATGAATTAAAAGTCCATTGATTAGCGATTGCAGCATTAAGGATGGGGATGCTTAACGCATAACAACCCATTAAGGTTGTTAAGCTCTATATTTATTGGAGTTCCCACACCAAAAAGATCCCGCGTTGTAATTCGATAGTTTTCCGTACAGTAGGATTTGGTTTATGGAACTTAAGATGAGAATTAACGTCACCAGTCGATGCCATATCTTGTATCTTGTACTTCTTTACCCTCCAAAATAGGAGAATCGCAATTATGTACGTAAACTACAATTGAATAATATCCACCAACAGAATAACATCCGTTGTAACTCGTAATTTATAATCGTTAAAGGTTTATATTACAAGGTATACACACTGAATAATGTGGCATACACACATATACGTAATACGTATATATATGAGCCAGTCTCCAGGAAAACATGCAATGTTGACATTATATAATTATTATCATGTAACAAGGTTTATCAAAGCTCAACAGTAAGAAAAAATACATATCCATTGATTCTACCTTAAGTAATTTACCCATATAGTACTATATCTTAGCATTAAAATTTCTCATGAATTATATCGAAATCGCATACTTCGTTGCTATGGTGACCAATGCCAGAAATGTACTCCGATTTAGTAAAGCGATGAGTTAGTTGTTTAAAACAGTAGTAGCCTTTCTCTGAATGCACACACTTTTGATTTTGATATGCAATTTTAAAATTATAACATAATTCTAGCACATGGAACTACTTTGAACAATTTATGTCAAGAATTTGTCAAATGGTGTAATAATGAAATTCTTTTTACAAGACGTCGAATAACGTTCCAATGACGTTTGCGACGTGACACAAAAAGCACCAAATAGGGACTTTACAAAAAATAGCTGTAACTTTCTAAAAAATCAAGATATTAACAAAGTTTCTTTTGCATTTTGCCTCATTAACATTATCCAAAATCAATATTGTTGTCAAAATAGCAGGTTTTCCTGGAGACTGACTCACACATAAACTTAAATTAAAGACTTCGTTTAGTTTTACCTTTGTTCGATTGTGATATAAGTTTGACAACGTATTCTAAAAACTTTCAAAAACATTGTCTTAATGGATGGCACCGAAATTAGTGACTCACATAATTATCAGGGCCATAATCAGTAATGCATTAGAGTATGTAATGTCACTGACTTTATATAATCATTTGGTGATAATGAAACTCTTCGCCACGTGATCGTACAATATAAATGGAATAATAGGCATTACTTCAACAACATACTGCCGGTGTCTACAAACTCTTATTCAATGGCTGTTTTGGTCAGTCTTAACTATTAATGTCTTACCGTCTGGCATAACTCACTACGTCCAACATTTTCTTAGACAGATATAAAATAGATATGTCTTATTGCGTTCGAGGACGTTCAATAACTATACAATAGCCCTATTTACTTTCGCAAATATCTGCCCGAGGCAGACACATAAAAGTTGTAATATATGTTAATATACAATAGAAACATGTTACTGCAGTGAATGGAAAAAAGAAATATAAGCTTTATCGGAAATAAGTAGGGATACATTATCAGACAGACATATAAAAAGTGTCCATATAAAATACATACGTAATTGAAACAATTGTAATATTCACATATAAGTCCAGTCATTGTTATTGTAATAGTTCCCAAGACGCTTATTAAATCTGATGGCGGAACAAAGTTTTTCTCATAGTTATCAATAATGTAGCTTTTTTCATTATAACAATCGCGTTTGAAGTATATCATTATTATTCTTTAAGTAATACCGAGTGCTTGAAATTTTTCAGCGTTAACACTAGATATACTAGTATACTGGTACATGTACTATCTGCACGTGAACTTGAGCGCACTGTTTACACCATAGTGTCTGCAGGCTATCCTGGCATGCTCTTATTTGCCCTCGATGATATTGGCATGTGTTTCTCCATTATACTATAGCATTTAATATGTTCCAATAATGATTATAGATGTTCTGCTGGTGCATGTATCCAAATTTTGCTAAATAGTGGGACATTAAAAATTACAAAGTAGTTCCCAGCTCCATTATTTCGCCTGCAACCAATGCGCAGTTGTTCACAATAAAAATATGTGTGGTACCTTATGTAGGACTATAAAATATTGCATGGTTTGAATTATGTGCAGTGAAAATGCTTCCAGGCCAGATTTTGAAACAGTAGCTCATCAATTAGACAGTTATGTTCCCCTTGTGTCAGTGTATGCCGGTGTATATGTAATTAAATCGTTTAGTCAGACGCTACGACCTCATTTTGATTAATGTTGATTAAAAGAACGAAATAATCATCCTCTATACACTTGCTCATTGTATAGCTCGAATCAGAATCAAAATCATACGATTTTAATATTCCGTTTAACATTCCAATCAATGAGTTACGGTATATAGATGAGATTTATGTGACCGGTCCGGATATTGTTTTAGTCCGACTGTTCTACATAATAAAACACACCACAGTAACATGTACTTCGTCATTGTTCGTCTATTATTGGAAGTATTGTCGGAAGTTTCAAAATATACATCCCATGTTCTGATTATTTATTGGTAGGAGGAGGTTTTTAATGTCACAATAATGGTAATTTATATCCCTTTAAGTATAATAATTCAGAAACGTACTAGTATAACTTACATCCTTATGCTCCCAGCCCGTAGCAATAAAAATATCAGTTAGACAAACGAAACATAAAGCATGAGATACAGTTTAATCTGGAAAAAAACGTATTCTGTCAAAGCCATTCAAGATGTTTGGTCGCGACATTGTCCTTCTTTAATTCATTGTACAAAATCTGACCGAACTTCAGAATTTAATCATAAGCAAATGGAATACTAGTATGTCTGTTCATATCACTAAACAAAATCTGAAATGATTTTAGCTACGACCTTAAAGCATTAACTTCAGAGTGGGGTCGAAGAGCGCAAGCCAAGTAAACAATGAAAGACATAACAACTAAAACTGTAGTCAAAAAGGTAATGTTCAATGGACAAACAGAATGGATTTGTGAAGAGAAATTGAAAACATGGCTTAGATTTTACTACGTTAATGAGAAACGCTGATAGTGTTTCTTCAGAAACGTATATTCCGTTAGGTGTTGATTATAGTTTTGATGAACTGTACATTAGCAATGCTGATACTGACCGCAAGCAATGATACACGGTCTCCTAAGATCATAAATATTTCATTTTTATGGCGCTCAACGCTCCAAGATGAAGTAAGTTTCCTAATGTAACCGGGATTTATTGCTAATATAAGCAACGAGTCGATGGCGAAGTTAGATTACCAATGTCCTATGATCTTCGGTCAATAACAATATTGAGTTAATGTGAAAACGAAATTGATATTGGACAGTATGTTGAACTTCGTATTATTATATTTGACTTTCCGGAAAACGGATAGTTTTAATGGACTCACTACACCGAACTATTTATTTAAAACTTACGATATTACAACAAACCAACACCCGACAATTGAATTTACCTGGAATTCATTTTGTTTTTATAATTGTAGATTGCGTCTTCTAGTGATTGTTGGGTTTATTATTTCATTGTCCAACTAACTTAATTTATGCATTTACTGCAGTATCAATTAAGATAGATCACGATACAAAGTGCAACTACATGTATTTTCATATCCGAAACATTCTGTGACACATATACATGTTGTAACAGAGTCCACAAGGCTAGAACAGTATGTAAGGCGCTAAATTGTCAAACGTACGATCTCCATTCGACTACCGGGTTGGATATGTTATGTCGTTGTCTGACATTGACTACGGTGATAACCATCACATGTGTTGCTAACAGAAGAGCAAGTTGTTTATGTTCCACGTAAACAATCAATGTCAATTGTCCGCCGGTGCAAAAAGGTGAAAAAGTCGATGCAAACAATAATAAAGAAACCAACCCTGTTCGAAAAGTCATTAATGAGTGAGCCCCGAATGGCCAATCAGTGAAAAACACGTAAAAGAACATCATTACAGAAACCCTAGGCTATTCTGTCAGACTAATAAGTTCATATAAATGAGGACCCTGCTTTTGGTAAAGAGGAGGCTTCTCCTAGTGGGGAATTTGAATTGCTTAATGTTCGCTTGTACAATTAAGTGATCAGTTTTACTGAACATTATCCTCCTCTAACGTTTTACTTTGTTCAACCTAAAAACAAATAAAGTAATTAAAGTATCAATAGAAGACGACACTTGAATGAATCAATGTCTGAAGATAGAAATCAAATACAATTACAGAAAGTGATAAAATAATTTATGTTATTGATGTTTAACCAATATATAATTTGATATTGAATTCAACTGAACTGAAAGACGTTTAGCTTTATACATGTAAGTGCAAACGATTACTTGAACACAATTATATGCTTAACTTCAACACTGAATTGAATTTGGCTTAAGCATTGATCTCTGAAATGTCCAAAAACATTGATATCACTCTGATATAGCAATGCTATGTGGTAATGCAGAACATGGTTTATCGGCTCTATTGTTTATACTTGCAAAGTAGAACTAGACTACGAAAGGCTCATCATGCTTTTGCTAGTCTGTTATTGATGTCCTCATATGTCGGGTATACAGTACATTACATGCGAATAGATAATGTTGTCTATAAAGGGAGTAGCCTATACTGTATATATTTTCAACGAAATATATATCTGTTATCATAAATTTACGATTCACATAATTATTAATATTATGTTTATATCGTTTACGCATGTTCGGAACTATTTTGTCTCAGGGGGTCGAATTTAGCTACAAAAGTGTTGTACATAATTATTGTTTCGTATTGACTATATGGCGATTGGGTGATAGTTAATTTAAAACCAGCATTGATGGACTCACACATTTGACAAATTTACAACCTACGAACGCTACAGGCACTTACTTGGAAAGAGGTTAATACTTGGAAAACACATCAATTTGAAGTGTATGGAGATTACGTTGAAGCACAACAAATAAAACTGAAGCATCTTGGGAAATATATACGGCCTGTTGTTGTAAAATATGAGGCATTATACAGTGATTTATTTGATAAGCTTATTGTTACCACTTTCACTCTAATGTATTCAAAAGTGATATTTGACACAACAGTTTCTCGAGATGAATAACGCATCACAGATGGGTACAGTCGATCGCAATGCTGCTTTCGGTATTTATACCACTAAAATGGTCACAAAGTATATAACAGGTAACTGTGTTATACACAACTGCTGTATACCCTTGTTATCCAACAACGATTGGTTTACTTCAAGTTGGCAAATTACTCAATTGTTTGAATGTCAGAGTCGATGTTTCAAGATTGCTGAACATCACTACATCAGGTTTATGTGATTTTAAGTGAAACGAGCATCCATTTGCCTAGTTATCTTGTCATCCACACTTAACGTATCCAGGAAAATCAAATGTAGATTCTGTAATAAAAACATGCATTTTAATGGATGGTAATACAGTACATTAGTCGATAATTTAGCGAATCCAGCTTAATGCTGGGCTTGTCAGATGAAATAAAAACGGCTTATAATACCATCATTGTTGTTATGTGTCTGTATATTTGGCTTAGACTCTCTACGTAAAGCAATGATTATAGAGGAATGCGAACGTAAAACAATTGTACGGGTTTCATCTAGCGATGTTGCTACTTTGGCTACAAATTTAATATAATTAAGAATATTCCATTGCATTGGTGATATTTATAAATTTTATAAATCACGCTGCAATGTTCTTAAATTTGACGACTCAAAAAGTACTTAACAATTAAAGTATTTCAACGTCTTTAGATAATTATGAAACTAAAAGCAATTGCACGGGCTTCTTTCAGTAATGTTGCTACTTTGGCTACAATATAGAATTAAAAACGATTTCACTGCCTTATTACTTTACTGATTAATAATTCACGTTGTACTTTTCATTCATTTGAAAATGCCAATCAACTATCTACGTCATGCAATGATTATAAAGTAATGCGAGCGTAAAACAATTGTACGGGTTTCTGCTCTAGATAAAATATAATTTGAATTTGAAATGGAAGATTTCACTGCATCATTAATTTACTGGTTTATACGTTGTTATTTTCATTTATTTGAAGGTTTAATCAACTTTCTACGTTTTCCAACGATTATACTGTAGATGAATGCGACGGTAACACAATTGTACTTTTCAATACATTGAAGACAAATATTCTAAGATACATTCCTAACTGACATTGTGGACAATGCAGATTAATACTGTAACTGTTACAGTATAAATGTATATCCCTTCATTATACGTAACATCGTAGCAAAGTATACTTTAATCTTGTTAAGGAATGCAACCTGTATTATGACATAAATGTCGAACAGTTGACCTGACAATTTGATCAACTAATACAAACGTGCAAGAAACAACACACACACGTATCATAAACGTAGTCAGTATCACTGAACAAGAAACTCTTTCCAATCCGGTACTAATACCCATATCGTTTTGGCGACAATATAGCAAATGCACGAATACGCTAGCAATTAAAGTGGCCTTTTATGTTAACATATTGACGAAAGTTGCATGCTTGGACATTAAATTGGAGAATGTATAAGACTGGCGTATATTACTATCAACGTGGGTCGTACATGTTTGTATTTGAAATTTGTCTAGCAAGTATTGATTACAGAGTTGATGCATTGGTAGTAACTTAACCTAAAACATCTGCAACAACAATATAGAGAGTTCAGTTGCATAGATGCATTTGCATAAGTATTTATCTTCATAGACCTGTCAGAATAAATTTCCTCGCTGTCAGTATTTGCCCTTTTAACAGATGCTTTTTGCCTATACACTACTCATTGATCCTTATATATAACCTAAGACATTTATTCACGATGAGCGATGTTATGGTTTATTTTCCTCAAATACGTTATACACTAGTCGCAAAAGAAAGTATACATTGTACATACTTTGAAATTGTATCCTTTGGGGTTGACAGAACGAAACGAAAGTTTGCATGAACAGAACTGTATGTTTATCTGACATTTTAAGATCAAACAATAGCATGTCATTAAATACTGATAGGATGCTTTGTGAATACCAGCCCATAATAATAAATCCTAAACCATGTGTTTACATAAGTCTAAGTCGTACACGACACATTGTTTTATTTACGAAGATTAAAGCAATTCAATTATTGGGAACAGTTTCTCGACTTCTGTCTTTTTAAGGTACATTTTAATTATATATGCATACTCATTTATTTTTAACATGCTGATATTATTGTATTCAAAGTTACTGGGTTGAAATGTAGAATCGTCACTACATAGTTTTCCTACTCTATTATAACTTTGTGCAACTGAAAAAAGCACGGCCTTGGACCCATTATCGGGAAATTGCCTGTTGGTAATTTCTACCCTTGGACATTTGACCGATTATTGTGTCCGCAAATGACTTGGTCAGTTTGTGGTCAGTGACACATACCATTACGTGTCAGACACAGCTTTACTATTATACGACAATGAACAGTATTGGTAGTTATAGATTATGTGTGTTTCACCGGATAAATGAGAACAAAGCTTTTAGGAAAGACAACCAATTCAATAAATAGGTTTCCAGAATAAAGTGTACACGTCGTAAAATGTATGTCATTATGTATTGCATGTGTTCAACATTGATGCAACGTTTATATTATATTTCCAAATGTTGCTAGTATAACGTATTTTTCGAAAACGAAACCCCACTACCAATTTACATCAATAAACGCATTCAGCGAATGGTGTTTATACAAGCAAAATACTGACACTGTGACAAACTATTCTGACAGGTCCATGAAGAGAAATACTATGAAAATGCATATGCGATTGATCTTTCTATAAATCTGTTGAGGAATGTCTTGGCCAAGGTTACCAATATATCAAATGTGTAATCAATATTTACAATGTAGCTAGACGAATTTCAAATACGATGCATTTTGATACATTGTAGTAGCATTCCACAGTATAATCAGTCTTCAAGACGTTGTCCTGGCTTTTAAATAATATGAACCAAAACATGTCAACACTTTTGACATAAAGTCCATATTACTCACGCAATGATTGATCTATCGTCATCTGATACATTGTCGTCCGGACGGACGAGCAAGACTGGACAGGCTCATGTGGTCTTCTGTGACATTGTAAATCGTTACAACTTCAGTGAGCTCTTGAATTCCGGGAAAGAAATTATTTATACCCCGTGTTGTACTATGCATACTGGTAACTATATGTTATAAATGTATTGTGTAATTGTTTTTGTTTTACAAACAACAAGAAGTAGTACACTATTGTGATTTCAATGTCTGACTCTTGGGTGGATGGCTAGCCGCTGCCGTCGTTTCTGTGTGGCTTTGGTTTGTATGTGCGCTACAGTATTTTCTAATACGTGCTTGGTATTAATGTTCATCTCTGACTGGCGCCCGGCAATAAAGGAAGGTACATGTGTTTGTAAGTATAATGCTTTACAATCGCTTCATAAGAGGTCCCGTAGAAATTGCAAAAGGAAGTTTCCTTATACTTGTGTATGAATAGAGCGGGTGAATTTTGGTGCTTGACACCTGGTCGGGTTCTAATATTTGTATTTAGCATAACTCTAATTACGTAGATATGTCGAAAGTGGCAAGTTGAGGTTAACAATCGATTTAAAATAAGTTAGTAGAAAAAAGGGTTTGGGTTTATCATTAAAATGATCTTTCTTGGAACGACATGCGTACTAAATGTTCTCAAACACGCATACCGTGGAATGACGGAAAAACGTTAGTCGCAGAACATTACAAATCATTGAGAACTGTATAATAATTGCAACGAGCTCGTATCTCTCAGATTCTGAAAATGCTATTTTACAGCGGAAATTGATAATGTCCCTAGGGCGGTTCAGCTGCTCTCTGCAAACAGACATTTCGTACATGACTTATTTTGCAGCACGCAATGATGGCTATTGAATAGCTAGCTGAAACAGCTACAATGACACAAAGCTGAGAAATCCTGAAATATCGCT
Organism: Spisula solida; assembly: GCA_947247005.1. Classification (NCBI taxonomy): domain Eukaryota; kingdom Metazoa; phylum Mollusca; class Bivalvia; order Venerida; family Mactridae; genus Spisula; species Spisula solida. Next base: position 40,243,433 of record OX365951.1, read on the forward strand.
GTACGTATTCAATGACAATATTTGTATCTTCAGATACTAGTATATGTTCCTGTAACATTGACTTGATAAAAGTATTCATATACTTACTAATGTTAGCAATTTTAAGTCAAGTTTAATGCATTTGTCGCAAAATGTACAATTGTGTGCAATGTAAATACAATCTACAGGTTTTTTATTGTGAAACTTGTTTATTAAGCTTTGTGACAGCTGGGACTTTGGCATTTTATTTTTCTTGTTCGGCTATGTGTTGGTCATTGTGCCTAGTAATTGTGTTATGTGACCTGTTTTAGGTTTTCTATGCTCGGCTGGTTCAGTTGAGTGTTGCCTTCTCTGTCCGAGTTTATATCATATGTTTGAAGACATTTTTAATGTTGACAATTTCATGTTGCAATTTGAAGAAATTGTCTTTTTGTTTGCATTGACAACCGTATCCCCGAACAAAAAAGCTTATTTTAAAACATGACGTTTTAATGTAAAATACTACGATGCGTCTAAAAATCTTGTGTAGGAATTTCATTACATTTGACAATGATTTCTGATTTTGTTCTATTATGTAACACGCATCAGCATGATATATCGCTGCTCATATCCAGGATTGTCATCCCCGTGAAACAAATGCTCTAAATTACCATCAGATCCGAAACACCTGCAATTTAACACTGTTATTTATTGCTGATATGTATGATTACCAACTACGTCAAGGTGACTTTGTAAAATACGCAAAATGTATTATGTGATATGGCATTTCATTAAATCGACCCAATATGGAACAAACCCTTGCATATTACATATTGATGTATAGCGTTAGCCTCATTTACAGTCGGATTTGAAATCTTGTTGCCATGGCAGTGTCAGCAGAAATGGGAAGACATTATTAAGTAATTCATGGTAAAATGTGCAATAATTGAAACACGATTTTGACACTTTTATGAGATGGAAAACGGAACAGTATAACAGTATGTTATTAAAAGTGTTCAATGAATGTAGAAACTAGACAATTAATATAAAACACGCTCTAATACTAATAGTGCTCGCGCAACTTAACACACATCACTATAGCTGCAAATTGCAACAATATCAAGACGATGTTGTGTGCACGAATGTAGAAATGGTTTAACAGTCCGTATGGCATGCCGTTACGTCATGATTGCTATTGTTCATAACGTTGATGAAGATAAACACTGCTATGCTGTATGAAAAAACTGTTATCTTATACCAAGTAACGCCTATCAGGTTAACGAAGTTGATTTTGATAAAGTGTTCAGCTGGCACTCGGAATATTTGTCTGCGGTTCAGAGGTCGGGACTATGTCGGGGTTAAGTAATTATCATTAACGACATGATTAAAGGTTTTGGTGGTTTCCTTCGCGTGTCAGTTTCTTGTTGACGAGTCTGTAACCATGTTTCAACCAATGTTGTTGGGACGCCTGATAGTCGTAAAGCTGATACGAACGACGTGCAGCCATGCAGACGCTTCTCTCATGCCCTTGAGGCGATTGATAATATCAGGAATGCGATGTCGCGGGAGTGATAACTATAACATTTAAAAAAGAAAGTTTTACAATCGACCGCAAATAAATAGTATCAACTTACCAATGAAGGTCAAATAAAATTGCTCTCTAGACTACTAGTGTCAACGTTCGTGATTAAATAAAAGTTTCGTCATAATAAGTTCTTAAATATTACCCCATAACACAAAACCTCTCGTTTACGCAACCTTCAAATGAGACAAATATGCTTTTTGTACGCTAACATCGGTATTGTTCAAAATACCATCAGAATCACGTTGTCTCATGGCTGAAGCATAGACTGATGATGTTTTTCATAGGGCTATAGGTCATAAATAAATTTTGTACATGTATTTGCTCAAATCCTCGCAGAAATTACGATATATAGTGTGAAGTTACCAGTCGTGTTAGACTTAGTTGCTTAAAGCTGAAATTTTATATACATTGTACATACATGTGTTCTATAGAAGAGTTCACAGTCTATTGTTTGGCGTTTAGGATGAGGCTTTAGTTGTAAAAATTTAATTTTCAATACGCACTTGCGTGTGTTATTGTGTGGGAGATTGTTTCATCAGCGTGATGTGAGAATAGGGAGCGGTAACAAACAAAACTAGTACGAGTAATACCACTGCCTTTTATACTACATTGCCTAAATTGAGGTGATTAATCGCGGAAATTAAATTTGGTGGTCGAGTTGAACATCGAATTAATGAAAATTCACCCCCACGAAGGCATTTTTACGGTAGATAAGTTAATGTTCTTATTTAAAAGTGAATTACGGTGTATTTGGAGCATGTCTTAGTTAATATGAAACAACATCAATGACAGTGAACATATGTTTTCAAATGTTGTTATCATGCTAAATATCCAGTGCAACTGTCATTGTAGATTTAAAATCATTGGAATAAAGCGAGTATATATCTACATTTAATAAGTGGTCTGTGCTTTGAGCTGAATATTCCAGACGTCATAAGCAATTCATACATACTCATGTGATGTTTTTATGAATACCTTGGTGGTTTATGATTGAGTAACACTCGTTATCAACAATATACATCCAGTTAAAATGGTTATGTTCGGCAAAATTGGAAATTATAGTGGTTTTGGAATTTGGTTGATTTTGCTTGGCGATTGCAGTCGTTAATTCGTGTGTTCAGGGACAGGGACAGTTAATTAAGCCTGTACGAAATGATTATACGGTCGCCAAGGTTCGCCGTATAAATCTTTCTCCAACTCACCCAATAAGTTCAAGTAATATTTCGCACGAACCTAGCATTTCGTATATCTACACACGTACATTAGAAGCGATGGGTACCGTTAAGATTTATGTCGAGAAAGATTAATATAAGTCGTTGAATATGGTTTTCAATTGACCTAAACTTTAAGTATGAGCTACAAGTGCAGTATACCATGCAACACGTGAATTCGGGTTGTTGTACGAGTTGTGTGTTCATAAGGTACACGACATGTTATCATACATGTACATTATCAATTCACTGAAAACCATCAGTATAAAACATTTAATGAAAAAAGTAAACGCAGGCGTTTTAAGAAATGAAAACACAGTATACATGATTACGTGTAAATAATTAAAAGTATATTACAACATCACGTTGTTATTATTGATTTAACGGTGTTTCTCGACTGTAAATCAGTAACATAATATAGTAATTATGTTTGCAAGTTAACTTAACTAGGACTCCATGGTCTAGTGTAGTCTAGCATACTCCTCCATTAGCAGTTCTCTTTGCCAATACATCAAGACAGATTGAACATCAATTGCATTGTATGCAATAAGGTCAATACCATCGGCATGTACAGACGAATTGTTAAATGCAGACACATATAATGCCTAAATAAGAAGCCAGTGGTTTACGGAGGTAACAAAACTAAGTATGGTCTTTACATGTATTTATTTCTGTATAACGTCATGGCACAAATCACAAACAATTATATAATACTAAAACTAGTACAATGCAAGATCTCAATGGCAACCCGATTCGAGTGACGTGCAAGTCTGCCGTCCTTCAGATACAGTTCTTGAATGTTGCCAATACAACAAATGCCAATCATCCAAAGCATCTCAAGTAGATATCGCAGCCTTAATTGAGATTTTCCTCAAATCAGTGTCCACTCTTAAGTTTGAGCTCTCATTGTTCACTGTTATTAACACAGAACTTGTGTATCTGTTTTTGGATCCAGCATTCGATAGAAATTAACATAACGACTCAGGACAAAACATGTATTTGAGATTGGATTCAGCACATATTTAGATGCTTCGTGAAAACCAGGAGAAGAGTTAAGAGATATTGAAGGACAACTGCATTGTTCGGTACCTTTGATATAATTCGATTCCTGCACGTGGAACGTCACGTAGTTTCTTAAAATTGTACCTCGTGGTCAATGTTTTTCCAACTTCTGTTGAGAATGTATATGCTGGAAATTTAGTACTGGTGGATAATTATATCAGTGACAAACACTGGCCGGGTAAACTGACTGTCATGCGCAGCTTTAAATAAATGATGCGAACACTGCTGAACATGAAATATATGACTGTGTAGCCAAATACTACCAAATGTCTAAAAGCACTCTTATCAAGTTTGTTTTACTAAACTAATTTCAAGCAAGTATTCCTACCAGTACATTTCTTGTCACGTTCGAAAGATGTTACTCCAAAATTAAAACGCAAACTTACACCCTTGACAAAATTTAGCATTTACATTGCTACACATAACGCGATACTCCTCCATGCATAAACGAATTATTTTGCCCATAAAGTTGCTAAACAATTACGCTTGGAAAACTTGTGACATTTTATCAAACATTTATTCTGCCACAAATTATTGTACTAATGTTATAGCAAAGCTGTGTTAGGTCGTAATTGTACGAACTGAAATTAAAGATAATATATCAAAGCTACAACGCCATCACGCCAACATTCTATATTACATTTAAAAAGCACTTCAAATTTGCCAAGGCGCTAAATTAGAAGAAATTGTATAACACATAACACAGCTATTGACTCCTTTAACATTTTTATTCATCTTACTCCAAAAATGAGCAAAATTCTGCCTGCTTAATCAGTGAATTGTCTTCAGCCAAAACTCAATTGTATTCGCGGAAAGCTTTGGGATTGCATTTATTCCTAATTTTCTAGGCTAAAATAGTAATATAAAATCAAGCAAGATTACACAATCATTCCTTGTGTGTGGAAAACAAAAATAACACAAAACTGGTAACAGTGTTCGTATTTGAATTTCGGGGAACTTAAAGATACACTATGCCCATATGAACAGTTTTGGTTTTAATTTGTTAAAGCCATGTTTGTTTACATATTGCCTAAAACTTCCATGATGAGAATCATTCAAATGATAATGTAGGTTTGAAAATATTTCTCTCTTTGTCGCATTGTAACGTAAAAAAACAATAAAACGTGTATATGCAATATAGAAATACAGTTTCAGCAGCATTTTCACAACTACGGTGGTAATTACAGATGTTTTAGCCAATATGATCACAAAAAAGGATTGAGTAATTTAAAAACTATGTGTTCGGATATGGGGCATATCTTTAAAACATATAAAAACCATATATCAGCATTAACCCATTTTAGATGTGGTAAAAAGAATGTATGACAGTTCTAGATAGTTCTAATATGAGATATAAATGGGTGTATACTAATTTAAATGACATAACCATGTGTGCTCTTCATTTTTCAAACAGCCGTGATAATTACATAATTCCGGTAATATTGAGTTTGGTCTGACTATCGTTTTATCAGCAATGTGATTTCCAGGGATAAATATAATGAACCACTAATATCGGTCTCTGTAATCAGTTTCACTTGTTACTGTAAAAGTATATATATTCGCGTTGTCGACATTTTGCGAATATTGATGTAGTTCGCGGGGTTAAATATTCGCGATTATTTTGCGCTTCAGTGCTGTTTTTATGTTCACGAGCACAAACGTTCGCGAGGTTTTTGGATTCGTTGATAATTTCATTTTTATATTGCTAACATTGATCTCTCACATTAATTTATGATTGAACAGTATATGAATAAATTCCACGAACAAACTATATCCTTGATATTAAAACTGCTTTGAATACGCAGAATGTGCACTGAATGTAATAAAACGATTTAACAGTATTTATTGTAATCTAATTATAAATTGTACCGTGGTTTGAATTTTAATCCCACAAACATTCAGTATATATTTTTTGCAATTAACGAGTTCACACATTTGTTACAAAAATATTTGCTACTAAAATCGACAATTTCAATGTGCAAAAATCGAAATCACGTAATTATAACGTAATATTTATGGGCGATTAAGGATTTCGTGTTATATGTATCGAATTAGAAACGAATTAACAGCAAGATGAGAAGAAATTAGTGTATGTTTGTTTGTTTCTATAGTGGTACAGCTTCTATTACATGTACGTACTTCGGATTGTTTATGGTGGTCGACTACTACACCGTTCTCCGATCTGTTGGTATGAGGATTCGTGTTTGTTTATATATACGCGTCTATACATAATAATCTTGATGTCTAGATGTATACGCTGAAAACATTAATAGGATGTGTTACCTGGGTCATAGACAGATTCACGACCCTATCATATTAAAGGGGAGCATATCGCAGACACGTGTCTCAGAGAATTCTGGCAAAATAATCCACATCGGTTTTCTCTCGGAGAATTCGAAGAGCTGCTACGATAGACAGCTAAACTTCTAGACCGAATCATTCTAACATTACAGAAATGTTTTTGATGTAAACGTCAGTAGGCACCATACTTTCTGTTTGTGCATAACGCTTCACATTGCTCATATCGCTAAAGTTTCGATTACTTAAACCAGTCTATATTCCTGACGCCGTACATAATTTTGTTAACTGGCATATATGTATGTATATCAGTAAGTCGCCAATTACGGAATCATTTTCGCTACATTCCTTTACGGTTCTATGTTTCTAAGAATAAAGTTATTACAGCCGTCACCGGTACTATCCTAGTAACCCGAGCAAAATCAATCCGTAGTTATAAGTAGTGTGCACCTTAAGCGGAGTTAGAACCCAAACTAACCGGCTCCATTGCCCAGCGATGAACTCATTGGACCACAACCCCGACAATGTTGTGCAAATAACCAGCATCAATGCAACTGCGCTATACATCATACCGTATCAGTAACGGGTTAATAACTGGATAACAACACAGCTGTGATAATTGGTATGATCATCACTGATATGCTATTAGTATTGAAGTTGATTAAATAGCCCATTAGGGTGTTATGTTATCTTTGATTGCTCTATGTTTGGGCTAAGTACCGTTTACCGGATCCTTCTTGTTGATTACTCATCATGCCTACAACAGGATGAACGTTTCCTTTATTATATCGTATTAAGACTTTCAGAGCCAACAATTTGTCCGTGATTTTGTATAGAAAAAGCTTTGTATTGAAGTCCCTGTGTTTTTTTGTGAACTTATACACTCATTTTTCTGGATTCTACTAGCATACAGCGAGCTCTTGTAAGCTATATATCCCATCAAGATACTCCCGTCTCCGTGACCGTAGCACCATGTAGTGTACCGACGGGGATGATTCTATTAGATTGTGCCTAAAATAATTTCTATTATAGATTATTGGTAGCGAAATAATGACACTACCGGTATATTTGGTGTTCTACCGTGTGAATAAATTTCTGTGAGGTATATATTTTTATGTAAGTTGAACTTATACTTAAATAGTGCGTGCCGACCTGATTTATTTAGTGTACAATGTACAACAGTTGAAGGGAAATCGTACCACAAGTTATGTCAGTTTTAGTACTAATCTTCGTGATTTGTGGCGAACTGATTGATAATCGACTGTGTATATTAAATATGGTTCCTGAATCCTAACATTGAATAGCATACTTAGGTGTATGTGTCAATTTCAATACGTAAAACTACATTATAAAACAACATTATTGTGGCATTTTCCATTCAGTCGGTGTTTGAGGAACGACCTTCATTATTGTATCTTATAGATCTTATTTCATTTTATGTATTTTTGGGGGTATATCCATTAAATTTTGTCGACTTTGTTACAAATCGACATTTTAGTCAAACATTCAAGTCTTTGCTTGGATACCCTGATCGTTTGAAAGGACACATGGTCCAACACAATGTGGACATAGGTCACATGGTATGTGACGTAATATTTTGACCCAAGTATAATTTATACCATTGGATATGTTACCGATTATATTTTTACTGTAGGCAATCGACTTGGTCAGTTTGTTGTCAGTGACATTTACCATTTCGTGTCAGACAGAGCATTACAATTAGACGACAATATACAGTATGGGTAGTTACATAATATGTGTGTTTCACCGAATAAATGAGAACAAAGCTTTTAGGAAAGACAACCAATTCAATAAATAGGTTTCCAGCATGAATGTACACGTCGTAAAATGTATGTCATTATGCAACGTTTATATTATACTTCCATATTCTGCTCGTATTACGTTTCGAAAACTAAACCACACTACCGATTTAAATCAATACATGCATTCAGCGTATTGTAGTGTAATACAAGCAAAAAGCATCAATTGAGGAATCAAAAACTGACATTGTGACAAAATATTCTGAAAGGTCTATGAAGAGAAATAATCTAGAAATGCATATGCGATTGATCTTTCTATACAACTTTTGAGGAATATCTTAGCCAAGGTTACCAATCTATCAAATTTGTACTAAATACTTAGCCAGACGAATTTCAAATACGCTGCACTTTGATAAAGACATTCCCCTGTATAGTCAGTAGTCATTACGTTTTCCTAGCATCTAAACCATGTGAACAAAAATTTATCAAAACTTTTCACTTAAAAGTACATTTTACTATTATCGTTCCTGTGATTCATTGTCGTCCGAACGAGCAGAACTGGACCGGTTCATGTGGTCCTCTTTGACATTGTGAATCGTTACAACTTTAATGTGCTCTTGAATTCAGGGAAAGAAATCATTGTCCCGTGTGTTGTATTATTTACTTACGTATCCTCTTCGTGCCCGCTGGCACAAAAGGCTGCTAATGTTGTTTAATGCATACTGGTAATAATATGTAATAGATGTATTGCGTCATTGTTTTTGGTCGAGCTATTTGGCTATCGAACACAATTACAAACAACAACAAGTATTACACTATTGGTATTTCTATTTGTTTAGTTCGAAATATTTAGGCATATCTCTGCAAGGTACCCGGCAATTAGAGAAGGTACATGTGCTCATAATTCTACTGTTATACAATCGCATCAAAAGAGGCCCCGTAGCAACTTTTAAAGAAAGCATTCTACACTTAGTCGCAAAAGAAAGTATACATTGCACATATTTTGAAATTGTATCCTTTGGGTTCACAGAACTAAACGAAATTTTGTATTAACAGAACTGTATGTTTATCTGAGATTTTAAGACCACACAATAACATGTCAATAAATACAATATTCCACAAATGAAGTCAACAGCGTCGGTACCTGAAAAATCGAATTAACAGAAATGTTCAATATTTTATGTGTCCGCCTTCGACGTAAAATGTACACGACATTTACGCAGTGGTGCAAATTATGTTTATGTATGGTGAATTGGACTAGGTATATCGTCAAATTAAACAAAAACACTCAAAATAATGCGATTTTTCACTGAACAGCATAAGGGTTGTGATTTTTTTTAATGAACCTAGTCATTTTGCTTGGTCGAGGGGAGGTAACCAAGTGAAAAAAGGTTGTTTTATGAGGTGATAATTTCTAAACCTGAATAGGGCTTTGTTGTAAACCTGTTTTACCTTATTTATGTCTTCGTGATAAGTCCATACACTTGAAATTGAACCTTATCAGCAAATCGGGCATCTAGCTGCATTAAAAATTGACGAACGCCCGATGAACACACCGTGACAAATGTGTGACATTAGCTCATGTCAATGTCATCATTTTTATTCTGTTTGTTACAATTTCAATCAGATGTAACAAATGCGATTGAATTATAATGCCACATATCCAAGCTACATATGTTGAAAATTTCAGCAATATCAAGTTCCTATTGACCGCCCTATGGGTAAATGTATTCATGTATTGATATAAATTTGATTTTTCAAATCCCACAGCTTTGACTCTGTTTGTGTAGTATTGTATTTATTGACATGTTGTCGCTTAATCTTAAAATGTCAGATAAACATACTATTTAGTAAATAATAACATTATGTTTGTTTCTGAAAGCCCTCAGCGATATAATTTCAATTATGCACAATGTATACTTTCTTTTGCGACTGAGTGTATATACTTGTGTCTAAATAGAGAGGCTGAGTTTGAGTGTTTGACTCCTGGTCGAACCAAAAAATCCAATGTGTGTATTTAGCAAAAAAGAAGAATTCTGACACTTATTACGTATATATGGGCACCATGATTTGTCGGAAGTGACAGGTTAAGGTTTACAATCGATCTAAAATAAGTTAGTAGAAAATAATGGTTGGGGTTTATCATTAAAATGATCTTTCTTGGGACGACATGCGTGCTAAATGTCCTCAAACACGCATGCCATGGAATGACGGTAAAACGTTACTGTGAAACTGCAGAACATTACAAGTCACGAAAAACTGCATACTAATTGCCACTAGCTCGTATCTCCAAGGTTCTGAAAATGCTATTTTACCGTTGAAATTGATAATGTCCATAGGGCGATTCAGCTGCCCTCTGCAAACAGACATTCCGTCCGCGGTTTATTTATAAGCACGCAATGATAGCTATCGAATCGCAAGCTGAAACAGCTACAATGCCACAAAGCTGAGAAATCCTGAAATATCGCTGTACGTATTCAATGACATGTCCCTGTAACATTGAGTTGATGAAGGTATGTATATACTTACTAGTGTTAGCAATTTTAGGTTGCAGTTAAGTTTACTGCGTTTGTCGCGAAATATACAATTTGAAGAAATGGTCTTTTTGAGTGCTTTGACAAACCCGAACTGCAAAAGTTTTATTTCAAAGCATGGGGTTTTAATGACAAATACTACGATGCGCATTAAATGTTATGTAAGAACTTCATTACTTTTGACATTGTTTTCTGATGTGTTTCTGTTGTATAAGAAGCATCAGTTTGATAGATCCTGCTCATATCCAAGAGTGTCATCCCCGTGAAACAAAAACACTAAATTACCATCAGATCCGAAACACCTGCAAATTAACATTGCTATTTATTGCTGATCTGATCATTACCAACTCCATCAAGATGACTTTGGGAAATACGCAAACAGCATTATGTGATATGGAATTTCATTAAATCGACCCAATATGGAACAAATCCTTGAGTATCATATTAAGAACATGGGTGTGTGGCATAAGCGTTAATAGTAGGGTTGGAATGCTTGCTGGCATGGTAGTGTCGGCAAAATGGGAACACATAATTAAGTTATTCATAGGGAAATTTGCAATAATTGAAACACGATTTCTGACACAATTACGATATTGAAAACGAAACAGTATAACAGAATGTTGTTAAACGTGTTCGGTGTATGTAGAAACTAGACAATCAATATAAAATGATATCTATTGCTAATAGTTGTAGTGCAACAATATCAAGACGATGTTATGTGCACGATTGTAGAAACGGTATAACAGCCCGTATGCTATGCAGTCATGTAATGATTGCCACTTCTACTATGTACATTATGTTTACGTCAATCAAGATTGCTATGCAGAATGAATATTGTTATCTTATGTCAAGTAACGCCTACCAGGTAAACGAAGTTGATTTTGATAAAGTGTTAAGCTGGCACTCGGAATATTTATCTTCGGTTCAGAGGTCGGGACTACGTCGGGATTATGTACTTATGACTTATTAACGCCATATACGTTTCGGTGGTTTCCTTTTCGTGTCAGTTTCTTGTGGACGAGTAGGTAACCATGTGTCGGTTCTTAATTTCTTGTTGAGACACCTCACAGTACGAACGACGTACAGCCATGAAGAGGCTTCTCTCATGCTCTTGTGGCGATGAATAACATCAGGAATAAAATGTCGCGGGAGTGACTACTATTAAATTTAAAAAAAGGTTTACAATCGACCGCAAATGAATGAGTATCAACTTACCAATGAAGGTCAAATAAAATTTCTCTCTAGACTAGTAGTGTCGCCGTTTGTAATTGAATTTAAAGTTTCGACATAATAAGTTCTCAAATAGTACCCCAAAACCAAATAATCCTCTCCTGTACGCTACCTTCAAAGGAGACAAGTTGTGCCTACTATGCGCTAACATCGTTATTGTTCAATATGCCTTCCGAATCACGTTGTCTCATGGCTGAAGCATAGACTGATGCTATTTTACATAGGGCTATAGGTCATAAATAAACGTTGTACATGAATTTGCTCAATCCTCGCAGAAATTGCGATATATAGTGTGAAGTTACCGGTCGTGTTAGACAAAGTTGCTTAAAGCAGAATTTTATGTATACATTGTACATGTATGTGCTCTATAGAAGAGTTCACATTATACGGTTAGGCGTTCAGGGTAATAATTGTCTTTTAAATACGAACTTGCGTGTGTTACTGTGTGAGAGATTGTTTTATAATAGAAAGCGGTAACAAACAAAACTAGTACGAATAATACCACTGCCTTTAATACTAAATCTAAATGGTTTGGACGGTGATCGAGTGGTTAGCACTCTGTATTACCAATCTGGAATTCTCTTGTTAGAACCTCGGCCGGGGAACTGGAAATGTTAGAAACGCTTTTCAGTGTTTCCCACCCAACTAGAGATAAAGTGGTTGGAAACCAGAGGAGGCAGTCTCGAGTGTATCGGTGTTATACTATTGGAACGTTAAAGAAATAAGGAATCCATTCTGAAACAGCTAGGACAAGGCGTTCAAATTGTATTATCATTACGTTATGTCTCTTCCCACGAAGCCCGAGTTCATTAGACTGGGATAAGCCCGAATGCCCACGCGCTACGATTGAACGACATAACACTAAGTGAAGTAATAATACGGTTCCTTATATGTGGCCGCGACTGCGACTTTTGGGCTTACGCGCAAAATGACGTCGTTGAGTAAACGTCGTAAATGAACGTGACATAAAAATACCTACATAACTTCTTGAATATCGACATTAAACGTCGCCAAATGACAAGAAAACGTGTTTTTTTTTAATTAATTATTGACATGAGAAAAGAATGTTGATTTCTACCGATAGTTTAGTGAGAAGAAAGCGATAGTATGGTGACGGAAGTGGTTTTCTGGCGATCGATTCGCAGTCATCTCCCTTGATAATATTTCACGTCTGACACATTTCGGAAATAAAAACTGTTTATTTTGCCGTCTTACGTGCACTTCGAACAGTTTAATGTCTACAACATTATCAACAAACAAGGCTAGGTAAGTCATGCTCCATTTAACACTCGCTAATTTGTCTGATTATTGAACAATATGTGTTTTTGTACCGTTTTTATTTATGTCAAACCCGGAAGTGGTGTCTTCATGTTTTTTTACCAACAAAATTGGCGCTGTAAATTCAAATTTATATTGAATCATCAACGTGTACTAACGTTCTAGACTACTGTAATGTATTTCATGTGCACGATAGACCTAGCTGTATTGACATAGTTATGAAATTAGGAGAATTAATTTATCATGTACATGATCGCCAGCTATCAATGTTCGAAGTTCAAGCAAGTTAAACTTAAAGCATCATCGGACTAGAAATCTGATATTGATAGAAGGGGGAGGAGTGTAGTGATTATAAATTCTCATAATAACACTCTCAACTTACAGTCTTGCTTTTGGGTTAACCTTTAAATATTCAATAACATGATTAGGACTAGGACAATCTGTTTGTCATGGTGGTCTAGGTTTAGTAGGCCCCTACTTGGAAACATATGTGCATTTTCTCATTCAATAAGTTTCCCTTGTATGCATACTGTTCTTTGTAGCTATTAAATAGACACATACAACAGTCAACTTGTACTTATATGGAGCAAATTGAGTGCATGCCACATGTTGTTGCCTTTTAGATGCATCCTTGAATTCAAAAGTGAACATGAATGATGTAAGCTATATCAAGATCCTGTGAAACCAACTAGGTATCACTAAGAAGACACTTACCTGGGTATATGGTATGACTCAGGATACCACATTCATGTATATACTTGTAGCATCTAGACCTATATGGCAAGGAAGCTACATACATGTATACCATTTTCTCTCTTTGTATGACATGCACAAGGGTCAGTCACAATATATTGCCAACACTCATAGCAGAACCTCTTCAAGTGAGCTAATAGAAGTGATACTTTTGATTCAATCAGTCTACAGCACTGGTAGGTTGTGGTTTCCCAAGATTCATTCTTCAACCTTCTACTCTCAAAGTGGATTTAAACATTGTCTTTATTCAATTAGTTTCATTTATTTTAAATAATGTTTGCACTCTTTTTTCAGAAAAATGACAGTGTTATATCTGATGATAGCAGTATTGATGCAAGTGATTGAACATAAACAGGTATTATTATCATCTGTACATTATTGTATTTTTTTTAATTTCATTAGAATGACTTTTATAAATGAATATTAGTTTAAAAATAAATAACATTAGATTATACTTTATTTTTTTACCTACTGTATATATTTTCATTAATACTGTAAACCTTTAAAATATTAATGATTTCTACTTTCACTTTCTTTCAGTTACCTGCTTTTGTACCCTTTTGACAGTTTATGTAACCATGCAGGGTGATAACAGTTCTATTCAATGATGAATCCTTACAGGTATACATTTAGTACATTCATTTTTGTAATTATTGTTTATAGATTCTAATATTTAAAATTAATAGCAAACATTGTGTCTTACCTAATACCATATTTTGTATGCATTATGTTGTATTTGTGCTTAATTCATTATTGCGTTTTATTCAGTCTGAAATTTAAATTTTATAAACATGATT